>OU862908.1:10837500-13237500 GCA_917880885.1 Limnephilus marmoratus
GTGACATGTGACAATATTGTTATAATGTGTTTCCTTGTTCGTTGTGAAAGAGTATCCTACCTTCGTACGCCTTCTATATGAACATATTTTTTTGAAGCCATAATATTTTTCGGTGGAGTTCCTTATTATATCAGAAACGCAATTTTCAATAGATTCGCACTTCAGATTAAGCATGCAATTTTTCTAGAGAATTGTTGCGTAATAGTTACAATCCCCCCCAATATGTGACGAAATGTGACGAATTTCGCAATCCATAACTATTCATAAATGCAACAGTCACTAACTACCCAATAAAAAAATTGCCAAAGATGTAGCATTCAAATGAAAACAAGAAATTTATCTAGCATCCATAATTTATTTTTGTTTTTTAAAGAGCTGTATTATGAGAATGCATAAGTCAGATGGTAGTTCCGTATCTGCATGGGATTAAAGACACACCTACGTAGGTACATATTTCATCATTAATAATTTGTAATATCAGATACATCTGTGTTTGAAAATTGCCATATGAAGCAATGCCAAATGTTTATTTATTTTAATTATTTGACAAGGAATTTGGGTTTTTTTTCCTTAATGTAGATTTGACGAAGATATCGTAAATTGTTAAGTAAAGAATAATGATGAAATACTAAGGATAACGGGTCAACGCTTTCTGGCCTGAGAGCTACATACAAGTGTTGATATTGGAAAAGGAATCAGTTTTTCTCGTCTTGAAACGAATATTTCTGTTATTTTTATTTTAGAGTTAAATCCATTCAATGTATATCATTAAGTAGAAAATGAGATTCAGAGAACCACTTAGATTTGCAAATTAATACAAAAGTTTGTAAATTGGCTGTCAAAATCCCCGTTTTTTATAAACTCAAAGATCGTAAGGTTGTGATACGATTTTTTCTTTTTGGATAATTAGGAGACTAGTAGAAAAAAACAAGGTGTGCCCTGTTTTGAATTTTGATGAAGACAATAATAATATTTATGCACCGACTGCTTATTAAAATATTTCGCAAAAATAACATCTTCGGTACCTCTATCAGGATCCAGAACTACGCGCACTTGTTTATAAAATATCTCTCAAACAACGTTTTCCAAGAAACAAGGAACTATTAAAATACTTAATGCTAATAAAATGTTATTATTTAAGTTAATCAACTTCCTCTATTAGTAATCATGTAAATAATAGCCGTACAGAATCACTGGAAAATCAATGAGCGATGGAAGTCAATTGAACGTATTGAACTTTATCCTAGATTTTTTTTCCATTGTTAAAAGAAGCAACGAATAAAATTATCATTAAATATGAAATATAAATTCTTTTTGTGTCAAATCGGTTTCCGAAAAAAATGCAACACACCTTGTTGCAGAAGAAATTAATCTTGTCTGGAATTCCGGATATTCTCTAGAGAGAGAAGATTTTCGATAATGACCCGTACATCACGTTTTATACTGTTACAGGTCGAGTTTAGAATTCGGCAAGTTACATTAAGATAATAATAATAGGAAAGAAGGTAAATCATAAAAAAGCGGTCCATCCGGTTAGTGTGGGATGTTTGGGAATCCAATTTTATTCGGAGTACAGACCACAAACGTGAATTATGCTTTATAAAATGGGTTAATTTTCGATGCGGACATGGGTATCGTCACCCCGGGAACCATTTATTGGATAACCAACACCACTGTCGTAGGTCACCTCAAGTGGTTCGCTACGTTTGGTGACTTAGCTGGGGTTCCCGGGTTCGTGGGGTGAGGTTTGTCTAGGTCTTGGCGGCAGATGCTTTTGCCCACCTACTGCAGGGCGGGCCGTATCGAGAGAGACTGGTTGAGGGAGATTTGATCTCTCTGGTTTGATCTCTCCAGCAGGACTCTCTCGGAACGGCCTCCTGTGTGAAGCTAAAAAAAAGTTTGATAGGATTCATAATCCATGATCCCACGTCTAGATACTTTTTAAGCACAGAGAGATAAAATAAAGAAATACAAATTTAACAAAAACTATTTTAACGCTTTTCAATTGTTTTAAAGAAAGAAAAACATTCATGGAACTCGAATAACCTAACAATATACGAAAAATCCTACCATCACTGTAAGCGAAAAATGTTGCTTGTGCAATGATGGAGGACTAGCTCACAGATGAATTGAGCCCAAGTGGGAACCAGACGTCTTATACGCGTGTAGCTACAAGCGGAGTTTCAGTGATACACAAATTGTGAGTGATGACGTCATTGTTTAGATTGAACTTGAAAGTCATTCCTTGTTTTAGCCACAGTATTTATATATACTGTCGACAGGTTTCGCAACAACTCTTTCTTCGGCAGGACAACTGATAAAATTGCTTTTTATTAGTAACATACGTTATTATGTTTTTTTTATTATTCGGTGGGAATCTGGAGGGCAACACGACATTTTTCATGACTTTGAAGAACAAAAACGAAAAGCTTTTGTTTTTGGTCTTCAAAAGTTTCTTCGGTTATTTTGGTATATTTATGCATTATTTTCATATTCCAATATTTATCTCTATTTTAAACAAAAAAAAAATAAAAAAAATACAGTTAGAGTTTTTCTTACAATAAGGGACTCAAACATAAAATCATTGCATTCATAAAAATACACCAAAATAAGTTAATAAGTTTTTTTTTCGTTATTTGTTTTTGGGGTGTTATGCCGTGTTGCGCTACCTCCTTCTTTAGCCATCGTTTCGAACAGCGTTGATGATGGACACTGTAACGCTGTCCGAAACGTTGGCTAAAGAAGTAGGTAGCGCAACACAGCATAACACCCCAAAAACAAATAACGAAAATGCTTTTGGCCGTGAAAATCTAACAACTTCAGAGAAACCTTAAGATGGTTATTTTTTGCGAAAATCGCACAAAAAAACTTTTACAAAAAAAGTGCACATAAATAATCATTGAAGAAGAAGATAACAATAATAATCTAAACGAAAATATGAAAGAGAACAAGACACAGAAAAATAGAAAAACATAATGGAAAAGAATTAGTTGAACACAATATTGTTAATTCTAAAAAAAATTAAATATGAGATTGACAAATATGACGGTTTGACAAAAGGTGGCAATGGCAAAATTAGTTAATGCGCATTTCTGGTTAGACGAGAGGTCCGGGTTCGAGTCCCAGTTGCGACCATTATCTTTTTCTATTTTTCTGTGTCTTGTTTTCTTTCATATTTTAGTTTTGATTATTATTATCTTTTCTTCAATAATATATAACATTGATAGGAATAACCTTCAAAAGTTATAAAAAAGAGTTTTTCTTATGAAAAATCACATAAATAATGTTTACTTAACGATTTAAAAACGGTTATCGTCAGGTGAAGGGCAAAATAATTTTTTCAGTAATGTTTAAATAATGCACAGAAAGCTACGTAAATGTAATAAATAATAATAACTTACCGGTATAACCACACGACGCCCTTGATGGAAATTTCACATCCATTAATGTTTTACGTGAACCAAACCACTGCTTTAAGTTCGAATTATATTTAACTATACTTCTTTTGCACCCAACACACGAGTCTCAAACCACTTTAATACTTAAAGAGGAGAAAAACAAATCTGACCAGCGTAATAATGCGTTCGCGAAGCTCGCCGCAGTGCAACGCAAAATCAAATGTCACGTTAAAAAAGCGGCAAGAATTTTATAGTAAGTTGCGGACAGCGGCGCTCTGGCGGATAGGTGGCGAACTAACGTATAACTACATAGTGGCGGCAAAAGTCCGCATGTAAAACAAAGTTGACAATTAAATATAAACGTTTTATTTATAAAATTTATTAGAGTCTTCCCACGGATATTAAGTATTTTATTTTACAAGATTTGTTGCATAATATTTTCTTTACTTGTTACTGGTGAATGGTAACGAATGAAATTTTACTTGCAACAAATAAATCTCATTCTCTCGCAGGCTAAATCTTATAGATCTATGTGTTCGTCTCTTTTTAGTGTCGCTTTTTCGTTTTATTGAATTACAATGATGTTGAAGAAGTTGTCACTTCAAAAATTTGTGTGCAGTTCAAGGTAGAAGTGAAATTTTTTTATTTTTTTTTATTTTTTATTTAATAAATTTTACAAAAATTTCATGTTTTTGTGGATATATAAAGTTTTTTGAAAAAAAAAAAATACATTATTTAATACGTCTTACACCTTTTTTTTGAGCAAAGCTCGTGTTAAAAAGGCGGCGACAACGAATGTAGATATTAATTTTTATATAAGTTTAAATAATATATAATTTTTTTTATATACATATAGATCAATTGATGGATAATTAACAGTATACAAAGAAAAAAAAATCGTATATATAATTAAATGCATCTATAGTTTTATATAATATATAAAACTATTGATTAAAATAGAAAACTATATAAATCTTTAGAAAACTAAAGTAGATAAGAGTGGGGAGGTGCGGAGCACCGCAAAAAGAGGAGATTGATAATTCTATCTCATTCTCTCGCCGGCTGAATACTATAGATGTATGTGTTTGTCTCTTTTTAGTGTCGCTTTTTCGTTTCATCGAGTTTCAAATTACAACAGTGCTAAAGCTGTTTTCACTTAGAAAATATTCGTATTGTGTAATAATAATAGGCGTCTACTAGATATTAGATAAAATTATTTTTAAAAAAATCTTTCAATTTCTACTCAAATTATCAAAAAATCATTTCAAATTCGGACAAGCGATAGATTGAATATTGGGAACATATACACATTGACAATGCTCAGGGAGATGTATGAGGAAGACATTTGCAAACTTTTTGAACACTGTCTCAAAACAGGATATTTTGCATTTCAGGGTGAACTTTTTGAGCAAGTGGAAGGAGTTGCGATGGGCAGTCCGTTGTCGCCAGTTCTAGCTAACTTTTTTATGGAGAGTTTGCACTGGCAAAGAAGTGGCACTCGACACAGCTTCGGCTGTTCCAAAGGCACGGTGGCGTTATGTCGATGATGTCTTCGCCATTTGGCATCATGGAACAGAGAAATTGAACGAATTCCTGGACCATCTTAATTCACTTCACAGCAAAATTAAGTTCACAATGGATCTGGAAAATAACCATAAAATCCTGCCTTTTCTAGATGTGGAAGTGCGAAAAGAAGATGGTAGCCTAGGATACACAGTGTATAGGAAACCAATGCATACAAATCGGTATCTACATGCTGATTCGCATCACCACCCAGCGCAGAAGAGAGGACTTATATGTACGTTTACGTTGATAACCCGAGCGACCAGAATATGTGAAGAACCTAAAATCGGAGCAGAACTTACAAAGCTCACCGATGCACTGGAGCGTAACGGTTACCCGGCAAGGCAGACAAGGCAAATAATAAGAGCAAAATCTGCACCAAACTTCAAGGTGGTAACTTCAGATTTTATGTCCGGGTTAAATCTTCCCCACGTGAAAAACTAAACCCTTTCACACACTTTTCGACAAATGATCATCTAGTCAATAGGTTCCCAACCTTTTTTTCCCCACCGCCCACTTTGAGAATATTTTTTTTCTAGCGCCCCCCAACTCGTAAATCTGAAAGAGCAATTGTCGTCATGATTATATTTACCAACGGGGGCGGGGGTGGGGGAGATAGGATGGGGCAAGATGCGTTTTTTTATTTTTTATTGTATATTTTATTTGGTGACCGGCCATCTAAGAATGAAACCAACTCAGAAGCACCTCATAAAGGTCATTAAAGAGTGATGATAAAAAAAATATTGATTAAGTTAGGTTAGGATTACCGGCAATTTTAAATGTATTTTTTCATAGCTTTTAATGACCTTTCTGAGGTGTTTCTGAGATGGTTTAATTCTGAGTTGGCATGGAACCGTTCTGAATTATTTTTATTTTTTTTTACTTGGGTTTTATTGCTCAGAAAGATTACACTTGTGCAGTAATTCACGTGACACGCTACAGTGGTATTGTAGACCAATTTCCGTGTTTTGACGTCTAACTTTCCCTTTATCCTACTTTTCTTTTTCATTTTAATCTTTCCTGCAATTTTTTAATTTAACATTTCAAAGTCAGTGTTTAGTTTTAATTTGTTATAGATTATGATTCCTGAGTATTTAATTTCTTCTACTTCTTCAATATTTTGATTTTCTTTATTATGGGTAGTAATTTCGTTGAGTTTCTTCTCTAATACCATGAATTTACTTTTAGTTACATTTATTTTCAGTTTATTCGAAGAAAAAAAAAACTAATATATAATATAGAAGTGTTCTTAAAAAAAAAGCTTATTTTGACAAGGCATATTCGATATTATTTGGTATAATATATAAAAGTGTGTCATCAGCAAAAGTTTGATAGAACAGTACTTTAGGCACTTCACTATATCATTAATATATATACTTAATAAATAGGAGCGGTCCCAATACAGATCCTTGAAGAACTCCGAGGTTTACTTGTTGTTCTTCAGATATAGCATCTCTAATTTTGTTTCTTTGTTTTCTATTTTTTGTTTTATTATTAGTATTTCTCTGTCTATCGTTTCAAAAACACGTCTAAAACCCAAGAACACTACTATTGTATTTTTCTTCTGATCCATACTGGTTTTCCATTATGAATATTTGTTTCTAAACCCTGCTGTTTTACAAGAATGTTATTTTTTCAATAAATTTTCTCATCTCTTCTTTAACTATGGATTCTAGTATTTGTTCATATGTAGGTTATCCATTTATTTTTCTTCGAAATTTTTAGCATTTATTATTTTGGGTACTGGTGTTATTATGGAAGTTTTCCACGACTGCGGAAAAATTCCCTTTAACACAGATTAATTTATTAGTGCAACTACTTAAATTTAATTATGCCTATAGTAATTCCAGACGTCGATGATTTTTGCGTCATTGTATTAAAAATTTTCATTAAATACTCACTGTTACCTGAAAATATTATTATTCTCTCTTCTTTCCGATGATTGAGAAGAAGTATCTGTGAATAATGAAATACCCTTATTTATGTTTTCGACACTTAGTATTAAATTTGGCTATTTTAGTTTTATCATCTTCAACTCCATCGAGAACCGAACTTCCTTAATGTTTTCCCTCTGTTTGCCACATATAATTTCTTTAAGTGTAGTCCACATTTTTCTTGAATCTCTTTGAGAGGTAATAATTTTTAGCCTCGAATACGAATTTTTGGTATGTTTTATTTCTGTACCTATACATGTTTCTAAGTTTCTTACAGGTTTCCCACCTTTCTTCTGGAAATTGTATTTTACAGGCTTTATAAGCTGTATCCCTTTGTTTTTTTAGAAGATTTAGGAATTTCGTAGGTATACTATTTATTTGTATCTTTTAATATACTACTAGCTGGTTCCCGGCATGCGTTGATATACCATTTTTAAAGAAATAAATTGTTTCCCTGTTCCCCTCCCGCATTTTCTTCCCCTCCCGCGTTCCCTTTCCACCTTCCCCGCCTTCCACTTCCCCGTCCCGCCAATCCCCCTACCGCGTTCCATATAACAGTCCCAGTACATTCAGTTTTCAAACATTTCGCGTGCCTCCTATTACAATTTTTTTATTCAAATTGTCGTTTTTCATTCAAAACAAATATTCATTTTTATATATTATAAGAAAAATCAGTCAAATTTGGTACCTTTTTTTTTTTTTTTTTTACAGTGAATACCGCACAAGAATCTCAACTGCTCCCGTCTGGAGCCAGTGAGACTATGGCATCCCCAATTGGGGTATGTTGTGAGGCTGAAGGTAGTGGGGAGGGGAAGGAGGTGGGGAAGAGGAAGGTTGGGAAGTACCTGGCTATTCAGATCTGGTCACTAAACACGGCTAAAGCCATTTTCAAGCAACGTTTCAATTCTGAATGGTGGTCTTACACCAGGGCGATACTAATAGTATCTTCCACTCTGGAACATGCCGCAAATATACTATATATTATTTTAAATGAATTAATTGTGAAATAACACAAATTAATCAAATAAAATTTATTTGCGCATGCCGGGTTCGAACCCGCGACCTCCGGAATGTGAGTCAAGAGTCTTAGCCACTGGACTACGGAGGTCGTCAACGTAGGTATCTATTTAAAATATCTATAATTTAAATAACCCATAGATAATTCTCTTTTTACAAAAAAAACGTTCGAAAACACAATTCAATTTCGTCAAACGCGCGAACTGTCAAACGTGTGAAAAGTTAAAATAGTCGTTAAGTTTTCTGAAATTATCCAATTTTCTGAGCAATTTTCTTAAATTTTCTTCCCGTAAGAACCTTCTACAAAGTATTTGGAAACTTAAAAAAAAGTGAAATGAAGGCGAGACCAAGGGAAACAGGACTTCATTTTATATTTAAATACTATCTGGTCCCGGCATGCGTCTTATCCCAGTTAATAAAGAAATTGTTTCTCCCTGAGTGTCCTTTTCCATTCGTCCCGTTTCCCTCCCGCCTCCCCTTCTTCTCCTGCATCCTCTTCCCCTCTCGCGTTCCCACTCCATCACCTCCACCTTCCCTCGCCCCACTCCACTCCCCCCCCCCCCTTCCCCCGTCGTTCCATATATTCAATCCCAGTACATTCAGTTTTTAAACAGCCCGCGTGCCACCTTTTGCAATTTTTATTCAAATTTCCATTTTTCATGTATATTAAATTTGGTACCTAACATAGGTACCTATTTAAAATATCTAAAATTCTTGATTCGATTCAAACTATTAGGGGAGTAACTACTTTAAATAAATTTATCAACTTAAAGATTTTCAAAAATAGAAATTTATTTAACAATGATTGTTTTGCAAAATATCCTTCTCAAACACGCGTACTGTCAAACGTGCGATAGTCGTTTAAGTTAGTAATAGGTTTTCTAAAATTATCCAATTTTCTGCGCAATTTTCTTAATTTTTCTCTCCGTAAGAACCATCCTCGTACTTCAAGGAATATTCGAAAAAAAAGAATTAGCGAAATCAGTTCAGCTGATCTCGAGATTTGCGCTTAGCAACACATTAAGCGATTCATTTTTATATATAAGAGAAGATATATTCAATTATTATAAGCAATAATTATCAGCCTGAAACACTCATCCACATTGAAAAATCTTCCGAGAAAAGATACATGACGCCAACGGGACTTGAACCCGTGTCCTCTCGATTGCCGGTCGATTGCTCTTGACCACTGAGCTATGGCGGCTTATCTCATACCCGCCAAATGATTCAATATATGCTAGTGTTTCATTCAACAATTACTGCTTACTATATTTTTTCCACCTGAAAACAACCAACTTTATTTTTGCGAGAGAAACATTGTAAGTGTTAACTCCCTCGCTAGGTGGCGTCGAGACAAATTATGTCTTCATTTTATTGGGGAAATACTTAAACTTGTCAAATATTAATTATTATTTTTAATTGTAAAACTAACGTTTTTAAGACAAGATTTTTTATGCATAGCACAAAGGGTAACAATTATTATAAGCAATAATTATCAGCCTGAAACACTCATCCACATTGAAAAATCTTCCGAGAAAAGATACATGACGCCAACGGGACTTGAACCCGTGTCCTCTCGATTGCCGGTCGATTGCTCTTGACCACTGAGCTATGGCGGCTTATCTCATACCCGCCAAATGATTCAATATATGCTAGTGTTTCATTCAATAGAAGATATATTCGTTGTAGGCATTAATTAGTTCATTTACTACTGTTTTCAGGTGTCGTATTAGTTCATCGGCTTTTCTGTCTAAGTTTCCTTGGTTATCGCAGATCCACTTTTTGTTTTGTAATGCCGTACACAATTTATCCTCATTATAGTTCTTTTTATATATATATATTATACTTCGTGTTCCCTGAGGCTTCAGACTATTATATCTAATTTTTGTAATAATTGTTTCGTGATCAGATTGATTTTGAATTCTTCCGCAGCATTAACTTCCGCGTAAAAGTCATTTGAAATTACCAAATTAATCATGGCTTTAGAGTTTTTTCATATTCTTGTATAATTTTTGATAAGTTGCTTCCTACCCAGGCAATTTATGATGATTTGTAATCATGTGCTTTTTATATTGAATATTAAAATCTCCACAGATGATTTTCAAGTCTCTTGTATTTATTTGATAACGGCACCATTCTTCAAAAAAATCTAAGAATTTTGTATCATTTTGATTTGGGGGATGATAAATAGCTGCATAGGTTCCCAGCTTAAAATCCTTCAATAGCCGGTAGGTATCCAGGTATTATTTTTATCTAGTACCGCATTTGTTGTGACTTTGTAAGAGATGTTGTTTACACACTCACACACATACACTACAGAATTAATGTGATAACTCCACCTGTATGCCTGTTGCTAAATGAGTCGCATCTAATTGTCGAATAGCCCTGAAATGGTGTTTCATTTTGGTTAATTTCTTCGGTAATACAAGTTTCGCTCATCATCACCATGTGCAGTTCGTATTCTTTTAGCATGTCTTTGACTTCTTCTATATGTGCTAGCAAACTAGCTATGGGTTTCTCTGGTTCTCCTACCGCCCCCCTGAAAGTCTGAAACGCCCCCCAATTTTCTCTTTGCCTTCTACCGCCCCCTGAAGGTCTGAATCGCCCCCAAGGGGGCGTTATCGCCCACGTTGGGAACCTATGATCTAGTCAATTCACGCTACGCAATTGCACTATATAAGTACAATAAATACAGAATAATACAAGAACAACATGTCAACCTACCAGTGGGAAAATAATTCACCGACTCCAGATATTTTCACTCCGGGTTCGGCTCGGTGGAACTCCTTATTGGAACTATAAATCCTACTGATCCCTCAATATAAACATTTAAAAAGTCTTTTGTAATCCTACAATGTAGGATTACAAAAGACTTTTTTTGTAATTCTACAATGTAGGATTACAATGTAGGATTACAATTTTTTTTTTTGTAATCCTACAATGTAGGATTACAAAAGACGTCGCAAATCCGAACTTCGTAGACTATTTTAGAACGATTTTAAAAATATATTTTTTAAATATTTTTTTCACGCCGAATTTTTATCTTTTGAACGTATAATATAAACGTAGAAATCAAGTACCTACCTGACGCCTCCCAGAATTATCCGAATACGTGCAATACGGTTCCATGGCAGTTGATCTCCCGACAGTTGGCCTTCCGGCATACGTGTATACAATATACAGTCGGTTTAGAGAAAATTATGGGTAAAATTAAGTCCTTTTTCCATAGACATGCACATTTCATTATTAAGTATACCACGGACAAACCTCACCCAATGAACCCGAGCACCCCTGCTAAGTCACTAAACGTAGTGAACCACTTGGGGTGACCTGTGGCGCAGGTGTTGGTAATCCCAGTATGGGTACCGCCGCCCCGGGAACCATTTATTGGATAACCAACATCTCTGCCATAGGTCACCCCAAGTGGTTCGCTATGTTTGGTGCCCGGGTTGCCCGGATCTTGGCGCCGGATGCGTCAGCCCACAAGTTGCATAGCAGACCGAATCGGAAGAGTGTGGTTGAGGAGTCCTTTGACTTATTTTATTTTATTTTATTTTATTTATTAGCGTTATAAACAGTCTGTACAAAATTCATAAATGACAATGATAATAATATATATGTCATTGACCAATAAAATAACGACAAATTGAAATTTAGAACCATAATACAAAAATACACAATACCTATACCTGATATAAACAATTCTGATAAAGTGTATCTTCTTACCTAAATCTACAAAAAGTAATAAATTAAATTTTTCAAGGGTTTACATTTAAATTTTGATGGACATCAATAATATATTTCAGGAAGTGATTTTATTTTAATTCGAACTGCTAAAAGTAGGAGAGAAAATGTGGTGATACTAAGAAAAAAAAGAGAAATACAGAAATCAATGAAATATTAGGTTTTTAGTTAAACATGTGGCATTCAATAGTGTTATTTTTTTATGCGTGCTGTGAATTTATCAAGGTTTTTGTTAAACACATCGATATTTGGGCATAATCTGTTAAATGTGCTACAGCTTCTTCATACAAATACATTTCCAAGATAATTTGTTTTGCTCTTAGGGATTTAAAAGGTGTCTGGAGATCGAGTAACTCAATCGAGTTATCACCAGTACTCTTCTGGAACATTACACCTTTAAATTTATATGGCGAGAATGCCAACACTCTTATAAATACTAACCAGGAATTACAAGAGTCCCGCTTAAATAAAATTATTCACGCAAAATTATCTCAACCTAACCTGTTGACAAACTTTCGTCGAACAAATGGTTGAGTATTGGAGAGTTGAGCGCAGAAATAGAAGGATTTATGCTTACCATTCAAGATAGAGTCATTAATACTAAAAATTATTGGAAGCATATAATCAAAGATACAAATCAAATTGATGATTTATGTAGAAAATGTTTGGCTTTTCCGGAAACTATAGAACATATTATATCGGGATGTTCTGTATTAGCGCCGTCAGAGTATACATTAAGGCACAATCAGATTTTAAAAATAATTCATTAAAATATGAACCAAATTCATTTTTAGAAAATGAATTTTATAAAATATACTAGCAGACCCGGCCACACGTTCTTGACCCAATCTTTATAAAATCCACACCACCCGCTTACCAGCTGCCCGCTGCCCGCTGCCTGCATTGAATACTTGAATTTATCGGCTTTTCTCTGCTATAATAAGCATGTATTATACATATAAACTAATTAACTCGCCACTAATTATACAATGCTTGCAATGCAATACTGGATATTTGAAAAGGGAAAATCAAATACCTACTTACTCTAGGACATCTATTTTCCAATTTCTTCCGTAGAACAAATTTCAAAAGTGATTATAGTACGGTCCGCCATGCGCCAGCCGTTTCAAATCGCACAAAAATATGTTTTCTTTGAATTTCTCGGCTTTTCTCTCATATAATTTACATGTATTATACGGAGTTGCTAAATAAAATAAATTTCCACGCGCCGACTCGATGTAGCAGTCAAAATACCCTTTTCTACATTGATAGATGCAACACCAATTCCAACCAAAATGAATTTATGCAAAGGACATGTAACTACTATAACATTAAATTTGCACGTTTAGAAACACTTGCTGACATATTCACTGCTAGTTACTTTCGCTACAGAATTTCATTGTATAACATTCTACGTGCGAATAATACATAACACATATTCATGATGATTAAATTAATTGTACCTAATATTTTTAAATTACCTGCGTGGCAACTTTCCCTTATCCCTGTCCTCCCCTTACCCGTCCCAATCCAAATACCTGTTTCGCACCCTATTTTCTTTTCAGTTATAATCGCATTTATTTTATTGTGGTGTTTTTATATTTAGGTGTATCACTTGTTGAATCTACACATGTATTATATATATATATATAGATAGAGTGATTGAAGAGGAATGTTTATATATATATATATTTTTATTTATTTAAGGAACATAAACAGTCTTAATAACATAACATATATAAGAGGACAACAAAAAACAGACCAATTATTAATGTTCACAGATAGGTATTTAGAAACATAAAAGTAACAATGTAAACTAGAATATTTAAGAAAAGAAAAAAAAACAGGACAAAGCAGCAATTAAAAAAAAAATATATAATATATATATATATATATATAATATGTTTCTAAATACCTATCTGTGAACATTAATAATTGGTCTGTTTTTTGTTATCCTCTTATATATGTTATGTTATTAAGACTGTTTATGTTCCTTAAATAAATAAATAAATATATATATATAAACATTCCTCTTCAATCACTCTATCTATTGGTGAAAACCGTATGAAAATCCGTTGCGTAGTTTAAAAGATTAACGCGCACATACATTTTGAGCGACTTCATTTTATACTATGTAATGATGATGATTATGATAAAACTATACTAACAGACAAAAAATTAGTCATAGTAAACCTGATATAGTTTTACATGACAACATTTAAAAAATATCTTTTATCATTGATGTCGATATTCCAAATTCCTGTAATATTCAAAAATCTGTTTCTGAAAAAATAAGAAAATATACAGATTTAGGAAATGAGATTAAAATAATTTGGCATTCTCAGACTATAAAAATATAACCATTTGTTATTTTGGCTACTGGCATTATACCTAGCTCTCTCATTAAAAATTTAGGCATATTAGATTTGTCAATTTATATATAAAAATTAAAAAATCAATCATTTTAAATACATGTATGTACAGAATTCATGAGTTCTAACACTACATTTTAATTATTAATTTTTGCATTTCAAAATTTTAATTTCCATTTGTATTTCTATTTTACTTTAAAATGTTGTTATTTTTTTCTCTTAGTTTTTCACTGAATTTATATATGCTTTTAATTTTGATTTATATAATTATATGTTTTAATTTATACAGAACACTTGAGTTCTTAACATTTAATTTTTATTATTAATTTTTGTATTTCAAAATTTGAATTTGAATTTTTATTTTTACTTTTCTTTAAAATATGGTCTTTTTTTTTCTCTTTAGTTTTAAGTATTTCTTAATATTTTTTGAAATGTTAAAATATTAAATGTACGACTACCACAACACGGGCTTAGCCTAGTGTGGTAGCCAAAAAAAAACCAAATATCTGTTACTAATAAAAAATATATGAAATAAAAAATAAAATAAAATAAAATAAAAATAAAAAATAAAATGTAGGACTGGTCATAATAGATAAATTTATTTTATCGAAAACGATTTTATATGGAAATGTTTTAAATAATTACAATAAATGTTTTACGAATGGTAGGAAAATGTGATTCAATTTTGGACAGCTATCATTCGCAGAAAAATAAAAGTTGTCCATTTATTTACCATAATCGCTCCAATGGTTCCAATGGGAATAGTTTGAATATGGAAAGTAGTTGATTTTTTAAGGTATGCAGTAGTATTGGTTAACAATGCAATTTGTTCATTTAGTTGATTTTTTGAAGGTTTGCAGTAGTATTGATCAACATTATCGGCGACGCCAGGAAACACAGTCCCACCCAGTAAAAACTGGGGAGAGCACATATTTCGTAAAGTTAATGTTATATCTTTGGGTACACGCAAAACAATGACACCATGATACCTATTCGTAATTTGGAGTAAGATAATTAAAAAAAAAATCGAAGTTCTGCTTTTAGTATTTTGAATGTGGTTTGCAAATATGTGTTGCATTTGAAAAGGTCAAATAAAAATTAGCCCATAACCAAACCTGACGTAACTTATTTAACCTAGTTATTTTTCATCACTTAATGACTTTTCAAAGGAGTGATGAAGTACCTACCGCTTTCTTGAGTTATCTGGTGACCATAAAAAATATAAATATAACTTTAAAAAAATACGAATATGCACATTACTTCCAATTCTTTAATAACCTCGGTGCCTGTGGAACCATTTTTGGAACACATTTTTTTAAATCTTTACTTTGTCATTGAACAGTTCCAAAAAAATTAACAAGCAATATGGCGTCCTGTGAGATTTTTTCTCAGACAAATATCAATATCGCCGTCTCCACCGCCCAATTTAATTCCGGTAAAAATAAATTGCTAATAGAATCATAGGTATCTTTAAATTTTATCACGCCAAAGCACATCGATCGAAAGTGTGATTAGGAAAAAAATATATCTAATAATTTGGGAGGCGGTTATGGGTACCGCCATCCCGAGAACCATTTAATGGATTACCAACACCTGTGCCATTGGTCACCCTAAGTGGTTTGCTACGTTTGGTGACTTAGCAGGGATGCGCAGGTTGGAGAGAATGGAGAGACTGGTTGAGGGAGATCTTTTGAGCACTCGAGCAGGACTCTCCAGGAACAACGCAGTGGGAGAGATAGATTCACAGGTCCGTCAATCTGGACCCCAAGATTCATATCCACCCCTTATATCTTTTTCCTTCCCAGAACTTCCTCTCCTCCCTTTCCTAAAAATTTCCTCCACCCAGCATCCCCCAAAGATGACATGGGCCCTGAGGGGAAATATTTTATTCAGGGCCTCCTTGTGGAGCTAATGTAAAAAAAAAGAATTCTGTTCAAAATTAGGTTAAAAACTTTCTTTCACAAGGTAGGAAATAAATGATACACTCATATTCTCTTTGTTGAGGTAGGTAATAAACTACTCATATTCTCTTTGTTGAGGTAGGTAATAAACTACTCATATTATCTTTGTTGAGGTAGGTAATACACTACTCATATTCTCTTTGTTGAGGTAGGTAATAAACTACTCATATTCTCTTTGTTGAGGTAGGTAGTAAACTACTCATATACTCTTTGTTGAGGTAGGTAATAAACTACTCACATTCTCTTTGTTGAGGTAGGTAATAAACTACTCATATTCTCTTTGTTGAGGTAGGTAATACACTACTCATATTCTCTTTGTTGAGGTAGGTAATAAACTACTCATATTCTCTTTGTTGAGGTAGGTAGTAAACTACTCATATTCTCTTTGTTGAGGTAGGTAATACACTACTCATATTCTCTTTGTTGAGGTAGGTAATAAACTACTCATATTCTATTTGTTGATGTAGGTAGTAAGCTACTCATATACTCTTTGTTGAGGTAGGTAATAAACTACTCATATTCTCTTTGTTGAGGTAGGTAATAAACTACCCATATTATCTTTCTTGAGGTAAGTAATATACTACTCATATTCTCTTTGTTCAGGTGGGTAATAAACTACTCATATTCTCTTGAGGTAGGTAATACACCACTCATATTCTCTTTGTTGAGGTAGGTAATAAACTACTCATATTCTCTTCGTTGAGGTAGGTAATAAACTTCTTATATATCTTTGTTGAGGTAGGTAATACACTACTCATATTCTCATTGTTGAGGTAGGTAATACACTACTCATATTCTCTTTGTTGAGGTAGGTAATAAACTACTCATATTATCTTTGTTGAGGTAGGTAATATACTACTCATATTCTCTTTGTTGAGGTGCGTAATAAACTACTCATATTCTCTTTGTTGAGGTAGGTAATAAACTTCTCATATTCTCTTTGTTGAGGTAGGAAATACACCGCTCATATTCTCTTTGTTGAAGTAGGTTATAAACTATTCATATTCTCTTTGTTGAGGTAGGTAATAAACTTTTCATATTCTCTTTGTTGAGGTAGGTAATACACTACTCATATTCTCTTAGTTGAGGTAGGTTATAAACTACTCATATTCTCTTTGTTGAGGTAGGTAATAAACTACTCATATTCTCTTTGTTGAGGTAGGTAAGAAAATACTCATATTCTCTTTGTTGGGGTAGGTAATAAACTACCCATATTATCTTTCTTGAGGTAAGTAATATACTACTCATATTCTCTTTGTTCAGGTGGGTAATAAACTACTCATATTCTCTTGAGGTAGGTAATACACCACTCATATTCTCTTTGTTGAGGTAGGTAATAAACTACTCATATTCTCTTCGTTGAGGTAGGTAATAAACTTCTTATATATCTTTGTTGAGGTAGGTAATACACTACTCATATTCTCATTGTTGATGTAGGTAATACACTACTCATATTCTCTTTGTTGAGGTAGGTAATAAACTACTCATATTATCTTTGTTGAGGTAGGTAATATACTACTCATATTCTCTTTGTTGAGGTGCGTAATAAACTACTCATATTCTCTTTGTTGAGGTAGGTAATAAACTTCTCATATTCTCTTTGTTGAGGTAGGAAATACACCGCTCATATTCTCTTTGTTGAAGTAGGTTATAAACTATTCATATTCTCTTTGTTGAGGTAGGTAATAAACTTTTCATATTCTCTTTGTTGAGGTAGGTAATACACTACTCATATTCTCTTAGTTGAGGTAGGTTATAAACTACTCATATTCTCTTTGTTGAGGTAGGTAATAAACTACTCATATTCTCTTTGTTGAGGTAGGTAAGAAAATACTCATATTCTCTTTGTTGGGGTAGGTAATAAACTACTCATATTCTCTTTGTTGAGGTAGGTAATAAACTACTCATGTTCTCTTTGTTGAGGTAGGTAGTAAAATACTCAATGCTCTTTTCGTTATTTAACAGTTTGATCTATGTATCAAAGTTCAAAAGGTTTTCATCATATTTTTTACTGTTTGATAATATAAATAATGGCTTGTAGATTTATTTAAAATTTCCCGTTTCTCTGTAAAGTGGAAAAGTGAAAATCAATTTAAGATTCTAAAATATTATTAGTAGATCTGTTAAAATCTCACAAGGAAACTCGGTCGCCGAGAAATTTGAACAATAGATATTTTAACAAACTGTTGCTGTCACTGTCGCAATTAGGTACTCCTCCGAATATTGAGCGAAAGAGACAACGAACTGTAACTCAGGCAGATATTATCAAAATGGAGATTTTGTATTCCCCATTTTTCTCCTCCAAAACTAGACCGATTTTTAAGACTTTTTTTACTAACTGGATTATAATAAAATACTCTATGCCCTGTACGTTTTGCTTTTGTGAAAACATATTGTCTAGTTTGTACACTGAACGTCTCTTGATGGTGTTCAAACCAGTCAAAGCAATTTTAACGATTTTTGGAGTAAGACTAACTCCTGTAAGAAGTAACTTGTCAAAAACGGCAAAATATACCGATGCGCTAGTAGTCGATATCATCTTTAATTATATTAAAGTGTCAAAATCCAGAGAGAGGAAATTGGGGAATACTTTTATATGGACAAAAACGCCGCCCGGTTTCCTCTTAATTCTTAACATTGTATTGTAATTTGTAATCCATACAATATTGGAGAATCACAGTTTGTAATCATCACATTTGCACCGTATTATCGTAATAACAATGAATTTGCAAAATCACATTTTCAATTTAGTGATTAATTAAAAAAAAAAAACAAAGTGTAATTTGAATACAATAATGTCAATAACAAAGATTCAAAGTTCACCGCTATTATGTTATAATTTAAAACAGATTATTATTATTTTTTTAAACTTAATGATGAGTAATATTTACTCAAATTGTAATATTCAATCACTGAAGAAATATTAGCGACTCGCAATCGAAAATTTAAACAGAAAAAGATGCGATCGCATTTAGGAATTCCTACCGTATCTTTTTCAGATTTTTCTCTTTCAATTTTTCTGTTGAGAATCGCTAATATTTCTTCAGTGATTGAATATTACAATTTGAGTAAATATTGTCTTCAGTGATTAAATATTGTTATTCTCATATATTTCTAGCATTGCACAAATTCTCTCTTTGTACTGTCTAAGTTCAAATTATTTATAACTATCTGAAGTCCACGGCGATGCGCGGGCTTTACACAGAGTTTTCGAAATCAAATGTAGACAATAATGAGCTTCCTTTGCATACAAATCAAATCAGACATTCTCCTTTATATATTTCAACCAATTTACACAAAATCTTAACAAATTATATACCTCATGAATCACTCTATATCTTGGTGAAAACCGCATGACAATCCGTCCAGTAGTTTTCGAGTTTATCACAAACAGACAGACAGACGCGGCGGAGTACTTTAATTTATAATATGTAGAGATATATAATATGTACCTACATATACGGTAGGGAGGGGTCACACAATGGGATGTTTAGTAAGAAGTTCGACGATCCAGGATGTGCTTAGCACCCAAGGCCGTATATAAGGTGGGGGGGGGGGGGTTAGAGGGCCTCAGTGTTAAGTAGGAAAGAGAGAATAGTAATAATTGGATTATTTGTAGAGCGCTGTTTTTCCGAAAAATCACCTCAAGCTAGTAGATTGCATTCCTGGAAAATACAACAAGATTATTTGCACCATATATTTATCCCCCCCCCCCCCCCCCCCCCCCTCAACTCTTCTCCCTTCCCCCCAAATCGAACCCCCCGCCCTTAGGGTCGAACCATCTTCCACGTGAATCCTATAGCTACGCTCTAGTTGGCATTAAACCCCGGCTTGGAAATTATAATGTAGGTACCTGGAAAGAATTTCAGAAGATCGACTTGTAAAAAATACTAACGGCCGTTGTTCCCAATTTTTCGATCGATCAATCTGAGCCTCCGATCAGCTAAGTGTTTTGTTTAGTAAAAGAAAGCGTATTTGTGCATTTGAGAAGTGTTGAGCCAAAGTTTCGACTGATCAGTAGGATTGGGAACAACGCCGTAAGTGCAACTCCAGAGGGAAGATGTCCAGTGGGCTGCCCCCGGCAATGTTGGGGAAAGGATTTCAAAGGTTGTGTGGGACAGGGTAATTGGCAATTGTGTAGCCAAAGACGGAGACTTCAGGAGACGCCTTGGCGAAGCAAATATTTGGCAGCATGTTCTACTTACACTTATAAGCTTTTAACATACTTTACCATACTTTTTTCCTTTCAAACTGCATTATATAGATGTACATACCACATACCTATAATTACTGCCCTGCCCTGAACGTTCTGATGTCCTGTTTTATTGTTTGTACGTTCCGTTTCCGGCTTTCAAAGTTACTTCTGTTGGTGCATTTACCTCGTTATATGTTTATTTTTGAAATATAAACTTTTTAGCACCGTTGTGATTTGAAACTCGATGAAACGAAAAAGCGGCACTAATAAGAGACAAACACATACATTTACAGGATTTAGCCTGCGAGATAATGAGACAAACGTTCTCCTCTGTGTGCAGTGCTTTGTAGCCTATTGGTATCCTCTCTGTGCGGTGCTTCGTAGCCTCCCCACTCTTGTCTTCTTTAGTTTTCTGAAGGTTTTACTTCTACTGCGTGTGAACTGCACAAATTTTTTTTCTATAATTTCATTGAAGGATTCGTACAAGAGCATATATGCCACCTAATAGTGGTTTTGACCTACGAGTATATTTATGAACTTTTAAAAGTTTAACCCGTATAATCACAGGAGACCATATTATTTGTCCCAGATTCACATAGGTCTCATAGAAATCGTTGTCACTCCCTTACTATCATAGTGAGAAATATGATCTAATCGGTTTTGGAAAGAGAAAACAACACGCTATACATTTAAATCTAAAAATTAACCGCAAAATAATGAAAATGTACACCTTTATGAAACTTTGGGAATTTTTTAGGAATTATTTTTTGTCTAATAAAATATGTGTGTGTGTTTTTTTTAGTAATTTTAGTTAGAAAAAACGTAAGGTGAGCCATTTTCAAAACTTTTTAAAGTTTGCATTTAATTTTTTTTATATTTAAAAAATTACGTGCTTATTTCTAATAATAAAATTGAGAGCGTATTTCATCACCTTTCAAAACCAATTTTTAGTTTTCGGATACGTTCATAAACATTCCATTTATTTAGATTTTATATTTCATAAACATTCCATTTATTTGGATTTTATATTTCATAAACATTCCATTTATTTAGATTTTATATTTCATAAACATTCCATTTATTTGGATTTAATATTTCATAAACATTCCATTTATTTAGATTTTATATTTCATAAACATTCCATTTATTTAGATTTTATATTTCATAAACATTCCATTTATTTAGATTTTATATTTCATACACATTCCATTTATTTAGATTTTATATTTCATAAACATTCCATTTATTTAGATTTTATATTTCATAAACATTCCATTTATTTTGGATTTTATATTTCATAAACATTCCATTTATTTAGATTTTATATTTCATAAACATTCCATTTATTTGGATTTTATATTTCATAAACATTCCATTTATTTAGATTTTATATTTCATAAACATTCCATTTATTTAGATTTTATATTTCATAAACATTCCATTTATTTAGATTTTATATTTCATACACATTCCATTTATTTAGATTTTATATTTCATACACATTCCATTTATTTAGATTTTATATTTCATAAACATTCCATTTATTTAGATTTTATATTTCATAAACATTCCATTTATTTAGATTTTATATATCATAAACATTCCGCATTTATTAAGATTTTATGGCAATAATTATAAGAACAAAACCACGCCATTTTCATTTTGAACTGCGTTTTAAACAATTTATTTTTGAAAAATATAATAAAAGATTTAAAAATGCGAATACCGCACATTATTCCTCGATATTTTCGGAACCTATCGAATTATCCCTAATATAACTGGATAAGTGACGAAAGCTAAGGGAGTGGAAAATAAGTTAAGTCTCACAAAAAACTAAAAATTTCCTTGGTCTGATATTTTCACTGTTTTTTTTTTCGAAAAAAAAAATAATAATAAAGGCTTTTATTTGATTTTATTTTCACAAATAAAGTGTGTAATTTTCGATTTGCCGCCAAAACGACATGTTTGTTTTTATTCGTGAATTTGGCGCCACACCGGACTATTTTGATGACAGCCGTCTTACCAGCCAGAGGCATTTTCTATATTTATTTATTTTTAATGATTATCAATCGGTCAATGATCAGAATTTTTTCTTCCACACATTTTTAACGGTATTCATAATTTGTGAAAATACCCCATTTGGGGTAGGTAAATGTGTGGTGTGGGTGAATGTAGTGGAATATGAACTATTGACAAGGAAAAAGCGCCGCAGGTGAAAACTTTTCTAGTACGGAAGGCAAATCAACAAATGAACAAATACTTTCGATTATCTTCCAGTTAGTCCGTTATGGGCGCATTAGGGAACATACCCATACTACGTGACCCACTTTTTGCAATTTTTAACCCCCCCTGAGCCAAAGCCCTCTAACCCTCCCCTCTCGGTGACCACGTGTAGTTGTAGTATATTTCAAGACCCCCCCTCCCCCTAGAATTTTCAGGTAGTAATTCATAAATATGGTTTTGAATCATTTCTTGCTAGCAAAAAGTTTTTAAAAAATTATTTGGCTTATATTTGTCTTTATTAATACGGCGCTTGCTGCATGACGGCAAGAGTGCATGCATACCTATAATTACAAGTGGAAAAAATATTATAAAATATATTATAACCAGAACTTAATTTAGATTTCTAGATTGAATACATGGTAAAAAACCTAAGCCCCCGCCCCTAATTGTGACCAAGCGTGATATTTTGAAGATCCCCCTCCCCTCCTGAACGGGTCACGCAGTATGGGTACGTTCCCTTACATTATGGGGCTCAAATCACTGCTTCTACAAAGGAGAAGTTTTTAAAAATAGAGTAAGCGCCCCCAAAAATCTTGCGCCCTAGTGAGGGTTAATCGCGGTACATTCTTCATTATACATGTTTAACCGAGCATCATAATATTTGCCAATTTTTTTCATTAGCCGCTTATTGTGTTTTATTTTTTGAATGGAAAATGAAAGTGCTTCAATATCACTGCTTCATCTGCTTCAATAGCAAGGTATTAAAACCAAGGCATCTACAATAAAAAAACATTAAATATACC
The DNA here is from genome assembly GCA_917880885.1 of Limnephilus marmoratus. Lineage (NCBI taxonomy): Eukaryota > Metazoa > Arthropoda > Insecta > Trichoptera > Limnephilidae > Limnephilus > Limnephilus marmoratus. The sequence continues at coordinate 10,860,711 of OU862908.1, forward strand.
GATAACTCGTACCTCACACGGGCAAAGAAACTTTAAGTACTACGCAACCAAACTATATGTATAACTGCATGCCCAACACACTGAAGCAACTACTAACTACAAGTACATCTACAATTCTTCACAAAAAAACATATCAAAGACTGGATCAAACAACAAGGTATTCAATTTAGTCAAAACTAACATCTAAGAACCAACCCAACCCAAATATTAAAAAAATAATTAAAAAAAAACTTTGTTTCGGGTCAGAAAATATAACCAAAATATTATTTACACCAGCTGCGGGTGATCTATAGAAAAATATACATACCTGTTTATCAAGACAATTATTTATCTTACACATAATCTAGATGCTAAGAATAACTTTATATACAGATCCTAACTGCAACTAATCTTTAATTTATGTATACGATACTGCCGCCATGGGTCGACAAACAGTGCCCATCTTGACAATATCAAGGAGGATACGGTGTTTCTACTTATGTCGACAGAATAGCACTTAATCCTAGATATGGGAACACCTCAGCACAGGTTCGCCTAGTGAGGCGTTCACAAAATACTACTACTAACCTAACATACAGTTACGGATCATTAACATTTTTTTCTTATTGCTAAACTTATTATCTATGAAAACCAATGTGATAATTTGATAAGTGTATGTTTAAGAATAGAAATAAATAAATCACGGATAAAAAATATGTTACTTGTTTTAGGTACATCCAACTTCTGTGAAATCGACTTATGAACGCCATCTTTCGGACGTCGCGCGGACCAAAGCAGTATGTTTCTAGGAAGAATACATTATTAATTATTAATTTATAAAACGCGCTCGGATTCCGGTTTGTAATGATAATGATTGCCTACAAATGGCATACAACCACGGAGGAAAGAAAGAAGTGAATACAACCAAATACAAGCGATCGGTAATTGGCGGCCCGCGGGCCTGATGTGGTCCGCGAAGTGCTCCCTTCTGGCACGTAGAAGGATGAGTCTCTGAATGGACGTTATTCCTTCCCATCATTACTTAACGCACCATCGGTCACATTTTTTTTTTTCATGTCTAGTTTTTGTGAACAAAACTTAAATTAAAGTTTTGAGAAAGAGCAGTATTCAAGGATAATTACATACAACGCTACTAAGTCCGCTCATGATAAACTGAAAAAAAAACAGTTGTCGATACAATTGCAATCAATCTCCTTAATAGAATCGATATTTTTCTGATCTGATATGTCAAAACTTAACATTTCGTGAGCCGCTACCATTGCAACCTGTCAATGCAATTCAGTTGCAACTTGTTTTTTTTCAGTTTCTCCATGAGCGGATGGCCTAACTGGTCGGTCGTGACATTTCAATACATGTAATGAGCAATAAAAACTTTTTTCCGCCTGCGGAACTTTTTCTGTGTGTGTTGTCATACTTACGTATATGTATACATATATCAATAATCTCAGAATGTTGAAAATCCAACCACTTTTATCAGTAAACGTGGAAAATGTGGCTTCTGCAATGATGAAGGACCAACTAGTAGAGGATCAAACCAGCGACGCCCGAGTGGGAATAACTTATTTTTTCACCTGCGGCGCTTTGTTATCTATCATACTTTTTTTATGCAGAGGGGTGGGGAACGTTGAAGAAAAATATACTTCAAATAAGGTTGGGAATCTTTGCGCTGTACGATGCTGCTGTTGGCGCCATGCGAAGCACGATGACGAGGGGCGATCCGGGCGATCGATTGAGAAGGCATCGATTGAGAAGGCTCGCATGCGCAAGTGATGTCGACGGTTGCATGGCCCCTAAAAAAAATACATGTTCACACGGCCCGCCACCTAAACTAATTGCCGACCGCTGGCGCTGGTCTATACCCAATACATATACAACAGTTCCTATAGGTATTGAAGCCTGGAAAATTGTCATTCGAACACGTGTGGATATCGGATAAATGGATAATGGGCATCTCTGCATCATCTTACAAAATCTGCGATTATATTGCTCTGCCGTGAGATGGTATAACCAAGTATGACTCGTAAAATAAAAAAAGGCAAATCGCCATTGATGTATACATATACATATATATCGCATTGATATATACATATACATACACAAAAGCATAAAACCAAGAAGGTGAAGTCTGCTTTCATTGCAAAAAATAATTATGTATTGTTTTTGTAAAATAATATTCGTTAAATAAATAATAATTTTTCAACTTTATAATTGGTTGGGGAAAAAATACTGTGAGTTACTTTATACTTTTTTTTATTAAGTACCCGAAAACACTATTTTACATCAAGTTTAAAATGTATTCTATATTTTAATTATTATTGTCTATGCTAAGTCTAAGTGCTCCTTTTCCCTTCATATACTTGAATTTTACAGTGAAAAATAATATTATCTACTAATACAAACGTACTAATGAACTGGTAAACAAATCCCGAAAAATAGCCCTTTTACAAAATAGAGTTACTAAACAGTGCAAGAGTAAACTCTACTATTATTATCAACAACCAAGGTTCATAGAAAGGGCAATAACAAATATAATATCTAATCAAAACATTTTTGATGCAAGGTACACACGTAGGACATACTAATATATAGGCGATTCGGTACCTCGTGTACCTAATTTGTTTTGTTATTATTACAATTTACCGTTTCAAATCGATCAGCATGAAGTTCTTCGGTCATCGCCAGGCAGAGATGCCATGTCTCAAAAATGAAAAACCATGTTTCAGGGAACACGCGTTTTAGGATTTTCGAAAGATAAAAAAACCACACAAAAAACATGTTTTTCGTAAGAAATTGTATAATTTGCATTGAGTAATAGAAGTAATAAAATAACTGTACCTAAGTAAATAATCTATAATGCTTTATTAAACACAATGATTTCACAACTTTCCTATTAAAAATAGAAAAAATAATGTTTTTTGAAAAATAAACACCGTACAAATAACAATATTAAAGAGGTTTTTTACCGTCATCAAGTTTAATTTGTAGAACTCCAAATTAAATACGAATATTAGAATATAAATAACTTTAAAAAAAGGTTTTCAGATCGACGAGATGAGAAGATGAAGGGAGAAAAACTCCCACGCAGCCCTAATACATTTTACAGTAGTTAGTGTAGGTACCTTAGGTTACCTACGTGATAAACATGTTTATTTATTTGTATTTGTATTAATTTAACTTTTTGACAAAGTTCAATTGCAATTGAAGTTCAAGAACTATATTTCTGAAATCATGATTTTCCCACACCACCCGCGTAACTCACTCAAAAGTAGATACTTTTTTTGACAGGTGAGAATTCATGGGTGCGACATGTTTTTTTCCAAAAAGAGATACAAATGACCTAAAAACCATGAAAACGAGGTAAAATCCGTGCATCTGGCAACACTCTAGCCAGGGAACGGGCGAAATCGGCAAAATAGCGAATCTGGAATCATCGGGAATAATAATAATACAGGTACCTACCAGTCAAATAACGGCTGTTCGCCTTCAGAAAAACCGATTTCAGCGCCATCTGTAACGTTCAAACGTCAAATGTAGAAGACTAGAAAGACGTTAAAATTTGAATTGTTCACTTCTCGTTGGTCGTAGTTCTGTAGGAGTAATGACGTTGTGACTTCTGTTTACGATTTTATTTTAGTTTTATTGTACTTATAGTGAATTAAAGACTGCATCTCCCGTGTAAATATGGCTTCCAATAAGCCTAATACTTTTAAGACACCGCAAAAAACGACGGGCAGCATACATCGTTCGCCTCCGGTGAAGTTTAATCACAGGTTTAGAAGTCCTCTGGCCAATATTCAAATGTCTTCCGTGACAAGCTCTAGTCAATATACAACGGGAAGTCCGATGCGCTTCGTGCCTCAAAGTCATTGCACCCCACCACAACCGTTTTTTAAAATAAGGAATCCATTTGAAAAAACGCTCATAGACCATCTTCATACTCCGATTTGCAGGTAAGCAAGCTTCTCATGCATAAAAATGATTTATTTTTGATCGTTTTATTGATTTCATATACCTATAGCGTAAAAAAATCTTAGTGGAAGCTTGACGCAATTGTAAGATAATATATTTTTATTCCTGGTATTAGTAGGCAGTTAGGCAGGTACTTACCTACTCCTCGATCGTTTGTTTTCCAAAAATTCTTAAAATCCAAGCAATAGTTAATCGATTAATATTTATTTATTTATTTATTTATTTAAATACATGTTACATAATTAGACATTTACATAGAATTGGATACATTGAATCACCATACTAGGCGGCTGCCTGTTTCATGGTGACAATGGAGGATATTTACTTTAAGTGAAGTCTATTGTTAACATATGGAACTATTAGTAATGTAATGATGTTGAAAATTGGTAAAGTTATAATAAAAAACTAGTAAAGAGAAAAAGAATTGGGTAAGGATAAGTTTGTGAGAAGATACATATCCTTATTTTAAAATTTATATGTGTGAGTGCATACGCATACGTATATACAGGTGCACACATCCATACACACATAGGCATATACACACACACACTTACACATATATATGCGTCTAGGTACATGAATACATTAATATGTATATATACGGCCATGGACACAGTACCAACACATTTACACACAGTTGTAATTTTTTTTTTTTTTTTTTGAAGTGTATGAAGGTGTAATTAGAATGGAGCTTGAGTATTTGCAGTAAGTATCTTTCCAAATAGTATTGAGATATATGTTAATAAAAGAGGTGTTATTTTCTAACATGGTGACAGAATATAATTATTTATTAATGTTTGAATAACTGTACTCATGCTGCTTTTGTAGGTTTATTATAATATTTTTATTAAGTTTATGTGTATGTTTCTTTCTTATCTTTTTTTTTTAAATTACATTATTGTAAAACTACATTGTTGTAAAACTTTGTTGTAAAACTGCACATCTCGATACAGGAATGCCCTAGTGAGATGTGCAGCTTATTGCTATATATATTTCTTATTTTATAAATAGATAAATGAATACAATGTAAATATGTACAATAAATAATTCAGGCATATACTCTTTCTATTATTGAAAAGTTTTGATTCATTGTAACAGTTATTAAAAAAAAACATACAAATACAAGATAATACAAAAAATGGAAACAAAAAATATTACAAAAGGCATAGCCTGTTCGACAATATGCGTTGGTATAATTCTATTTTTTAACATATTAATGAAGTGATTTTAAATTAAAACATCATAATATTATAAAGCATTACTTTTATAAGAAAAATTATGTCAAATTGAGCTATAAGCGGGGTAAAAACATAAAATATGACATTAAATATGATAATTAACCGATGAATATGGAAGTTTAACCTCTCATATCGGGGATGTTCCGAAGGTTAGAAAATTTCCGTTTTGCATTAAAATCATTTTGCATTTGCAAAAACCGTTTTTAATTTTGAATAAATTGAATGACAAATAACCCAAAAACATTAGTAATAAAACATTATTATATCTTACGTTTTGTTTTCTTTTAACTATTAATAATTAATAACTATTTTAGTATGTGAAACAGGTTATAAACATTGTCATTGTCACTCATCAGAAGGTCAGTAAGCGCCTTTTTGAAAGTGAGATATTTGTCTTTGGACTTGATTTCAAATGATAAATTATTAAAAATTTTAGGTGCAAGAAAGTTGAACTGGGACTGGGCCATTGAAGTTTTTGTTGTTGGAATAATATAATTCGATAGGTTTGAATATCTTGTGTTGTATTTTGAATTTATATTTTTTTTTTTTGTAAATTTGAATTTAAAATAAGAGGTAATATTTTTTACATATATGGATTTTACATTAAGAACTTTGAAGTCTTTAAATAGGTCTTTCGTGGGGTGTATATAATGAACTCTGTAAATAGTCCGTATTATTAATTTTTGGGCTTTTATTAATGGATCTAATACAGTTTTGGAGCATCCTCCCCAGATAATTATACCGTACGATAAGATTGACTGACACAGGGAAAAATATACTGTTCTCATTGTATTTTTTTGTAGTATATTGCGCAATGATCTAAAGATATAAGCCAGTTTCCTTATACGGCTTGTGACGTTAATTACATGTTCTTCCCATCGCAGTTTGTTATCGATTATTACGCCTAAGTATCTGATGGAGTCTACTCTTTCCAATGGATTGCATAAACAGCTGGATATATTACTACAAGAATGTATTTTTAATACATGATTACTTGAGGGTTGACTTGGATTATTTGTACTGAATGTTAGGTATTTTGTTTTGGTTATGTTTAGCGTTAGTAAATTATCATCCAGCCATTGTTTAACATTTTGCAAAATTAGTTCCGCTTTATGAAAAGTTTCTACCCATGTTTTACTTTTTAGTATCAGGGCAGTATCATCGGCAAAGGTGATTATGTTGCCATCAATTTCTAATCTACATAAATCATTAATGTATATGAGAAAAAGTATTGGACCGAGTACACTGCCCTGTGGTACACCAAAATTGATTCTGATAGGTTGAGACGATTTGTATGATGGTAACTTAACAAATTGCTTTCTGTCTGTTAGGTAAGATTTGAACCAATCAAATGCCTTATTCTTTATTCCAATTTTATGAAGCTTAGCTAGGAGGATTCGACGAGAGACTGTGTCAAATGCCTTAGCTAAGTCTAGAAATATTGCCAGACATTTATCACCTTTGTCTAGGGCTTCTGTTATGTGTGATGTTAATTCTAGAATAGCTGAATCTGTGCTGAGCCCTTCTCTGAACCCATGCTGGTTAGGCGAGAGAATATTGTATTTTGTAAGATAGTCAGTAAGTCTTTTTTTTACGATTTTTTCTATGATTTTGGAGAGTGATGATAAAATGGAGATAGGTCTATAGTTTGATATCTCAGTAGGAGTTCCAGACTTAAAAATTGGTTGGACCAAAGCAAGTTTGAGTTTGTACGGAAATATACCTTTGTCGAGACTGAGGTTAATGATATGTTCCAGTGGTAGATTTATAAAAGGTTCAATAATTTTGAGTATATTTGAGGATATTTTATCATGATTACATGAATGGGAGGGCTTTAGTTGTTTTATAGTTTGTGAAATTTCAGCAGAGTTGGTGGGGTTGAGTGTGAATGAATTGTTTGTTTCACAAGCAGAGATATTTATATTGTTGGCAAGAGCATTTTCATCGGTAGATGTTTTATTTAAAATTTGTGATGCTAAGTTTTTTCCAATATTACAAAAATATTCATTTATGTGATTGGTCACAGTGTCAGGGTCGACTTTTAGTGAAGTGTCTAGTCCGTTGATGTTTAATTTATTGATTGTTGGTGTTGAATGGTCAGTGTCAGATATTTCTTTAATAATTTGCCAAATTTTTTTATTATTATTACCGGCTCTGGACAATTTATGTTTATAGTAGTTTTCTTTAGTGATTCTGATGAGATTGTTACAAATATTTCTGTATTTTTTATAAAATGTTTGGGCTTGTGTATTTGGATTGTTAATTAAGTTTTTGTGGAGTTTGTCCCGTTTTTTAATACAAAAAATTAAACCATCTGTTATCCATGGTTTTAGTTTTTTATTTTTTGAGTTGTTCAAAGGGGATTCAACGGTAACAGCCTGAATATGTTTCAATAGTATTTCAGAAAATTTATTAAATGCAACATCTACATCTGAAGAATTTACAACAGAGAGCCAATTTTCTAATTTAATTTTGGAGGTTAGTTCCTCAAAATTGATCGTAGTCTTTAATGTATTTTCACATGAGGTAATGGGAGTGGATTTTTTATTCATGAGGCCAATTACTATTGAGAAGTGATCAGTTATAGTTGATTGATAAACAATTCCTTTAGAATTTTTTTTTGTTCTTAGGAATATGTGGTCAATACATGATTTGGTCATGTCGGTTACTCTAGTTGGGACATTAATATAAGAAACAAGCCCGTATTGAGTCATTAGGTTTTTATAGTCGAGTGTTTGTGTTGACATGGGCTTAAGTAAATCTATGTTAATGTCGCCTATTACCATTAGTTCTTCATTTGTTCTACAGTTCAATAATGCCACGTCTAAAGATTTAAGGAAGGCTGAAACATTTTGTTGTTTAGGTGACCTGTATAGTGCAAGAATGGTGGTCTGGTTTATTTTAATTTTAAGGCAGTTGGCATTGTCGACGGATAATTCAGAGATGGTCGGGTAGAGATCGGATTTTACATAGACGATTACTCCATCTGACTGTGTCTTGTTATTCAATGTATTGAAAACAGTAAATCCTGTAATTTTTTTGTGAGTATAATTTGATTTGATCCAACATTCTGTTAAAATTATTATGTCAAATATATTATTCAAGTCAGCAAGCGTTACTAGTAGACTGTTGAAGTTCTTATCTATGCTGCGAATATTTGTAGAGAATAATTTTAATTGTGTATATGGCTTTAGTGTATCTATACAAGTTGATGCAACATTAGTTTCAGAGGTAATTATATTACCATGATTTTCTATTTGTACATTGATATCATTCATTTCTAAATCCATGGTTTTCTATTTGTAAAAAACAAAAACAAAAAAAAAAACAAAAAAATGAATATTTAAGCAAAAGTTAATTTTAGAACGAGCAGGTCGATAGAGTATAGGTAAGTTTGATAAATAGATAAGAACATGGTAAGTGATTATGCGGGAAAGATATGAGTGCAATAAGTACGTTATAATATAATAAAAAGTTGTAATGATATATGTTATTAAATTTAATATCCTTTCAGTCCCGGGATGTTTAAAATCCGAGAATCTTCAGGATCATTCAAGTGGGACATCGAGCATATGTCCATCATGAAGCCGGCAGATATAGTTCCCTGCAATAGTCAATTTGAACCCACTCCGGACCCGGCCATGGAGAGAAAGGCTACGGAAGCCATAGATAAGTGAGTGTCCTTGCTTTATTATTATTTTATTTGGAATAGGTATTACATTTAATTTCTTATCACTGACTCCTTGAATGAAGCAGAAATTCCGTGATAAACAATTGCATATATTTATATGAAAATAAAATACTTTGCACACCACTATTTAATCAAAATAATCGACATGTTGTTTCAAAAGCAATGGTTTCTTCATCAGAGGATAAACGTATATTAAAAAATTAATAAATACAGTAGAATCCGGATATAATTACCCTCAAGGGACCGGTGAGACTTTGTCGTACTAACCGGACGACGCACAAAGAGACACGTCGAACTCCTTTGCAAGGGTTACATTTGATTCTCCGGCTTCTAAACGTGTAATATAGTATTTTTTTCTTCAATTGAAAATCATTGTGTCGAGCTTTTAACCTAGTCACAACAGATGATAAACACTGACTGTGATTTACGCATGCTAATAAGGATAGGTGTTAGCACGCGGGGAGTAGGCGAGGCTCGTGGCGGCGAGGTATTGGTGTGTAGGTTATGTAAAAAAAATACTGCGCGTCAATCTAACCGGACGAATTATCATTAAAATAGGTCAAATCAGGTCGCTTAAAACGGGGTCGTACTAAACGGATATGTTTTCCTAGTACCTAACTATGAAACTTAACTTGAGTTTACATTGTCGTCGCTAAAATGGTAAGCCGTTAAAAGCAAAGTTGTTATATCCAAATTCTACAGTATTAGAATAGACGAAGTATAGCTGAGTAATTACATTCTTATCGATAGGTATTGTTAGGTTTACTTAATTACACTCAAACTATTTCTACGGGTAATTTGCATCCGGTCCAGTGAGGAGATACCAGTCTTCTCGATATTGGGGTTGAAAGACTCAGAAAACAGAGGGGGGTTTTGAGTAGGGGGAGGCTTTGATATCGGGTGGATAAGGCTAACACCCGCTCGACGACCAGTCCCAAGCGGTTCAAGATGATAGTCGGCAGGAAGCCAGATGGCTCAACTGTCTGGTGGTGATTCCTACAGGCAGTAGGCATTTGCCTTGGCTGGGTTATTTGTTAAACTTTACATATGATTTTTGTTACAATATTAAAAACACAGTTTACTTGGTTGTATTAAAACATATTTTTTCATAAACTTTTAAAGCATTGTAATGCACACGTAGTGTTCTGTTATTTGAAGACACACTAGCAGATTCTCCAACACACTTGGATGGAGATAACTTCTTTGAATAAATAGAATCTGGTTCGTTATCTGGATTTATTTATACTTCGCGTGTACAATTGGGACTGCGGTAGTCTACCTAACTAGAAGCTAGCTATAATGGTTCTGGCGAGTGATAACTGAAACACACCCTCTGAGCCCTCCGAACCCCCATATGGAGAACTTAAGCACTACGATGCCTGCCATCTAGCGGAATCTACCGATAGCTGATATCACCGCTATCTGTGTCTACAAGGCGGAAGCTTTTACGATACACCACAGCACATAATATACTTACTTTCTAAGACATGTTTTTCGATTTTGTGATGTGCAAATTTCGATTAAATTTTTTAATCAAATGACAACAAGTGTGCTGTTTGATGTTAAAATCGTAAAGGCTGGTATATTCACATCCATAGACAAAGTTATTTTTTTAAACTTTATGCCTACATAATTATTTTTTGTTCGGAACCCAAGTCGTGGGACCTTTAGGGAACCAAGGGGGAGCAGAGAGGAAAAATGAGACCTGGGAAGACACATTGTGGAACCAGAAGATAGAGCTTCATTTCCAATGACAAACCCTGGTGAACTTTATAAAAGGGACTGGGTTACTGTCAAAGGAATGAGGTAAAATAGGAGTTAGCGCAATGGGCCTATGGCCTAAGTGCTCACGGTAATTATATATAAAGCGTCTCCGCTCTTAAAAAGAAAAATAATATTCACATAAACATTTTTTTAAACTTTATGCCTGCTTATAATTATTTTTTTGTTTAGAACCAAAATTGGTACTGTAGGGCTATGTGGTATTATGTCATTCATGCATATTTAGATAGAAATGAAACTCACGTAAATGTCAATCCATATTAAAAAAAAAATACCACGGCGGCAAAGGAATTGTTTTATACAGGATTGAACTTTGAATAAAAATAGAATTATAATGCATCTTTTACCAGCTAGCCAAACATAATTATTTGTTACTTGTTATAAATAAGGGCCATTAACCATCCAGCGGCCGAGAATTCATAATTCGTCGAAAGATGTTCTTAGGATCGCACAGGGCGGTTCCAACGAGGAAGATTAATTATTCTCCGTACCAGCTTTTTAAAATAATAACTCAATATCGATTTTATTTCATTCAAAATTTGTTTTAATTTATACAGACATTCAAAAATGCTGAAAGGCGTGATGATAAAACTATTAAAATTATGTACTTTTTGTAATTATTTTTTGATCATAAGTATTTATAATTTTTCAATAATATCTAAGCAAAATAATAATGTAAAAAAGATCTTAAATATATTAGTTTGTAAGACCATAAATAAATAGACAAACTGAAGTATTTTCATCACAAAACACGTGTGTGGATCTTTTTTTAAATGATTTTATTTAAACTAACATTAAAATTCTGAAACATAGCTTTCCCAGATAACTTATTGATTTATTTTTCTGCAGGAGTATATGATTTGAAATGTGTGTTGTGTAATACAAAATTTTGTTTGAAAATTTAACAAATCTGCCAATGATCTACGGTAAAACCTCATTGTACTAAAAATAAGCATATTTTCTCAAAATTTAAAACATAGCTTTACTAGATAAAATAACAATCATTCGAAATCAATTTATAATTTTTTGTGGAAAAGAGTCAATACTTCTGAAATTTGATTTAAAAATGACATATTTCCGGTTTTATATTGTCGGGTTATTCACTCTTATGTCCAAAGATATTCAAATACAAAAGAGATAAGTTATGGTGTCCGCGCAACTGTCGGCGGCCTACGACCTAATTAGAGTAGTTTGCATACGAAAAGAATTTGTTCATTTTGTTAATTTTTTTAAGGTGTGCATTAGTATTGGTTAACAATATAGTTTGAATACGGAAAGAATTCGTTCATTTAGTTTAACGTTTGTTTGGTTTATTCGTTAATTATTCATTCATTTAGTTTATTTGTTAATTGGTATACAATATCGGCGAAAACCGGAAGCGCAGTCCCACCTAGTAAAAACTGCAGATAGCACATCTAAAGCCTGTGCCTGTGCCAAAATAAGGTACGGTGGCTAGTGGAATATTTACCTAAAAGCTATAAAAGTTGTTTACCACTGGTACTTACCTTTACGAGTCCTGTTTTATGTACTGCAGTGTGAGTTATTAGTTAATACAAGCATTGTATTTGTTTTTAGATTCTTCTCTCAAGAAATGATAGTGCCAAGTCCTCTGAGTGAGCCCACGAAGCAAACTAATGTTCTTCCTATGGATCCCCCTGATGACCATACCACTCCTGAAGGAACTACCAAAACTATATCCAGAGAAGGTATTTGCATCTTATCACAATACCATCGATGATAATAATAATAATTGGATAATTTGTGGAGTGTCTATTTTATAAAAAATCACCACTGTACAATTTATTATCAATTCTTAAACTCTATCTAACTATTATTTACAAATAGATACAGAGACATACTTACTGTTTATTAGAAAGTTTATGCTTGGAGAGATTCGATTTTGCAAGTGGAGAACATTAAGTTTAAAACACTGGACATGATTTTACATTTGCTACCCTCATCACTGTTGGTTGTACATTTATAAGAAGATTAATGCCAAAGTTGAGTTAATACTGGTATTTATTTTGAAAGAGTAGAGAATTTAGATATATATAATAACAATTGATAATGAATGAGCCATTTCGTGTCTTTTTTCAATTTTCATTTGACGTCCCCCGTGGTCGAGGGGTAAGCCTCTCGACTCGCAATCCGAAGGTCACCCAGCGTGCGCAATAACATTTTATTTGATTAATTTGTGTTATTTCACAATTAATTAATTAAATAATATAAAGTGTATTTGCGGCACGTTCCAGAGTGGAAAATACTCTCAGTATCGCCCTGGTGTAAGACCACCATTCAAAATTGAAACATTGCTTGAAATGGCTTAAGTCGTATTTGGTGACCAGATCTGAAAGCCTGATACTTCTCGACCTTCCTCTTCTCAATCTCCTTCCCCTCCGCACTACCTTCAGCCTCACAACATACCCCAATTGGGGATGCCATAGTCTCACTGGCTCCAGAGGGGAAAAGTTGGGACTCTTGTGCAGAATTCAAATTAAAAATTTTTAAAAATCAACCTGCAAAAAAGTGTTTTTGTTTACTATAATACTTTTATTTTTAATGTTCGACTTTGTTGCGCCATATCTTGGACCAATTTCAAAGAATTTTTTTTTTGTTTGAATGAGGATTGAACCTTCGTCAGGATGGTATGTCGCTCTCCACAGAGAGAAAAAAAAGGTTGAAAAGGCACCAAAACCACCATTTCTGCCTCCCCAAAGAATATTGACATATTTATTAAGTTTTTTTTTAAACATTTGTAATTATTTTCAGTTTGGACCCAAACGATGCTCACCATTCCCATGGAGCTGCCTATGGAAGTGGAGAATGCTTTGAAACCATTCTACACATTTACAAAGGTTTGCAAAAAAAAATTAAAATAATAATTATTATTGGATGATTTTTATAGCGCCGTGAAAAAATTTTGTGAGAAAATCACCTCAAGGGTGCTTGAAAAACCTTATTCTATGACATGTATTACAATTTATTTATTTTTCATTGTCTATATTTTGACAGATTATTTATCCAGTTACAGTACAAGTTTTTTTTTTTTTCAACATTCTTGGGAAGATAGTATGTAATGCAAAAAAAGTTTTAAGCTTAGGAGTAATTAAATATATCAACTGTTTTAGAAATTTCATACAATAACACCATTCTTCGTGTCATGCTACGCTGTGCTAGACATATGTTCTGCCGTGCGCTATCTTTCTGTGGTTAGTTTTTGGGCACTTGTAAGTCAATGTGAGGTAAGCATGTAGGAGTCTCCAGGATTAGAGTAGGGACTCAATATCCACTCTACGCTAGCAGTGCTTATGGATCCCAACAAAAGTGTCCGCTTAACCTTTCATCTGTGGCTTGCACGCCAGTTGGCACAAAAAAAATTTGCACTTTTTTAAAATGCGATTTTAACCCTTATGCTTAAAGAAACTGTATGAAGGACAAGGACAGAATTGCTTGCGCCAACATTTTGTTGAGGTAACACTTCTTTTGAATAATCTAGCTTCTCGGAATGCTTTCAAATGAATGTTCTAAAACAGCGGTTGTCAACCTTTTTAAGCCTGCGTACCCCTTGACTCTTACTACAAATTTGTTGTTCCCCATACCCTCTATCTATCTTTTGTACTCGTGTAATGAAAGACGTGTTTCATTTGTAATTTTTTAATACTCTCATTATACATGAATTTAACAATTAAATCACCCAAATACAATTAATGCAATTTTATACAGAGTGTAACACGAATTTGGGCATTTTAACCAGTGATTCTACATGTGTGCCACGATATTTCGTATCCCCAATTTGGCTTCACGTACCCCTTGGGGTAAGCGTACCACAGGTTGAAAATCACTGTTCTAAAACATTAGTGCTCGCTTTTAACAGCTGTCAGTGCCGAAAATAATGATATTTTATGTTTTCAAACGAGTATCAATGTCATTAAACTCCTTTGATTTTTTTTTTCATGTAGGGTATGTACATATTCAGGTTTGTGTAGAAATAATAAAATTAGTTTATATTCATATGAATACATTTTTTTTTATATTTGTTTGCCGAATGGGAGAATTTTCAAATTTTTTTTAGTTAAAGTTGGCTATTCTGGGAAAACTTCTTACGATATTATCATGTAATGTACATGAATAATAAGATATATTATCTGGTAACCAGAAAACAATCGATTGCTTTGTTTTTATATGGATATTTGACAAGAATTCATCAAGGTAATTTTCGCGCAGTTTTTTGAAATACCATCCAACGTTCAACAGGTAACTATGTAACAATTTCTAGACATTTTACTTTCCATGTATATTTGTCACTTAAATTTAAGTAACAAATGTAATTGGAAAGTAAAACTCTTCAAAACAAAATGTTTAAAAAACAACATATTGCAAGGTTTGCTTTTTAAGTCTGGTTTCTACTTGTTGCCCCAAGTAAGTTCATATATTTAATTGATAAACTTCGGTTAAGTTCCATGCGTCCGCATAAAGATATACCTGAGGAATTTGTTCCAGCATATTTATATATTTAGTTTGGTGCGGAGTCCATACACCACGAGCATACTCCAGCTTACTTCTTATACTGCCATTAAACATGGTTACCATTGCATTTGTTGGTCGCCTCCAGGAAACGCCTCTACTCTCTGCTTTCTGTAAGCCTAAAGCTGCGGTGTTTGCCTCCACTCCATCCAGTCAGCTTAATTTAGGGCTCCCATCCTAATATTCCTTCTGCAGTTTAAATCAATATTTTGAACGATTTATTTTTTATATTTTGCAGGATCAAAATGGGATTGGTGAGGCAGACATCTCTGCCAATGCTTCTCTGCGGCGGAAGCTGTGCTTCGAGGAAATATTTTCTGACGGAGAGGAAGAACACCACACCAGTTTCCATAATACATCCTGCCCCATTCTGCATAGCCCGCATGTCGTAAGCTGACCTCCCTACTTTCTGTTAAATCTAATATATTTTCTTTACACAGCATCTCCAAAGATGGCACAGGCCCCGAGGGAAATTAGCATCTTTTAAGTGCGGAGCTACTCTTAATATTAGGTCCTTACATATGAAATTGGCGTTTTGCCGAGCTGGCAACTTTGATCTCAAATATCTTCTCTTTGGTTAGGAATTCCAAATTCAAATTTATACAGCTATTTACTCACGTATTTGTGTTTCGAAAATTATAATTCATTTGTTTTTTCCTTAATTGTTTTTTTTCTTTGCGTCACTTAGTTTACAAAATGGAAAACTTGAAATATCGCGTTATTTACAAGTACGAGTTCCACCGTGGCACCAGTGCTGCAGAAACGGCTCGAAGGATTAATGATGTGTATGGTGACGGTGCCGCAAAAGAAAACACAGTGCGTTTTTGGTTCCAACGTTTTCGTTCTGGAAATTTCCACCTGCAGAACAAACCCCGTGGACGGCCGAAGACCAAAGTTGATAATGAAGAATTGAAGGCTATTGTGGAAGCGGATCCATCGCAAACCACGTCCGAGTTAGCTGCAGGCTGCAGTGTTAGTGATAAAACTGTTTTAATCCACTTGAAGCAAATTGGGAAGGTGAAAAAGCTTGAAAGGTGGGTACCTCACGAATTGAGTGAAGCAAATCAACAAACGCGTGTTAGAACGCTAGACCACACACTGCACAACAGACGGCTACCAAATTAGAGGAGCTTCAATTGGAATGTCTAAGACATCCATCGTACTCTCCGGACCTTGCCCCAACAGATTACCATTTTTTTTTCGAAATTTTGATAACTTCTTGCAAGGGAAAAAATTCAACTCCGATGGGGCAGTTCAAACCGCCTTCAAAGATTTTATTGATTCCCGTCCGAATGGATTTTTTAGTAAAATGATCGATGAACTACCTATAAGATGGCAAAAGTGCATAGATAGCAATGGTACATACTTTGATTAAATAAATATATTATATAAAAAAAAAATCGACTTTATGTTCCTCCCATACAAAACGCCAATTTCATATGTTAGGACCTAATATATAAAAATCAATGTTTCTTTATTTGTCCCTTATGCGCTTCCAAACCATTCGTCCGATTGCAATGAAAAATTGATGATTCTTGTGTGCATGGTTTCTATACATATATCATAATGAGCTCTGGCATTATGAAATTATTTCCTATACTATTCATCCGATTGTGATAAAACTTTGGTGAGTTGTTTCTAATGTGAGCTCTGGCGTTATGAGATATGTATAAAAATTTTGCAATTGGTGGCGCGCGAGTTTGAAAATGAATGTATTTCATATAGTTCAGCGGAAGGGAGGGTGAGGAGAATCCGGGAGGGGGGAGGGGAACGTAATTAATGTATGTCCCCTTACCTACCCATGGGATGACTATGCAGGTGTCCTAGCTCAATGGTTTCTAAATAAACTTTAAAATAGTTAAAGATTTTAAATAGTTAGAGACTTTTAAAGTCCTGACGTTACTTAGGCACCACTACCCTGTCAAAACTTTGATCTGGGTCCCAAGTGATAATAGACCTTCTAATAAAAATACCTTCCATGTAGATTTGAGTGAAAATCAATGTCATCATTGACTTGCAAACTACCTTTTGACTATTAGATCGAGACAGCCAATCAACATTGTGTACTTCTGTCTCTCTTACACTGCCTGACATCGTATTTGCCATTCCATTTTATTTTGAATTTGTGCAGAAAGACCTAATTTCCATATTTGAAATTTAAAGGAAAATCTTCCAGACTTTTGGATCACAAAATACGGCAACATCACATTTCTTGTGTGTTTTTTAATTCTATGGCTGCACGGGACAATAAATCGATTATGTTCGCTTTAACTTAGTGCAGACTTTGTCAATGAATTTTTTTATTATTTTCAGACTGCCTTCTTGTGCGGCATGAAACGCACGTTTGGCACCCCCGTCTCCGCCAAGAGGGGAGAGGGCATCACCGCCCCCCGCACCCCCACCCGCACCCTTTCCTCCGAGGAGCTGCACCGCAACTTGGCGAACTTCAGCCCCATCCTGGAGAAGGCCTCCAAGAGAAACAACTCCTACAGCGGGTCGGACACCTGCATGGGATCTCCTTCCATGTCGCCTATCGGGAAGTCCCCACAGGTGTGTTTATTTGTTTCAATGATCAATTGGAACAATATTAATATATCGATACTGGAAATGTATTTTTTTCATGATTTTCGTAAAGAACTTCAGCCCATTTATTCAGTTGGCCACAACGAAATAGCAGTGGACGATGACAGTTAAATGTCCATTTTCAAATATTCGTTGTCAAATTTAATAAGTATCCGAAGTTGAAAACTACACACAGTCACAGAGCAATACATGCCACTGATTGTTAGTGTTCCTATGCATATAACTTTGTATATACAAATGTCTTTATTATCGAGTATCTATTTTTGTGTATACTATGAATAAATAAATAATATCCATATTTTTCCCACAGCAGGAAAACAATATTCGAAGAATCTCCCCGAAATTATCACCAGACAAACTAGAAAACCTTCACCACAGCTGCGTTGCGTCACCATTCTCTCAATCCACACCGGAGAAGTCCAGCGTCACTTCCAAGTGTTCTACAAAATCCAGTCCCGACTTGACCGATGGGTCGGACAGTGACACCAAGCTGGGTCATGTCAAGAAGATGGGCTGCTTCAACTTCACCGAAGAGATCTGTCAGGTGTTGAGGAAAGAAGGAGTGGTGCGGAGATCAAAGTCAGAAACATCCGTCTCTAGTCTGGGAAGAAACAGATCAGCGATGAAACTAGATTTCAATATGGACATTAGCAGTGATATCTCCATGAACTTCTCTGGAGATCGATCTCTGGTCTGCCATTCCATTATGGGTGAGTATCTTCGTCATTATTATTTAATTATTTTGTTTATATTTTTCCTCTCAATTATTATTTTACGCTAAAGATATGCTATTTCAGGTGATTCTGATTCGCCCTCTCCCAAGCAAACTTCCAGCAGCTACTGGGACATGGAGATGGCCCAACTTGTTTCTAAAACAAACAGTGCCAAACAGTCAAGCTGCTCCAACTGTGCTGCCAATCAAACAACTGTTGATACTAATTTTAAATTATTTATTAAACCTAATGTATGTGATTGTAAAAGTGCAATTATTGATGATGAGAACGATAGACTGAGGGATGTTTATCAATATCTAACTCCTACCAAGGATAAACAGTGCCCTAAAAGAGAGCATTATTTAACAATTTCAAAATCTAGTCCCGCACAAATGTCCCTCGATAATAGTTTTAATATAGACTCTGAAAAACACACACTGACAAACCAAACTGCCAAATTTTCTGGTGATGTGTCTCATTTGACCAATCAAAACCCTTTTAATTTTCCTGAAATAGGGCGCAGGGGAACCACAGTTTTCCACCGAATGGACAGTGGCTTCAATGACCTTTGCCTCAGCAATAACAGTATTTTACCTTCATGCGATATCACCGTCTGCAACTCAACTCGCCACGTTGAGGTCACCAAGTCCTTCAGCAATACAGAGACGTCGAGTGTCAGTTGGAAACGGTTCGATAGCGGATTCAACGAAGAGGCCTCATCCGATTTTTCTCATCAAATAAGTTGTAATGAAATTTTCAAACCCCCCACCAGAAAGCACAGCCCAATTTTAGAATATTCTGAAAACAAAGAGAATATCTATTTTGACGATTTCCACAAGATAATTGACCGTGGCCAGCACATTCATGATTCCATGTCTATTTCTGACATTTTTGCAGAGGACATGGTCTCCTTCAATTGTAACTTTTCCTCTACTCCATCTAAAACCTTGCGGCAAAATAAATGATTTGTGCTAAGCGCTAAAATGAACATTTGAGTTGAGGAGATGCAAAACCCGCTTTGAAGGTTTCTGCTGGTTTCGATACATTCATAAAGAGTATTTGAAATACATTGAAGTAAATAAATTATTCATATTTTATTGTAGAAGAAGATAATACTAAATATGAAAGAGAACAAAGAAAATTAAAAAGCTAACGGTCGCAACTGGGACTCGAACCCAGGATCTCTCGTCAATCGTTACCAGGCGGCTTCCATGGTCGAGGGGTAAGGCTCTTGAATCGCAATCCAAAGGAAGCGGGATCGAATCCCGGTGTCAGTTTTTCAGTTTCAGTGCCGGCAATCCGGGCGTTTATTTTATTTTTTTCATTTATGTACATACATAGTTTTCTTTTACCCACCTCCCTAGACTAAGTCTGTTCCGAGGCAGGTGTGTGCAAATAATTAAATTAATTTGTATTACTTCACAATTAATTAATAAAAAATAAAATATAGTATGTTTTCGGCACGTTCCTTAGTGGAAGATACTCTCAGTATCGCCCTGGTGTAACACCACCATTCAGAATTGAAACATTGCTTGAAATGGCTTGAGCCGTGTTTGGTGACCAGATCTGAATAACCAGGTACTTCCCTGCCTTCCTCTTCCCATCTCCTTCCCCTCCCCACTAGCTTCTGCCTCACAACATACCCCAATTTGGGGATGCCATAGTCTCACTGGCTCCTCTTAGACTCTTGTATGGAATTCACATAAAAAAGCGCCTTAACCAATTCGACCACTGAGACCTCTTATTTTTAAGTCATTTTTGTCAATCTCATATTTCAAATTGAGAATTAACAATATCATCTTCGACTAATTTTTTCCCATATTTTTGGCAACCACCATTTTTTTTTAAGTGATAATGAATCTTCGAAGTACTGATTTGTAACCTAGATTTTCACAGCTATCTCCAAATTTCCTAAAGAAAGTGGATTTTTCAACTCCACGACTCATTTACTGTTTGGGGCTGTTCAAATATTACGTAAGCAGATTTTTTGCAATTATTAACCCCCCCTCACCCTCTCCCCCTCCCCCTCTTACCCACCCCCTCTCCCATGCTTACGTAAGCATTGGTATTCAACCAAAATCGACTAAATTTTGTAGAAAATCTGAAAAGGTAAGAAAAAAATTCGTACTGCTGACGTAATCACCATCCAGACTCCCCCACCCATCATGTCATCAAAAATAAACAAAGCAAAGACCCCCCGCCCCCCTGTAGTGGTTACGTAATGACTCCTTTGCAATGATCCAGTGATTTCATGTTACTGCCCCTGTAAAAGAGTAATATTAGAAATTTATTGTATTGTACATTATAAAGTTGAAACATAAATCATAATATAGGCCGGAAAGTGAAATAATTTCTGACAAAAAATATTTTAGCTCAGGTATTCATAATTTATTGCATATATTATGTTTTATATAAATATTGCTATGGATTCTAATATAGCGATTTCGGAGGCTATCTGTATCATAGAATAAAGAAGAACACAAGAAATATGATGCCTTAAATTTCCAATAGAAAGTTTCATCAATTACGACCGTCTCAACGGGATGGCGACGTACAATGGCAGGCAAGTGTAAGAAAAACAGATGCCGTGTCAAACGGTCAAATAGAAATCTACATGGAAGGCATTTCTAGTGTGTTTTATGTACAGTTTTTTTCCAAGGAACCGGAAAAAATAAACTTCTTTAGCAGGAAAACCTTATATGTGGGAAAAATTGGGCCAATTGTGAGCCGATGGACCGAAAAAGCCAAACTTCTTAAGCCCCAAAACGTCTTAAGAGAGAACATCTTAAGAGGGTTTCACTGTATTCGGTGGTCTGTGGCAAATATTCTGTTACAAATAAATAGTTAATACACTGAATAGAATAGATTATATATATACAAATAAAAGTATCTTCCAATTTGGGAGGTGCATATGGGTACCTCCACCCCGGGAACCATTTATTGGATAACCAACACCTCTGCCATAGGTCACCCCAAGTGGTTCGCTATGTTTGGTGACTTAGCAGGGGTGCCCGGGTTCACGGGGGTAAGGTTTGTCCAGGTCTGATGGTCTTGTCCATTGCGTCTGCCCACAGGTGGGCAGGATTGAGAGAGACTGGTTGACGGAGGTCTTTTATCCTCTCTAGCTGGAATCTCTCGACCCATCGCCTTGCACCGTGGTTGAAGGGATGGATTCATACGTTCGTCACTCCTGGACACACTGACCCTCAAATTCCTACCCATTCCTCATATCTCTTTCCTTCGCAGAACTTCCTCTCCTTCTTTTCCTTAAAAAAACCCTCCACACAGCATCCCCTAAAATGACATAGGCTCTGAGGGAAATTATTTTCCTCGGGGAATATGGAGCTAATGTAAAAAAAATATCATTTTGAAAGAAACCCACTCTACCTTTTTGTTCTAGCCCTAAGAAAGCCAACAGAAATATACTATTTAGCATGCGCTCTGTCTCACTTACTTTGCCTGATATCTCCTGTATATCGCCATTCCATTTGATGTGCGACAGTTAAATTAGTAATTATTGCTAGACACTTGATATATTTGGCTAAGGGGGCGTTCAAGTATTACGTAATGCAATTTTTGAAGATTTTTGACCCCCCCTCCCCCCACGTAACACGCCGTAACGTTTTTCCGTTCTCCCCCCCCCCCCCCCCCCCCCCTCCAAAACGTTACGTAACGCCCAAGTGACAATTTTTCCTGAAAGTCACAATTAAGTTGCGCAAAGTACTGGAAAGTCGCTTAAATACCTTTTTTCTTGTTTTAATCGCGTTTGCAGTAATAAATAAAACAAGAGATTTCGAAAACGAAAAGGAGTGCTAACTTGGAAGATTTTAATTCCTTATTTTTTTATCTAAATAAAGAAAAACCTGTTACGTAACGCATTGTTCGAACCCCCCCTCCCCCCCTCGTAACGCACAGTAACGTTTCCCAAGACCCCCCCCTCCCCCAAGTGCGTTACGTAATACTTGAACGACCCCTAATTAGTAGCCTAACTGCTCTAAGATTTTTTTTTTACATTGCATAAGTTTTAACGATTTTTTACTTTTAGGTATATAGAAAACTAAATAAAACCTAAAAAAAATCGGAAATCTAAAAAAATGCAATAAAAAATTATTAAAATAATTTATTTATGTTACTATTACGATCACTGAAGAGAAACACGCACACATTGCATTTATTAGTTTATTCTTTATTCTACGGTAGAAGGGCTCCTCTGTGGCCATCTTTAGCACTTAACAAGGCATGGCGTTTGCAACAAATTCAAATTTATAATTGTTATGTGTTATTATGTATCTATAAGACTTTTATGTTTAATGATGATTAATAATTATTTACTACTGTTAATAATTACTTCTTTGGATCTCAAATCGATTTTCTGTTTGTATGCATTTGCACACAACGCTACAGAGAAAA
Organism: Limnephilus marmoratus; assembly: GCA_917880885.1. Classification (NCBI taxonomy): domain Eukaryota; kingdom Metazoa; phylum Arthropoda; class Insecta; order Trichoptera; family Limnephilidae; genus Limnephilus; species Limnephilus marmoratus. The sequence continues at coordinate 10,883,621 of OU862908.1, forward strand.
TCTACATTGTATTGACGCTGGAAATGATACATGGCTAAAGCTTCATCTAATGACCCTTTTGTCATGTGCACCAATTCATTGTTACGCGGACGACAGTACAGTCCACGATAGCTTTTTGTTTGACAAGCCCCCAAAAGGCTCACAAACTCCAATGGCTCGGAGGCCTTTGAAGCAAAGAATGGACGGCTACCTCGAGAGTGTTTTCTCTTGGGGTAAAAATAATCTCGTTGAATTTAATGTTTTAAAGACCCAATCTTGTCTGATTACGTCTAAAAGGGATCGAAATGAAAATCTAGTCTCCTTCAACGAAAGCAATCTTCCAAACAGGCCCTCCATTGATATGCTTGGCGTCACCCTAAGTGATCAACTCAGATATGAGATAGCCTCTCAAAAACTAGGCGTACTGTACAGGGCCTGCAGATACTTTAATAGTACATAACTGCTAACCCTGTACAAATCACAAGTGTGCCCCACGGTTGAATTTGGCAGTCACCTCTGGTCTGGAGCTCCAAAATACCTTCGACTCTGCAGAAACGGGCGATCCGTTTGATAGATTCTGCCATCTTAACAGACGGATTAGAGCATAGGCGTCGGGTGGGAATGCTATCATTCTTCTACTGGTATTCCAAGGGCAGATGCTCTGAGGAATTAGCGTCATTAATCCTTTTGGCACCGGTGCATAGTCGGGAAACACGTCAACTGTGTACTCAACTTTTTTTTGTACACGGTTAACATTTGTCACATGAGAACAGGTCGCTTCTTCGACTCGTTCTTGTGTTCAACAGCTCGGCTGTGGAATGATTTGCCGACCTCTGTGTTTCCTCCTTCCTACAACATGGGTCTCTTCAAGATCAATGTTCATTCCTTCCTCTCCTCAAAAAGACCCTCCACACAGCATCCCAGATGACATAGGCCCTGAAGGGAAATCATTTTCCTCAAGGGCCTCCTGTGTGGAGTTATGTAAAAAAAAAATATCTAACTAGAAATGAAAAATGGCTGAAGCGCCATACAGTTCTACGGTGCTTCAGCTACTCTAGCTTTCCAGCTGCATGCATACTTTCCAGCGTCTATATGTTATGTCGACTTTCTCAAACAAAATAGACTTAAATTCTCCAAAAATTTTCGAGTACTTGTACTGAAACTAATCTCTCGAAAACTATTTTGAGTGTCAGCTCAACTATTTTATTTAAATTATTTTTATCACATACACTGACTGGATTATTTTGCATATTTGATATAATATTATATTTTAATGATTCCCATTGGGTTGTTTTTCTAAATGTAATTTTATTTATTTTTGGACTGGTTTGCAATATTTTTTTGGTGTTAGGCATTTTTTCAAAACTTTTATATACTGTAATATTCCCATTTTTATGTAATTAATCAATTTAGTGTGACTTTAGAATTTTAATTTATGCTGATAAAAACTTATTTAATGCATATTTTTTTATGACATGTTAAAAAAATAACTGCTAAGATTTGTAGTTTAAAAAAATTCTCTCGTGCCATTCTTGGAAAAAAAAATTCAATAAGGGACTCCAGTGACAAATATTCTAGCTTAGAATATATATTTTAATATAGAACAACAAACACCGATTCTGAACATATAAGTTTTTCTGTAATATAATTTTATACATAAAATTAATAAAACGTCATTTAAAAATGAATAAAATGCCCTGTTGGGTTGGTATCATTGGTTGGCGGTTTCTGACGTCACGATAAACAAAATGACAAGATTCAGAGTGGTTTTGTATGGATATTTTTATGTTGATGTTGTTTTTACTATTCATCTTTTTTAGTTGGTGAAATTGAAGCTTAATTTGATTGACTTCAAAAACTATGATTAATGATGGAAATAATAATGATAAAAACTATGATTAATGATGGAAATAATAATGATAAAAACTATGATTAATGATGGAAATAATAATGATAAAAACTATGATTAATGATGGAAATAATAATGATAAAAACTATGATTAATGATGGAAATAATAATGATAAAAACTATGATTAATATTGAAATAAGATAATGTATATTAAATATTATTATTATTTTTGGAGTTAAAGTTTCTAAAAAGGTATATATACAATTTTATTATTTGTGTTTGACATATTACAATGTGTTCTTCAATTAAAAGTTGTTAACCTCTTATTTGCCGCTCGTGCGCCGGCGTGTCGTGAGACTTTACACTCGATTTTGACCCTTTTGTATAAAGAAAGTGTGTGAAGAACACGGTCAGAATCGCTTGCTTTATTATCGCCCTTTACCATAGAGAAAACCGCAATGCGCCAGGTCACTCCAAATAATTTATATTAATAATTTACCGGAGCGCGGGAATGTGCGCAGTTCTTGCGCATGCGCGGGAAAAATTCCTTTAATTACGATTTTGACCTTTCTATTGTTGTAAATTTCTCAAGGACACTGTCAGAATCGCTAGACACGAAATGTCATTGGGTGTCATGGCTGCCGTTTTTTGCGAACGCTAATTGGTGGACAATTACCATTGACCCCAATTACCCCGGCAAACAAATTTTCCCTTGCAAAATTCAGTATTATACTACTATACTGACTATCGACCTGTTAAATGACAAAATTGTATCCATGTTATGTTGTTTCTCCCAACCTGCCATTTATTTTGTGCGTTTTCTCAGGGTTTGAAAAATTAAAACTTTGAAATTATTTTAATTATGAAAATTAATTTTTAAATAATATGTACAAATTAAACTGGTATTTAAGTTAGGTCAATGTTAATTTTAAAAAGAAAAATGGACTGGAGTTCCTTATTAACACAATTTGATTGTAAATTAAAATATTAATGCATACAAACTTTTACATTTATTCAGATTTTTTATAAATATGAATATTTTATTTTTGTTTGAGTGGATAAATTATATATGTTATTTGACTTTATCACATATCTATGATAGTGTTGTCAGTGGTGTTGGGCCCTTCTTCCACGGGGATACACAAATATCCGATACTCAGCGATTCAAGTATTTTGGCGACTACTGCTATATATCTGCGCGGAGGTTCGTGTACATGCACACGTTGCCGATGTTTTGTAAACTCGTCGGTAAGTCTTGTAAGCCAGTGTCTTGCAAACAAGGAAATTGTTCTGACTCGCGTCGTCGAGACTTCAAAACATGGCGTCACTTGTGTCGGAACATTTGTAACAATGCTTTGTTTTTGAAAAAACCTCTTTACGCACGCTTGAAAAGCATTATGAAAAGCGAGGCAAACAGTAGTTGAGAGGGAGATATAAGTTAGTGAAGATAGAAAGAAAGGGAGTTACGTTTCATATATTACTGTAGGGGCAAGAGAGAGAGAGGTGCGAGCACACATTTTCTTTCTCTTATAGCCAGTTACGTTTCGTATATCTAAGACACACTGCAGGCCCATTCTCTGTATCACACTGTAGGAACAAGAGAGAGCAGTGCGCGTGCACATTTTCTTTCTCTCTTCCTATCATGTAGATGGAGCTAAAGAAGTTTTACTTCAGTCGTGTGGTCTAAAGCACACTCGTTTTTTTTTTTTTACATTAGCTCCACACAGGGGGCCCTGAGTAAAAAAAATTCCCCTCAGGGCCTATGTCATCTTTGGGGATGCTGTGTGGAGGGTCTTTATTGGAAAGGAAGGAGAGGAAGTTCTGGAAATGGGTAGGAATCTGGGGGTCAGTGTGTCCAGGAGTGACGAACATATGAATCCATCTCAATGCGGTGCAAGATGATATTCCGAGAGTAAGTCAAAAGACTCCCTCAACCATTCTCTCTAGAGCCGGCATGCCATGCAGCTGGTGGGCAGACGCATCCACCGCCAAGACCCGGACAAACCTCACCCCATGAACTTTGGCACCCCTGCTACGTGACCAAACATAGCAAACACTTGGGGTGACCTATGGGAGAGGTATTGGTTATCCAATAAATGGTTCCCGGGGCGGCGGTACCCAATATGTGCTTTGGAAAAAAAAAGGAACACGGTCAACAAAGAATGACAGGATACAAAAATGTCAACTATGGCTACTGCTTGGTTGTGGGTTTATGAAAGCATTTCTAGTTTTGACTTTTCAAGAACTGAACAATGATTAGCGGTGACAGGTTTCGTGATTTTGTTGCTTGCAACACGAGTACATAACATGAGTATCGGATACATGCATATTCTTGCGTATACGGATACGAGTGGAAAAGGGGTCTTAGTGTTATTTAGTTGTATGTGATATATGTTTTGCAATCTATTTTAGGCGCCCTGAATTAAAAAAATTGTTAGGAAAAAAATATTAGCAAAATTTTTTATTTTTTTGGAATTGTATAAAGTATGTAGGTATTACTCTTATAATGATAAGCAGTACTATATTTTATAGAAATTTATCATGTTTCTTATATCTCCAACCACCGATAAACTTGGGGAGGGGTGGTGAAATCAAAAATTTTCATAGATTTCCAAAATATTTTATAGTAGCAATATCCTGATTTCATTACCCAACTCTTGGAGTCTGTAATATCTAAAATGTATAACTAATGCTCAATGTGGTGAATGTGGCTTTGTTCATAGTGGAAAGTTTCATCTTGTTTTGTATTGCAATTTGATGTCTTGAAAGTATATACGATTTGGTTAAATGATTTTGATAAACTGGATTTTGAATCCAAAAATGTTCAAGCCTGTCATTCTACGATGAAAAAGATTACTTAATGGCAAACTTGATTAGGTGTATATAATTGTTGTATAAATTAATGTGCGTCATGCATAGATATTCATAAAATGTATGTTTGGATTATTTAATTTCATAGTTTTAGTTTAGGAATATTATGTAATATTTTATGGATGATTGTGCCACCGATTAATTAGTTTTTTTTTTAAATATTTCTGCAGAACTTTGTAAATATGATAAAATTGATCTGCTGGATTTATTGACCATGAATTTTGACTGATTTATTGTAATTTCTATGATAATGTTTTATAAATAAAATTCAATATTTTCATGAACGTTGTTAATTATTCGCAAAACATATTATATCCTTTAACCTGTTAAAAGCCAGGAAAAACACGGAAATTCCCTAACAAAGCACCACTTTGAATTTTGAATTGTATGTTTTGTGGATTAATTTTAAGTTATCGTATATTTTTTTGACCGAAACACATTCTTAAAACAATACACTATGTACAAAAACAACATTACTTGCGTTAATTACGTAAATTGATAGGTATTACGATGTTTTCATCAAGTAACACTCTTCGACTTTGACAAAAGAATCGCGGCAAATTTGACATTTTGATGCCACAGATAAAATCATTTAAAAATATTCTGGGGTTGCAAGGTGAATGAAATTTTTGCCCATCTTATGGATAAATGTTGGCGCAAGCGATTCTGACTTTGTCCTTCATACAAATTCTGTACATAGAAGGGTCAAAATCGCAGACAAACATATTTTTTTCGAAATTTTTTCCGCGTGCATGCGCACAAACTGCGCGTGGATTCGCGTCTCCGGCCGATTAGAGGTTAACTGTTGGCATGGGTTGGTAGGTCCACTATTGCTAATGACCCACCCAAAGATATTGAAATATAAGAGATGTGCTATCCGCAGTTTTTACTGAGTGAGACTGTGTTTCCAGGCGTCGCCGATATTGTTAACCAATACTACTTCACTCCTTCAAAAAAATCAACTAAATTAACGAATTCTTTCCGTATTCAAACTATATTGTTAACCAATACTATTGCACACCTTCGAAAAAATCTACTTGAATTTTTTCTGTATTCAAACTATTCCCATTAGACCGTAGTCCGCCGACGGTCGGGCGGCCATCATAGCATATCTCTTGTATTTCAATATCTTTGGACCCACCCAAGGGATGAGGTTTTATTATGTACTACTTACCGTCTTCAACATTTTGTACAAACATGATAAAATCTGTCCAAAATGTTTTTCTGGATACCTTTATTAATTTGAGGCGAAATATTTACAATTAAACGTATGCGTGCCGTCTGACAGACTCCCATGTCAGAATTTAAAGGTGTTATATATTTAGTTTTTTTTAAGCCTGCCCAATTTTCATGTGTAAATTGGTTAGTGGCTCGATTAGTGATTTTTCAACATCCTTGGTACTAGCGACTTTCAAACGTCTTGCTTTTATTTGTGTTGGTAAACCGTGAAAATATTAATTTTGCTATAAATTCTGCCTCAACACAGGTTTACCTAGTGAGGCAGTAGATGTTCAACTTACTATATGATACTATCTCTTTAATTTAATTAATGTTGTAATGAGAAAACAAAACATATTTTTATAAAATAATCAATATACCCGGTATGGATGGTATGATAATTATTGTAACTGGCAGTTGTGAATAATAATACCACATTGTGATTTTTACCACGCATCCATTTATTATGTATGACGTCATTGCCTGTCGCCGTTACTTTGTCCTGGTGACTAGCTGTCACTGGTTCTGGCCATTTTTGGATCCAGTTCCTATCGGATTTATAAAATGGTCACCATTTATTAAACTGGGCGATGCCGAACCAAAAGCCGCCCTCAAGGGCTAACAGCAAAACCTGCGGAGCGAATTTTTAACTACTAGAATATAATATATATTACTAGCTGGTACCCGGCATGCATTGCTATGCCATTTAATAAAGAAATTGTTTCTCCCTGTGTGTCCTTTCCCATTTGTCCCCTTCCGCGTCCCCTTCCCCTCTCGCGTTCCCACTCAGCCTCCTCCACCTTCCCTCGCCCCACATCACTCCCCCCTTCCCCCGTCCCGCGAACCCCTCTCCCGAGTTCCCCTCCCCCCACCCCCTTCTGCATTCCATACATTCATTCCCGATTCAGTTTTCAAACAGCTCGCGTGCCATCTATTGCAATTTTTTATACAAATTTCGTAATGCCAGAGCTCACCAGTAGTTTTATACAAACCTTGTCCTGACAATAACGAATACAAGAAAAAAAGAATTATCCAATTTGGTGCAGTCGTTCGGAAGTTATGCGCGTACATACATTTCAGCGATTCATTTTTATTTATATAGAAGATATAGAAGAAGAAGATTTCATATTAGTGGGTTAACGAAAAAAAATTATCACGTAATTCTAAATTAAATTTACCCTTGCTAAAAACACTATATAATTCCACAACAACTTCATTCAAACACAATTTTTAATTTTTGATCAATCCTATTATTTAGAATTCTGAATAATGATTTGAACCTGCGTGAACTTACAATTTTATACAAATATCCATACCTTTAACACCAACCCGACATACCAATTTTTTTTTCATTTGCCCACTTGCAGAACTATTCTTAGGCAAAATTCCCCCTTTATGTGCACAGTGTATAACCCACAATTTAATGATATCGAAATTCTTTATATCGAACTGAAGTAATGTGTTTAATAAAAAATTAATGCTTGAGTAAGGAATGTATCGAGGGCATCTCCTATCCCCACCCTATTTTTTTTTACATTAGCTCCACACAGGAGGCCCTGAGGAAAATATTTTACCTCAGGGCCTATGTCATCCTTGGGAATGCTGTGTGGAGGGGTTTTTTAGGGAAAGGAAGAAGAGAAGAGTTCTGGGAAGGAAAAGGGTTTAAGGGGTGTGTAGGAATCTGAGGTACAGTGCATCCTGGTCATCTGCCTCCAAGACCTAGACAAACCTCACCCCATGAACCCTTATTTTCTTAATCTTATTTTTACTTTGTTGGTTTAAGGCGCCGCTACCCGAATTTCTACCAATTTCTTACATATCTCCCTTAAACATTTGAAGTTTTTAAGCTCTTAAAAAAATATATCTTATTTTGATAATATCTAGACGCGTTCCACGCCGAAACGCAAATTATATGAAATTCCCTCAATAGAAAAAAATCGCAAAGTATGCTCTGAAAATTATTATAAACACGTTTGTTTCAGTTATTTTACAAGTGGTAGTTGTGAAAAAATTCACAGTGTTTCTTTAAATGATACTTAAGATACCTTCCACGAGATTTTCATTTTCACATTTTCACAATTTTCGCATCGATTTTGTCACTTTAAAAACTAGCGCGCTTCTTTAACATTCGTAATTTCATATCTCTCCATCTTCGTCGTTGTGAGCCCGGTTGCGGCGCCTTAATGCAAAATAAAACTATCTCTAATCAACATTGGCATAAGATTGTTTTTTGCTTAACCTTGTATAACCTCCTATCATATATGTATTTATATTTGTTTTAAAAGGCCGGTTGTTTCTTACAAATAAATTAAAAATGACATCAACACCTTTCTTTCTGGCAGGACACATAAACTTTTAATAATTTAAAAATAGAATCTTATACAAAAATCTTGTGTGAAAGGAATTTGAAACAACGTGTTTTGTTCTAAATTTGAAAACTAGAATTATTTCCAGTTCTGGCAGAGTACAAAAACTTTTAATTAATTTAAACAAGGAATCTGAAACACCAATTTTTGTTCTTAATTTTTGAAAAGAGAATTATTTCTTGATCTTGTTAATTTAATAAAAAAAAAATCTTATATCTATCCAAGAATAATTTACAATACCCTTCTGTACTGAATTTTTGAAAATTAAACCATCGCTCATTTGGGCGCGATTGCCTCCCCACACCCGACATTGAATCTTCAATTTAGGTGGTGGGTATGGGTACCGCCGCCCCGGAAACCATTTATTAGATAACTAACACCTCTGCCACAAGTCACCCCAAGTGGTTCACTATGGTTGGTGACTTAGCAGGGTGAGGTTTATCCGGGTCTTGGCGGCGGATGCGTCTGCCCACCAGCTGCATGGCAGGCCAGATCGAGGGATAATAGTTGAGGGAGTCCCTTTGACTTCTCCAGCCGCACTCTCTCGGAATATCACCTTGCACCGCAGTGGGAGGGATGGATTCATACGTCTGTCACTCCTGGACGCCCTGACCCCCAGATTACCCACCCCTCACACCCTTTTCCTTCCCAGAAATTCCTCCCCTTCTTTTCCTAAAAATACCCTCCACACAGCATCTCCAAATATGACATGTGTGAGTTACTGGGCTTAAAGGCTTCCTGTGTGGAGTTAATGTAAAAAGAAAATTGAATTTAAAGACATTTTCACATCAAAAGACATCTTCTATTCAAGAAGAATTTAAAACACCCATTTTTCTCTAAATTTGAAATGGATCAATGATTTCTGACATGTGGAAAAGAACATTTTCACATAAATTTAAATTGAATTTATTTTCAGCAAAACACTTTGTTTATACAAGATTTGGCATCCGGCTTCTTGACCCCTCAACAGCGTTGGACTTTGCAGTTCCTATTCAGTTTGAGTACATTGATTATGTTTATATATACATACGCTTCTAACATACATAAGGGGCATCCACACATCTAACAAAAGGGGTGTGATAAGACACTTTTCAGATCAAGGGAATTCAAATACAAAAAAAAACTAACCAACCTTCGAAATGACTCCTTTTTAAAAATCCTTTTATAATAAATTTACAATTCCCAAATTTTTATTAGGTTTTGGTTAGCCGTTATAGTCTCCTAAAAAAAATGATAATTTTTATTGCTTTCTTTTTACGTCAAATTGTAAATATTATAATTGTTTAAAACTTTTTTTAAATAATTGTGACTTCGATATGCTTGGGCAGGGGCTCTCAACACGTTGCCTGTGGGTCAGCTAAATATTGGAGTGTATTATTTTGAATCCTATTTTGGTTTCACTAATTTATTTGTACCTTTGAAGATAATTAAATCATAAATAGTTTGGATTCACAGATAAACTTTTGAAAACCTTTAAATTTTTTTTGGACCTTGAAAATTATTTTTTTTTAGTTTAACTCCACACAGGAGGCCCCGAGGAAAAAAATCCTTCAGGGCCCATCTTTGGGGATGCTGTATGGAGGATATTTTTAGGGAAAGGAGGAGAAAAAGGTATGACGGATGGGTAGGAATCTAGGAGCAAGGCAATGGGTCGAGAGAGTGTGACTGGAGGAGTCAAAAGAACTCTCTCAATCAGTCCTCTCGATCCTCCACGTAGCAGGTGAACAGACGCATCCGCCACCAAGACCCGGACAAACCTCACCAAATATAGCGAACCACTTGGGGTGACCTATGGCAGAGTTGTTGGTTATCCAATAAATGGTTCCCTGGGCAGCGGTACCCATACCCGCCTCCCAAATTGTAATAACGTTTGCATGTTGGAACATCATATTAAAATACATAATATATCCAAAACTATGAAAATTTTGTCAATTATCACATTAATTTTATAGGTTATTGTCTTTTCTGCTAAGCACCTACCTATTATTATTACTAATTGTATGTGTACTGTTTAGGGAATGCAATCTCGTTCTCGCGAGATCTCTGCCTTTTTTAGCGAGATTGATCTTGGACGAAAAAAGGGCGAGTTTAACGAGATTGCACTCGGCATAAAAACGTCTTATTCGAAGCGCGGACTGACACGGACGGAGTTGCGATCTGTCGTTTTCGTTCGGTGTGCGTGAGGCGGCGGCCTGAGGTAGCCTGAGATCTGTGGTTCCAACTAGCGTTGAATCCGAAAGGGCCTTCTCAGCAGCTGGTTATCTAGCCAACAAAATAAGAAGCCATTTAGCAGACGATTCTTTAGACATTTTGTGCTTCTTAAGGAGTTATTTTCAAAATAATTCGTAATAATGGCTTGTGATTTGAACTGAACAAATCTTTCATTTGATTGGTATATTTTGTTAATTAATCTGTAATATCTAATGGATCTACTGAGTAGATATAGTTTTATTTAATTGATAATAATATCTCAGTTTAATAGTCAACTAAACTTAGATAATAAGTTTCATTTTTTTGACTTCTCGTTGTTTTGTTTGTTATAAGAGAACTGTTTATTACTAAAAGATTTTTGTTTGATATTAGAAGAGAAGACTGGTTGTTCTTTCATTTGTTATTTGATAGATACGTACGTCAAAGTTTACTACTTAGAATTTTATTAAAAAATTAAAGACAAACTTGTCAAACAATGTGAGATGCATAAAAGTCTATTACTGATGCGTAAAATTCGTGAAAATAAATGTTTATCTTATAATACTTTTTATTTTTTTTCTAATTTATTAAGATATTGTGATTATTTGCAAAAAAAATACACAAATCTGCCAATCTCGCGAGATCTCGAAATTGGCGAGATATCGCAGTATTGTTATTCATAAACTCGCGGGATCTCGCTTGAGCCCCAATCTCGCGAGATTTGCATTCCCTAGTACAGTTACAAAAAAATCGAATATCAAATGTCTTGCCTTTGAAACAGTGTTTTCTTCTCCTAGTGGCTGAAATGGGTGGTTTGGTATATTTATGGGCTGAAACATGTGATCTGTGAAGTTCACTAAATCTCATACATTTTGTCAATGTGTTTTAATAATCATTTTATTTTATACATGTATTACCACACTTCGTGCAGGAAGAATGGTTTTACCTTTTAAGCTGGTCCTACTTGAATGCCTGGAAAGGCATTGCTGTCAAATATTTTTATTTGATTATCATACACCAGTCTCTTTGTAAAGGACCTAACTATATGGTTATGTATAAAACATATATAAATATATATGTATACATGCAGTCCTGGATTTGTCAATAGGTCTAGGGTGGCGGATTTCTGGAGGCGGCACCAAGCCTACAAGTAAGGCGGTAGGTGATGGCGTTGCAACTTCTAAGAAGAAGGAAGAAGCGGCGCAAATGAAGTGGCCTATACTTATGTAAAGTATAAATCTTCCCCATCTTATTATCTCCTTGTCTTTTGTATGGAAGAATATTTTGTCAAAAGGTAACTTGCACTTTAGCATTGGAGATGTGCAAATTGTTCTTTTTTATGTAATTATAAAGTGAAAACAATTTTTTTTGTAAAGTAATAAAATACATATGTACATTTTTTACACATAAAACATTAGTAAATGGCTAAACACTGACTCTCTGTTTATTGAGATATATTCCAAAGTAGGCTATAATTTTGGACAATATTTTTATAGTTGGGGTGTGGCGAGTGTAAAAAATTGAGGTCTTCACTTAGGAGATTTCTTTTGGGCAGACTGGTTTTTTATAAATGAAGCACTTTTTTGTTTTAACATTAAGTTCTTGAATTTTTATTGTTATGATTTGATATTTATAAACTTATAACTGACGACAATAACTTTCCCCACCCAACGGACAAGGGTTCAGTAGTATTTTAAATTCTTAGTGCAAGTTTTTGTAAAGAAGTAAGTAAATTAAACTGATACAAGCCTTTTTATAACACTTTCGTACCTCTATATTTCCCTTGTTCGTTGTGTGAGAGAGACAAAAAAAATAAAACATGATTCTATCGACATCTAACAAACAAATCAGACAACTCTTGGATCGCAATCCAACCTTTGATAGTAACTCAACTTCATAATTGGTTTGCGTCCTGGGTTTAATTCTAAACATTCTCCGCCCCAAAATGGGCAGATATTTATTCTGAAATATCGAATCCATTTTTCTGCAAATTATACAAATAACATTATGCAAACAAATTATGAGCCTAAATTAAATATTGACTTTGCTCAAATCAAATTCAAATTCATTAAATTAATTTTAAAGTTATTCAATAACATAACACACTAAGATAATTCCAAAAACAAACTACATTTTTAAAAACAAACAGAAACCATAACAATAATTACATATAAACATATAATATAGACAGCACAATCATGTCGCGGCAGGTTTCCTGGTCATCCTTCCTTCCTTCCTTGGGAAAAAATTAAATAAAGACAAATCATCCTTCCTTCCATAGTTCATTGCCACATTTGGAATTATTACAATGTCTCCAGATATATCTATATATGCAGTTTGCAATTCTAGCCAGCAGGCTATGTTAGTTTATAAGTGTTCATTAAGTGTTTTTATCCTTTTTTTTTTTTTTAAATATATGGATCTACAATCCTTTTTTTGTTTTATTATTTTTTATATCACTCCCTACCACACTCAAGTTTTTATTACTCCACATTTTTCCACATTTTGTACACTGATTTTTACTTTTAATTTATTATTATATCTTCCTTTTGTCCTTTTTGGTTACTTTTAACGTACAAATTTTTATATTATTTTTTACTTTCAACGTACAAATTTTTATATTGTTTTTTTTTACTATTTATTGGTTTATCTTGTTTTATGCACTCATTGTTTTTGTTTTCATAAAGCACAAGTCCTTTTTTTTATTTTGTGCTTACATAGCGCCTGGTCCGTTGTCGTCTATTGGCAATAGAACAGCTTCGAAATTGCCCTCTGAGTGGTTCCATGCGATGTTCTGAAAGTCGCCACACGTACTTTCCCGTCAGCGCCTGGATGGACTGCAATCACACGTCCGAGTTTCCACACACATGGTGGTAGGTTGTCTTCCTTCAAGACCACCATATCGCCTGGTTTTAGTTGCGCATTAGGTCCGCTGGTCCACTTCGTTCTGTCTTGGAGCTGAGCCATGTACCTCGATCAAAAAACATCGTATTAGCAAGGAATTTTTTTTTTTGATATTTATTCAGTCCGTTGACTGAAATATTTTGTAGATCTTGTTCCGGAATTACTGCAAAGCTTCCACCAACAAGAAAGTGACCGGGACTGAGGGAAATTAGGTCATTTGGATCATTTGACAATGGGGTAAAAGGACTAGAATTTAAACAAAATTCATCTGACACAAAACGGTATTAAATTCCTCATATATCAATAAGGAGTTACTTGCTAGCCGTTTCAACTGACATTTAAACAGATTTCATTCTGACTTCTCAAAGGCCTCCAAAGTGCAGCGCCCTTGTCGGAATGTACCCCCATTGAATTGATAGCCCCGATAATGATTTTCCGATAGTAGGTAGTAGCATTATCTGAAAATAATTTACTCGGCCTTCCACTACGCTCGATAAAACGCTTCAAGGCATTTAAAAAACTTTCTGTATTCAAAGACAGTTCAAGTTCTAAGTGTATGGCTTTTGACACCACACATACAAATAAACATACATAAGAAAAACACCAATAACAAAAATATATAAGCTCCTTTCGGCTGGAAGGTCTGCCATTATTTGCTGCATCGTGTATTAGATCTATAACACATTATACATTTCCTTATTATCATTTTCACAAAATTTTCCCATTATTGGCCAGAACTTCAATCTGATTATTGCCAATACGGTATGAGTACCTGCATGCAAGTGTAACTGATAAATAAATAAATAAATGTAAATGTAGTTTTTCATAATTAATTCGGTTAAATTATGATGTGGTGGCAGCAAGATTGGATGTCGTTGATTTATTGACAGCAATTTTCCTTCGGAAAGCCTGCCGCCTACGCAAAATAAATCATTATGTAAATAAGGATTTAGTAGAGAGATGTAGTTCCTGAAAATATCCAAATCTTGCGTTACTGTTGCCAACACTACAGTTTTTGTTTTCACCTCAGGTGGATCTATGTACGTAGATTCTCCGCATGGCCAACTGGATGGTGCAAGAGTTAGCCAATCGGGTCCGTGCCACCAAATGGTGGATGTCAATAATTGAGAAGTCCTAATATCTCTGGATAGTACATCCGCAGCATTATCTTCTGATATCACATGCTTTTGACAAATGATTCTCCTAGGTACCTTCACATTATTTATCTGCGGCAATTCTTCCATATAAGCTCTCCAAACTTTCCAAATGTCAGGAGATATATCTTCAACCCACTGAGTTTTGTTCTGCCACAGACGTTGCATTAGTAGCTTCGCTACTATCGTTACAGGTCTTATCAGACCCGGGGGATTAAAAATGGATGCTATGTAGGATAACATCCGTCGTTTGCTTCTACTTAGCAAGCAATCTTCTTCACCACTGTCACCCGCCATCAAGTCATCCATGTAAAAAATTTCTTTAAGAATGTGACTGACCTTGGGATTTGTGCCTTGATTTTCATTTCCTAGCCGCTCCAAACATCTTGGGGCTAAGAATGATGATCCCAGACCGTAGACTGTGTTCAATCGATAATGTTGAATCTCCTCGCTGGGTGCGTCTCTCCAAAGGATACGTTGTAAGTCCCTATCCTCTGGCTGCACTAATATCTGCCGGTACATTTTTTCTTTGTCGGCTGTTAACTCGTACTGATGTTTTCTGAAATTCAACAGATGTGCACATAAATCCTTTTGCAATGTCGGCCCAATCATGAGGGCATCATTTGGGAT
Source organism: Limnephilus marmoratus (assembly GCA_917880885.1). Classification (NCBI taxonomy): domain Eukaryota; kingdom Metazoa; phylum Arthropoda; class Insecta; order Trichoptera; family Limnephilidae; genus Limnephilus; species Limnephilus marmoratus. The sequence goes on from OU862908.1 coordinate 10,898,783, forward strand.
AATTCCAGTTGAGGATTTAGCTGATCCATCGACTACGACTCTGGTCCTCCTAGTTGTACTAGATTCCTTGATCATCGCATGGTGAGGCAGATAATAAGGTATTTGATTTTGTGACAATGGTTCACATTGCGTCATATGACCTAAGTCTTTGCACTCCTGCATAAAATTCTTGTAATCTTTCATTAATTCTGGGTTTGAGGCTAATTTTTTCTCCAAATTATACAATCTCTTCTCCGCCATAGGGAGACTTTCGCCTAGCTGTTTCGCACAGGGGCGTTGTATTAAACTTACAATGAAACGGCCTCTGCCATTTCTTTTATGAGCAGCTGTGAAGCTTTCTTCACACGCTCGCTCCTCGTGATTCCTATGTTCAATAGGATTTAGCTCCTCAAATTTCAACAAATTTTCAATTTGCTTATGTTTTAAGTTGAGTGAAAGATTACAAATTTCTACTGGCCTCTTTTCTGAAGTGAAGATGGGTCCGGAATCTTGAATCTTCATCCGGTCAGAGTGCAGAGTCTCCCTGAAAGTGTCAGCCCCGATCAACATGTCTATCGGGCCGGTTTCATTAATGTTTGGATCTGCCAATTGCAATCCTTGGGGGATGCCGGTGCCTTTTTCCTGAAATGAGATTTGCGGTAGATTACTGGTCACCTCCGACAATACTAGGCATTCAATCCTCTTTGAATATGGTGAATAATTGGAAGATATTTCCAAATCCACAATGTTTTTAATATGCTGTATTTCATTATGAATTCCGGTAATAGGGATATCAGCCTTTCTGCTGGATGATTTTAATGCGCAATTTTTAATAATAAGGCCTCTTGAAGAAGTATCACTTCCCTGATGACTTTGCATTTCTTCATTTTGTAAATGTAATAAAGTGTTGTGTGAATTCGCTCCACACTTGTGACAACTATATTTACTTTTACAATCCGGAAATTTATGTTCTACCGACAAACATTTCAGACAAGCATTCAAACGATGTATTGTTGTCAATCTATCCTCTATTGCTAAATTTAAAAACTTTGGACAATTATAAGTTTTATGATTTTTATTACAATAAATGCAATTGTGCTCATAATCTTCTTTGAACCGAGGTGGTTCAAAGATTGAAAGTTTGATAGAATTGATGATTTTACCGGTTTCGTTGAATTTATCCTTGGCCTTTGTCAATACAATATAATATAAATTTTCAAACATTTCTCGCTCGGTTCCATTTTTTAATTCATCCGGCAATAATGTCTCTATTTTATCTTGGAGTTTTCTAAAGACATCTAGAATAGGTTCGATTCTTTTCAAACGTATTTCGATTTCCGAATTTAACAACTCTTCCCCATCCAAGTAATTGCTAAATCTAGACAATTTTCCCTTACATATGCCGCACTGGGCAATTAAATATTTCAAATCCATGATTTTAAATAACAGGGATAAATAACAGACAATCAATACTCACTGATTGCTCTGGCGTGGTTCACTTCTAACCACGCTAAACACAAAAACACAAAAAACTTGCACTGTCTTTTACTTGATTGTTTCTTTTGTTAACAAAACACTAGATCACTAGATGCATGTATTCAACAACAAGAAAATCTATTGTTATTATTTTGTTATGAAAGTTCGCGACTCGATCTGACTTTACAAATGGCGTGCGCCTGCTTTACCGACTGGAAAAACACTTCGGAGTCAAACCAACGTCCAACGATCGCTTTCAGATTGTTTGAATAATCAATTAATACATTTCATGTATTATAATAATTATCCTTCTGTTTTTTGCCGTAGCATAATCATATGACTACCCACAAAAAACTTTGTTAGTTTCAGTTGCAAATAAAACAACGACGGTACCCGTCGCCTGCTTTATCGACAGTATCAAAAAACATCAAAATCAAAACTCAAGACAAAACAACGAAAGACAAATTCCGATCTTTATGTTTTTTTTGCGACACTATAATCATAGCCAGCCACAAAAAATCTTGCCAATATCAATTGAACGATTAGTCCGTTGCTAATTTTTATACAACAATAAAATACCGAAGTGGTCTAACCGAATTTGTTTCTTTTCTATGGGATCAAATGGATAAAAAATAGGATGGTCACTTGCCCTTGTTGTGGATCCGCTTCATCAGAATTCTCCTTTGTTTATCGCTGGTTCATGTCTGGCTTCGATTGATTTTTGTATCTGGATTCCAGGTATCCGCTCGTGGGATCAATCCGTTCGAAGGATCAAATCCGCTCGAAGGATCAAATGTAAAAAATTGAGGTCTTCACTTAGGAGATTTCTTTTGGGCAGACTGGTTTTTTATAAATGAAGCACTTTTTTGTTTTAACATTAAGTTCTTGAATTTTTATTGTTATGATTTGATATTTATAAACTTATAACTGACGACAATAACTTTCCCCACCCAACGGACAAGGGTTCAGTAGTATTTTAAATTCTTAGTGCAAGTTTTTGTAAAGAAGTAAGTAAATTAAACTGATACAAGCCTTTTTATAACACTTTCGTACCTCTATATTTCCCTTGTTCGTTGTGTGAGAGAGACAAAAAAAATAAAACATGATTCTATCGACATCTAACAAACAAATCAGACAACTCTTGGATCGCAATCCAACCTTTGATAGTAACTCAACTTCATAATTGGTTTGCGTCCTGGGTTTAATTCTAAACAGCGAGTACTGTATGAAAAAATTCATTCAACTGTTCCTACATATTATTTTCAAAGATATATCGGTTTGGAATAAATTCCATTTTCTTGAACGGGTTCCTTGTTTTCTCCCGCCTTTTTTTTATTTATTTTTTTTATTGGTTTTCAAGGTACAATCCCGTTAAACGTACGTACACAATATTATTACAATAACTATACAACAGATTATAACAATCAACACACATGAATTAATATAAGCCTTCTCTATTTAGTAACCATTGTTTTAGCATATATCTCAATCTATTTGTAGAATCGCAATTATTCCGTAGTTATTACATATTATATTTTGCAATAAGCATTCCTTCATTGTGAACCTTGTATTATGTTCATGTTCCACTTTCCTCTTATAATCAGACTCAGATATATGCTGAATCAATATTTTGTACCATAATAAGGCCTGCAACGGTAATATTGTTAAATTCCGAAACAACAATGATGTGTTTCGTCTCTGTGAAAAAATATGTTTTTGAACTAATAATTTAACCATAGCAATGTGTTAAGTTCCATTGTCTAAAATATTGATGTTTGTCACATTCTGCCTAATCTTGAATATTATAACCCCAGTCCATAAAACTGTTTAAAACCCCTGCCTCCGAGGTTAAGTGCATATCACATTTCTACAATCACAGGTCACGAATATAATATGGAAAATATGGAAACTTAAAAAATAAATATTACTGCCTAAACAGAGTACTTACGCACACGTTATGTAAAGCTGACTGAAAAATATATTATTACACAAATTATTGTGAAACACATTTTAGTTACTGTAAATATTATTAGTTTAGCCTGCCTCCCTGTATACAAAGTCAACAACAAATCATAATTAAAAATTACAAATTCTAATTTACTTTGATCAGTATTGATCTGGTTTATATTGACTTAAACGTACATACGTTTGCAATATTACATGTGCTCCTTAATATTACATGACCCAACAACAATAATTGTTTGTCATCAGGGGTCGAAGTTTAATACGTATATTTAAGTGTTAAATTATTAATGTTTATAACGGCTAGCCATTTGCGTCACTGTATTTTTATCTGTCGGTGTTATAAGAATATTCAGTCCCTGGCAGCACGTACAAACCTCTTAGTTTATAACTAACCCTGCTACAAGAGAGACCTCGGTGAATAAGAAGTGTTATTGGTTATTTCTATATGGGCAGTATCAGTATGATCACTAGCCTAGTTAGTAAAAAGTGTCTAAAAATATCAAAAACTTACTAAGTTATGTTGCTTAAATCACTTCCAAAAAATCTACTTAATACAAAGCATATATATGAAAATAAAATCTTCATACATTTATATACTTTATTTATCTTCAAATTCTTGTACATGATAATATAATTCTGTACAAATTAAAATTTGAATGACGCCTAATAATAATTGAAAGAGACTCTTATTATTTTTAATTTACCTACGTAAATATAAAAAATTGTTGTAAAATTCCTCGACTGTGATAATAATAATATATTATTCTGCAAAAAGTGATATTAATAATAAAACAAAATGGTTAACTTTACGGCAGGACTTTTGTTCAAAACAATTTTATTTGTGATTCAGAATGAAACCGATGTCAAGGCTCCTGTAGGTTGGTACCTAATTTGAATATATATTTAATTTTTAAATATTCAGTTCAGTTTGAGTTTTAATATTTACATATTGTATTATTTAATGTATCATTTTGATTCCTTAAAAATTTTATATTAAAAAAATCTTTATTGAATAATAAAATAAATTGCTATTACAAAAGCATTTTTGAAATAGGGCAATCATTACATTGTATTTCAAAGGCATGCATTTTGTATCTTATTGATATATTATGAATAATAATATGAATTTCATAATATCACACCCATACTGCACATATCTCATGTTTGTGAACTAGACATTCCAATTCCAGTCTTAAATTATTATCTCCTAATACAGATAACTTTGCATTTAGAAATGTTTGAAGTTTGTACTATTAATTTGTCTGATATGAGATTGAACTTTACTATAAGAAACCCCACCCCGTTCATTCTGCTAACATGCTGTTATTATGTCTCTCTTAATATCAATGCTTAAAAGGATAAATGACTAAAGCGCCAAGCAGTTGGAAAGGAATAGTGGCTCAAGCGCCATACAGCTGTATGGCGCTTGAGACATTTTTTCTTTCCAGATGGATGGCACTTTAGCCATTTATACTTTCCACTGTCTATATGTTCTCAATTTCATATCAATGCATTAAATTGCAGTACCTACCTACTGTTAACATAAACACAGCTACCATGCATATGCGGGAATAAACCGTGCCCCCAGCGCTACACACAAACATGTTTGTTTTCTTAGAAAATGTATGTCACAAAAAAGTGCCCCGGCAATCAAAATCCTATATATATATATATCAGAAGCGCGGTAAAAAGGTTAAGAGGCCAAAGAAAATGATTGGTACTATCAACGGAACTAGTTGTACTTGAATCCAGAGCTAATATTTTTAAGGTTGCTAAGGAATCTACCATGTCTAGTTTTCTTGAGTCAGAGTTTGATCCAACAAATAATTGTGATTAAATTATGCAATGAATTGAAATGAAATTCAAATGTTTTATTTTCAGCGGTTCGCGACACAGAGCGATGCTACGGAGTCTATGGGTGCTTCTCAGTGTCGCCACCATGGATATCAGCAGAAAATCGGCCAATTGCCGTCTTTCCTCTACCTCCAGACATCATGAATGTCAGGTTTGTATACGTAAATCATTTAAAAGTTACAATGATGGTTAAAAAAAAGAATTTAATAATAATTTTGTTTTGTCACGAAGCTGACGAATGAAACAAAAAAACTATTCCTGAAAATCTTTCAATAGATCTACTGAGATACAAGTCATTAACTCAAAGGTACAAATAAAAGACTTGATATGTTTGGTTGACTAGATCTTTCTTTTTAAAAGAAAGTCAACATTCCAGAGTTACAAATAACCTGACAATATTATGAGTGGAAAATGTTGCTTGTGCAATGATGGAGGACTGGACGACACAACGCATTTGTCAACTCAGCAACTGATCTATCTTTAGTCTGTATTCACTTTTTCTGTTAATACATTATTATGTTGTAAATCAAATAATACTTCTTATTATAAACAAATAATAATCATTATTATTCACAAATGATGACGCACACTGACATAATAGATTAGTTTTAAACAGATTTATTATGTTACCAAATTTTTTGCTTTTTACGTCATTTAATTTAAGTAATTACATACTGCAAGGAAAATAAGAAAAAAACATGTTTTCAAATAATGTCTTTTCTCAGAGTTGAATTCACAAGCATCAATTCTTATCAATGCTTTGTTTCCTGTTTTCAATTGATTGATTTGTTATTATTTATATATTACAATATGGGTATCTGCGGAGGAGCGTCAAGTCATTCATTGCAATGGACTGTGATAAGGAAAATATATTCACCTTATCAACACATTCACTATTAATTGATCCAATAACATTGTAGATGGATGAATTTCATTGAATATAAGCATTTTATCATCATTTGGTGTTTTCCTTATTAATTTTTAATTTTTCTTTTATTAAATTATATATGGACCTACTTTTAAACAAAATGTTTCCTGAATAAACCGATTGAAACATAGGCTCCACAGCTAATAAACGAATCGATGGCCTAGTATTAAACTGCAACAAGTCAAAATCTGTTGTTTTCAGAAAATCAATTTTTTTGTGTATATCTAAATACGTATGCAAAAATGTCAAACTTAACTGAAATTTCTATATTACAATTTGTCAAATAAGAGTAGAAAATATATGAGGGCGCCACTGTTGATCAAATGGCAATACTAAACACATAATTCATGGTGTTAAAGTAAAGCTGTGTAACCTACATTTTTATAAAAAATTAAAAAGGCATAATAGTGGAAAAATATTTTTTCATTGCAAGTATAGATACCCACCGATCTCAAAATTACAATTGCATATAGGTATATTATTATTATACCTTTGCAATTTTGTGTTAACATAATAAAGAATAACTATAATGTAATAAAATATAAAGCACAGTTTAGAAATTGCTAACATTTATTTAATGCTAGATTAAGTACCTAGCGTTGCCTGGGCTTTAGATTGTGTTTCTAATTTTAGATCTGAATATATTTAACTCATTCAGATCTAAAAGTAGTGTAACTAAACTCACCATTAGTGATTCTTTAATTCTATCTATTGTTAAATTCAAATTTATGTTAAATTAAATTAAAGCAAATCGCTTTACAAAACACCTTTTAATCAAATTTATGTCATGAAGAAAAAATGTTTTTTTAAAATGTGGTTTACTGTGTTCTATACATTCAGTGTCATTGTACTTCAAAAAAATATTTGACAGTTAAATGGGTGTTGCCAGCCTACAAAATTAGTAGTTCCAGTTTTTATATTTTCTACTCTTATTTGACAAGACTATACCTTATGTATTGCAAGTCCTTGTTTTTAAAACAATCTCGTCAGTTTTAAATGGAAACAATTCTAAATAGTTTGTGTAAAACTGGATACATCAGAATATTTGGATATTTTCAAATCTGGTTTTTTGACTCCTAAGGAGTCAAAATTTATTAATTTTGTTACTGTTTAAAACTTGGAAGCGCCCCTTTTGGCGAACCTTTTGATACCCGTCGTATTTTGTGGTTTTTTGGACTTGTTTCCTTTTATTACTGGGCCATCGATATAAGTGATAACAAGATGATTTCGTTTTGTTTTTAATTTTATTTTTCTCTTATTATAGGTTTCCTACATTCACAAGGAAAAATCTGAAAATTCCAAATTTCTTGGACAACAATGATATGGATAAGATTTCCAAAGCCCAGCTGAATCCTCGTGGCCCGTTTTACCTTATAGCTCACGGGTATTTAGAAGGAGGAAACAAACTTTGGGTAAGTTGTACCCGTAGTATAAGTTAGCTTTATTGATTTTGTCTGACAAACTTTGTAGATAATCCCCCTTACTTATTAATGCAGATAAATCATTAAGCAGCGCGTAAGTTCGGAATAGTGAAAACTTAACTTATAAACCACGATTTAGGTAATACCAGCGCTTAACCAATGCAAAAGGATCTAATAAACAGTGGTTTCCTCTAAAGAGCTTATGTGTAGTGAACTTGTGGAACAGTAGCAAAGACAAACATAATTATGTATAATATTACTACATTTTGAACAAGGTGCTACTTAAATTCTTTACTCGTAAATCTGCCCGGTGTCAAAATCTATTCATAGGATCAAGAACGCACCCACGCACAGATAATTCCTGTGATATATTTCAAATGAACAATATTCTGTCTCGTTGAAATGTGAGAGGTACTCTCTATCTCCAGGACCAAAATATTCATATTTTGTCATGGCGTACCGTCCACCATACATTGTGCACGTGATATCCAAACTTTTATAAAATTCGCCGGATGTCACTTTCGAATAATGTAAATTTTTTTTTTCATTATTGATGTTTAGTAAAAATATATTATCAGAGGTTTTATTGTTTCCCTAAATTCTTAAACGTACATATTTAATGCTTTTTTGTGAATGGAAAATTTAAATTTATCTAGTTTTCCTCTCTAAACTTCGATTTAATTCCATTGAAAATGACTATGTGTGGCATGCATTGATTGTTTAAATGTTATACATTCGTTTTTGAGTAATTCAGGTCCGAAGTTGGAATTTTTTTGGTTAAATTTGAAAAAAATTTTTCACTAGGGGGTTGATTTCAGCTGTGTAATGTCTTATAAAATGCAACGAAGGGTAAACCGGGTTCAAAATTTTTTTTAAAACTTAGGTGCCGAAAAAATGGAAAAATAGAAAAAAAAATATATTAAAATCGAAAATCTCAGATCGAAAAAAAATAAGTTTTTGGGTTCTCTACGTGATGTCGAATCACTAGTTTCCCGCTTGTACTAGGAGTTTCCGGACACGTTGTATATGATGGGGTCTCCAGTGACAAAATGTTTTACAAAACATCCAACAGAAGCAAAAACATGTGGTTGTGTTTTTGTCAGAGGAGACTTGCCTTTAGGTAGACTTATTATTTCCACAAGTTATAAGAAATCCCAACCTCTTGAATTCACTTACTCTCTTACTCTTAACCATTGGTGCTCAGAGAATGAATAAAGCCATAATATTACTGCTCCTAACCTAACCAAATCTTTTACATGGCCAATTCAATGTGCCATACTTGTGGCAGTAAAAAAGTTTTGTCTTTCAGCTGCTTGCCTCACTTCTTTTCATGGTGACAACTTCTATAATATATGGACATCTTTAGGTTCAACATATGATGGAGGCAATATTGACCTTGGAAGAGAATGCAGACGCCACGGTGATTGGTATTGACTGGAGAGGAGGGTCGAGTCCTCCCTACACTCAAGCCGTTGCCAACATCAGACTAGTTGGTGTCATCGCCGCACACCTCGTTCACGATGTATATGTAGGTACACTTATACCACTTATACCATTTACCACTTATATCACTTGTCATCTGATCCATGCTTAGCTGTCCCCAAACACGATTGTCTCCACTATGACCTATCAAATTTCACTAAAACTAAGTATGTTTAACCAATTATTCAACCGTATGTACTTAATAACTCTACCCTTACCTCTGTCGAAGAAATTAACGACCTGGGCATAATTTTCGACTCTAAATTATACTTTATATCCCATATAAACACAATTGGTAATAAAGGAATGAAAATGCTTGGCTTCATTCTTCGAAATTCCAGAGGTTTTAGGAATATTTCAACACTAAAATTTTTGTATACATCCTTAGTACGTAGTCAAGTCGAATATAACTCCTCGATCTGGTCCCCCCATTTTAAAATACATTCAGATTCAATCGAAAAAATTCAACCTAAATTTCTAAGACATATTAATTTTAACCCCTAGAAGATGGGTAGTATTTTGTAAATATTTAAAACCAAACATTATATTGAAAATTATATTTGAAATAATTGACAGGTTTCTTCAATATCAACTTTTTTGCTTTCGAACTTTCATGGACAGGAACAAAATGCATTAAAAATTCTAAAACCTAGCTCTACGCCCACAAATTGGAGTTCATTTGTAGATGTAGTCATGATTTCACTGCACTGCTATTGTAGTGTGTCGTATCCTAGGGGTTAAACTCGGTATTCCCATTGAAAACATAAACTACAATTACTTGATGAAAGAATTAAATTTATTAAGACTCTCAGATCGAAGAATTATATCCGACTTAATATTTTTGTTCAAAATTGTTAATGGTAGCATAGACAGTCCTAATTTAACTAAGCTCATTGAATTTCATATTCCCACGAGAACCACTCGATCTAAAATCCTGTTTAAATGTAACAATAATAGGACTGAGTACTCGAAACACTCCCTTGTACCTAGGTTACATGATGTTAGTAATAAATATGCAGATGTGGCAGATCTATTTAACTGCACAGAAGGTAGGTACAAGAGGGCTATGATATCAAATCTTTTCAGTCAATATTAATTCTATTTATACTACAGATTTTTGTATGTAACTGACTCTCTGGTGTCATTTCTCATTCAAATGCCACAATTATCTGTTAAACAATTTTTTCTTTTATTTCTATATTATTATTTTTGATTTTGTGACATGTAATCAGTTCTTATGGTATATGTATACCGTTGAAATTAAATAAATAAATGTTTATACATTATGTACAAAAGTACCGCATGATGAAAAAGACATGAAATGTTAATCTTCTCACTTTTATTTTGCCTTTGTGATATCAACTGCTTCTACAGTGATAATACAATAATAATCACAGTATGACTATGCTTAATTACTAATTGATGCATAAAACTTTAAATTGTTTTACAAAAATTTAATTTGTTTCATGTTTTTAAATAATCTTCACCAACTTTTTTTATGCCATCTGCAATTTAAAAACTGGTTTCTGATTTTTTCTTTCTCTTTTCCCTATTTTTTTTTAAATTTATGTATTGTGTCAACAATGTATTAAGTTAAATTTTTTTTAAAGTTTTGAATTAAATTTTTTGTTATCTAAACATTAAAAACTCTTGTTGTCTCTTTATCATGCAGAAAATCATGTAAAATAAAACTTGTAAAAGTCCATTAGACCATTTACAATTAAAAATTAAAATAAATAAAATAACTCTTTCCAATGAATACTTCGAATATAGCACCAAGACAATCTATATGGAGCAAGCAAGAAAGATAAAACAAATAATAATGATATGATAAAAATTGATTCTTGTTTTAATTATATTCATATTTTTTCCTCTTGGTTCCAGCTTCATTTGAACCTCAAGAACTTGGACAATTTTCATTTCATTGGGCATTCTCTTGGCGCCCATATTGGGGGTTACGTGGGTTATACACTTCGAAAGGTAAGACCATAATGATTTTGCTCTCAAAGAATATAAAAAGATTGTTAGCAGTTAGTTATCAACTGGAACTTTTGGTGGCAGAAATTTTAAAAATAATCGATTGTGTAAATATCATCGCATATTAGTGCAAATTAATTTTATTGGTATAATGGCTGGTTAAAGTTAAAGTTCAAAGAACATAATAATATACCAATTGTCCAATAATGGTGTACAATAATATGTCAAAATAGTAAACACAACTTCTCATTCTCACAATTTCTCATTTCTGAAATCAAACTGCCTTCTGTTAGTGTATTATATAGTTTTAAAGTTCTTGTTTTGTCCTGTGTTAAAATAGCACCGTAAAATTATTAACCGTCTATTATTATCATTGCCCTGTGTTCTATAACAGCACTGTCTTTATTAATTTCATTCTCTTGTCATTGTTTTGTAAATACTGTATATTCTTTTATTATTTTTTCAGGAGCACTGTAGGATTATTTTAAAATTTATTATAGTTAAGCGCACTTGAAGTGAAATGACACAAAACTGCGCTATATAAATATAACGTTATTATTATTATTATTACAACAACAACAAAAAAAACAGAGAGTGCAGTTCACACGCGGTAGAAGTTAAACCTTCAGAAAACTTAGGTAGATAAGAGTGGGGAGGCTACGAAGCACTGCACAAAGAGGAGGCCGATTATACTATCTCATTCTCTTGCAGGCTAAATCCTATAGATTTATGTGTTTGTCTCTTTTTAGTGTCGCTATTTTTAGTTTCATCGAGTTTCAAATCATAATGGTGTTAAAGGAGTTTTCATTTAAAAAAATAACAGACAATAAAATTTGGGTCTAGTGAAGTCAAGGTTAAGGTTATATAGGCGACACATTCACACAATATGGGGAGAAATTAGTGGTTTGGAAAGAATACGGAAAATTTCAGGATGTCTTAGTAGACGGTGATTGATATTGATTTTGATTGTGGCGAAGAGGGAAGATTTTACATGGTTATTTATAATTTTCAAAATAAATTTGATTTATTTAAATTAATGGACACTTTTATAATTACTACGACAATTCACAGTTACAATGTACAATGTACAAAGATACACAATGTAGAATGTAGGTCTGTTCCCTCCAAAGGAAAAAGTCATAATTTTCTTGCATCTCACCGTCATGTTTCCGTAGACCCCTACAATACTACTAGCCCTGATGATAATTTTGAATGCATGGAATATAGTTACAAGGATAATATTTAAGTGTGAGTGAATTTGAACTGTTTTGCTTTTGTTCTTAAACATGTAATGCTCCCACTCTTTCTTACACACTAAATGACAAACGGTGAACGTATGTCTGCACCCCCCCAAAGGAAACATGCAATCATTTTCATACATCTCCCTCAAACGTATAAAGAAATTGGAACGCAATTCCAAACAAAAAAAAAGTGGTACTTTGTAGGAAAGTCACACATATTTTGTGTGACTCACCATTATTTAACCCCTTGTTTGCCGGGGTAGTTGGGGTTGGTTGTCCACCAATTAGCGTTCGCAAAAAACGACAGCCATGACACCCAATGACATTTCGTGTCCAGCGATTCTGACAGTGTCCTTGAGAAATTTTGAACAATAGAAAGGTCAAAATCGTAATTAAAGGAATTTTTCCCGCGCATGCGCAAGAACTGCGCACATTCCCGTGCTCCGGTAAATTATTAATATAAATTATTCGGAGTGACCTGGCGCATTGCGGTTTTCTCTATGGTAAAGGGCGATAATAAGCAAGCGATTCTGACCGTGTTCTTCATACACTTTCTTTATACATAAGGGTCAAAATCGCGTGTAAAATCTCAAACACACCGGTGCACGAACGGCATTCTAGCGGTTAATGTGTAAGAAAGAGCTGCAGCATTATAGCGATAAGGAAAGTATATTTATTGCCTTTTTTGCCGTCACGGTACCGTTATCGTCAATCGTTACGGTAAATATAAAAGCATCCATTGAACTTGAGAATCTTGTGTGGCATTACTGTGCTACAATCAGATCATAAACAAAATAAAATGTTTAGACGCACATCTCATGCCATGTGCAGAAAGGGCGTGATATATTAATAATTAGAAACTAAAACATGCAAAGAAATTAAATTGTTGAAGTCAACAAAGCAACATGAATGCAATGTAATTTTTCATTTTTTTTCAGCAATTTGGTTTGACTCTGGGAAGAATTTCGGGACTAGATCCTGCAGAGCCACATTTCGGAAAATGTGAAAACATTGTGAAACTGGATAGATCTGATGCAAAATTTGTTGACATCATTCACTCAGATGCATCACAATTCATAAGTGGAGGTAAATACACCAGATATTTTTTAAATTGATTCATTGAGTGTACGAAGGCATCATATGGATGCAATATTCCTGTATAAATTAGTTAACAATAATATTCACTGCCCAGAGTTGCTTAATAAAATTCAATTTAATGTACCTGCGCGTATAACAAGCTCTTCTGTCCTGTTTAGGGTGGATCAATGCAAGACAAACTGTAAGCAGAATTCTTGTCTGAACAGACTATGCAATAGTTACAATAGTGTATTATCCAAGGTGGACATTTTCAATTCCGAACTTACCAAATATAAGGAGTACATTATTTCTAAGATGTTTCATGAATATGTTATGTGTCTATGTTTCTATCCTTTATATTTATAATGATTTATATTGATATTTTTATGTAAATTTTAGTTTTAATATAATCTTTTGTTTATAAAATTATGGTCTCATACTCCTTTATTATAAATTTTGGCAAATTTTTGAGATCGCTGGCAATGGTTAATACGCACTGTTTTTTGAAAAAATCTTTTATTCACCTTAATTACATTAAAAGACAACTATTTGCATTGGGGGAAGTGGAAAATATTTCATTCTAAATTTCGATTACGTAAAATTTAAATTAGCTTTCATTCTGTGAAAGTGACCGTCCATTTTCAAACATTATTTTCAAATGTCATTTTGTTATGTTGGTATTCTTGTTACTGTACGAAAAGATGCTAGAGCAAAGCGTAGCAAACTTCATGGGAATTCTAGGTTTGTGTTACATGGTTTGTGATACAGAAGAAAGTGCCCCTTTATAACGCCTACTCGCGTCAAGGCAAGAAAAACATCCCAGTTTTCAAGTAGTTTAGCGGCTACGCTAGGTTTGTGTAACATGGTTTGTGATTCAAAAGAAAGTGCCCCGTACCTTCAAAATCTTCTAGCCGTTCGTTATACATTCAAGTGTATCAGGAATACCAACATACCAAAGTGACAGCGAATGAGCTAATAGCTAATGGCGTACAATCTCAGAAGACGAAAGCTAATTTTAATTTTACGTAATCGAAATTTAGAATGAAATATTTTCCACTTCCCCCAATGCAAATAGTTGCCTTTTAATGTAATTAAGGTGAATCAAAAGGTTTTTTTTTTTAAAGTGCGTATTAACCGTTGCCAGCGATCTCCAAAAATTAATTAAATTTTATTATTTCTAATTTTTAAACGACTTCAAAAAGGAGGAGGTTCTCAATTCGACTGTATTTTTTTTTTTTTTTTTTTTTTTTTTATGTTTGTTACGCTAGAACTTTTGACTGGGTGAACCGATATTGATGATTCCTTTTTTATTTGAAAGCTGATGCTTCCCGTGTGGTCCCATTTTAATTTGGTTCAGTTCCGACAATAGCATCCATGAGAAAACCATATAAGTCTTAAATTTGCATAAGTATGTGCGCGACAAATGGACGAATAACTCAATATCACGCCAACCGATTTCGATGATTCTTTTTTTATTGGAAAGGATGTACTTCAAGGATAATTTAATGAGAGTTTGGTTAGGTTCTGATTATCGGATCCATGACAAATTAACGAAACTCGGCCGAATCTCTTAATTTGACCTTAACGTCGCTATGGTCAAATTATGTCTGTCTCATATGAGCAGTACGTTTAGTAGGTTTACCCATATTCAGACAAATTAGTTAGTGTACTTCAGATTCACTAAAAATCAAAAAATAAACAAAAATTTTAACAAAACAAAAAACGACTTCAAAAAATGCACAAAAAAGTAAAAAAATAATTTCGTATTCTTCTACAACTTCATAATCAACTTACTTTTTCTAATCATCAATATGTAGGTACGATTGTTATTTTTGGAGTCGGTGTCAGCAAAGGTACCCGGCCCGGCGGGTTCACTTGACAGCTCCCCGCGCCGCCGCGGCTCCGCTCTCGCCTCGTCAAGTCGCTTGTGCGATACAAGCACACCTCACCTATAACTATGTATGTAGTTACAAACCTACCTTGACTGACACCGACTCCAAAAGTAACAACGTACCTACATATTGATGATTAGAAAAAGTAAGTTGATTATGAAGTTGTAGAAGAATACGAAATTATTTTTTTACTTTTTAGTGCATTTTTTGAAGTCGTTTTTTGTTTTGTTAAAATTTTTGTTTATTTATTATGCTGTTTAATCAGAGTTAAAGTCACAAGGAGGAAATCGACGGTAAACAGTCGATTTCCTGAAAATAAATAAATGATATCAGTGTTGTGCTAGCAGGTAGTATGTGCTAGTACCATCTAATTATCTTTTAAATAGCTTGTTTATTTTCCTTACATCCGTAAATAGTCTGCTTCCAATTAAGATTTATTTATATTTATTCATTGCCTTCCCTGAATTTTTTATTTGTGTAAACATATTATTAGAATTTTGGGTCAAACTTTTGATAACTTTTTGCTTTGGTTGAACTTTGTTCTGTAGATAAGCTGGCTATTTACTAATCACATAATATCATGTATTATTATTGTGTCTAGTGTCTGTAGCTTACTAATGTAAAATTCTATTGAAATTATAGACTACAATGTGATTCAATTCTATAGACTGCTGTCAGATGTCATTATTATGAATATTCTTTTTCAGGACTTGGAATCTCAGAGTTAATTGGGCACGTTGACTTCTTCCCTAATGGAGGTTCCATACAGCCTGGATGCAACCAGGGTATGATGCAGTTCGTTGCTTCTAAGCCCGGAGCCATATTCCAAGGCTTCAGAAAATTCCTCAACTGCAATCACGTGCGGGCCCACGAGTTTTTCCAAGACAGCATTTTATCTCCGTGTCCATTCATGGCGGCGGAGTGTACAAGTTATCAGGTTGGTCTAGAGTAGTGATTCCCAAATGGGGCGATACCGCCCCCCAGAATCTTACCAATGCCACCAGGGGCCGCTTTCACCACCCCTCATTTGGGCTCGAAGCCAAATAAGGGGCGGTGAAAGGCGACGGAGGGCTGAAATAGTGTAATAATAAGTCAGATAAATTAAAAAAACACATTTTCTTAATAAATTCAAATAAGTCTTAAGTACACCATTGCAAGAATCTTGCATTTGAACCATCGATATAATAACTATTGATTAGCCCTCCTACGGCTAATTTCAATTGAAAGGTAACACCACCAATGGTAATTTCATACTACAACTACCAAAAAACTAGTTTTTTTAGTTTAGAAAGTAACATTCCTGGGTTACAAATAATCTCAAAATGTTGAAAATCTGCCCACTTCTGGCACTATAAGTGGAAAAAGTGACTCGTTCGAACGAAGAGTGATAGGTTCGAACCCGCAATGTTACCATTTTTTGCCTTAACCCGCAAGGTTATTTGTGATATTTCAAGGGGCCGTTCAAGTATTACGTAACGCGCTTGGGGGGGGTCTTGTGAAACGTTACTGTGCGTTACGCGGGGGGGGGGGGGTTCGAACAACGCGTTACATAACATGTTTTTCTTTATTTAGATAAAAAAACTAGGGAATTGAAATCTTCCAAGTTGGCAATCCTTTTCGTTCTCGAAATCTCTCATTTTATTTATTACCGCAAACGCGATTAAAGAAAGAAAAAAGGTATTTAAGCGACTTTCCAGTACTTTGCGCAACTTGATTGTGACTTTCAGGTAAAAATTGTTACTTGAGCGTTACGTAACGTTTAGGGGGGGGGGGGTGGAATGGAAAAACGGGTCAAAAATCTTCAAAAATTGGGGGTACGTAATACTTGAACACCCCCCAAAACATGTAAATGTAATTTTCACTTCAATCTTTTTTTCTTCAAACTTTTCCTTATATGCTATCAAACTTTTTTAGGTAATGTTGGGAACTTCTGGTCTGAGAAAATACATAAACTATAGACACGAAAAGAGATTAATAGCAGCATATATAAATAATTTTAGGGTAGCATCTTCGCTCTATCGCCACGACATTTCAGCACGTTTACAAATGAACATAGGCAGTGCATTGGGACGCGTGGAGGAGGTCCTTACTCGCTCGAAAAATAGAACGAAATAGATTGAATCTACTAAAGACCTGACTCACCCACTCTACTAAAATTACGGTGTTCGAACGCGTTTAGTTTCTACTATACCCTCCACTCAACTAAAATACTTGCCAAATGAGAATGGCTCTTATTATGATAGCCTTTATTATCTGATTTATACTTAATTGTGTTTTATAGTAACTTCTTGACCGCTAATGCAAAATTTTCACCGTGCGCCAGCTGACTCTATTTTCGCAAAAACTTACTTATTTTTGCAAATTTATTACTAGATAATGTGATTATATATATTTATAAAAATAGTATTTAATCTACCATAAATTTCCCCGGAGTAGTTGGTTATATTCAGAGAAATGACTTTTTAATGGTGTCCTTGAGGATACACTGGCCAACTAGATAAGAATCCCACTTTTCTCAATCTATATCAGTTGTCACAAACATATTATTGTAATACTCTGGTAGCCTACAATATGATAGGTGGCAACTTCTAAGAAGGAGGAAGGGGCGGCACAAATGAAGTGGCTTATACTATAAGTATAAATCCATCACTGGTAATTGTTCATTATTGTAGTTTTTTGTTGATTTCATTGTTTTATGTTTTGATTTCAGGATTTTCTGAAGGGAGCGTGTATGAACTGTGGGGCTCCTGGCAACCAATGCCTCCCATTTGGTTTCCACACTTACAACGAGTACAAGAAGCTGCTGAAGAGCGGTGCGGCCTCCACAAATAAATCTATCCGAGCCTATCTCATGACAAATGACGGTTACCCGTTTTGCAGTAAGTGTGATTTTAAAAACTTGTTTAGTTTGCTCACATACATAATTCAGTGAAGTAGTGAGTCACTAGTAAAGAACACTATTAATTTCAATTGTGAATAGGTTCTTATTGGGTCTAAGGGGCATACATTAATTATGTGAGCTCAAAAGGGGGGGGAGGGGGAGGTTCAACAAAATCTCACGCTACTTGAAAAGAATATATAAAGTGGCCCAAATTTATTTCACCAAGGGGGGGGGGGGGTCTAGATTGGAAGAAAAACTGCTCACATAATTCTTTTGAACCTTTTCAATGCACAACCATAAAAGTAATGTAATGACTACGATATAGTATTATTATCACCACCACCACCGATTTTGATAGTCATTTTGAGAATGTTTTCTTGTTTTTTCTGATCAGACCTTCTAACGGGTGGATTATCATACTCGCCAATCAGTAGCAAAATGTCATACCCTCTATCTGTTGTATACACTACTTAACTAAATTAATTAAAACAGGCCGAGCTGCTTTTTATAGCTATGATTTTTCAATGCAATCATTATTTGTATGCACCACAAAATGATATCAGCAGTAACACATAAAGTTGCGAAAATTTATAGAATTATTGCATCACTAGTTTATTTTCTGTGACAGTGATATGATATTATTACCAATTTTTATTTTTAGAAATGAATTACCGGATAACTGTCAACATATCTGCTTCGATGGAAAGTACATCTCACGGAGGCGACGTGGGAAGACTTTGGATGGTCCTTGTCAACAAAAATGGAGCGCACTCTGATAGAGTAGCACTCGAAGAGCACGCTGGGTAAGCTGCAGTTCTCACTTTTTACTTCTTCTCCTTTTATTCCAAAACTGTTCTCTGTTTCAAAAACACACTTCTTTAGAAAATGATGTCTAGAATAACTAATCTAAAGCATCCTTAAGGTGATTGAATAAAACCAGAGGAATCCGAAAGCACTGTTAAGAATAGTGACATCTATGGGATGATTGCTGTAGATAATCATTGATTTAATCTTGGTCAGGTTATTAAGACATAATGAATACTAGAGACATCTAGGTGAATTTTATTGAAGCTAGTGTTACAAACTAACTAAAATAGGCCACGTGACTCAGTAGGTGCCGACCGCTATTGTTGTTGATTATTATTGTTCGTAAACCTGAAGACGGTATTTCTTTGAAACATTTTAAGGACCAGATGGTCCTCATCTATGGCAGTTCTTACATCAAGACCCTAATTTAAAAAAAAGAAAGCTACTATTTACAGATTCTAAACTCCCTCTGCTGTCCCTGCACATCACCACACAAATATATGCATACCAAATAATAGGAGTAATCAACAAGTATATTATGTAATTATGATGAAAGTCGTGTATGCCAGAGAAAGATATAGCATTGTGAAAGTGAATCAAATACTTGAGTCGGGTCATGTCAAGAGTCAGAATAATAACCACAGGCGGCTCTAGGAGGCAGAAGGTCATTTAAAAAAAAATGATATTATGATACAATTTCAAATTAAATAGATAATATTTATTTGTAGGTACCTCACGAATTTGAGCATCAAATTATATTTTATAGTAAATTATTTTATGCGACAAGCGTACAATATGCAAAATCAACCTACGTTTATCAAACCATCTCTTTCAGACGCATAATATTCATTATTCTCTCTCCTTCACGGCAATGACCCAAACTGTCTTTAGAATCCGAAAGCATTTTTACTAGGCGACATAGTGCCATCTCATTTATTGTATGGCGCGTAGAGACAGAAGACATGATATTGGGGCATTTGATAAATTGACCCAGCCAATAATAGTGCGTGGGAAAGAAAGCTTCCATTTAAGACATTAGATGTCACTATTTGCCGCTGCCTGCTTTCTCGTGGTGCATTTCAAATACAATAGAAAACACCAGTTGTTTTGATTTGCATAATATTATGTTTTACTGTCATCTTATAATTTTGGGAGGTTTTTGACCAATTGACCCGAGGAAAGGACAGCCACTGAAGAATATATAAGAGACGATACATTTGTCAGATTGTGTGACGGTCTTTCCTTTCTACTTTTCCCTCTAAAACTGCTTGATGTTTACAAAATAACCATTTTTATTAAAAATAAATTGTAGTATTTTTTGCTAAAAATGTTGAATTTCGTTTTTGTTTAGACACCACAAGCCTGGAACCCAGAGGACTCTGGTGGTGTCAGTGAAGGATATCGGAGTGCCCGAGTCTGCAATCATCGAATGGGAATTCGAAACTAACCTCTTAAACCCCCTGACCTGGAGAATCCTCATGTCGCCACGAATCTATGTAGCCTGGATACATATAGAGTCTATGGAGTATAATACGAAGTAAGTCACTTATGCTATTTGTTGCAAATTTCACAATGCTGAATCTCAACATTCAAGATGTTTTGCTATATAGACAAGCTTATGGATTTCAGCTTCACAATATCTACTTCTGCCATTATATACTATTTTAAAGTGTTTGGCTTAATTATACACAAGAAATATATACAGTATTTTAAGGGACGTACTTTACATACTTTAAACCAATGATTCCTGACATTATTTGGAGCAAAAATTTGGTCTCCGGTGACATTTTTTATATAATTTTTTTTTAACTAAAAGCATAAAAATCAATAGGTATTGTACAGTTAGGAAAGGGGTGAGGGATTGGGCGGTTACATAGCTGAGTGTCCAGTGGCAATATGTGGAAGATTTTTGTGTTTAATTTTGAAGAAAATATTTTTTTTAAAAAAGGCATCGAAAAAGGCACCCGAGACCGAAATTTCATTTACATTATTAATTTACTCCTAGTAATTTCAAGAATCACTGGTTTAAGTAAATTAAGTATGTCCTTTTAACAATTTTATATACAAAGTGTCCCAAAATTCAACGATAAGCGGGCACCAGTGGATGGGCCTGCTCATGACTGCTTGGCAAAAAATAGAAAAAAGATTTTCTCAATTTTAAAAAAAAAAATTTAAATCCTTTGAAAATTGTCACCTCTGATATTATTAACTACCATGACCACAATTTTTCAAATATTTCTGATTTTTTTTTTAAATTTTTTTTTTGTGGCTAGTTTTTCTAGAATATTATACCATTTTGGAATCTTGATTAGATGCGTAAATTTTAAAAAAACTTGCCATTGTAGTGTCCATACTTTTTTTTTACACCACAATGAGTGAAAGTGAACTGAAAATAAAAAACTTTCATAATTTTTAGAAAAACAATAATTTTGATTGAATTTGTGTAAAGACTACACGCATTCATGGATTTTTAAGGCTTGTGGTGGATAGCCGTGCTACTTAAGTTGCCGATACAAAAAAAAAAAATTAGAAATATTTGAAAAATTGTGGTCATGGTAGTTAAAAATATCTTAAGAGGTGTCAATTTTCAAAGGATTTCAATTTTTTTTGTACATTCAAAAAAATTTGAGAAATATATTTTTTTTTTTTCTCGAGAAGTCATGAGCAGGCCCACCCACTGCTGCCCGCTAATCGTTGAATTTTGGTTTTGGATTAACTTGTTTGGGCATGTAGAGTGAATGAATGAAGAATGGAGTTTAAGAAGAATATATGAGTAGTAAAAATTCTAGTAGTTGGCACGCGAGTTGTTTGAAAACTGAATGTACTGGGACTGAATATATGGAACGCGGGAGGGGGGTTGGCGGGACGTGGGAGCGGGAGAGGGGAGAGGGTAAGCGGGAAAGAGGAACGAGGTAGGGGACGGGGATGCGGGAGGAGAACGGGAAAGCACGGGAAAGGACATGCAGCGAGAAACAATTTATGTCTTTGAATATGGCGTTGCAACGCATGCTGGGAACCAGCTAGTGTTATTATAATAATAATTATTATTATCTAAAACGTGAGTCACAAAACTTTACAAGTGGAGAGGAGACGAGATGTGTCTTCTGAGGAATATGATTGGTCACTTTTAGCACGTCTCTATTTCACTCTGCTCAGCTTTACTTCTATAGAAATGCACCCTTAGATAAGGGCACTTTACGACAATTTATTGCAACCAAAGGTTCTACCAAATCCAAATGTATTTTGTATTTCAAATACACGACTTGAAAGTATTTTGTATTTCGTATTTTAAATACATGCGAAAAAGTATTTTGTAATTTGTATTTCAATTACAGCAAAGCATGTATTTTGCCCAGCCCTGACTATAGTACCTAATCGTTAAGTAGCATTAATCCTAAGATTAACATGGCTGACATTTTAACCACTGGAGTGCTTTTTGCCACAGTATGGCAGTTTTAGGCAAAATTTTCCTAGATGCATTTGTACTGAATTTGAATTATTAAGTTAAGGTATGATTTTTTAATGTGGGCAGAAAATATTAAAAATGATCACCAAAACATCATGAGCAATCCGAGGAAAAAGTTTTAAATTGGTCTGTCGCTCGAGTGGTTAAGGCATTGCCGAGTGGACTTTACTATGTTATCACAATAAAATTTCTAATAATTGTTTTCTTAATTTTCAGAATGACAGTTTGTCCACAGCACGAAGAGCCACTGGTGGCCAATACTCCGAGTCAGTTCCAGAAGGGTCACTGTTCAGATCACATGTCCCCCATCCGTATAACCATATCCTCTAAATATCAACACTGATATTATATATAAAACATCTTCAAATTATCAAGACTTTAAAAACTATTTATTTTATAAAAATAATGCTCTTAAATTAGTTTAGAGATACAACAAAATTTCAATATCTTGGAAATTGAGTCGGGTTTACTTTCAATTTAAAATTTTTGAACAAAACTAAGAAATATATAAATTGATCGTAGAAGATCGATTTAAGAAAAACTATAGAATTTTTAAAAATCTATAAATAATGTAAGAGGATACTGGTCAATAAATTGTTTTCGTCACGGCGCTATACAATCACATGAAACACTTTCTTTCAAAATATAATATAAATAATAATAATTCAGAAGCATGACAGAAAATAAGTTGTTTTTGTTGTTTACCTCGATATTACATAGAAAATCTCAGGTACCAATGGTGTGTATATGGAAAAAATATACAATACATTGATAATGTGCCAATGGTAAAAAATTGACTTGTATATGGCGCTTCAGTATTTGTAGAAATTTTTAATTAAAAAATATCTTTAATAATGTATACTATAATATTCGTCTAATAGTAGGTTACTTAGATTATTACTAGTGAAATAAAATCGTTTTAGTTATATTTTTATATACAATTAGTTTTTGTTGTATAGCCATATATAATTATTTTAATATGCAAAATAGTTAACATAATTAGAATTTAAGTTGAATAATAAATATGCTATGATTTAAGGTTTAATTTCTAGTCTTGTTCAAAGTAGGCCAGGCATAAGTAAGGGTGTAAATGACTTATATTAAGAAATACTCAATATGTCCTACTTTTCTGAAATATCTTTCGTAGAACTGTGTATTTTCAAAATGTTTTAGTTCATTGATATTCAATGAGTGTATTAGTTAAATGCAATGCAAACTTTTATGTTTAGAAATGAAAAAATAATAATAATAAATAAAACCATAAATTGTTTATCCTCTTTGATTTGAGATGCAGAAGTAGCATAATAAAGAACACAACTTTATCTAAATTCTGGCCAGTTGATATTATGTGTGTACACCTATTATCCACTTGAGCTATAGCTTCCCGAATTTGGGCAGCACCACTAATGCCCTCGAGCAGTAGCTACCCAAATTTGGGTAGGTTGGTGATTTTTATGAAATAAAATTAATTATTTTTTATAAAATTAAAAACATGGGATAAATGGTGAAATGTAGATTAAAAAATGATTCATTGGCCTTGAAAGCAGTTTAAATGTTTCCGTATTAACCTTTAGATGCCCAGTGGTCCTATAAGGGATTGCAGATTTACGTCGTTCAATGCCCAACGGTCCCGTATGCGACCGGTGATAATGGTGCTTTTCGCTATCGGATTACACTAATTTATTATTATTATATAATAAGGTCCCGTATGGGACTGCAGATTTGCATCGTTCAATGCCCAACGGTCCCATGCGGGACCGGTGATAATGGTGCATTTCGCTATTGGATTACACTAATTTATTATTATTATATAATACAGTGGCGGATACAGAAAAAACTCAAGGGGGGGGCGCTAAAGATATCTTGAGCTACCTTTAGGTAATTTTTTTTTTACATTAGCTCCAAACAGAAGGCCATGAGGAAAATAATTTCCCTCAAGGCCTATTTCATCTTTGGGGATGCTGTGTGGAGGGTGTTTTGAAGGAAAGGAAGGAGAGGAAGTTCTGGGAAGGAAAAAGGTATGAGGGTTGGGTAGGAATCTGGGGTTCAGTGAGTCCAGTTAAGTAAGTTAGGGCTGCGTATTTATCTTTCCTTTTTCTTCGGTGAGGCAAAACGAGATAGATCTTTGTAGTTCGTATAGCGCTATCTCTTTCTTTGGATCAAAAACTACTCGATAATACCACTTCCCCATTGACAAAACCATAACCCACACAACCATGAAAACCACAACTCACTCGATACCCAATACCCACGGACAAAACCAAATAACTTCACAACCATGAAAACTACTAATAACTAGACAACTAGTCAATATCAACTGTAGCCGGGCCAGCAGACGTGTTGCCGTCGTTGCCCACCCTCGAAGTTATGGAGAAATAACTAAATAACCATTTATTTAGATACCAATAACCAGTTGATTATGTTATTGAAAATCTGTTCAGTTGGTATATTTATGCTGATCTATCTGGCCAGTTACCCAAGACTAGAACGAATAGCGTGCGGCCTGCGGCCCGCAAGGGAGGGGCGCGCGCCCCCCCTCTGTATCCGCCACTGATATAATAAGGTCCCGTATGGGACTGCAGATTTGCATCGTTCAATGCCCAACAGTCCCGTACGGGACTGGTGATTATAGTGCATTTCGCTATCGCTTACACTGATTTATTATTATAATATTTCACAAAAAAATGCGTGGGCAGTGGGCTACTTTTATTGCACGCAGCACACAAGCGTTTAAATAATAATAATAATGTCATATTTGTGTAGCACAGTTTTGTGTCATTTCACTTCAAGTGCAGTTCAAAGGTTAACATTGGGAGGTATAATGTTCAGAAAGATCGTAGCTGAATATAAAACTGGAAATATCCATTGCTCAAGGTGTTTTTTTTAAGTATGCTATCACTGGAGTGAATAAGTGTGACAGCTGTTTCGCTTTTGTGAAACTGTGGATTGGCCACATACAAACTGCTTATTTGTACAGGGTGGCCCTTAACTGTATACCTAGTTTTAATTAACAATAAATAAATAATGGTAGAACTTAGACATGTTTTATTAATATTTTCAAAAACTACAATAAATGGAAATTTTAATGACATTAAGTTTTAAAAATTATATTGTCCAAGTGAGCTCCATCAGCCTGTTGACATTGTCTAAGGCGGATTCGAAAATTCTCAAAAAACACGTTGACAAGTTGCCCGTGGGATGGCGTTGATTTCCCTACAATGTTTTGTTTTAACTGATTTATTGTTATCGGATTGTCTTCATAGACTCTTGATTTTAAGTATCCTCACAAAAAATAATCACACGGGCTGAGATCTGGGCTCCGTGGAGGCCACTCAATGTCTCCTCCTCGTGAAATGAGTTTTTCGGGGAACATCTTCTTCAAACGGTCCATGGACAGTTTAGCAGTGTGTCAGGAGGCGCCGTCCTGCTGAAACCAGCTCCTGGAATAGTGGCCTTGAAAATCTTGAAGAGCTGGGACCAAGAACTCCTGAAGCATCTGACAATAATTCTTAGATTTCACTGTCATAGCAACTCTCCTTTCGTTTTCAAAGAAATATTGGCCAAAGATACCCCTCTGATATTGCAGACCACACGACGACCTTCGGGCTATGCAAGGGACGTTGATGCTTCTGTCGGGGGGTCTTCTTCTTCTTCTATTCTCAGACCAATACCGGCAATTTTGTTTATTAACATGGCCATTGATATGGAAATTGGCCTCATCGCTGAACATTATGTTGAAAAAATTGTCAAAACGTTTCAGCATCACATTTGCAAAATTAAGTCGAAGATCGGTATTATTCAGTTTCAACTCTTGCGTCAGCTGAATTTTATTAGCTTTTAGATGTAAATCGTGGCGTAAAATTCTTTGTAAAGTGGTCCACTTGATGGATACGGCTTGGCTTCTCTTGCGAGCAGTTTGTTGTGGATTTTCCCTCACTGATTCACTAACACGCTAAATAACTTCTGGTATCCTCGCTGACTTCGGGCGACCTTCATTAATTGTTTTTACTGTTGAGCCGGTTGTCTCAAACATTTTGATCCATTTCCGATTAGATTTTGCTCTTGGTGCTTGATTAATGTCTCGTAAACCGAAATCAGCACGGTACATTCGTCTCGAAATCGTCACGGAATAATTGTTCATGTAATTTGCACGAACACAAAATGCACGCTGCTCTCCCGTGAACGGCTCCAAGGCGACTAAAATTTCCACGAAATAACGCGTCTAACGGTACCCCCCGAACCGCGCTCGCCCCACGCATTGTTAAAAAAATAACAAAACAAACCGCGAACACAGTTATGGTCCACCCTGTATTATATGCATTTCATTATTGCTATACCTTTATGCATAGTAATACTATTTACCTTGTAATGTTTAGTATCGTGTATTCCAGAAATTGGTTTTGATGTTTTAATTCCAAAATCCATCTTTTATGTATACACAGTGTGTATGTGGCAGGCGGCTTGGCTTTGTTTTCCATATAAATCTACAGTTTTATTCAGACATTTAATGACATTTTGAACACTTGACTTTCAAAACAATAGTAGAGTTACTGTCACCTTTATAAAAAAAACTCTGTGTAAAGCCCAGGCGACGCCGGGGGCCTCCTCAGTCAGTAAAATACAAAGCCCGGTAAAACCCATTTTTAATTATACACATTCTGAGATATATAAGAGGTAGTTACTTCATATTTTTTAGATGCTTCATTTTTATATTGCTGTTTACTTAATTTATCATAAATATGTAAGTACACATAATTAGTACACAATATGTTGAGCAGTAATAATAGTCAATTGGTTTTTTTAAAGATTACACAATATTAAACATAGTTTAAAACTCAGTTGAAAATGGACAAAGTTGATTTATTTATAATATATACATTTTATTTCTAATTATCTTACACAATCTTAAAAACATCTTACATTATGATAAATCAATCTGTTTAATATAAAATTAAAATCAATCTATACAATAAAATTATTTCATTAAAAAAATGACAAGATGCATTCGTCAAATGGGCGGGATAATATTATCTAAATAGAATAATTATAATCCAAGAGAGTAAGTTGAAATTAAATTGATTAAATCAAATATCAAAACTATTAAGACGGTAAAATGCAGAAAACTAAAATGATTAAGTACGGACATACTTATGAGTAGATTAAAATAATTGGCTATTAAAGAAAAGTTTTCTACAATTCATAGTTTAAAATGAATAAAATCATTCTCATAAGGTACTCGCTGACTTTGAGAAACTGGAATTTGAATCATCAAGACTTTCTTCAATAATTGCAGTTGAAGAACTGTTCAAAGATGGTGAATTGTTGGCAGTTAGTTTAGTGGCATTTTCTAATCCAGCCCAGGGGTCCTGCAGCATAGACGGATGGTAGTAGGCCGATATGTCCTGGGGTTTGTCAAATCGAGGACCATTGTTGAAACTCTGAAAGAAACAAGTCACCATTAGTAAATACCTTGCTTTCGTGTACCTAGTGTTGTTCGGTATTATGGATGGTTTGGTTTTGAGTAAAGAACTCGGCAAACAAAGCGTAGACATATAGTCCTCCTTTTTAAGCAGCGCTACTGCTGCACTCTATCAATACAACGGCAAACCAAGAGGTAAAGAAGTTCTCGTTTTTACCAACATTTCAGTGAAACATACATACGATAATGCAAATGATATGGCGGTCGTCCCATACAATGTGTCCATTCTGGAAGAGCTAGGCACCACAATAAACTCTCAACCATCTGCCTATAACATACACTTAAGATACTTTGGACAGAAACTGAGGAATCCATCTTGGAGAAACTGGCAAAGTGTTTGGCAGAAGAAGTAGAGGATGTTCACCAATGCGCTGGAGAGACTAAGTAACATTGTGGTCCTTGGTTCTCCACTTAGCACAGAAGTGAAGCACAGGGGTGGATTAGACTTTGCCACCAAGAAAATTGGAGTTGGAGTCACGATACTCAGCAATAAGGAACCGACTTAACCACTCATTTTACTACTTAATTGTAATTTTAAATGCAGTATTTTCCATCGCCCGAATGCAAATAGTTGTCTATTGAAGCAGTGTTTTTTCAAAAAAATATTCGCACTAAGAGTGGCCAGCTGTTATAAACGTTTACTCCAATTAGCACCAATAAACATTAATTTAAAAAATCGGAATGATCACGCCAACATCCAGCCTGCCAACATTTTTTGGTGGTAAAATAGAAATATTTGGGAATCAAATAATCACAATTAAGTTGATGCTCGGTTAAATACAATGCTAAATCAAGCAGTATGACAAAATACTCACTTTACGTCCCTGATTTCCGCGATTGTAAGGGCTATAGTTATTCCTGGGACCACCAAATCTTTGTTGTTGTTGATGATTCGAGCTAAAACCTCTGAACGGCGTGTTGTTTCGGCCACCTCTATAATTCCCGCGTGGGCTAGGGCTGTTACACAGTGGAATATAACCGTTGTTCGACATTATAACGAAATTAGTTATCTATTTAAACTTAGTATAAAAGTTACTTTAGTCAAAATGCGAACAATTAGACCGAACACTTGGCACCCTTTCTGCTTCGCTGACAACAATGAACTGTCAAATTTACTCGAAGAAAAAGATGCCATTCCATTTCCATAGACAAAGTTATTTCAATATTGCCATCCTTCAAAAATACTACGGACAAATTCATGAATGGGTACCTACACGGATAACTTTGCAGTCAGTGGTGTTCCTAGTAAATTATAACGTACATTTTGAGGATTCAGAAAAATCGATGGATAATAAATATGTAGAAGTTGAAAAGATATTCTACCAATAGTTTTCTGAATTTTGTAGCAGGTCATTAATTTTACGGAAAAATTAGAAATAATAATTCGCAAAAAGTGTACAATTATATTAAACTCATAACCACAGCCACGCACTATTGTTTCAACATAGTATAGCCTACATTTATTTTTTTGCTTGATAACATTTTAGATGGTTATTTGAAAAAAATCGTGTTTAATTATTTTTTTTAGCTTACTATTTTTTTTCTAATTTCATTTTTATTATTTTAGGCTTCAAAGGATTTTTTTTAATTTTGTTAGAAAAAACCTGTCACACAAAAACGTCGTTTAATATTACAAATTATTGCGTAAGATGTGATAGCTTGTTTGACGAACGAAATTATATGCGATACTAAACCCTAAAAATCTCAAGCATGTCCACTGGACCTAGTTCAGTGCAATCACGCGCGTTGTCTTAGTAACCCATCTTCTATGAAAAGTGGTTTTCGGTGAGAAGTATTTTTTGTTCATTTATGTTTTTGGTGATAAAAAAAATTAAACAAGTAATTGTAAAAGAGTTCTTTATATGTAAATTTTGCATAATATATCATACACAGAGGTGCCAATGATTTCCCTGATCACCCTGATTTTTCACAAACTGTATTGTGAATGGCGTCGTCAACTCCGATTTTAAAAATTCTAATGTTGTCTTCGTTCTTATCATGTGACCCATAAATATACTTTGGCAGACGATTTGATATCACCCAAACATTACGATCTGCATCCATCTGAAAACAATGGAAATAAAACATAAGATCATTTTTCATTCTTTGACGGAAACACTTTTCTATAATATAACTTCTAACTAAACTTACGGAGATAGACCACAAGCAGTGTCGCTGATTTTAAACTCACTGATTTTCTAAAATGTAGGTACTTTTGTATTGTGTTTATTCGTGCTATTTTCCTTCCTTTACAACATAGTAGGGAAATTAATATATTACAGGTTTTACACCTAGTCACATAGTTGGTACCGAATTACCTACCTACCTACCTACTTTACTTAATTTTTATAGAGCTGATTTTCGTCAAAGAATTTGATGAAATGTTATTTTATCACTTTTAGTATTAGTCATTATTATTCAGCACAATAGGAAATATTGCAGTTGTAGGGATTAATAGTAGGACGTATTAGAAAATAATTATATATTACTCTTAAATCAGCGGGAAATTCCAATGACTTTTCGTTTTCAATTATAAGGTCGGTGAACGAATTCAAGGGAGAGTTTGTATTCCAGCAACTTACTCCATTTCTGTTGG
Source organism: Limnephilus marmoratus (assembly GCA_917880885.1). Lineage (NCBI taxonomy): Eukaryota > Metazoa > Arthropoda > Insecta > Trichoptera > Limnephilidae > Limnephilus > Limnephilus marmoratus. Next base: position 10,929,304 of record OU862908.1, read on the forward strand.
GCTGAAATGAAATATAGTAATAATTAACGCATTCCGATAAATGAATAAAATACACGATATTTTATATTACGTCAATGTTTATAAATGTTGCATTGTGTCTACCTGCGTATAAAAAATGACTCCAGTTTTATCATCAAATTCGCAATTTGTTGATTGAGAATTAGAGCCTCGATTTCCAGTGACCTAGAACAAAATCAGTATTTATCTTTTGTCCAATTGTTTTATTTATCTATGCTTTTTAATATTAATAATTAAATGACTTAGTTTTTGTTATTTACTTTGTAATCGTCGAAACCAGTGTCACTTTGCGCCCAAGTTTGATTTTGAATAACTTCAGTGGAAACCTGGAACTGCGTCGTGCTTGTTAGAGGACTGAAATATAAAGTCCTATACCTGGAAATTAATAAAACAAATAATAAGATCTAACAATCATAATTAACGGCTGTTGGGGGCATTCTAGTCTAGAAAAAAAGAAGTTTTTGTCATATTTAATATATTCAAGATTATCTCCTTTTCGAAAATCGAATTATTTTAAAAGTTATAGCCATTTCAGTGCCGCGACAATTCGACCGGTTCATACGAAATTTAGCTGGAATCTAAATAGAAAACGCGTTTTTCTCAAAACTACTTTTTTCGAAACGTTTGTCATGAAATCTCAAGTTCTAATTGACCGATTTAATTGAAATTTGGCATGATTTTTTTATTATATATTCCTCTATAGTAGAAACCAACAAAAAATATTAAATTTTTACTATTTTTAAAAATTCGGAAAGTTAAAAATAACTTAAAAAAACATTTTTTTTAGTAGTCGCCATTTAGCGAGAATTTTTCTGCGGATGTGTGGATGAAAGTTTGACAAAACAAATAATTTCGTTCTGTTTGAAATGCGAAGGACGACGGTTAAATTTTTTCGTACAAAAATACTAAAATCGCGATTAAAAAATGGAAGGGTGGGGTAGGAGGGTTAAAATTTGGGATTGTAGGTATTTTTTTATGCCAAATAAAATAAAAAAAATACAAACAAACAAATATTGTCAAAAAAATAGAAATTGTTTTCTGGATAGGGTCACCCAAAACACCTAACGGTATGAAATTTACTTTAAAACATTTTCTCATGCCTACATAAAATACATAAAAAATTTCATAATAATCGGTCAAGCCGTTTCGGAGGAGTGCGACCACAAACACCGTGACACGATATTTTAATATATAAGATTTTTTAAAATTTTTTTGGCGAATTCTTAAAATGTGAAAAAATATTAATGGTTTTTTATCGACTGTCAAAAAACGCCCGAAATTTGGGCTTCCAGACTAGAATACCCCCTTAAGAATCAGGTGTTTGTAGCTTGTGTGGATTAGGGACCTACCCATTAGATTTTACGTTGCTCAATGTCAAACCCTGAACCCCATATATCCAGTGTGCCGTCTTCGGCCCCACCTTGAAGGTCCCTGCCAGGGGATCTGGCATCATGTACAGGTGTCTGATCCTCCAGGAAGTGTTGGCACTGAAGCTGTAGACCACCAGCCCAAAGCCACCAAAATCAGCCATGTAGGCGAATGCTTCATTACACGTATCTGGGGTAGTATCGATCACCTGTAAAAATGCTTATTGGTAAAATAAATCTAAAAACTTTGCATCGATATTTTTTTATCAAATCTTTGTACTTACAATATTTCCAAAAACAGAACTTTCCAAAACATCTGATGATTTGAAATAATGCCTCCTTAATAATGTGTCAGTGTTAAGGTCAAAAATCACAATTGATTTGTTAATAACCGTTTTATGACCCCCTGCAAAGAAAATAAAAATGACTCATCGGACGCTAATGTGCCCATTGATTACAGAAAGAAAATATAACCTGAGTAGGTACTGACCAAAAATACTATCCACCCCATCATCCAAGACCCAAAGCCTATCGCAAGCGTCCACTGCGGCTCTATATGCAGAGACTATTGGCTTCTTCAGTGGGTTGCTGCTAACTTCAATTCCATCCCAAATGAGGTTCGATTCCCAAGATGGGTACGGAATAAACAGAGGAGATTTATCTTCCCCAATCTCCACATAATTTAGAGTGGAGGCCACTCCTGACTTCAGCCGATTCACAGTGATGAACAGTTTGCTCTTCCACCTTACGATACCAAAAGGGATGTTGTTTTCTGGAATATAAGTGGCTGTCGATATAGCCCTGCTTTTCTGCTCTTCACTTTTCCATTTGAATTGTATTTGTTTCCAGGAAAAAACTTCGTCCATTCCAGCCGTATGATTCCTTTCTACACTTTCCGAGTCCTTTTCGGAAAGCATAATATTGTTTTCGGTTTCCTTTAAAAAGATGACATTGACAATAATAATATTATTAACTGAGTTAATGTTATTTTAATGTGACTGAATAGTCAAGATGAGTAATTCAATTGAAATGAATATCTTCATAACTTGGCTACATTTAATTATTGTATACAGTTAAACTTGGTTATGCAGGGTGCTAATGGACGTAATTGACATTATTTGGAGTAAAAAATGTCAATGAAATTTCTCCGGTGACTTTGTTCAACTAAAAGCCTACAATATCAGTAGGAATTGGACAGGTAGGATCCGGATGAGGTATTGGACGGTTACTCGACGGTTACGTGACCAGCAACGACACACAGTAAATTGAATCAGACAACCTAGTTAGACAATAACCAAATGGAATTTCCATTTTTTTTAAATGGCAATAAAGAGATAATCATAAAACCCAAAATGGTGTATGACTAATCCGTAATGTGGTTCCACGAAATGGCGTCAATGACTGAAGAATAAATAAACCAATCCCTGAAATCAAACTTAGTAATTAGACAAATGATCATTATGTTATCGGTTGCTATTAGTCATTTTTATATTTCAGGACTTCCCAGAACAATTGCAATAATTACTTTTAGTCATTTCAGCAAAACTGCTATCAGTATCATAAACAAACCCTTAGCTTGGAAAAAGTACGGATTTACCTATTATGTATATATCACTAGTGGATATTTCAAAGCTGTAAGATTACTTCGGAACAAATTTAGTTGGTCTCATCTTGCTCGTTATAACTAAGTTCCACAAAAAATAGAACACATTTGAGCAAGGGGGAAGCAGGATAATTTTGTGGGGGGGGGGGGGGGGGGCGGCACAAGGGGCGGACGGGCAAAAAAATCAACAATTACTGTTAGTTTTTTTTTTGGAGGGGGGGGGGGGGGCACAAGGGGCGGACGGGCAAAAAAATTAACATTTACTGTTTATTTATAACAAATAAACTTGAAGTATGATACTTCAAGTTTATTTCTACAAGTTCAAGCATGTTTAGGAAGGTTTATGAAAGTTTCAAAACAATAGAAAAATTGAATGTTTAATAAAGACAGTTTTTGCTTCTAAGTATGTACTGTGATGGAATCTCCACAGTACACAAAAATACCGTCTGGGGGGGGGGGGGGGGGGGGGGCACGTGCCCCCGTGTCCCCCCCCCCCCTAAATCCGCCCTCGTATTTGAGTAATGACTATGACCATAGATACTAGAAACAAGAGATGGATCATGAACAAGAATCATTTGTATGAAACCATGCGCACAAAAGTATCGCCACATCATTTACGGCACACCAATCATGACGCCCGACAACACAACCCTTTGTTTCTACATTTACACCAAACGCCTGCCTGATTGGATCTGACGCCTCACCAAACGCCTGCCTGATTGGATCTGCCACTTTGGTAGTCCGTGCAGTTTGGTCGTAGAACGGCGAAAGTCATCGCCACGCTAACATGCCGAATCTCCTATTGTTTCCACGTCATCCATTGAGATTATGAACTTGCTGAAAACGCGACAGGCGTTGAATTCGAAAAATTTAAGAGCCCACTTACCTGAAAATGCTGGTTTTTTAGAATCTTTTCACAAGCAGTATTTTTAATTGCATTATCAATGTTTATCTTAAAAATTCGAATGTTGACCTCATCCTCGTTGTGTGAACCGTACAAATACTTGGGTAAACGGTTTGATATCACCCATATATTCCGATCCCGGTCCATCTGAAAGAGATTTGTAGGTAGAGTGTTGTTGGCAAGTGATGCAGTAAGTAATACAGCATTAGTAACATAAAAGACCCTAGACGGAGCTTTTCAAGAACAATTCGAAGTCACGGATGAGGGGGAGATATTATAACTTTATTTTGTCACGACATAACCCATTCCGTTTCTTATCAAATAACCAATAAAAATTCATAAGCTGTAATATGCATTAACGATATTAAAACAATGTATTAAATAGTTTATTTTATAGCACTTTGCACACAAACCATTTCTAAAGTTTGTCATGAAAGATGGCTGCCAGACAATTTCCCCTCACCGTACATATAGCTTCAATATTATTCTTATAAAATTGCATTAGGTGCCATCCATAAATTACGTCACACCTTAAGGGGATTAACCTCAAAATTGCAAAATGTGTAACGTCAACGGGGGTCTCACAATGGTGACGATATGTGACAGGGACGGGGGGGGGGGGGGTCAAAAATTATGAAATTCATGTGACGTTATTTATGGATGGCCCCTTAATCCACTGTCCAGGGCTTATTAGGTTGATGATTTAGGTACGAATTAGGTGCCTACCCATGTATTATTTTAAAAATAGATAGAAATAATGGCTGAAAATATATTGTTTACTATGGATTTTCTTACTTTTAAATCTGCGGGAAATTCCAGTGTAGTTTTATTTTTTTCAACAAGGCTATGTGAAGAAATGGGATTATTTGTATTCCAGCAGCTAACTCCATTCCTGTTTGGCTGCAAAATGTAGTTAAGATAAAATCTTTAATGACAGGAAAGAAGGGCAATTTTGAAAGTATTATGATGTTTTTCTTATATTTAGGGTAGGTATAATTTTGTAGTCATTTTAGGTAGGTACCTACCCAGTAATGCTTAAAAACTTCGAAAGAATTTTATTTACTTCCGGCAGAGTGTCATGGAAAATGCGTTTAACAAGGTTAGGGAACGTACCCATACTACGTGACACGTTTAGGGGAGGGGGGGGGGGGTCTTCAAAACGTCACCCTTGGTACAAATGAGTGGCGGCGGGCTTAGGTTTTTGGTCACCGGGGGGGGGGGGGGGGGTTAAAAATTGCAAAAAGTTGGTCACGTAGTATGGGTACGTTCCCTTAGCTCATAAGGGGCTTTTTCGAAAAAAAAAACTCGTCGGGCCGTTTCCAAAATTTCGAACGCGTGACGTAGCTTGAAGTAAAATACTGCCATTATTGAAGTTATTTCAAATCTCCCAGTGGAACATGGACTTCAAGCTACGTCACTATTTTTAGCCAATCACCGCTCTACCCCTTCGATGAGCTAACCTTTTCGCATTTTCAACGAACCTTGACTCCAAACCTACAATTTGGGAGGCGGGTATGGGTACCGCCGCCCCGGGAACCATTTATTGGACAACCAACACCCCTGCCACAGGTCACCCCAAGTGGTTCGCTACGTTGGGTGACTTAGCAGGGGTGCCCGGGTTCATGGGATGAGGTTTGTCTAGGTATTGGTGGCGGATACGTTTGCCCAACCACTGCGTGGCGGGCTGGATCGGAGGAGGTTGATTGAGAGAGGTCTTTTGACCTCTCCGGCCGGATTCTCCCGACCCTTCGCCTTGCACCGCAGTGTGAGGAATAGATTCATACGTCCGTCGCTCCTGGCCACACTGACCCCCAGATTCCTACCCACCCCTCATACCTTTTTCCTTCCCATATCTTCTTCTCCTTCCTTTCCCTTAAAAAACCCTCCACACAGCATCCTCAAAGATGACATAGGCCCCTAGGGAAATTGTTTTCCTCGGTGCCTCCTAGTTGGAGCTAATAAAAAAAAAAAACCTTATAAATTTTTGGAACAGACGGATTTTAAAATACAAATCAATAAGGAACGAAAAACAGTACCTGTGTATAAAATATAACTCCCGTTCGCTCATCATATGCATTCGTCGTGGCTTGAGAATTCGGCCCTCGATACCCTGATATCTATGTAGAAAAAAATTATAAATATTATGAAATATTTTTGGAAATATGAGACTTACAGTTTGTCAAATAAGAGTAGAAAATATATGAGGGCGCCACTGTTGATCAAATGGCAATACTGAACACATAACTCATGGTGTTAAAGTAAAGCTGTGTAACCTACATTTTTATAAAAAATTAAAAAGGCATAATAGTGGAAAAAAGATTTTTTTCATTGCAGTATAGATACTCGCCGATCTCAAAATTAGAATTGCATATAGGTATATTATTATTAACCTTTGAAATTTTCAGTTAACATAATGAAGAATAACTATAATGTAATAAAATATAAAGCACAGTTTAGAAATTGCTCACATTTATTTAATACTAGATAAAGTACCTAGCGTTGCCTGGGCTTTAGATCATGTCTCTAATTTTAGATCTGAATATATTTAACTCATTCAGATCTAAAAGTAGTATAACTAAACTCACCATTAATGATTCTTCCTTTCTATCTATTGTTAAATTCAAATTTATGTTAAATTAAATTAAAACAAATCGCTTTATAAATCACATTTTAATCAAATTTATGTCATGAAGAAAAAATGTTTTTTTTTAAATGTGGTTTACCGTGTTCTATACATTCAGTGTCATTGCGCTTCAAAAAAATATTTGACAGTTAAATTGGTGTTGTCAGTCTACAAATTTAGTAGTTTCAGTTTTTATATTTTCTACTCTTTTTTGACAGACTATAATTTGATTTCTTGCGAGATTAAAATAGTTACTTACTTTGTAGTCATCGAAAGCAGAAGGATTGTTCGCCCATGTTTGATTCCGCAGTACTTCAGTGGACACATGGAACTGTGTTCTGCTGGTCAGCGAGTGGAAATACAAAGTTCTATACCTGAAAACATCACAATCAAAACATTTCTCATGTTATTTTGTGTTGAAATGAAAAATGGAATCAATCAAAATATCGGGTAAGGATTGATTTGAAAACATTTTAAGTTAGCATTGGCATTCCTTAGTTACAAATCTATCGAGGAAATGTTAGAACAGTTAAAACAAAATATAGAAAAATCGTTAAATCGCGATGCAGTTGAGTCTGATAAAATAGATAAACCATCTACATCTGGGGATCAAGCACAGAGAGATCGATCACTTTACACTATCGGATCGAAAGGCGTAACTTTCGATGATTTTATATCGATATACCGAGCACGGTTTCACTCTTCAAAACAGAAACGATATTGACAGGGAATAAATAAGAAATCAACATGCCTACGCTGGCTACGTAGTAAAAATATTAATAAATTCGCAGTGTTGAACTAAAATACTAACCTAAATATGCATTGGCAGTCCGCATTTACTTTTTTTTTTACACGAGCCCTACACAGGAGGCCCTGAGGAAAATAATTTCCCTCCGGGCCTATGTCATCTTTGGGGATGCTGTGTGGAGGGTTTTTTAAGGAAAGGAAGGAGAGGAGAGTTCTGGGAAGGAAAAGGGTTTAAGGGGTGGGTAGGAATCTGGGGTTCAGTATGTCCTGGTCATCAGCCTCCAAGACCTAGACAAACCTCACCCCATGAACCCGAGCACCCCTGCTAAATCACCTAACGTAGCGAACCACTTGGGGTGACCTACGGCAGAGGTGTTGGTTGTCCAATAAAGGTTCCCCGGGCGGCGGTACCCATTCCCGCCTCCCAAATTGCACCAAACACCAAACGGGAATTAATTAGTGAATGAGGGCTTTATAATAAATTGAGCGCGTCTTATATGCATTATTTAAATCGACGGATCGCGTGTACCTACCACTTTTTTTAATTCTGAGAGCTTCGTTAGTTCAATCCGTTCATTAAGCATGCCACTAACTTTGCTTAACGAACGACATTATTTGAAAATATTTGTATATTGACAGTTTACCGAAACTTATCTGTTACTACGGAGACCGCGCTAAAATTTATCAATCATCGGTCAGAATATCTATTAAAAATCGTTGACCGTGCTCGCAAATATTGATAACTGACCATACATAGATGACGGATTTCGTCAATATCATATTGATAGAGGGTTTTATCGAACGGTTTAAGCTCAACTACTGAAAAACAAACTCCACATTATAATACTTGTATGATATGTACCATGGAATAAAGATTAACACGAGAAGTTCCTCGTGGGCATGTTTCGTGATCCAAATATTTGCCTTATATTTCCATAAAAAACTGTGTTTTCGAAATTCAAATGGACGGAGATCTACGATTTCAGCGAGTGTAAACGAGACGGAGCGCTGGGTGGTTGGGCTAATGGAACTCTTTCCATTCACATTTGTAACGAAGGCACTTCAAGTGTTATTCTTTATTCTGTGATGTGTACTTATATAATATATTGGCAGGTATGCAATATTATTATATTACTCGTATTTAATTACCCATTCGACTCAAGTTGAGTCAGTGCCAATCCCAGAATTCCGTCAATCCAGTGCGCCGTCACTCCTCCCACCTTGAAGGTACCTGCCAAGGGGTCAGGCATCATGTACAGGTGTCTGACCCTCCAGGAAGTATTGGAACTGAAGCTGTAGACCACCAGCCCAGACCCACTGAAGTCTGCCACGTAGGCGAAAGCATCGTCACACGAATCAGAAGTTGTATCAACCACCTGCAAGTAGAGTTATCATGTATTATCATGTATCCCGGCTTGCAGAACTAACTTGCCAATGGTCATTTCTGAAATTCTCTAGCCACCCCCCCACCCCTCCCCCCCAGGATGTACGTAAGTGTGTACCATATACGCTACTGTGTATATGATACACACTTTCAGTATATATGTAGCCCTGGTGAAAGACCATCATTCAAAATTAAAACGTTGCTTGAAATGGCTTTACGTATAGCAACGTAGGTACTTCCCCACCTTCCTCTACCCATCTCCACCCCCTTTCCACTACCTCTAGCCCCACAACAAACCCCAATTAGGGATGCCATAGTCTCATTGGCTCTAGCACTAGACGATTGGTAGCAGTTGGGTCTGTTGACTCTTACTGACATAAAAAATATATAAAAAAGTATGTGGTTTAAATTATTAAAAAAATTGTGTTTTTCTTACTATATTTCCAAAAACAGAATTTTTAAGCACATCAGACTTCTTGAAGTAATATCGCCTCAATAATTCGTCAGTGTTTAAGTCAAATACCAAAAGGGACCTATCGATTATAGTTCTCGGACCACCTAAAATGACAAGAATTATATCAATAAATGTTTTCAATTCACAAATATAGCTTAAAAATTATCTGGTTTTAAGAAAACACAAAACTTAACTTATCTACTAACTATATGCGAGGAACGGCGGCGTGGCCTTTTTTATTGGATTTGAGGCCAAAATAGGGTGCGGAAGCATAACTTCCTTTTTTTAAATGCGCGCCATTCATTCGGTTGATGTCGTAGCGGAGCGCTAGTGATCTCGTTCGAGAGACCGAACTATAAAGTTTTGTCCCGACACAGTTTAGGTCGCCATGGTGCGTTGGAACCGTGAGGTAGGTACGTGAGTTTGCCGGATCCTTTTTTTCAAAACTTAATAAAACTCATAGTATGAATCAGAAAATTTTATTTGTTTTTTATAATGTAGGCACATACCTAAAGTTTTGTTTTGATTAGTTTTTTAATAACAAATCAGACTGTGCAAAAACGGGCGGTCCGTTTGATAGATTCTCCCATCTTAACAGACGGATTGCAATCCTTAGAGCACAGGCGTCGGGTGTGAATGCTATCCTTGTTCTACCGGTATTACAATGGAAGATGTTCCGAGGAATTAGCGTCATTGTTCCCTTCGGCACCGGTGCATAGTCGGCAAACACGCCAAACGCGTGCCCAACATTTGTATGACGGTTGACATTTGTCACATGAGAACGGGTCGCTTCTTTGACTCGTTCTTGGGTTCAACAGCTAGGCTGTCGAATGATTTGCCGGCCTCTGTGTTTCCTCCTTCCTACAATATGGGTCTCGTCAAGACCAATGTTCATTCCTTCCTCTCCTCAAAAAGACCCTCCACACAGCATCCCAGATGACACAGGCCCTGAGGGAAATTATTTTCCTCGAGGCCTCCTGTGTGGAGTTAGGTAATGTAAATAAAAATATATGTGATGTCCCCCATTCTCATAAAAACCCCCTTCTCGTAAACCGATTTCTGGCGTTTGTCATGACTCTTGCCAGCATATCAGGCGTTATCCTGGCAACTTCTTCCTGGATATTGATCTTCTAATCTTGTAGGGTCGGGACAAAACTTTGTAATTCCGCCTCTCGAACGAGATCACTAGCGCTCCGCTATGATATCAACCGACTGAATAGCGCGCATTTTAAAAAAGGAATTGAAAAGTTATTTTTTAAATCAAAAGGTAGGTATAGTAAATATCTAGTACGGATAGGTGCTACTTTATTTATACAGGCGATTTTTCATAATTTTAGAGCAATTATCGTGAGTTAATTATTTAAAAATATATTTTAATCTTTCTATATAAATATAATGAAATAAAAAATAAAAATTATGTAAAATTTGATGGGTTTAAATTTTACTTACAAATAATATTGGAACACAAATTTGTCGAACATAAATTAAAATTTTGTTTTAATTTTTTTATCTTATATTTCATTATATTTTCAAACTAGATTAGGTAAGATTAATTTTTAAATAAATATTATTTATTCACTAAAAAATTCAAAGCTGCCTCTAAAATCATGATCAGTAATTTAAAACCAAAATAAATAAAATAACACATATCCGTATTAGAAATCTGGAAGATGAAAAAAATAATTGTTCAATTTGGTTTGGTATTTTGGCCTTAAATCCAAAATTAAGTTTAATGTGATAAAGGCAGCGCATGTATAGATACGTATCACCTTTTTGCATTTTACACGTATCATAATATGAAATTAAACCGCCCTGAGACCACAGAATTGTATGATAAAAATATTAAAGAAATATGATAACTCACCAAATAAATTATCCACGCCATCATCCAAGACCCACAGCCTATCACAAGCGTCAACCCAAACTCTGAAGACTGAAACAATCGGCTTCCTGAGAGGATCATCACTTATTTCCGACGCGTTCAGAATCAGATTGGATTCCCATGAAGGGTATGGAGTAAGTTTAGGAGATTTATCTTCCCCAATCTCTACATAATTCAAAGTAGAAGCCACTCCGCTCTTCCAACGATTCAGCGAGATAAACAGTCTGTTCTTCCATCTCGCAACCCCAAGAGGTATGTTATTCCCAGGGATATAGGCGCCTGATGATATGGATTTGAGTTTCAAGTCCTCACTTGGCCAGTTGTATTCGACCTGCTTCCAGGAAATAACTTCCTCCATATGAGCAGCAGTGCTCCAGTAGAAGTTAATGACAAAGATGCCTAAAGAATACCATAACACTGTCTGCAATAAATAAATAAACGAATTTTTCGTTTGAGTTTTGGGCAAAACACAAAACAATCTATTTATTGCATGAAATTGAATTGAAAATGTGACACTTACCATTATAACAGATAATATATTTGATACGCGCGTATTACACTCAGATATTGGTTTCAACTTATGACAGAAACATCTGACGGATTCTACTTGTGAAGGTGTCGAAACGTGTTGTGAAGAATAATTATGTTGTTTTGTATTTGTTGTAGGTAGGTACTTGTTATGTAATGCCAACGCGAAGAATCATTATAAGAAATACCTACTTGCATATTATCTTACTTTAAAATTATACGATGGCATTTATAATATGTATCTATATTAGATTTATCTCAATAGGTAGTTTATTTGCGACTCATGAACTTGCTTATCGAATAATGATTACCTACCTACCAGTGGCGGTCCGTGACCTTTCGTGCTAAGACTGAAAAATATGATATTATTGATGTTGTCGTAGCTAAAAATGATTTTTTTTTTCAAAATCTATTTTTTGTACGAAAATTTTATTTTAATTCGGGGAATCTGTGCCTTCCCAAAATGAAAAATCTTCTAACAAAATAGCGAAATAAAAAAAAAAAATAAATGTATTTTTCAGCTACCTAAGCAAAATAACAGACTCGAACACTGAACAGAAAACCTCTAGAAGTGTGACATAAACTCTTCGGCTGCTTGACTTCGGAGAGACCAATAGGTACAATAGATTATCTGTAAGAAGAAATAATTGACTGAATTGTTCAATTTAACCAGAAGTACATACATACTTTGGACACACATATAAGCCCCCAGTACACTAGATCAGCGATCGGCAACTGGATTCAAACAGGCCCACAGGTCAGGAACGGAGAGTCTCCAAACGGACGATTATTCCTTCCCACTTGATAATGGACGCACATCGGTCACAATCATATTTTTGTCAAATGTATCTTTTAAGAACCCGTAACGCCCGAGCGGTATTTACGACGTTACTAAATAGGTACCTAACTGGTTGGTCGTTATATTTCAAAAAAATGTTCATTTCAAACAATGACCACTTAATTTTTTTTTCGCCTGCAGTGCTTTTTCCGTTAGTGTTATCATAGAGTCTGTCAAATAAGAGTAGAAAATATAAAAAAGGGAACTACAAAATTAGTAGGCTGGCAACACCAATTTACCTGTCAGTTATTCTTTTAAAGTGCAGTGACACTGAAAATACAGAACCCTGTATACACATTTAAAAATACATTTTTTTGTTCTTAAAAAAAATTAAATCGAAGAAGCACTTTTGTTAAGTTACCTACTTAATGACATAAATTTGAGTAAATTGTGTTTAACAAAGTGATTGACTTTCATTTAATTTAACGTAAATTTGAATTTAACAGTAGGTAGAAAGGAAGAATCATTAATGGTGAGTTTAGTTACACTAGTTTTAGATCTGAATGAGTTAAATGTATTCAGATCTAAAATTAGAGACATGATCTAAAGCGTCTACAAGCTAATAGGTATATAAAACTAATATTAAATAAATGTGAGCAATTTCTTAAGTGTGCTTTATATTTTATTACAATATCGTTATGCTTCATTATGTTAACACAAAATTGCAAAGATATATCTAATAATAATATGCCTATACGCAATTCTAATTTTGAGATCATTGGAATGAAAAATATTTTTTTTTATGCCGTTTTAATTTTTAATAAAAATGTAGGTTGCACAGCATTAGATTAGCACCATGATTATATTTTTAGTATTGCCATTTGAACAACAGTGGCGCCCTCCTATGTTTTCTACTCTTATTTGACAAACTGTACCTACTTATAAATACAAATGACATGTAATCTTGAAAATCCACCCGCTGGTGGATTACAAACAATGTTTGAGGACTAAACTAATAGAGGATCGAACCGGCAACGCTCGAATGGGAACCAATAACTTTCACTCTACCAACCGGTTGGTCGTGACATTTCAAAACATGTGAAATTAACATAATTTTTTCGCCTGTGGCACTTTTTCCGTGCTTTCTGTCTTACTTTTTTATGCAAAGAGGGAGCGTTGAAGAAAAATATACCTACTTCAGATGAGGTTGGGAACCTCTGCACTGTACGATGCTGCTAGGTGCTGGGGGCACGACACGAAGCATGATGCCACCCCGCGATCAGTCACAGGCAGGGCTGGGCAGTATTTGAATTACTTGTATTTGAAATACGTATTTGAAATACAAATACGTATTTTGTATTTGTATTTCAATTACTTCCTAACAATGTATTTTGTAATTGGTATTTCAATTACCTGCTGCTGAGGTATTTTGTAATTTGTATTTCAAATACTTATGGCTTCAAAATACATTTTCAAATACATTAAGCGATCTTAAAAATGACTAATAAAAACGCTAGAATCCTGTACTATTGTCCTATTGTCCTGTGCTATAACTAATGGTTATTTGTAGTTTTCTTATCATTGCTTTATAATGTGCTGTACATTTTTTATGTCATGATAGTTATTATTATTGTCATGTGCTATAATAGCACTGTTATTGTACATTTTGTATCAAATTATATTAAACTTATCATTGCTTTGTATTGTACATTTTTGTATCATAGTATTAGATCAAGCACTGTAGGAATAATTTGACTGAACACGAGATTATTTTTAAGTTAATTACTGTAGAGCGCACTTGAAGTGAAATAACACAAAACTGCGCTATACAAATGTCAACTATGTATATAAAAATTAATTCTTGTTTCCCTTGGTCATTATTATATATCTTCGTATATTATTCATTTTGTTTTAAGTTTTCTTATACTTTCTAGAAGGTTCTTACGGAAAGAAAAATTAAGAAAATTACGCAGAAAATTGGATAATTTCAGAAAACTTGATGACTATTTTAACTTCGCACGTTTGACAGTTCGCGCGTTTTATAAAATTGAATTTAGCAGGCCGCTGTTTTTTTTGTAACAAACGAATTGTCTATGGCTTTTTTACTATAGATATTTTAAATAGGTACCTATGTTAGGTACCAGATTTGATTGCTTGTTCTTATAATAGGTAAGGGCACTTACGACAATTTATTGCAACCAAAGGTTCTACCAAAACCAAATGTATTTTGTAATTTGTATTTTGTATTTGAAATTAAAAAATGGTTAAAATACTGTATTTTGTATTTTGTATTTCAAATACATGACTTGAAAGTATTTTGTATTTTGTATTTTAAATCCATCAGTAAAAGTATTTTGTAATTTGTATTTCAATTACAGCAAAGCATGTATTTTGCCCAGCCCTGGTCACAGGGCAGTCACAAGCGCACCGACTGAGCAGGCACGCATGCGAACGAGTGACGTCCACGGTCGCGTGGCCCTCCAAAAAATGACATATTGATACGGCCCGCCTCCAAAAATAATTGCTGACCGCTGCACTAGATATTCCCAGGATGTACTTACTGCCTGCCTAATAGTGAATTTTCCTAAACGTATTATCGTCAAATATGGTTTTCACAGCTGACACAGTGCAAATCACTTTAATGGGTTTCTTGTGGAGTGGATAATTGAAGGTTTACCTCGTCTACATAATACATGCAAAAATTAATTTTATCATTTTCAATGGGTGCCACTTTCGAGTAAAAAAATTGTTATAGTGGCATCACTCGGACCACAATTCGATTCGAAAAAATGCTTACCGAATAATAAGGGTCTTTATGCCCATATTCTTAACATGCGGAAGCGGGGTGCCCGGGTTCATGGGGTGAGGTATGTCTAGGTCTTGGCGACGAATGCGTTTGCCCATCTACTACATGGCGGCAGGATCGGGAGAGACTGGTTGAGGAAGACCTAACCTAGACCTCTCCAACCGGTATCTCTCGACCATCGTCTCGAAACGCAGTGGGAGGGATGGATTCATTCGACCGTCACTCCTGGACACGTTGACCCCCAGATCCTATCCACCCCTCATACCTTTTTCCTTTTCATAACTTTATTTTCTTCCTTTCCCTAAAAAAACCATCCACACAGCATCCTCAAAGATGACACAAAACCTGTGGGAATTTTTTTCCTCAGGGCCTCCCGTGAAAAAAAAATTACATGAAATATTCAAATTCAAAATATTAACGCTTGGCAAATGAATATACGGAAAACGGAAACGTACAGGAAATAGTAGGGAGACATAGATTATAAAAAAATGAGTTTCCGTAGCCACTCTCATGTACCCCCATTTTTTTCTCTCTGACATAGTCAGAAATCGACCCCGGATCCATATAGACCACTCCGGGAACCTCTGGTCTGGGATCTAGGCTAGGGCTCTACATTTGGATCTCTACATCTCTCTCTCTACATCTTCTCTACATATTATAAATTAAAGTCCCCCGCGTCGTCTGTCTGTTCGCGATAAACTCGAAAACTACTGAACGGATTTTCATGGGGTTTTCACCAATTGATATAGTGTTTCGTGAGGAAGATTTAGGTATGTAATTTTTCAAGGATTTATGTAAATTGGTTGAAACATAACGATAATTGTTAGAAGTGTCGGAAAAAGTCAAGCCGCCTGGTAGCTTTCATCGAAAACGTTGCCTAATCCTTTTGGGATATATCTTACAAAACAATGCATGGTGGAATATTCCTCTTTTATAGATCTACAAAAAACTCCGCGAAGGCATATACCTATCTTTTACGGATAGCTTACTATACCCATTCTATCTTCTAAAAAATGGTCACGTATATTGCGGTAATTGAAAAGTTATTTAGATGGATACAGTATTAATCCTTATTAACTTAAATACGTTAGTTACCCCAAGCATTTCATGCACATTATTATAATCTTTCACACCATTTGAATATTTGCATCCCCAAAGATGACATAGGCCCTGAGGGAAATTATTTTCCTCAGGGCCTCCTGTGTGGAGCTCATGTAAAAAAAAAAAAAAATCTCTACGTATTATAAATTAATGTCCTCCTCGGCATCTGTCTGTCTCTTCGCGATAAACTCAAAGACGGCGGTGGTTATAAAGGTTGGATAACCATCCAGTAGATGACGTTGTGTTTTATTAGCCACAGCAACGCGTGGCCGGGTCAGCTAGTAATAAATAATAATACGTAATTGTTTTTTTTCATGAATTTTATTAAATGAGAAACAGGATTGATATTTGATTACACGAAACAGGAGGTATATTCATGGACACAAGCCTTCCCAAAGGGCATCCGATATTGGTAAGGACATGATCCTGTAATTAACCTCAGAGGCATTCATTGGGCCCTGCTGGAACTTCTGTAGACGGTCAGACAGGATCCATAGCCGGCCATTATCGGAAATCTGAAAATAAACACCAATCGATAGTAATGATAGTTGAACAAAACAATGAATAAAGAAATATCTGAAATGCATTTTTATTTTTTAACGTTTCCGTACCTTGATATCGTTGGGAAACTCCAATGTGGTAGAATTACTAACGACAAGAGAGTGTGTCGAGGGACTCAAGGCTTGATGAGTGTTCCAACATGAAATTCCGTTTCGGTTTACCTGCAAATCGTGGAAAGCATTTCAATCGCCACCCGGCCAACAATATCTTACACAATGTAGTGGGTTTCCTTAATGCCATTTTTCAATAAAAAATTGTTGTTTTTTAAACGACTTCAAAAGGGAGGAGGTTCTCAATTCGACTGTATTTTTTTTTTTTTTTATGTTTGTTACCTCAGAACTTTTGACTGGGTGAACCGATATTGATGATTCTCTTTTTTTATTTGAAAGCTGGTGCTTCCCGTGTGGTCTCATTTTAATTTGGTCCAGTTCCGACAATGGCATCCATGAGAAAACCATATAAGTCATAAATTTGCATTAAGTATGTGCGCGTCAAATGGACGAATAACTCAATATCACGCCAACCGATTTCGATGATTTTTTTTATTGGAAAGGATGTTCTTCAAGTGTAATTTGATGAGAGTTTGGTTATGTTCTGATTATCGGATCCATGACAAATTAACGAAACTCGGCCGAATCTCTTAATTTGACCCTAACGTCGTTATGGTCAAATTATGTCTGTCTCATATGAGCAGCACGTTTAGTAGGTTTACCCATATTCAGACAAATTAGTTAGTCTACTTCAGATTCACTAAAAATCAAAAAATAAACAAAAATTTTAACACAACAAAAAAACGACTTCAAAAAATGCACTAAAAAGTAAAAAAATTATTTCGTATTCTTCTACAACTTCATAATCAACTTACTTTTTCTAATCATCAATATGACTTCAAAAAGGAGGAGGTTCTCAATTAGACTGAATTTTTTTATTTTTTTTTTATGTTTGTTACCTCAGAACTTTCGACTGGGTGAAGCGATATTGATGATTCTTTTTTTATTTGAAAGCTGATGCTCCCCGTGTGGTCCCATTTTAATTTGGTCCAGTTCTGCCAATGGCATCCATGAGAAAACCATATAAGTCTTAAATTTGCATTAAGTATCCGCGCGACAAATGGACGAATAACTCAATACCACGCCAACCGATTTCGATGATTCTTTTTTCATTGGAAAGGATAAACTTCAAGGGTAGTTTGATGAGAGTTTGGTTAGGTTCTGATTATGGAATCCATGACACAGTTACGGAACTCTTCAATTCTTAGGAGCAAATTAACGATTCTCGGCCGAATCTCTTAATTTTTTTTTTTTTTTTTGTTTATTTGTTTATTTAGCACAATATATTATACATTTATATACATTATTCATTAAATTTTGACTGCCCAACTAGGAGTATTATCCCGTTTTAGGACAGTCAAATAGTTATGGGTATGAACATGTGGAGAATGATTTGTACAAAAGAAAGAAAATTGCTGAAATAAAAGAAGAGAAAGAATATAAAATAAAATAATAAAAAAAACGTTTAAAATATAGTACCTAACTGTTATTTGTTTAGCATAGCAAAAGAAAAAAAGAGAAGAGAAAGAATAAAATAAAAATTAAATAACCAATTAAAACATAAAATAGCCGTGGATTGTTTCGCATAGTTGTTGAAATGATAAGCCTACATACATATTTTGTATAATTATGAATAAAAAAGAGAAGAGATAAAATAAAATAAAATATGCAATTAAAACATAAGAATGACAGCTGATTTCTAATTTAAAAGTAATAGGTAGGTACATACAGATAGGTAGATACACATAATAATATAGATAGGTAGATACACATAATAATTTAGATTAGAAGATAGGGGTTTCTTCTACTTAGATCATTTTTTGTTGGAATTTTTGTTGTTGTTTTTGGTTTGTGTTTGATTTTATTTTTTGTGTAGTAAAAGTTCACTCTCCTTTCTCCCTAATTGTTGAAACCAAGTAGTGGTCAATTTACGAAGAACACCTGTGCTTTCCTTTTTCCAAGCATCAGGCATGAAGTTGTATAGTTTTGGACCTAAGAAAGTGAAGTGTCTTTGAGCGAGAGATGTTTTGGTTGTGAGTGTTACAATTGGATTTCTCCGTGAGTGTCGGGTGTTGTGAGAGTTGTTAATACATAGATGGGTAGAGGTGGCGTTGTTTATGGGTGTTTAAAATTAATTTTCTCATGTACAGTTGTCTAACGTCGTTATGGTCAAATTATGTCTGTCTCATATGAGCAACACGTTTAGTAGGTCTACCCATATTCAGACAAATTAGTTAGTCTACTTCAGATTCACTAAAAATCAAAAAATAAACAAAAATTTTAACACAACAAAAAAACGACTTCAAAAAATGCACTAAAAAGTAAAAAAATAATTTCGTATTCTTCTACAACTTCATAATCAACTTACTTTTTCTACTCATCAATATGTAGGTACGATTGTTATTTTTGGAGTCGGTGTCAGCAAAGGTACCCGGGCGGCGTGTTCACTTGACAGCTCCCCTCACGCCGCAGCCCCGCTCTCGCCTCGTCAAGTCGCACGTGCGATACAAGCACATCACACCTATAACTATGTATGTATTGATGTCTATGGCATCCCCAATTGGGGTATGTTGTGAGGCTGAAGGTAGTGGGGAGGGAGAGTAGTAAAGAGATACTGGAGAGGAAGGTGGGGAAGAACCTGGCTATTCAGATTTGGTCACCAAACACGGCAGAAGATGGTCTTATACCAGGGCGATACTGAGAGTATCTTACACTCTGGGCAGGGCTTCTACGCAGGGTTTCTATTAGTTTCTATTAGTAGATTGTGAGTCAAGAGCCTTACCCCTCGACCATACTTTGTTGACGAATACGTTTTCTATAAGAATTTAAAATATGCCATTTTTAATTTTCCGCCAAAACTATAATACCTATGTTAGATTTGGTTGTTATTGCGGATGGCGTGACTAACGTCACGCCGATCAACGTTGGTAGGTTCCTAGTGACAGCTTTGCTAGCAGCCAGTAGCATAGCCTACGTCATAATGACGGCGTAGCCAAATCGAACCGTTTGGGAATTGTTCAGTTTCAGATCATCTTTAAAATCAAAAAATGTTATAGAAGGTATTAAAAATACACATTTTTAATACGATGATCACAATCAGAAAAAAAATCTTAATTTTGAATAACCCACTAGTAATCCTAGAAGGTCCGGTTAAATCCACCTTTGCTTCGATACTTGTTGAATTCATTCACATGACCGTTATCTCGTGGCTATGCTTTTAGAAATTACCTGATTAAAGAAAACGACTCCGCTTTTATCATGATAGACGCTCACCGCAGCTTGGCTCTTTGGTCCTCTATCACCAACAAGCTATAAAGAAAAAATGGCTCAATTAACAAAATATTCAGATGCTTAACAAAATAATGTAAACGTTCGGTGGGAAACACTTTATAGAATTTGAGACTTGGATCGTACTTACACTGAAAGAATTGAAATTTCCGGATGAATTCGTTGCCAACGTTTTATTTTGTAAAACAGTGTTGTTGACCTCGAATACACTTGTACTTGAGAACGGGTGAAAGTAAACTTTTCTGGTTCTAAAATGGGAGAAACATCAATATTAACTAGTGTTGAGTACCTCATACAAGAGGCACCTCAAATGTCCCATGCAAACACGTAAAATGTCCCCCCACCTCACAAAATGTATTTGTACCAGCTCTTTTTCTTTGTATTACTACAAATGTCATGTCACGTTGTCGCGCATGGGACATATGCGAAGGGGGGACAAATATGAGGTGTGAGGTGGTTGGTTTATTGGACAACATTCATGTCATGTTACATATGGGACAAATATGAAGGGGGGACAAATTTGAGGTGTGAGGTGGTTGGTTTATAGGACTACATTCATGTCATGTCACGTATGGGATAAATATGAGGTGAGGTTTGAGGTGGTTGGTGCATTGGACTACATGTTGCCACGTATGGGACAAATATGAGGTGAGGTATGAGGTGGTTGGTGTATTGTATGACATTTTTGTATTAGAACCGTGAGGTGGTTGGGGTGAGCCATTCACATATATTGTGAATACCGCACAAGCGTCCCAACTGCTCACAATTTATTTTTTTTGAAGGGGGCGATAGAGGGGGGGGGGGGGTGGGGTGGGAGATTTTAACATCCATTTTCCTTATTACAAAAATAATAAACACGGGAGGTGGGTATAGGTACCGCCGCCCCGGGAACCATTTATTATATAACCAACACCTCTGACATAGGTCACCCCAAGCGGTTCGCTACGAGAGTGGTTGACTTCTTCGGCCTTACGCCTTACACCACTGGAGGGATGGATTAATAAGCATCCCCAAAGATGACATAGGGTCTTAGGGGAATTTTTCATATATTTAGTTTTGTAATAACACCTCATTTCGATATTTGAGTACCTCATACAAACTCATTCTTATGTCGTGTCCTACCCAACACTAATATTAACATGATTAAGGACAGATTTATATTATTAAACTTATACCCGGGTATTAATAATCCGTGATAAGACACTAGAGAGACTATATAAATAAAAATAAAATCATTATTGAAATGCTTTTTCGACGCGTGATAGTACAGTTCAGATATTTTGTAATTTCTGGCTCAACGCTACTATTTTCAGCTCACAACCTCATTTACATCCTGAGATGTCGAGTTTTCCAATATTAATTTAACTAAAAAAATAAAACATGAAGCCATGTTGTTTGTTACAAATTTTTCAATTGTAACAGAGTGAGAATGAAATAGATTTTACCTGGCAATGTTGTTTTAAGGTGATAATAGTCCAGGAAAAAAATCTAAATCGGAATCCACGCCTCTTTTTGGGAGGAGTTTAAAAATACTTGACAACACTTGAAAGGTTGGAAATGGAATTTGAGAGTTGTTTTTTACAAGTTGATTTCGTAAAGACCTGTAAAAAAGCAATTAACCCCTTTCTTACGCATTGTTTAATGTAATAACAAGGAAATTTAAAATTGCTCACTGAAGCGACTAGGGACATCTAGGGATGTCTAATCCCCATCGCAGACGAGGCGAAACGGATACAACATGGGTGTGGCAAGTATGTAGTCCTTAGGTGGACGGCATAAGGTTCACTTTAATAATCCAAATTCGTCGAGTACCGGCCGTATTGATTGATGTCAAAAATAACAACGCGAAAATGCATATTTTATTTTATTTTGTGAAGTTCGGGCGTAAATATATATATTTTTGCGATTATTATCTATGGAAAAAACTGATTTTTCCACATTATATAATAAAACCTGGTTTTAGAAATAGGGTGTAAAAGTACAAAAGTACAAGTACAAAAGGGGTTTACAAGTAGGAGAGTTTTCACTTGAAAGTTTTTTTTTATAGACCTAATATTTTTTTTTTTTTCTGGGCTTATTAATGACCAATATTTTCAAAGGCCAAGATGTGTTCTACACGCAGTATTTAATTGAAGCATCTGTAATACTTCTAAGCGATCAAATTTTCAAAAATCATTTTCAAAACTAAATTACATGATTTTGTATGATTTTGCATTATTTCGCATGGCTTCATTTTAATATCGATGGCCGAGCAAACTCATACGACTTTGGGAGAATGCTGACCTGCTGTGGCGGTTGCATATAAACCAAACTTTTCGGTGTTTTTACAATGTGTAACTCAAGCAGGTATTTTATTTAGTAAATCGCGCGGAATTTGTATGTGATGATTCCATCGACGGTCGGCAGTCGACTAAACCATGAGCCTAGTTGTGATACGTACACCACTTGACCGGATCCACTTTGGACGCTAGTGTCGTGTCTAATTCACGAAAGTAAGTTGCACACAATACTTAAAATTTGATTTTGTTGTTCTGGCAGACATTGATATTTCAGAAGTAAATTATTATTGTTGAACTTTCCCATCAGCTTGTTTGTTGGCCAAGGCGAGACCGAAGATGCCGTCGGTCCACTGGAAGCTGACGCCCCCAACCAAGTAGTCCCCAGCCAGAGGGTCAAAGTGGAAGTACAGGTGGATGATCCGCCAGGAGTCGTCGTCTTTCAGGCTGTATACCACCAGCCCGTTGGTGACAATATCGGGAAGGTATGCGAAAGCCTCCGCGCAGGTTTCTCCTACATCAACGACCTGAAAATTAAAAAGATTGTTTGCAAATTTGGCAAATTTATGCAGTCATGACTCATGACGCGTGTTTCCGAAAACATATTGCTTAATTTAAAAAAAATGCCTGTATTAATCTGTTTGCTGGCCGGTAGTGTTTTTAAATTATTGGTGATTCGATTGATTAGTGACTGAATTGACAAATGTGAGGGAATGGTAGAGTAAGGCCTTTAGACCTCTCCAGGCGGACTGTCTCGACCCATCGCCTTACACCGCAGTTGAAAGGGTGGATTCATACGTCATTCCTCGATACACTGACCCTTAGATTCCTTCCCACCCCTCATACATTTTTCCATTCCAAAACTTCCTCTCATTTCTTTCCTTAAAAAGACCCTCCACCTCCCGTAAGATGACATACGCCCTGAAGGAAATTATTTTCAATTACAATAATCCAGCGCTCACAAAACCCTCACTATTTCTCCACACCTCAAAATGTCAACACCTCTAATAATAATTAACACGGGCATTAGCCTAGTATGGTAATCAAGAAAAAAACATAAAAGTGTATTTTCAAAAATTGTATAAAATAAAAATAAAAAAAAAAAAAATAAATAAAAAAATAAAAAAAATTTAGAACAATTAATAATAAATTATGAACTGATGAGATTGAGCATTTAAATTAATTAAAAAAAGTAATAATAAAAAACATTGCTATAGTGAACTCATAATTTACTTGGAGTAATTTTGGAACCATAGTTTTGGAAAAAAAAATGTTGCAATTCGTTTTCACGGAATTTAGCCTCTTCACGTGACTTTGTTAATTTTGCAGCCATTAATTTAAAGGAGATTGGCAAGTTGTCATCATACAATGGCTTCTAAAACTACTGCAACCATGTGGAAAGCCATCCTCTGTTTCATTCTTTGAACTTCTTCAGCGCTGTTCGTGTGTTCGAGAAATCGTGCAGATTTTTTATCTTTGGATTGTGATATTATTGCAAAACGTTTATTACAAAATTGCGTTAACTGTGCTTCCGTAATACTGATGTTTTCATGTTATTAGATTGATGTCGTAGATACAAGTCGTTATTTATTATTCTGATGATTATTTTAATTAGTGGGTAGTTTTGTAATTACTTATTAAGGACACACGGAAAAACTGTTATCGGAGTAACAAAATTAATTTTCTTACAATATTGGGAAAAACTGACGAGTCGTCAAAGTCCAGATCCTTGAGATTGTATCTTTTCAGAAGGACATCTGTTTTCAGGTCGAAAATTAGAATCGACGGCGGCAGTATTTCAGTTGTGTTTCCTGAAAAATATTGTAAATCTAATAAACGAATCATTTTAGCTATTATTCAATTATTCCCGTTACTATCTAATTATTATCACACCATTCTTTTATACATCCTGACTCTTGACATGATCTGATCCAAGATCCAAGTATTTGGTTCGTGTGATCATGGCGTATCTTTCTTGAGCCAGCGTCCTTTTATAAAAATCTTGATCATTACCTACGCTCATACCTGACATTATTTTTGTCATAAACTAGCGATCTATTTCTACTGCATTCTATCGTCCTTCCTCTGTCAGTTTCACGCCATCTGCCTTAAATGATTGTTATAGGAACTCAGAGCTCAATTGTGGACTTATTAAATACATTTAAAAAGTCATACGTCATATGTCTGGTAATGTTATAATATCGTGAAAATAAAAGTTTATGGGTCCGAGTGGTAAAAAAAAGAATTTACCCAGAAAATCAGCAACGCCCATGTCCATAACCCAAAGTCTGTCACACCTGTCGACAAACACTCTGAACGGAGACACTATGGTTGCATTATCCTTTGGTTGACCCGTCGCTGCCACCACCTGGCCAGAAGGGTTGAAGTTGGTATCCCACGAAGGATAAGGCTTTAGAGAAGTCTTGTTGGAACCTATCTCGACATAATTCAGGGCGGATGCCACACCCGCCCTCCACCTAGGGATAGTGATGAAAAGCTTGTCCATCCAGATTGCTATGCCGAGGATAAGGTTGTTCTCGGGAATGTATGCCCCACTGGAGATGGCCTTCTTCTCAAACTCTGCGTCAGGCCATTCAAATGTTACCTGGTTCCACGAAAACTCTTCTCTCATTTGGACTCCCAACGACAACTGGACAATACCCAGAACGACGAACAAAACTTGATGAATCCTAGAAAAGCGGTGATTAAAAAATTTTAAAACGTTTATTTTTGATGAAATTTTACACACTTGACCTCCAAAACAAGATAAAGGTCAGTATCTACACCATGACATTTCGAAAAACTGCCCCCACCACCTTTTCCTATTCTTTAAAACAAAATACAGCCAAGGCAACGCCGGGTACTTCAGTTAGTCGACTAAAAATAGTCAGCAAGGTGAAGATTGTCCTTATGTTAGCCAATCTCTGATAGGAGGGGTACCACAGTAAAAATGAACAATGTATTTCATTATGTAAGGGTAAATATATGCGTTTTTACATTGATGGACAAATGAGTTCACTGCGACGTAATTTTTAAACTAACTCTGTATAAAAATGTGAGTCGATCTTTTATAGACATATTTGTGTTTGTTAATAAATGTCATAATAAATATGATAACCTCCCGAAAAAATTAAAAATTGATCCGACAAACCACAGATTTTATCAGTAACGCGAATCAAATTCGTAATTTAGTTTAATAATAATAGTGATAGGTGTACCTTACCCATTAGTAATTCTCATTGTACAGCTTGGCATAATAACAATCTAGAAATATATTCAAATGGTTCTATTTTTTTCATTAGGTACCAAGCTACTCACGTTGTCTTTGATATTTTTGTTCTTCACGTTCCAATTTCTTCACACTCGACTTTGACAGTTTGTTTTTAACAAATATCATCGTTCAAAGGGAAAACGAGTAACCAGATTTTTAGTTTTTTTAATTTAGAATTTTATTCTGTTAATAAGGAAAATTTTGTTTTAGATGAATGGCTATTTTGATACATTCATTTCCCAAATACAAAAAATCGTCCTTCCATGGAAGGACAATTTTATGTTTAACATTTTACATGTAAAATGTTAAACATAAAATTGTCTTCATCATCATCATCATCATCATCATTATCATTATCATCATCATCATTATCATCATTCATTATCATTATCATTCATTACATAGTATAAAATGAAGTCGCTCAAAATGGATGTGCGCGTTAATCTTTTAAACTGCGCAACGGATTTTCATGTGGTTTTCACCAATAGATAGAATGATTGAAGAGGAATGTTTATATGTATAATACATGTAAATTATATTAGAGAAAATCCGAGAAATTCAAAGAAAACATATTTTTGTGCGATTTATCATCATCATCATCATCATTATCATCATCATTACATAGTATAAAATGAAGTCGCTCAAAATGGATGTGCGCGTTAATCTTTTAAACTGCGCAACGGATTTTCATGTGGTTTTCACCAATAGATAGAATGATTGAAGAGGAATGTTTATATGTATAATACATGTAAATTATATTAGAGAAAATCCGAGAAATTCAAAGAAAACATATTTTTGTGTGATTTAAAACGGCTGGCGGGCCGTACTATAGTCACTTTTGAAATTCGTTCTACGGAAGAAATTGGAAAATAAATGTCCCAGAGTAAGTAGGTATTTCATTTTCCATTTTCAAATATCCAGTGTTGCATTGCAAGCATTGTATAATTAGTGGCGATCGCTCGAATTGCATTACATATTACATAGTATAAAATGAAGTCGCTCAAAATGTATGTGCGCATAGATCTTTTAAACTACTAAACAGATTTTCATGCGGTTTTCACCAATAGATAGAGTGATTCAAGGGGAAGGTTTATATGTATAATACATGCTTATTATAGTAGAGAAAAGCCGAGAAATTCAAATATTAAATTCAGGCAGCGGGCAGCTGGCAAGCGGGTGGTGTGGATTTTATAAAGTTTGGGTAATGGCGTTGTGTTTCGTTAGCCACAGCAACGTGTGGCCGTGTCTGCTAGTAGAATATAATGTAGAATCATCGTCTTTCAAAAAGTACAACTAAGTATTTTATGAACATCGTTTGTTTTTAAGTAAAAAATATGCACTTGGACCATTATGCATTTTTAAATATACTGTCATTTTCCTAAGAGCCATCTTTGTGTTTTCATTTAAGACTCCGTTATAAGCGATCAAAAAGTAGAAGAAGATTATTGACGATGTTTTGAGATGGAAATACATTTATGAAAATTCGAATGATAGAGGGAGGGCGCTAATATAAAAAAAAATACAAAGAACAGGCGAGCGACTGTTGTGGAAAAAAATGATTAAAAACACGTATAAGTATCATTTATGGAAACATTTTAATTTTTTTATATATATATATATAAAATGTTAACAAATAATGTCAGACTGTCCATATGGCAATAGTATTATAAAAACGGTACAAAAAGACGGAAGTGGGGTAATGTCTATTGTGTTTCGGATTTGGGCTTATTTGTTAGAAAATACTGCATATTTCACATGCCTACTTTTTACTCACTGTTGTTTATCATGTTTATTTGGGTAGTCATCGTATTATGAAGCCAATCTGAATATAACGCCTTTATCTATTGCTATGGTATGTGTCTGATATACCTACCCCTTTTTAATTATACTTTTAAAAAGTCTAGATTAAATTACTTACATAATTAAAATAATTAATAACCTATAATTTCACTGTAAATTTATCGATTTATAAATGCAATCTTCAAGTATCGGCGTAAATCATTTCAGTTGCTTAAAAGTTAAGGATACTTGATGCATCCGAAACTTTTTACGAACTACAGCTTAAAATGAACTTGGAAATGGACTGTAAATACTAACAATGAAACGAAATGGTGTTTGCTGGAATTGGGTGATGTGTAGGAAAAACCAGGGGAGCGAGGAAAAAGGGTAACCAATCACTTACCGCTGTGCCTCTGCAAAGAAACACACAACACAATCACAATATACATACTTTATATTGTTCCACCGCGATACCTCGAGGTAGTTATCGCTACAACAACACAAAAAACGTTATTGAATTTTCAATTTTCCAATAAGTACAAAATAAAAAACAATATTATTGAGATGGTCAAATACCTTCCTTTTAGTTCAAAACTAGATTATAAACACGATTAACACCAACAATTTGCTTCCGAGGTAGTCCCAATTCTTCTTCTGTTTTTCAGAAAACAAATGCACTCGAACTTGGTAATATTTTCTCGTCCTTATTCCAAATTCAAAATGCATTCCAGCAGGGTTTTGTGGTTAGGGAGGGTAGGTACTGGATAAATGACACCCCGGTAGGAACTATGCATATCATCATTTCAAAACCAAATAATACTTCTTTCTGTTTTGTTTGGACTACTTCTGTAAAATGGATCGTACTGAATTAGCATTGACCAAGAAATTGAGAAACTTATTGAGTGCCATCTTAAGATAGAGGTTCTAAAGACTGAAAGTGAATGAATGGAGTATTTTCGCTAACTATATGAATACCGTTAAAATGTGTGGAATATTAAAAGTTTATTTTTCTGATTCTGATCATGTGTAATTATGATAATTCCATTCATAATTATTGACTTGAAAACCCGCATATTTCGAAACGGATCCTATATAGAATCCTACGATTGCTTCAACGTCATTATGACATATTTTTCTAATGCTCGGAGAAAGAATGATTGTAGTTTACCAAATACTATGTATCCTAATAAAAAATTCAAGTTACAAAAATTCAGAGTCATGTAACTCTTTAAATAATGTAATATTGACACCAGTCACTCAAATCAGGGACTTAGGTGTCATAT
This sequence comes from Limnephilus marmoratus, assembly GCA_917880885.1. NCBI lineage: Eukaryota > Metazoa > Arthropoda > Insecta > Trichoptera > Limnephilidae > Limnephilus > Limnephilus marmoratus. The sequence continues at coordinate 10,958,007 of OU862908.1, forward strand.
TTGATGAAAAGTTAACATTTACTTTGCACGGAAATGAAATAACAAATAGAGCTATAAAAATGCTTGGTTTTATATGCAGAACAGCAAGTGATTTTAAGTCACTAGAAAGTTTGAAAATATTGTACACTTCTTTAGTAAGAAGCCAGGCAGAGTATAATTCGCTCATTTGGTCCCCATTGTACAAAATACATTCCGACAATATAGAAAGGATACAGCACAAATTTCTAAGATTTGTTAACTTTAAGCTGAATATTCCAATTCAAAATATTAACTATGTCCTTTTGATGAAACAACTCAACTTAATTACGCTGTCAGATAGGCGGATCATCTCTGACCTTGTACTATTAAATAAAATCATTAATAATTGCATTGACAACCCTAAAATTCTCGCCAAAATAAAATTTTACGTACCGACCAGAAATACGAGGCAAAGTGCTACCTTCTTCTGTGACAATTTTAAAACAAACTATGAGGCTCATACACCTATAAATAGATTACACCATTTTGGCAATAAATTTGGGAATATTTTAGACATGTTTGCAGATTCTGTATTAGTTATAAAACGAAGTCTTTATAATTACTTTAATGAAATGTATGATTTTAATTTTAATTAATTTTATTTTTTACTATTAATTTAATCATTATAATTGTGTACTACGTACCTGCCTGACTATTATTATCTATCTTTGTAAAAGCCCACTAGGGCGTAAATACGAGCAAATAAATAAATAGCCACTGGTTGGTAAGACGGCTGTCGGCAATGTTGTCCGGCATGACGTCAACGCCGCCGAGTTCACGAAAAAAACCGATTATGTCGTTTTGATGGCAAACCAAAAATAGCCCATTTTAAATCGTTGTATAAATTTATTCGTCAAAATAAAAATAAAATAAAAATACTGTTATTATGGTATTTTTTCCTAGAATTAAAAAAAAAATACCCTTTACCAGCTTGGACCACCAAATTTTGAGGAGGTCAAATTCCACATCGGGAAAAGGGACTAGATTATGCCTCGAAAACGTAAAATTTAATCATATAGGTGTCTATTTTTTTAATCTAATGAATCAGAAAGATTTACTCTGTCTATAAATTTTATCGATGCTTATTTTTTGTTATATTTTTTTGTATTAGCTCCAAACAGGAGGCCCTGAGGCCCTCAAGGCCTATGTCATCTTTGAGGATGCTGTGTGGAGGGTCTTTTTAATAAAGGAAGGAAGAGAAGTTCATGGAAGGAAAAAGGTAACAATTATTATAAGCAATAATTATCAGCCTGAAACACTCATCCACATTGAAAAATCTTCCGAGAAAAGATACATGACGCCAACGGGACTTGAACCCGTGTCCTCTCGATTGCCGGTCGAATGCTCTGACCACTGAGCTATGGCGGCTTATCTTGTACCCGCCAAATGATTCAATATATGCTAGTGTTTCATTCGACAATTACTGCTAATTATATATTTTTTCTCCACCTGTAAACAACCACCTAGCGAGGGATTTAACACTAACAATGTTTCTCTCGCAAAAATAAAAAGTTGGTTGTTTACAGGTGGAGAAAAAAAAAATAATTAGCAGTAATTGTCGAATGAAACACTAGCATATATTGAATCATTTGGCGGGTACAAGATAAGCCGCCATAGCTCAGTGGTCAGAGCATTCGACCGGCAATCGAGAGGACACGGGTTCAAGTCCCGTTGGCGTCATGTATCTTTTCTCGGAAGATTTTTCAATGTGGATGAGTGTTTCAGGCTGATAATTATTGCTTATAATAATTGTTACCCTTTGTGCTATGCATAAAAAATCTTGTCTTAAAAACGTTAGTTTTACAATTAAAAATAATAATTAAGGAAAAAGGTATTAGGGGTGGGTAGAAATCTGGGGGTCAGTGTGTCCAGTCAATCCATCCCTCCCATTGCGGTGCAAGGCGATGTTCCGAGAGAGTATGGCTGGAGAAGTCAATTCCTCAGCCACTCTCTGCCAAGCAGCTGGTAGGCAGACGGCATCCGCATCGCGCCGCCAAGACCTGGACAAAATTTCACCCCATGAACCCGGGCAGCCCGGCTAAGTCACCAAACATAGCGAACCACTAGGGGAGACCTATGGCAGAGGTGTTGGTTATCCAATAAATTGTTCCCGGGGCGGCGGTACTCACACCCGCCTCCCAAATTGAAGAAAATTATACCTGGTTAGTGGTTATACTACGTATTAAACCGGGTTAGTGGTTATAGTACGTATTTGTGTGAGCTAGGTTTCTCGCCAATAACGAATATAAAACTAAGAAACGCTATTGACTTACCTACCAATTTAGATGATGAATTATTGAGAGTAGCTATATCAAATACTAGACCTAATACTAGACCTTAATTTGTAATATTTCAGCATACCTTTACTTTTCACAATAATTCACGACTTAAAAGTACGTAGAAACTAGTACTTACCATACATGTTCCCTCGAAATTCAAGTTCCCTAGAGATTACAGTAATTTTTTGTCCATATTCTTGTCCTCATTGAACAAATATGTAACTATAAAGTGACATGAAAATTATTTATTGCACCTACTGATATTTATTATATGTATATTATACTCGTACATTCATATATATACTATATTTCTGCATTATGTAAAATTTCTACTTGTATTATATATCTGTTGTGTACTTAACATGTTCAGAAAGTAAGTGCACTGTGACCATAACGGGCGGTGGTTTTTAGTTTTTTGAGGGTTGGCAACACTGAGTAGTAGAGAGGGATCTCCTGACCAGAACGAGCATCGCAGAAACATTGTAGTACGTAAACTCACATTGTAGTGTCCAGTTGCGTGAAAGATGTATAAATATACTTTTTATTTCCATCGTAACTTTATCTAAACTATTTCTTTCTCGTGTTAAAGATGGAGGTACTACTAAAAAGCGTAAAATAAAAGAAATAAATAAACAACTAAATAAATTAATGTTCTCCAAAACGAATTTGAAAAAAATCATTTGTCATATATTTGGTTTATAATTATGTAATCTCTACTATTTAAGAAATTCTAAAAATTATAGTACGTCATTAAAATTAAATAGTCATAAATACATTGGAAATTTACATGTCAAAAAATGGTTTATAAATGTGTAAATTCTAATTATGCAATTTGTAAATGTTCTCTAAAATGGCCTGGAAAGATTCTCCTACTTGTGATCTCACTAAAGAAACCATTCATTCACTCTGAATACAATTATTAATATTCTCTAAAATGACCTCGAAAAAAAATCACATCTTTGTGATTCTTTCTAAGACATAAAGAAACCATCCCTTCGTTCAGAATACAATTTTTAATGTTTCCAAAAGTTGTCTTGACAGAAGCAAATTCCTGTGACATCCTGAACGAAAGCATTCCTTTGTTAAGAATATTATGAACTAAATATACAATTTGGCTGTCCTGAAACAGGTATCCTTCCCAGTTGGACAGACAAAGTATCATTTTGTAATGTATTGTAATATATAAGCATATATAAATAAATAAATATTCATTGTAAATAAGACGATAATAAAGACGGCTCGTAACCTGACGAACTAAAGTACCTACCATTGAAACTCCCGATCATCCGAGTCGTATTGTTCATCAAAGAAAACAACAGTACTTACCAACCTACACCATAATTTGTAAAAGCCCTACGCACATTAATTAAATAAATAGATAAGCAAATAACCGTTTTTACCGTAACACACTAAATAAAGGATTTGACTTCTTTTCTAGTCCAGTAAACGAATGGTCCAAAAGGAGGTGTAGAGTGCGTGAGCAGGAACCTAAGCGATTCTTTGAGGACTTGTTTAGGGTGCTTAGGGTGTGAACATACTAAAAGTCCTGACGTCTAGGTGGTGAGCTAGGGGGGGGGGGGAGGGGGGGGAAGGTCCCGATTTTCGGGTTTCCGTTTATATCTCAAAAACGGTGCGTCGCAGAGGAAAACTTTTTTAGAATAAGTAAAAGCTCATAAAATTATCTACAACTTTTATTCTATACGTAATTTTGGAAATCCTAACCGTTTTTGAGTTATACGCTCCAGAAATGTCAATATTTTCGAAAAAAATCATTTTTCCTCACATTTTTCATCAAACATTCCTTCATATCGTCTAAAATATTCATCCAAGAAAGAAATTTATTTAAAAAAAGTTGTAAATAATTTAATTACCTTTTAGAATATATATACATATGTAAATAAATCTCCAACCAGTAAATATTTACAGCAATTTTAAGTTTTTTCGTAAAATGTCGTCCGTCATTTTCAGAAAAAGCTGTTTTTTCTTACCAAATTATTAAGACGGGTTTTTTCTTCATGGGAAATTCCTTATTAATTTTTGCACGCAAGAAAGCAGGTAAGTTGTTCTCGAACAGATGATAAATGGAATTCATTTTATAATCATTGTTATTGTGAAGGGTGATTAGGTGAGTCGTCAGAGATGCTACAATAACGTGCTACGATGCTGTTCAAGTTGGTGAAAAGGCAATGAATGCGATAGTGGGCTTGACATTCTCAGACATCAAGTTGTCCCGCAAAGTTCGGGCATTCCCAATGTCTTCTGTCAGCTCATCGATAAAAATTCAGGATGAAAAGGTTGCAGTTGACCCAACATTGCTGTTTCAGCGGATGTGTATAAGCAAATGATCAGATGAGGATTTGATGAAATTCTTTGAGTATGAGTTGGCCCCATTTCCCTTGGCACTTTTCAATGAAAATGGGATGCGAAAGACAACTAAATCTGTTCTGTATAGCTTATTCGAGCCTACCAAAAAAACTGTTCTACTGTCTCAGATGAACATAGTTGTGGACGGAGGATTTCTCCTACACAGAGTAATTTGACAAAAAGATGCCTCCGTTGCCGCAATTTGTGATCGTTATATCACCTATGTCAACCACCACTATCCTGGAATGACTCGCACTGTGGTATTTGATGGGTACGCAAACCCAGCCAATAGTACGAAATCACAAGAACAGATGCGACGATACAGACTGAGGTCAGCCGACATCAATTTGACATGGAACAAATCAATACCCGTTAAACAGGAAGATTTTTTATTCAATCCTACCAACAAAAGTAACTTCATCTCCTTACTACAGACAAAGTTTCGGGAGAATGGGATACAGACTCTTCAGGCCACCGATGATGCTGACGTCCTTATCGTGAAGATTGCTGTGGAACTATCCTTTCACAACTCTGTAGCTGTCTTTGGTGAGAATGTGGACCTTACTGTCCTTTTGATTGCTTCCAATCCTCCCACCTAAGATATTCTGCTGCTGAAACCCGGACGAGGAAAAACCAAAACAATGGCACTGTTCACCCAAGAGATGCAGCATCGTAGATTTGAACACATCATATTTTTACATTCATTTACCGGATGCGATATAAAGTCTGCACATTTCAGGAGAAGCAAGGCGGGCTTTTCAAAATTGTACTTGGAGTCAAAAATGATCAAGCAAGCGGCAATGATCTTTTACAACCCCTCCTCCACTCACGACGAGGTTGAAGAGGCTGGAAATAAATGCTTCCTGAAATGGTATGCGGCGCCAAAAAGATAGACCTCCCTTAACCAGTACCGCTTCCAGTCGTTTACAAGGTCCGTGGCAAATATGAAGCCTGACATCAGCTCCCTCCCTCCAACAGAGAGTGCAGCTAAACAGCATTTCCGGCGGACATACCACCAAGTTCAGCAGGGGCTCGGGATTGAGCTGCCCCCTGAAGAATGGGGGTGGAAACACGAAGGAGACACCCTGGTGCCAATTACAACAGAAGATCCTCCAGCACCGAAGGTCCTTCTGAAAATGATATTTTGCCGCTGCACCAAGGATTGTGCAATTGGCAAATGTGGATGCCAAAAAGCAATGCTGACCTGTTCTGCAGCGTGCCTTCACTGCCAAGGGAGATGCCTCAATAGCGTGCCTGTTGCCGAGGACGACGATGAAAACGATGTAGAGCCCTTTCAGCAAGAACTATCCACCACTGAGAATGACGATGCCATGGATGAACAACGCTTGCCAGGACCCTCACGTCCAAAGAGGATATGATAACGTGAATCCATATAAAGTTGAGAGTGTAACATGATGTTATTGAGAACAGTGCCAAGGGAAATGGGGCCAACTCATACTCAAAGAATTTCATCAAATCCTCATCTGATCATTTGCTTATACACATCCGCTGAAACAGCAATTTTGGGTCAACTGCAACCTTTTCATCCTGAATTTTTATCGATGAGCTGACAGAAGACATTGGGAATGCCCAAACTTTGCGGGACAACTTGATGTCTGAGAATGTCAAGCCCACTATCGCATTCATTGCCTTTTCACCAACTCGAACAGCATCGTAGCACGTTATTGTAGCATCTCCGACGACTAACCTAATCACCCTTCACAATAATAATGATTATAAAATGAATTCCACTAATCATCTGTTCGAGAACAACTTACCTGCTTTCTTGCGTGCAAAAATTAATAAGGAATTTCTCATGAAGAAAAAACCCGTCTTAATAATTTGGTAAGAAAAAACAGCTTTTTCTGAAAATGACGACATTTTACTAAAAAACTTAAAATTGTTGTAAATATTTACTGGTTGGAGATTTATTTAAATATGTATATATATTCTAAAAGGTAATTAAATTATTTACAACTTTTTTCAAATGAATTTCTTTCTTGGATGAATATTTTAGACGATATGAAGGAATGTTTGATGAAAAAAGTGAGGAAAAATGATTTTTTTCGAAAATATTGACATTTCTGGAGCGTATAACTCAAAAACGGTTAGGATTTCCAAAATTACGTACAGAATAAAAATTGTAGATAATTTTATGAGCTTTTACTTATTCTAAAAAAGTTTTCCTCTGCGACGCACCGTTTTTGAGATATAAACGGAAACCCGAAAATCGGGACCTTCCCCCCCCCCTCCCCTCCCTAGCTCACCACCTAGACGTCAGGACTTTTAGTATGTTCACACCCTAAGCACCCTAAACAAGTCCTGAAAGAATCGCTTAGGTTCCTGCTCACGCACTCTACAACTCCTTCCTTTACTGGACTATTCGGCTTGAGCAGAATGATATTTCAGAGTGGAAGATACTCTCAGTATCGCCCTGTCGTAAGACTACCAGATTGATCATCAGAATTGAAACATTACTTGAAATGGCTTTAGCCGTGTTTGGTGCCCAGATCTGGATAGCCAGGTACTTCCCCACATTCCTCCTTCTCCTACCCATCTCCTTCCCCTCCCCACTACTTTCATTCTCCCAACACGTCCCAACATAGTTTCACTGGCTCCAAGCGGTTGGAAATAGTTGGGATTCTTGTGCAGTATTCACATTAAAAAAGAGCAACAATAATATAATCAAATGACCAAAATAAAACAATTTTGTTATATTTTTATTTATTTAATTAAATCAATAACATGAATTAACATGTAAGGTATAAAATGATCACAAACTTATGTAGTCTAATTTAATACTGGAAGTGGTTGTTTAAGCGCACACGGTGCCCTTGATAGAGTCCTCGGCATCGATGGTGAAGATCCGGTAGTTGATGTCCTTGGAGTCCAGGGACTGGTACATGAACCTTGGCAGACGGTCGGAAAGGATCCACAGGGTCCCATTGTTGTCGATCTGGAAATAAAATTAAAAAACAGTTTGTTAGGCGATAAATTTGTAACAAAATTGCAGAGACTAGGTACCCACTTTTTATTACCGAAAAAAAATACGATGGTAATAGAAATTTCATTTAATTTTTATTATGTTAACGGATAAATTCTCTTAAACACCTTTAAAACCTGCCATTTATTGGTAGCCAATGTTATGCCATAGGTATTGGCTTAGAAATTTTATAATTTCTTTTTTATTATATGAATACTTCACAAGAGTCTCAGCTGCTCCCGTCTGGAACCAGTGAGACTTTAGCATCTCCAATGGGATAGAAAAAATGCTGCTTGTGTCATAACCGTCATAAAATAATAAAATAAAATACAATAGCATACTAAAAATAATTAGTTCCATATTTACTAAAAGGGCACGCGGGGCTCGAGGTAGTATAGACACATCATTCTGTGTTTTTGTGTGTTTTTGGGTTTTAAAAAGTGCCCCCAAATGTGGTGCAGGACCCTCAAACTCAGTGAAGGGCCAGCTCTACTATTCGCCGACTGAAGTCATTTGCCAAGAAACCAAGGCGATGTTCTGGAGATTTTTTTCCCTTTAAAATTATACAGTCTAGCACTCCCTCTCCCTCCCTCGCCCTCTCACGGATATGAAAAAGAAGGGCCCCTAAATTGACGGCCCTGCTTATGACGTATATATAAAGCAGCACAAATTATTGTTCTTCTTTTCAAAGGGTCTGGTTATGAAAATTCTGAGGTACATTTTTTTTAAAATTTGGGCCTGTTTATCTTACCTTGATGTCATTGGGGAACTCCAGAGTGTTGGCGTCATTGACGACAAGAGCTGTGTTTTCGGGGGTCAGAGGCTTCTTGGTGTTCCAGCAAGCCACTCCGTCGCGGTTTACCTGGAATCACATTTCATACATTTAATTTAACCACTGGAGCGATTATGGTAAAAAAATGGACCACTTTTATTTTTCTGCAATTGATAGCGGTTCAAAATTTGACCACATTTTCCTACCATTCGTAAAACATTTAATTAATTAATTGTAATTATTTAAAACATTTCCATGGCCAGACATTTATTTTAAAACGTAGCTGTTGAAATACTTTATCTATTATGACCATAGACGTCGCAAATCCGAACTTCGTAGACTATTTTAGAACAATGTTAAAAAAAAAATTATAAAACAAAAAAATTTCACGCTGAATTTTTGATCAATTTGGACTTAATTTTAACTGTTTACGGTTAAAATTAAGTCATTTTTCCATACATATGCACCTTTCATTATCAAGTATACCACAGACAATACACAGAAATCGAAAATATTTTATTTTGACTCGAATATGTACCTCTCACGAGTATCACGGCAGTTTCAAAGTAACAAACACGCAGGATTCAATTTTTTAAATATTTTTTTTATAAATCGTACAAATATGACATAAATGGTACAATACAGTACAATACAATACAATTCATTGGCTATATAGTACTGTAATAAGTTTTTATGTCTCCATGTTAAAATTCGAAGGTATGATTTTTTAATGTTGGCGAAAAATTTAAAAAATGATCTTCTGGAAAATCTCGTCGAAGTCTGAGTATCTCGTCGAAGCATGTTCCACTTTCATCACGCGATACTGGCACGGTGACTGGGGACAGTAGTTTCGGGAACTTTGGAGGCAAAATTTTTTGGACTAATTGGTGATAAAAAAGTGGAGCCAATTTTTTTCGCTGTTTTTTCATGTAATATAATACATCAGTGACAATCCTCAAATCAGTTCCAATTTTAAAAATGTCAATTTGAATATTTTTCTCTAAAAATACTGTATAATAGGTAGGTACTTTATCACTTGTCTGAACTCTCCAAACAAGCACTTACAATTTTTAAATGAAACTTTAATTCAAAGAAAGAGTTTTAGAATTCATTCCCAACCGAAATTATTTCTTTTACAAGGGTTTTTTAAATTACCTGTGTGTAAAACAGAACTCCGGTCTTCTCGTCGAAATAGTTGGCGGACGCCTGGGTGTTGACTCCTCTCTCTCCCAATACCTGCAATTCACACATAATTACTTCATAATATGATTACATAATAGAAAGTAGAGAAGGCGAGTACTCACATGTGTGTACTATTAAGGAGGCTTTTAGACAATATTCAATTACAAACGGATCGTCATTTTATAACAAAGATAATGCTGATATAAAGTAATTCGTGCTTATTTAATCTCTTTTATTATTGTACTAGCGCAGCCCCACGGGAAGTCTGGTATCCGGATAACCCAGAATCGTGCAACTTCATATTGTATTGAACATTCATTTTGAATTGAAAACTCATTAAAAAAATATTTTCATAACTTCTAATGACTTTTTAAAGGGGTGTTGAAACGCCACTTTGTTGAGTTGTCAATTATTATATATTGCCAAGTATTAGTTATGTTATGATCTATCAGCTATTGAAAGGGTTCCACGACAACCAGGGCTGGGCAAAATACATGCTTTGTGCTGTAACTTTGCATATTCAACAAAATTTTTGAAAAAATAATCTATGATCAATTATATGCTGCTCTTAAACCTAGCCTCAATATAAACCAGCACGGTTTCATTAGTGGTAAATCAACAAGCACAAATCTTTTAACTTTCACAGAGTACCTCCAGGATAATTTGGATAACCGAATACAAGTGGACACTATCTATACCGACTTTAGTAAGGCGTTTGACAGGGTCGATCACTCAATCTTGTTAAACAAGCTCTTAGAGATTGGTATTCATGGCAATCTTTATCGTTGGCTCTCTTCGTATATCTCCAACCATAGCCAAATAGTAGTGGTTGCTGGATTTAAATCAAATTCTGTTGCTGTTACATCAGGAGTTCCTCGAGGCAGTCTGTTAGGACCATTATTATTTAACATATATATCAATGATGTTGGTAACTGTTTTCTAAACTCCCAAACTATCCTGTATGCAGATGACATGAAAATATTTTCACCTATAAATTCAATCGAGGACTGTCAGAAGCTGCAAGATGATTTGCAACGTTTGAGCACGTATTGTAATGCCCATTGTCTAGAAATAAATATTTCTAAATGCTTCATCGTGCGCTTTACTAGAAATAAAAACGTATTAATCCATGAATACTCAATTAATCATGTACTGTTGTCTATCAAATTCGAAAGTAAGGACCTTAGGGTTATACTTGATAGTAAACTGAATTTCAATAAACATATCGACCATATAGTCACTAACGCATCTTCTATGCTTGGTTTCATAATCCGCTCCTGTAAACAATTTAAAGACCTTACTACTTTCAAAACACTGTATTTCTCATATGTTCGTAGTATCCTTGAATACGCATCTCAGGTATGGAACCCAGGCTATGCAGTGCACAAAAATAGAATTGAAAGCGTTCAAAACAGATTTTTAAGGTACCTCAATTTCCGCTCTTTTCGATCGCATGTTAGTAATGAAGACTCTGCAAAGTTCTTCAAAATGCAAACGTTAACTTGTCGAAGAAATATAGCAGATTCGGTAATGTTATTTAAAATTACACATAACTTAATCGATTGTCCTGATCTTCTTCAACGCCTATCCTTCCATGTTCCAAATCGCAACAGTAGACAGTCGCTTACCTTTAATCTCCCTCTTTGCAAGACCAACTCTAAACAGAACTCATTTATCTACAGATCCACACACTCATTTAACTTAAATTATTACCACATTGACATTTTTAACTCAACTTTACGTGACATAAAACGAAAACTCACCAAGCAACATGACACAAACTAGAAAGTTCAATCCCTATATATTCCCGTCATTTACCACTTAATCCTATCCCTATGTTCCTCCTCCCCCCCCCCCCCCCCCCCCCTTTTTTATGTTTTGTAACTAAACAATAAAACTAAGAAAATACCCTTACACTGTCACACTTTATTATTAGTTATTATCAGTGGAAAGTTCATAATTGGCATAATTATCATATTATTATTGTATTATTTTGTAATCTCTGATTTGCTGTCAACTTTCCCTAAAATAAATAAAATAAAAATAAAGTAATTAATATACAAATCACAAAATACTTTTTCGCATGTATTTAAAATACGAAATACAAAATAATTTCAAGTTGTGTATTCGAAATACAAAATACAGTATTTTAACCATTTTTTTAATTTCAAATACAAAATACAAATTACAAAATACATTTGGTTTTGGTTGCAATAAATTGTCGTTCGTCGAGCAGAGTGAAACAGAGACGTGCAAAAATTGACCAATCATATTGCTCAGAAGACACATCTCGTCCCCGCTTCACTTGTAAAGTTTTGTGGTATAGGACGAATAATAATTATTATTATAATAACACTAGCTGGTTCCCGGCATGCGTTGCACTCCCATATTCAAAGAAATAAATTGATTCTCCCTGCATGCTCACCCCCTCCTGCCCCCTCCCCTCCTGCGTTCCCGCCTATTCTCACCCCTCTCCCGCTCCACCGTCCCGCCAACCCCCCTCCCGCGTTCCATATATTCAGTCCCAGTACATTCAGTTTTCAAACAACTCGCGTGCCAGCAATTTTATTTTATTAATTACAATTTTTTTATTCAAGCTTTCATTTTTCACATATTACAAATATTCATTTTTGTATCTTATAAGAACAATCAATCTAATCTGGTACCTAACGTAGGACATAGGTGCCTATTTAAAATATCTATAATTTAAAAAAATCCATAGACAATTCTTTTGTTACAAAAAAAAACAGGTGCCTGCTAAATTCAATATCATCAATCGCGCGAACTGTCAAACGTGCGAAGTTAAAATAATCGTTCAGTTTTCTGAAATTATCCAATTTTCCGCGTAATTTTCTTAATTTTTCTTTCCGTAAGAACCTTCTACAAAGTATTAGAGAACTTTAAAAATTGATTGAAATAGGCAAAGTCGTTCTGAAGTTATTGCTTGACCAAGGGAAACAAGGATTCATTTTTATATACCTAGATGACATTTGTATAGCGCAGTTTTGTGTTATTTCACTTCAAGTGCGCTCTACAGTAATTAACTTAAAAATAATCTAGTATTCTGTCAAATTATTCCTATAGTGCTTGATCTAATACTATGATACAAAAATGTACAATACAAAGCAATGACAAGTATAATATAATACGATACAAAATGTACAATAACAGTGCTATAACACAGGACAACAATAATAACTAGCATGACATAAAAAATATGCAGTACATTATAAAGCAATGATAAGAGAACTACAAATAATCATTAGTAAGAGTGCTATAGCACAGGAAAATAGGACAATAGTACAGGATTTTAGGGTTTTTAGTGTTTGTATTATCTATGTCAATTTATTTTTCATTATCATTATTAAGATCTTTAAAATGTATTTGAAAATGTATTTTGAAGCCATAAGTATTTGAAATACCAATTACAAAATACATTTTCAGGAAGTAATTGAAATACAAATACAAAATACGTATTTGTATTTCAAATGCGTATTTTAATTTTCAAGTAATTCAAATACTGCCCAGCCCTGGATGTATCGCTTTATTAAAATCGGTACTAATTTTGTAATTGACCCTTAAATTCAAAGCAAATCCGAGTTCTAAAGGTCATTAAACCAGTATTACAAACAGAAACGTTACAACCGAAATTTGTTAGGTTGAACCAGTGTTAGAACCTGAATTTGTATATTGGCCAATATCCAATTGATTCACTGACTGTAATTAATATCAAACTAAACATCGAATACAGGTACCTAACCCAATACACAGAATTGTTGATTGAACAAATCAGTAACTTGATTCATCGTCAGAAAATTATTTGTTTCACTCTAAAATTTTGAGAAAAAAAATTATTTTGATTTATTTTAATTTGGATTTTAATCAGATTTTTCATATTTCTTTATACGCTCATCTAACTGTTTTATTTGGTCGTTTTCACTTGTTGAAATTTGTTTTTTTTTTGTCAAAAACGCAGTTTAGCTGTGTTTTTTTAATGTAGTTTAGCAGTGTTTTTTTATGTAGTTTAGCAGTGTTTTTATGTACTTCAGCAGTATTTTTATGTACTTTAGCAGTGTTTTTATGTACTTCAGCAGTATTTTTATGTACTTTAGCAGTGTTTTTTTTAATGTAGTTTAGCAGTGTTTTTATATGTAGTTTGGCAGTGCTTTTTATTAGTTTAGCAGTGTTTTTTTGTTAGCAGTGTTTTTTTACAAACATGTTGAATATTTGGTCTATTTTTTTAACATAAGCTCCACACGGAAGACACCGAAAAATAATTTACCTCAGGGCCTGTGTCAACTTGGGAATGCTGTGTAGAGGGTGGAGGGAAAGGAAGGAAGTTCTGGGAAGGAAAAGGGGTGGGTTGGAATCTGGGGATATATTTATACAGACCTTAAAGTCGTGGTAGTTTTCTGAACTCACGGCCCATGTCTCATTCTGCAAGACCTTGTTGGACACCTGGAACTCCTTGGTGCTCGAGAAAGCGTGGAAGATGACGTTGCGAGATCTGATTAAGAAAAACATGTTATAATGTTGATAAATTATATTCAATACATAAAGCAGATACACCAACGTATGCTATCGCATACGTCTTCCCAGTTGATTATAATCGATTCATGCCTTGAACCGAGACTTGGCTTGTTTGGGTGCTAACAACTTATTTGTAACTTCGAAAGAATATAAATTTCTGTTGGGAAATTTAGGGCAACTTTTTTGTCAACTCAGACAACGCGCGACGCATAAATCGTCATAAAAATGAGAGCAATATGGTATTTTGAAATAACATAAAAAAAAATCAGAGCTTGAAACTCAATAATGAAAAATATTAATCAATAATACAAAACGAAATCAGTGATTCACGCAGATGCGGGAGTTTGCTTGGACAATTTAAGAGCGTTTAACCAGCCAGCGGACGAAAATCCTCATTTCATCGAAAGTTGTTCTTACGATCGTGCAGGGCGGTTACAACGAGGAAAGATTAATTATTCTCCGTACCAGCTTTTTAAAATTATAACTCAATATCGAATTTATTTCAATTCAAATAGCTTTAATTTATACCTTCATCCAAAAATGCTGAAAGGTGTGATGATAAAACTATTAAAATAATGTACTTTTTGTAGTTATTTTTTGATTATAAGTCTTTATCATTTTTCAATAGTGTCTAAATTTAATAAGAATGATAAAAAATTCTGAAATATATTAATTAGTTTGTAAGTGCGCAAATAAATACACAAATGGACCAATTTTCGTCAAGAAACACATGTACGTACATATTTTTTAATGATTTTATTGAAACTAAAATTAAAATTCTAAAACATGCGTTTGCTAGATAATGTATTGATTTATTTTACTGCATGATTATATTATTTGAAATGGTTGTGGTATAATACAAAATCTTTTTTGAAAATTTAACAAATCTGCCAACGACCTATGGAATAACCTTATTATACTAAAAATTTCTCAAAATTTATTACATGCGAATGATAGATAAAAGAACAATCTTTCGAAATCCATTTATAATTTTTTGTGGAAAAGACTCAATACGTCTAAAATCTGATTTGAAAATGACATATTTCTGGTTTTCTCTGGTAATGCCCTCTTAAATGTTGTTTCAATAAGTAACACAAAGTATTTACCCGTCACGAAGTTTGTTGGACAGAGCTACTCCGAACACTCCATCAGTCCACTGGAAGGTCACCGGACCGACTTTATACTGTCCAGCCAAGGGATCGAAGTGGAAGAAGTGATGCCTCACCCTCCAGGACTTGTCCTGCTTCAGGCTGTAGACCACCAGGCCGTATCCTCCAAGGTCGGGGACGTATGCGAAGGCGTCGTCACAGGTATCAGCGTCCACAACCTGGAGTTATTATTGACACATTTGGAATTAAAATCTACTCATTAGATGGTGAGATGCTGATTCCCTTAAGTTGCTGTAGTCACTTTATCTAAATATTAGATAAAGGGACAACTACCTGCAGCCTTTAGAATAAAACGATTCAAAATCTGGACGTTTAGTAAATAGGGAAATGACGATTTTCTCATGGTGCTAATGTTCCTTTGTTTAAAAGATGCACAAGTATTTAGAAATGAATTCTTCTCATCGGTGAGTAAACATTTGTCTGATCTTAGAACATGGAAGGAACTAGTAGTCTTAGGTTGGTAGGTTTAACATTCCAAATAACCACCAATTAAACAATATTGACCCTGAGAATCATAAAATCTCTTCTGAAGAATGTACAATATTTCCTATCTCATTTTAACCAATGTAGTAATGTTGTCTCGAATCAAAATAATTTGGCGTAGATAATGTAAAAATTGTAAAGTGGTACAATGATTGTGAATTGTTCCGATGGCTCTACTTACAACATTGGCGAGGAAGGAGTTGTGTTCCACATCTTCATCCTTGAAGAAGTACCTTCTGATGAGCTTGTCGGTCTTCAGATCGAAGATGACCAGAGATGGCTTGGCGATTTGCTTAGGGGCACCTAAAAACAGCATAAAATTTTGTGCATTTTAATACAAAATAATACTCATGAAAATTTCCAAATCTTTTTTATTAGTAGTCTGCATCCTGGAAGTTCCACATCAATTTTCAAAAACAGTATTATATTATTCAAACGCCACTTATTCACATAACAATCGTATATCACAGACCTCCAAGCAATGATTATTACTAGAGTAAAAATTAGCAGGGATTTGTAAGATCGGATGTTTGTAAGACAATCCGCGGACGCACATAGTTTTTTTTAGCAAAGGGGCATCGTTACATTCGGAACACAAAACTGGCTTTAAACTAAAGAGCACCTCTGTATGCTGGTACCCAGCAAAAATTTTTGTTGTATGCGTGACAAGCAAACATTTTTCCTCTGAATTTTGCAGCCAATGTGCGAAACTAGAATTATAGACTCCACTCGGAACATAATAGTTTCTTTCGAAATATGTAAGCAGATGAATACGCAACTGGAATTTTTTCTGTGCATTCTGAACATAAGACCGGTTTTAACTTAAGAAATAATCTGAATACGAATCGACCAGCATAAATTAATTGCAGTTTTTCATTTTGCAACATATGGTTTGTGGTGCGCAACTAGATTTTTATAATTATGATCGGAGATGAAAGATGGCTTTATATTTATTCAATAATCTTAAAAATGTATCTGAAATAATAATAATAATTGGATAATTTATAAAGCGCCGTTTTTGTGAAAAATCACCTCAAGGGCGCTGTACAATTTATTAGGAATGTTTAGGTTCTAGCCATGAAAGAAAACCGTTCTCACGTCCTGGATGATTTTTTGCGTTTCTTTCAGCAGGCCGCGAGTACTGGCGGGCCGCACAAAATTGCCGCGGTTTTCACACCCCTGTTTTAATAGCTAATATTTCTGAATGGTTATTTGTTATTTATCAATTTTTTATTAATTACCCAAAATGTTAGCCAGTCCAGTATCCATAACCCAGAGCCTGTCGCATTGGTCAGTCCACAGCCTGAATACCGACACAATGGTAGCATTATCTTTCAATCCTTCTGAGGAGGTCTCGGTCTTGGCAGCATGCTCCCTCCCCTTGGCGGTAGCCTCTCCCACTGCGCTGTCATCATCCGAGGGGATGAAGTTGGCCTCCCACGAGGGGTAGGGCTTCATGGCGGAGGTCTTGTCCGATCCGATGGTCACGTAGTTGAGCGAGGAGGCGACTCCTCCCTTCCACCTGGGGATGGTGATGAACAACTTGTCCTTCCAGGCGGCCAGGCCCACGGGCAGATTGTTCTCCGGGATGTACGCTCCGGTCTTGATGGCGTTGGCCTTGAAGTCCTCGCTGGGCCACACGTAGGTCATCTCTTTCCAGGCGAACTCTTCCTTCAGATCAGCTCCCAGGGAGGCTGATACCAGCGCCAGGGCGCACGGTACTAGGAAACGCAACATTCTGTGAAAAAAAAAACAAAATTTATCAGTCAAGGCAGAGTATTTATTATATTATCAACGAAAAAATTTCAAACCGAAAAAGGAAAAGAGAATAGAAAAATATTAAAATAAATTTATGGTTTTGTTCATAATAATTTGTTTTTATTTATTTTAATAAACTCTTGTTTTAATCATTGTTTAGCGAAACATGCCTATCATCGGGAACTGTATCCGTGAAATGGAATTGTATCCGTGCGTTCTGAACATAAGACTGGTTTTAACATAACAATTAACCTGAATACGAGTCCACCAGCATAAATTAATTGCAGGTTATTGTTATCAAGTTTAATTTGTAGAACTCCATTTTAATTTTAATTTCTTTTAATAATAAAAAAATAAATTCATTTAATAATAATAATAATATTGTTGTTTAAAATGTTGTTTGATAATGCCTTCAGGAGGCGAAACAGCTGTCACGCGTAATAATAATTACACAGCAGAACTTGTTTAAAAATGAACTGTTTTTATTAATTTAATAATAATATTATTGAATATATGTAATTGCAGTTTTTAATTTTGCAACATATATTATAGTTTGTAGAATTATAACTAATTTGGTCAATGTGCAACACTTCGCAACTAACAGAACAATTTTGATCTTGATATCAATTTATTAAATAAAGTGGCTTTCTTTTTCTATATGGGGAAACGATAGATATTGCTAATATAGTCTATCGCTATATCTTTTCATATATTTTGTCAATAACCTTATTTATTAGGTACTTAGATCATTAACCTTCAACTATTATATCAACAAACAGCAGTTGTAAACCTGTAATGTCATTATTGCATTAGAAAATTACATAATTTGAAATCTCTTTTCATACTCCACGCAGGTCAGTCAAAAGACAGTACCTACCATATTATTGTAGCAATTCTAAGTCAACAAGCCAATATTACACTCCTATGCGACGGATTCAACAGCTTGGAAACAAATACTCCGATGATGTTGATATATTTAGTACATCAATTTTATTATATAAGCATACCTTATTGAAGTTTTTTTCATCAAATAGGGGAATATTTTGATAAAGCTATTAAAATTGACTAACTCATTGGCAGTATTTTGTCGGCTGAAAGAAAAAAACTATTTCGAATTTTTTATATTCTGTACCTACATACTGTGTGGTTCAAATTCAATACCTAATATTTTAACTTTGTATTTATTTTTGTGCAAGTGTTTTAAACAGTAGTTTCCTGCACTATTTACTAGTAGATATAATTTCGTTAATATTGTTATATATATATATATATGTAAAAGCCAAAATAGGCGCAAATAAATAAATAAATAATTGACTGAGCGTAATTTTTATTAAGTCAATTATGTTATTTTCTTATTAGAAAAATTGAATATTTCCGTATTTTATTTTTTTACATTAAATATAATACATGGTTATAATTAAGTATTATTTTAGCACCTACTGTGAAATCTTACGATTTCGGAGGAAGTTTTTTTTTATTTATTATAAGAGAAAATTAGAAATATAACTTTTTGCACAACTTGCAGTAGGCCACTTGCATCACATTTTTTTAAATTTTTTTCCGGTTTAAGCAAATATTCTAAGACATTCTGTATTTTTTTTTTAATCGTATTTTTGAAACCCTGGGGATTATTTGAAAATTTCAATCCGAAAAATCAGACCATTTTTTATAAACCGGAAAGACGGGACATAATTTTATAGGTGTGAAAAAACGATAATTACATAGCCGAAAATAATTTAAAAAAAGAACGTTTTCCACACGAATGGCACAGGAGAATAACGAGGCATACCAAAAATATTACATCTCATAAATATTTTTTTCCTTGATCCATCTTATTGATCATAAATCATTATAATGTACAGCGTCTATATTACTAAATTCAATGTAATATACTTGAACTTGTAAATTGTAATAATAATAAGAATATTATAAAATTTTATTTTGTTAAAATCAGCACCATAATCATTATACCTCTAAAACATGTACCGACATCCTCTTCACGTTCTGAAGAGAACCTCGTACCCATTAATTGTACGGGGTTCTCTTCAGAACATCTGTCAAAAAATCAAACCAAATGATAAGTTCGCAGAGAACAAACAATAAATCTAGTGAACGAATTCAAAAATTCGCCTGAAATCAAAGTGATGCCATATAAAAAAATAAATCAGTGTGGAATTTTATAAAATTAATAGGAACATTTTCGGCGACGGGACATTTTCATGTAGTGACGTCACGAGCCCAAATAATGGATTTATTTATTTAAAAATAAAAAAACTGTACATTTCTAAAAATTTTTACCAACATTTTCGTAATCTTAGTAAAAAACTCTATCCACACGATTTTTTCCAAGTCGTTATGAAGTCCATGCAAGTGGCCTGTTACAGCTCTAACTAAAATATTCTTAAATACAGGCACCGAGTTGGGAAGTCAATTAACAACCTTTAACGCTGAATAAACCTCAATTTTCTTCAAGGAAAGATCGTTTAGTCAGTGTTAAATAAATAAATATAATCCATGTTATCCTTTATCACAATAAAGTAATTAGTCGTTTCCATAAATTACCATTGTTAAGTAAAATTCCGCAAGGTTAATTGAAAAGCGATTCGAGGTTACAATTACTACAAGTCACGAATTTTCTGTACACAAGAGATTGTTGCAAATGTTACATTTTCTAGAATAGTAGGTATTTGAATGTCAACAATGAGTCGATAATTAAATAGAAGCGGTAAGGTTAGCGTGGTTGTCGATTTAATTACCACAATAAGCGCAGTAAACATCGATGGCTTAAGCATGAAGTCAATATATTGTATCTCCACAAACAAACATTATTTTTAGATAAAAGAAGATAATTATTCATTAATTAATTTATTTATTAATTTTCGGGAAATCGACAGTTTACATTTATTTCAGTTTGTACATAGTATTAAATAGCCAAAATAAAACCAATTATGGATTTCCTCCTTGCGACTTTACTTCTACTGAGACAGCACATAAAGAATAAGTAAATTAATTTTATAAAAAAGGAATATGAATCCAAAAATTATATAAAACAAAAAATATATAAAAAAATATGAAAATATCATTGAATCTCTTGAAAAAAAAGGTAATAACAAATTGAAATAATTTTTGTGAATTTTGGAATGATGCGAGTTAGCCTGGCTGCACACATTAGATTTTTCCATCCGATTGTCTGATCAGACAAAAATCGATTCGAAACCCGATTGGTTATAATACCGGGTCACGCCCATTGTCGGACCGGATTGGACTGATAATGAAAACAGGCCACGCCTTTCCGCGCCGGCCGCCCAATCGAATTTTGTCTGATCAGACAATCGGATTTAAAAAATCTGATGTTTGTGGCCTGCCATAGAGATGCCATATTTTGTGTTCTCCAATAGAGTCTAAATCATAACTCATCTTCGCCAAAAAGGGAGACGTAACGTTTTTTCACTTAACACTGACGAATCTCATAAACCGACTAACCCCAACTAAAGCTATCATTAGGGATTGGTCCACGAAGTAGGTACCTACCTACCCAAATATTATGATAACAAAAGATTGATCAAGTAATTAGGTAATTCACTACTTCAAAAGACAATTGTTCCTAGTTAATGTGTTTATTACATGCCAAATCTTTAGTGAGAATTTATTTTCTCACACAATCCGGTTCCTATCTACAACCATGTCAAGTATTTCCTGTGTCATTTCTTGCCGCAAAAATCACTTTTTAAACGTTATAACCAAAGTACTATAAAATATGATTGGTACTAACTGGAAATATATAAATTTTACAATATTACCTTCCCATGTATTAACAGCGTGCCATAACTTTTTCCAGAAGAAAATTGCTTCCATTTGCTAATTTACTTCAAAAATTAAAAAAAATGCTAGTATAGGGACATACGAGCTTATATTTTAGTAAATACATAATAGTAGATTGTAGATAAATCGTCATTTGTCACAATATCAAAAGAAAAACTTACAAAGACAGAGTATAGGAATATGTCAATTGAAGGTATGTGCTATTTTATATTCATTTTATGTAGTAATGATTTGGTCAATGTTGTTAAATACTCTGAAATAGAGTTATTTGCTTATGATGCTATGCTATACAAGCCAATAAAAAGTCGATTGTGTCAATTTACAAAATGATTTAAACAATATATTGCCAACAAAATCATCTATTTCTAAATGTCTCAAAATGTCATCACATTATCTTTTCAGGAAATAAAAATAAAACATTATTTAATTATTCTATAAATATCAAAATTGCATCAGTCTCGGATATTCGTGATCTTGGAATAACCGTTGATAGTAAACTACAATATAACCTTCATATACAACAAATAAAGCTGCTAAAATGTTAGGTTCCATCACTCAAAACTTTTTAATAGCATCAACATCATTCAGCAACTCTACTTTGCCTACGTACGGAGTCATCTGGAGTTTGCATCAGTTGTTTGGTCTCCATTTATAAAATCCACATAAACCAAATTGAATCAATTCAAAACAAATTTCTAAAATATCTTTGTTACAAGTCATATGTAAGATTTAATAATTATGCAGAGGCAGCTTCATACTTTAAAATTGATTCATTGAGTGTACGAAGCACGGGCGAAGCCAGGTTTTAGTATCGGGGGGGCTTTAAGAAAATAAAACTACTGAAAGTGCATGCAATAACCTTTACATTATATACCACCACCACCACCTTGGCAAATCAAAACTCGTGTCGGGGGGGAGGGGGGGGGGGGGGGGGGGGGGAGGGGGGGGGGGGTTGTCGGACTTTGCATTTCTTGGACATTAGCTATAACAATCTGTGGACAATTTGTGTTGAAAACTTTTATTTTCTATGTACATTGGTTACTTATTTTTTTTTAAATTAAAGTAACAAATGTATATAGAAAATAAAACTTTAGTTGTACATGTTATATATCATTTTAAGCGGTCAAATTATTCAAATAATCACATTTATGCAAGTACGTATTCACCTGACTGTCTAACACTAATCTACATATGTTTATTAAACATTTTTGCTAAATAATAATTTCAAGGTACGTATACACTTACCACTGATTAAAAAATGAATTCCAAATAAAAACCACTTTGCAAAAATAAAAATCAACCGCAATCACCGAAAAAACGGAGCTTGCAAGTTAAATTATTTTTTCTTTTTAGATACATAATATCATTTTGAATTGTCAGTGTTAAATAACATTGCTTGACAAAATTGCTTGTAAGTACATCAACAATATTTAAGATTTATGGGAATTCCAAAAAACGTATGATTATATAATACCAGTAATATTGTCATATATAATAAAAAATTTACCAGCTCGCAATTTCCCTAGATTTGGTGCTGATTTCCCTTTTCCCTAAAAAATATTTTTCTCCCCTGATCTAGTCAAATTTCCGTAGACATACCATCACTGGTGTGGGGATACATAACAATACTGTACCGATACGGCACGAAAATATACGAAGGTTACCGAATGCGATCGGATAATCGACGACGGCCAGCGGCGGGTGGTAGAGAGGGGGAATCCAAAATACATTATTAGTGTAATAATTAGTAATAAAATAAGTTATGCCGCTCGCCTCTCCTTATTTTAATATTATTGATGTTGATATCTTAACTTTTCGGGGGGAGGGAGGGGGGGGGATTGGGGGTTCAACCGCCCCCCCCCCCCCCTGGCTACTCCCGTGGTACGAAGGCATCATATGGATACACTATTCCTGTATAAATTAGTCAACAATAATATTCACTGCCCAGAGTTGTTAAATAAAATTCAATTCAACGTACCTACGCGTTCAACACGCTCTTCTGTCCTGTTCAGGGCGGATCAATGCAAGACGAACTCTAAGCAGAATTATTCTTGCCTGAATAAACTATGCAATAGGTATAATAACATATTATCCAATGTGGACATTTTCAATTGCCAACTTACCAAATGTAAGAGGTCCATAAAAAAGTATTTCTCTGACATTTCGTGAATAATATTATATTTCTATTATGATTTGATTCGTATGTACAACCTCTCTTCACGGCTACCAATGTATTGATAATTTTTTGTTTTGTAATTTTTCGTTTTATATATTTTTTTTGTTTTATATAATTTTTGGCTTCATATTACTTTCTTATACATTTAATTTACTTATTACTTATTATGCTGTCTCAGTAGAGGTAAAGTCACAAGGAGGAAATCCATAATTGGTTTTATTTTGGCTATATAATACTTTTGTACAAACTGAAAATATGTAAACTATCGATATCCCTAAAATTAACAAATAAATAAATAAATTTTTGTCTCAAAGAAAATTCATGGCCAATTAGATTTAAAAAACGTACGAAGGCTGACATGTGACAAGTAGAAGTTAAAAGCACATATAAACGTGCATACCAAATGTTTTGTCAGTAGATAGGTATGTACTTATTAAATACAAGCCCGAAAAACGAGGTTAGTGTTAGTATGCAATGCTTGAAAAAGTTGACGGAAGTTTCAATGCCAAACCGTAAAAACTAGCATAAAACAAAATTCTAACTTATGAAGCGATTAAAATTACAGAAATTTCCACGAAGTAAAATAAAAACTGTGCAAGCTCTTCCACAATTTCCATGTAATCTTATAAATACCAAAAAAAAAAGAATATTGCGACATGCAACTGAAACTTAGGCATTTCGAATGATTGGACAAAGCACATGTCGTGCCTATTGCATGTATCGTAAACAATTATTTTTAATTGGTCAATAACACGAATCTTTCGAAGTTTATTGACTCACTGAACTTTGTCAACTGCGGACTGTGAACCCAACAACATTTTTTTCTTTCAGAAATACATTTCTACAATATTTAATTTATTTACCGTGTTAAATAAACTAAACATTCCATATCGTAACGCTCAGTTTATTCAATGATTATACATAAAAATAATGTATGTATGCTTGCTTGCATGTATTTATGTGAACCACATGACAATACATCTGAAAAGTTTTTTTAATCATTACAAAAACTCTTACGAAACTGTCAAAAATGTCATTCTCAAATTTTGTCACAATGTGTCATTCTCAAATTGTGTCACAATTTGAGAATGACATTTTGCAAACCATCGATAAAAATTCAATTTTCTAATAAACTTTCTAAATTGATGAATATACTTAAGGGCCCGCAACCCGAATTTCTACCGATTTCTTACATATTTCCCTTAAACGCGGTAAGTTTTAAAGCTCTTAAAACAATATATGTTATTCTTGAAGATAATATCTAGACATTTCCCGCACCGAAAGCAAATTATATAAAATTCCCTCGATATCAAAAAATCTAAAAAAGTATGCTCCGAAAATTATTATGAACACGTTTGTTTCAGTTATTTTACAAGTTAAATGTATGAAAAAAATCACAGTGTTTCTTTAAATGCTGTTTAAGATAATGCCCGCGAGATTTTTGCTCTATTTTAAACGAGTCATGTTTTATTAAACATTTTCGCAATTTTCGCATAGATTTTGTCGCTGTAAATCCTAGCGTTCTCCTCTAACATTCGTAATTTCGTATCTCTCCATCTTCTTTTCGAGCCCGGTTGCAGAGCCTTAAAGTATGATCCTAACCAAAATCGAGTACTTTGAATCTAAACAAGAATTATTGGTATTTTAAATAGATACCTACGTTAGGTACCTACCAAATTTGATTGATTGTTATTATAATATGTATACAAATATAAATTTTTGTAACATATGAAATATTAAAATTTGTATAAAAAAATTGCAAAAGATTGCACGCGAGCTGTTTGAAAACTGAATGTACCGGGACTGAATATATGGAACGCGGGAGAGGGGAGGGGAAAGCGGGAGAGGGGTGAGGGAAGGCGGGAATGATAGAGGAGAAACGCATGAGGGGAAAAGGACAGGGGACGAATGGGAAAGGACACACAGGGAGAAACAATTTATTTATTAAGTGGCATTGCAACGCATGCCGGGAACTCGCTAGTTCATTATATTTTACAGATGGATACCTATTTAATCGATCCATAAATGTAACTATTTGCCAAATTGTAGACCAATACCAATCCAACGGAGTTTTGCTTTGTTTGGTGGACAAATGAACAGAAATTGAGTATATTTAAACGTAACTAATGGAGGCTGCATTCAAAAGGCGGAAACAAGCGCCCATTGTTTTCAAGGCTTTTTTGGTTCTCACCAACTTTACAGCAAATAATGTCACGTTGTACTCGCTCCGTTAATGAATGCGTTGCAGAGTTATGTACCCCTTCTAGAATATGCATCGTGATCCAATAAAAACACATTTGTTATTACTTTATTACATGTAAGGTGAACTGGAATATATTTTTTTAATTCGCATTAATTGATTATTATTTCAGGTTTTCATAACTTGCCTCGCTGGACAAGCCTGTGTGTTGAGACACTTCTTTGGATATTAACGATAAGTGGCTTCTACTTGGCCTGTTTTTTAGTGACCGGACAACTTAGAATGAATTTATTTTTAAATTTTTTTTATTTTTATTATTATTGTACAACAGAATAATTCCAATTACAGTACAATTTAGTTACCCTATCAGCATTTAGGCAAGTGACTCGTGCAATGTTTTTAAGGCATATAAAGAACAGTCACTTACACCCAAATGGTTTGCAATTTCATTTAACAGCACCACTCCCCTCGTCATGCTATGCTTTGCCAAGACGTCTGTTCTGCCGTTCGGTACTTTAAATAAGTCATGATGTCGACTTCGGCTATAGTAGTCTGGTACATATAAATCATAGCATCCCAAGAGAAATGGGCTATTGATGAAATTGTTCCAAATTTTGAAAGACAGAATAGCAAGACTTGCTTTCCTTCTAGTTTCTAGACTCACAGAATCAGTTTCCTCAAGTAAGTCAATATGGTGCATGAACCTTGGATAGGTTCCATGCTTCCGCATATAAACAGTTATTGAATTCAACACCTTCAAGTCATTAAAAGTGATGAAAAACATATATAAAAATTTTATTATTAATTTTTTAAACTTTATGAGTAAAATCTCAAATTATAATATTTAATTAAATGAAGACAATATTAGCGAAACTCAATCGAAATCTGAAGACAGAAAAATCAGAAAAGATATTGGCTCCGCTGGGACTCGAACCCAGAACCCTTTTCTTACATGGAAACAGCTCTACCGATTAAGGTTCCGTAGCTTAATCGTTAGAGCGATTAAGGTTCCGTAGCTTAATCGTTAGAGCTGTTTCCATGTAAGAAAAGGGTTCTGGGTTCGAGTCCCAGCGGAGCCAATATCTTTTCTGATTTTTCTGTCTTCAGATTTCGATTGAGTTTCGCTAATATTGTCTTCATTTAATTAAGTATATAAAAATTGGTTAAATATAGGTTGCGTTACGTTAGGTTAAGGGATATTTTTAAATATTCTTTTCATAGCTGACTTTTAAAAGAGGTGTTGAGTTGAGTTGATTCTGAGTTGTCACGGAACCGTTTTTTTTAAACAATGCTTTTTCGTCTAATTAAAGCAATCTATAAAAAATATTTTATCAAGTTTATTTTGTAGAACTCCATTTTAGTTTTTTAATTCTTTTACATGTACAGTAATATTATTATTTGCTTTAGAAAAACCGTTTATTTTAAACAAGTTCTGGTGTGTAATTGTTATTACTTGTGTCAGCTGTTTCGCCTTCTGAAGGCATTATCAAACTGTGGTTTAAACTACTTCAGGTGATACATTTTTAGATAGGTACCGGTCCTTTAACACTAGATTCAAAGAACACATGCGATCGTTTAAAAATTATAATAAAATACAGCCACAATTTGCAAAACATCTCCTAGATAAAAAAAAAATCATTCACTTAGTGATAATGAATGAATGACAGAATGCTGGCTGAATGACAAATATACACCTAAAACACTTGAAAACTATAATACGTACCACTCAACGAAGCACAAAAACCAAAATGATGGCGTAGTCATATACACAAGTAATAAAATCAACACGACTATACAAGAAATAAACATCATAGACTCTAACTGCATAAAAATTACATATGATAAAGAAACTTGTATCCTAGCTATATATAGATCTCCATCCAAAAATAACATAACAAATTTTCTAACTGCACTAAACAGCACATTAACTGATCTCAACAAAATCAAAAATATCATCATAGTAGGAGACCTAAACATAAACACTTTACAATATGGACACCCGCAAAGCATAGAATACCTATCAATACTAGCGCAACATGGACTGGAACCCACGATAAATATCCCAACACGAGTCACACAAAACACAAGTAGCTGTATAGACCATATAATGATCAAGTCAAAACTAAAATCCAAAACAATAGTACTCGAAAGCGCAATTACGGATCATTACATGACTATGATAGCAATAGTCACCGAAAACACAAAATCTGAACAACATAAAACATTTTCCAAAAAAATAACTGAATATCCAAACTTAAAGGAAAAACTCAAAAAAATGGACTGGAATCCAATATACCGAATACAGAATGCTGAAGAAGCCTGGGATAAATTCACAACTACGTTAACACAAGAAATAAATAACTACACTAATATAAAACTTATAACACTTACACACAAGACAAAAAAAATAAAACTATGGATAACACAAGGAATATTAAACTGCATCCGTAAACGAGACTAATTACACAGACAAATTAAAAACACGCCATATGACATGGAACAACTTAATTTCTATAAAAGATATAGAAATATCTGCACAAAAATTATAAGAGTAGCTAAGGAGATATACTATAGACAAAAACTACAAAAAGAAAACAACAACCCAAAAGCTACATGGAAAATATTAAAAGAAGTGACATACACACAAAAACACAAACAGAAAAATAGTATCGAACAATTAAATATTAATTCAAAAAAAATAGATATCAGTACAAATACGGAGATAATAGCGAACCATGTGAATAACTTCTTTGCAAATATAGGAAAAGTTTTAGCAAACCGTAAAACACAAACACAAACCAACCGATCATACATCAATACGCAAAAGACAAAACTAAGACTTACAATAAAAACAATTACGGAGGAGGAAATTGAAAAAATAATCGATAAATTAAAAAACAATATTGCACCGGGATTAGACGAGATAACAACAGATTGCATTCAGAAATTAAAAAATGAAATAATAAAACCAATAACACACTTAATCAACCTTAGTATAAAACAAAGCTGCTTCCCTAGTACTTTGAAACAAGGACTGGTGATCCCTATTTACAAAGCAGGAGACAAAATGGAAATAAATAACTATAGACCAATCACATTATTAAACTCACTATCAAAGATCTTCGAAAGAGCATTAAAAAACCAAATTATAAAATACCTTGAAGAAAACAAATTAATCTCGGATAAACAATACGGATTTAGAGAAAAAAGAGGTACCAAAGAAGCTTTAGAATATGTAATAGATTATATACATAGCAACCTAGATCAAGGTCAAAAATGCATAGCAATATACCTAGACTTAGCTAAAGCCTTCGATTCAATCTGCCACAAAACCCTATTTAAGAAATTAGAAAACATTGGTATCTTAGGCAAGGAACTCCAACTAATGAAAAGTTATATGAGCAACAGAACCCAACAAGTTAAAATTAATCACCATACTAGTAAACCACTGCCAATTACATATGGAGTTCCACAAGGAAGCATACTAGGGCCCGTGCTATTCACTATCTACATAAATGAACTCTGTAATATGGAAATAGACGGAGAAATAATTAGTTATGCGGACGACACAGTATTACTCTTCAAATCTAAAGACTGGAACAATGTGTATAATACAGCAGAATTAGGAATCACGTGAGTGAAAACATGGTTAGACACAAACATACTTACATTAAATATATCGAAAACAAAATTCACAACGTACAGTATAAATAGCATGGGACAGCCAACAAATAAAACAAACACCATAAAAATTCACGATTGTTTAAACACCAAAAACTGTGACTGCCCTGCTATAGTAAAAACAGACCAAATAAAATATCTAGGAATCATAATTGACCATAATCTCAAATGGGCACATCATATAAATCATATCACCAATAAACTCCTCAAAACAATACATCTTTTCCTAAACATAAAAAACATATACAAACTAAAACAAATGAAAACAGTATATTTTGCACTCTGCCAATCTATAATAGAATATGGAATCATTGTTTGGGGAGGAGCAACAAACTCAGCTATTGTTCATTTGGAAACCACACAGAGAACCATCTTAAAGGTTATACTAAAAAAACCCAGAATGACTAACACAGACCAAATATTCAACATGTTCGACGGACTTGATATACGACAATTATACATAAAAACACTTCTTAACTATATCTTTGACCAAAAACACAAACTACAACAAACACAAACCATTAATAGACCAGTTAGACAAGCATACATACAAAACTTAAAAACACCGACGATAAACACAAGCTTTGGACAAAGACATCACAAATACCAGGCAATAAAAGCATTCAACCATCTTTCACTCGATTTAAAAAAAGAAGAAAACAAAAAACTTTTCACACTCAAAATTAAAAGATGGATTAAAGAACAAAAAAGACAACTTTACAAAAAAATCACAACATAAAAAATAAAAACACATAGACATAAACACCATTGCAATACTCACTAATATATAAAACCCTTTTACTTTCACTATCGGTTTATATGTATCTATCCTATTTATATAGTTTTATTATATTGTTTTATTTTAGTGTTATTTTACTCTATTTTATTTTGCTCTATTTTACTTTCTTTTAATTCTCATATGTTATTATTGAGTTTCTTTTTTCTTTAGTTTTTATTTTATATGTATCTTAAATTAAAAAAAAAAAAAAAAAAAAAAATCATATCAAACTGTAAAATGGGGTCCTCAGCACGGGTAAAGCACCCAGTGAGGCCCACATTAGTCAAATATGTAACACACATGTATAAATCAGGTGAATCAAATAAAAAAAAAAAAAAAAAAATAATAAGCCAGCTACAAAATAAAGGCCGTTAACTCAATCTTTTAGAGCAGTTGGAAACTAATAAAAACTCTAATAATCTGAAAGACAGTTTGATAATTGAACAAAAAAATATATTTCCCTGGCCACTCTTAGTTATATTTAAACCAATGTCAAATAACAAAGAGCGTAATAATTCTTAATTATGGTGAAAAAAGAAACTGCTGAGTCATCATTTGGAGGTTCCATGCCAACTCAGAATGAAACCAACTCAGAACCACCTCAGAAAGCTATGAGAAAAGCTTAAAAGCTATGAAAAAATATTTTTAAAATAGCCGGTAACCCTAACCAAACTTGACCTATTTGACCAATTTTTTAAATATTTTTTTATCATCCCTCTTAATGACCTTTCTGAGGTGGTTCTGAGTTGGTTTCATTCTGAGTTGGCCGGACACCCATTTGGAAATAACTCACTTAAAGACTAACAACTTTCAGTCATATTTAACAATGCAGAAATTGGGGAAACGTTAAAAAGGGTAATTACCATTAATATTTTCCGTCATTTTACTCGGAAATCAATAAAGATAGTTAATAAAATAAATAAGTGTTTCACGATAAGTATCTATCTAGAAATGATATAAATTAATCATCTGTAAGTATTTTAAACCACAGTCTGATAATGCCTTCAGAAGGCGAAATGTCAGTCACGCATAATAATAATTACACAGCAGAATTTGTTTATAATAAACTGTTTTTATAAATATAATAATATTATTGAATAAAGAAATAAAGCAGTCTTAAATAAACATTTAGGTTCACAAATCACAGGAGATTAAAGCTGTCGTCTAATTGATATAAAATTACATCAAAATTTAGTACGCGCAAAATTCATTTGGGACGTATCTGCAATACATTCACACACTAGACATATAACACACTGTAGACCAGGGATGGCGAACCTTTACGTATCAACGTGCCATTTTTCTAAAGATGTGTTTAATGAGGTCATAGACGTGCCGTCAAATAATTTTGAATTTGTGATTATTGCGAAAATAATAATAATAAATACTTAGTATCAATTCAAAACTCTTTATTTACTACTACTGAATAGGAACATTTAGCATCATACGTGTAATTTAAATGAAAGTAAAATTATTGTGACTTCTGTTGTTGCAGGTTACATGACAAATAACATGTTAGGGTTGTAAGATGTTACTTTTAGCAGAATGCATGCTGAACTGGAGTCATCTGTCAAACGGTAAATAACCAACTCTTTAATGTTATTCATCTCTGAAAATAATGACTCGCAGGCATAGGTTGATGAAAACACTGTTAAAATAGCATGAGCCAGCGCGCCTCAAACAATTAAACGTATCTGGTAACGCATTCCATGTTTCCAAAATTTTATTATTAGCATTTTCACTTATATTACCTGTCAATCTTTCTGTTTCAATTAATTCTAACTCTCTCCTTGTTTCAACAAATTTTTGAATCCACATTGAACTAAACTGTAAATCAATCAGCTGCATTTTACTGTGCTCTTATACAGTCATCCCTAGAATATGGTATTATCAGCTGGGGAAGTGCCACAAATACTTGCCTAGAGCCTTTAGTAAAGATTCAAAAACTAATTTTGAAGGTTATTCTTAAAGTCCCGTTGAGAACGAGCACTGATTTTATTTTTAAGACACTAAATGTTCCGAACCTGCAAAAATTGTATTCAAAAAATATCTTGCTTCATCAGTTTAAAAATACACACATGTTTGAAGAACGAATGAACACAAGAGCCTTAAGAGAGTCAAATGTAAAATCTTTCAACATCCCAGTTTATCAAACTTCTTATGGGCAAAGAAGTTTTAAATATAATGCAACAAAGCTGTTCAATTCTCTACCTCCTGAAATTAGAAACACGCAAACCAAAAGTACATTTAAAAGTAAAATCATTGATCACCTCAAATAAACATATCCATCACAAGTATTTAATAACAAACTTACCTTTATACCTACTGTGTTTATATGTAACCATGTACCTACTGCAATCTTCTATTTATATATATTTATAACATACTTGAATTGTATATTTAAAAAAAAAAAAAAAAAAATCATAATATATTAACCTGCCATTTTCATAATATTACTACAAAATCTTAGATAACCACTCTGTAAATTGCCATCTCAACACAGGCGTTTCACACCTAGTGAGATGGGCAATACGTCATTTTATAACCAAATGTAATATGAAAATAATTAAATAAATAAATAAAAAAATAAAATTTTAAATTCATCAATTTCCAACCAATCGAATGGGGAAAAATTTAGTTTATCAAATGACGTCACATCACTTCCGTAGTGTATAATAAATTTTGTGATCACTGAACAGTGACGTGCCGAAAATATTGTGTTGCGTGCCATTAATGGCACGCGTGCCATTGGTTCGCCATCCCTGCTGTAGACATTTAAAATTTTTAGTTTCTTATTTTTACTGTTTGCACTGTTCTTTTTGTTTATCTGTGTTATAGTTTTTGTTTACATTGATTATGTACATCGGCCAATATCGACGAATACCTATGCATACATATTTTTTTGTATTTTTACATTAGCCCCACGTAGGAGGAAAAGCGGAAAAAAGCCCTCAGGGCTAATGTCATCTTTGGGGATGCGGTGTGGATGGTATTTTATGGAAATGGAGGAGAGAAAGTTCTGGGAAGGAAAAAGCTTTGAAGGGTGGGTAGAAATCTGGGGGTAAATGAGAGACGGACGTTTGAATTCATCTCTCCCACCGTCCGACTGGAGAGCCTCTCCCGATCCGACCCGCCACGCAGTAGGTGGGCAAAAGCATCCGCCGCCAAGATCTAGACAAACCTCACACCATGTACCCGGGCACCCCTGCTAAGTCACCAAACGCAGTGAAACACTTGGGGTGACCTATGGCAGGGATGTTGATTATCCAATAAATGGTTCACGAGCGGCGGTACCCATACCCGCCTCCCAAATTGATATTGTATATTTAGATGAATTTATGAGCTGATAAGATGTGCTACCTACTCTTTTATTTATTTCATCTTTATTATTTTTTCACACCACGCAATAAACAGTATAAGTGCACGTTACTTGCAAGTAACTTGCTTTGGAGAGAACTTATTTAAATTAAAAATATCTCAATAACCCTTTACGCCGTTTCTCCGCAGGGGTAGGCAGAGACGACGGATCGCCACATAATTTGGTCTTGGCATATACTCCTTGCCTCATTCACATTCGTACACCGTCTCATGCATACTCTTCTATTAATCTGACTCTTGACATGGCCCGACTGAAGTATCTGATTCACTTGATCGTATCATGTCTTCCTTGGACGTCCCCGAATTCTTCTACCAATCACATTTGTGTAATAATAATAAAAATAACGTTATATTTGTATAGCGGAGTTTTGTGTAATTTCACTTCAAGTCATATATTCTTTTTACACTCCTTTCTCCGTTCATTACTCTACACGCCCAAATCATCTAAGAGTAATTTTCTTAATCTTACTTATTACACTTGCATTCTTTTCGGATCTCCACATTTCTCACGCAATCATACATGGTTTTATCACACATACATACGCCTCAGAGATCTCTCTTCTACATCAGGGTAGGTACCAGCACTCCATTGCGGACTGCTAACTTCGCTTCTTTGGACAGTTTTTTTGTTAGCACCAACGGCGCTCAGTCCTCTATTATCGATTAATAACTAGCTGACCCGGCCACGCGTTACTGTGGCTAACGAAACACAACTCCATCTACTGGATGGTTACCCAACCTTTATAACCACCACCGTCTGTTAATTTGCATACAAATCAAATCCAAAACCGCCCGTTTGCCAGCCCGCCCGTAATCAAATCCACCTCATACAGACATTCTCACATTTCAACCAATTTACCCAAAACCTTGACAAATTATATACCTAAACCTTCCTCATCACTCACTCTATCTATTGGAGAAAACCGCATGAAAATCCGTTCAGTAATTTTTTAGTTTATCGCGAACAGACAGATTTTAATTTATAATACGTGGAGATAATAATAAATAAAAATAATGTTGAAAGAAAATCTTTTGCAAAGTGACTTCCTCATAGTCAGACTGATAAAAGATTTCCAAGCACACCGGGTGAATTACCTGTTGCATGATTCAACTCTGTCGAAATAATTTGATAAATTGTCTGTTACATGATTACAACAAAATGTACATTATTATAGAATGTACCTGGTTCTTACATTAATATAATTGCTTCTGCACAGTTTCACGTTTCGAAAATTAGCATAACTACTCTACCTATAAGCTTAGTTTTTTAAGCTTTGAACCTACCGGGAAGATAAAAAAATATTATAAAACCAGATAACCGAGCTAAGAAACAAATCCAACCATGCCACATCCAAATTAGGGGGTATTAAAAAATATATTTCATGAAATGTGAACGTAGTTGCTTAATTGTATAAATTTGAATAATTTTAATGCCAAAGCATTTCTTTTGATCATTTCTACACCCAAAATAATATTAATTTTTTATATCCAAATATTTTTATAGATATATGTATGACAAAGTTCTAACAACAAACATGCCTTATCACTCTCTATTTTGTTTGTACCTGACAGTTGATCGTTGTTACGAGGCACATTAAAGTTCATCACTTTGGTTGGATAGAGTTCTAACTTCGCCTTACCATGTTCTGAGGTTTCAAAGTTTGCAAAGACGAATTTTCGTGATCTATTTAATAATTTTTGATTTTGAGTTTCAATCTTGTGTAAAGTATTTTATCATATTAATGGAAAATATTTAAATACGAGGTTAGGCTGAAAAGTAATTCACACATGCTTGTACAGTGCGAACAAAATCACCTTCAGAAGCACGCCAGGTGGAATATGGAAGTGACATTCCTCCTCTATATGCATGCGCAAGTTTGAGGTCATTGAATTCATTCAGTGTATTTTGAGAATCGGAAGTATGGAGATGTGTTTTAGTGTTATGTCAACGCAAGGTAAACAGCGTGCTGTTATAGAATTTTTAACTACTGAAAAGGTGACTCCTACTGAGATTCATCGTCGTTTAAATAATGTTTATGGTGATGATGCTGTTGATAGGTCTACTGTAAATCGATGGGTAATAAAATTTCATGATTGTGAGCCTGGAAAAGCAATAATTGTTGAGGAAACACGCAGCGGACGTCCAATAATAATTGATACAGACGATACACAATCCAAAATCGTTCACGATTTTAATCAAAATGACCAGCGAATCACTCAAAAGCCATTTTGGAATATCCAAGGAACGTGTCGGCTTCATTGTTGAATAATCAGGATACCGTAAAATCTGTGGACGATGGGTACCACGCCGTTTCACAGACAGAACAACAGCGTCGATTAGAGCCTCTGCAAAACCTGAAGTGCGAACCGATTCCACACCCTTCTCACTCCCTCGATATTTCGCAAAGCGATTTTTATTTTTTTTTCCTCTACTCAAGAGATACCGTAAGGGTAATAATTACACCTCAGACTATGGGGTGAAGGCAGCTGTCAAGTCCTGGACTTTTCTGGTTATTCTGGAGAATTTTTCAGTTACGTAATGAAAAAAACTAGTTACACGTTAGGAGAAATGCTTTAGCCTTAACGGTGACTATGTTGAAAAATAAATATATGATTTTGAAGCTTAAGAATTGTACTTTTGGCCCGATCCTGCTATTTGTTTTTTCATGTTTCACAAGCGTGTGTGCATTACTTTTCAGCCTATCCAAGTAGTACGTGGCCCTAACTTAGAATTGCTATAATAAATTATTATGCCCAGCTGGTTGCATATGGTTCTATTTGCATGTTTAGGTATGTTCTAAAACGGTAAGCCTATCCAAATGAGGTGACCATTTTACATTAAAGGGTTCAAAAAATCAAAATTTATTTAACCGTTATTGAAATTTAGCCATTAATTAATTTAGAATTTTGAAATATTTGCATTGAACGAAGATATTTATATAACTGTTCTCTAAAACAGATCATAAATTTAGTCAAGTGAGTGCAAGTTTGTTATTATTTACAGATTAATCATCCTGGATGATGTCAGTTAATGGTTAAACTGACCATAATGACATTCACATTCATAACTTCAATACTAAGATGCGATGGAAAGTGATTGACGTGCAAATCAGTCAGTCCACTGTGCCTGCACTTGACGATACACCAGGCATACACAAACTGTAACCTCTCTTTCTGTCACATGTCGTTCATGAGAAAGAGTGACAGGTTACAACGGAGCTATCAGCGGTCCGCCTTTATCTCGACGGGTTACAATGACCCTCGCGCAAACTCAATTATTTATTTATTTAAATATTCTTCTGGGCTATCAATTGGCGGCGGGGCAAGGCTGACAACTTCGAAGATGAGTGAATAATAACCACCAAGCCGTTGCCACGCAGGGGTAGACAGAGATCATGAATCATCGTTTCACGCATACTATTTTTGATTTGGTTCACTTTATTTTTAATGAGAAAGACAAACATTCCCAGGCTACGAACAACCTGACAATATTTGAAAATCTCATACTACATCATCACAGAAACGAAAAATGTTACTTGTGTCGTGATGGAGGACTGAGCCAGCTGAGGAATCGAACACGTGACGCCTAGGTAGGACCCAAACGCGATGCCAACTCAACCACTGACCGGACGATAGTGTCATATCTTATGTATTCCACGGGCGTCCCCGAGTTCTTCTACCATTCACTTTCGCTTCAAATATTCTCCTGGCACTCCTTTATCCGTTCATCCGCTCTAAATACTAGATCTAACCATCTAAGCGTACCTTTCTTAATACTGCCTTCTTTATGGATCTCCACATTTGTAATATTATGGTCATAGATCAGTGGTTCTTAACCTGGATTCGGTCCATCGGTTGGTCTCGTGTCGGTCGGTCCCGCGGGTTCGGCGGAGGTCAAGACACACCCCCGACACATATGATTGGTGATTACACGCCCCGCTTGTCCTTTTAGAAGGGTTCGGTGAATGCGCGTACGAAACTGGTGGGGGTCTGTACCCAACAAGGTTAAGAACCACTGTCATGGATGGTTTAATATACATGGTATCTAGAAACTCGTGCACAAGGTGGATCTGTATCACATGGAGAACCCAAGAAAACTTTTTTTTCTGAGCATTTAATTTATATTTTTTACAGTTTTAGAATTATTTCAGCGTGGTTTTTTGGAGTCGTGTCCACTGTGTACTACTGTATTGACATAGCCTTGCAACCATTTATTATCAAAATTGAACATATAATTTCAAATAAAATCAAAAAAAATATCACAAAATCGACTCCAAATGCGATGTAAATAGATTCATCAAATTTTCACTTATACAGCACTTTGCATAAGCCTCCCTATCCCCTTGGAGAACTCATTTCTACAACATTCGGTCTATTTTCATTCTTCCTCTGACAGTTCCGTGTTTCATAACCACAAATTAAAGTTGGTATCAGTCCTCCACTGCGGTCTGCTAGCCTCGTTACTCTTGGTAACTTTGGAAGAAGCGAAGATTTTTAATAATAAACATATAAAACAAATAAGTTACTACGAAAAAAAGATTTGCTGACGCACAGAAAAAAAATTACATCGGCACACGACAGGTTAATGGATTAGTAAAGATTATTTTTACAAGTGTCATGTTTATTAATCAAGTAGGTATGTACCCATACATATCTGGATAGGTATGTATACTGGTATGTATCCACTTTAAAATCTTATAATTTCAGAGGAAATTTTCGTTTTGATTTAAAATAATTTATATGCCCATCATTCCGAATTTCTACCGTTTCATAACATATTTCTCTCAAACACTAAAAGTTTTTAAAAAATGTATATTACTTTTGAAGTTAATATCTATACATATGTTCTCCGAAACGATAATTAGGTATGTGGAACTCCCCCTATGGAAAAAAATCGCAAGGTGTGCTCCGAAAATTATTATAAACACGTTTTTTGTTATTTTGCAAGTTATATGTATGAAAAAATTCACAGTGTTTCTTTAAAGCTATTTAAAATATTTCTCATGAGAGTTTTGCTCTATTCGAGTCACAATTTATTAAACATATTTACACTTTTTCGTAACGCCAGAGCTTACTATAATAATAAATTTGGACAACTTATATAGCGCTGTTTATATACATCGTATATAACTCGCAAATAATGTAGCTTTCTGTTAATGAAAGAATTTTTAAAGTCTATTCAGTATTTTTCGAAAGAGTACCAAACATACATACAAACTTTCGCCTTTATAATATTAAGGATTATAATTTCATATCTCATAGTAACTGCTTCACATGAAAAAAATAGAAATGAATTATTAACGTGTCAGAACTGCCTCCTCGAAACCTGCTTCCTATTTGCTGCCACCACTTCTAATCGATCTTCTTTTTTTATTTGGAATATCGAAAGCATCGACATACGTCGATATATAATTAAGTTTTTTTTAATGTAATGAGAATGTGTGTTGGTTTTTTCTGCAAAATAGCTTACAGTCTTGTCCATGAGGCGAGTGACTGTCATAACCTGTTAAAATAACAAAATAACCTGTTCTACGAGGTGGGCTCAATAAAAAATTGTTTATAGGTGTACGAAAAAACTAGAAAAATTATATAGATCATTATCAATACAAAAGTGAATCTTTAACATTGGTTTAGAATACAGACCATTGTTTCTCAAGTCCCTATCCCCTTTAGCCTAATAATAAAGTGATAAACTTTACGACCAACCCATTACGTATTTTAGCGGTTATCAAAGTTTTACGTTACTAATGTGAAAAGATTTTTTTTAAACATTGCTATGGTGGTTACATAATGCGTGGATTTTTCGACCACTACGCTAGGCACATGCCCGTGTTATGGTTGTCGATAGTTGAATTTTAATATATTGGTCGATGTGTTGAATGTGAAAGACAACCATAGAACACAGGTTCCATATTCTATGTTTATAATCACTAATTGAAATATCGGCAACTCTAAAACTAGAACTTTTGTCTCAAGACAAGTTGATAAGTTTTGACTTACACGACAATGTAAATACGGAAGCTTAATAATGAATGCTTTGAAAACATTGACCCCATTTGTCACTTCTTACTTGGCCGAAAAAGGCTTCTTGTCTCTATGGTGATTTTAAACACTAAATGCATACAGAAATCGTCTATTATCATTTGAAAATAATAGGAGTCGCGACCTTCAAGTTGAAAAACGATGTTAAAGACAGTATAGAGCGTTTATCGACTAGTTTTCAGTAACGACGAAGAAAAAAAACTTTTGGGGCTTTATAATATTTTCACAGAAACGTTAGAAGACTTTATATCACCTTTTTCAATAACTATCTGGACTGCCGGATTCCCAGATATTTTAACACTCATTTTTATTATTGAGCATTTGAAAAACATGAGACATACAATGAGAGTGTGCATTTCACACGCGGTAGAAGTGAAACCTTCAGAAAACTAAAGTGGGCAAGAGTGGGGAGGCTACGAAGCACCGTACAAAGAGAGGTTGCGCAAAAGGATACCGATTATACTATATCATTTATATATCGTGTATGTATTTCATCATTTATGTATTTTTTGTTTTAAATCGTAACGGTGCCAAAGTTTTCACTTCAACAATACTTTTGTACATTATGTATTATTAATTTCTCAAGATGAAATTACGTTAGAAACTAAATATTGCTTTGTTAATATTGAAATTTCAGTCGGAAAAAGCTGTGCAAAATTCTTGTCAGCAGAACTCACCGCTTTAGAGTTTTATTTTTTCCATTCAAACAGATTGTCTGCTTTATGGTAAAATTTATATGTATATACGTTTTGTAGGTTATAACTGAATGAACTTAAAAACTTAACGAAGTTATAATACACAAAATGTAATATAAATACAAAATAACAAAGCAGTTACAAAAGCCATGAATAGAATATGCCAAGCTTTTGTGTTTTGGAGTTATAGCATCATGAATGAACATGAAATGTCAGAGTATGGCTGATGTGATTAATTTAAAATGTCACAAACTTTAAATGCAGTTATTGCCACAGACTATTCGTTACGCATTGGTAATGCGAATTACGAATTACCTAATTACCCACAAACATAATGACGAATATGGGACAATTGGGTAAACGTACCGTGTATTTAATTTACTGTGGATAATTCGTCCGAGAACTGGTAGAACCACGAGCAATTAATAACTTTTTTTTATAATATAAGTAAAGTCAGGTATAGGCAGATGCTAGTTCAATAGTGAATTTCGTATAGGCACTGCCTACCCTACCGTTTTCCAAAAAATACGTAAATCTACACATTTAAAAAAAACGCATGAAGTTCGAGAACGCCGCGCGCGCCCTACAGACTGCAGTACTATGACGTGTCAAAAGCATGAACTAAATATGCCCAAATGCCTCCAAAGTCAGAGTAGATTTTACGTAATCAATGTTTACTAGTACACAAAATATATATCTACAGGCTTCATGCGTGTGCTGTGAATTGTGTGCGCATACAAGTGATAATTTGTTTGTTCAGCCTCAGAACATACCCCGATGGGGGTATGTTGTGAGGCTGAAGGTAGTGGGGAGGGGAAGGAGATAGGGAAGCGGAAGATGGGGAAGTACATGGCTACTCAGATCTGGTCACCAAACACGGCTAAAGCCATTTCAAGCAACGTTTCAATTCTGAATGTTTGACTTATACCAGGGCGATGGTGACAGTTTTCTGAAACGTGCCGTAAGTATACTACGTAGGTATATATTCTATTAAAATTAATTAATTAAAATAAAATGCGATTTGATCTTGCGACTTTCAGATTGCCAGTCGAGAGCCTTATTATCCCTCGACCACGGAGGCCGTTAAAGAGATTCAATAGCAATCAGCGACATCTGTTGGTACTGTCTCTTTTAATTAGAACTTGATAATATTTTGGTTAAATTATTTAACTTTCTTCCGCCACGTGAGGCCAAAATCTTTGTTTATTTATCAACATAATAATATATATTAACTTTACAATTGCTACTGAAAATCATGATGTTTCTGAAAATCATGATATGTCTGAAAATCATGATAAGTCTAAAAATCATGATTGGTCTGAAAATAATGATATGTCTGAAAATCATGATATGTCTGAAAATCATGATTGGTCTGAAAATCATGATATGTCTGAAAATCATGATAAGTCTGAAAATCGTGATTATGTCTGAAAATCATGATATGTCTGAAAATCATGATGTGTCTCAAATCTTACAAAGTGGGTTAGGTAATTCCAACCGCTGTGCGCTTCAGCCGGCAGCCGAGAATTTGTTTTAATTTTTTTATCAATTACTACTGCCTACCCCGATCAAAAACTCTGTGTACGCCACTGGGTATAGGTGTGCGGACGCTAAAGGTTGAGTTCAGTTTTATTGTGCACTCTCTCTTGTTTGTAAATAATGAAACACACCTCGCAGCGTGTTTCGTAATTTTTGACTACACGCCAATAAATGGGTAAGCATTTTGAAAGGCAATTCAAGCAAGTCCAATAAGATCATGATTTAAACAACATGGATCGTGGAAATATAATTACAATGGAATTGTGGCGGGTAAATCGTAATAGATTACAGACAAAGGGTTAACAAAAAATGGATGCTTGTTGTTAACGTAATATTCATTCTAATGCCTACAATACACGACATCGTTTTTCAGCCCGATTCCAATTTGAGACCAAAGTCAAAATGTTTCGCTCTACGCGATCGTTATTTTCATCTCTATTTTCATATCTACGATTTCAGTTGGCATCACAGCAAACATCATGGTTCATGTGTGGACCAATTTTATTGTGCACAATTCTATGAAAACGAAGTTTCCGATAGCAAGAAAAAAAAAATCGAGAATTTTTTAAACATTATTTTTGTTTTTTTTTTCATCGAAGGAAGCAAACACTTTGTGGTGTGACATTATATATTAAATGAAAAAATACCCTTGTAAAACACCACTTTTTATTGGAATTAATATTTAATAGCCTTATTAATTTATTCATTTCATACATTATTTTTGTATTAAACGAGAAGAATGTGTGGTGATAATAACGTTTATGATAACATTTGCCTAATAAAATGTGTGTGGTTTTTCTTTATTTTTGTTATCAGTAATTTTAGATAGAAAAAGAGTACGGTGAGCCATTTTAAAAACTTTCTGATGTTTTGTATTAAAAATTTAAATATTTCAGAAATTATACTCGTATGTGTATTTCTAATAATAAAATTTGAAAGCATATTATATAAACTTTCAAAAACAGTTTTTAATTTTCGGATACATTGCAAGTAAGTCTAAAGTCATGGTTTTTGAAAGAGAGAGTACGAAAACAGTAAGCAATATAGTTGTGAATGATGAATACTTGGAGCAGGTGGATGAGTTTGTTTATTTGGGAAGTATGTTTACGAGAGATGGGAAGGCTGATAGAGATATTGAAAGAAGGGTGAATGCAGGTAACTCTATTAATGGAGGACTGAACGCCGTTGGCACCAACAAAAAACTGTCCAAAGACGCGAAACTAGCCGTCCATAATGGAGTACTGGTACCTACCCTGATGTATGGCAGTGAGGCATGGAACTGGCAGAGGAAGGATGAAAGTAGACTGAACGCTGTAGAAATGAGATCCCTGAGGCGTATGTGTGGCAAAACCATGTATGATCGTGTGAGAAATGTGGAAATCCGCAAAGAATGCAAGGCTGATGTAAGCGTGATGAGTAAGATCAAGAAAGGAACGCTCCGATGGTTTGGGCATGTAGAGCGAATGAACGAGGAAAGGAGTGTAAGGAGAATATATGACGCAAATGTGAATGGTAGAAGAAGTCGAGGACGCCCAAGAAAGGACGTGCCAAGACCGGGATGTTTGGCGGTCCGTCCTCTCTGCCTACCCCTGCGGGGAAACGGCGTGATGGTTAGTTAGTTAGGATACATTGCTAAATATTACAGTTATTTTGATTTTATTGCAAACATAAATTTTGTGACTTTCTGACAGAATATGCCCGAGAACAGATGGGTTAATTATTATAATCAAAGATACTAATTTCGGCTGTCCGTGATGATGTGCGTGATGTTAAATATTTCTGGGTAATGCAATGTGTAAAAATATTCTCATTCAATAAACTTTAATTTACAAAATTGAAACTGATCGCAGGAATCAGGCGAAAAAGTAGGTACCAAATATATTTTATTCTAATAATAATTCCACATGAAGGATATGTATTTTACTGTTTAAATTTTTGACAGGCATCGTTATTTTTCACAAGTTTACTAACTGTGTTCATTCGAAATGTTCTAATTTGTCAAAAAAAAATGTTTTTGAAAGGCTGAGGAAAGTATTAATATCATTGTTTGGAAGTTACTCCAATAAAACTATGATTACCGTCACTCCTAGTCACATTGACCCAAGATTCTACCTCTCATGCCTTTTTAATTTCCAAAACTTCTTCTCCTTTCTTTCCCTAAAAAGACCCTCCACACAGCATCCATAAAGATGACATAGATTTTTTTCCCTCAGGGCCTCTATGTGGAGCTAATATAAAAAAAATGCACCTTAGAATTCTTAACTTTATTCTCAAAATAAACTTTTACCATCGAAGGAATGACGTTAAAACAAACCTAGCACAACGGGTCCATAGTTTGAATGCTCACGGGATCTGTAAATCATTTCCGTTTTATAAAAAAAATACACAATTGGTCTCCAAAACAAATAAAAATTTAATTTAATTTGTACAGGTACCAAAACTATTAATATCGAGATGGCAAAAATGTATTTGTGAAGTTAATTGGTATTTGTATAATAATAATATAATATTATGACTGAGAAGTTATATCGACATTAATTTAATAGATAACCTTAAAAATCAACAAAACAAAGAAAATAAGTCTAATCTAATAATTGTGAAAACAAGTTGAATAAAATTTCCATGGATTTCTCACTTCAACACCTACAATATCAATAATCTCTAGCTATATAGGTACTGTGCTCACCTACGTTTAAACAAACAAACAAAGATATAAAAATATATACCTAACGCGCTTTAAACTTTTGTAAGAAAGCCTATTCTAGTTAGCGTCTGGGTGTTTTTTAAAAAAATAATTTAATAATGTTATTATTAAATTCTGCAAGTATTTTAGTTTTTTATTATTGTGAACTGTTTCGGCTTACAAGACCATAGGTTATATCACTTTGAGAAGACTTATTTTTATGATTCTAAATTTAAATTTTGAAGGTACCGAAATTGATTTATTGCTATTGACTTATTTAAATGTATTTTAATGTTTAGG
Organism: Limnephilus marmoratus; assembly: GCA_917880885.1. Classification (NCBI taxonomy): domain Eukaryota; kingdom Metazoa; phylum Arthropoda; class Insecta; order Trichoptera; family Limnephilidae; genus Limnephilus; species Limnephilus marmoratus. The sequence goes on from OU862908.1 coordinate 11,002,839, forward strand.
TTTTCTAAACATGTCTACTGAGAAGGGAGAATAAATAAAAAAAATATTATTATTTTTACATGAATGCCGCACAAGAATCCCCAACTGCTTCCGTTTGGAGCCAGTGAGACTATGGCATCTCCAAATGGGGTATGTTGTGAGTCTGTAGGTAGTGGGAAGGGGAAGGAGATGGAGATGGAGAAGATAAAGGTGGGGAAGTACCTGGCTATTTAGATCTGGTCACCAAACACGGATAAAGCCATTCCAAGCAACGTTTCAATTCTGAATGGTGGTCTTACACCAGGGCGGTACTGAAAGTATCTTCCACTCTGGAACGTGCCGCAAATATACTATATATTATTTTAATTAATTAATTATGAAATACCACCACATAATACAAAATTTATTCGCCGGGTTCGAACCCGCGACATTGTGAGTCGAAAGTCTTACCTCGGGACCACGGAGGCCGTCATTATTTGTCCGTTTAAATCAATTTAGGCACCTTCAATATTGAAATTTAGAATCCTATAAATAGTCGTCTCAAAGTGATATAACCACAGTTTGATAATGGTCTTGTAAGCCGAAACAGTAATAAAAAAGGAAAACACTTGCGAACTTAGTAATAAGATTATTAAATTAATTTAAAAAATGAAATGGAGTTCTACGAATTAAACACAATGAATTAAATCTGGATGCTTCGACTACGATATTTCTTATGCAGATGACAAATCCCTGAATTTCCCGTCTCTCAAAACGTGAGAAAAGTTATAATTCAATTATTTGGCCTGTCTGGTAAAACGTAAAAAGGGCACCATGGCAAGGCAATGTTTATGTCTGCAATGTCTGCAGCCGCGTTACCGGTTAAATAATTGAATGTAAATCGTGTCTTACCTCAGAGCCGGTGTACAGGAGAGTGATTAGGTGAACAAACAGGTACTTCACTGGTCCACGGGTGATCTCACACTGCGCGCGCTCAGCGAGATCGCAGCTTATATAAAACTGTACTCCTTTGTCAGTAGCGAAAATTAGCGACAGTATGCATACGCAGGTATATGGGTGACCACAGTCGCTGGGAATAATTTGAGCCATACTTTTATAAAGTACGAAAATGTTTATGGGTTAAGTTGTGCAAGGCACTAATGAACTGTCTTGTCTGCAGGCGAATTTTTGATATTGCAGTGAGTTTTCGAAATGCGCTAGGATTAATAGTGCAACATGTTGGCAAATGTGCTCATGTTCAACTTCATCAATTATTAATTTGAGAATCAGGTACAGTTATTGCACGGGATTCATTTATTGGATTACCAACACCCCTGCCATAGGTCACCCAAAGTGTTTTGCTACTTTTGTGACTTAGCAGGTGTTCAGGGGTACGAATCTTGGTGGCGGGTGCATCTGTCCAACAACTACTTGGTACCGTATCGAAAGACTGGTTAAAGAAGACCTTTTGACCTTTCTAGTACTCTCTCGGAACATCGCCTTGAACCACTAGAGGAGGGATAGATTCATACGTCCGTCACTCCTGGACACAGTAACCGCCAGATTCCTACCCACCCCTTTTATACATTTTTCCTTCCCAGAACACCCCCTACACCCAGCCTCCCCAAAGATGACATAGGTTCTGAGGGGAATTATTTTCCACTGAACCACCTATGTGGATCTAATGGAAAAAAAAATAGTGATGTTTTCTGTTGCATAGATAAAGGAATTTTCCACGTCGATAAATGATAAATATGTAAATAGGGTCCCAAATAGGAAAACTCAGAACATTCGTTTATGAGCCTTCCTTTGTATTGGTCCTTGTCGAAAAGAGGTCAGCTTTTTAATCCTCAGCTTGTGCGTCTATGCTCTACCGGTTCTGTTTAGAAAATTATTAAAAACCGCTAGTCCACCAATATCATTCTAGGACATTGACATGATAAGTTTATCGGTTTTTTATTCTGTTTTTCTACATCATTACGTAAAACTGTTTTTTTACTCATTTTGCATTTGCATCTCCAAATTCCTAAATGAACAAATTTGCTAACCGTTTTCTCTCATACAACCAAAGGCTGTAATGAGCGAATATTAAAATTATATGTTGTGTAAAATAATTATAATATAGGTACATCTATCTATCAAAAATCATTAAAAAATAATTAATAGCAAAACCTCCATCGCAACACAAGCAACATTATGCGCTTAGTGTAGTGAAATTCAAATATTGTCAATTTATTAACCCTTTTATTAGTGAGTTTTTTTTTGCCATCTATATCGTGGGAGTGAGTTATTTTACCTGATTACACAAGTGGATTTCGGAGCTTTTTTGATTACTATGTACAACCTTTTATTATTGCGTTGTAAATTTAGTTGGACAAATTCAGTAGTTCTCAACATTTTACAAATAAAAAGTTTTCAAAATATATATACAATATTTTTTTATATAAAAAGAAATGTAGGTACAATAATAAAGGGATAACAAAAGGGATAATAAGGGATTTCAAGGCTTCTTTCAAAGACCAGTATTAAATTTCTTCCATCCATTTGCATACTAATATATTATGTAGGGGATAATATTCGTGAAAACGGTATATGAAGTAGACACATATGATATCTTAACTCTAACCAATACATTCAACAATAAAAACAAAGTGAAGTCACATTTCGCACGTTCAATGCCAAACAACAAACAATTGTTATCTTCGTAAAAATAAATTATTTACCTAAATAATTTGGCTGAATGTACCAATCAATGCGTTAACTATGTATTTTACTTGTCAGATTTTCGTTGCTTTTAAAAATCTACTGAAATTTACGTGTTTTTTCTATATCTATTTTTATTTGCTTAATTGAAATTATCCCACGAGTTGCGGATCTTTCGGCTATACCACGGAGATGGCTGGTAACACACCTTATCGTGTTTTGTGGGAACATAATATATGAATACGGAATGATTCTCATTGTTTATTAAACATAATCTGCTTTTCATGTATCCGCATTTTTAAAGAAACGTTCTAAAAAGTGCATAGTAATTATAACCAAGGTGAGGCCACTTTACCAATAGTATAAGTCACATTCCGACAAATTACGTAACTCTCAATCGAATCTAAATATATCAATGCATTTATTACATAGTCGTAAGAACAGCAAAATATTGAAATATCGGACTTATTAATAGGCTTATGTCTGTACGGTTGAAATTCAAGAATTCGTGTAAGAATGAAACTGTAACGCGGCGCCTTACTACAAACCGTGGAGTTTATGTACTTTTGTAAGGAGGCGTCTACTAATATCTACAGGAATTCCATAAACTGAAGAAATCGAACTAACATCTATGAGAACCAAAGTGCGTACGAATATCTACAGCTCAAACTGCTGACTAATATCTATGAGAACCAAAGTGTTGACGAATATCTACAGCACTGGCAGAGGTTGGATTTGTAATTATGTATAGCATATTGGAATAACGTAATATTGCATATGCAGTTTAAAAAACTAAATTTATGTATGTATGTATGTAAAAATCCCTAATATCGGACTATTGGACACATTTAGCTGAATATTAAGGATTTGGGTTTTTGTTTTAACAGCTTTCTTTATTTCGAGTGCTTCTGAATTATTTAGTCTGTTACCATGACCATTTCTATGTCAGTTAGGTTAGTTTAGGTTAGGTTGTGGTGCCGTGTATTTCGAATAAATAAATATCTTTGTATTATGACCTCCATGTTTGTTCAATAAATTATTGTCCTCGTAAACAGCAAAATACGTAATATTATGCAAAAACTTCATGTACGTACTTTAAACGTTTAAGCTTTTACGTAATTAGTAATTACATAATTGAAGTAATTTATCCTTTTCCGTACAACCTCTTGCTCAGCTGACCTCTGTAGATATTAGACCAACCTACTCTCTGTAAATATTAGTTCAACCTACGCTCTGTAGATATTAATCAACACTGGGACCGTCATAGATATTCGTCCGACCTTAGCTCTGTAGATTTAGTCAACACTCTGAAGTTCGTAGATATTAGTCCAACATATGAGCTGTAGATATTCGTCCGACAAACAGGCTGTAGATATTAGTATCTGGAGTCAGGGCCGGTTTTAGCACTACCAGCGCCCTGGGCGAGATTTCCACGGCGCCCCTAACTGCAATTCAATTCCATACGAAAAAAGGCAATGGGTATAATGAAATAACCGTTTATTAAAAAAACAAACTATTTACTTAAAAAACTAATAAAATTTCACTTTTCTAGTCTTTCTATCGGCAAAATTGATAACCTAATAAAATTCTTTGATTAAGTTTTATCAAAATCGATGTTTTCAGCAATTTCATTTTCGATTGACAAAGTTGCCAAGTTTGTCAATTTAGGTTGAGATATTGTCGATCGCAGATAGGTTTTTATCTTGAATGAATTGTTTCATTGTTTTCTAGTTTTTTTTATTATGAAATGATAATTTTAGAAATGTCGCCCTGTATCATTCTTCGGATAATTATCAATGTGAGTTTGCACTGGGCCACTAGTTATTATATGATCAATTATTTTGCTATTTCGAATGAGTGGCCAAGTGGCTAGATCCGCTATATTCGATACAACAGTACTAACGTCATCTAGCATTTGTATTTGTTGTACATCACAATGGAATCATCCTGAGCGGCATCTGTAATTGTAGCACAACTTATTCCCTCACTTCGAGAAACTTCGTCCACAATCTCTTCAGCAGCTAGCTGACTTGTCAGTCAGAGGCTCCATTACCGATGAATTCGTTTGTATTCCAGATGTAGATGCCACATTTAGGTCTTGATTTTTTGTTATAATATATTTATCTATATTCATAAACTTTTTTGTTTTTTGAAATTCCTTTTCTTTTTCTGCCTTTCGTTTTCTATATTTTGACCCGATTTCTTTTGATTAGATCAACGTGTTCAGACATTTTGTACTAATTAGTTAAGTAGTAATCAATAAAATCTGCAACAAATTAAATCTCTGTAAGTCGAAACATTTTTAAAAATAAATTGATTACAATAAAATTTCTTATCACGCTATCCAGCGAGGACGACCAAAAACGCATTATATTTGGGATAGCGTTAAACACGGGAAGAAAGATAAAAAAAATGTAAGTAACATTGACATGGCAGCAGAATATTTGTGAAATGTTTTACTTTTACAAGCTTGTGTTTCGCGACAGTGCTTAGATTTGGAAAAAAAAATCACGGTCATCCACTCGTTCCTGTGGGAATGAGATTTTTCCCGCATTAAAAAGCAGGTTATCTATATATTTCCTCTGGATCTATATTATCTCCGTATCAAAATTTTATCAATATAGTATAATTAGTTCCAAAGATTGCCCCGCCCCAAACGTATAAACTTACCAACAAATGTTATAGAGATCGATAGATAGCAGAGAGAGAAAAATATAGTAGAAGAGAGTGTTTAGTATAGATTGTTAAAATAAATTTGTACTTACCTAATAAAATGATCCGTCAAAATATCAAATAACAAATACCTACTTTTACACTTAACACTATTTATATTTCAACTTTTTATATAAAACTAATGGCACACCCTAGTCGGAACCAAGAGTGACGAACAAGAGCATCGCGTAACATCACGTAGCGTCGCATCGCATAGCGTAGAACGTCTGATTACTGTGTTTGTTTGATTTAAAAATAATTGGAATTAAGTGCGTCCACTTATGCAAAGAATAGGAATGAGCTGGATGTGTTCCACTTCGTCAAAAATAACGCCAACTCTTTTTAAATAAAATGTTAAAAAGATATAAATAATGTGTTTCTCTATGCTTGGGGATTCCCAGTAAAATGAACTGCATTCAGTGCTCCGATCGAAGGGATTGTACACTACGTTCCAGTTCTAGTATTGCCACCATAACAATTTTTTTCCTATATTTAGGGAATTTACGAGTAAGTAGGACTGACTCAAAGAGCGAGGGAATATGAAGGGGCGTCTGCGGCGCCTGTGGTGCCCCTTTAAATCCGGCGCCCTGGGCGGTCGCCCAACCGCGCCCTACCCTAACGCCGCTACTGTCTGGAGTCCTTTTGTAATACGAATAGAACCGAATGAAAGCAATGCCAAATATATGGCGCTACTTACGTTAACAGATCGCATGAGGAGTATTCCCTGGCAGGCGTAAGTACTAGGTACTCAATTTGTAATTTTGAGTATCTCACTGGAAGTGGAGAGATTGACGATAATATGATTATTATTGTAACTGGCAATTGTGAATAATAATACCATGCGGCTATATGTTACATACGACGTCATTGCCTGTCGCAATTAAATTATTTGTTCCGGTGACTAGTTGTCACTGGATCTCAGTGGATCCGAGGAACCGGCTATTTTTGGAACCAGTTTCTATCGATTTATAAAATGGTCACCAACACTCAAACTGGGTGAAGCCGAACCAAAAGCCACCCGCAGGGTCTAGCAGCAAAAACCTGTTTAAAGATTATGTTCCATCATCTACTGGTCGCCTAAGGCGCAGTTAAACCCGGTGGTCAACATAAAAAATATCATGTAAAATGTATATGACAGCGATTTTGCGAGAGTTTCAAATAACTGGTGTGCTCACGATCGTGACATTAAACCGTATTCATAAAACTGAAGGATATCCTTGTAAGTATAAGGTAGAAGTGTAAGGTTTTGAGTTGAAGAAAAAGGTAGGAGTATAAGCATTTCCTTTTTTTCGTACTCATAATGATTACCTTATACTTGCAAGAATATCCTCCAAGAATAAGTAAAAGGTTGTTGGAATTGTTGGCTTTGTGACTGTGCCGCGGCAGGTTCCAACCTATTTTTGATGGTTTGTTTATTTGCGGTATTTCATTCTTATCGGTGTTATTTGATTACATTACTTCGATCAGAGAAGATGTATTCGTCAAGCAGCAATAGTGATAGTACAGAAAAAGATAATGCTAAAACCGAACTGCAGTTCATAGCAGGTGAAATTGCCAATGCCCCGTGATTTTGGAAAAATTCTTTGTAATCACGGACAGGTGTTGATAAACGCTGCTTGTAGTGTTTAATTTTTCTCAGTTACACAATATCTGCTACTGACCACACTCGAAATTGTTGAAGGATTTCCTTTTATTTAGAGTAAAAGGTAACGTATATGAATAACCAAATACTTTTTGTGAAGGATATGCTCATACTCTATAAGTATAAGGTTTTACTAGGAATATTATGAATGTGAGCTGAAGGATTTCCTTTATATTCTGCAAGTATAATCATAACCTTTTTTTGTGAATACGGCCCAATATTTTAACTAATATGTGAGTATTTTTATCACATGTATAACCGGCAAAGGTGGGTAGTATTTTTTGTCATATTTTTCTATTTTGCTTACCAACCATAAATATACCAAATCACATACATACCAAATAAAGCTTTGTGAGGAAAGGAGAGAGATAACGGGAGACGAAAATACATTGTTCAGGACCTAACGATATATGGAGAAGTCCCAAAACTATTTTAATACTAAATTTTGTGTTATAAATTACATGTGTAGGTATTATTCCTGTGTTATTTCTGATAACCCTTAATGTGGCCAGTACTGTCCGCTGTCCCTAGTGCAATCGAACATTCGAATAACACTGATTGTAAATATGGAACCTCTGGTTGTACTATACGTTCAAGGACAACGTTACACATCATTGATATTCCAACTTTGGTTATGGTTCATGGCACCAGTGGAACGGACATGTTTGTTGACCATCACAACATTATCACTATAACAAAAAATATCACATTATGTACGTCTTTCAAAAAGTCATCTAAATAATAACGCGTCAAGGAAAAAAATCTATGAAAAATTATTATAAATTTATCAAACCTTTATTAAGCCGCCGCTACCCGAATTTCTACCGATATCTCCCACATTTGAAGTTTTTAAGCTCTTAAAAAAATATACGTTATTTTTTAAGATAATATCTAGACGTGTTCCACGCCGAAACGCAAATTATATCAAATTTCCTCAATAGAAAAAAAATCGCAAAGTATGCTCCGAAAATTGTTATAAACACGTTCCTTTCACTTATTTCTTGAGGCGGGTATGGGTACCGCCGCCCCGGGAACCATTCATTGGATAACCAACACCTTTGCCATAAATCACCCCAAGTGGTTCGCTACGTTTGGTGACTTAGCAGGGGTGCCCGGGTTCATGTTCAGGTTTGTCCAGGTCTTGGCGGCCGATGCGTCTGCTCACCTGTTGCGTGGTGGACAGGATCGAGAGAGACTGGTTGAGGGAAGTCTTTTATCCTTTCCAGGCCAGAATCTCTCGATTCATCGCCTTGCACCACAGTTGGAGGGATGGATTCATACCTCCGTCACTCCTGGACTCACTGACCCCCAGTTTCTTACCCATCCCTCGTACCCTTTTCCTTCTCATAACTTCCTCTCCTTCCTTTCCTTAAAACAACCCTCCACACAGTATCTCCTAAGATGACATAGGCCTTGAGGGAAATTATTTTCCTCAGAGCCTCCTGTGTGGAGCGAATGTAAATAAAAAATATATCAAAAAAATCACAGTCTTACTTTAAATTCTATTTTAGTTGTTCCCCACGAGATTTTGGCTCTATTTTAAACGAGTCGTGCTTTACTAAAGATTTTCACAATTTTCGCTTCAATTTTATCGTTTTAAATATCAGCGCGCTCTCTCCAACATTCGTAATTAGGTACATATCTCTCCATCTTTTTCATTTTGAGCGGGGATACGGCGCCTGCCATTTAACGTGTTCAGAAAACTAATATTTACTTAATGGTTACCGGACAACTCAGAATCTTGCAACTTCAACACCTCCTTTGAAAGTCATTAAAAGTGATGAATTTTTTTTTACATTAACTCCACACAGAAGAAGCAAACGATTTTTCTTCAAAGTCTATGTCATCTGAGATGCTGTGTGGAGAGATTTTTGAGGTGAGAAAGAAATGAACGTTCATCTTGAAGAGATCCATGTTGAAGGAAGAAGGAAACACAGAGGCCGGCAAATCGTTCCACAAATTTAACGAGCTGTTAAACTCAATAACGAGTCATGGAAGCGACCCATTCTCATGTGACAAATGTCAACCGTGTGCATATGTTGGGCATGCGTTTGGCGTGTTAGAGAGCTAGTTAAAGCTTCCAGTATTAGGAAAGAGGATCGATCTGGGCTTTTCGTAAAAGCCTCCAGAACTCCTGCCCTATACGGTCTTCCAAAAATTCACAAAAAGGATATACCAATGAGACCGATTGTCAGTGCTATTGGTGCACCTACTTACAAACTGTCCCAATACCTATCTAGACTACTGCAGATGCAAACTGGAAAAACTGAATCGTGGATTAAGGATTCTACACATCTGATCAGTAAACTTAAGAAGGTTAAGACTGATGAAAGGGATATTCTTGTCAGTTTTGACGTAGTTTCTCTTTTTACGAATGTGCCTCTAGAAGACTCCATGACAATGCTCAGGGAGATATATGAGGAAGACATTTGCAAACTTTTTGAACACTGTCTCAAAACAGGATATTTTGCATTTCAGGGTGAGCTTTTGGAGCAAGTGGAAGGAGTTGCGATGGGCAGTCTGTTGTCGCCAGTTCTAGCTAACTTCTTTATGGAGAAGTTTGAAGAAGTGGCACTTGACACAGCTTCGGCTGTTCCAAAGGTATGGTGGCGTTATGTCGATGATGTTTTCGCCATTTGGCCTCATGGAATAGAGAAACTTAACGAATTCCTAGACCATCTTAACTCACTTCACAGTAAAATTAAGTTCACAATGGAGTTGAAAAATAACCACAAAATCCTGCCTTTTCTAGATGTGGAAGTGATGCGAAAAGAAGATGGTAGCCTAGGACACACAGTGTATAGGAAACCAACTCATACGAATCGGTATCTACATGCTGATTCGCATCACCACCCAGCGCAGAAGAGAGGACTTATCCATACGCTGGTAACCCGAGCGACCAGAATATGTGAAGAAACAAAAATCGGAGCGGAACTTACTAAGCTCACCGATGCACTGGAGCGTAACGGTTACCCGGCAAGGCAGACAAGGCAAATAATAAGAGCCAAATCTACACCAAACGAAGACAGAATTGAACAAGAGTCTAAAGGCTGTGCTTTCCTACCTTATGTTCACAATGTGACAGACAGAATTACCAGACTGTTGAGGAAAGAAAGTATCAAGACTGTCTTCGGAACCACGACCAAAATACAAGACCTACTGAGGTCTGCAAAGACCAAGTTTCCTCTGGAAACAGATGGAGTATATAAACTCAGCTGTTCCGGATGGGATAAGGTCTATGTTGGCCAGACAGAGCGGACGATCTCCAAAAGGATATCGGAACACTTTCAAGCATGTAAACTTGACCACCCTGACAAATCGGCAATCGCCGAGCATTTAATTGAAACCGGCCATTACTTCGGATTTGTTCCTGAAGTCCTGGGCAGACCCAAAACCTATAGAGCACGCTTAATTACAGAGGCAATTGAAATTCATAAAAATCCTATTAACATTAATAGAGACGACGGAGCTAATAGACTGGGAGGCGAGATAGGTAAACCCTACGTCATCGAGTACACGGATGAAACTACTTTGTAGTGATAATGGACATCTAGAAAACCCTAAAAAAGCTGGTCTGCCGGTGCGCCTCTTGGCAGGAGCCGCGCAGTCATGGAAATAGTCAGCGATTTTTTTCGAAAAAATTACGTCATCGAGTACACGAACGGGAATGGTCTCATATGATAAAGATCGATTAGAAAATGAGAAAAAAGCAGGTCTGCCAACCGGCAGCCTGGCACGTTCGCAGGCAGCCGGCGTCAAAGTGGGGTAAAAAATAGTAAATTTTACGTCATCGAGTACACGAATGAAACCAACTAATAAGTATAGTCCAGATCATTCCATTTAAGAATTTCTTGATCTGCCGACCAGCAGCCTGGCAGCTTTTTGTGTACGATGTTTTAAAGTTTTTTTTTATTTTTCTTAATTTTTCGTATATCTTTATTATTATTTTTATTTCACTATATTTTTAAAAACTTTGAATGCTATATTTTAAAAAAATAAACATAAAATATTTAAAAAAATAATTTGAGAGTTTTGAGTGTACCTATCCGTCAGGCGAGCCTTTCGACGCCAAACCACTTACGAAACCTGCCGCGGTGTCACTCACCGCTGTCACGTGTTAATATTTTTGTACAAATTTATAATAATAATAGTCCTTTTAAGATTGCCTAATAGTCCATAGTAGTTGCAAGTTCGAAAAACCAACCCACCGTCGCCGTAAGAGCTGCGTTCGTCCGAAAAACGAAGGAAATTTCCGAACCCCGTCCGTTTCATATCGGTTTCGCTTGCCCTGCTGCATCGATTACATCGAATACAAGATCTAAACTAAAGAAAACCTGTAGTCTAGATCATTTTATTTATGACTTCCTTGGTCTGCCGATCAGCAGCCTAGCAGTTTTTTGTGTACGATCTTTTAAAGTTTTAATTTTTTTTTTAATTAAAAAAAAACTATTCTCAATATCTTTATTATTATTTTTATTTGAATATGGTTTTAAATATTTAGAATGCAAGATTTTAAATAAAATAAGTTGTAATCATAAAAAGAAATTTTTTAGTGTTCCAAGTGTCCCCATCGGACGGGAGAAGCTTTCGACGCGAAACAACTTACTGAAAACTGGCCGCGGAGCCCTTCGCCGCCAACGCGTGCCCATATTATTAAACAAATTTATCATAATAATAGTCTTTTTAAGATAACCTAATAGTTTAAAGTGGTTGGAAGTTCGAACAACCACCGCACCGTTGCCATGAGAGCTGCGTTCGTCCGAGAAACGACGGAAATTTCTGAACCCTGTCAGTTTCATATCGGTTTCGCTTGCCCTGCTGCATCGATTACATCGAATACAAGATCGAAACTAACGAAAACCTGTAGTCCAGATTATTCCATTTATGACTATTTTAGTTTACCTACCAGCAACCTGGCAGTTTTTGTGTACGATGATTTAAAGTTTTAAATTTTTTTAAATTTAAAAAATGATATTTTTAATATCTTTATTATTATTTTTATTTCAATGTGGTTTTAAAAACTTAGAATGCCAGATTTTAAATAAAACTAGTTGAAATGATAAAAATATATATTTTGAGTGTTCCGATTGTACCCATCGGCCGGGAGAGGCTTTCTACGTGAAACAACTTACTGGAAACTGGCTGCGAAGCCCTTCGCCGCTATCGCGTGCCTATACTATTATACAAATTTATAATAATAATTATTTTTTTAAGATAACCTAACAGCCCATAATGGTTTAAATTTCGAACAACCACCACACCGTCGCCATAAGAACTGCGTTCGTCCGAAAAACGACGGAAATTTCCGAACCCCGTCCGTTTCATATCGGTTTCGCTTGCCCTGCTACATCGATTACATCGAATACAAGATCAGAACTAACAAAAACCTGTAGTCCAGATCATCCCATTTATGACTTTCTTGGTCTGCCGACCAGCACCCAGTCAGTTTTTTGTGCATCATCTTTTAAAATTTATTTTTTTTTTAATTTAAAAAATGATATTTTTATTATCTTTATTTTTATTTTTATTTCAATATGGTTTTAAAAACGTATAATGCCAGATTTTAAATAAAATAAGTTGTAATGATAAAAAAATAAATTTTGAGTGTTCCGATTGTACCCATCGGACGGGAGAGCCTTTCAACGCGAAACAATTTACTGGAAATTGGCCGCGGAGCCTTTCGCCGCCATCGCGTGCCCATATTATAGCCTGGTTGGTACACTCTAGTACACTTAAATTAATTTTTTTATCATTGCCACTTATTTTTTTTTAATCTGGCATTCCAATTTTTTAAAACCGTATTGAAATAAAAATAATAATAAAGATATGAAAATAATTTAAAAAAAAATAAAAACTTTAAAAATCGCACGAAAAAAAACTACCAGGCTGCTGGTCGGCAGACTAAAGAAGTCATAAATGGAATTGTCTAGACTACAGTTTTTTGTTAGTTTCGATCTTGAATTCGAAGTAATCGGTGCAGCAGAGCAAGCGAAACCGATATGAAACGGACGGGGTTCGGAAATTTCCGTCGTTTTTCGGACGAACGCAGCTCTTATGGCGACGGTTCGGTGGTTGTTCGAAATTTAAACCATTATAAGCTGTTAGGTTATCTTAAAAAACAATTATTATTATAAATTTGTATAATAGTATAGGCACGCGATGGCTGCGAAGAGCTCCGCAGCCAGTTTCCAGTAAGTTGTTTCACGTAGAGGCTTTCCCGGCCGATGGGTACAATCGGAACACTCAAAATATATTTTTTTATCATTACAACTAGTTTTATTTAAAATCTGGCATTCTAAGTTTTTAAAACCATATTGAAATAAAAATAATAATAAAGATATTAAAAATATAATTTTTTAAATAAAAAAAAATTTAAAACTTTAAAAGATTGTACACAAAAAACTGCCAGGTTGCTGGTCGGTAAACTAAAAAAGTCATAAATGGAATGATCTGGACTACAGGTTTTCGTTAGTTTCGATCTTGTATTTGATGTAATCGATGCAGCAGGGCAAGCGAAACCGATATGAAACTGACAGGGTTCAGAAATTTCCGTCGTTTCTCGGACGAACGCAGCTCTCATGGCGACGGTGCGGTGGTTGTTCGAACTTCCAACCACTTTAAACTATTAGGTTATCTTAAAAAGACTATTATTATGATAAATTTGTTTAATAATATGGGCACGCGTTGGCGGCGAAGGGCTCCGCGGCCAGTTTTCAGTAAGTTGTTTCGCATCGAAAGCCTCTCCCGTCCGATGGGGACACTTGGAACACTAAAAAATTTCTTTTTATGATTACAACTTATTTTATTTAAAATCTTGCATTCTAAATATTTAAAACCATATTCAAATAAAAATAATAATAAAGATATTGAGAATAGTTTTTTTTAATTAAAAAAAAAATTAAAACTTTAAAAGATCGTACACAAAAAACTGCTAGGCTGCTGATCGGCAGACCAAGGAAGTCATAAATAAAATGATCTAGACTACAGGTTTTCTTTAGTTTAGATCTTGTATTCGATGTAATCGATGCAGCAGGGCAAGCGAAACCGATATGAAACGGACGGGGTTCGGAAATTTCCTTCGTTTTTCGGACGAACGCAGCTCTTACGGCGACGGTGGGTTGGTTTTTCGAACTTGCAACTACTATGGACTATTAGGCAATCTTAAAAGGACTATTATTATTATAAATTTGTACAAAAATATTAACACGTGATAGCGGTGAGTGACACCGCGGCAGGTTTCGTAAGTGGTTTGGCGTCGAAAGGCTCGCCTGACGGATAGGTACACTCAAAACTCTCAAATTATTTTTTTAAATATTTTATGTTTATTTTTTTAAAATAAAGCATTCAAAGTTTTTAAAAATATAGTGAAGTAAAAATAATAATAAAGATATACGAAAAATTGAGAAAAATAAAAAAAAACTTTAAAACATCGTACACAAAAAGCTGCCAGGCTGCTGGTCGGCAGATCAAGAAATTCTTAAATGGAATGATCTGGACTATATTTATTAGTTGGTTTCATTCGTGTACTCGATGACGTAAAATTTACTATTTTTTACCCCACTTTGACGCCGGCTGCCTGCGAACGTGCCAGGCTGCCGGTTGGCAGACCTGCTTTTTTCTCATTTTCTAATCGATCTTTATCATATGAGACCATTCCCGTTCGTGTACTCGATGACGTAATTTTTTCGAAAAAAATCGCTGACTATTTCCATGACTGCGCGGCTCCTGTCAAGAGGCGCACCGGCAGACCAGCTTTTTTAGGGTTTTCTAGATGTCCATTATCACTACAAAGTAGTTTCATCCGTGTACTCGATGACGTAGGGTTTACCTATCTCGCCTCCCAGTCTATAAGCTCAATAGTTCTTGGTATCCGGTAATTGACGGCTACACCAAAGCTAAATGCAAAAAACCATCTTGAAGTATACTGTAATGCCAGCCCGCAGTGGATTGGTGCTGGCAACACGGTATTGCTTCGAAGTACTTAAGCACACATTTCATCTCTAACATTTACACATCTGCCCTGATGATGGACACTGTAACGCTGTCCGAAACGTTGGCTAAAGGAGGAGGTAGCGCAACACGGCATAATACCCTGACGGTTAAATTTGTTCATACAAAAGTCCTAAAATCGCGATTAAAAAGTGGGAGGGTGGGGGTAGGAGGGTGAAAATTTGGGGTTATAGGTATTTTTTGATGCCAAAGAAAATGTGAAAAGATAGAAAATTTTTCTGGGTATTTCCCTTTACGACCTTTTCTCATATCTACCAAACATACATAAAAAAATTTCATAAAAATCGGTCGAGCCGTTTCGAAGGAGTGCGACCACAAACACCGTGACACGAGGCTTTTATATATATAGAAATATTCCACATTCCAAATTATATTATTATTTCATCTTCCAGCTAGAAAATTTGTGTGTCCAGCATCTAATTGGCAAGTTATTTAAGAATTCAAGTCAATAATATTTTTTGTGTGAATACCGCATAAGTTGAAGTCAATGGGATTATGGCACACATAATAGGAGTATGTGTGTGTGGCCAAAGGATTGTGGAGGACGGTATCAGGTATTCAGATCTGGTCGCTAAATAAAATTTTAATCTACGTTTAGATTTTGAATGGTGATCTTTTACACGGGCGATACTCAGAGTATCTGTATCTATTCCACAGGAGGCGTCTACTAATATCTACAGGAATTCCAAAAACTGAAAAAATCGAACTAATATCTATGGAAACCAAAGTGTTGACGAATATCTACAGCACAAACTGTTGACTAATATCTATGAGAATCAAAGTGTTGACGAATATCTACAGCACTGGCAGAGGTTGAATTTGCAATTATGTGTAGCATATTGGAATAATGTAATATTGCGTATGCAGTTTAAAAAACTTAATTTATGTAAGTTGGTCCAGTAAAGGAAGGAGTTGTAGAGTGCGTGAGCAGGAACCTAAGCGATTTTTTCAGGACTTGTTTAGGGTGCTTAGGGTGTGAAGATACTAAAAGTCCTGACGTCTAGGTGGTGAGCTAGGGGGGGGGAGGGGGGGAGGAAGTTCCCGATTTTCGGGTTTCCGTTTATATCTCAAAAACGGTGCGTCGCAGAGGAAAACTTTTTTAGAATAAGTAAAAGCTCATAAAATTATCTACAACTTTTATTCTATACGTAATTTTGGAAATCCCAACCATTTTTGAGTTATACGCTCCACAAATGTCAATATTTTCGAAAAAAATCATTTTACCCCACATTTTTCATCAAACATTCCTTCATATCGTCTAAAATATTCATCCAAGAAAGAAATTCATTTGAAAAAAGTTGTAAATAATTTAATTACCTTTTAGAATATATATTGATATGTAAATAAACCTCCAACCAGTAAATATTTACAGCAATTTTAAGTTTTTTCGTAAAATGTCATTTTCAGAAAGAGCTGTTTTTTCTTACCAAATTATTAAGACGGGTTTTTTGTTCATGGGAAATTCCTTATTAATTTTTGCACGCAAGAAAGCAGGTAAGTTGTTCTCGAACAGATGATTATTGGAATTCATTTTATAATCATTATTATTGTGATGGGTGATTAGGTTAGTCGTCGGAGATGCTACAATAACGTGCTACGATGCTGTTCGAGTTGGTGAAAAGGCAATGAATGCGATAGTGGGCTTGACATTCTCAGACATCAAGTTGTCCCGCAAAGTTCGGGCATTCCCAATGTCTTCTGTCAGCTCGTCGATAAAAATTTACGATGAAAAGGTTGCAGTTGACCCAACATTGCTGTTTCAGCGGATGTGTATAAGCAAACGATCAGATGAGGATTTGATGAAATTCTTTGAGTATTAGTTGGCCCCATTTCCCTTGGCACTGTTCTCAATAACATCATGTTACACTCTCAACTTTATATGGATTCACGTTATCATATCCTCTTTGGACGTGAGGGTCCTGGCAAGCGTTGTTCATCCATGGAATCGCCATTCTCAGTGGTGGATGGTTCTTGCTGAAAGGGCTCTACGTCGTTTTCATCGTCGTCCTCGGCAACAGGCACGCTATTGAAGTATCTCCCTTGGCAGTGAAGGCACGCTGCAGAACAGGTCAGCATTTCTTTTCAGCATCCACATTTGCCAATTGCACAATCCTTGGTGCAGCGGCAAAATATCATTTTCAGAAGGACCTCCGGTGCTGGAAGATCTTCTGTTGTAATTGGCACCAGGGTGTCTCCTTCGTGTTTCCACCCCCATTCTTCAGGGAGCAGCTCAATTCCGAGCCACTGCTGAACTTGGTGGTATGTCCGCCGGGAATGCTGTTTAGCTGCACTCTCTGTTGGAGGGAGGGAGCTGATGTCAGGCTTCATATTTGCCACGGACCTTGTGAACGACTGGAAGCGGTACTGGTAAAGGGAGGTCTGTCTTTTTGGCGCCGCATACCATTTCAGAAAGCATTTATTTCCAGCCTCTTTAACCTCGTCGTGAGTGGAGGAGGGGTTGTAAAAGATCATTGCCGCTTGCTTGATCATTTTTGACTCCAAATACAATTTTGAAAAGCCCACCTTGCTTCTCCTGAAAGTTGCAGACGTTGTATCGCATCCGGTAAATGCATGTAAAAATATTATGTGTTCAAATCCACAATGCTGCATCTCTTGGGTGGACAGTGTCATTGTTTTGGTTTCCCTCGTCCGGGTTTCAGCAGCAGAATATCTTAGGTGGGAGGAGTGGAAGCAATCAAAAGGACAGTGAGGTCCACATTCTCACCAAAGACAGCCACAGAGTTGTGAAAGAATAATTCCACAGCAATCTTCACGATAAGGACGTCAGCATCATCGGTGGCCTGAAGAGTCTGTATCTCATTCTCCCGAAACTTTGTCTGTAGTAAGGAGATGAAGTTACTTTTGTTGGTAGGATTGGATAAAAAATCTTCCTGTTTAACGGGTATTGATTTGTTCCTTGTCAAATTGATGTCGGCTGACCTTCTCAGTCTGTATCGTCGCATCTGTTCTTATGATTTCGTACTATTGGATGGGTTTGCGTACCCATCAAATACCACAGTGCGAGTCATTCCAGGATAGTGGTGATAGACATAGGTGATATAACGATCACAAATTGCGGCAACGGAGGTATCTTTTTGTCAAATTACTCTGTGTAGTAGAAATCCTCCGTCCACAACTATGTACATCTGAGACAGTAGAACAGTTTTTTTGGTAGGCTCGAATAAGCTATACAGAACAGATTTAGTTGTCTTTCGCATCCCACTTTCATTGAACAGTGTTAAGGGAAATGAGGCCAACTCATACTCAAAGAATTTCATCAAATCCTCATCTGATCGTTTGCTTATACACATCCGCTGAAACAGCAATGTTGGGTCAACTGCAACCTTTTCATCGTGAATTTTTATCGACGAGCTGACAGAAGACATTGGGAATGCCCGAACTTTACGGGACCACTTGATGTCTGAGAATGTCAAGCCCACTACCGCATTCATTGCCTTTTCGCCAACTCCAACAGCATCGTAGCACGTTATTGTAGCATCTCCGACGACTAACCTAATCACCCATCACAATAATAATGATTATAAAATGAATTCCACTAATCATCTGTTCGAGAACAACTTACCTGCTTTCTTGCGTGCAAAAATTAATAAGGAATTTCCCATGAACAAAAAACCCGTCTTAATAATTTGGTAAGAAAAAACAGCTCTTTCTGAAAATGACATTTTACGAAAAACCTTAAAATTGCTGTAAATATTTACTGATTGAAGGTTTATTTACATATGAATATATATTCTAAAAGGTAATTAAATTATTTACAACTTTTTTCAAATGAATTTCTTTCTTGGATGAATATTTTAGACGATATGAAGGAATGTTTGATGAAAAATGTGGGGTAAAATGATTTTTTTCGAAAATATTGACATTTGTGGAGCGTATAACTCAAAAATGGTTGGGATTTCCAAAATTACGTATAGAATAAAAGTTGTAGATAATTTTATGAGCTTTTACTTATTCTAAAAAAGTTTTCCTCTGCGACGCACCGTTTTTGAGATATAAACGGAAACCCGAAAATCGGGACCTTCCTCCCCCCCTCCCCCCCCCCTAGCTCACCACCTAGATGTCAGGACTTTTAGTATGTTCACACCCTAAGCACCATAAACAAGTCCTGAAAAAATCGCTTAGGTTCCTGCTCACGCACTCTACACCTCCTTTTGGACCATTCGTTTACTGGACTAAGTGTGTATGTAAAAATTCGTAATAACGGACTATTGGACACATTTAGCTCATTAGTCCAACCTACGCTCTGTAGATATTAGTTCAACCTTCGCTCTGTAGATATTAGTCAAAACTCTGAAGTTCGTAGATATTAGTTCAACATATGAGCTGTAGATATTCGTCAGACATACAGGCTGTAGATATTAGTATCTGGAGTCATTCCACATCTCTGCAATAATAGCTAACATGTGTGGCAATACTACTGTGGTCCATTACAATTAATAATATTGACAATTTAAAACTCAGCTTATAAAAACAATAAAAAGACGCCGTAAAACATCTGTGTACTTCGTAATGTACCCCCGGAACCATACAACGTTGTGGTAACGTCAGTCAAACCGCAGATTTCTTCGTAGTTCAGAGATCAATTTAAGGAAAATTTGATTGTGCATGTATTATGTGTCACAATTGTTTTATTTAAGATTTGTGTAGATATGAACACATTGTAATGCATTCAGCTTACACCATACAATACAATTTTTTTTTTGCAATAACGGAAATCATATAATCACTGCGCATGATAATTATTTGTTAGATACTAATCTACGGGAAAACCTAAATTGAAGAACCTAGACATAACATTTCGACATACGCAGATAGATACTTCATCATTGAACATTTTTGGTAAGTAGGTATAAAACTATGAACAATGAACGAGCTATCTGCCTAGCGATTCCGTATATTTTATGGGATCGTTATTGGACAACTGACGTTATTTCCTGTCAGATATGTGGGATTTTTACATATTTACTGTCACATATTTTAGTTAAGATCGATTTAAACACGAATTCCTGCAAGTACGCATGATTATTTAGTCATTTAATGTACGTTGAACATAGAAAAAGCAAATAACAACCATAAAAATCACACAAATCTGACAGGAGATAACGTCCATTATCCAATAACGATCTCACAAAAAATGCGGAATAGCCAGGCTGATTTAATATACTTTTTCGTTTATTAAAATTAGTAAAAATAACTATATGAAAAAAAAATACATTGACACATTTAAAATTTTATTTTTTATTTTGATATAATATTTAACATTTTATGGTTTAATTTAATAATGTTGGCCTCACTGTTTGGCTTACCTACTCGTGCTGAGGCCACTCTGTGCAGAAACGGGCGGACCGTTTGATAGATTCTCCTATCTTAACAAAAAGGGATTGCAATCCTTAGAGCAGAGACGTCGGGTGGGAATGCTGTCCTTGTTCTACCGGTATTTGAATGGAAGATGCCGAGAAACTAACGTTATTGATCCCCTCAGCATCGGTGCATAGTCGGGAAACACGCGCCCAACGTATGTAGGTACACGGTTGACATTTGTCTCATGAGAACTGGTCATTTCTACGACTCATTCTTGAGTTCAACGCCTCGGCTGTGGAAAGATTTGCCGGCCTCTGAGTTTCCTCCCTCCTTCAACATGGGTTTCTTCAAGACCATGTTCATTCCTTCCTCTCCTCTAAAAGACCCTCCACACAGCATCCACAAAGATGACATAAGCCCTGAGGGAAATTATTTTCCTCAGGGTCTCCTGTGTGGGGTTAATGTAAAAAAAAACACCACCTTAATCCCACTGGTCGTTAAAATCATATTTTTTGCGTAGATTTCTAAAAAGTTTTAAAACTGGTAACATTCATTTTTCGATTTAGGTACCACATTTTTCACATTGTTATCACCGAAGCTCGAATTCACCCTCTTGCACAAATATTAATTTTTATGACTCCCACCCCAACCGACTGACTTCGCCTCACTTTACAGGTAACATAAAAACCCTTCCTCATTTGCTTACCATATAGTACTCACTCTGATTTTATACTCGTAACTCTTTTAAATTAAATTCTTTTATACTATTTTGTATTATACAGGGTGGCCCTTAAGTGTATACCTAGTTTCAATTAACAATAAATAAATAATGGTAGAACTTAGACATGTTTTATTAATATTTTCAAAAACTACAATAAATGGAAATTTTAATGACATTAAGTTTTAAAAATTATATTGTCCAAGTGAGCTCCATCAGCCTGTTGACATTGTCTAAGGCGGATTCGAAAATTCTCAAAAAACACGTTGTAAAGTTGCCCGTGGGATGGCGTTAATTTCCCGTACAATGTTTTGTTTTAACTGATTTATTGTTGTCGGATTGTCTTCATAGACTCTGATTTTAAGTATCCCCTCAAAAAATATTCACACGGGCTGAGATCTGGGCTCCGTGGGGGCCACTTAATGTCTCCTCCTCGTGAAATGAGTTTTCCGGGGAACATCTCCTTCAAACGGTCTATGGATAGTTAAGCAGTGTGACAAGTGGCGCCGTCTTGCTGAAACCAGCTCCTGGAATTGTGGCCTTGAAAATCTTGAAGAGCTGGGACCAAGAACTCCTGAAGCATCTGACAATAATTCTTAGATTTCACTGTCATAGCAACTCTCCTTTCGTTTTCAAAGAAATATTGGCCAATGATACCCCTATCTGATATTGCAGCCCACCCAAAGACCTTTGGGCTATGCAAGGGACGTTGATGCTTCTGTCAGGGGGGTCTTCTCTTCTTCTTCTATTCTCAAACCAATACCGGCAATTTTGTTTATTAACATGGCCATTGATTTGGAAATTGGCCTCATCGCTGAAAATTATGTTGAAAAAATTGTCAAAACGTTCCAGCATCACATTGGCAAAATTAAGTCGAATATCGGTATCATTCGGCTTCAACTCTTGCGTTAGCTGAATTTTATAAGCTATTAGATGTAAATCGTGGCGTAAAATTCTTTGTAAAGTGGTCCTCTTGATGGATAAGGCTTGGCTTCTCTTGCGAGTAGTTTCTTGTGGATTTTCCCTCACTGATTCACTAACACGCTGAATCACTTCTGGTATCCTCGCTGACTTTGGGCGGCCTTCATTAATTATTTTTACTGTTGAGCCGGTTGTCTTAAACATTTTAATCCATTTCCGAATAGATTTTGCTCTTGGTGCTTGATTAATGTCTCGTAAACCGAAATGAGCACGGTACATTCGTCTCGAAATCGTCACGGAATAATTGTTTATGTAATATGCAACAACACAAAATGCGCACTGCTCTCCCGTGAACGGCTCCAAAGCGACTAAAATTTCCACGAAATAACGCGTCTAACGATACCCCCCGAACTGCGCTCGCCCCACGCATTATTAAAAAAATAACGAAACAAACCGCGAACACTGTTAAGGTCCACCTGTATAATATTCTTTATTATTATATTATTTTATGTATATATTTTCTGAACACTCTCACACATTCTTTATATTGCATATTTAATTTACTTTTTAAAAAATCGACCACCACAACACGGGCATGTGCCTAGCATGGTGGTCGAAAAATGCCCTTTTGTAAAAAAAAAATTTTTTTCAATGAATAAAGAAAACTTAAAAAAAAAAAACTAACAGAACGTAAAATATCATATTTGATTTATTCCAGGTAACTAACAGAACTTAAAATATCATATTTGATTTAAATAATCATAAATGATAATATTTCAAAGGTTTCTCATGTATGAATGCATAGATTTTTTACTTATCAATAGTTTAATTCTTGTATTTTTTTCACTGAATTTCCACCATACTATGTAATTTATATAACTTGAAAATAAATATTAAACATTTATATCATATTTAACGCTACCTTTATTTTTCTAAAAAAATTATTTTAACCAAAACTTATATGTCTTCCGTGGATTATGAAAATAATGTGTTTAAAATTATAAATTATTGAAAATCTGGTTCACGTGTTTTGATTTTCTTGTTGCATTACCCTCGGAACAACAAATTGTGCTGTGTTTTTTTTTTTTACATTAACTCCACACAGGAGGCCCTGAGGAAAATAATTTCCCTCAGGGCCCATGTCATCTGGGATGCTGTGTGGAGGGTCTTTTTGAGGAGAGGACTTGAAGAGACCCTTGTTGTAGGAAGGATGATGATGGACCCATGTTGTAGGAATGGATGAATGAATGGACCCATGTTGTAGGAGGACCCATGTGGTAGGATGGATGAGGAAGGACCCATGTTGTAGGACCCATGTTGTAGGTGTTATACATACAGCCCAAAAAACTAAAGATCTTTAAATACATTGGTACATTAATTAAATTGAATATATAATAATATAAGTTGGACACCATGAAAACTGGAAGGCTAATTTATTTTAAACCAGTTTTTATATAAATTAGATAACGAAACTGGTTCAAGGAACATAAGTGATTTGAACCCTACGGCCTCTGTCAATGTTTAAGTAAAAAAAGTGAAAAAAGTGTTATTGTATCTCGCAAATGGATGTATTTGGATGACATTTAGTTACTCTCATAGGCTTTTTGTTTAACAATGTTTGCTGTCCCAGCTTTTTATGAATCAGAGTAAAGTAAAGCTTGCGCCGACAGATCGGTATTCTGAGAGGGTTTCAAAAATCGAAAAAAGTGTGTTGAGGGCGTGTCCGTGTGCCTGAAGTAAGCTCATTTATTCTTCTGATGAAATTGTTCAAATATTATACTGTCATCACTGAGCCTGAATTAACTATCCCAAAACTGGAAAAACTTCCTATTTCAGCAGTCAAAATATTGTCACGTAAATAATTATCAATTTGTGATATAATTATTTACCTGACCACTAACCTGATAATTTGAACAGCACGGAATGGATTGGCAACACTTTTTTTTCTCTCTGGTTTTTACTTTTTGAATTGGCACCGTACGGGAAGCCGGTGTTGATTCGACTTGTCACTTTAGTGATAGTTTTGGATTTAAAAAATGGGATAATCTCTTCGTTACAAATTGTTTTAAACGATTTTAATCGCGAGCCGGGCGATGTACATTTTGCAAACGCTTCTTTCTGATGTGATCGGAACGCTGTTTCTAATGTGATTGGTCGCCGCCATTGGGACCGATATTTATCCGCGAAATAACGGTATTGTAAATTACCTACATAATCGCGACTGGCATATTGAAAAGCTTTGCGAGGGAGAGTCCTTATGACCTGGTACGGTTATTGCTGCTCATATTTGTGACGGATGGTCACTCGGCGTTCATTTCCTGATGAGGTGTGCTGACGGAAATCGTGTTTCATCCGGTGGGCTCAACCGGAGCGCTGGTGCTGATCTTGGATGCTGCTCCCTGGCGGGGAGTCCTCATTCTCTGGCCTTCCTGGGGGTCTTTCCTGGTTCCCATCCTGGAGATTGCGAGAGAATATGGCCCGCGGTTCATCAACGCGCTATATTCAAGTAAATTAAGAGTTCGTGTCAGTGTAGAATTAGATAAAGATCCATGGTCCGCAGGTACGATATTTCTTTCTGCTTAATTATATTCCTGTCAAATCTGTTATGAATCTGTTATGTTTCAGAATCTGTTATGTTTTTGGGGATGTGAAACCCGGCCCCTCAAAAGGGCAACATTGTTATGTTCTTTATAAAATTATACTGGGCTTTGGTTGTTTTGGAAATGAACTCTTTTATTACTGAAACCAATTTAACCTCACAAGTAGAAACCTGTTTTCGTTTATTCCCAAACATTCTTGTTCTTTTTTTATTCTGGAACAAAAAAAGCAGAACCTTCCTACATTACGGATCGCTAGGACCCACATAACCTGAGAGAGAGAGAGATAACCTTATATTTGGCGCTCCAACGTTTTAAGTTGAATATTCTGCTTTTGGTGCCCGTATATTCTAACGGTCTGTTATGTTTTGAGTTTCTGCTTCTTTTTCCGAATTTTCAAGGTTGGATATGTATTATTCATTAATATCTTCATACTGTTATAATGGTACCAGTGTGTGTGTGTAGATGCGTCATAATGGATTATATGAAATATTTCGCGGTAGTTTGAAATTTTGTGCATATTATTATGTCATTTTTTTTGCTTTGCTTTAAATTGTATTGGTTTCCGGTTGAGCTTCGTTCGCTCTCAAATTTTGTGTAACGTAAACATAAATATACCTACTAGAACAGCTTCGTTCTTTTTTTTTTCGGATAATATTTTTGGGACATTTTTGTAGGCTGGCAAGTTTGTCTATGGTTATGTCAGTTGTTATTACAGATCAGCTGATAGCGATTTTTGTTGACATGTGTCAGATGTCAAACGGTATTCTATTATACTTCGATTGTGTTATCGTAATAACTTTATAAACAATTTTCCGGACTTAATATAGTGTTATTCGGTTTATTTCATAAATATTAACTATTTTATATGGAATCATTTGGAATATTTTCTTCGTTTTGTTTCATAAATAAATTCCATTTTACAAAATGACGTTGTCTAACATCAACGGGGCCTCAAAAGAGGAAAGGATTCAGATGCTTTCTGACGTTAATATTACTCCAGAACCCACTTTGTCCGCCATGAGAGAGCAAGCGCGAATTTACAACAGGAACCTTAAACAATCTAGTGGTACTTCTTCTCAACAAGAAACAAGCAGTGATGAAAGTCCTAATACAAATACCAACATAACTAATAATTATTATCAGAATATAACTACAAATCCTTCCGTACATAGCTGGGGTGTTAAGTTTAACGGATCTTCAGACATCCGTGACTTTATACAACGTGTGGAGGAGTTATCTAGGTGTCGTCGTATTGAGTTGCCGCTTGTTGTCACTTCGTTTGCTGACCTTTTGGAGGGAAGAGCATTGCTATGGTATCGTACCATTTATAAAGATAATTTAACTTGGCTAGAACTGAAAAAACTAATTTTATCTCGTTTTGATCCAATCGCTAACCAAACCGAAGCTTTAAAAGCTCTCTTCTCTATGAAACAGAAGTATAATCAAAGCGTAGTTGATTATGTTGAAGACGTGCAATTAGCTAATTTAAGATTAAACGTTCAACTTCCGGAAGAACAAATTGTGGATTTAGTGTGCAATAGCCTATTGCCGAAATATGCTCTTGTTATTGCTTATTTTGAGGATAAAAATTTAAATTCCTTAATTAGTGTTTGTAAGCGATTTGAAAAAAGTTTAGCTATTTCCGACGATGAAGCAAATTCGGTCAAAGACAAGAATAAACCGTCATCCGTTCCGTTGAATAATAATGCTGCACCTTCTTCCTCTTCTTCTTCACCTTCTGCACAATTTTATAGAAATAAATTACTTTGCGCTTATTGTAATATAAAAGGTCATTCCAAGCCGTTTTGTAGAAAATGGAAGTTTGATTCTCAGAAGAATCATACCAAGCGACAAGCTAATCCTGAACGACATAATTCAAAAAACTAGACGGGGGTCCCCCACATTCTGCTAGCGAGGATGCTAGGAGACCACCGATAGTTTCAAACTCGAGTACCAGTCCCATCGACCATGACATGGACGCATTCATGCCGATGATGACCAGCGGTCAAGATATTAGACCTCATGTTAATATTGCAATTAACAATTTAGTTTTTTCAGCTCTTTTGGATAGCGGAGCTAGTGTGAGTTGTTTTGGTGGTTCACTGTATAGGTTTTTCTTAAGTTTAGGTTTTAAGTTAGATAAGCTTGATTCTTACGTTACCACCGCGGATGGTAAACATCAAGATGTAATTGGTACTATGCGGGTACTAGTTACTTTTAATAGTATTAAGAAATATATAATTTTTTTTGTAATTCCGTCTCTTTCTCCCGTGATTGTTTTGGGAGTCGACTTTTGGAAACAATTTGACATCGCTCCTCAATTGTTTTCAAAGGCCAACAGTGGACGTGATGTTGAGAATACTTTAAGTGAAATTCGCAAGATCACATCAGCTTCCCTACTGTCCCCTCAAGACAATCATAGGCTAAATAATGTAATTGATAAATTTAAGTCAATTTCGTTTGAAAAATGTGGACTGGGTCGTACTCATTTAGTGCAGCATAAAATTAATACAACAGGAGATCCCATTAAGCAACGGTATTACCCTTTGTCTCAAACTCGTCAGCAACAACTTGAATCACAACTTAAGGAAATGTTAGATTTAGGTGTTGTTCGCCGTTCGCGTTCGGCTTGGTCGAATCCGGTTTTGATCGTGCCTAAGAAGGATGGTTCTGCAAGGTTCTGCTTGGACTCTAGGAAACTTAACAGCGTCACGACAAGGGATTCGTACCCCTTGCCGTATATTTCCCGCATTTTAGACAAGCTACGTGGTGCACGCTTTATAACCTCTATTGATTTATCGAAAAGTTTTTGGCAGATACCTTTACATAAGGACTCTTGTTCTAAAACGGCTTTTGTTGTACCAGGTCATGGACTTTTTGAATTTGTTAGGATGCCATTTGGTCTGAAAAATGCACCTAGTGAATTACAGCGTCTTGTTGATGCTCTTTTTGGTCCAGAGTTCGATGAAAACGTTTTCTGCTACCTGGATGATTTAATTATTATTTCAGAAGATTTTGAGTCACATTTAGAATTGTTAAATAAAGTTTTCACACGTATTAAAGAAGCAGGTTTAACAATTAATCTCAAAAAATGTGAGTTTTGTAAGGACGAGTTGAAGTATCTGGGTTATATTGTTGATGCAAAGGGTCTTCGCACAGATCCAGTCAAGCTAGAGTCTATTCGAACTTACCCCACTCCTAGGAATTCTAAACAGTTAAAAGCATTTATTGGACTTTGTGGATATTATAGACGTTTCATCAAGAATTTTTCCACAATAGCGGCCCCTTTAACAAGACTCACTGGCTCAAGAAAGGGGGTGAGTAATTTCTCTTGGTCTTCAGAGGCTGAAGACTCTTTTAAAAAATTAAAAAAGGCATTAACTTCTGCGCCAGTTATCAATTGTCCTGATTTTTCACTTCCTTTTACCATACACTGTGACGCGAGCAACGTTGGGATAGGCGGAGTGCTCACACAGGTCTTTGAAGGAGAAGAACACCCGGTTTCTTTTTTTTCTAGGTGTTTGAACATTCACGAGCGAAACTACGGCGTGACGGAGCGCGAACTCTTAGCGGTGTTAGATTCGGTGAATCACTTCAGGCCCTACATAGAGGGAGTTCACTTCACAGTAGTAACTGACCACTCCAGTTTGCAATGGCTAGTGTCTTTATCAAATCCGACAGGCAGACTTGCACGTTGGTCTACCCGCCTTTCTCAATTTTCTTTTGACGTAGTCCACAGGAAGGGTAAATTTAACACTGTACCCGACGCTCTTTCGCGTAAAGACGATTTAACTATTGGAGCCATTGACAACCTTCCTACTAGCACGGATAATTGGTACAATAACTTATTTACTAATTGTAAAAATAATCCTCAACGTTTTAATAATTTTCAAATTAAGGATAATTGTTTATTTCGTCACTCTAAGTCCCGTTTCGCTCTACAGGAAGATACAGCTTGGAAGCTGGTAGTTCCTTTTAAGGACCGTAACGCTATTTTAAGTAAAGAACACGAGTCTATTAGCTCTTGCCACCCAGGTGTATTCAGAACGTATAAGAAAGTTCAACTCCGTTATTTTTGGCCGGGTATGTATAATGATGTCAAAAAGTTTGTTAATAAATGTAAAACGTGCAAGGCACATAAAATAAATACATCTGCGCCGGCTGGCATTTCTACGAATCCAAAATTAGTCAACAGACCGATGCAAATGTTGTCTATCGACCTTGTTGGTCCTCTTCCACGTAGTTACGCGGGATTTATGTACATTTTATCGGTTGTTGACGTTTTTTCGAAATATACTTGGATTTTTCCGCTCAGAAATGCTACTGCTAAAAGCATTGTTAAAAATGTAGAACAATATATTTTCTTGGTACACGGTGTTCCGCAAACTTTTATATGTGATAACGGGAAACAATTTGTCTCAAAAGAATTTAAACAATTGTTATCAGATTATAATGTTCCCATGCCTTTTTATAACGCTTATTACACCCCGCAAAACAATGTAGTTGAGCGGTATAACCAAACTATCGGGACTGCCTTGTCTATCTTGACCGAGTCTGACCATCGTAATTGGTCCAGATTTCTGCCTCAGATTCAGTCAGCCTTGAATAATACGGTTAATTTCGCAACAGGTTTCACGCCTTTTTTCCTCATGCACGGAAGAGAACAAATCATTGACGGAAAATTTCATGAAATAAATATTTCTTCTGGTGTCGCAGACACTACCCTAAAACAATCTAGAAGTGAATTTGCTAAAAAATTGGAAGAGTTAGCTCCAATTTATGAGCAAGTTTCTAATGCATTACTACTAGCTTTTAAAAAGAATGCCCAACACTACAACTTGCGTCGTAAGTCGGTTATTTATGATGTTGGAGACGTCATTTGGAGGAAAAATTTTGTTCAATCCAGTGGACCAGATTATTTCTCTCATAAATTGGCACCTAGATTTGTTCGCAATGTCATAAAGGGTAAAGTCTCTGATTTAATTTATACTTTGGCAGATATGAAAGGAAAAATAGTAGGAAATTTTCACGTCAAGGATATCGTTCGTTTAGACTAATTATTACTTTAAGTACATTATAGGAAGCCAATGTCGTGGTGTGTAAGACTACCAACCTTCCACTCCATTTCATTTGTTTCTTTATGTGTTTGTTCAGGTTATGTGTCTTGGAGTTTGGTACCTCCAAAGCATGTGGTCGGAGTAAACGCAATATTCTAGTTTATTGATGATAAACGGTTATTTACCCTCGTTCAACTAGAATCTGATCTGATGATCAGTGGCGCCCAAACCTTAAGTCATTTTTTTTTTTTTTTTCTCTCTCCTTCACATGACTTATTTTTTTTTTCAAGTGATATATATGATTAGATTGGATATGAGTATTTCTCGTTTTTTTAGTAGACACCCTGTCTATATTATTTCTGTCAGTATTATCACTGCAATGCACACACGCACACACATTGGTATCGCATCTCTACTCCGTCAGTTAACGGATATTTTGTAATGTTCCCTACTTTTAAATCTAAATCCATTTTTTCTCTAGTTCAGTGGAGCTTTCTTTCCATTTTGTCGTCCCTCCGACATGCCTTATAACCAAAGATCCTCCAAGGAACTAGAGAACAAAATATATTCTTAAGTGTAGTTCTTTGTGTAGCAGAGATTTGAGCAACTTTCTGGTATACAAAATGTGTATATTTTCATAAATAGATTATATTATATAATAAATAGATTATATTTAGCTAGTATTTGTTACAATTAAGTTTGGTTTAGCTTTCCTTAAAGTGAATAATATTAAGTCATAGTTTATTAACAACATTATTATGTCTTTCTAACAAAGGTAGTACTGCTTCGGCGTACTTTCCTATTAAGTAATTCCAGCATGGAATATATAATACTCTACCTCTAGCACAGGAGAGCGTATTTTTGTATAGCTTATAGTCATAAGTAAAATATTTATATTAGTCTCACTGCTGAAACACCAGTGTTTCTCTACACAATTTTGTACCTAGTGTCATTCAAATGTTTTGATTGATCACCAATTTAGATAGTGTCGATTATCACAATATATTCGATCACCAATACATATTGTCTGTTCAAGAAATTTTGCCTTTTGCTTACTTTTGAAGTAATATTTTGAAGGATCTCCGTCTACGGTGTGATCTCAGTCTTTTTCTTGTGCAAACTATGTACACTGTTTTAGTTATTAAAATGGCTTGTACTCTATATATTTTTTCATAGTGGTTCACTACTATTAGCTAGGTTTTTTTTGTTAAATTGTAATCCCTATGCATTCAGCTAAACATTCTAGATTCTGTTTCGCTTGTCTTTGTGTTCCTACTGATACTCATTGTTACCACTTGTAGACAGGTATATCTTTGGTATTGTAAAACCTGATCTAATTTTTTAATTTTGAAACATAGGTATTTCTTATTATGTAAACCCTATTGTAACCACCTGTACGGATAGGTATTTCTAAAAAATGTAAACCCTAATCTAACCACTTTTAGTAGACAAGTTTTGCAATCTTGGTCTAACTAATTCATTAATACACAAGTACTACTCATATACTTATGGTTCTACATTGTTATAAATCTTTTTTTTAAACTTAATTAAACTAAGTTAAATATATGTGAAAGATATTCCTCATTCTAGGTTTAATGTCTGTTCTGTATTTTGTTGAATAAAATTCTATGTTAACCTATTAGACCTGTTGGACCTAGGTAGATAGAATAGTTACCTTTTCGCTATTAATAAATAGCCTAAATTCAGTGAAGTGAGGGATGGTTGACCACCCTAAAGTGAAGCCTCCTTTTTAATGGCAAAATTTCCTGCTGAAGGAAAAGTGATGCTTTGTGCATAATTTTTTTTTCTTTTCATTGATTGTGTTCTTTATTTTTAAGATGTTCCCGATGTTAGGATGTCATGAGAATAACAGGTCTGGACTTCAGCCAGTAATGCCAGCACCCAGCTCCATCGTTGCTGAAGGTGTTGTAGACTCCTTATTCTCGTACCATCCTATTATCATTGTTCTTTCAATCTATCTAGATTTATATGATTTATTGTTTATGATTGCTAATGGTTACTTGTTGTAAAATTTCTGGATACCTGATGGACCTATCTTCTAGTTAGTTAGTTAGTTAGTGTACCTTTATTTTTTTATTTGTTTATTTTTTTTTTACATCGGAACCATGGATTTCATGTTTGGGGCCAAACATTTTCGTGAGAAGGGGGGAATTGTCACGTAAATAATTATCAATTTGTGATATAATTATTTACCTGACCACTAACCTGATAATTTGAACAGCACGGAATGGATTGGCAACACTTTTTTTTCTCTCTGGTTTTTACTTTTTGAATTGGCACCGTACGGGAAGCCGGTGTTGATTCGACTTGTCACTTTAGTGATAGTTTTGGATTTAAAAAATGGGATAATCTCTTCGTTACAAATTGTTTTAAACGATTTTAATCGCGAGCCGGGCGATGTACATTTTGCAAACGCTTCTTTCTGATGTGATCGGAACGCTGTTTCTAATGTGATTGGTCGCCGCCATTGGGACCGATATTTATCCGCGAAATAACGGTATTGTAAATTACCTACATAATCGCGACTGGCATATTGAAAAGCTTTGCGAGGGAGAGTCCTTATGACCTGGTACGGTTATTGCTGCTCATATTTGTGACGGATGGTCACTCGGCGTTCATTTCCTGATGAGGTGTGCTGACGGAAATCGTGTTTCATCCGGTGGGCTCAACCGGAGCGCTGGTGCTGATCTTGGATGCTGCTCCCTGGCGGGGAGTCCTCATTCTCTGGCCTTCCTGGGGGTCTTTCCTGGTTCCCATCCTGGAGATTGCGAGAGAATATGGCCCGCGGTTCATCAACGCGCTATATTCAAGTAAATTAAGAGTTCGTGTCAGTGTAGAATTAGATAAAGATCCATGGTCCGCAGGTACGATATTTCTTTCTGCTTAATTATATTCCTGTCAAATCTGTTATGAATCTGTTATGTTTCAGAATCTGTTATGTTTTTGGGGATGTGAAACCCGGCCCCTCAAAAGGGCAACATTGTTATGTTCTTTATAAAATTATACTGGGCTTTGGTTGTTTTGGAAATGAACTCTTTTATTACTGAAACCAATTTAACCTCACAAGTAGAAACCTGTTTTCGTTTATTCCCAAACATTCTTGTTCTTTTTTTATTCTGGAACAAAAAAAGCAGAACCTTCCTACATTACGGATCGCTAGGACCCACATAACCTGAGAGAGAGAGAGATAACCTTATAATATGTCTTTAACAAAATTTATCAAATATCTTGTCCGTACTAAATAGAAAGATAAATAATTTTAAAAATTGATGACTACCTACCGTTTTGTTTCAAATTGATCAAACTTTTAGCGATTATTTTGTGATGCGGTACTCAAATTATTTTTCAATAAATTAATTCAAACTAATTATATGAAAACAAATAACTTTTTATGAACACAAATATGTAATCAATAATATCAAAATGTTTAAAACTACATTTTCTTCGTCAAGATAAGATTAATAATAAAAATAACAAAAGACAAACAAGATTAGTTACATTATTGGGTACTATTTGTCTATAGTTCTTATTTTTCTATACTTGTTTGTCTTTTGTTATTTGTACAAGGTGGCGCAAAATTAACCACCCTATCGGAAGATGTTATAATTTTTGCAAATGGCGTCGTACGTCAATCATATTTGACATATGTGAACTAGACAGTTGCAGAATACAAATAGATAAGCAATGGAGCGCTATACTCCGCAAGAGCGTGGAATAATTGTGTCGATTTAAGCTTTGACGCTTTTAGCGATTTTGCAAATAAGCAAAATATTCGTTTCTGGGGCACTGAAAATCTGCATGTAATACACGAAAAGCCATTACATCCACTCAAAGCCACTGTGTGGTGCGGCGTTGACGCGGGAGGAGTGATTGGGCCGTATTTTTTGAGAACGCCATTGGCATTACGGTCACTGTTACTGACGAACGCTACAGGGCCATTATAAACGACTTCTTACTTCCGGAATTGGGTGAGCGGGGCTTGGTGAACATGTGGTTTCAACAAGACGGTGCAACCGCACACACAGCACGAGCCACAATGGATATTGTGAAGGAAGCATTTCCTGGTCGCGTAATCTCTCGTTTTGGCGATTTGGTATGGCCAGCAAGATCGCCCAATTTAACCATTCCAGACTTCTTTCTTTGGGGCTCTTTGAAGTCGCGGGTTTATGCCAACAAGCCTCAGACAATCGCAGCCCTTAAGGAGAATATTCGACAGGAATGCGAACAGTTATCACCGGACATCTTGCGGAAAGTCATGGAAAATGCGATAAAACGGGCACAAATGTGTATCAACACTGGCGGCAGCTACTTGACGGATATCATCTTTTCCACTTAACAGAAACAATTGTAAAAGTCCAAATAAAGATTTCCATTATTAAAAATCTTTTTTTTTTATTTAGTATAAAGTTATTCAAAAACAAAATTGGATGATTAATT
The DNA here is from genome assembly GCA_917880885.1 of Limnephilus marmoratus. Taxonomy (NCBI): domain Eukaryota; kingdom Metazoa; phylum Arthropoda; class Insecta; order Trichoptera; family Limnephilidae; genus Limnephilus; species Limnephilus marmoratus. The sequence continues at coordinate 11,036,940 of OU862908.1, forward strand.
TTGCGCCACCTGTATTATTAAACTTATATTGACGAAGAAAGCTCAGTTTTCGAAACACGAAACATTCGATAATATTGATTATATAGTGTTGTTTATATATGGTAATTTGTTTTCATTTATTAAAAATGACGCCACAAAGTGAATTTGGAAAGTTAGAAGAAGTAAATTTAAATTATTTACTTCTCCCAATCCTTCACAAAGAAGATGATAACACACCGAGTATGTACATATGTATGGGACCCAAAAGTAATGAGAATCGGGCAAAGTGGAGGAGGAACGGATTTTGTCTGGCCGGCTGTTGTACAGTAACTCTTTCTCGGTCAGTGTGCGAAGCCGCATCGCTGTGGGTCCACGCGTTTGTCCAAAGTTTAATTTTAAGTAAATCAAGATTTCTTCCTTCGGCGAAAATCTCCTCTCTGAGGATCAAAGAGAGCCTTCGCCTTCGAGCTTGCCACGAATTGAAAATCAGCTGGAAGAGGACCCAGTTTTTTCCAAGGTTATTATTAGTGATGAGTGATGAGTCATCGTGCTATGGGTACGATCCCGAAACCAAGCAACAGTAAAGTCAATGGAAGATTGCTCTCTCCTCTTCAGAAAAAAAGTCAGGTGAAATCGAACATCAAGTTAATGCTCATTGGTTTTTTTCAGAGATGTTTTGCACCCAGATTTTGTTCCTCCAGGCCAAACAGTTAACCGACAGTTCTTCATGGAAGTACTAAAGAGGTTGCGAGAGCGCATCAGGAAAAATCGTCGAAAAAGTTCGAATCCTTGGCGCAAGGGGAATGGTTCTTCAACCAGGACAATGCACCTACTCACACCGTGTTGTCTGTGAAGCAGTATTTAAGCAAGCAAGGAATGACCCCGATTGTTCACCCACCCTATTCACCCGACCTGTCTCCCTGTGACTTCTTTCTGCTCCCTAGGATGAAAAGGAACTTGAAAGGGAAATGTTTTCATACTGTTAAAGAAGTGAAACAAAAATCGTTGGAGGCCATAAAGGACATTCCAATCTGTGGGTGTGAAAATCGTTTTGAACAGTGGAAAAAAAGGTTGGACAAGTGCATACATTCTAAAGGTGAACACTTTATAGGCGACCAAAATTTGGTGTAAAAATATTGAAAAATAAAAAATTCGTAAAGAAATTCTCATTACTTTTGCCCCCCCCCCCCCCCCCCCCATGTACATGATACATCTAAGTATTTGTAATAACACACTAGGTACTTGGCATTCGATTTTATCCGCCATATGTTGGTAGGCATATTATATTATGTAAATGCAGATTATCTATAATCTTTGCAGAGAGGCAAAAAATAAATAGTGCTTCTCAGAGATCCATCTACAGATAGCTAGATATAGATTCAATGGCGTACGGAGGTTCTTGCAAAGCGCTTGACAAGAGATTTACACTCGATAACAATAATAAATTATGTGCCCATAATCTGAAATAGGATCGATAAAAAAACTTGCTCAGGGCCTAATTTTTTGTGTGAAATTATTAGCATAGAAGTATTTTTGAGTGATTTGGTTTGGCATTGTAATGCTCGTGATTAATCGAGGAAGTCTCTCACATCGACAGCTCTTGCAATAAACAATTTATAGTGTGCGTCAAGTTATGAAATATGTAAGTATTTTCGAAAAAAAAATAATTTCTAACTTGAACATGTCTTTAATGCAGCGGTACGGCTCATAACTGGAGTTTCTAAATATTCGCACATTTCAGAACACCATGGTAACCTTCACTGGCTCAAGTCCCCTAAAAATCCAGTACAAATTGTGCTGGATGGTGTTTAAATCAATCAATGAAATGGCCCCACCTTACGTCTCTGAACTATCCGTCACGGAAAACACTGGTCCTAGGCAGTCAACTCTTAGATCAGCAACATCATTATCTGTTATACAGGGTGTCCGGGGATAAAGTGCATTAACTTCGGGAAGTGAATCTACGTGATATTATAAGTAAAAAATATAAATAGCTTTTTTCGAAATTCCAACTTTTAGGGGGTGTTTTGTTGTAAAAAGATAAAAATAGACCAGCGTGTGCCGCCAGCTTTATTATTTTCCGCTGTAACGATACGGGCCAGTCACAACCATGCAATGTTGCCACAATCGTGCCCGGCGGGCGCTCAGCAAATAAGATCGTACCTCACACTAAGGATTTTTAGTTGGTACATCTTTTTGTATGGGAAAAAAAAAGTTGGAACTTCGGAAAAAGTTGTTAATCTTTTTTACTCCTACCATCATGTAGAATCACCTCCCGAAGTTAATGCACTTTACCGCCGGACAACCTGTATACACATTTTATCGCAGCATCACGTTCATTGGTCAAATGCATTATACTTTAGTTTTGTATAAGTAAATGGGAATGGATTTGCGACATTATTTAGTTTGGAAAAGGATTGGTTTATAAGTTAAGTTTATAAGTAATTTATATTAAGTTTATTTATTTTAAGTTTATTAAGTTTATAAGTTATTTTATTTTTAATTTTTTTTAAATTTTATTATAAGTTTCATTGCATAATAACATGCTGTGCGGACAAAATTTTGTTGTTTGAGGTTTTGCTGGGTATTGGTTGGATTTATTGATGAATTTGGCATCTTTCCCCATCGGTGGGTGTGATGTACTTTAATCCCAGTAATTGATATAACTGGAAATGTGTTCGGGAAAGCAAATAAGATCGAGGTTCGTCGAGTTTACAAGTTGCTTTATTTACGTTATCGTAAGGTTTACAATAAATATTCAGATCAGACGTGGAAGGCTCTAAGTTATTCCCATTACTCTTAATCTATTACTCCTATTTCCTTATTTTTGACAGAAGTTCTGGAATCTACACCTTCCAAATCTAGGATAATATAGTCTTTCCGATATTGAATGTCTGAATATACTCGCCAAGATACCCCGCTCTACTCTGATCTGGTGACTAAACCTTTAAACAATTACTGAAAAATAATACCTATATTTAAACATTTCGTGAAATCTCTACGTACAATCAATTTTATTTTTATTTTTTTTATTATTTAATAAATGTTACAAAAATTAAATGTTTTTGTGTATTCTATAAAGTTTTTTGTAAAAAATATACATTATTTAATATATCTTACACCTTTTTTTTAGCAAAGCTCGTATTAAAAAGGCGGAGACAACGAATGTAGATAATAATTTTTATTTAAGTTTAAATAATATATAATTTTTTTAAACATATATATAGATCAAATAATGGATAATGAATAGTAAATAAAGAAAAAATCGTATATATCGTATAATATGCATCTATTGTTTCATATATATAAAACTTGAACCAATCTTCAACCATTCTAACAATAATGAATGATAAATTCCTGAGCCAATTCCCATAATTAACAATAAATTTTGCATTATCGATTATTGTATATGTTAGCTCCGTGAGCAGAAAAAACACGATTGTCTGGTGACAATTGTATCGCATTAAAATGACGATTATTAATGTACTCCACCTGCATTATAATATGCGAGCCTGAGGTGTGTAAATAACCCCAGACCCTCTGGGCTTAATATCCAAGAAATTATGATTATGAAAAAACTCTACTTGCGCGAACAAATATATCACAAATGGCACAAAGAGAAACTCCAGGGAAAATAACAAATCCACCAACCTTGTTTTTGTAGATCTTGAAGTGTGGAGGCCTCCTTAATGTCATCCAATCAACAATTAAATGCAGACAATGCAATCCTTGGGTGACTCATAAGTTTTGCAAGAGATGAAATTTGTTAATCAATACACAAACTCATAGTTTTTCACAATGCATGAAAATTTTCCAAAATAAACAGTGTCAGTAATTTTCTTGTTTTAGAATCTATTTTTGAAAAACAATTCATTTCGGTGTCTTTGTTAATTCCAAGGAGTAAGTAAGTACCATGCTTGTGATATATATTTATTTAAAATTTCGAACAATTTCAAGCTTGTGATATATATTTATTTAAAATTTCGAACAATTTCAAATAATATTGCAATGCGTAACCACCACCTTTATACACAAAGCTGACTCTGAGTAAATCATTGCAGTGTAAATCTTTTTATTGAATTTAAACTTCGAAGTAATTGGATTAATGGCTGTAACCATATTGTTGCCATTCCCGGGCTGTTATTTTTTTTTAATAATAGTGTTATTCTTGCAAAATTTCCGCAAATGACCCACGCGATTGCAAATAAAACATTTTGCATTCCTAAATGTACAGTTTATAGCTAGATGACTATTTTTTCAGTAAATAGAACACTGCTCTTTTCTATCTGTCTTTTCTATCTCTTTTCTATCGAATGTGATCTGTAACTTGAAACCGAGTTCGACCTTGACCCTGACCATGAAGAAGATTTCTTGTCGAATTTAAACTTGGAACGCGCATTACGCGCACTAACTTTATTCTCTGTGAAATTGGTACTACCGAACCCTTGGAAAGCATTGACTTCTGTCTTAAAAGATTCGCTACCTTTATCAAGAACTGATGCTAATTCTTCCATAAAATCAATAAAAAAAAATCCCTTGCCCGGTCTAGTAACAGACCAATGGCAAACATAAATTCTCGAGCCTTGTCTCGAATTGACAATACGAAGACAATCCGCTCAGCCTGATCGCGAAATCTTTTATTGATTCCCCGTGATTTTGCATCGCAAAAGTAAAATATTTCACGCTCCACGTTTTTTGTACAACGCTTTCGTGGTCGAGAGGTAAGGCGTCGCGGGTTCAAACCAGGGTTGCCAGGTCTTTTCCAAAAATATACCGAACAGTGAGCAAAAAAAATTTTCGAGGTGAAATTTCCCTAGATTAAACCCTTGTACCTTGCGTCGGGGGGAGGGGGGGGGGGGGTTGTTGGACTTTGAAACAATGTAAGCAGTCAAATTATTTCGAATAAACAATTTACGCAAGTACGTAGTCACCTAATGTGTAGCACTAATCCGCGAAATGGCTTGAAAACAGTGAGCGCGTGCACGAAGTGGCATAGGCAACATCGCACAAACCAAGTAAAGGATGCTACGCAACATCGATTGCCGATTGCGTCAAATCTGATAATTGAATCGCTTATTAGGGAGAAAAATTAATCAGAAAAAAAATACCGAACCGCCCATACTTCGGTATTTTTGTCATACCGAACACCGAACACGGTGCTAAAATACCGAACGGTTCGGTAGAATACCGAACACCTGGCAACCCTGGTTCAAACCCCGGCGTGCGAAATAAATTTTATTTAATTAATTTGTGTTATTTCACAATATATTAATTGAAAATAATAGTACCATATTATATGCGGCACGGTCCAGAGTGGGAGATACTATCAGTACCGCCCTGGTGTAAGACCACCATTCAGATTTATTTTTGTTTTGTTTTTGCTGTAGATATTATTAAAATAATATAATATAACAAGGTAAGTCGGGGGATGATGCCCAATTTTACTTAGCTTAGTGACTAGTGATCCACTGTAAAAGTGTGTGCAATTCACACTCCGTAGAAGTGAAACCTTCAGAAAACTAAAATAGACAAGAGTGAGGAAGCCACGAAGCACCAGAGGAGACGATAGGCTACAAAGAGGAGACCGATAGGCTACAAAGCACCTCACGAAGATGATACCGATTATAGTATCTCATTCACTCGCAGGCAAAATCACCACGTTGCTAAAGAAGTTTCCACTTCAAAAAAAAAAATACTGAAAAACTTTCAATACACTCATCCCACATTTAGTTGGGGTAAGATGGCACAAAGTAAAACATATTAAGACTTGAAGCAGAGGTCACTAATGGCCGTTATACACGACATCTTTTTTCAGCCCTATTCCAATTAGACACAAAAGTCAACATTTTTCGCTCTAGGCGATCGCTATTTTCATCTCTATTTTCATATCTACGATTTCAGTTGGCATCACAGCAAACAGCATGGTTCATGTGTTGTTTGCAGTGGTGACAATTGAAATCGTAGATATGAAAATAGCGATGGCGTATAGTGAAAAATGTTGACTTTTGCGTCTAGTTGGAATCGGGCTGAAAAAAGATGTCGTGTATAACGGCCATAATATCCGGATTTGATGTACATTTGTACATGTTTCTTAAAATCATTTTTACCGATCTTAAACCGGCCTTAACTATTCCGAAGCTGAACCGGCGTATAAGAATCTAGTATGTACGATGGATTTAGTGTAGGTAGAACAACAAAAGTCGATTCCGAATAAGTGCAGAAACTTATAACTTATGATCTTTGTAAATTATTATTTTTTAAATGATTAAGAAACCTACTAGTAGGGGCATACATTAATTACGTGAGCTCAAAAGGGGGGGGGCAGCAAAATCTCACGTTACTTGAAAAGAATATACGAAGTGGCCCAAATTTATCTCACCAAGGGGGAAGGGGTCTAGATTGGAAGAAAAATTGCTCACGTGATTAATGTATGCCCCTAACCATCAATTTAAACACTCATCCGGTTTTTTTTTCAATGATGCTTTTTTTCAATTTTGAAGGTGGGTATGTGTCGGGAACCATTTATTGGATAACCAATACCCATTTCTGCATTTCTGTGCATTTCTTCGAGGCAAAATCGGGAAACCGGCTAAAGGGCGCGGACTTCGAGCATCGTTTGCGATTGGGCTGATAGCTATACGCATTCTCATTGGGACTGCTCGGTGGTCAATGGAATACTTTCTCTGGCTTTTCTTTTTATATATTTTATTTTCTTTCCGCTATTATAGATAGTAATTACTTACATTATAACATAATCATATAACTGTTTTTTCCTCATAACTTATTTTATTTACAGAAGGTTTCATCGACTGGCCGTTATTTTTATTTTTCTTTTTCTTTTACTAACACTATTTTCTCTTTTTGATGTTACCTATTTCAGAAGAATTATTCCACAGGCTGCTACTTCTAATTATCTTTTGTATAATGTTAATGTAAGTACTTGCATACTGCTTACTAACCCCGTATGCATGGACACTGGAGGGTCTAAAGTCGTTCAAATAAATGTAGCTTCGTTAAAAAAAAAGTAGAGTCTAGACGTGCGCGGTGAAGGAGGAAACCATATGTTTCCTTATGACGCCGTTGGGAAAGTGGTGGGTCCCCTCCAATAACCAATACCCCTGTTATAGGTCACCCCAAGTGTCTCGCTACGTTTGATAATTTAGCAGGGGTGCACGTATTCATGGGGTGAAATTTGTCTAGCGGCGAATGCATTTGCCCACCTACTGCGTGGGTGGTCCTAATCTAGACCTCACCAGCCGGACTCTCTCGACCCATCGACTTGTACCGCAGTGGGAGGGACGGATTCATACGTCCGTCGCTACTGGACACATTAACCCCCAGATTCCTACACATCCCTCATAACTTTTTCCTTCCTAGAACTTCCTCTCCTTCCTTTCCCTAAAAAGACTCTCCACACAGCATCCCCAAAGATGACAGAGGCCCTGAGGGATTTTTTCTATCAGGACCTCCTGTGTGGAGCTAATGTACAAAATTTAAAAAAAAACTCTTTAACTGTTTTATTGTCTATTATCAACTTTTTAAACTATAGATTGTTCAATTTAAATATGTTAATTTCAATATTTTGAAATTCCTCATTTACGCATAATTTGACTCTTCAGTGACGAAAACACCGGCTTTTGTAGTTGTTTTTTTTTTTTTTTTTTTTTTTACATTAACTCCACACAGGAGGCCCTGAGGAAAATAATTTCCCTCAGGGCCTATGTCATCTGGGATGCTGTGTGGAGAGTCTTTTTGAGGAGAGGAAGGAATGAACATTGGTCTTGAAGAGACCCATGTTGTAGGAAGGAGGAAACACAGAGGCCGGCAAATCATTCCACAGCCGAGCTGTTGAACACAAGAACGAGTCGAAGAAACGACCCGTTCTCATGTGACAAATGTCAACCGTGTACAAATGTTGGGCACGCGTTTGGCGTGTTTCCCGACTATGCACCGGTGCCGAAGGGATCAATGATGCTAGTTCTTCAGAGCATCTTCCATTGTAATACCGGTAGAACAAGGATAGCATTCCCACCCGACGCCTGTGCTCTAAAGATTGCAATCCGTCTGTTAAGATGGGAGAATCTATCAAACGGACCGCCCGTTTCTGCACAGAGTCGAGGGTATTTTTCAGGTATTTTGGAGCTCCAGACCAGAGATGGCTGCCAAATTCAACCGTGGGGCGTACTTGTGATTTGTACAAGGTTAGCAGTTGTGTACTATTAAAGTATCTGCGGGCCCTGTACAGTACGCCCAGTTTTTGGGAGGCTAACTTTACTCTGGCTTCGATGGAGCCCCCATACCTGAGCTGGTCACTTAGGGTTACACCAAGCATATCAATGGAGGGCCTGTTCGGAAGATTGCTTCCGTTGAAAGAGACTAGATTTTCATTTCGATCCCTTTTAGACGTAATCAGACAAGATTGGGTCTTTGAAACATTAAATTCAACGAGATTATTTTTACCCCAAGAGAAAACACTCTCGAGGTAACCGTCCATTCTTTGCTTCAAAGCCCTACGAGCTGTTGGAGTTTGTGAGCCCTTTGGGGGCTTGTCAAACAAAAAGCTATCATGAACTGTACTGTCATCCGCGTAACAGTGAATTGGTGCACATGACAAAAGGTCGTTGATGTGCAACAAAAACAAAGTCGGAGACAGAACCGATCCCTGCGGGACGCCAGCATTTATCGAGTGTGAGGAAGAAGTGAAACCATCGACTACCGTCTGAATCGACCTCTCCCTCAAGAAGTCGGCAATCCACATACACAAGGATGCGGGAAGTCCGTAAGAATGCAGTTTGTTGACAAGTCCTCGGTGCCAAACCCGGTCAAAGGCCTTGGAGATGTCCAGTGCAACCGTTTGGGTCTCACCGAAACGTTCCAGGCATCGCCCCCAAACATGCGTCACATACGCGAGAAGATCACCGCACGAGCGGTTCCGCCGGAATCCGTATTGACGGTCGTTAATAATTTTGTTCTTCTCGAGGTATGTGAGCAGTTTGTCGTTGATCACACGTTCCATCACCTTAGACAGAACTGATGTGATCGCTATGGGGCGGTAGTTGGCCGGGTTGGAGCGGTCACCCTTCTTTGGAATAGGATGGATAACCGCTTTTTTCCAACCAGAGGGCACAGAGCCAGTCTTCAGGGACAATTTAAAAAGCTTCGTCAAAATTGGAGCTATTTCTGCAGCGCACCTCTGCAGTACCAGGGCAGGTATTCCGTCAGGCCCACTAGCTTTATTAACATCAAGCCCTCGTAAAACATGGAGTACTTCCCGATGCCGAATCCTCAGCTTTTTCATACGAAAACCGCAGTGAGGAACCGACGTCGGGACAGCACCTTGGTCATCGAGGGTTGAGTTATCCGCAAACATTTTACCTAATAAGTTTGCCTTTTCGGTGGCGGTGTTTGCTAGTGAGCCGTCAGGTCTGGTGAGAGGTGGCAAACTGGATTTGCAGAAATTGCGACCTATTGAGCTCGCAAGCGACCAGAATTGCCTGCTGCCATGCGGGCATGCAGCCAGCTTTCTGCTGATCTGCAGGTCGTGCTCCAATTTCGACCTATTTATGATTCTCTTGGTTTCCTTTGCCATTTTGTTGTAAGCTGTTCTGTCTTCGGATGTTCTAGATGTGTTGTAGGCTCGGTAAGCCGCGTTTTTTCGTCGAACTGCTTCAGCGCATTGTCGACTGAACCACGGCTTTGAGCCCACACCAGTTTCCTTAACAGTAGAATGGATGAAGCCATCCATCGCGGATGTGATGACTTCACCAATTTCCTGGGCACATCTTGAGGGATCCGAAGTCCGAAAGCAGACAGCTGACCACGGAAAAGCATTAAAATGTGCCCGCAGACCGAACCAATCTGCTGACCTATAGTGCCACACTTTTCTCTTCAGCCTCTCGTTTGGTGGTCTGAAGTTTACAGGGATTGATGTCGTCACCAGGCAGTGGTCGGACGATCCTAAAGACGCTGTGACTTCAATCCTGTAACCGTGTGGCACAGTAGTTAAAAATAGATCTAACAGATTGGAACGGTGAGTCTGGACATCAGGAACCCTTGTAGGCTCCTGAACCATTTGTTCCAATCCGTAGCAAAGGGCAAAGGATTCCGCTTGGCGTCCAGCCGAGTCTGTTGATCCTGAGAACTTCAACCAAGGTTCGTTATGAACATTGAAGTCCCCCAGGACCACAAACTCTGCCGTAGGATAGCGGGGCAAGAGGTCATCAATAGTATCGCTTAAGTGTTTGAAGAGCTCGGACGTGTCTGATTCGCTAAGGTTCGGTGAGCGGTATAAACACGCGTAGAATCTTACCGTACTGGCAAGATTGACGCGTACCCACATTACGTCGAATCTGGAGTTTTCCAGATTCAACAGTCGCACACAGTTGACGTCAGCTCGACTATAGAGACAGACACCTCCTTTAGGTCTGAACTTGCCTGCGAGGGTGAAGCCCGGGCAGTTCAGATAGGAGGTGTCTACAGGCTCAGCTATCTGGGTTTCAGACAGGAAAAGAAGGTTTGGGCGTTGGGAAAAAAGGTGGTGGTGGACAGAATTTAAATTGGTGTGCAGGCCGCGAATGTTGGTGTAATTCACCAACAGTTTTGGCCCGCACCGGGGACGCCTACTCCTCGCCGCTGTAATGACGTTATTTGTTGATGGTTGTATATTCATGATTTTATTTGTAGGGTTATTTAAGTGTGATATGAGGGGAAGGAAGGTCAGGGAGGGAAAAGGTAAAGGGGTGGGTAGGATGCTGGGATTCAGAGTTTCCAGGAGTGACGGACGTATGTATCCAACCCACCCACTGCGGTGCAAGGCGATGGGCAGGGAGAGTCCGGCTGGAGAGGTCGCCCAATGCGCCCCAAACGCTACTGCTGGGTCCCCTCCGGTCACGAACCGGCACAACAGCAGCGGCGGGGTTTTTACACTCGTTGATGGGGCAGCCCACCCTCAGTCGTGAGCCTGAGGGTCGGGCCCCTGTACTACCGAGCGACCCGGACAGCGGTAACCGGTTGTAAAGGGTCTCCCTCAACCAGCATCTCCCGATCCGGCCCGCCACGCAGAAGGTGGGCCGACGCACCCGCCATCAAGGCCTAGACAAACATTACCCCAAGAAGAACCCGGGCACCACTGCTAAGTCACCAAACGTAGCGAACCACTTGGGGTGACCTGTGGCAGAGGTGTTGGTCATCCAATAAATGGTTCCCAGGGCGGCGGTACCCATACCCGCCTACCAAATTGTACCCATACCGCCCATACCCATACCCATACCCATACCCATACCCGTACCCATACCGCCTACCAATTTAGCGTGTCGTATTCATGTTTCCTCTTCACTGACAAATGATGGCAAATGCGTGAACCTTTTGTTATTTAATAATTATATTCCTAGCTATTGTGAGCACACGTCCTGTGCAGGGCCGTGCTAAACACGTCATGCAAATACGCAGTGTTTCACACTCCCACCATGAAACCTCAAGGGGGGAGTCTGGTCCAGCCGAGCCAAAAAATCTTCCTCCGCATGTAAAGAATATATTTCCAGAGTTGTAGCATAAAATTCGATATTTGAATATAGCCAGGAGCGATGCGCGCCTTGCAGGTAGAACGGAGAATAGAGCGGCCCGGAGACAAGTGAAAATTTAAATGCTTTTTTCTCAAAACCACGTTTTTCAAGTTGGTCAGAATCGTAGCTTATCGAATTTTCATCCGATTCACTTCATTCAAAGTCTAAATGAAATAAAATTTAATTTATATGCGGATGAACCTCGACTTATAAAAAACTATTATAATGGACAAAATTGCAAAGCTAAGGACGATTTTTTTCGTCAATTTTCATTTTGTCCGCAATTTTTGCAATCTGCAGACAAGCAGCCATGAGGCAGCTTCGCGGGACTACCGATAAATTGTTTAAATTATATATTTATTTAAACTATGTTTTTGTTAAAAATAATAATAAAAATAAATAAATAAAAAATAACATTTAAAAATATTTTTTTATGCTGGGTGAATAAATTTATAATAATACAAATAACGTTTTTTTAAGTAGGCGTTAGTGTGAATTTTTCATTTAACACAGATTTTAAAAACTTTTAAGAGGAACGGCTGTATGGCATTTTCCGCACAAAACTTAAAATTGCATTTGAGGCCAAAATACTCAACCAAACTAAATAATAATTTTTTAATCAAAATACACCAATAGCAAATATTATCTAGTACGGACATGAGCTATTTTATTTCATTGTGTTTCAGATTATGATATAAATTCCATTAAAGAATTTAATTTTTCATGGTTTTATAGGCAACTTTCGCATTTGAAAAAAAATCTTACTTTATTTACTGTTATATTGAAAAATAAATTTAAAAAAAAACACCTTGAAAAAAACTTTGTTCAATTTATTTTATATACGTCAATTTGTTAAAATGTAAAACAGACATTTGTAATTTAAATTTAAGTCCATCAAAATACTTTTTAATCATTTTTATTTTATATTTTATCATATTTTTACACTAAGATTTTTTTAATAATTATTATTATTAACTCAAAAATGACCTTTAAAATGAAGGATGGAAATCATTGATGGCCTATATTTATAATTTAAAAAATAAATAAATAAAGTAAAACTAATAATAGTAGTAATAGATTTTATTTATTATTTTTTTATAGCATTACATATTACAATGATCTTTGGCTGTCCAACTAGGAATTTTATCCGTTTTAGGACAGTCAGAATGAGCAGATTTATTACATGAAAGTCTATTATATTAACTTTTACTTAGATATTACACTTTTACTTGGTGGTTAATATATTAAAGTTATGTTGGTATATACAAGAAGTTGCTTATGAATGTAAATATATATATTTTTTAAATAAGATAAACAATTTAAACGTAGTGAAGAGAAATAAAAAGAAAATTTAGAAGGAAACAAAAAAGAAAAAAAAAATTTTTTTCTGTAAACGGTGGTTCATGTGCATTCTACAATTTCTACATTCGTACTATAAAGAAGTTTTTTTGAATTTCACATTTCAGATCGTTTCCAAATACTCCAGGATTCCAGTCGATTTGCTCAAAACCTGAGTGGGCATCGTGTTTGGATCTCACCTGGGCGTTCCGTGTTCGAATCCTTCATCAAAACATAAGCAACATTTTCGGCTTTCTGTGGTGGTAGTAGGAGATTTTCAAACATTGTTGGGTTATTCGTAACCCGGGAATGTTTATCTTTCTTTTTAAAAAAAAAATTCTTTTAAAAGTTTTTTTTTCTTGCAAGTGTACCATGAACGAAAATGAATTTCATCTAAAAAAAAACGCATTCTTATAAAAAAAACTCGGCTGGACCGGACTTCTCCAAAAGGCATATAAAATATACCATTTATTTATATTGATAATTTTTAGAAAAATTTATTTGGGCCAGCTTTACTTTAAAAGTTTAAAGTTTTTAAGGTTGATTTGAATTCAGACGTATTTGCATAACATTTGTAAAGGGAGGGTAGGTTCCTACGCGCTTGGTAACAAAATCATAACTTTTTTAAGTTACACGAATTAAGAAACAAATTCTGTTTTAAATGGACGAAAATAAAATTAATTTATCGTACCATTTTTTCAATTTCCGCCCGAAAAAAACTCCTTTGGTTTTGGTGAATCTTGATGTTTTTTGTGAATGTGAAAACCGCACAAGAGTCCCAACTGCTCCCAGCCGTCCGGTTGAAGGTATTGGAAGGGGAAGAAGAGGGGGAAAAGGAAGGTTCGCAAGTACCTGTCTATTCAGATCCAGTCACCAAACACTGCTAATGCTAATGTTTTTTTTCAATGCCATTTCAAGCAACGTTTCAATTCTGAATGGTGATCTTGCAACAGGGCGGTACTGAGAGTAGCTTCCACTCTGAAACGTGCCGCAAATATATCTTCCATTATTTTTAAATGAATAAATTTTGAAATAACACAAATCAATCAAATTAAATTTACTTGCACATGCCGACCGAGTACTGAGCCTTACCCCTCGACCACGGAGGCCGTCGAGATTGATTAATCGCCCCAAAAGTTTTGCGAATGAGCTTTCAATTTTTAAATTGTCGTTCTGTCTGTAGGTATAATATGGTTACCTAAATTAGGCATTAAATACCTGCCTACTCACAGGAATGTATGCCATCTGTAGTGAAAATTTCAAAACTTGTAAGCTCAGTTCTGGGCCATTGCCACTTGTTCGTGATGGTTGTCTGTATAATTATTATAAGATTCCATCATAGATGGCGCGGTAAATCATGGAGGAAAACATAATTAACCCATTAGGGGGGGTGTCAGAAGAATTTCAGAAATAGGCTATTTTCGTCAATAAAAAGACCGTCAGGCACAAAATTCTCCCCGTTTCAGGACATCACGGGGAGCCATAGAGCTACGAAAATATAAATAACACCGTATTCAATATTTTTGCGACAATATCCTTTGTAATTTTTTCTTCGTAATTTTTTAACGGTCGGGTGTAATGTCACCCATCCGTCGGGTATAGGGATTATTCCCGGGAAATCGTTGGGCTTTGTTCCCGGGAAATCAAGCTCGAGAAAAGTCGAGAACTCGAGAAATCATGTACCTATATAGAAATTAAATCGCCACCTATATAGGAAATATAGTTAATAAAATATGAAACCGTCTGTCTGATGTTCCCATGTTCCCCAAAAATCATGTCGACATTTACTACCCTTCTACTTCAATAACGCCAGGACACTAGCTTATCAAAATTCTCCGTTTCCGAGACTTCACAGTCTCGGAAACAAATATTCTAATCTAGGTGATATATTTCATCTTAAAACTAATCAGTATAAACGTTGTGTATTCTATCACTTTTATTCTTCTAGGCACAAATAGATTTATATAATTTCTTCATTTTTGTTTATATTGAATATGAGACTCCTTATCATTTTTACATAATATGTATTTTTATTTTATTATTTGTTTTGGTGTTACACTGTTTTGTGTATTTTCTTTTCTCATTGTATTATATTTTCTTCATTGTTTGTTACTCAACTTATAAATTATAATGTAAAAGCCCATCAGGGCGAGTAATAAATAAATAAATAAATAATAAATAAATAAATAAAGCTATAAATGCTTTGGTTTTTCTAAAGGCATACTTCATCAGACAGAGTAAGCTGACCTAATTGTTATGTATCTGTCTTAGCGATGTGTCAGTTCAGCTGGAATGGGCTCATGTGATCCGCTCCTTTGCGGGAAGCGGTTCCTACTCCCACTCCTTTTTCAAATCGACTACTCCCAGAGAACCCGGCCCAGTCCCAGTACTCTCCGCATCCAAATAAATCCGGCGGTAATCCGGCGGTCCGAGCAACTCAACGCCGAAGCGCGAAAACCGCACTCGAATACAAGTCCCGGGTTCCTTTAAACCCAAGCGCCTTGTTCCAAGCTACGTGAATCGCGACACAATCCATTCATTTCGCCCACTCCCGGACTCGCGCGAACTACTACATTCCTGACTCACCCCGTGGCCGCCGCGCCGGCTTGCTCCGCGATCCACGGTCCGGCGTCACTCACCATTCCACTCATGAGTCGCGGGTCTCGGTGAGTTCCCGACACTCCCCGCTACCCGCGGCCGGCCAACTATGACACTTCCCCTTGAGTCACGTCACGAGCTGGGCGCTGGGCATTCATTCGATCGCTGTTCGTTGATCGACACACACGTGCGTGACCCCTTCGGCTAGGCACGGAGTAGTTTTTAATTAGAGCGTCTTATCTGGTATCGTTAATCAACGGGTGACGTGCATTATAAAATAATAGTTTATAGTAAAGCATTACAGCTTATTAATTTACTTATTTAAATTCTCAATAAAAGACCGTGCAGTGTAGATACATTGAATGTACCTACATTGCAAGGGTGACGGGTCCTTGTTCTCGTACGGGTCTTGTCCGACTCCGGGGTTCTGAGTTCTCGTGTGGGTTCTACGAGTAGGTCCTGGTTCCGAGTTCTTTGAACCCGTGCGTCCCGTTTCGGTGCGCCGCAACAATACCCAGTGCCCAGTCCGCACCTAAGAACTCGGACCCGGGACCTGCTCCTAGAACTCGTGTACTTTTAAAAGGAAGCAAGTCTCGGAGGCTTCCGGAAAAATGCAGAACTTACCCACCTCTAATCTGTCTGTCTGTATGTTCAGCTCCTCAGCGTGAGATGTTCTATTGATCTTGCAAAGTTTTCATTTGTTTTTATTCTAATTAGCATGCCATAAATAATGGTGCTGTGATTGTAATTTAATTATAATTTACATTTATTTTCTACCTGTATTTAAGATATTAACGTTTTCTTTCATGTTATTTTTTTTGTTTAATAGAAGCTATTTTTGTTTACAAGTTTTAAGTTGATTTTTTTTCTAAATAACCAGCCAAAAATGGTGCTGTGATTGTAATTTAATTATAAGTTAAGATATTAACGTTTTCTTTCATGTTGATTTTTTGTTTAGTTTAATAGAAGCTACTTTTGTTTATAAATTCTAAATAACCAGCCAAAAATGGTGCTGTCATTATAATTATAAGTCTGAAGAATAATATTATTTCTGTATTTAAAAAAAAAAAGTTAATTAGCTTATTCATAAGATTAATGTTTTTGAATGTAATCAATAAAAGTTTTATAATTAATTTGATACTTTTATTTGAGAGGAAAACCACTGAATTTGTTGACATTATTGGAACCAAATAAAATGAGAAAACGTACGTACATGTAAATTTCTCGGCAACCCGAGAAGCCTCGAGAAATTAGCTTCGAGAATTCTCAAGACCCGAGAAATTGAAAACCTCGAGAAATCATGAACCCTAGTCGGGTATCACCCGGGGCGGTCCCCCCCCCCCCCCCCCTCGCTACGCTACTGGTGATACCGCCAACAATAAATAAACATGTTTATTGCAATATTGATTGAATATTATGATTTATATCCGCAAGGGTTAATATTTCATGGTTTTACATAAAATCAGTGGGTAGTTGGGTGTTCATTGTCAAAATTTAAAGAAAAAAATTTAAGTTTGCCACTGGGTGGCTAAAACGCATTTTAGCCTTGTTTATCAATTACACAAGTAAATTAATATAAATAGCAGTCTATAGTCTATACTTTTATAGAATGGGTAATGAAATTATTTTTTTTTTAAGTTAAGGTGAATCACGTCCTCTTTGACAGTATCGTTGGCTATGGATGACAGCGGATGGCAACAAAAGGTCGAATGAAGAGTTGCGTGTGTCTCATAATGCACATAGTAGAACGGAAACCGGACAACTCTTATCTATAAGAATTTATTCTGGGTTATCTCATGATTTTTTTTTTTTTTTTTAAACTTTATTTATTCTCATTTCTTTGTACATAATATAATGTATAATAGCAAATAGTATACATATAATAACATAATATATAATAACAAATAGTATTAACAAGAAATGAAAACCCACTAAGGCACTGCCTGAGTGTGGGTAATATTAAAACAAAATTATATTTCCAAGTACCCAAAGTATAAAATAAACTTAAAAAACATATAAAATATAAAGTTAGTATAAAAAGTTAGTATTACATCGGTAGAAGAAGTAAAAAATGTTTTTTTTCAGCCATTATAAAAATAAAATAAAAATATGGAAAAAAACATACTGATTTTTAATTAATTTTTTTTTTTTAGTTATTATAAAAAAATAAACAGAAAACATATTGTACTACAGTTTAGAGAATTACAGAAAGTGAGTTGTAGAATGATGGATAAATTTATAGAAAAAGCGTTTCAATATCTACATTATTCAACCATAATTTTACCTCTTTTACATATTTTATCATTTTATTTATCATTTGAGTTTGTAGTGGTAGAAGGTTAAATGAACGAGGACCAATGAAACTGCTATGTGTCTGCAATAATTTAGTATTGGTTTGTGGGGTGTAAAATATATTATTTATTCTTTTGCTCATTCTGTTTTCATTTATTTCGAAATTATTTTTGTTTTTGAATACATATTTCAAAGTTTGTAATATAAATAATTTACGTATATTAAATATTTTAGTTTCTTTGTATAATAAGTTGGTCGAGAATGTTTTAGGTTTATTATATATGACTTTAATTATGTGTTTTTGAATTATTTGTAGAGGCTTAATAAATGTATCAAGTGCACCACCCCATCCTATAATGCCATAAGTGATTGACGATTGCACCAGGGAAAAGTAGATCATTTTCAATTTTTCAATGTTTAGTACTTCCTTAAGTCTATAAAATATGTAGGTCAGATATCTTAATTTAGAAGTGATTTGATTAAATGTGATTTCCAATTAAGGTTTATATCTATTGATACTCCTAAATATTTTATATTTTCGATACTAGTGAGTTCGTTGCACATGAAGCACATTTCTTGATTGCAACTAGTATTATCTATACTGATGGACTTGATCCATTATTATTCTGAGCCACTTACATAATATAATAATATATTTTTTTTTACATGAGATCCACACAGGAGGCCCTGAGGAAAATAATTTCCCTCAGGGCCTATGTCATCTTTGGGGATGCTGTGTGGAGGGTTTCTTAAGAAAAGGAAAGAGAGGAGAGATCTGGGAAGGAAAAGGGTTTAAGGGGTGGGTAGGAATGGGATTCAGTGTGTCTTGGTCATCCGCCTCCAAGACCTAGACAAACCTTACCCCATGAACCCGGGCACGCCTGCTAAATCACCAAACGTAGCGAACCACTTGGGGTGACCTATGGCAGAGGTGTTGGTTATCCAATAAAGGTTCCCGGGGCGGCGGTACCCATTCCTGCCTCCCAAAGTATATATAGTATTTATAGCTAAACTTACCCATAAAATAAAATAAAAACCTTTCACCTTCACCTTTACTGCCCGTGACATTGTATGTAGATACTAGTTGTGTAAAAATGTTTAAAAAAATGATTTGTAAGCGTTTGTAAAGATCATGTCATAAAAATTCTCCATCTCTAAAGAGTTCTAAATTCTCCAATCTTTCAAAATTAATATCAGCAACTATACTTTTGTCACCAATCTTCTCATACATGTAATACTAACAGTGATGATTGCAGGAAATGTAAAATCATGCAATTTACATTTTACAAATATAATGTACTCCGCGTGCAAAGCCGTATCTTCTCCGAGCATAAACTTTCTAATTAAGATGAATATATACGTGAAATCCTATTTAGATACTATTTTGATTAATCTTTATGACGAATCGGCTTACAGTATGAACATCAAAAAATATGCTACGGATAAATCGAAGCTTTTACTAGGTTTTCTATGTATTGGAATTACAATAAAATTATTATTTACGTAACGAATAATACAAGCGTAAACCACCAAAAAAAATGTTTTTTCATGACTTAACTATGAAGTAATACAAGAAACAATTTAAAAAATACCCCTTTATGGCTAAGACTATTTTTGAGGTTTTCAATGTTCTAACTTTTTTTCGTTCGTATAAAATTATGCACAAAATAAATAAAAACCACTTTTCCGCTTACTAGCCTCGTGCAAAAAGATGCTTGATTTTTAAATTTTGCAGACATGGGATTCTAAATATTTCTAGCGTTTATATTCCTCTTTAAATGTGTTTATCGGAAGTGACCTGCCAGGTAACTATGTTTTCTGTATTTACATATTTGTAAATAATAAAGTTAGATAGAACTTAGGAATTCATAATAAATTGTATAACGCTCATAAAGTGATTTTTTAGATAAACGGCGCTGTACAAATTATCCAATGTAAAATACAAATTATCCCGGTAATAGCGGTTTAATTTCGGGAATGATGTACGAGTATGTACTACAAATATTTATGTACGTATAAATATTTGTAGTACATACTTATTTATGTACGTATAAATATTTGTAGTACATACTTATTTATGTACGTATAAATATTTGTAGTACATACTCGTACATCATTCCCGAAATTAAACCGCTGTTACCGGGTAACAATAAAAGTAATGCAACCTATTACAAAAAATTAACTTTATTTAAATTAATAAAAGTAACTAAAAATGTATGCATTAATCGAATTCATGTTTTCACAAATGTTCAAAATAGTGTCCAGGATTTCCAAATTTCTGCTTTACCACGAGTTTCCCTTGGCGCAACACATCAAAATGTTATTTCTTAAATCTTTACATCGGATGTTATTTTATCTGAAACATAAAGAAATATCAAATTAGAATTGAATAGGCATTAAGAATTAAATAACAAAAAATATGTTATTATAGACATCTTTATTATTTTTTATGAATTACACGCCTCTAGCAGTACCTACTTGTAGATATTCGGATAGGTCACGGACATATGAATATATCTGGACCTGCCCTAAGTGATAAAAACGTATTATTTCCCCCTCCCCATGGAGCCGGCTAGAGCACCTCCTTGAAGCCAGCTGGGCTTACGAAAGCCTCGCTTGAATAAAAAAAATGTGACGTCATCATTCTTGTCCTGACCAGCGTAGAGCTAACATCCGTACATTTTACCAAATAACACGGCAATATATGAGAGCTTGTGCTATACACCTACCTAGAACATAGCGAATGTCGGCGTTTCTCCAGTGAGCTCGTCACAGGATACAGGGGTAAGTAAATTATGAAATATTTGTAAAAGTGTCTTAACTAAATACGGAAACAAAATATTGCTATGTGAATAGGGGCGAACCTTTTCGGGCGAGAATTTGGCCTTCGCAAATATGTTATTAACGTGGCAAGCAATTCGCGCTCCCATGTAAAAAGGTCTATTCATTCAAAGCAGATTTTGCTTTTAAGAACTAAATGGTGATATTATAATGCAAGATGCCTATATACTGTCAGATTGAATTTTTAACGAATCACAGTCATCTTTCACCTCTTCCCCTCCCATAGTTAGGTTTTACCCCTCATCTGTATCTTCTGGTCTATTGAATTTGGATGTCTATGGGATAGGTTTGTGGCGACACATCGAGAAACATCTTCTAATATTCGCGCGGCGCGGGTACTTGCCTAGGTACCTACATATTATGCCGGTCGCGATGTACTTTCTCGCCTGCCGTGCCGGCTGGACGATAATAATATCGCCACCGCCTAGAAAGGTCTAGATTTTATAAGCCGCCTGAATATTCGGCACCGCGTATGTTCCCGTACCTTCCAGTGTGCACATTGCCGGCGAATGGAACATTACTCCACCGGTCGCGCTGGTATATAAAGCGACTAAACTCGGCGCTAGCTCAGTCTGTCCCGATCCGTCAGTCAACGCTTGTCCGCCAGCGAGGAACCTCTAGACGTTATACAGACGCTATGTGATCTACACGCATTCTCCAGCGCAGCATCTCGGACTCTCCGTAACACCTTCGAGGCTCTTATCCACCACCGCTGTCTCGCAGTCCGGTCCGCCGCACCACGACTTGAGATGTCTTCTCCCGCAAAGCCCGCCGTGCTTTCTGTTCGGGATGTAACTCGATCTCCGGCAATCACGTTTTGATTTTTTTTTTTGCCTGTCACGTTTCGCTGCCGCTGAGATTCTCCTCATCGCCTCACAAGGTCTTCTTCCTGCCCTGCGTGTGACTCCAGCTCACCGAAGTCACAGCCGTCAACTCCGTCCTCATGACGTCGAGCGACCGCCTGGAACTGGTCAGCATCTACCACTCCAGTGATCTGAAGAGACGTTATCTTCACCACTGCAGCTTCCTGACCATCATCACATCTTACAGCGCACCATCACTGTCTGCTCTTCCGTCTACGCCCCTGGCTCATTGACTATCGCTACGTAGCACAATAAAGACGACTCACATTACATCGACTGACGACTTTTATTTATCTCCCGTCTTTACCGATACGGACCGCTCCCTCAGGTTCAAATCGACCACGGAAATTTGAAATGCTGTAAAGGACACAACGTTACGGACAATGCAACGCTGTCCGAAACATTGGCTAAAGAAGGAGATGGCGCAACACGGCATAACACCCCAAAAACAAATAACGAAAAAAAGTTCATTGTTTAGGAGAGCGAAAAGAAAGTTTTCTTTTGTTTTTAAATGATATCTTGTGTGTTTGTAGACCTGTAACTGGTAGCTGGTTCCCGACATGCGTTGCAAAGCCATATTCAAAGAAATACATTGTTTCTCCCTGAATCACCTTTACGTGCGTCCCCTTCCCTACCTTTATAAATTATGGCCTATATGTTATTCTGATTATGTATATATTATTGTAAAGTTACATTATAATCCATTTAGGAGTTTTTGCGTGAAAGAAAAACAAACACACATACATCCATACAAACTTTCGCGTTTATAATATTAGTAAGATAACATTAAACAGATCTTTCAGAATGCTTGACTTTTTTGTAAATTTCTTTTAAAAGCGTATTTAATTATTTTTTTGATTATTCAGAAAAAAATCTTCCTAAAATGCACGTCGTAAAAGATGCACTTATTTTTCTGGAAATTTTTCGGTAACACAGATCGAAAGAGAGAAAAATGGAGAAAAATTAGATAGTTAACTCATTTTGGTGTTTATGGTCATAACAGTTTTTTAAATTTCCGCTATGGCTTTTTACTGTTTTCTTTTTAATTTTTTTTTTCAAATTAACTCTACACTGGTGGCCCTAACGAAAAAATTTCCCTGAGGGCCTATGTCATCTTTGGGGATGATGTGCGGAGGATCTTTTCAGGGAAAGAAAGGAGAAGTTCTGCGAAGGAAAAAGGTATGACGGGCAATCTGGAGGTCAATGTGTCTAGAAGTGACGGATATATGAATTCATCCCTCCCACTGCAGTGCAAGGCGATAGGTCAAAAGAGTCCGGCTGGAGAGGTCTGGAGTGGGTCTCGTTCAACCAATCTCTCCCAATCCGGCCCGCCACGCAGTTGGTTGGCAAACGCATTGCACCCGTGCTAAGTCACCAACGCAGCGAACCACTCGGAGTAATCTACGGCAGGGGTGTTAGTACCCATACCCGCCTCCCAAATTGCTAACTAAGTATAATTTCGTCCTGTAAAATCTCATATTTTAACGTTTTCTAGAAAATTTTGGTCTTGGTTTTTCCACTGGAAACAATAAACATACAAGCATTTTGTTCATACTTTTGATATCGTAGCAGACGACGTGAGTATTCTTGGAGTAGGGGTCCAGCTGGATGATGGTGTCGTAGGAGCAGCTGCGGGATCCCTTGGGACACGTGTGCCCTTCACACGTGGGCGGCGTCTCGCCCGTGGCCTCGTTCACAGTCAGCGTGCGCACTATGTCGCGCTGCTCTATCACAGACCCTGGAAAATACCAAATTTATTACCATACTAACCGGCTACACCCATGATTTCGATTTTTTGATGATGTGAAAAATGAAAATTGTCAAATATGTCCCTTTACCTACAAATTTTCAAGCATAAACAGACTTGCATTCTTTCCAGATATTTGTAAAGCGGTCATACCGAAATGATTTTATCACACTCATGCCTCAGGGATCTCATTTCTACAGCATTTAGTCTACTTTCATCCCTTTTCTAGCAATTCCACGCCATCGTGTATTGCCAGCCTCGCTTGATAATTTTTTTCAGGGACCCCCGCATCAGTTCTCTGTTAAGGCACCAGACCACTGTAAAAAAAATTGTCATCATTTTTATTTCATTTTCTGAATGGTCCATTTGTTAAAAATGCTCTCACCAAATGTTGTAGAGAAATTCGTAAAATTGATAGAGATACAGTAGCATTTTATGTAAAACCGTTTGAAACAGTTTATGTTGAATTACTTCAGCAAAACTTTGAACGCGTTTTTTTCGGTACTGTGTTTTTCAACCCGGTTGATAAAATATTAATAAAAACTTAAACAACATACTAAAAAAAATCTTTAACTGTTCGAAAATCCAAACTCTATGGCACCACGTAGGAATTTTTTTTAAAGGGACTCCTATTTTTTTTATGAACGTTGAAAATTTTTCCAAAGCAACCGGAAATAAAATTCGCTGGTCCGCCATTTTTTTTTCTTTTTTCAAGTATCAAATTCCCTTGCGTGGTGCCATAGATATTGGATTTTCGAACAGTTTAAGACTTGGTGCATGCAAATCTGATGTATAGTTTTTTTTTAATATGTTGTCAACCAGGTTGAAATGCATAGATTCGAGAAAACACGTTCAAAGTTTTGCTGAGTAATAATTCAACTTTCAAACCGTTTCAAACGGTTTCACATAAAATGATGTATCTCCGTCAATTTTAAGAATTTCATTTAAAAAAGTAGTGAAAGTATTCTTAACAAATGCATCTCTCCGAAAATGAAATTTAAAAAAAAATTTACAGTGGTCTGATGCCTCGATAGAATTCTTACCTTATCTGCAATATCGTGATGGCTATCACGTAAGAACCACACTTTATTTTTTTAACTAACAGTTTTAATTCACAAGTGGAAAGTAACAAATATTTACGTTGTGTCTTTTTTATATGATGAGTGCATTGAGAATAAGTAATATCTATTAAAATAAACAAAAAATAGGGAAGAAAGTCCTAAAAACTACCAAGCAAGATCTTCTAGAAAAGATTACTTTTAGCAACAAGCACCAGAGTTGCCAGAAACCATAAGAAAATTAATTGGAAGTATGCCACATCGCGTCGCGTCGCATCGAAGCCGTGATTGCCAGGCTATATCACCAAATAGTATGTATGTATATACCGGTGACCGGACAATTCAGAATGAAATCAACTCAGATTCTTTGAAAAGTCATTAAACGTGATGAAAAAAAAAATAATAATTGGTCAAATAGATTACGTAGGTTACTTTTATGGGCTGTTTAAATTATTTTTTTCATAGCTTTTATGACTTTTCAAAGAGGTGTTGAGCTGACTTGATTCTGAGTTGCAATGGAACCATTTGTACCTACCTAAGAAATGTGTGATGTGTTTATATTTTTAATTTTATTTTTATTACACAATTACTTGTGATTGAAAAAATAGGCTATAACATTGTCGTTTTAATTACGTTTGCTTGAAAAAATATCCAAATTGTACGGTTGCAAAAAAATACCACTGTGTGCAAAAAAATACCGCCGTGTGCAATATATTAGGTACCAAACGTATTTTATTTTTATTTTGTAGTTCCACAGTTTCCGCCACAGACCTACGCATCAAACACCACGACCTAGTAGCGCCATCTGTTGGGCCGGCTAGTAGCTAATGTCTGAAAAATGCGTGTGTCAGCGTGAGCGCCACCAAAATTTGATATAATGCATTGTTTCAGCTAGATTGGATGTCGGGAAATGGGTTAATTTCCACTTCCAAAATTTGCATTCATTAATTCCAAAAAAACAAAATCTATATTCAAATAGAAGTTTTTTAAAATACACTCGACCGTTAATTAATTCGATTCACAGATTTTATTTATTCGACCTTTGGAAATTCAAATTTTGTGAAATACATTTAAATCGATACCTAAGTTCCAAAGTGTAACAACTCATTAAAAACACGGTTTTGAATTAAGTATGAGGAAATGATTAGAATACCGATATATATTGTACCAGTTTCTAAATGTGACAAGTGGTGATCTGTGAAAATTAGAATAATCGTGTTAATTATTCTTCAGAATTATACGTCTTTTTACAAATATTTACCAAGTCGTATAAAAATCTAAATCACCACCACATTAAATCAGAATTACATCAATTACTTTAGATCCGAATTGTAACAAAGTACAAAATGGTGTGAAAACTCAATAAGATTAGAAAAAAATAATATCTGCGTTTCTAATATTATGAAAATAAATTATTTTTATGAATCCTCGAATTTTATTAAAATCTACAAAAATTAGATGTCCACTGTCCAGTGTAGAAAATTACAGTCTGTCAAATAAGAGTAGAAAACATATGAGGGCGCCACTGTGGTTCAAATGGCAATACTAAACATATAACTCATGGTGTTGATGTAAAGCTGTGTAACCTACATTTTTATAAAAACTTAAAAATTTAAATTTTCATTACAATATGATTACCCACTGATCTCAAAATTAGAATTGCGTATAGGTATATTATTATTATACCTTCGCGATTTTGTGTTAACATAATGAAGAAAAATGATAATGTAATAAAGTATAAAGCACAGTTTAGAGATTGCTCACATTTATTTGCTTTTAAGTACCTAGGGTACCGGGCTTTAGATCGTGTCTCTAATTTTAGATCTGAATATATTTAACTCATTCAGATCTAAAAGTAGTGTGACTAAACTCACCATTAGTGATTCTTCCTTTCTATCTACTGTTAAATTCAAATTTATGTTAAATTAAATGAAAGTAAATCGCTTTATAAAACACCTTTTAATCAAATTTATGTCATGAACAAAAAATGTTTTTTAAAATGTGGTTTACTGTGTTCTATACATTCAGTGACATTGCACTTTAAAAGAATATTTGACAGTTTAATTGGTGTTGCCAGCCTACAAATTTTGAAGTTCAATTTTTTATATTTTCTACTCTTATTTGACAGACTCTAAACTTGCACAAAATCTTTCCTAACTATGGAATCTCCGAGAACTGTGCTTTTTGAGATGTTACGTCACTTTTGTCGCACAACATTTGCGTCACTTTTGTTGTGCCACAATTGTTCAAATGACAATAATAAAAATATAACTCATGGTGGAAATGTAAAGCTGTGTAAAGTAACCTACATTTTTGGAACTGATCTATTAAAAAAATAACTGGGTTTTAAAATCAACTTTTCAACTCGAAACAAACAAACATTCACTCCAAAACAATTATTAGAAATTCCAATGGCAGGTATTTCCGTGAAATCAGCTGATGTATCCTATTAGAAGCCTATTTGTCACTTCTATCATGCTAATAATATAGAGCAGACCCGTCAAAAATCAATAATATATCATTTATATTATCAATAATAAAATTGTCGCATTGATAATTGCGAGTTAGCTAAAAAGCGCAGTCTTGTAAAATCACAAAACACGACTTTACTTGTCAAGATTAATCCTGAGAAATTGAAACAAAAGAAATACACATTTCAAATATATAGAATTTAAATTTACTTTATGGCTTGTCAGAATTCTTGACATATCTGTTCCAATTTTTAAAATGACACTGTGGTGAATTCAAAACAAATCCAAGTTACAATCACATACATACGTCGTGAAAAACCACTGGATATTACAATTCCAATTTTGAAAAAGACAAATAACAGGTAGGTGCTTTATCGCTTATCTGAATTCTTTACGCATCAGTTCTAATTTTGAAAATGATACTTA
This sequence comes from Limnephilus marmoratus, assembly GCA_917880885.1. Classification (NCBI taxonomy): domain Eukaryota; kingdom Metazoa; phylum Arthropoda; class Insecta; order Trichoptera; family Limnephilidae; genus Limnephilus; species Limnephilus marmoratus. Next base: position 11,064,114 of record OU862908.1, read on the forward strand.
TATTCAAAAAAACTCCGAGCTCATTCACCAGAGTTACTGTGATGTGATGTGATTTTAGATTTTCCCGGCCAAAAGTATTTCCGTTATTTATTTGTTTACGCTACCTCCTTCTTTAGCCAACATTATCCGTTATCAAGGTAGATTTGTGACATACGGAGGTAACGCAGTACGGCATAACACCCCAAAATGAAAAAACGAAAAAAAAGTTACAACGACCCATAACACAAATTCAGCAATTTGAAATAATTGGCATACCTAAATCATCCCTGCAAATGAGATGCGTGTTCTCGATGGGCGGATTTCTCCTGATCAGGGGTGTGGAAATGGTGGTGCAATTGAACGCCCCTGGCTTGCACCTGTGTCCGCCACACTCCACCACTGGAATGGGGTACTCTGCCTCGCTCAGGGGTGTATCGTATGACTCCTGGGATACTGTCCTTTCTGCAAAAGAATAATGAAAAACTTTTAATCGAATTTTTAGATAAATTTTATTCCTACCATTCGTCAAATTTTACATTAGGCGAAAATCATCTAAAAACGTCCAAGGAGTTATTTCACCATCCTCCTGATAGCTTATCCATACGATAACCAATATTAATAAATAAACAATGCCCTTTACTTGTAATCTGAATGTCGCGGAATCGAATCCCGGCGTGCGCAAATAAATTTTATTTCACAATAAAACACACATAAATTTGTTGTAGATCACTTTTATTTTATAAACACTCTACCGGTTTCAGAAGCACCCTTCCTTTGTCAGGAGAATATTGTAACTATTCTCCTGACGAAGGAAGGGTGCTTCTGAAACCGGTAGAGTGTTTATAAAATAAAAGTGGTCTACAACAAATTTATGTGTGTTTTATTGTAAATTATGGCGAGCCACAAAGTTAATAAATGCTTTTTACAAATATGAAATTTTATTTCATTAATTTGCATAATTTTTTGAATAAATTTCATTAATTAATTAAAAATAATATATTGTAGATTTGCGGCGCGTTCCACATTGGGAGATAAAGGGTGGCGCAAAATTACCGATATGGTCTAAATCTTATTACACATTACAATAAGATTCAAAATAAAACGGTAGTTTTGCGCCACCCTATACAATCAATGTCGCCCTGGTGTAAGACCACCGTTCTAAATGAAACGTTGCTTGAAATGGCTTAAACCATGTTTGGTGATGGTGAAATACGCCATAATGATTAATTCTTAGATATATATATATTTTTTTAACCTTATATTTGTAGGCAAAAGATTGTAAAACAAGGAAAATCTTTATGAATGTATTTAAAACATGATTTTGCAAACTTAATATTGATCTACATATGTATTTATGTAGGAATCTGATTTCTTAAGAATAACAATTACTTAATAAATTACCATTTCAGCTAGAAAAAATTAAAAATAAATTACGGAAAACGCAAAGAAACCAGATAGGTATAGTTAATATGTAATGTTTTCCTCATTTAAAAAAAAATCACAGTTACCATTTAAAAATGAGATCTGTCAAAATCAAAATAATTTTATTGCAAACCAGCAGAGGAACCCAACGATGTTTTTTGCAGAGTTTTTGGAAATTAAATATTGATAATTTTCCTCTTATTTTAAACGACAAGTGTGTAAAATTTCATCAAGGAATATCAAACTTCTGCCTTAAGAGCGTTTAACCAGCCAGCGGCCGAAAATCCATATTTCGTCGAAAGTTGTTCTTACGATCGTGCAGGGTGGTTACAACGAGAAAGATTAATTATTCTCCGTACCAGGTTTTTTAAATTATAACTCAATATCGATTTTATTTCATTCCAAATGTGCTTTAATTTATACCTTCATCCAAAAATGCTGAAATGCATGATGATAAAACTATTAAAATAATGTACTTTTGTAATTATTTTTTGATTATTAGTATTTACCATTTTTCAATAATGTCTAAGTTAAATAAGAATGTTAAAAAAATCTTAAATATATTAGTGTGTAAGTGCGCAAATAAATACACAAATGGACCAATTTTCGTCAAGAAACCCATGTACGTATATATTTTTTAATGATTGAAACTTAAATTATAATTCTAAAACATGCGATGCTTAGATAATGTATTGATTTATTTTACTGCATGATTATATGATTTGAAATGGGTGTGGTATAATACAAAATCTTTTTTTTTAAATTTTGCAAATCTGCCAACGACCTATGGTATAACCTTATTATACTAAAAATAAACATTTTTTCTCAAAATTTAAAACATGCGAATGCTAGATAAAATAACAATCTTTCGAAATCCTTTTATATTTTTTTGTGGAAAAGAGTCAATACGTCTAAAATCTGATTTAAAAATGACATATTTCTAGTTTACTCTCGAAATACCCTCTTAACAGGGCATTACCAGAGAAAGCCGGAAATACGTCATTTTCAAAAAAGTTTTTAGACGTATTGACTCTTTTCCACAAAAAATTATAAATGGATTTCGAAAGATTGTTCTTTTATCTAGCATTCGTATGTAATAAATTTTTAGAATTTTTTTTAATTTTTAGTATAATAAGGTTATTCCATAGGTCGTTGGCAGATTTGTTAAATTTTCAAAAAAGTTTTTGTATTATACCACACCCATTTCAAATAACGCCTAATCATGCAGTAAAATAAATCAATACATTATCTAGCAGAGTTATGTATTAGAATTTTAATTTTAGTTTCAATAAAATCATAAAAAAATGTGTACGTACATGTGTTTCTTGACGAAAATTGGTCCATTTGTGTATTTATTTGCGCACTTACAAACTAATATATTTCAGATTTTTTTAACATTCTTATTAAATTTAGACATTATTGAAAAATGATAAATACTTATAATCAAAAAATAACTACAAAAAGTACACTATTTTAATAGTTTTATCATCACGCCTTTCAGCATTTTTGGATGAAGGTATAAATTAAAGCTAATTTGGATTGAAATAAATTCGATATTGAGTTATAATTTAAAAAAGCTGTTACGGAGAATAATTAATCTTTGTCATTGTAACCGCCCTGCACGATCGGAAGAACAACTTTCGACGAAATGTGGATTTTCGTCCGCTGGCTGGTTAAACGCTCGAAAAAGGGTTGGAAAAGGGAACAAGGTGGATTTCCAAAATATTATGTAAACATTCACTTTCCTCTTGTTTAGAAGGGCAAAGTGCAACATTTTATCAATCTTGGAATAAAACTGTAGATTAAAAAAAAAAACAAAGCCACTCCGCCCGCCACAGACACTCTACTTTAATTTATTGACGACTTGTTGAAGTCCCTGGGTCCCTGGCGATGCCCGGACTTTATACAGAGTTTTCGAAATCAAATGTAGACAGTAACCTTACTCTTGTTTTGAATCTCAGGTTTGCAAAATTTCATCAACCTCGGCATAAAACTGTAGATTTGCGTACAAATCAAAACCACACGGCCCCGCCCGCTTGCCAGCCCGCTCGTCCACCACCCACAGACATTCTCCTTTATATATTATATATTTCAACCAAATTACTCAAAACCTTGACAAATTATATACCTAAACCTTCCTCATGAATCACTTTATCTATAGGCGAAAACCGCATGAAAATCCGTTCAGTAGTTTTTGAGTTTATCGCGAACAGACAGACAAACAGACGCGGCGAAAGACTTTAATTTATAATATACTGTATAATTTATATGTTTTGTAGAGAATATGAAGATATATGCTGGGATGAGGCTCAAAGCGCCCTGCAGCGCCAACGAGGGCAGTCCGTTTCAGCACACGCCAACAAAAAGGAGACGAGAAATAGAAAGGTTGGGGCATTTAACAAGAGTAAGACTCACGGTTGTGGTCGAAGCAACTGACGGTGGTGACCTTCTTCCTGGTCTTGGTGGCGATGACGTACTTGAGGGAGCAGGTGTGCGCGATGCCGGGGCAGAGCACCTCTCCGCACTGCAGCGCCAGTGAGGGCAGACCGTTCCAGCCCACCACCAACAGTATTGCCATTAAGAACTTCATAATGCAATTTGTTTTATTCTGGAATATAAAAGATAAAATACTACAGAAAAATCCAACATTTATTCTAAATGTTAATACAGTAATGCAATGTTCATTGTTCACTATTTCTCCAAACGGACAAGTGAGCGCCATATATGATCCATTTTGGCCGATCATGATGATTTAGCAGTTTTTTTGAACCATTTAAGTGTCTCTGATAATCCAAAGAGACCGCCAAATCACCATCCTTGCCATGTAAACATAGATATTAATTATTTTTTCGAACAAAAAAAAATAAATATTACAATGCCTAACCAATGGCTCTCTGGACTACAATATTGCTCCACATTTTAACTACTGCTCAACGATCATTTTCCTATGTAACGACAAAGAACAAAAATGCAGTTCACACGCGGTAGAAGTAAATCCTTTGGAAAACCAAAGTAGACAAGAGAGGGGAGGTTTCGAAACACCGCATAAAGAGAAGACCGATTATTCTATCTCATTCTCTCGCTGGCTAAATCATATAGATGTATGTGTTTGTCTTTTTTAAGTGTCGCTTTTTCGTTTCATCGACTTTCAAATCACAACGCTGCAAAAGAAGTTTTCACTTCAATGAGTTGCAAATTCTCCAAAATAGAGCAGTGAGGATTTTCAAATGTACATAATTAAATTTTTAAAGGAACTAAATTGTTAACCCCTCATTAGGCCTATTTTGTCAGAAGGTAAAATATTTCCGCTTTGCAATGAAATCCAAATAAACGGAATATTTCTGACAGCATCCGAAAACTAAAAACTGCTTTTGAAAGGTGATGAAATACGTTTTCAAATTTTATAGTTTGAAATAAAGATACAATTTTTTAAATAATTTTTTTTTTAATGCAAACATAAGAATGTTTTAAAAATGGCTCTCCTTACGTTTTTTCTTACTAAAATTACTGATAACGAAAAAAAATCAAAACAGATGCATATTTTATTTAAAGTTATCGTCAACTTTCTTTTTTGTCGTATCAAGTAAAAATATAAAAAAATCTCAAAGTTAATTTTTTTTTTCTGATTGCGGTCGGAAAATTTGGTTTCATAAAGGTGTAGATACATTTGATTTATTTTTCGGAATACAAAGCATTGCGTTTTCTCTTTTTTACATCGTTTAGATTAGATCATATTTCTAACCATGGTAGTAAGAAGACACAACTATTTCCATGAGATCTATATGAGTTGTTCCGAAAACCGAAAAAAGTAGTGTGAGAGGTTAAAGGAACTCTGTATATTGGCTAACATTGAAACAAATGCTGACAATGAACGCGATGATATTTATAAATAAAATAATAAACGACTTGTTATCAAAATACTTTTCAAATAAACTTATGTAAAATAAGGATATTCACAGACTTAACACGAGGACTTGCAATTAAAGCACTCTACCAAAAAAGACAAAACAAATACGCTAAACAGTTTATTCTACAGAGTGAAATTTTATAATGCATGAAACTATCGAATCTATACCATTAATAAATTAAAAATAGATAGTAAGAACCAAGTTGAGCAGGATAGCATGTAACATTGTATGGGAGTTATAATTAGTAAATTTGAAAACTTAAATATACAAAAAACCAAAATAAATTTTAAAAAAAAAACGAGTGTGTTTTAGACCACACGACTGAAGTAAAACTTCACTAACTTATATCTCCCTCTCAACTTCCGTTCGCCTCGCCCGATCACACTTTTCATAACGCTCTCGTCACGCATTCACTAGCTTACTCCCAAAGTCAAGCGTGCGTAAAGTAGTTTTACTTCAATAATTTCCTTCGGGGCCTACGTCATCTTAAGGGATGCTGTGTGGAGGGTTTATTTAAGGAAAGGAAGAAGAAAAAATTTTGGGAAGGACCAGGAATGAGTTGTGTGTAGAAATCTGGGGGTCAGTGCGTCACGAGTGACGGACGCACGAATCCATTCCCTCAACTGCGGTGCAACGCGAGGGATTCTAGCTGGAGAGGTCAAAAGACCTCCTCAACCAGTCTCTCTCGATCCGGCCCGCCACGCAGCGGGTGGACAGACACATCGGCCACCAAGACCTTGACAAACCTCAGGCATCCCTGCTAAGTCACCAAACGTAGCGGATCAATTAGGGTGACCTATGGTGGAGATGTTGGTTGTCCAATAAATGGTTCCCGGGGAGGCGGTACCCATACCCGCCTCCCAAAATGATAAAAAGAAAACAACAAAGCACTAAAAATAATCACCCCATTGATGCATTACCATATTATATCATAAAAGTAAAGCAGTCGAATTCTAAAAAATATTTTAAAATATATATACTTTAGTGAAGGAACTCAATTACAATATATTTCAAATGTTAAATACGTTTTTAGATTTTCACGGCCAAAAATATTTTCGTTATTGGCTTTTGGGGTGTTATGCCGTGTTGCACTACCTCCTTCTTTAGCCAACGTTTCGGACACTGCAACGCGGTCCGAAACGTTGCCTAAATAAGGAGGTAGACCAATACGGCATAACGCCCTAAAAACAAATAACGAAAATATTTCAAATGTTATTTTAGTTACTATGTTAAAGCAATTTAAAACGTTAAAGCAAATATGGGTCTCGTAGTAAACCAGCAAAAGACCAAATACATGGCTGTAAGATGCACCCAACAAATCCCAACTCTCTCATGTGGAAACCAAAATTTCGAAACGGTACCAAGATTCACATACCTAGGCTCCCTGAGAACAAACGACAATAATACCACAGAGGAGATCCAGAAACGCATAGTGAACGCAAATAGCTGTTATTTCCGCCTACAAAACCTATTAAAGTCCAGACTGCTGTCCAGAAACACGAAGATATTAGTGTACAAAACACTTATCAGACCAGTACTTACGTACGCAGCTGAGACTTGGGTACTAACTAAGAGGAATGAGCGAGCACTGGACGTTTTTGAAAGAAAAATTTTGATTCGCATCTTCGGACCGGTTCTAGAAAATGGATTTTGGCGCAGACGTTATAACAATGAGCTCTATACTTTGTTTAATTTTAATTTTTTTAATTTTAATTTTAATTTTAAATACATAAACGGCTATACTGCCTTTTATAAATAAACATATAATAGAGTACAAAAGTAAGAAAAATAATATCATTACATAATAGTAGTTTTAAACTTAAAAATAACATACAATTATTTTGTGTATCACAACAAAAAATAACAAGAAATAAAAATGAGAAATATCATCATTTCATTTCAACATGTCCATATTGCGTATATAATGTTACATTATGGAAAAAATAAAAAACTTAAAAACTGAAACCTAAAAATAACATACAATTATTTTGTGTAACACAACAAAAAATAACAAAAAAGAACAATGAGAAATATCATCATTTCATTTCAACATGTCCATATTGCGTATATAAAGTTACATTATGGAAAAATAATTTTTGAGTGCATATTTATATTGCGCTAATTTTAAGAAATATATGTCGCCGATGTTAGCATATTCATTTCCCAAAATGTGTAATCGACTGATTGGTGAGTAATAATGTGATAATGTATGTGTGTTATTATAGTAGAACGGTAGAGTCAGTCTATTGTTAGCGCGACCAGGGCAATGAAATCGTATTAGTTCTATTAACCCTTCGAATAATAAGAAAATAATTTTCTGTCAACTTTTGCCTGTCAAGGTTGGCGCGCAAAATTCCTGGTTCTTCCCATGCATTTTAAATGTTCCTTTTTATTGTTTTTTTTCAACGCTTTTGCAAAAACAAAAATTGTTCTAAAATTTAGATACAATAATCTTTCCGATGTGTTTATTAGAAGTCAACATTTTTGTTTCTAAATATTAAAATTTTAATATTGAAAATGTAAATTGGGTAAAAAAATGTATGCCTAAGAATATTCGAATTAAAATAATTAAAATAGAATAAACTTAAAATTTTAAATACAGATTCCTTTTCTAAGCAATTTTTTTAATAAAACTGTCACCTCACTTTTTATCACTTTCATACAATTTTATTTTAAAATTAAACGTGTGATGCGTCACAAATTGGCGCAAAATTAAACCGTCACTTTTGATCGGGTTTGTAAAATATCTGAACAACCTAGCTCATATGATTCTAAGACAATGAGATGCATTATTTCATTCCGTTTCTAACATAAAAGAATTCACAAATATTCGCATGACAGGAAGAGAGATATCTAACTTTTAATAATGCACTGTTGCTCTGGAACAATCTGGGTCTCCTGTTATTATAACGGCATATGATGTTTTGGGACAACTTGGGTCTCCTGTGATTAGACTGGTTAAATCAGGGGTATCCAAGACCGAGTGAATTATTTTATATAATATTAATAGATCACAGATTTTTCTGCGATCTGATAAATTTACGAGATTAGTCCAGTTTAATAACAAATTATAGTCAACGGATTCTCTTGGAATACCTAATTTAAAATTAATATACCTAAGGAATCTATGCTGGACATTTTCAATCGCTTGAATATGGATATTGTAACGTGGAGCCCAAATCGTAGAGTTATATTCTAAAATGCTTCTCACTAGCGTTATGTATAAAATGCGAATAGTATCAATGTTACAAAATTGTTTGGTTATTCTAATAATAAATCCTAAAATCTTCATTGCTCTATTAATAATATTAGTTATATGGCTAATAAATGTAAGTTTTGAGTTAAAAATAATAGCTAGATCATTTATTGTTTCTACTGAGTTTAATATAATTTTGTCAAGATTGTATTCATAAATGATCGGTTTCTTTATTTTATAAAATCTTATTATTTGACATTTACTAATGTTAAGTGCCAGTTTATTGCATATACACCAATAAAACAAGTTGTTTAAATTTTTTTGTAAAATTTTGCAATCAGAAATATTTTTAATTTTTTTATATAATTTTAAATCATCAGCAAATAACAGGATATCAACATCGGAAAAAACGTCTACAATGTCATTAATAAATAAAATAAACAGTATTGGTCCTAAATGGGAGCCCTGTGGCACACCACTAGTGGCAGAAAAGGCATCCGATATTACGTCATTTAACTTTACAAACAGTTGCCTATTTGTTAAATAACTCTCTACCCATTTAAGAAAGTTCCCGGTTATACCCATACTCCTTAATTTATTTATAAATATTTTATGACAAACTTTATCGAACGCCTTGCTGAAGTCAGTATATATCGAATCTACTTGACATTTATCTGCAAAGGCATTCGCTATAAAGTTTTCATATATCAGTAGATTTGTCAGAGTTGATCTATTCTTCATGAAACCGTGTTGAAACCTTGTTATAATCCCATTTAATTTAAAAATAATTTTATCCAAAATAATTTTTTCGAACAATTTTGGAATAGTTGACTGTATACACACAGGTCTATAGTTGCGTATATCGCATTTGTCACCTTTTTTAAATATGGGTGTGATGTAACTATTTTTCCATGCAATTGGAAAATATCCCGATGACAATGACATATTAAAAATTAAATAGAGGGGATACGACAAGGCATGTATACAGTGTTTCAATAGAATTAGGGGTATTTTGTCAGGACCTGAACTTTTTTTTACATCTAATTTGTTAATATGGGTTTTAATTTCATTTATATCTATGTGAATGTTAGAAATTTGTAAATTGATGTTAGATGAAAAAAAAGGAATTTCACTATTATCAATTGTGTTGTCATATACATCTTTAAAAAATGAAGCAAATAAATTAACAATAGTTTCTGCATTATTAAGGAGCTAAACGTCGCAAAATTTATAAAATTGGGAAGATTTCGGTAGCTGGGTCATGTGGAGAGAATGACCGAGCATCAAGCACCAAAGTCCCTGCTGAACTCAAGACCAATAGGGCGAAGGAGCCTGGGAAGACCAAGACTAAGATGGAGCGACAACGTCCTCAAAGACATCTATCTAGGAGCTTCCAAACTGGAGAGAGCTGGCACAAAACCGAGATGAGTGGAGGAAGACTCTTGAGGAGGCCAAGACCCACCAGGGGTTGTAGAGCCAATGATGATGATGATGTTAAAGCAATAAAAAATGCTGCATTAAACTGCATTAATAATTAAAAAACGATATTCTTTTGACTTAATACACTAAAGTACCACTCGCGGTGCGATGTGATTTATGTGGGTTATTTTAAAGATTTATGAAGATATTTGCATTATAGTTAAAAACCGTTTAATTTTGCTACTTCGTTTCTCTATTTATATACCACACGATTTATCAATAAATTACTAAGACAATACCTGTCTTTCAGTGTTATATGCATTTAATTAGATCTTTATCGCTAGTGGACCGTTCATTGGAACGTCATGTAAATTACTAACAATAACAAACACATTATCAATATGATATTTAGATTTAAGACCATTAAGAATCTTGGGTACAAGTTATCGCTATCAGTCTAGGAATATTATTAAAAACATTTGTAAATTCATAACAATTAATACGTTATTTTTAAAAGCGTCAAATTTTGTAAAAAATTTACAAAGTATTCGACATAAAAATACTAGGTAAATATTACCATTTCGATTGTATAATTGCGTACTGCTCTCCGTTTATCACATCATACCAAAAATATAAAGCAGGGAATCAGTTTAAGTGTCACAACTTAAAATTTCTGTGAGTTCTGGCGTCATGAAATTTTGCAGATAATATTTCTGAAATTTGCAACTCAACTTTCTTGAGTCTTCGATTGTCACAAAACATTGTCAAAATATTGCCAAAATCACAAAACACGAAAAATTGTCAAAACATAAACAAAACTCGACTTCACGGTCTCTATAGTCGAGGGGTAAGACTCTCGACTCGCAGTCCCCACTGCCTCGGAACATACCCCAATTGGGGATGCCATAGTCTCACTGGCTCCAGGGGGGAGCAGTTAGGACTCTTGTGCGGCATTCACATTAAAAAAACTAACTCAGACTTGCCACCATATCGTGTGCGTAGAGGATCGTGTGTTGTTTATTTTTGTTTTTTTTTTACATTAGCTCCACACAGGAGACCTTGAGGAAAATAATTCCCTTCAGGGCCTATGTCATCTTTGGGAATGCTGTGTGGAGGGTCTCTTTAGGGAAAGGAAGGGGAGGAAGTCGTGGGAAAGAAAAAGGTGTGAGTCTGGGGGAGTCTGAAACTGGGGGTCAGTGTGTCCAGGAGTGACGGACGTATGAATCAATCCCCCCCACTGCGGGAAAGGCGACGTTCCGTAAGTCCTACTGGAGTGGTCTACAGGTTTTCCTCAACCAGTCTCTCCCGATCCGACTCGCCACTTGCGGTACCCATACCCGCCTCCCAGATTTTTATTTATTGTATTTAATAAAATAAAACACGTATATTTAGAATATCGGGCGAAGACATCTCTATATTCATATATTATCGTGATAAAAATGTCAAATACTAACTCAGGTTATAACTTCGCACAGTGTCATGAAAATAAAAAGAAACGTAAAAAAAGGTAAAAGATGAACATATTTATGTTCAGATACGTGTGGGTAAACATATTGAAAAATCCACTAGTAAAAACGTTAAAATCATGTATTTCAGAAAAGGACAAATATTCACAATGGATAATGTATTTTAGTTATTGGCAGGAGAGAATTATAGCATAACTAAAATGTATCAATGAAAATGGGAATTCTTTCAAAATTAGCGCTAATGCTGTTGAATTAGAAAAATGCCGGAAGGCAATGAAACAGGTTAGTTTACTTAACGTAAAGCAATAAATATTTAATGTCTCTTCTTTTAACAATTTAATCAAATTTAAAATAAAAGCAATTAAATCAAAGTGTGAAATAACAAGAAATTTACACCAAAGAGAATCTTAACTGCAGATATTATTTATTTTTCGGCAATCAAAAATATAGCAAACAAGAATTTTAATTATGATTTGAGCCAAATTAGCACTGTAAAGAACGTGTAAAGTAGATTATAAACTAGATTTTAATTAATTATTTTTACTAACCTTTATTAAGTGAATTCTCCCGATGTGCGATGGTCAACGACACAAGTCAGTGGTCTCACTTATGACTAAAGACTGGGCAAGTGGATAGTGGTCACAGAGTGTGTACCCAAGATGAGGCAGGTATCAGGAGTGCAGAGTGGTGGGATAGGTCAAAGGTCACTGCAGCCACCGGTCCCTAGATCCGTAGAGGTAAACGAGAGATTCAGTATTTAATGCCAAGGCGATACCGCACAGAAAGCATAGTAATCGATACATACATAAATTAATTTCCAATGAATTCCAGACACAGAAGGTCGGTTTTAAATACATGCTGTGGTGTGTTTGTGTTTTTTTTTTGTTTAAGTGGAGAAAAAAAGGTCAAAATCAAGGTTTACGTGAAATTTGAGTGCTGCAGGTCATGTTGATCTTAACCCAAATGGTGAAGTCGCGAGTGGTTGCTCATTGCATTTGAAATAGTACCTAAGGCAATGCATCAAACCATTGTTACAACTGATCAGCCATTAAAAGAGGTATTTTATTTTTCATTAATGTACTCCATTTTAACACAGGGAAGGGGCAGGTCATGAATAGCAATTTGATGGCGGGAATGACATCACAATCACAAAAGTCGTCGAATTCAGAATATCTACTAATACTATTTCATGTTGAATTGTTGTTGCCCGTAAGATATCATGTTTAAATTTGTAGGTATTTTTATAATAATATGTAAATCCTTGGTAGGAAAAACTCGTGAACGGTGATCTCGGGCGTTATAATTTTTTTGCATTTTTTCGCAACATTGCACAGCGTTTCGTTTCATACAAGCTAGGTGGAAAAAACTCCTAACCATCAATCAAGTGGTAACCCACCTTCGGGGTGTATTTAAGCCTGATTTTTAAAAAAAAATGTCATAAAATTATAATTAAATTTTTTAATTTTTTTTTTTAAATATAGAATTTTTTTTATAACTTTCGTTCACTAAAATTATCTTTAGTACAAATTTTTTTAAAATTATTTATTTACGCGCATTTATTTACAAGTTATCAGAAAATTATACATGTTACGTTTAAATGAAGCCCACCCTCTGCTTTTCGTCTATTTTTCTAACTTATCCGAAAATTCTTGATTTTAACGTTTTTTCTAGTGGATTTTTCAATATGTTTACTCACACGTATCTGAACATAGATATGTTCACCTTTTTTTATTTTCATGAATTTATTAATGTTTTTTATAATATTCCTAGACTGGTGCCGATAACTTGTATCCAAGGTTCTTAATGACCTCAATTCTAAATATCGTATTGATAATGTGTTTATAATTATTAGTCATTTATATGACGTTCCAACGAACGGTCCACTTGCGATAAAGATCTAATTGAATGCATAACATTGAAAGATAGGTCAATTACTAAGACAATTCTTAGTAATTTATTGACAAATCGTGAGGTATATAAATAGAGAAACAAAGAAGCAAAATTAAACTGTTTATAAATACAACGCAAAACAACCTACATGGATCACACCGTACCATAAAAATGTACGTTGAAAAAAATAGTTGTTCTATTTAAAAAAATATATTATATTGGGATTTTGATAGACTCTTCAAAATAAATTCTCGTTAAATATAATATTTTCAGAACATATAAGAACACTAAAATTATTTAGTATTATGAAAAAAATTAAACATGGTTAACACAAAAATATTAAAATAAAACTGTACCTACTAGATATCTTCAAGATATCTTTCAATTTTTTCAGAACCAATATATAAAAACTTAAACTCAATTAATAACCTAAATCCTGCCTGGAAATCCTTTGTGGTACCTGTACTCGTGAAATGACAAAATAAGCTTGACGAAAGTTTGTATGGAAAGATATCGACTCTGATTTGGATAGAAAATTAGATGCTCTATGTATAGATTTATTTCGGAGAGTATATCAAAATCATATATGATTATCGAATGGTTAGGAATTAAATATTTTTTTAACCACTTAAACGCAAATATTTTTGTTTTTTAAGTTTTAGAAAAAACCTTACTACATACCTTCCAAAGTAGCCTTCAATTTAAACTTTAAACTCATAAACAACTTTAAAAGGTTGTGCGTCGAGAATCGAATAAAAGCAAGTGATCAATTTATTATTAAATTTATCTGACTTGGGCTCTGGTACTAGTCAACCCGTGCATTAATTAAAAAAGGAATGCTTAAAAATGCGTTTGTCACACCGACTACCTGGTACTACCCCCATGACGTCATCGTTCAAGAATTACAAAGTTATTTATTTCTGTCCAGCTGTATGGGACGGTACACAGTGCGTTGCGTCATTTCTATCACGAACTTTGAATTATATTTTTTCTGTCAAAAAATTAGGCAAGACGCCTTATAGTTTTTTCACTGTTTTCAATACTTTAATAAAAAAAGGGATTTTCAAAAGGAGTTGAATCTCGGAGAAACCGCATGATGAATTCTTGTTGATTTTAAATAATAAATATCCACAATATTTTACCCAAATCACTGATTTTTTAAGGGCCTTCCACCAGCCAGCGGCCGAGAATCCATATTTAGTCGAAAGACGTTCTTACGATCGTACAGGGCGGTTCCAAAGAGAAAGATTAATCATTCTCCGTACCAGATTTTAAAAATTATAACTCAACATGATTTTATTTCATTCTAAATTTGCTTTAATTTATACCTACATCCAAAAATGCTGAAAGGCGTGATGATAAAACAATTAAAATTATGTACTTTTGTAATTATCTTTTGATCACAAGTAGGTATTTATAATTTTTCAATAACGTCTAATCAAAATAAGAATGTAAAAAAAACTTAAATATATTAGTTTGTAAGACCGTAAATAAATAGACAAACTGAAGTATTTTCGTCACAAAACGCGTGTGCGGATATTTTTTTAATGATTTTATTTAAACTAAAATTCTGAAACATGCGATTCCCGGATAATTTATTGAATTATTTTACTTCATGATTATATGATTTGAAATGAGTGTTGTATAATACGAAATTTTGTTTGAAAATTTAACAAATCTGCCAATGACCTATGGTGTGGTATAACCTTATTATACTAAAAATAAACATTTTTCTCAAAATTAAAACAACAATAAAAGAACAGTCTTTCGAAATCAATTTATAATTTTTTGTGGAAAAGAGTCAATAGGTCTATAATTTGATTTAAAAATGACCAATTTCCGGTTTTCTCTGGTTATTCCTTCTTTAAGCATTCTTCGTGAAAACGAGATTAATCTTTAACTAGCACTTATGTCAGCACAAACTAGAATTACTTTTACGTCATGAGGAAGTTCACACCCGATTATTTATGTGCAATATGTGTACTTATATAATAATATTTATTTTAATTTCTGCGGTTTAGAATGCAAATATGCACCTCATATAGGGTTGCCATCCGTCCGGGTTTCCCCGGATTTGTCCTAGTTTAGAGGGCGTCCGGGGAGCGTCCGGGCGGGGTTTCATTTGATGTCCGGGTTAAAAAAAAAAAATAAAGTCAAACGTATACGTTTGCCCTGAGGAAGGAACGGTCTTTCTGAAACCGGTCGGCTTTAAACAAATATAAAAGTGGTTCAAACAAAGTAGCATTGTTTCATATATCTTATTTCATTTATTTTATTTAACTAACTCGCAAGGTGTTAGGGGATTCCCACTCCGCCTCCTCCACCTTCCCTCTCCCCACTCTACTCCCCCATCAACTTTAAGGTGATATAAATGAGTATAGTTTTTGATTATTTTATGCTTAAAAAAAATAATGTAACGTACATTACAGTAAGTCTAAACTTTAAAAAGTTTCAGTTTTGTTGCTTAAGATTTCAGAAGACTGAATTTAGTTCATATTATGTTAAGAGATATTTTGTTGTTTAAATGGCTGCTGATAAAAATTTAAAGATATAATTATTATTGAGTTAAAGGAGTTACCTCAAAAATTGTAAAACTTAATACTAAAATGGTCTCTGTACTTTTAAGTTTTTTGTTTAAAAATTTAATTGAATTTTGTTAGGCTTAATATTTTAATAAGGTTTTGTTTTCATAACAGAGTATATTAAAAATTTGTGTTTTTTTTTTAAGAATAAAAAATTCTAACTCATTAACAAACTGTAATAAGATTATAATTTGTAACAAACTGTAATAAGATTCTGTTTTGTTAGGTACATTAAATGATGATAAAATATGACTAAATTTAATTTGAAAATAAATAAAAAGGTGATTTATGACATTTTCAACTATTTTTTATTACACTGACTATCTTTTAAAAAACCTGTTGACATGTCCGTGTTCTGGGCCTGTCCTGGTCTTGTCCTGGTTGCCAAATTTAAAAGATGGCAACCCTAACCTCATAGATCATTTTCCCAGCCTCAAACTTTAACTGGTGGGCAAACAAGTACTATTAATGATATTAAAATGAAATAAATGCAGGAACCTTATTTATTAATATATTATAGCTCGCCGAGTCTGGGGTTCAGAATTATTTATCTTGTATTTGGGAAGATTTAGTATCTACTAACACCCAAACAAGAAATGGGTAGACCGCCATTCTTTTTATTTAGTGTTTTGTGTTGATATCACTGTTTTTCTGAGAAATGTTATTTGTTATTCACCTTATTCTATAATCATTAATTACCTAAAACCTGAAAAACCCATTGTATTTTTTTTTTGTATCACCTTGTAGGTTATTCGCGTGTTCTCCAAAACAGGTTAATTTTGATAATTTTAAATAACAACTTAAATGGACGAATTCTACCACATTATTAATATCTCGTTCAACATGGAATATTTTAATACCAATAGAAACTTTGTAGAGAAACTAGTTCATAGAAGGATGTTACTTACAGATCAACATCGCTGAGGTAATGGCAACCGATTAGGATTTCTTGTTTTGGACTGAGGTTGAGCCAAAAATGTGTGTTGCCAAAACTTTATTCTTCTAAATTTCTCTAAATTATAAATTTGCCTGAAAAAGAATGGTTTTGAATTATAATTAGATATATCGGCTTTAAATATCGATGGTTTAGGATTAGAGTACAGATGTGGTTTCTTGTGTCCCAATGAACCATTTTTTTTAGATAAAGAAGATCTGAATCTATTGGAAATCTCGATTTTAACGTAGGTATTGAAACTTGAAAACCTCATTTTAAGGGTCGACCGAGATCTCGGTCTCGGTCTTGGTCTCGGCATTCTCGGCTACAAATTCCGTCACGGTTCTCGGCGAAAAATCGCCGAGATTCTCGGTCATAACCGAGACCGTTGTAAGTAGGTACGGTGTAGGATAATGGGATTCAAATCTACCGCGCGCGTCCACATTTGTCACTTGGTGACAGTGCGTGAAAGAGCTGTCGATTGTGATTGGTCGACTGGCAGCGAAGCGGGTTTTACTTACCGTCACTGCCGCCGCCGCGCCGCGCCATTCGTTCATTACACTACTTTTGTAAACAAACAATTGTACTTAAAGGAAGTTTGTTTGAATTTTGTTCGTAGAAAAAAAAGTTATTTTATGTGTTGTTGTGGTTAATTATAATTACTAGCCAGAATAACTACATAAACTAGTTAAGTGAATATCAAGATTATTGCGTATTCTTTTATACGTATGTTGGATATTAGCAGAGCTGGTCAATTATACGACATGAGGCGGCACTCTTTGAAGGGTGAAAATGTAGAAAAAGTGCTTTTTATGTGCTACAACATGATGTTGTTCAATTTTGATTATTAAAACCATTTAAAAAAAATTATTATTACATTCTTAAATATATTATATTATGCAAAAATAGCGCATTTTCATTTTTTATTCTCAATTTATCTATTCTCAGTCTCGGCCGAGATTTTAATTTATTCTCGGTCTCGGCCGAGAACGAAAAACCTGTCTCGGTCGACCCTTACCTCATTTGAATAGTGTAATTAAGAGATGCCATGGTTTAATACATAAAAATACGGGTTCTTAGAGGAGTCCAGTTCGTAAGCAATTTTCGATGAAAAGTGGAAAAATATCTATGCTCCAAGATGTGATGTTTTAGCTAAATACTCCTGACATTGTCCCTACAAGCGTCTTAGTCGTAAGTAATAACAGCGGTGTTGATGTCTTCTCAAATGATCCAAATTAAACACAGTAAAGTAGAGCCGGTTAGTCTTACCTAATAACTTCTTTTAATGATAATTATTGGTATTTCGTCCAACACTGTGGACACAGTGGTTAATGGATTGCCTTTTACGCCGCGCCGATACCTTTTAGCGTTGTTTACTCTTACACGGTCAACACTAAACAGCCAAACAGTGTGTGAACTCCACGTTCATTACTCATTATCATTACAAAAGAAGCGCATTTTACTTTTAAATTATTTTATTTTATATCATCGCAGAAATAATTAACAAATACACTGCCTGCGCGTTACAATATTACGCAGTAAACAAGTCGATATAAAAATAATAAAAACACATTTTTTAAGAATAAAATTAACGATTCCAGGAAGTCTTGTATAGTAATAGATAGGTTCATAGTTTTTTTAAAGTAAACAAGTTCTTTTTAGCGGTTATTTCATGGTCGATTCTCATACGAGATGGTCTAAATAAATAACTTTAGCTTATGTGTTTCAGTTTAAAAACATATTAACATTTAAGTAGATAATTTTTTTTTTAAATTGTTAGTCTTTTTTCTTTTTTTTTCTATCTTTTAGCCTACGAAATTGTGTGTTCAAGATATTTCATATATCAATTATAAATCATATCGATATGATCCATAGGATACTATAAAATTTCTTGGATTAGCTGATGAACATTTTCCAAAAATGTTTCAATTTGGGAGGCGGGTATGAGTACCACCGCTCCGGGGACCATTTATTGGATAGCTAACACCTCTGCCATAGGTCATCCTAAGTGGTTCGCTACGTTTGGTGATTTAGCAGAGGGTATCCGGGTTCATGGGGTGAGGTTAGTCTGGGTCTTCGCGGCGGATGCGTCTGCCAACCAGTTGCAGCGGGAGAGAGTGGTTGAGGGAGTCCCTTTGACTTCTCTAGCCGTACTCTCTCGGAACATCGCCCTTCGCCGCAGTTGGATGGATGGATTCATATATCCGTCACTCCTGTACACTGACCCCCAGATTTCTACCCACCCCTAATACCCCCTTTCTGCCCAGAACTTACTCACCTTCGTTTCTTAAAAATACCCTCCACACAGCATTTCCAAATATGACATAGGCCCTGAGAGGAATTATTTTCCCCAGGGCCTCCTGTGTGGAGCTAATGTAAAAAAAAAAAACAAATTTATGTAATAAAAAAAACGTCTGTAATGTAAAAAGGGGGCATACATTAATTACGTGAGCTCAAAAGGGGGAGGGGGGTCTTTCAAAATCTCACGTTAATTTGAAAGAATATACCAAGAGGCCCAAATTTATCTAACCAAGGGGGGGGGGGGGGGGGGGGAAGAAAAACTGCTCACGTAATTAATGTATGCCCCTAAAGTAATAATAAGTGGGCGGTGGCATACTAAAATATAATTTAATGAGACCTAATAAAAAAACTCGCCTTACAGGAATGACAAATCCCAAAAAATTAACAATGATAAAAACTCCTTTGGATAATAAAAAGTCAAATGGATTATAAGTAATACCATCATGTTATCCTGTAGCTTTCCTGTGACGATATAACATTATCCTTCCATATCTTGTGAATTTTTAAACTTTCTAGCTAATTATATACCGACTATATAATATAGATGTAGGTTTCTATTTGCTGCTTATTTTAGTATGGTTATTTTATTACATTACTAGCAGACCCGGACACACGTTGCTGTGGCTAACGAAACACAACGCCATTACCCAACCTTTATAAAATCCACACCACCAGCTTGCCCGCTGCCCGCTGCCTGAATTGAATATTTGCATTTCTCGGCTTTTCTCTACTATAATAAGCATGTATTATAGATATAAACCTTCCTCTTGAATCAACTATATTATTATTTATTATTTTTATTTATATAATAATATAGTTAGCGATCGCCACTAACTATACAATGCTTGCAATGCAACACTGGATATTTGAAAAGGGAAAATCAAATACCTACTTACTCTAGGACATCTATTTTCCAATTTCTTCCGTAGAACGAATTTCAAAAGTGACTATAGTACGGCCCGCCAGCCGTTTAAAATCGCACAAAAATATGTTTTCTTTGAATTTCTCGGCTTTTCAATTATACATATAAACATTCCTCTTCAATCACTCCATCTATTGGTGAAAACCGTATGAAAATCCGTTGCGTAGTTTAAAAGATTAACGCGCACATACATTTTGAGCGACTTCATTTTATACTATGTAATGATAATGATAATGATGATGATGATAATGATATCCAATCATAGGGGAAGATAATTAATCATGATAATGATATCCAATCATAGGGGAAGATAATTTGCGACAAAAAAGAAAATGCACAAGTTTCATGTAAACTTGTGCAGTGGAAAGCAGAAAACCACAAGAACAAGAAACATTATCCGCTTACTTTAAACTTGACGTTTACAGCCGACTTTCTAGCAATTATTTTCTTAGTATCAATATGCTAAACCTGCCTTAATGTGTTAAGTGCATCCTCGATGGGTTACGAAAAAAAAAAGTTAAACATTCTGGGTGTTAAAATAATACTACTTTAAACCAGCGATTCCTGACATTATTTGGAATAAATGGTGATATTATTAACGTTTTTTTTACAAAAACTTTGAAAACATGCGCGGTTACTCGTTTGAGTGACCAGTAACGACATGCGAAAGAATTTATTCTGTTTGATTTTTAAGAAAAAAAAAATAAAACTTCTCGAAAAAGTCACCAGAGACCAAAATTTCATTTACATTTTTACTCCAAATAATGTCAGGGATCACTGGTTAAAGTAAGTCAAGTACGACCCTTAACATCCTGTGTAGTAAAGTTTTCGAATTTCCGAAATATACTCTTAGCGATTTTGATTAAGATTTGCATTTTGTGATATATTGTTAAAAAACCGTTTGCGTCAGATTTATTTTTATGCACTCGTAAAAAACTAGTCAGACACCTAGTTGAATATTGCTTAGTTTTTTATTAACATGCTAGTTGCAATTTCCCTTAAGAGCTAATTTCTTTTAATCGAAATCGTTTTCTTCTGATATTTTAGTTTTCGTAAAAATTTATCTGTCAGTATCAGCTTACACGATATTAAAGTTCTTTCATTAAATAAAAATAAATACGAAACATAACCTAACCTAACCTAACGAATCATGCATTTAACCACTCGATACCCAAATTTGGGTTGGTGATTTTAACGAACTAAAAATAAATAAATTTATTATGAAACCTAAAAATATGGTGTAAACGGTGAAATATAGTTGAAATGATTGGCAATAAATCGTAATAAACAGTTCTTATGTTTCCATATCAATATTTGAAGGTATGATGTTAATTTAATCGGATGGCCGAATTGAAAATCGAATAATCGGAAATCTCCATCGCTCGATTGGATAAAGTTAAAATACTACATTAATATTATCTTGCATATTAGGCACAATGCATTATAAAAACCTCTACCCTACCGATGCGATTAACCTCTATGCCTTTCGCGATTCAGAATTCGCTTTTTTTGCGATTTCTTTTGGTTTTTCCGTGAGCGCTTATTTTTCCATGGTTCATTCCTTGTAGATTTTACGGATCCATCATTTTCCCAAGGTGTGTACGTGTCTTCTAATAGTTCATAATTGGAGTTAAAGTTGGAATCGTCATCTACCCAAGAGTCTTGCTGATGGTTTTTGGCAGGCCATGCATTTTCCCAGGACTGGAAATTGAGGTTCTTCATGGGTTTGTTGTTTTCCAATAACTCATAATCGTGATAGTTTGGCTTTGCGTTGTTCCAGGACTCGAATTTGTTGTTGCGGTGCTTGGGTGGCTTTTCAACATCCCACGAATAGTTGATGGTGTCATATGGACGATTGTTGTTCCAGGGTTCAAAGTTGTTGGAGTTCTTGACGGGTCTATCGTTATCCCAAGAGTGATGTCCGAGGTCCTGTGGAGGACTGGCGGGCTCCCAAGGCTGGTAGTCGAAGTTATTTGTTGGTCTTTCATTGTCCCATGAATCATAGTTTAGATGCTCTGGCTTCTCATCATCCCACGACTCGAAGGTATGAGCCAAGTTCTTCATTGGCCTTTTAATCCATTCTTCTACCATGTTCATGTTTTTCTTTGGTTTTTCTCTTTTCCTTTTCTGATTTTTATTTTTACGAGGCGTCTCACTCTCCCATGGGCTAGGATTTTTTTCTTTCTTGAAAGGGCGATATTTTCCCGTTGGTCGACAATCTGGTTTGTTTTGCTGCTGATTGCTTTGCCATGAGATTGGCCCTTCTGCATTTGAATTTTCCCACTCATCATCTTCATTATAATCGTTAGGGGTATCACTAGCCCAAGGCTCTTGATCTTGATACTTGGATGGCTCATTATATGACAATGGCGGTCTTTGGGCTTTTTTATTCGGTCGGTCCTTTTTCCACGAATTCGTATATGGATTGTTGAATGGTCTTTGATTTTCCATGGATTCTTCGTACGGGTTTCGCGGGGATGGCACATTAGGCCTCGCTTTCCAAGACAGTTGGGAAGATTCACTATAGTCAATCATCTCTTCAGGATCATTGTCAGTTTGGTAATCCGAACTGTGGTGATATACATTTTGAATTACAGGTATTTTAACAGGGTATGGTTTGATTACCGGTACAGCTACCTGTGAAACAAAAAAAAAAACTGTTAATAGTCGTCACACCTTCATATTGTAAGTGAAAGATGCAATAAATAACAACAACACCCGAAGGAAAACAAATCAATAATATTATTAATGTCGTGTGATGTATGGCATTTCAACATTTCATTAATATTAAATAACAATATTAAACAACTGTTTCCTCAACAATTCGTTAAAAATATAAATCAAAACTTGATTTCATCCAAGTCTTTGACTTTCAAAGCACTTTTGGACATTTTACTTTCAAGTGAACACATAAATTAAATATACCCATGAATAAAATACATTAATTAATTCATTATTATAGAAAAACAACATTACTGACACGCGTTTACAATGAATTTGGACATATTTATGTGAAAACTAGCTCGATAGAAAAGTGCACAACTTTTATTTTTCATTACTAGTTGATTCTGATTACACTTTTTATCCAATTATGGAGAGAGCATGTTTGACGACAACATCTAAGTTTTCGCAATTAATTATATGCGCTCTCCATTCGGTTTTCCGATCGACTCAGAGAGAAGAATTAACACAGAAGCGAGTGCCGGACGCTTAGAGAAAAGTGACAACATGATGGTCCAGTTATTGTAATTATTGTTAATACCTGTTTGTCGACTTTAAAGGGAACGCGTTTCACAATTGGAAATGGCACGTGCGTGTAAACCGGGTAGGGCACTTCCCTCTCGATGGGGACCATTATCTCTTGAATGACCGGCACCGCCACTGCCTTGGTCAGGGGCACCTTCACGGGATACGGTTGCGGCACTGGAACTATGATTGTTTGTGTGTTTAGAGCCTGCAATCATTCATATACTTATTTGAGAGGTTTTTACGTTGACAAATTATTGAACAATAATTGTTAAATTGAAGGTCACACAACACAAACAATCATATATTCAAATGCGTGGTAGTTGATGTTTATAGATTATACTGCGGTCTTATGTATTATTTCGACGCTATGTACATTCGATTCAAAATAAGACAAAAAAACTGACCAAATTGAAAGAAGATAACGTATTCGAACAACTCATTTACTTTGTGGCTTGCCACAAATGCATTATAAACACATACCTTTGTTTTAAACCACTTTATTTTGACACATCATCTCTACAGGTTTCAGAAGTAGGTACTCTTCTTCCATCAGGAGAATGTTAAAATTTTTTAATTAGTTTTTAACTAATTAGCTTTATACATTTAAAAAAATCTTGAAACGTAAACGGAAGTCTTGAAACGTATTTGTGGAAAGAGATATACAATTTACTATTTATTAGAGCACGCATTAAATAAAAGAAAGGACTTGCTGGACTTGAGGATAACAGTTCACCCGTATTGAGAATGGTAATCTTTCACAATATAAACACGGTAATTTGTTAAACAGCTTAATTTTAGAAATTCCCTCCCTTAATCAGGAGAATATTAAAACTTTGTAAAACTAATTAACTATTTTTTAAATGTATAAAGTTAATAAGTTTTACAAAGTTTTAATATTCTCCTGATTAAGGGAGAGAATTTCTAAAATTAGTTGTTTAAAAAATTACCGTGTTTATATTGTGAAAGAATACCATTCTCAATACGGGTGAACTGTTATCCTCAAGTCCAGCAAGTCCTTTCTTTTATTTAATGCGTGCTCTAATAAATAGTAAATTGTATATCTCTTTCTACAAATACGTTTCAAGACTTCCCGATTTTTTTAATGTATAAAGCTTTTTACCAATCTAATACCTATTTATTTTTAAAGCTGTTTGATTTTGAAATGAGAATACGCTTAGGGGTCATCCATAAATTACGACACACCTGGGGGGGGGGGGGATTAGAGAAGTGTGACAAGGTGTATGGGGGGGGTCATGAGTTGTGACGTCACATCCACAAAACGACTGCGACACATGCGACTGCCACAAAAATATTTTCCCTATCCCATTACGCCCCCTTCGTCGTGGTATCCCGTTACACCCCCTCCGTCGTGGCAAATGTAACCGTGACAATATTAAACATTGTCCAAAACCTTTAAATATTACCAACTATTATTTTTTACATATAAAATTGCAAAATATGTGAAGTTACGCTGGGGTGGGGTCTCACAAATGTGACGATGTGTGACAGGGACGGGGGGGGGGGGGGACATAATGAAATTCGTGTGACGTAATTTATGGATGGCCCCTTAGTTCCTACCGGAATGTCATTTATTCAGTTCGTACCTCTCCCTGACCATTACCTTACTGGAAAAGTATTTGAAGTTTGAAACAATGGTAGAAACAAATGGCAGTGCAAATTCGACTGCATTTGTTTCTGAAAAACATAAGAAGATTGGAACTACTTTGGAAACAAGTTGTTTGTATTTTTCGTGCGCAGAAACTCGTTTTTAACTAAAAATAAATAATTTGACCATCTTAGAAATAAATAATATCGTTTTCTATTCATTCGTTTTGTTGTGGGGATAAGTAACTCAAGGTATGGCGGTGGAACTAAATAAATATATTGTGGTTGAATCCTGTGCTCCTTCGCAGAGATACAGCGATACGCGATTTGTTATCCCTTTTCCTCGCATGTCTTGTTTTTCCTACACGTATTCCAGCAAATACCATTTCGTTTAATTTATTTATTTATAGTTCGTTATAAGTGCGTCTGAAGCCGTGATTCGTAAGCAGTTTTGGATGCAACCAAAACTATAAACAAATCCTAGCGATATACGCAAAATTTTGTGAATTCTGAAGATGAGTCGCAGTCTAAACACATAGGGTAGAAAGTAAACAAACTGAAATAAATAAAAATCAGAGTATGCAGTTCACACGCGGTAAAAGTGAAACTATACAAAAAACTATAGTAGACAAAAAACTATAGTAGATCGATTATACTATCTCATTCTCTCACAAGCTAAATCCTATAAAGGTATGTGTTTGTCTCTTTTTAGTGTCGCTATTTTTCGTTTCATCGAGTGTCAAATCACAACGGTGCTAAAGTAGTTTTCACTTCAATAAAGGAGCAGGAAAAAAAGCATTACAAAACTACAAAGAAAACTTTGAAAGAATGAAGGATAAAGTAACAAATAAACTATAATTTAAAAGGGGAAAAATGTTAGGCGATATTTTCATTAATAATTTTCTTGGTAAATGTAACAATTTCTTAGAAAATATGTGAAAAATGCTTGAATCAACATCAGTACTTCTGATACAGCATAAATACTGCCAGTGCCTGGTATTCACAGTCCGTTTGCAGCCAATGGGCCGAGATTGCAATTAATATTATTTATTCATGATTTATTCCCGTTTTTACTTCAATGTGATCATAAATTTATTGAGTCGCGTTGCAAACTTTAGCCAGTCACGCACCGGTATTGGTTATAGATCTCTGGTCAATTCGGATTCACAGTGGATCGTTATAATTGTTCTTGTAGCTATAGAAAATAATAACGCTCTTTTCGATCTCACGTTAGTAATGAAGACTCTGCAAAGTTCTTCAATATGCAGACGTTAACTTGCCGAAGAAATATAGCAGATTAGGTTATGTTATTTAAAATTACACATAACCTAATTGATAGTCCTGATTTTCTTCAACGCCTATCATTCCATGTTCCAAATCACAACAGCAGACAGTCACTTACTTTTAATCTCCCTCTTTGCAAGACCAACTCCAAACAGAATTCGTTTATCTATAGATCCACACACTCATTTAACTTAAATTATTACCACATTGACATTTATAACGAGACTTTACATGACATAAAACGAAAACTCAATAAGCAACGTGACTTAAACTAGAAAGTTTAATCCCTGTAAATTCCCATCCTTTGCCTCTTAATCCTAATTCTATGTTCCTCCTCCCCTCTCCCCTTTCATATTTTCACCCTTAGAATGTCACACTTTATTATTCATTTAATATCATGAGTGGAAAGTTCATAATTGGCATAATTAACTATCTTACTATTGTTTTATTGTGTAATCTCAGATTTGCTGTCAACTTTTCCTAAAATAAATAAAATAAAAATAAAAATGCATCTAGCTCTATTTGCAATGAGATTTTACATTTTTCGCAGAATTAAATGAATTTGTGGCGTGACGATATAAGTAAAATGAAGAATGAATCCCCCTTATAGATTATCCTCATAATCTTTCTTAACCATCTTTCTTAACTTTATTGGCACAAAGCACTCCTACTCTCTTTGGGGTGAATTGCCAAATAAAAAAATAAAAAAACTTCAAAATTAATAATTGGTCTAAAATGCTAATTTTTCTGTTATTTTACACACACACACACAGGTACAGTACCTTACCTTCTTCTTCAAATAATAAAGGTTGGATCTAATAATAATCAAAATATCTACAGTAATCTCTCGCAGGGCTTCATGTGCACACGTTGTACGTGTTTTTCTCTTTTTATTGTCGCTATTTTTCCTTTCATCAAGTTTCAAATCACAACGGTGCTAAAGAAGTTTTCACTTAAAAAAATAACATTTAGAACCTAATACAGAACACACATTTCACAACAAATCCTTTTGTTTTTACGGCCTTTCCGTCCTTTTTTTTAGTTTTTCGCTGAGAGGGCTAAAAACCTGAATTCTGACTATAATGGTCCGGAGTCATGGCTTAATAAATTATTTATGCGTAGACTTGAAATAATATCTTACATTTTAAAAATTATACTAACTAGTCTTAATTCAGAAGATTCAATTTGTTATTAGTGCAATCTAACAACAGCACGGTTTGTCGAGTTTTTATAAAATGGTTACCGATGGCTATTATAAACAAGTTAACATTTTCCATAACTTACATCAATTACACGGCCAGTGAATCGTGCGGCTTATTGAAAACAGTGAACATTCCAGCTATTGTAGATAATAATAATTGTGTGAAGCGATATACAGTGAAGATAATTTAAAAAAATAGCGATTGCGTGTCCAATAAAGAAAATGAGAGTGAAATTTTGTATTTCTTATGTTTTATGAATGTAATTTGAAAGGGTGCAAATTAATTGATAGATTTTATAAGTATAAATGAAGCTTGAATGAAAGTATTTTGTATTCGTACTACCATGTGTAGTTGTAAATAAGTTTATTTGAAATTTATGATAATTAAAAAAAAACGAGTGTGCTTTAGACCACACGACTAAAGTAAAACTTATATCTCCCTCTCAACTTCCGTTCGCTTCGCCCGACCGTTCGCCTCGCCCGATCACACTTTTTATAACGCTCTCGTCACGCGTTCACCAGTTTACTCCCCAAGTCAAGCTTACGTAAAGGCCCGACCGTTCGCCTCGCCCGATCACACTTTTCGTAACGCTCTCGTCACGCATTCACCAGCTTACTCCCCAAGTCAAGCGTGCGTAAAGAAGGTTTACTTTAAGTAACGGTTTAAACCTATAGAGAACGTGTAATTTATATATACGACCAGATACAACCAGAAAAATAAATTGGCAACTTTCTTGCAAAGTAATTCGTATTAGGTACTCTCACTACTTTAAAATATCTCCCTCTGAAGGTATTTTCCTAAATAAGGAATAAATATTCCGTTATTAGAAGTTACGTATTTTCAAATCAGGTATGAATCGGTATGTTGGAGTGATAATGTATTAATAGATATTAAAGACATGGAAAATATTAAATTAATGATTTGCCTACCTGTGTACGTAATGTATGTAGGTTTATTGTACTTACCGATGGTTTGAATTCATCAAATTGCATCAAATTGTTTTTTGGGGAATCTTTCAGGTTGAAATAGTTACTGCCTTCGAACCCAGAATTGAAGGAGTCTCTTTGTCCCTGAGAGTTGACGTCGAATATATCTGTGGGCTTATTTTGGAAACCGCCGTTTACAGGCTGGTTTTGGAAACCACCGTTTGCAGGTTGATTTTGGAAACCGCCGTTTGCAGGCTGGTTTTGTAAAATTCCATTTAAATGTTGGTTTTGGAAGAGATCATTATCGGATGCTTGGTTTAGGAACGCATTAGTGTTTGAAGGTTGGTTTTGGAAAATATCTTTTGACGGTTGGCTTTGAAACTGATCTTTTGACAAAATTGGAGTGAATCCGTTGTTCCCACTAAACGACCAATTGTTTCCCATATTATCCTGAAGTGTAGCTGGTGTCGAAGACAGTGAAACATCTTTGTTGTCAAATGCAGGTTTAAAGATATTTGCAGCATCGTTATTCCACTCCACGGTTGAATATTGAGAATTCAACAGTTTATGAGACTCGAGTGAGTTAATGAGACTCGGGGATGAAGAAATTGGATTTCCCTGGCTGTCAAAGAGAGAAACACATTTATTATCGATGTAATCATTCCAGTTGGGGGTTCCATAAGTTGTTTTGAACGAATCTGGTGATATGTTTGGTTGAAAAGTAGATGTCGAGGAAAATGGGTTTTTTTCGGTTTCAAACTCAGACACGTACGGTGTTTTCTTTTTTTCTTTCAATATGGGAGTGAAATATTTTTTTGTTTTCTTTGCCTCGGGTGAAGAGTGGGAACCGAAAGAATTAGAAGACGTCGAAGGGTTTCCTGTGTGTTTTATTTCGAAGGAAAATCCATAGTTAGTAGCATGGTTATTTTGTAAGTCTTGCCCTGATTTTCCAGAATCAATATTCAATTCGTGTCCTATTAAATCTCCATAACTGTTTTTCAAATTTCCGAAATTCAATTCACTTTCAAATGCATGTTTAAAGTTTTCGTTGTCTTTTATCTGGGTTCCGGTGGTAGATTTGAATATTTCTTCATAATCCGGTGCCAGTTGCTTCTGAAAATTTCCGAAATCGTAAGTTTGTATTTCTTTTTCGCGATTTTTTTGTTTGGTGGTTTTTTTGTTGTCTCGCGTATTGGAGGAGTGAATATTATGATTTTTTAAGTTATCGTCATTTCCCGAGAGTTTGATATCCTTTTGATGCTTTTTAACAAATTTACCATAATCGAAGTGAGTTGTTTTGAATAATTCGGTGATTTCGTCGTTGTCAAATATATCATCATGACTGGAACGTGGATTTTTTGGGAACACTGTAGGCCGTGTGGGGCTTCTGTTTCGTGTTTTTAATTTTCTATTTATATCTATGTTGTCTGGTTTGTAAAGATTCGCTTCAGGATCGGAATAATGGAAGTTAGACCAGGAGTGCGTGGCACCATTTTCTTCATTTCTTGGACCGTTACTGAGACTTCTTTCATAAACATCAGATTTTTTAAATATGCCATCATTTAACACTTTCTGGATCCTTTTATTTCGTCCCGAATTGCCTTCCCCTGAATGGAGTGCGGCAGACTTTTCCACTGAGACATTTTCCGATATTGTAAGTCCTACAAATAATATCGAAGATAGCACCAACGTTAGAACACTATTCATGGCGAATGGTTATTTAAAAATAATAAAAAAAACATGTGTAAGTTGAGGTTCTTCGGGATTTCTTAGATCTTTGATTTTCGATTAACAAAAAACTTTTCAGACAACTGGAACCAACGGGGACAGAAATCGAACTGGCCTATTAGAAAATATCAACTGAAGAAAGTGATACCGCATTTCCATGTTCATTGGTAGCCAGTAGATATTCTGCAAGGGGGGTAAGACGAGATGCCAGGTGAAATCTGGCCGACCAAGCTAACTCAAGCGCGATGCAGACGCTCTTCCCATACTCGAGACCGAGACATACCACATACCACGCACATCACATACATACATACACTCGCACGTTATTCCTCCACATCGCCAATGTCAAAACGTGATGACTGATGAGGTACTGTCTGTAAGTATAGAAAAGCTAATGACCACCAACTTGCCACCTACAGTCATCACGCGAGTCAGAGTTAAATAACAAACGAATAGTTAAACAGCGTGTAATTGCTTATCGATTGCTCGAATAAATAAATGTTTTCGGTTATTACCACGAATAATATTGACGATTATGAAATCGCCTGTCGTCTGGTATGGCTAATCATCCATGAAATATATGTTTACGAGATACAATAAATATATTTTTGTAATTTCTAGAGCGATGGAAGGTCAGCGCTCCCCATTTAGACAAAAAAGACTTAATTCCTCAAGTCATTGCCTGCGTACGTAGTAAGTACAGTCATGGTTGTAAGTTAAAGAGCAGTATTATATTTTATTAAGACCCCCTTGGTCATAAATACGTATATATTAGTTTTAAGTAACTTGTTATAAGTCTCAGTTTTAAAGATCAGCTGTAAGTCTTAGATATAAGTCGTTAGTTACAAATCGCATCACCTACTTAGTGACTAGATAGTTCCTTCTACACAAACGAAGTATTAAAATCCGTAAATCTAAACTTTATCTTTAAGGAAAAAACTAAAGGAATACCTACTTATATTATTGATTTGATTATATTTTTTATGTTGATCTAATGTTTGTATTTTAATATTAATATTATTTGCTTTCATTTTAATTTTGATTTACTTGCACGATTTTTTTAAAATTGTATTATTTATATTACATTATGTGTTATTAAATTAAAGATTTGAATTTAAAAAAATTATTTAATTTAATGTAATTGTTTATTTAATTTTAATTTTATTAGTTATTTTATGTATTATATCAGAGGCACTGCTGAAAACCAGCTGCATTCTGGGAGAAATCCTGAATGTATAGCTGAACAGTAAACTTTATGTCTGTAGAATCAATAATAACAATAACTAAACAAAATGAATAAAATTGTAAAAATCTTTCGAAAATAAATAATTTTTTTTAGTATTTTTAGAGTTGTAAGTCATTCATAAAGATTAACTGTAAATTATTATTTTATCGAAGGAAGCAAACACTTTGTGGTGTGACATTATATATTAAATGAAAAAACACACTTAATAAGCCCTGATGAAGCTTGAGCTAAGCGAAACCTGGTTGGCTATTAAATATTAATTCCAATAAAAAGTGGTGTTTTACAAAGTGTGTTTTTTCATTTAATATTTAATGTAAATTATTAGTTCCAAGTCTGATTGATAAAGTCAGATAAATTTAACTGTAAATCGCCTTTGGGGTGATTTTCCCACAAACACGGCGTTATACATATAAATACTACAATCATTATTATGTTTTAGAAAATTTAATGATAAGATTTTTTTTACTTGTATAAAAGAATAGGCAAGAAATCTATATAAGTATATAAATCAAAATATGTTTCTTATAAATCAATATGTAGCTATGTATGTGAGTTGTCTATGCATTGCTATATTAAGCATTGGAAATGTTTGAAACTTTCAACATAGGTATCTTCTTTCCACCCTCGCGAAAGTTTCTGGATTATTACAACCACATGACAATACATCTGAAATGTTTTTTTAATCATTACAAAAACGCTTACGAAACTATAAAAAATCACACAATTTGAGAATGACATTTTTCAAATCATCGATTGTTAAATCAAAGTTCAATTTTCGAATAAACTCTTAAAATTAATGAATTTAATCGAAGTAATAACCTTCGGTACTAACCAAAATCCAATACTTTGAATCTAATAAAAAAATCAATTATTTTAAATAGGTACCTACCTATTTGATTGATTGTTCTTATAATATACAAAAATGAATGTTTATAATATATGAAAAAAATTAAGTTTGTAAAAAAAATGCAATAGGTGGCGCGCGAGCTGTTTGAAAATCTGAATGTACCGGGACCTTCGACCAAGTATACCCAATGACTGGGACTGAATAAGTTGATTGCGGCGGAATGCGAACGGGACGAATGGGAAAAAGCACGCAGGGAGAAAAAAATTCTTTATTAGTTGCATTGCAACGCGTGCCGGGAACTCGCTAGTATATAAATATAAATAACATCGGAATGTGAAACCCGAGTGAGGGAGAAAATAAACCTAACACAGATTACTTTCTTCTAATTCTACATTATTATTGTAATAACGAGTTAATTTACACCGCGTACTTTACTTACATCTTAGCAAATCACTGAAGGGTAAATAATATCTGACTGAAGTGTAAGCTACATACAACATACAACTACATAGATTAATATCGTATTCCTTGTAGAAAGATTAATAGTTATACAATTGCTCGTGTGTACCTAACTGAAAACATATTATATATATGGGTTTATTGGTTACAAGACAGTAAACTGAAGAAGCTGAACGTATTGAACAATTTCACATGAAATATGAAGCTTCCTAGATTAATTATTTCCATGTTATTAAACTACTCGTGAAGAAAATAATTGTTCCTGTATTGATTTCCACCAGGGGCGGTTCTAGACTTTTCGTCAGCTAGAGTGCTAAGATTGAAAAATAAGACATTATTGATGTTGTTGTAGCTGAAAATAGTTCTTTTATTTCAATTTTTTGTTTGAAGATTTTTAAGTCTGGAGAGACAGACTTCTCAAAATAAAAAAAATAAAAAAATTTGAAGGAGCAATGGGATACCTAAAAGCAGCAGAAACCTACGGAGTGCCGACATTCACATTACAAGGCTGTGTCAATAAATACAGAAACAATGAAGATTTGGATTTATCACAACAAAAGTCCTAGGCCGTTTAAATCTTCTATTTTATTATTTTGGAAAAATGTTGTTTAGTTTCTCACATTTTAACACGCAACTGTGAAGTACAGTAGAGTGGCGTCTTTGAAGGAACACATGGCTACATCAAAACATATAAGAAATATGAAAGGAGGTGACGGTATGCAAGTTACTTACCTTAATATGTGTTATGTAATTTCTAGTTAATTTAATGATTACTCTTGTCATTACTTTTTTTAATACTTTCGAGTTACGCAGTAGTACCCAACGTAAAGAAGAAGAACCATAACTCGATCACAATTTAAAAAAAAACTATATTTCTGTAGATTTTAATTTTAAGTAATAAACATTGATTTCTCTAATTTATGGTGTTTTCTTTGTTCATTTCATTGTTTTATCGTTATAATCAAGAGAACAATTATACTTCTTCGTTGTAACACAACAGCAAAAAAATTTAATAGATTTTTAGTATTTTCTAGTTCTCTTTTGGTAGAATTTAGTAGTTTTAAACCTCCACAAGCAGTAGATTCGTAAAATGAAATCTGGTCACACTGGTTCTGCAGTATAGACACGAACAACCCGTCCACACTGACGCCCCGTGCACCCTGCGCGCCCCTTTGTGTTCGGCGAAAAAACCGACGCTTTGTGGATTGCAGCGCGCACGAGTTGAAACGCTCTTTTCGTGCGCGTAGTGTGCACGGTTCGTGCGCGCAAGGCGTCCACACTATAGGAATTCTGTTACACTGCATGATACACTGCGACAAATTCTTTCATTGCGTGTTACATGTTACATTGCATGTTACGTTACAGCAATCTGTACCAGGCTTTACCTTAATTCTGGAGAAATTAAACAAACATTTTTAAATACCGTTTTTTTTTCTTGTTCATACATGTAATCAATTTCATTGACTTGTCTGAGGTTTTGGAGCTTTCTAAATGTAAACTTTAAACCGATATTATCATTTGCCCTCTTTAAAATGATTTGCCTGTAACTGAATACCACATCGTAACAAAAGTTACTGTTTATTTTTATTTTATTTTATTTTATTTATTAGCGTTATAAACAGTCTGTACAAAATTCATAAATGACAGTGATAAAAATAAGTATGTCATAGACCAATAAAATAACGACAAATAATTTAGAACCGTAATGCAAAAATACACAATACCTATACCTGATATAAATTATTCTGATAAAGTGTATCTTCTTTCTTGTATCTACAAAAAGTAAATAACTGAGGTGTTTCAAGGGTTTACATTTAAATTTTGATTGATATAAATAATATATTTCAGGAAGTGATTTTATTTGAATTCCAACTGCAAAAAGTTGGAGAGAAAATGTGGTGATACTAAAAATAAAAAAGAGAAATACAGAAATAAATGAAATATTAGTTATTAGTTAAACATGTGGCATCAATAGTGTTATTTTTTTATGCATGCTGTGAATTTATCAAGGTTTGTATTAAACACATCGATATTTGGGCGTAATCTGTTAAATGTGCTACAGCTTCTTCTTACAAATACATTTTCAAGATAATTTGTCTTGCTCTTAGGGATATAAAAGGTGTCTGGAGATCGAGTAACTCTTAATGGACATCTGAAATTAATATTTTGTAGTAAGTACGGGCTATCAATGAAGTTATGAATAATCTTATAGAGCATTAATAGGTCTCTGATATCTCGGCGTTGATCAAGAGATTTAAGGTTTACGGGGACATAGTTTTCATCATTTCGCACGCGATAAGAGACATATTTCATAAACTTTTTCTGAACTCTTTCTATATTTGCTTTATATGTAGAACAATGAGGGTTCCACACTGTAGAAGAATACTCCAGGTGGCTTCTAACATAGGATATGTAGAGAGTCTTAAATGTTTGTGGATTTTTGAAAGCTGAACTTACTCTAAGAATAAATCCCAACATTTTCAAAGCCTTTGACGTGATATGCTCGACGTGAGATTGAAAAAGAAGCTTACTATCTAATAGAACTCCAAGATCTCTTATTACATTTACTCTGTTTAAAATATTGTTCTTAATAATGTAGGGATATAATATTGTGTGTTTCTTTCGAGAATAAGATATAACACTACATTTATCTGCATTCAAAAGAAGGCGATTTTCTATACAATATACATTAACCAGAGAGTCAAGGTCATTCTGGAGCTCTACACATAGAAAGGGTAACAGATGAATTGCTTGAACAGTCAGAGAATGCCTGACAAGCGACTTCCGCATAAAATACTAGCCGCAAGCTCAGAGAGAAGACGTTCAGTGGATGCCCCAGACAAAACAGGTAAAATCAACTCCAGAGTTGTGCGAGGCTGATCCGCTGAAGTACTCGTAGTCAGGGAAGAAACGCTTGGAGGCGCCTGCGGCTTGTCGAAGCGGTGAATCCATTACCCGAAAAGGACGAAGGGAAAATTATTTGATGAGATGAAATAAATTAACTTCTTTACAAATTTTAAATCACATACAATCTACAAAATTACCCTACCATGTATTGAGAAAAATGTTTAAACTAGTGACTTTAGATCAATCCTAAAATGTACCGTTGAGGCTTACGCAGAATGCCTAGGCTTAGATACGGCCCTGGAAACTGGAAATAAAAATATGTAATGAAAACGCGAAGGAAAATAATAGTGTGATATTTGGTGTCAAATAATAACAATTACACTAATCACAAAAATTGTATGAACAGGGTGCATATTATATCGGGTGCCTTTTAATGCACGTTTCATCCGAGATCTGACGATTACGCTAGTGAGATAGATACACCTTTATGATAGTAATAAAGAATTACCGCTTCTTGCACTTGCGGTAGATTGTCAGTAAATATTATTTCAAGGAGTCATTAGTTAGTCGGACAAACATGAAATTATAATGATAAAATTTATATTTCGCTAATTTACATGAACCGAATTGTATCGATGAAAATTTTAAAAATATTACCTCACCATTCTCTGCTCATATGGTCATATTACTATTCAAGTATGTTCTGAACTAATAGAAATCGAGACAAGGCGTGAATTTGGCGCCTGTCGAAGTGAAAATTCGCAACCTGCACAGCGTCAACTGCAAAACTCCTACATCTACCGTGAATCACAAACACTCCTTAAAGTCACGCACGTGATCTATCGATCTTGATGAGTTGGTACAGTGCCAGTCCCGATAAGACTAGAGGGTCTGTAGCTTTTTTATTTTGTGTGTCTGTTTCATATTTTCCTCGAGAGTTGTTGATATTACCTTTGTCATTTCTTAAATTTGTGTTTTAATCGACGTTAAAAGCTTAAATTGTTTTATGTAGGCTTGGTGTATGTTTTATGTAACTGGTTAAGAAGTTGCCCGTTTTAATAAAGATTCTAAAAGTGTGTCATAAATACTTTTTATTTTTTAGAAACAAGAATTATTTTGGATAAGGAGCTATTGCTACATTTTTGAAAAATAAAAATCAGCTAAAAATAAAGGAATGGGGAAGTCCACTTTTGACTTTTTTAAAAATAAACTACATTCATTTCACGTCATATGCGCACAAACCATAGTGGTACATATACCCTCTGTTTCGCCCTGGTGAAAGACCACCATTCAAAATCGAAACGATGGTTAAAATGGCTTTAGTCGTGCTTGTTGACCAGATCTGAATAGCCACTGTTTACCCAACTTCATCTTCCCCATCCTCTTCATCACCCCATTCTGTTCAGCTTCCGAACCTACTCCGATTGGGAATGCCACAATATGTCCCACCGGCTATGGTCACGAACCAGAATTTTTCACCAGAATTCTACAATATTAGTAACTTCGAATCGTCTTCTAATTTTTGCAAATTTTAAATATACCAGTCATTTTTTGCGTCTGTCGAAGAGAGATTGCGCAATCTATCAAACTCGAAGCTACGCAGAATGCGGATATTTCATTGATAACGCCTTGTGTTAAATGATTCTGCAATGAACACAGCTCCAGAGCTGCGAAAAATACAGACTTGAAATATGCTAGGCGCATTTCATTCCGAAGAGAGATTCTGCAATCCATATAACTTCAAAGCTATACAGAATGCAGATTTTCCATTGGAAAGGCGCAATTTCTTTAGTTAAATGATTCTGCAAGCTCGATAACTGTAAAGTTTGCAGACTTGAAAATAGACCAGGCTCGTTTTTAGCGCCTGCCGAAGAAAAATTCCGCAATTTACACAACTTCAAAGCTATGCAAAAGCGGATATTCTGTTGGCAAAGCGCAAAGCCTTGTGTTAAATGATTTTTCACTGGGAATAGCTCCAGTGCTGTGAAGTCTGCAAACTTGAAATAATAATAATAATAATAAAAACATTTATTCATCAATAGATTTTTACAGTATTATACATTTTGTTATTTTATCATTGAGTCTATTGATGAAAAGGTCACTGCTCAGCTACAATTAAGGATTTCTCCTGGAATGCAGCTGGTTTTCAGCAGTCCCTCCAATATGAAAAAAAAACAGAAAATAAAATAAAAAATTAAATTAAATGATAAAATATCTACAAAAAATTACATAAAAAAATTAAATCATATCCCTATTTCAACACACACAATATAAATAAATAATAGAAATAAAAAAAAAATAAAAATTAGTAATGTAAATCGGAATTCAAAGTTAAAAGATTCAAAGTTAAAAGGAATTCAAAGAAACACACCAGGCGCATTTGTAGCGCCTACCGAAGAGAGATTCCGTAATGGACATAATACAAACACTAGTGTCAAATTTTAATATATTAGTTATAACCTTGTGAAAATAATTATCTTTTACTTCACAGCTACGCAGAATGCGGATATATTTAATTGGCAAGGCGCAACGCCTTTATTAACCTATACGGGAACGTACCCATACTACGTGACACATTTAGGGGGGGGTCTTCAAAATGTCACGCTTGGTACAAATGAGCGGCGGCGGGCTTAGGTTTTTGGTCACCAGGGGGGGGGGGTTAAAAATTGCAAAAAGTTGGTCACGTAGTATGGGTACGTTCCCTAACTGTTGACACGGGTTGGGAGGTGCACTATTGCTGATGACCCACCCGAGGGACAGATTTTATTATGTACTACTTACTTACTGCCTACAACATTTTGTACAAACATTGAAAAACCTGTTCAAAATTTTTAATTGGATATCTTTATTAATTTGTTTATTTGGATATCTTTATTAATTTTATTATATGATTAAATGTATGCATGCCAGACTCCCACGTCAGCAATTAAAGGTTGAAATGATTATGAAATGTGCATAGCTCCAGAGCTTGAAATACGCCAGGCGAATCTTTTGCGCCCACCAAAGAGAATATAATGGTTTGTCTAGTTTGTAGTTAGAAGTAAGATTGTAGAGATATGTTTTAAGTTTGTAGCGCCCTTGAGGTGATATTTCACAAAAACGGCTCTATACAAGTCATCCAAATATTTATCTACAAAATTTCAAAGTTACGCACAATGCAGACAACCCATTGGCAAGGCGCAAAGCCTGTTTAAATATGAATTGTAAATTTTACAAATATTAAATATACCTGGCGCATTTTCAATCTACGCAACTTCAAAGCTCAAAAGGTTACATAAATTCAATTGGACGTGCGTATCAATAATAATAATAATTGGTCCATTTGTTGAGCGCCATTTTTGTGAAAAACCACCTAAAGGGCGTGGCACAATTTATTTTAAATTCTTAGTCTCTATTTAATTATATTTACAAATAGATACAGAAAACATACCTGGCAGGTCACCTCCGATAAACACACTTTAATTAGGAAGATATTTCATATCCAGATATAAGAAGAAGGATTTCATATCCAGACAAATAGAAAACGACTACACAATCCATGAATACGAATGTGCAAGCACAGAGACATGTAATGAATTTTTCCCCCACAAATTTAATGGTTTATTCAGTGGCGGACTAAGGGGGGGGCGGGGGGGGGCGGCCCGCCCCGGGTCCCCGCTTCTGGGGGGCCCCCAAACTCCTCCATGTTCCCTTGATCAAATCCTAAACATGCCTTTAAGGCACCACGACAATGTAAATTTTTTTTTAATTTTTTGAAAGATGCACTTGTTAAGAATGTTCTCACCAATTTTTTTTAAAGAAATTCGGTAAATTGATAGAGATACAACATTTTATGTGAAACCTTTTGAAACAGTTTTGAATTATCCTTCGGCAAAACTTTGAATGCCTTTTTCTCGAAATTTTTCAACCTGGTTGATAACATATTAAACAAACTATACATCCGATTTGTATTCAATGTAAGGGAATTTCGATATCTTAAAAAAAAGATAAAAATGGCGGCTGGCGAATTTTATTTTCAATTTTTTATAGTTAATTTTCATCGTTCACAAAAATAAAAATAAATTGGAAGGGGGCCCTTTATAAAACAATCCCTACGTGGTGTCATAGTCAGGGCCGGATTAAACATGTTGGGGCCCCTAGGCTTTGCACGTCTCGGGGCCCCTTTACCATAGGGGCCCCTAGACCTAGTGGCCTACACTGCTGTTTGGAGAATACGGTCCTGCCAGGGCCGGCTTAAACATTTCGGGGCCCCTAGGCAATGCACGTCTCGGGGCCCCTTTGCTCTAGGGCCCCCTACCCGATGCGGGGCCCCAAGGCAGTTGCCTACACTTCTTATGGATAATACGACCCTGGCTACAGTTACTGGATTTTCAAAAGCAGTGCCTTATACTGACTTATGGACAATACGGCCCTGCAAGGACAGGCTTAAACATGTTGTGGCCCCTTTACCCTAAGGGCCCTTATTCGATGCGGGGCACCTAGGCAGTTGACTACACGTCTTATGGATAATACGGCCCTGGCTACAGTGACTGGATTTTCAAAGGCAGTGGCCTACACTGCCTGGCAGGGCCGACTTAAGCATGTCGGGGCCCCTAGGCAATGCACGTCTCAGGGCCCCTTTACCATAGGGGCCCCTAGACCTAGTGGCCTACACTGCTGTTTGGAGAATACGGTCCTGCCAGGGCCGGCTTAAACATTTCGGAGCCCCTAGGCAATGCACGTCTTGGGGCCCCTTTGCTCTAGGGCCCCCTACCCGATGCGGGGCCCCTAGGCAGTTGCCTACACTTTTTATGGATAATACGGCCCTGGCTATAGTTACTGTATTTTCAAAGGCAGTGCCCTATACGGCCTTATGGACAATACGGCCCTGCTGGGACCACCTTAAACATGTTGGGACCCCTTTACCCTAAGGGCCCTTATCCGATGCGGGGCACCTAGGCAGTTGACTACACGTCTTATGGATAATACGGCCCTGGCTACAGTGACTGGATTTTCAAAGGCAGTGGCCTATACTGCCTGGCAGGGCCGACTTAAACATGTTGGGGCCCCTAGGCAATGCACGTCTCAGGGCCCCTTTACCATAGGGGCACCTAGACGATGCGTGGTCCCTAGGCAGTGGCTTACACTGCTTTGTGCACAATATGGCCCTGCCAGGGCGGGCTAAACATGTCGTGGCCCCTAAGAAATGAACGTCTCAGGGCCCCTTTACCCTAGGGGCCCCTACCCGATGCGGGCCCCCTAAGCAGTGGTCTAGACTGCCTTATGGACAATCGGGCCCTGCCAGGACCGGCCTTAACATGTCGGGGCCCCTAGACAATGCTCGTCTCGGGGCCCCTTTACCCTAGGGGACCCTCCCCAATGTGGGGTTTTTCTAATATGTTGTCAACCAAGTTGAAAAACAAAAGACAATTCAACACACAAACTGCTTAAAACGGTTTCATATAAGATGCCGTAGGTATCTCCGTCAATTTTACGAATTTCCTTCAGTAGGTATATGGTGAAAGATTATTAACAAATGGATCTTTTAGAAAATGAATTTAAAAAAGCGACAATTTTTTTTGTGTCGTGGCGCCTCTAAAATGTGCTTAGTACCTATCTAAGGGGGCCTTTAAAAAAATCCCCATGTGGTGCCATAGTGACTGGATTAGTTTAAGACTTGGTGCATGCAAATCGGATGTATAGTTTTTCTAATATGTTATCTAATCATTATTTCTAATATGTTATCAGTTTTTATAATATGTTAAAAACGTAGTTTTGAGAAAAACGCGTTCAAATTCTTGCTGAAGGATAATTCAACATACACAATGTTTAAAACGGTTTAATATAAAACGGTGTATCTCCGTGAATTTTTAGAATTTTCTTAAAACATTTTATGATAGAATTATTAACAAATGCATCTTTCAAAAAAGGAAATTAAAAATAAAAGGAAATAAATTTTACAGATCCCTGGTGCCTCAAAGCCTTGTTTAGGTTTTGATAAAGGGAACACGGAGGTGCTTGTAGGCCCCCAGGACCAAAGGTCCGTGTGATCTGAATAAAAATATTGTAAAATTAAATCAACTTTTACTGGGGGGGGGGGCCTCATTCAGCTTTGCCGCCCCGGGCCTCTGACGGGCTTAGTCCGCCACTGGGTTTATTCATATTACACCAAAATATACATAGTATTTATCAAAATTTTGATGAATTTGTTATTAAAATCAATAACTTAATATACCAACCAGACTGCATAATATTAACAGAGACATTTACAAATGACGAGTCACCAGCTTATCAACTACCTAACTATACATACATCCCGACCAAAATAAATATTAATAAAAATAGTGGAATCGCAATATTCGTTCACACCAAATTCAGTATTGTCACGATTTTAGAACACCCAATATTACTGACTAACTGTATTCAAATCGAAATAAAACTCGATAAATATATTTACCACATTATTGCCATTTACAGAACACACGAATCAAATATTTCTAATTTTATAATTCAACTGAAAAATATTTTACTGCCGCTTAAAAATGAAACCTGTTTTATTGCTGGTGATTTTAACATTAACATTATCGAAAAGTCCGAAAATATTTTCAAAAATGAATACCTTAATTGCATGACTGAATTAGATTTTAAATCATGCATAAACAAAGATACTTGAGAAATGCGTGGACAAAAATCGTCTTGTTTAGATCATATTTGGGTTAACATAAAATTACAAAACCTTTATAAAATTAGAACAATAGTTTGGTAAACGAATATTACTGACCACCATTCTTGCTTATTATTATATGATAACGATATGAAGTCAGAAATAAATGTTCCAATTAAGACTAAAAAAACCACAAATATTGCCATGTTGGAGGAAAAATTGAAAGCAGAAACTTGGTATACAATATTACAATCTAACGATGTCGAAGAATGTTCAAGTATGTTTGAAAAAAAACTTATGGATCATATTGAAACCTCCACAACAGAGGTCTCATTATACACGAATTCAAAATTCAGACGTATAAAACTTTGGATCACTCGTGGCCTTATAAAATCTATTAGAGAAAAAGAAAAGCTGTATAAAAATACAATTAAAAATCCTCACGACGAAAATGCTAAGATAGTTCTCAAAAAATATAGAAATAAATTAACAATTTTAATTAAAAAAAGTAAAGATGACTACTTCAGAAAAGTAATCTCTACTTCAGAAAATAATCTGAAAGGTATTTGGAAAGCGGTAAATTAAGCAATTGAAAATAAGAAAAAAAAATAATTCTATAAAATACATTAAACACGAAATTAATACAATAGATGTATCCAAAACTAACAGCAAACATTTTCAATTCTTATTTCTCTAAAGTAGGAAATAATCTCGCTGAAAAAATCTCTAAACCTTTACACACACCAAAACCTAAAACTAATAATACACAAAAACGAAATACACTGTCCACTTTTAAAAAAACTACTGAAACTGAAATACAACTTATAATAGAAAACATGAAAGACGGATCCTCTCCAGGTTTTGACCATATTTCTGTGAAAATTCTTAAAACAATGAAAATGTATCTACTGAAACCTCTTAACCACCTTATTAATCTCAGTCTGACTAAAGGCATATTCCCAACAAATTATAAAAAATCTGTATTATCCCCTATCTTTAAAACTGGCGACCCACAAAATGTCTCAAATTATCGACCGATTTCACTAATATCGAATATAGCAAAAATATTTGAAAAGATTGTAAAAAAACGGGTTGTAGATTTTCTGGAGAACAATAAAATATTACATGGCAATCAATTCGGATTCTTAAAAACAAAAAGCACACAAGACGCAATAGCAAATGTAACATCATTTATATACTCAGCACTTGATGAAGGTAATAAATGCGCAGGAATATTCATAGACCTAAGAAAAGCATTCGATAGTATCTCACAGGTAAAGCTTATCAAAAAACTGAAATCAAATAACATCAACGACATAGCCGTCCAATGGATAGAAAGTTACTTGAACAATCGTGCACAATTTGTTAAAATAAATGACCAAACTAGCGACCAGGAAACGTCAAATTTTGGTATCCCACAGGGCACCGTGCTAGGACCAATATTGTTCATTTTGTATGTAAACGATATATTTATTCAACCATTACAAGGACGAATTATCTCTTACGCCGATGATCCCGTTCTTTTAATACAAGAAAAAATGTGGGAAAAAATTAATTTAAAAGCCACAGAAGACATAAATAATCTAAAAATATGGTTTGACTATAACCTCCTTTCGTTAAATAGTGATAAAACATATGTCATCCCTTTCGAAATTAACACCAACAATATATCAAATCTTCAAATAATCTTACATAATCTTTCTCTCACACAACACGATACTAATCACTGTCGACAAAATTGTTCACTTCTGAAAACAGCGGATAAAATTACATATCTCGGAATAACCATAGATAAAAACCTAAAATGGAAAGATCACATCGGACATACAATAAAAAGAATTAGGAAATTAATTTATATATTCTTACGAATTAGAAACTTCTTATCAACGAAAAATCTATAATCAATATCAATATACTACGCACTAGTACAGTCTATTCTTCAGTATGCCATTATCAGTTGGGGAGCAGCTTACAAAACTAGTTTGACCCCCTGTTATGTGCAACACATATAGCGTCGAAAAACGTTTGACATTCACAATGTTCCCCTAGATTGAGAAGCCTCGGCCAGCTTTCACGGTGGTCGCTAGTGGACAAGCCTATATAAGGCCCAGCCGGCTTGACTCTGCCTCTTTTACCTCCCG
Organism: Limnephilus marmoratus; assembly: GCA_917880885.1. NCBI lineage: Eukaryota > Metazoa > Arthropoda > Insecta > Trichoptera > Limnephilidae > Limnephilus > Limnephilus marmoratus. The sequence goes on from OU862908.1 coordinate 11,108,310, forward strand.
TCAACCGAGTTTTTAACAGTTACACCATGTAGTTGGTCATTTCTTAGGGCCGGAGGCTCTGCCTTGCCCGGCAAATCTGCGTTGTTACTTGCAAACCGAGTCCTTTTATACGGGTACTGTTGTGCTTGACAGTTAAATTCCCAGTGCGCGTTGCCGTACGTACAGATTGCTGCTCCCGAGAACTTCCCATTGATGGTAGCAGAACCCTGGTCGCCTGTTGCCTAGCTTCCGTCTGATGACGTCGAAAGCTAGCCCTCCATCGCAGATGCAGTCAACCAAGAACAAGGTACCTTCATAACTCATTAGTAATTGAGCCTAACTTCCAGAATAGAATCGTATCAAGCCATCTCCGTAATGTAATCAGGTCTTAAAAAGCCATAACTGTAAATTGTCTCCACTTGTTTTACTTATCATTAAATGTTTGTATGTATAAAGAAGTGTTTCATTTACATCGATACATGTAGAGAGCGGGCGAATCCACCCCCCTGAGATGAGCTCGTAAACATAACACCCCATAGAAATTGTTCAAAGACTCATTATAAAAATTATACTAAAAAAACCTCCAGACTTCCCCACTGAACGCATATTCGAAGAATTCAAAGTTCTAACATTTAAAAACTTATTTGAGAAAAATTCAATCATACAAATTATAAAAGAAAAAGATAAATTCTCAATCATAACTGAAAATCGTACAAGACTTACACATGTATTTGTTTGCCCCAAACTAAACACGTCTTTTGCCCAATACCATTATACACACCAAGGAAAATACTTCTTTAATAACCTTCCAGTAGAAATCAGAAGCATTACTCCATCAAAAAACATTTTAGAGAAATCACCAATGGGAAAATTGCTGCTTCCCTCATCACCACATGAATGTCACACTAAAAATTATACCAATTTTACTTATTACTGAATACATGTGGATGATTTTATCTTTTAGTTAAAGGATCTTGATTGCGATATGATTAAACTGTGTTTTAACGGTGTACGTATATTAACTGTGAATCTGTGTATATATTATGTGAAACACCTGACTGTATAAATTGTACATATTTAAAATGTATCCACAAGCTCCTCCACCCACAAGCAAATGCTTTTAATGGAGGAAAAGTAACACTGTAACATGTTCCATTTTTTAAGATAAATAAAATTATTAAAAATTAAAAAAAAATATATGACTGCACACGGAAGGCATTCTATTTAAAACACTGGACATTGGATGAATTTTCATTTGTACGCCCATCATATTTATGAAAAGATTGGTAGCAAAAGTAGAGCTGATATTTATTTTGAAATACTGGAGAATTTAGAACTCTCTAGGGCTGGAGAATTTTATCATATAAAAAAATAGTATCATATAGTATCAATATTGTAATGTAGTCCTGGTATCTACCCTGATGTACAGCAGTGAGGCATTGAACTGGCAGAGGAAGGATGAAAGTACTGAATGCTGTTGAAATGAGATCTCTGAGGCGTATGTGCGGTAAAACCATGTATGATCGTGTGAGAAATCTGGAGATCCCCAAAGAATGTAAGGCTGATGTAAGCAAAATGATTGAGATTAAGAAAGTTACCCTCAGATGGTTTGGGCATGTAGAGCAAATAAAGAAGTGTAGAAGAATATATGACGCAAATATGAATGGTAGGATAATATCGGGGACGCCCAAGGAAGATATGGCATGTTGGTCGGGACATTTAAAAGTCAGGATTTTTTTTAAATTTTTCTTTGTTCATTTTTATGATTATATAATTAGTGGATTTTTCGACGCCATGCTAGGCACATGCCCTTGTTATGGTCATGAAGAGTATGTATGAGACGATGTATGAATGTGAGTGAGGCAAAGAGTGTGTGCCAAGACCGAGTTGTTTGGCGGTCCGTCGTCTCTGCCTACCCCTGCGGACGGGGTGATGGTTAGTTGGTTAGTTTCATATAAAAAACAATTTATTTAATCTTAACACATTTTTATTTTACTTTTAAATATTCTTACAGATGCATTACACAAAAATTAATAACTAAATCAGGAATTATACAATATAAGGTAAATCATTATTACATCATTGAGATATAGCTTTGTTCAATCTCACTGACGAATTTGCTCAAACGCATATGAGGCAATCTCCGTCGGGTCCACGAAAATCAGCATGTCTAATTAGACTTAAATTATATGATTATATTCTCTCGGTTGCCTAAAGCGCCACCGCTCAAAGTTAAAAATAATAAAACAAGAGCATATCCGATGAAGGTATGACGAAAGTTATCTCCTTTCATAACATTTCCAAAACTTGAAGAAAACTAAACTTCTCAGTAAAATACAAAAATGAAACAGGTATATTAAAAGCTTGACAAGAATTGGACATCACTACACACCTAGAAATAACTTGATTGATCAAGCTCATTAGTAAAATAAGTTTTAGGTAATGAAATCTTTCTGGAATAATCACATGTTTTCAGTCGAATTGCACAATACGGGTCCAACAATGCACGACTGTGGCCGTACAGGATACATCAGGTGGGTGGTGCCTACTTTCAAAGTATTACAAAAATATATAGTGCTCCATATTGACATAAAATCACTACCTTAATTATTATTGTTTCTACGAGGTATCTACAATGTTAGACTTGTAAAAATATACTTTGACATTTTAAATGATTCATATCCAACATGATGAACCGAACAATCAGTGAGCAATCGGGAGATCTAAACTGCGACACTGAAACATTACTACAACAGTTGATGAATGTAAACAAACTCTAATAAAGAATCTAGCTCCATGCGGGTTGTTTACTTTTAAGAAGCTTCATAGAATTTAATTAGCTATATTATTTAGCGACACATCCTACGGTAAAGTATTCAATCTATGTACTACGAGGGTTGTCCAAGAATTAAAAACCTTTCCTCATTTTCGGCGATGTGGACATTATTTCTCAAAATGTGGCGGCACTAGTATGTAGCTCAGACTTTCCCCTAAAATACGAGCGGTGATCCGGCTTGGTAGCTGCTTCAGTGCGATCTTTGCGTCTGTTTGAGTTGGACACTCTGCTGTCAAATTCTGTCACCTACGAGGTGCCCTCAATTATCCGCTTTCACAACTACGAGGGAGTCCACCCTATTGAAGTTCTTAAGCTCGCAATTTTGATCCCAGACGTCAGTAAGTCTACCACACAAACGATTTTGGGCGTGCGCAAATTTGCAAGCTCATTGGGTTCCAAAAATGCTGAAGAGCAAAATAGTGTGGAAAGCGCTAGGGTCTCTACGAATCGTTTTTCCAAACAAGGCGATGCAACATGGGTTCACCACCTTTGGGTTGAAACATGGGTTCACCACCTAACACCGGAATCAAAAAGGCAAATTATGTCATATGCAATGACATAATTTGCATCTTTTTCTTCACCTGAAACAACATTTGGCCGGAAAACCTTCGGCGACTGACTAAGACGCAGAAGGAGACGCGATAGCTATTTTGGTGTTGGAGTTCTACAATAAGGGAATCGAGTGCCAAGGCTCACCGAGTGCGTCGATCGTAACGGGGACTATCTCGAAAAGTAGTGGGGATATGTACCTAAAATGTCATACGATTTTTTTGGAAATATTATTTTTTCTTGATTTTTAAAGTTAGAAAGGTATTTAATTATTGGACAATCCTTTTATAAGTACACAAACTATGAAGTTTTTAAAGAATGCATAATACTTGTCAGAAATATTAAATTTACAAGAGAACCATGAAAAAAATAACTTCATAGATTGCTCCTGAAGAGTAACTAACAGATTCGAAGAAAGAGTGGTTACATTACTTAGGACGCGTCGATTTGAAAGAAAGAAAATTTATAGATTTTTATGAATTAACATTACAACAGAACTGTCATTTAATATTATAAGGATAACAGTTGAGAAATAATTTATGTATTTGCTAATAAAATATTGTGAAATTCAACAATTCAATTTGAATAAATTTGTGTTAAATGCATTGGCAATGTTGAACTGAGAAGTTTTTAGGGTTAAATATGTAAAAATACTTCTTCATTATAGAGTTTAATAATGGTCTGTTTTGACATGAAAGACCTGAACACAATAATAAAGGTATACATACATATCGTATATTTATGTGAAAACTTCATGTTTAAATATTCTGAAAGATATTTTGTGTGGCACGTTACAAGCTCAAGATTAATAGTATCATCAATTCTAATGGGAAATCATTGTGATAAAACACATTGATAACGAAATACGTTGCATGTCACCTAACAAGTGACGACTTGGATTATCTGTGGTAAGACCATCTTCAGAAATAACAAATGCTGTCCTTGGACATTTGACATTTTGATAAGATGTACATTTTTGTTACCTACAACGTATTGCAGTACCAACGACGATATCCTATTTACGCAGTCACTATAAGACCAAAGTGGCTTTCATTCCTTAGAATTCCACTAGATTGCTTGAACAATTTTTGATGATGATGAATGATTTTAAACTTATACTAAAATTACACTTACAACTACTTATATACAATGAGATAAGTCAACATGGGGTGAACATAAAACTGTGTCAAAGGTTTAAATTGATAGGAAAATAATTGTCGTCTTTTATACTGTGACAGGCAATAATATCTTCTAACTTAGAGTGGACCAGATTTGGATCTGGATACATTTACATTGGTGATAATGGCACAATTTGGATTATATTCATTAATTGCAACAGATATTTTGCTACATGCTTTACACATTTTAAGATCTGAAAGAATTGTTTCTAGAAAGAGTACATATTACAACATAAATATACATTTTGTGTTTATTAATTAATAGTTTAGTGGTTATCTTGCTTTAAATTCTAAAGATTAATAATTCTGGTCATTGGGTTCATCTTCAAGCTAGCAATATATGATTGATTTATAATTATCTTTAGATAAATAAAGGTTTTATTGTTGTTATTATAATACAAGGAGAGAGAATAAAATAATAAAATTCGATAATTTGTCAAAATAAAATGGAAATCTTAAATAAAAGCAAGCATCATATTATTAAATGCAGAAATTCAATTGTCCTCCTTTTGTTATAATAATTGTTGATAACTAATGGGTTTATTAATCAATAACAAATTCTGTGGTTAAAATGCACATCCAATGAGCACAAAAGCCTTTTGAAGCAACGGTGCCATTATAAATAATACTTTGTTCGACTTCTTATTGTTGGCGACTTAAACTAAGAACCTCCGCGGTGTGGGGATTTCACTTGGCGTGTCTCAAGCGATTTCTGGCTTCTATGTACTGGGGGTTGACGGCTGCTTCCATCTTGTCTGACTCGTTCTTGTTATTCATGGACTCCTCTAATCGTTTTGCCCGCTCTGCAATGGCCCTTTCCAGTTCTGCAAATATAAAACAACAGAATGATTAGAACATAATTCATTTTAAACGGGTAGTTATTAAGATATGAGAAACTCATTGCAGAAATTAAACTCTGTGATAATAAAGTGTTCTTTTCTATTTGAGTGAATTTTCCTAAAGGGATACAGTATTACACAGTCTGGTTACAGTCACTAAGCGTAAAACTCGGTGAAAACTAGGTGACTTTTGCCTGAATGGGACAAAAAATTAACAAATTGTCACTCATTTTTTACGCGTGGTGAGTTTTTTTAATTGAAATGAATTAATATTTTGATATTACTAAATCTCATCAAATCTTAAAGCCCTTCGCTCACGGAGAAACCGAAACCAAACTAAAACTGGTTGGCAACTGAATTCACAGTGCAACTCAACTTTACGATTTCAGTAATTATATCAGCTTGTTTAATAAAAATATAATTTTTTTTATAATTTATCAATTATCAACCCTAATATATAATAATAATCTGTCAAACTCCTGAACAAAATCGATATTTTCCTGCTCGGACATTGCAAATTACCCGAAAATGTAACAGGTTGTGAGGCGCAACCACGGCAACCTGTCAACTGAAAAACACCGGCCGTGGCAATTAGCACGGCGAGTTGCGAGTGATTGGTTGCATCACCCTTGACATCTTGCAGACCGCTAATGAAATTCGCAAGTTGCTTTCCTGTGGATAGCGATTGAGCTGCCAATTGTTTTTTTAAGTTGCCCCATGGCGGATGGGCTAACACTTTGAACTCTAAGTTCTTTACTTAACCTACAAAAAAAATATCTACTACGCAATTGTGGTGTCAGAGTATGGTAACCCAAAAGTGTCTCCTACATTTACATTCACAGACGGCTACAGCGGGGCCTTACGGTACTAATAATTAATGCTGAGCTGAGGCTTTTTGGTGTCCACATCACTTAAGGCCGGTTTACAAGTTTCAAGGGCTTAAAGGGTTAAGAGTAATTTAAGGTAGATAGTAATTGTACATTATAAATATTTACCTGGGGTCTTTTTGTGTTCTTTCTCTTGCTGGCTGATGACTTGCTTTTCCTTGTGTTTGGAGAGGGCTCGTTCCAGCTCGCTCTTCTGATTCAGGACATTCTTTCCACTGAAAGGAGAAACACATTATGTTAGCAACACATTACGTACAATACTCTTTATCTAACATCTTTATAAAACCACAGATTTGATTAGATTTAGATAAGTACAAGGCTAAACACGACCAAGGATATTGAAATATAAGCGAGAAAAATATCAGCAGTTTTTATTGGGTTGGACTGCGCTTCCGGGTTTCGCCGATAATGTTTACAAATTAACGAATAAACAAAATGGACGAATTCCATACCCAAACTATATTGTTAACCAATATTAATGCACACCTTAAAAAAATCAATGAAATGAACAAATTCTTTTCGTATGCAAACTACTCTGATTAGGTAGTAGTCCGCCGACAGTCGCGCGAACATCATAGGATATCTCTTTTGTATTTCAATATCTTTGAACACGACACTAAGATCAGTAGGTCTAAGGTAAGAAAACATTTGGGGAATAATAAGACTGGAGTATAATAAGATTTGGGGTACAATAAAACTCGGGACATCATAAGACCCAGGCTAAAAAAGACCTATTTGCGAAAAGGCCCTGGATAAAATCTTAACCCAAGATATGAAAAAACCCATTATGATAAAACCCCGGGTACTATACATACAGATGCTGAATATTGATATTTTTTAGTATTACTGGATATTATTATAATATCTATGAAAAGTTTACATGATTACCGTGGTTTACATTGTAAATATATAAGACCATCACCCCCTTTCCATATTTTTGACTTGAGTAACGGTGGGGTAGTTTATAGTAGAAATCAAAAAACTGGTCACCATACAGGTTTTGATATATGTACATAGTTGCAAAGCGCATTTAGTCCCATCCACTTACGGATTAGAATACTAAGGTTAGGTTAGAAATGGGTTTTGATTATGTAAGGAGAAGTTACATTAGTACTGATCGTGGCTCTTTTCATTGGCAATAGCTCTGTAACAAAATATATTGGGTGTACGGGGGTATAGTTTACTAACTTGGGGATGTTTAAAAGATAAGTAACCATTAATATGTTTTTTTTATTACAAACAATTCAACATTTTAACCTTAAAATTACCTTAAAACATTGGAATGGTCTTTTTTACTTGTACTGTAATGTAGAATCACATCTCAAAGTTAGTGCAATTACTCCCAGTTAGCTTTTGAAAATAACAGCAAGATGCTGTCAAAGCCCAACAGTAATAAAGGAAAACTTGCGTCCACAGTTGGATATAATTTATAATATCAGTAAGTAATTACATTCGCAAATCATTCAACAACGCAATGCAATCAACTGATTTGAACTTTTGTTTTACAGTCTTGGGGCCAAATAAATGAAAAAAATCAGAGTGTGCAATTCACACGCAGTAGAAGTGAAACTAGAAAGTCGTTAGATGTCGCTTTCTTTTGTTTTGCCTGTTTTTTTAAAGTGGTTTGAAGATTGGATATTGATTTTACAAAAATAAAAAATGTTTTTTTTTGGATTTCAGAGGATTCGTACCTCCGTTTGCTTGATGTCTGTCTCTCTGGTTGCTGAAACTTGTCAGGCGTCTTGCCCAGTGCACTATGGAAAGCCCGCGCCGAAGCGCGAATTTACCGCAATATATTAGAACCGAGTATTTGTGTAGAACTGAGTTGTGATGCATTTCCATTTCATCCGAATTTCAAATCACTAACGGCACTAAAGAGGTTTCGCTTCAAAAAAAGGATTAGGTATGTATAAATTAGGTTAGGTTAGATTAGGTTGTAATTAAGGGTAGGTAACTTACATCTTCTGGTTGAAGAGCAGCTCCCTGTGCAGGTCCTGGCGGGGGCTGGACTCGAGGCAGGGGTTGACTAGACGGCGGGGTGCAATCAGGCCCCCTCCTTCCCCCGCTCCATTCCCCGCGGCGCCACCGCCCCCTGACCCGTCGTTTTGCACCATCACACGACCGGGGGTCGCTACTGTAATAAACAATAACAACATTTATAATCATTGCCAAAAAAACGAAAAGGTGTACTTTCAATGTAATATTAAATCAATGACTAAACAAAATAACTTGGCATACTGATCCAAATACATAAATTGTGTCCAACGGTTATACAAAAATGGCGGCGGTATCCATGGTTATTATTCACTTTATATAATACTAGCTGACCCGGCCACGCGTTGCTGTGGCTAACGAAACACAACGCCACTTACTGGATGGGTTACCCAACCTTTATGACCAAGTGATAAATTAACTCACACCACCATCTGTTAATTTGCATCATAAAAAATCAAATCCGCACCACCCGCTTGCCAGCACGTTCGTCCACCACATACTTTCATTCTCCTTTTATATATTTCAACCAATTTACACAAAACCTTGAAAAATTATATACCTAACCTTCCTCATGAATAACTCTATCTATTGGTAAAAACCGCATGAAAATCTGTTCAGTAGTTTTGAGTTTATCGCGAACAGACAGACAGATGCGGCGGAGGATTTTAATTTATACCATGCAGAGAAGTAATAAATATCGGCTCCATCTTTCCTGCTATTTTTGTATATTGAAAATAATGTTTTATTGGTAAGCCAAGTCCTCTCTTAGGGTATTTTTTGATTTAGTCTTAGTATTATACATATATGCGGCAGACCGGTTCCATGTCACAATTATGGGAGGCGGGTACGGGTACCGCCGCCCGGGAACCATTTATTGAAATACCAACACCCCTACCATAGGTCACCCTAAGAGATTCGCTACTTTAGGTGACTAATAGCAGGGGTACCCGGGTACATGAGGTGAGATTTGTCTAGGCCTTGGGGGCGGATGCATTTGCCCACCTGCTGCTTGGCGGGCCGGATCGATCAATTGTTGATTTCCAAAGATTAATAGATTAATAAAATATTTAAAATTTATTGACTTCGATATAAAAAAAAATAATACATTAATCATATAGGTACGTAAATTTCTTATAAATTTTCCACATCGACATTATAATTGATAATCTCCTTACGAACTTATTTACCTGAGATAAATCAATAATATTATTTATTCCAAGTGTGCTTCGGTTATCAAAAATTCTTAATCCAAAATAATGTTAGTAATGTAATAATGACGCCACCCGAAAATAGAATTTACCAGAACACCAATACAATCGGAAACATGACCATATAAGGTAAAGTTGGGCGACTCTCATTCTATTGCTTATCACTACCCGCAATAGGTAGGTATATCGTATATCATCGAGTGCCTCTCCAACACCAATACATATTAATTATAATATACTGTATGATATTATTCTGTAAATGATAAGAGGCGACCTTGGCTTAGAACAATTCAATTCAGTGTCACATCGGTGTGTGATAAATTACCAGACAAATAGTTTATGGATGCTCTGCGTTAACTTGTAACCGCCAGAACACATGAACAGACTTATATTATTATGGAAAACTTTATGACTTATGATAAAATAATATCACTGATAGAAAACCAGAAATACAGTATCTGTAAAAGATATATAATAATAATAATAATAATAATTGGCTAATTTATATAGCGCCGTTTTCGTGGAAAATCACCTCAAGGGCGCTGTACAAATAAATATATAAAAGAATTAATATTACTGGCTTATAACTAATATTTACAATTACAACTGGTGACTTACATCTAAGACTTATAGCTACTTTTATTACTGGCTTACAACGAAGATTTACAATTACAACTAGTGACTTACATCTAAGACTTATAGCTACTTATATTACTGGCTTACAACTAAGATTAACAATTATAACTAGTGACTTACATCTAAGACTTATAGCTAGTGACTTATGACTAAGACATATAGATTCTAACCTAAAACTGGTGACTTATTAACACACATATTTACAATTAAGATTAGCGCCAGAAGAAGTAGGAAGTTTTTACATAATATTACAATTCCAGAACACGGGTGCAAAAATGATAGGATATAATGAAGGTTAACTGGATTTACGGGAAGGTATAGATATTGATACGAGCATGAAGAGTAACCCAAAACCCCGTCACTAAAAAATAAACGCAAAGGGAATCAGTCACGGCTCGAATCGAGCTACCCAGTGTAGTCTAGGTACTTTCGTACGGTGGTTACACAAATCCATTTTTTTTTAAATGCACCAGAATTCGAATTTGAATTGTTTTGTTTTGATTTTTCTTTTTTTGACAGATAGGAGTTTTTTTTTTTCAGAAGCGTCATGTGAGACTGTAAAAAAAACATTAACTGATATTCTGTGTAACTTGTAAAATAAACTATCGTACCGAGATACTTGTATTTTGTTTCTGAGCCCACTAAATTGATACTCGACCCTATCAATATTTTAAATAAATTAATAAATTTAATAGTCGATCTTTACTGCATTAAGGTGATTCATCGCTCAACAGTAAACAGATTGAGGTATCACAATTAACAGATTACATACTGATTGAGTTAACTATAAACAAACAGAAAAGATAAAAAAAAACTATTAAAAATTGCAAAGTTTAAATAGAATGATGAATTTATGGAAAGGAGTATCGCAAAAAGTGAGTTTTCAGTTTGGATCTAAATTCCGCTGAGTTTGTTATGCATCTCAATTTCATAGGAAGTTTATTCCAAGCTTCAGGGCCGGATACTGCGAATGCATGATCACCAAACTTAGTGTTCGGATTTATATCTATACGCGGAAAACAAATATCAAAAATGTTCAATCACTGCAAAATTTATTACTTAAATTATTAGCTCATAAAAAACATTTACAAAGGAATAATATTCCGTAATTTTGTCACTCTCAGGGAGTATTTCACCAACCTCCTGATAGCTTATCGACACGATAACGAATATTAATAAATAAACGAATAAATACTGGCAGCAGGTAAAGAATTTAGCTAACTTATCCTATATATAGCTGTAATGTAGAGTAATTAAGTATTTAATATGGAAAGAATACGATAGATGACGGTAAGCATGTAGCTTGCACCATAGCTCGCCAGATGGCATTGGCGTACAAGAAGCAGTATCAGAGATATACTTTACGAGCTCCCCGGGCAAGGCTCCAGAGATTTACCTACCCCCGAATAGTAAACAGTCGTAGCTATCCAGCTAGGTTATTCAAGTAATAAACACATTTATATTAAAAAGAACCGTTATTAATAATTACTATCTGTCGAGGAAAGGGCAGATATAACACTTGGCGCAGCCGTAAAAGTATAATTGTGTGGAAGTTACGCGTACGAATAATAATTGGTGCTGGACACGGATGACTAAGTCACTGCTGGAGTGACTTGCAGTTTTGGCAAAGGAATCGGAAGAGATTCTGCTCGAGATTAAGGAGCATTTGGTTCCGTGGCTACGGGCTGGATAAGAAGATTTTTTGTTCTAGGAACACAAGTAAAATACCGCAAGGAGGCGATCTGGTTGTGGATCATTGGATTGGTTTCAAGGTCAAAACGGATCATTGGATTGGTTTCAAGGTCAAAACGGATCATTGGGTTAATCGTTTCAAGGACGAATCATTGGATTAATCAGAAGACAAGGATAAAACCCAGAGGGAGACCAGAAGAGTTCCTGAGATAAGTAGTTTTGCTTCTTTGAGAGGGATTATTTGTTATTGTTTTTTTTTTGTTGATTGTTTTTACCGATCTATCTGTTGGGAGTTATGGAATCGGGTAGAATACCACCGTTTTGCCATCTCTCCGGAGACTGGGGATTGTTTCGACTTCGGATAGAGCAATTTTTCGTGATCCATGATGACAAAGCGTCTGTGGAGAAAAAACGGGCTTTTTTATTGAATCTCCTAGAATCAGAAACGTTAACCTTACTAATTAATCTGTGTTTTCCAAGTAAAGTAACGGACTTATCTTTTGATAAACTTTTAGCGCTTCTCGACAAACATTGTAACAAAAATCGTTCAGTTTTTAAAGAACGGGAGAATTTTTTTTTAGCGAGACAACAACAAGGCGAGACGATAAGAGATTTCGCGGTTAGACTTCGTTCTTTAGCAACGTATTGTCAATTCGAAACGAGGCTTGAAAAAAATCTTATAGACATGTTTGCAATCGGGTTGTTACCGGGGCGCGCGAAAGAGAAAATTTTTGTAGAAGGGCAAACGTTATCGTTTAATGAAATAGAAGGACTTGCAGTTAGTATGTCAACTTTGGATAGTGCTAATACAGTTAAATCAGAGGTAAACCTGGTAAAAAAACGAGTTACTAGCGATGGGTTCAAGCGAGATCAGCGTAGGGAACGATCGACGAGCCCCAAGGGTAGTTTTAACACGAAACCAGCTTATAGGTTAGGATCAAATTCAGGTACGAATTTTAGATCACCCTTGGGTAATGTTAAAAAACAGTGTTTTATTTGCAAAAGGAATGATCATCTATCGTTTGATTGTAAATTTCGTAATGCGAAATGTTTTAAATGTAAGGGCGTTGGGCATTTACAGAAATTTTGCAAGAATAATCCTATAAATCCCATTTTTGAAAATCACAGGGATAGTAAAGTTTTAGTTGCGTCAATTAGTCCGATTACTGCTGAAATTGAAATTAATAACAAGAAGTTTACGGCAATGATTGATTCCGGTTCATCTTTATGTGTGATGCCGGAGGGTATTTTTAAACGACATTTTAGTTCAATCATTTTGTCACAAGACAAGCGGATTATTTCAGGTTATGGAAATAATCGTTTAAAAGTCGTAGGAAAGGCGATTTTTGATGTGAAATTTAAGGGTAGGAACAAAAATATTAGTTTTATTGTAGTAATAAAAGGAACAGAATTAATTGTGGGGAGAGATTTTATGGAATGTTTCGATCTTGGGATAACTTCTCAGGAGACAATTAATTTAGTGACGCCGCAAATGAGGAATGGAGAAAAGTTTATTCAAGATTACCCGGAAGTGTTTTCGCAAAAGTTGGGAAGATTTAACAAATATAAAGTCTATTTTAAAGTAAACCAGGAATCGGATCCAATTTTTTTCAATGCAAGGCCGGTTCCTTTTTCTATTAAAGGGAAGATCGAATCCGAATTAAGATCGATGGTAGAAAAAGGTATAATCTCCCCGGTTACAAGTAGCGAGTTCGCTTCTCCGATTGTTCCGGTGGTCAAGAAAAATGGAAATATAAGAATTTGTGTAGATTATAAAAGGAGTCTTAATTTGATTTCCAATTTAGAGAAATATCCGATGCCAAAGATTGAGGAGGTCATACATAAGGTTAGGTCGGGCAAAGTTTTTGCAAAATTAGACCTTAAAGAAGCATATTCACAGTTAGAATTAGCGGATCATTGTAAAAAGTTTACGACTATTAACACACACTTAGGTCTGTTCCAATATAACAGGTTGGTTTTTGGGTTTAAATCGGCTCCGGCCATCTTCGCAAGAACAATATCAAGTTGTTTACAAGGTTTAAAAGGCGTAGCCTTTTACCTAGACGATATTATTATTTCAGGGGTCGATGAACTTGATCTGTATAATAATATTTGCGCGGTCTGCGAGCGGTTGAAAGAATGTGGTTTATGTGTCAATACTGGGAAGTGTCAGTTTTTTGTTAAATCTATAGAATTTTTGGGATACGTTATTTCGGGAAGGGGCATTGAACCTCAAAAACATAAATTGGAAGCAATTAAGAATGCACCGTACCCATCTGACGTGCATCAATTGAGGAGTCTTTTGGGATTTTTTTAATTTTTATCGGAACTTCATACCGAACATGTCATCAATTTTAGAACCTTTGCATAATCTTTTAAAGAAGAATGCAAAGTTTGAATTTGGGAAGTCATGCATTGACGCAGTAGATAAAGTAAAGTATCTAATGGGTTCTGATAGAATTCTCACTCATTATTTTCCCAACCTTCCTCTTAAGTTATATACAGACGCGAGCAGCGCAGGCCTCGGAGCCGTGTTATTGCACACATTTGCGGACGGTTCAATGAGACCGATCGAATTTGCATCAAGAAGTTTGTCTAGTGCAGAAAAGAAATACAGTATTCTAGATTTAGAAGCGTTAGCTATTGTGTTTCGTCTGAACAAATTCTTTCAATACCTATTCGGTCGGGAGTTTACTTTATGCGTAGATAATATGCCCTTGATGAGGATTTTAGGTGAACACAAAAACATTCCGGTTTTAGCGGCTAACAGATTGCAGCGTTATGGAATTATATTAGCAGGATTTGCGTATAAGGTAGAATTTGTCAAGTCATGTCATAGTCATACGGATTTTCTATCTCGGCTTCCGGTAGAAAATTCTCAAGAAGAATTTGAAGATGATTATGGATCAGATTTTGTGTGTTATGTAGATAAATGCGAGCACATAGATATCAAGCTCATTTCCACAGCTACAGAGACAGACACGGTTATTCAGGAAGTTTTAACGGGTTTGCGTAAGGGCTGGCCAAAAAGAGTTGGTCGAGACGATGTACTGTGGAGATTCTGGGTTAAGAGAAACCAAATGTCCATAGTCAAGGATTGCCTTTTCTGGCAACATAGAATTGTCATTCCGAGTTCCTTACAAGTATACAAGAACATGTGCTAGAGTTATTACACAGATCTCATTTAGGAATAGTTAAAATGAAGGGCCTAGCAAAAGCTTATTTTTGGTGGCCATCACTGAACAATGACATTGAAAAAATGGTTCTAAAATGTAATGATTGCGCGGCTATGAGGCCGGCACCTCCTAAGAGTCACTTGTCAGTGTGGCCGAACCCTGGGGCAACTTGGAGTAGGGTGCACGTAGACTACTGCGGGCCTGTAGCAGGAAAAATGTTTCTTGTAATTTGTGACGCTTTTTCCAAGTGGATCGACTGCTTAGAGGTCCCTAGGGCGGATTCGTTTAACACGATTAAGGAATTGAGAAGAATTTTCTCTAATTTTGGTAACCCTGATTGCCTAGTTTCGGATAATGGAACAGCATTTTCTAGTGTAGAGTTTAAAGAATTTCTTAAAGAGAATAACATAGAATTGTTAAATTCACCGGTCAAATTCCCTCAGTGTAATGGGCAAGCTGAAAATTCAGTTAAAACGGTAAAAAAAATTTTAAAAAAAATTATGGTTAGGAATAATTTTCCAGTAAACTATGAAAGTAGATTATGTGATTTTCTATCTGATTATCGAAATTCGCCACATTGCACAACGGGATTAGAACCGGCAGTCTTGATGTTTGGTAGGAGACTGAAATCAACTTTCAGTAGTTTAATTCCTAAAACCACTCAGGAAGATGTGTCAGAACAGAGAAAAATAGCTAACGATAATATAAAAAGGAGTCAAGATAATCAAATAAGGAATTATGGGGGCGTAAAAATTAGGAATTTACATGTTGGACAAAAGTGTCTGGTCAAGGACTTCCGTCAGGTGAATAAAGTTGGTTGGGTTAGAGGTATTGTAGAAAGGAAAGTGGGTAAAAAAGTTTATATCGTTAGGATCTGTGGTACTCCGTTGACTTGGAAGAGGCATATTGATCAGTTAAAGAGTTTATCTGTGAAATGGGAAGAGGAGAGTGAAGATAATAACCCACCCACCGCGTCTGAGGTCACGAAATGCGCTTCAGACGAGTTGGGGACCTCAGCTTTGTTGAAGGGGCTAACGTGGAGTTCTCTTGATTTCAGATTACCAGCAGATGATCGAGAGCAAACTACTCAACTAAGACCTTGGGAAGGAAGGCTCCGTTCAAAGCGTTCATAGAGGTCCCTCCCAGAGAAACAGAAGTACTTAAGTTGAAATATTTAAAATCTAATATTTAAAATATGTTTGGTTGAATTTAGTGTATAAAATCGTGTAAAAATGAAATATTTAAAATCCCATTTTTTGTCAATTGTATAGCTTCTTTTGAAAAGAACATGATTTGTATTTATTGTAGCCAGGGCTTGAGATTAGGTCGGGGAGGGTGTAATGTAGAGAATTAAGTATTTAATATGGAAAGAATACGATAGATGGCGGTAAGCATGTAGCTTGCACCATAGCTCGCCAGATGGCATTGGCGTACAAGAAGCAGTATCAGAGATATACTTTACGAGCTCCCCGGGCAAGGCTCCAGAGATTTACCTACCCCCGTTATTAATAATTACTATCTGTCGAGGAAAGGGCAGACACAACAATAGCCAATATCCATAGGTTCAAGTACCGAATAGTAAACTCGGACTTTTTAAATAAATACATCGTGTTTAATTAATCTAAAACGTTCGTTATCGTATGGATAATCTATGAGGAGGATGGTGAAATACCTGCTCAAACTTATAGTGAGAGCAATTCTTTAGTACAAAATGACATTTCAGTGCATTAATAGCAGGGAGATCAAAATTTCATTTACATTTTTTATTCCAAATCAGTCACTGGTTAAAGTAAGTCAACTACTTCCTTAGCATCCTGTATATATAAATAGGCTGGAGCACAATTAAAATACAAGTTTTACGTTTAAGGAAGTACTAATCGTAAATATCTCGAATATGGCCTGCCAGCTAAGCATGTTTTCTGTAGATATATGTGTGTAAATAATAAAACTAACTATAACACACTAAACTTACCATACGTAGGTGATTAAGGTAATTGAGGAAAAAACATTTAGAAAATCGTCGCATCATAAATTTAAAGGCACGCCGCTAAAAAGCTAATCCAACCACAATGAATGCCCACATACCTATGTAATATGACTTAACTGCAATCCGTGTAACGAATACCGCAACATAAAACATGCTAAATTCACCTCGACAAAAATCCAAAAGTCTTCATCGGCACGCGATCGGAAAAAATGCAATATTACATCACTGCAGTCTGCACCACGCCAATGCACAAAGCAAGTGCAAGTGTCTGTAAACACGTAATAAGTCACAGCTTTACGTGCTCTACGGCGGGACACTTCCAGAACGAAGAAGCGCGAGAGATACTCGTACCTATTCAAGGCTCTTGCTGCAGTCGAATCAAACAGCTCATAATTAGATTGACCCACAAAGCCAGGGGATGAATATGCACACGGGACCGCGTCATCCCCGGCTATACGAGAGGCAACATACACTTGAAAGGGGTCCCTGATTGAAAAGAAAATTGGAAAGCGGCAGCGCTAATTGAATGTGCTGAAAGAATACAAGGCGAATGCAGAGTGAATGGAGACAGGAAGCTCAAATATAAAGCTGGTAATCAAATTGTCACTGTGAAAGCTTTACAGTATCATCTGGTGTTGGATTAACAAATTAACGCCTCAGGCCTCGACCATATTTTGTCAGAGGGTCAAAATATTTTCGCTTTCCAATAAAATCCAAATAAATGGAATATTTCTGAACGAATCCGAAAACTAAAAACTGTTTTTGAAAGGTGATAAAATGCACTTTTAAAATTTATAAATCAAATAAACACATAATTTTTTAAATATAAAAAAACATCAAAAATGTCACCGGAGACCAAAATTTCATTCACATTTTTTACTCCAAATAATGTCAGGAATCACTGGTTAAAGTAAGACAAGTACGTCCCTTAACACCCTGTATAGTAAATTCGAGTCCATGATATCATCATCAACTTGAAATAACTGGACGTGAGGTACGATCAAGGATCTAAGAACAAATTACAAAAAAATTACAGATCCGAAAATGGTAATAAAGTGAGTGAAATAAGGTAAGGCAAATAACAAGATTAATAAGGGGAAACTTAGATGGTTAGGACTTAGTACACGTAGAGTAGAGAACAAACAAATTAATGTCTGGAGAATACATGACTTGAAAGTGGATGAACTAAGAAGTCGGAGAATACTTGAGCGAGGTCATGCCAGAGTCGGAATGACATTGGTGTATGTTTAAGGTGTATGAATATGAATGAATCAAATGAGTGTGTGCCGGGACAGATAGTAGTATTCAATCCTATCCTTAGTGGGCTGAACATGGCCAAGTCCTGTTTTAACTCGACAGTTTTGCAATTCATCTGTGTGTAAATTTGTTTGTGCATCCGTTTCAAGATAGTGACCGTTCAAAGGTCCAGTAATGATTATTTTTCAAATCATCATGTTTTTTCAAACATTCTTATTCGCATTCTAATTTTATGCCTGAAGAGAGTTTGAAAAAATAATTGTCATCGATATAGTGACTAGTGACGTTTCTTTTGACAAATTATACAATTCCTTATTTCAGCATTTGTGGAAAAATCACCATTTTTGTAGGCATACTGTAAAGGCTTGGGGTCAAACTTCAATAGACTTTTTTTCGGGCTCTATACCGATGCTACAGAGCCTGAAAAAATGATTAAATTATAAAAATATTAAATTATTTCTAAAAACTACAGTCTTTATAGAAATCAATCAAAAAATATGCCAAAAGTAGCATTGCGGAGAAATTACCATCACCGTCTTGGGGTCGAACTTTAAAAGTAGTTTTCTCAGGCCCTATGCCAACAAAATACGTGGTTTGTAATTAGGTTCGTATTTACAAATCTTATGATTTCAGAGGAAATTTTATTGAGAAAATTAGAAACATCAATTTTTTGGAAGTAAAGTCTAATGTTTACAGAATTATTAGTTAGTATTCATGTCCATGCACATAACACCGAAGTGGCCCATTCACGTGAAAGATGTGGAGAAAAAACCTTGAAGGAGGCTTATTCCCTATTCCTTTTCGCTCGCCTATTGAAAAGCGTGAAAAACCTAAGGATAAATACGTCACAGCAGATCATCTTTCGAGCGGAAAGACATCGATATTACGTTGGTGAGCTCTCAGATTTAACTGCTAATACCCCCCTAGTAAATACATTGAAGCCCGTGGCGTTCTTTGAAATAATCTTTTAATACACGCAAATTACGATTAAATTACCAATTGACCCTATATTATTTCATCGTAGGCTTATGATAAGCCGTCGCTGACGTATGCATTATACTGGCATTAAGGTTCTGCCTTAAAGTTCCGGATTATCCGGTAGCTTAAGGCTCCGTAGTAAGCGCTCAAAAAGAAGAAGGTGCTTTGAAAGGGAGATATGTAATTTACATATAAAAAATTATATTAAAAATTGAAATAATTAAGCGAAAATATTTAATAAAACACAACACATTTAAAATAGAGCAAAAATCTCTCGGCAAATGTTTTAAGTAGCATTTAAAGAAACACTGTGAAATTTTGAACATATAAAATGTTAAATAACAGAACAAAATGTGTTTTGATTAATTTTCGGAGCTTACTTTGCGATTTTTTTCTGTCGAGGGAATTTAATAAAATTACCGTTTCGCCTCAGCAAATGTATAGATACTATCTTAAAAATATTTTTTAAGAACTTAAAAACACAAAGTGTGTTCAAGGAGAATATGTTTTAAATCAGACGAAATTAGGAATACCGGATCTTAAATGATACACAGTTTTATTACGGTGGTCTGTCCTCTCTGAATACCTCTGCTGTTACAACTAACTATCTAACTAACTTTGTTATGTTATTAGTAAAAATCACACAGGAAAAAATATAACTAGATGGCTAAGTAAGCAAAGTTCGTTCCAAACAATAAAAAAGTATTAGTAGGTAGGTACTAGCGCAAACCCATGAAATTCCAATTTTAAAAATGAAATTAAAATTCTTAATTCACTTAAATTCAAAGCACATCTGAGTTCTAGATATTATTGAATCAGAGTTACGCAGGACCGACACACAACTGAAATTAGTATTTTTGATGATGAAAAGAAAACGAAAAAGAAAAGAATGGAAAGGTAAGGAACGGTCGTTCTGAAACCGGTCGGCTTTACTCAAATATAAAAGTGGTTCAAACAAAGTTAAATTTTTTCATTTATCTATAATGGATAACCACAAAGTTATAGCTACATTCAAAAGTATAAAGAAAACAAATATTACCATTTTCAAATAGGTACATTTTCTCCATTATTGTTGGAGAAGGCTGGCAAATTGGCCTCTTTATATTCCCATCCAATGTACTATTCATGAACATGTTTAATAAAAATTGCAATAACAATATATTTTTAATTATACGAATTATTATTAACCACTCAATTTTATAACATATTATTTCCACTCAACAATCAACCGCTGACTTGAGTTTAACATTCAATAATTATACAATAAAAAACTGAGAGAAATATTAATAAATTAATTGTGTATCTATTATTGCTTGAAGGAGGAACTTCTTTATAATAAAATGAATATTGGAAAGCGCAACAGTTAATAAAGTAGGAACGACACGACGAGCTTTAAAGTAGAAGAAAAACTAACATTTCCCATACTAAGTTGTTTGCAGACTGCAGTTGCACCTGGTATACTGTGTTTATGAAAACTGTGCTCGGTGAGATTTTTTTAAAAAGAAAGACTAACATATCCGGGTTACTAATAACCTAACAATATTTAAACAGCTCCTAATACTATCACTATAAGGGGAAAATATTGCTTTTGCAATAATAATATTTGGATAATTTGTATAGTGCCGTTTTTATGAAAAATCGCCTGAAGAGTGCTGAATGAAGGGCACTAAGTTGGAGGACTTGGCCAGCAGAGGAATTGAACCTACAACGCCTGGTAAGTGGTGAACTGACGGATTTTTCAACTCTGTGTGTATATAATATTGCAAAATATTTGTACGTTTTGTGTGTAATATCATTTAATTATACAATGGAATATAATATTTTCTAGGGCAGATTTTAGAGACAAACAAGCGCGAAGGATATATATTTTTATGGGCCTCGATGATTGCAAACGAATCTAATCGGAAGGAGAAAAGAAATGAAAAATATAAATACATTAAAGCGCGCCTTCCACTGCGAGCGGAGCGGACTCATTAAGGAATCCGCTCGACTAGCAAACGTTAACTGCATACAAGTGCTTCCATCAAGAACGAGGCCAGCGAAGCGGACTAAACGAGTTAAATAGTTTCGAACGAGTCCGCTCCGCTAATGCGAGCGGAGCGGACTCCTTACGATCTCCGCTCGACTCGCACACGTTAACTGTATACAAGTGCTTCCATCAGGAACGAGGAAAGCGGAGCGGACCGAACTTGTTAAAATAGGTCCGAAAGAGACCGCTCGCGCACACCATCGCCGACTAGTTTCTAGCGGACTCCGCTCAAGAACTGTAGCCAATTCAATTGCCTCGCTGCGTTTTTGTCGAGATGGAGGTGTTTATTGAAGCCGTTTGCCAATTTCGTTTATAGGATACGACTAGCAAAGATTGTCAACATAAAGATTTCGGCTTAGAAAACCATTAGTGTGATGATATTGGCGGAAATAAGAAAGTAAATTATTTTTTTTAAGTTTTTACATATTTGAGGTGAGATTCTTTTTATAAATGTACATTTAATTCATACGTAACATTTTTTTCATTGCATACATGCTGTCAGAATCATATTAACTAGAATCAGTACTCGACATCACAAAAATCACTCCGTTCACTTCGAAACAAAGCGATACTGACTCGTTTTCAATGGAAGGGCAAAACTATTTCTCATTTTTCATTGACCTCGCTCCGCTCGCCCCGCTCATTTCTCTCGCACAGGCAGTGGAAGGCAAACACAAATCTTCTAAGTGACTCTTTTTTGATGGATGGTCAAAACTATTTCGCTCAGCTCCCACTCCGCTCCGCTCTACTCTTTTCCGCTCGCAATGGAAGGCGCCCTAAAAGGGCGCCTTCCATTGCGAGCGGAAAAGAGCGGGGCGAGCGGAGCGAGTTCAATGAAAAATGAGAAATAGTTTTGCCCTTCCATTGAAAACGAGTCAGTATCGCTTTGTTTCGAAGTGAACGGAGTGATTTTTGTGATGTCAAGTACTGATTCTAGTGAATATGATTCTGACAGCATGTATGCAATGAAAAAAAATGTTACGTATGAATTAAATGTACATTTATAAAAAGAATCTCATCTCAAAAATGTGAAAACTTAAAAAAAAATAATTTACTTTCTTATTTCCGCCAATATCATCTCAATAATGGTTTTCTAAGCCGAATCCTTTGTGTTGACAATCTTTGCTAGTCGTATCCTATAAACGAAATTGGCAAACGGCTTCAATAAACACCTCCATCTCGACAAAAACGCAGCGAGGCAATTGAATTGGCTACAGTTCTTGAGCGGAGTCCGCTAGAAACTAGTCGGCGATGGTGTGCGCGAGCGGTCTCTTTCGGACCTATTTTAACAAGTTCGGTCCGCTCCGCTCTCCTCGTTCCTGATGGAAGCACTTGTATGCAGTTAACGTGTGCGAGTCGAGCGGAGATCGTAAGGAGTCCGCTCCGCTCGCATTAGCGGAGCGGACTCGTTCGAAACTATTTAACTCGTTTAGTCCGCTTCGCTGGTCTCGTTCTTGATGGAAGTACTTGTATGCAGTTAACGTTTGCTAGTCGAGCGGATTCCGTAATGAGTCCGCTCCGCTCGCAGTGGAAGGCGCGCTTCAGTATGTACAAAACGGTTGCGCAGTCTTTTTCTACAAAATTTTATTTTGGATTTAAGACCATTTGGATTGGTCTGAATATATTTTTTGAAGTAAAACTTCTTTACGCACGCTTGACTTGAGGAGTAAGCTGGTGAATGCGTGACGAGAGCGTTACGAAAAGTGTGATGGGGCGAGGCGAACGGTCGGGCCTTTACGCACACTTGACGTGGGGAGTGAGCTGGTGAATGCGTGACGAGAGCGTTATGAAAAGTGTGATCGGGCGAGGCGAACGGAAGTTGAGAGGGAGTTCAGTCATGTGGTCTAAAGCACGCTCGTTTTTGAAATAAAACTTCTATACGCACGCTTGACTTGGGGAGTAAGTTGGCAAATGCGTGACGAG
The DNA here is from genome assembly GCA_917880885.1 of Limnephilus marmoratus. Taxonomy (NCBI): domain Eukaryota; kingdom Metazoa; phylum Arthropoda; class Insecta; order Trichoptera; family Limnephilidae; genus Limnephilus; species Limnephilus marmoratus. Next base: position 11,131,459 of record OU862908.1, read on the forward strand.
AGCGTTACGAAAAGCGTGGCGAACGGTAGTTGAGAGGGAGTACGCTTCGTATATTACTGTAGGGGCAAGAAAGAGAGGTGTGAGCACACATTTTCTTTCTGTCTTTCTCCCATAGCCAGTTACGTTACACAGTGCAGGCCTATTGTCTGTATCACACTGTAGGAGCAAGAGAGAGCAGTGAGCGCGCAAATTTTCTTTCTCTCTTCCTATCAAAGATCTATAGATGGAGCAGAAGTTATACTTCAGTCGTGTGGTCTAAAGCACACTAGTTTTTTTATTCAAACGCATCGCTAGTAGGGATGTGAGCTATTTTGTTTATCAGCAATTTAAAGTATAATATATATACATATATCAATTTTTCATGATTTTAGAAACAAATTTGGCAATATTTTGCGAGTTATTCAAAAAAAATAATCTTGCACAACCTAAAACATCTAAAATTCAAAATTAAGTTTAGTATGAAAAAGAACGCGCAGCCAGCCGCTAGTCTTAAATTCGATCGTAGCAGAAAATTTTAGAACTAGTATCAACCTTAAATAAACATCTGAAGTTTTCATATAACTGAAAAGCATGTTCATGGTGTAATTTTCTATCTATGCACCCAGTTGGTCATTTAATTATTTAAGCTGCAGGAAAGTGTGTCGCGAGGTAAAGAGAAGCCTTATAGGAAGCGATTCGCTTATAAATAGTACCTACACTACACCAGGTAAACCTTCGGTTCAAGTAATTAGATCGTAATTCCAGTATCGCAATAAACACATGCGACATTTCCACAATCGTCATCAACAATTTACAATTGCCAAACAAACTTCTACAATTGCCATACAATTCACGGGAAAATATTTACGGAAAATATTTTAGGAAAATATTATAGGGAAATTATTTTCCTCGGGGCCTACTGCGTATATTTATTAACCCCCAAGGCTAATTTGTTCACTTTTTGGAATAACTCATATAGAGACCTACACAGACCGTAGAATTCTGGCTCCCTTAATATCATGGTTATAAATATGATCTAAACGGTTTTAGAAAGAGAAAACACCACGCTTTATATTAAATCTTAAAGTTAACCACAAAATAATTCAAATGTATACTTTATGGAACCAAAGTTTCCGACCGCAATTCAAAAAAGAAATATTAAGCTTTGGAAATATTTAATTAATTATTTTTACAAAAAATTACAAAAAAGTGAGTTGACGATAACGTTAATAAAACATTTGCCTAATAAAATATGTGTATGTTTTTATTTTATTTTACATACCTAGGCTCCCTGATAACAAACGCGAATAATACCACAGAGGAGATCCAGAAGCGCGTAGTGAACGCAAATCGCTGTTATTACCGCCTACAAAACCAAATTAAATCCAGACTGCTGTCCAGAAACACCAAAATATGAATGGACAAAATACTTATCAGAACAGTACCTACTCACATACGCAGCTGAGACTTGGGTACTAACTAAGAGGAATCAGCGAGCACTGGATGTTTTTAAAGGATAAATTTGAGGCGTATCTTCGAACCGGTTTCAGAAAATGGATTTTGGCGCAGACGTTATAACAATGAGCTATATACTCTGTTTAAGGATCTAAATATCACAAAATTTATAAAACTGGGAAGACATCGGTGTCTGGGCCATGTAGAGAGAATGACCGAGCATCAAGCACCAAAGTCCCTGCTGAACTCAAGACCAACAGGGCGAAGGAGCCTGGGAAGACCAAGTTTTAGATGGAGCGACAACGTCCTCAAAGATATATCCACCTTGGAGATTGTAAACCGGAGAGAGCTGGCACAAAACCGTGATGAGTGGAGGAAGACTCTCGAGGAGGCCAAGACCCACCAGGGGTTGTAGAGCCAAGAGTGATGATGATGATGTTTTTTTTATTTATTTTTGTGAGGCGAGCATAAGGTGAGCCATTTTTTAAACTTTTTATTAACTAGTATTTAAAAAATTATATATTTATTTCGAATTATAAAATGAGAAATCGAATTTCATTATCTTTCAAAACAGTTTTTAGTTTTTGGATGCGTTCAGAAATATTCCATTTATTTGGATTTAATTGCAAACGGAAATCTTGTGACGTTCAGAAAAAATAGGTCCGAGGCCAGAGTGGTTAACTAAGTTCGCAAGTTATGTGTTTTGTGGATATTCACGAACTATTGCAAGCAGCACGTGCAACGTGCAGAGTTCACACATAAATTACGAGTATAATAAAATAAGCAACCAGTCTATTTACAGACACAAGAACACGTGTAGGAAAATTCATATTAATAACTAAAGGATCAAATAAGTCGAGTTCCATATTCTTCACTATTCACAGATCAAACAAGAAGCGTAAAAAAATATATTCTGTAATAAAAATATTAGCAAGGATCATCTATAGTTTATTTATTTTTTTCATTTATTTTTTTTTTTTTTATAAAGAAAGACAAACATTCCCGGGTTACGAATAACCCTACAATATTTGAAAATCTCCTACTACCACCACAGAAAGCCGAAAATGTTGCTTGTGTTGTGATGGAGGACTTAGCCAGCCGAGGAATCGAACACGCGACGCTCGGGTGGGACTCAAGCGCTATGCCTACTCAACCACTGACCGGTCAAACAAACTTTAAAAGCAAACTCAAGCACGTCTGATTTTAGCTGCTCATACTTTTATTCAAGTTTCGTTGGTCTCAGTCAAAAAGGTCAAGGCTTTGACGTCATGGTAAATGTAAGAAGTTCTTGCCAAAACACATCAAAATTTACAATTCAATAAATAATATTTTTTGTTCTACATATAATTTTAAAGTGCTATGCATTAGACATTTCCGAAGATTCGAAAACTATATGTGAGCATTGCCTAATTACTCCAATTCCCGTGTTCAACATAGAACAGGTTACATAGTGTTTACCATAATCACGTTCCAGAGTGGAAGATACTCTCAGTATCGCCCTGGTGTAAGACCACCATTCAGAATTGAAACGTTGCCTGAAATGGCTTTAGCCGCGTTTGGTGACCAGATCTGAATAGCCAGGTACTTCCCCACCTTCCACTTCTCTACCTCCTTCCCTCCCCACTACCTTCAGCCTCACAACATACCCCATAGTCTCACTGGCTCCAGACGGGAGCAGTTGGGACTCTTGTGCGGTATTCATGTAAAAAAAAAATCAGAACGGAAATAAAACTAAGTATGTGTAATAAATCTCATGTGAACATATGTATTTATTTATGATGATTTTTAAATAGCTTTCTGAAAAGACAAGACATGAATACAAATTGGAAGGAGTGCAAATTTTATTTGTTCTCCGAAAGAGGATTTTTTTACTGAAATATAAAGAAATGTTGATGGATGGTATGAAATAACAATATCCGTGTTTTCCGGGAAAATAAAACCAGCCGCAAAGGTGAGGCGAAGCTGAAGAAACACGACTCTTGAGAAAACACTGTACACACCTACCTGTTCAAAAACAATTACTGTAAGTGCTGAGTTCAATGCGATCCACCCTACATTCTAAAAACCCCCTTTTCAATTGTATAAAAAATAGAAAGACACGATATGATACATCGCATATCCCGTAGAAAAGTGTCGTAAGTCAAAAAAGTTAATTTTACAGGAGAGCGACAACAAATGAATGAATGATGAACAAGCGGTTCCGTCGAAAAGAGATACTAGTGTCATCTTGCAGAGATGAAGTGATTTAACTTAAGGCCCCGTAGTAAGCGCTCAAAAAGAAGAAGAAGGAGAGATACGTAAATACGAACGTTAGAGGGAGCGCGCTAATATTAAAAACGATAAAATTTAAGCAAAAATTGTAAAAATGGTTAATGAAACACGACTCGTTTAAAATATATCAAAAATCTCTTGGAAGCTATCTACCACAGCATTTAAAAAAACATTGTGAATTTTTTCATACATATAACTTGTAAAATAACTGAAACAAACGTGTTTATAATAATTTTCGGAGCATATTTTGCGATTTATTTTTTTTTCTATCGAGGGAATTTCATATAATTTGCGTTTCAGAGTGGGGAATATATAGACATTATCTTCAAAAATAACATATATTTTTTTAAGAGTTTAAAAACTTCAAATGTTTGAGGGAGATATGTAAGAAATCGGTAGAAATTCGGGTAGCGGCGGCATAAATACGGTTTTCGTGAGGCACATTATCACTTTACTTTTCAGAGATAAAACGTAAAATAGAAAAATTTGACTTGCAACACTTTTCTACGGGATTAGCGATAATATAGGTAGGTATATTTTATTGTAAAAGCCCCGAAAAAGCGAGTTAATAAATAAATAATAAATAAATATATTGCAACCACGTTCAAAGAAAACAAGGAAGACGGGCCATGAACCATTATTAAAATTAAATTTTAGGCAGCATCGCGTTCATTGGTCAAAATATTGTACATATATTTTCGTATCGGTGATCAATGAACCGGTGTATGCAATTTTTAGCCATAAGTTGTTTTTAATTGTTTGTCTAGCTTGTAGTTTTTTAGATTTTAGAAATGTATTATAAGTTTGTACAGCGCCCTTGAGGTGATTTTTCACAAAAACGGCGCTATATAAATCATCCAAATATTATTATTATTATTATTATTAGTATGAAACATCGCGCATAGTGTGTCGCAAATATCGTTCATCCAAACTATTGCAAATCATATAACGCCCTGCAGTATTTGTTTCTACCTACAAAGTACAAAAGCATAACTTGCATTGGCTCTACTTCTTTGATAGTCCGTGCAGATTGGTCGGCGCAGTAGTCCGGTGACGGTCGGCACGCTTTCATGCTGTATCTTCCTATGCTTCTAAAATCTAATGTAACTTTTGGGAATTACATTTGCTAGCAATTATAATGATATGTATGCAGCCTGAACTAATAACCGCTGTTTACAGATAGAGAAACAGATTAGATAATAAAAAGAGAAATTAATACGAAGTGAATAATTATAATGAAAAAGTAATACCGTAATGTGCTTACTACAATCCTAGAGAGCTTTATGCTAGGTCTACACTACTCGCGAAGTTCCTCGACGAAATATTCGGGAAAGTTGACCGAAGTTCGAAGTACGTTGCTACACTCTCGTTCAACTTCGAGAGAAGCTCATTGGCGCGGTGGTGCCGTCACGGCTCGCACGTAATGGACGCTCAAGTAGCAGCTGCCGTTGCAATGTGCACGCTCGCTTATTATAACTATGTACATATTTATCAAACGAAGAAATATAAAAATAAAAGAAGGAACTACTAACACAACATTTGGGCAAAAAGCTTCTTATATTATGGCATTAAACTCTACAATAAAATACCACTCTCACTCAAAAACCTCAACATTATATTATAACATTTAATTTTCAAATAAAAAGCTGGATACTAAATATAGGGAGATCAGAAATAGAAAATATACTGATATCAAATACAGACTAAAACCAAATCTAGTGAACTGAATTATAAAGAAAACACTATCTTATTTTATTTATAATTATTTAAAAAATATATGCTACATGATATATGTTATGTCTATTTCATGTTAATTTCTTATAATTAAATTATAATATGTAAGTGAAATCCTCAGCATGGGAGATCCGAGTGAGGATATCATTATCTCTACTTGTTACTAAGAAATGAAGACAATAAACCATTATTATTATTTATTGACGCATCTTTTTTTCTACGGTAGCTCCTGTACATAGCAAAAAGCGAATCCTTCTTTTTCTTTAATTCGTCTACGGGTAATTCTAACATGCCCTGGTCGCAGGAGCAACAGAATTTGCTCCTGCGACCACTGTATTCCACTCATATTCGTGCCGTATGACAATACTAATAAAAATAATTACTAGCGCGCACGTCTATTCACGACGACGTATTGAGGCGAACTGAAGTTAACCGAGTAGTGTAGAAAGGCACTTCGTGTAGGCACTTCGTGCAACCTCGAGTCCTTTGACTCGGGCACAAAAACCGACAAAAACTGGAGGTCGCCCAAGACGAGCCAAGGTTGGACGAAATTAGACGAAGTGCCCCTCCATACTATCGTATTCGGCTAACCTCGTTCAACTTCGCGAGCAGTGTGGAGCTTGAATAAAAGCTTATCTCGCGTCACTACGTAAGACAATAATAGACCGTAGGCCAGCTTTAATTAGCCGTAGGTACCTAAAATGAGTACATCAATAAATATCAAAGTAGGTACCTACGTAAAATTAATGTATTTTTGTATTTTGTCGATCTTCTACGAATTTAAGTAATTATAAAAAAAATTGAATGACTTTGTCAGTACAAGCCACACATATAACATAAACCATAACGAAATATATTTGCGTGAGAGCCGACATCAAAAGCTCAATTGCAAACCAAAATATATTTAAAGGTCATAATTTTTTTACAACACTGAACAGCGTCTCGAAAAAAACTGAATTAGAAAGGTATCTCGGTGGTGCGTGGGCGTTTTATTAAAGGTTCGGGGTTACGCTATAAAAATGATATAAAACAAAAATGTATCTCGCTGATATTAACAAAACAGCCGCTTTTAACAGTGAAACTGATTACTCACTATGTTTAAGTTGTGTCTCAAAATACCTAGGTTGTGCAAAGCGTGCGAAATTTTTCAAACAGCAGAACCTATTCGTTCGGTTGCATTTACGGAGGAGTCAAAAACAACTGCAAAACATTATTTGCATTTCAGGATCATCCAGAAAGTAAAATAAAGCAAGCGTGTACTGTGTATGTAACTAATTCCACGAATATTTCACTTCTGACAGGTAGGTGCTTAAACATTATCTAGTAGTTTCACTTCAACAGCATTTTTTTACAGCAATGAGAGTAAAGTCAAAAGAATGGAAATGAGTAGTTTTTCGCAAATTTTTTCTTCCCCGCCAGGAGCTCTAGCACGGTGAAATCGATAACTTTACAATATCGGATCGATAGGCGTAACTTCCGTCGATTTTATATCGATGTTCATAGCACGGTTTCACCGTTGATAGCCGAACCAATATTGACAGGAAATAAATAAGAAATCGATATACACTGACAACACTGAAGGTATTTTCAATGAATTGACACCACGAAAAGTCAAACGCCAAGCAATTACGTAAAAATATTAATAAATTAGCAATGTTGAATAGAAAAACTAAATAAGCATTGGCAGTCCACATTCACTTTTTGACACCAAACGGAAGTTAATTAGTTAATCAGGTCTTTAGTGATATTTCAACCATTTTAGTTTCTCAAAGATCGAACGGAATAAATTGGTCCCGTATTTTTCGTTATTTGTTTTGGCCGTGAAAATCTTAAAACGTATCTGGTCCCATCTTAGTTGAATTATTTAAGTCTGGATCGCGTATACGACTTCTTTCATTTGTAAGAGACTCGTTAGTTCAATAAATTCAATAAGGCGCCGCTACCCGAATTTCTACCGATTTCTTTCATAACTCCCTTAAAAATTTGAAGTTTTTAAGCTCTTAAAAATATATATATCTAGACGCGTTTCATGCCGCAACGCAAATTAAATAAAATTCCCTCGATAGAAAAAAATCGCAAAGTATGCTCCGAAAATTATTATAAACACCTTTGTTTCAGTTATTTTACAAGTTATGGTTGTGAAAAAATTCATAATGTTTCTTTAAATGATACTTAAGATACCTTCCACGAGATTTTCGCTCTGTTTTAAACGAGTCGCGTTTTACGAAACATTTTCGCAATTTTTGCATCGATTTTATCGTTTCAAATATTAGCGCTCTCCTCTAACATTCATATCTCCTCACCTTCTTCTTTTTGAGCGCGGATGCGGCGCCTTAAACAGGCCAGTAATTTTGCATAACGAACGACACAATTTAAAAAAAAAAAAAAAATATATATATATATAACTATATATATGTATATTGATAGTTAACCGAAACTTTTCTGATACTATGGAGGTCGCGCTAAAATGTATCAATCGTCGGTCGGAAGCTGATAATGATCGTAGATCGTGCTCGCAAATATTGATAACTGACCATAGATGAGGGATTTGGTTAACATCGTATTGATATAGGGTTTTATCGATCGAACACGCGAGACTTCCAGGGGTAGATTTTTACTTCCTTTTCGCTTAGTATTCGTTTGGTGAAAGCGGTCGTTACAGTGGCATGTTTGAGTGGCGCCCTGCAAGGCCAGGGTTAATGAAGTCTATTTATAAAAGAACACGAGATGAAACCTATACAATAGCGCAGAACGTCCTTGTGAATGTTGGATCACAATGGAAAAAATAACGTAGGCGCAATGCAAGCGAGTAGAACATGATATTAAACAAGATAACTAACTCTTTGTTTTTCCTAGAGCAAAGTATTATACACGCGATTATAGGGCATCAGCGGAGCAACTGTTAACGATTCGATTTCAAGCGGGGGGGTTACAGAATCGAAGCCTGCCGCAGCGCAAAAATATACAGACGGTGAATTTTAATTTTTTTCATACTAATTTAATTTTGGGATTAAAAATTGGTTAAACCTTGAAAATACACAACGATACACAACGATAGACACATTGCACATCCCGTAGAAAAGTGTCGTAAGTCAAAAAAGTTAATTTTACAGTAGAGCGAAAATAAAATGAAAGAATGATGAACAAGCGGTCCCGTCGAAAAGAATGCTAGCGATCAGTGGCGGCTCGTGACTTTTGGGTGTGCTAGGATATATTGGTGAAAACCGCATGAAAATCCGTTGCGTAGTTTAAAAGATCTATGCGCATATACATTTTGAGCGACTTCATTTTATACTATGTAATGATACCTATAGAACACAAATACCCAGGTGTAAATGTTATATTATACATATTGTTGAGTACGTATGTAAATTTTAAGGCTCCGTAGTAAGCGTTCAAAAAGAAAAAGAAGATGGTTTGAACGGGAGATATGTAAATACGAATGTTAGAGGGAGCGCGCTATATTGAAAAACGAATGTATAATTAAGCAAAAATTGTGAAAATATTTAATAAATCACTATTCGTTTAAAATATAGGTAAAATCTCTCGGCAAATGTCCAAAGTAGCATTAAAGATACGTTTTAATAATTTTCGGAGCGTACTTTTTATCGTACGAACGTGTCTAGGGAATTTCATGTAATCAGTTCAGCAAATGTTTAAATATAATCTACAAAAATAACTATTAACTAGTATTTTTTGTGAACAAAAAAAGTGTTCTAGGAAAATATGTTTTAAATCCGAAAAAATTCTGAATGATGGAAAGTAAGTGGCCGAGTAGGCATCGCGTTTGGGTCGCACCCAGATAGCTCAATCTTCCATCACGACACAAGAAACATTTCCGCTTACTGCGATTGTAATAGAAGATTTTCAAATATTGTCAAGTTATTCGTAACCCGGGAATGTTTGTCTTTCTTTTAAAAAAATGTATTGACAGCAAAACAATGAAAAATGCACGATTGTGTTCGAAATAACATGGCTTTACTCTAATAAAGTGGTCTATACAAAAATAAATATATTTAAAGTCTAAAAATAAAGTATCATTGATGAAAAAACCTTTTCACCCACTCAAACTGAATAGAGTCTACTATTGGAGTTTTCATTGTGAATGTATTTTCACATTTAGACGGATGATTCTGTGAAAGCATTGTTTGTGCAAACCACCCGTCGGATAGCGGAAATAGGGATGGTGGTCGGTATACAATTTATAGAATGATTGGAGTGGAGAATCGATGACCTTACGTCACAATGGACAGAAATGGACTACTGTGTACCAAGGTGTACGTACGTGTTAGGCAGGTACCTACGGGGCAAGCCAGGGGAAGTTAAAGGGTACCTGCACCATGACGTCATATCGTCAGCTATACCATGGAATATATAAACACTGACCCCAGAGTGTTCTCATAGCAACATAACCTATATATATCACAAAAGTCAACAAGTGAATTTTAATATATCGATAAGGGTTGTTTTTACTCCACGCGTTTTAGGATCTCATGAAATCCATTCAAAGTAATGTTTTTTGCATAGCTTAATTGATAGGCTATGACTTAGGGAACGTACCCATACTACGTGACCAACTTTTTGCAATTTTTAACCCCCCCCCCGGTGACCAAAATCCTAAGCAACCCGCCGCTCATTTGTATGGAGCGTGACATTTTGAAGACCCCCCCCCCCCTAAACGTGTCACGTAGTATGGGTACGTTCCCTTATGTGCTACAAGCATGTTATTAGATATAATGACTAGAAATATAAGTGGTCTAGTAAAGTTCGAAGTATTTAAACTAGTTTAAGGAATTTACTGATGAAAATAATTTAAATACGTAGGTATATTGTTTTGTGTTATTTTATTACTTCATAATATTATTAATTTCAACACAGTAATAGTGAGGTTAAAATTGAATTGTAAATATTTATACCTACCTTGTAAAGAAATAATACTTAAATAAAATAAAATTTACTTTATTTTATTATTACTTTACGGATTTCATTAAAATACTTCCACAAATGTGATAACAACACACACCCGAAGGATTGAGTAAAAAATGTAGATGTCATTTTGCTACACGAGGATATTTTTTTCAAAATATTTTACCATCACACGTCGCAACCGAGTAGTCGAGTTCTCAGTCTCGTTACAGCAGCACGGTAACACACGAAACATCGCGCGTACCACGTGATGCCGTCGCGACGTGTAGGAGTATGATCAGTGGTGACGTGTGATTGAAAAATATATTTTTGGTTTTTAATAGAAAAAAATATCATCGGACAGCAAAATTACACCCACTTTTTTCAATCCAAATATGTTCAGGAATCGCTGTTTAAAATCCTTCGGGTGCGTGGTGTTACACCCTGTATACATACGAGTATACATATATATATATTCTTTTAAACGTCGTTTTAAGAAGAGGTGATCATAACAGTAATACAACTTCATTGATACTTTTGGCTAGATAGCAAGTAATAATACCTTACTTTTGTTAACTTTTTCTCCTTTTTGTATCAAGATATTTCAGTATGTGGATGCGGCGCATCCCCAACTGAAAGAATTCTGAAACCAAAATATTGAAATTTTGAAAAAAAAGCAATAATTTTCAGCTACAATATCATCAATCATGTCGTATTTTTAAATCTTAGCATTCTAGCTGACCGAAAACTCACGGATCGCCGCCACTGGCCCACCTACAAGATTAAGATTTTATCCATGATCACTATTATTATTGATTTAACCCAAAGCGACTCCATCACTGGATTGTTTTTTAATTGATGGAAAACCAGAACCCCAAACACGATTTTAATTGATATTTTGATTGTTAACAGAACATTATTATAGTTCATAACAATAACACCCCGCACGTGTTATCTTTTCCTGTTAATTATCCTCAAAATACTTCACTTACACAACACTACATTAACCTCCCATCAATCTCATAACTGTCCGTAATCCGAAATGAATTATTGTTTGCGTATTCCTGAATTTAATTCTCACGAACTTCCGCCTCACATATTCACATATTCTTTGAACCTATTCGTTAGGTTTTCATCTTCAAATCCAATTCTTCTTACCTATTTTAAGCTATTAGGTCGGAAGATCAAAATATTTTCGTTTGCAATAAAACCCAAATAAATGGAATATTTCTGAACGCATCTGAAAAGCAAAAACTGTTTTTGAAAGGTGTTGAAATACCCTTTCAAATATTATTATTTGAAAAAAAACATTTAATTTTAAAATACAAAATTTTTTAATGCAAACACAAAAAAGTTTTAAAATGGCTCCCTTTACATTTTTTTAACTATAATTACTGATAACGAAAAAATAAAAACACACAGATATGTTATGAAGAAAATGTTATATAAACGTTATCGTCAACTCAGTTTTTTGTTGTTTCATGTAAAAATAATAAATAAAAAATTCTCAAAGTTCATTTTTCTATTCAAATTGCGGTTGGAAACTTTGGATTCAGTTAGATTTATGTTTTAAATATTATGCGGTTAACTTTTAGATTAGAATATAAAGCGTGGTGTTTTCTCTTTCCAACACACTTTAGTTCATATTTCTAACCGTAATAGTAACGGAGACACAACGATTTCTATGAGACCTATTTGAGTCGTTCCGAAAAACGAATAAATTAGCATAATCTAATTAAGTCGATCGGTATACCTCCTCCTTTAGCCAACTGTCCGAAACGTTGGCTAAAGGAGGAGGACCCCAAAAACAAATAACGAAAATACTTTTGGCCGTGAAAATCTAAAATCAAGTATATCGGTAGATTAAATATTCATAATTTTTGTACAAAATAATAATAATAAACAAAAATATTCAATGGACGGAATTACAAATAAGATAAGAAGCGTAATTTGGGCGAATTTATGTAGCCGAAATAAGGTAAATTTTATATAGCTTCGGCTGAAAGCAAAAATTGATCAAACCTTTAAAAATATCGAAATTGTTCCTGAAAAAAGAAATTCAATTTTATTGGCCAGTACGGAGCATCTGCAAAATCACTGCAAACCTCTTCAAAGGAGGAGAATATAAAAATATAAAATAACGCATACCTCCAAGAGTTTGTGGAAGGCAACCGCTGATAGAAAGATACATAATAAGAGACATTCAACGGAGCTCTTAAGGGGAAACCCAATCACCGAGAAATTTAAACAATAAATATAATTGTACCAAACTGTTGCTGTCACTGTCGGTCTTACTCCCCCGAATACTGTGCGAAAGGGACAACTGCACCTCAGGCTGATAATACCTAAATAAAATCATCAAAATCGAGGTTTTGACTTCCCCACTTTTCTCCTCCAAAACTGGACCGATTTTTATATTTGTTTTTACTAACTGTTTTATTTTAACGATTTTTAGAAGGTTCCAACTCCTATAAGAAGTAACTTATGAAGGTACCGATGTGCTAGTGGTTGATTACTATATTATATTTAAAAAAAATGTATAGTGTGCATAGCGCTTTCATCGAGTTTCAAATTACAACGGTGCTAAATAAGTTTTCAATCCAAAAACATTTGTTCAGAGAGGAAATTGGGGAATGCGTTTGTAGGGACAAAATGCGCGGTATCAACTTAACAGCAGGATCACCTTGTGTACACAATTCCGATTCACAAAACTCGGTCCGCGCTGCTGACCCAATTTATTCGGGCAACAGCCTTGCACGGACGAACTGCATCCCTCGATTCTGGGGCAGCCTGGAAATCAGGTTGTATAAACTCTATGTTTAGAATGGAAATTGATTAGTATGCTCAGGACTTAAGGGTCGCCGATTGCCCGGGTTAAGTAAAACAGCTGAATTGGTTAGAATGTGTAATTTAATTAAAATAATTGGAAAATGATAATAGTATTGATTGGTTTGTCATTTCGATCAATATTTATGTAAATTACTACTTCAGCGGTGTGAGTAGGTACGATTTGAGAAGTTTAGATTCTTGCAGAATTGTCAACAGACAGTAAGACAATCAGAGTTTCAATCGCCCAGAATCAGGGGGATTATTGCATACCCGATGGAAGTATATTGAATGCATGGAATGGGGAGCGGGTGAAGGCGGATAAGAGGAAGGTTGGGAAGTACCAGGCTATTCAGATCTAGTCACTAAGCGAGGCTAAAGCCGTTTCAAGAGACCTATCAATTATAAAATGTAGTTATTCTCCAGGGCGATGCTGAGAGTATTTATCAAACTGGTACCTGCCGCAAATGTACTATACTATTCAGAATATAAACGGGAATTATAAGTGAAATACCTCAAAATAGCAAAAAAACCAAGAGTGATCTGGCTCCAAGCAATCTAGGTGCAGGTAAAATGTGTATGTCTGTATTGACATAAATGTTTAATATCAATAAAGAAGAAACGGTTGCAACAATTTTGCTGCTCGTATAAAACCTACTTTTTTACAATGTCTATTTGTTTTCTTTATCTATACTGATTTAATGTTTGATAAAAAATAATAATGTTTAATTATTTCATTAATTAAAAAATGATATCTCTAAAAACGCAGTAAATTCGTAATTCTGTAATGTTATTAAAATGAATAAAATAACTGATTTAAATTCTAAATTCATCAAAATCGATGTGCTATATATACCTAAGGCAATATTTATGAATGTACTGCGTGTTAAACAACATAGGTACTTGATTTATTGCAGTGATGCCTGTAATTATTTGGAGTAAAAAATTAAAATAAAATTTTGGTCACAGGTAGAGAACATTTTTAACGTTTTCACTAAAAACATTTTTTAAATCAGTAGGTACTTGAAAGATATAGGGGTAGGGTGGTTACTCAGCGGAGTGACCAGTGACGACATGTAGAAAAAAATTCAGTTTTTTTTTTGGAAAAAAGAACATTAAAAAACAAACATAACTACAGTTTGTCAAATAAGAGTAGAAAATATATGAGGGCGCCACTGTTGATCAAATGGCAATACTAAACACATAACTCATGGTGTTAAAGTAAAGCTGTGTAACCTACATTTTTATAAAAACTTAAAAAGGCATAATAATGGAAAAAATATTTTTTCATTGCAGTATAGATACCGACCGATCTCAAAATTAGAATTGCATATAGTTATATTATTATTATACCTTTGCAATTTTGTGTTAACATAATGAAGAATAACAATAATGTAATAAAATATAAAGCACAGTTTAGAAATTGCTCACATTTATTTAATACTAGATTAAGTACCTAGCGTTGCCTGGGCATTAGATCATGTCTCTAATTTCAGATCTGAATATATTTAACTCATTCAGATCTAAAAGTAGTGTAACTAAACTCACCATTAGTGATTCTTCCTTTCTATCCATTGTTAAATTCAAATTTATGTTAAATTAAATTAAAGCAAATCGCTTTATAAATCACCTTTTAATCAAAATTATGTCATGAAGAAAAAATGTTTTTTAAAATGTGGTTTACTGTGTTCTATATATTCAGTGTAATGGCACTTCAAAAAAATATTTGACAGTTAAATTGGTGTTGCCAGTCTACAAATTTAATAGTTCTAGTTTTTATATTTTCTACTCTTATTTGACAGACTGTAAATAAGTTTCAAATTAAATTTCAAGTTAAGTATGTCCCTTAACACCAGTAGGCACACTTAGTAAAAAATGAAAATTTGTATCTGAAAATGCATAAAATTACGTAGTTATAATAAAATGCCGACTGGAAAAGAGCGGTTTGAAAAATCTGTCAATTATTTATGAATCTAAATTAAACGAGGTTGTCAGCAGGATCGTGTTCATTCCGCTTCAGGATGAGCTCATATTATGGATGGCGCGAAGTCCGCTGTCTATTCTGTCGGAACAAATCAAATTGGGTCATTTCTCGACAAATTTACAGGAGCTCTGCCAAGGTTTTAATAATCCCATAGTCAATCGACCGTTACTTCACTGACCTATAAACAGTAAATATGCTACTGCGAATAATGCAGGTTCGCAACAAAACATCGTTATTGCAGGTGCACTATAATGTTTTAAAATGCAACGCTTACAACTAACCGCGATTACACTCAAATTTAATGTGGGTTAAGTGACGCGATATTCAAAACACGGTTTCGGGCGGAATAAATTTGTAGATAAATTCGCTGTTCTGTAAGGTAAAATTACTGTTGTTTAACAATAGTAACAATCTTCGAATGACAAAACAATTAGTTCTGTTGAGTAGTTAAGAGTTGAGTGGGGTTCCTACGTATTAAGTGTTACAGGTACAGATATTGTAGGCGAAAGGTATGAAACTGGATACTTCAATAGAAAATAGTATTAACTGTAACGCTAACCTTACCACCTTCCCTTTCTTACCTCCTTCCCTTTCCACTTCCTTCAGCCTCACAACATAACCCAATTGAGAACTCCAGAACAATTGTTTAATTTTTTTTAATGAATAATGACCTTCTAACTTAATAACTGAATTTTTATTTTTATTTTTATTTTTAGAGTTAGTTTAAATAGTTAAAATAATTGTTAAAGTTTTAATTTTTCAAGACCCATACCTAGAGTAGCATTACTATTTTTTTTTGTGCAATAGTTTTTAAATATATTCTATAATAATAGTTATAAACTAATAAGAGATACCTTTATTTTTTAAACATTATTTAGGCTTAAATAATGTTTCAATAAACACAACAACTAAATCCCTTTAAACAGTATGTAAATGAACGAATAAATTAATACGATGGCTTGTGACGTCACGACACGTCGAACAGTGACGTCACCACTAAAATTTCAATAATGCCAACTTGACGGCGTATTCTTACGACCCGATTAAAAATGGACTTTTAAATAATTTTTTAAGAACTCTGCGTTTAATATAATTAAATAAAACTTATGTATTCAGAATCAGCGTTTATTGGTCTACATGAACATATTTTTTTAAAGCCATAACATTTTTCTCTGGAGTTCCTTATTAGGGATGGCATAGTTCCACTGAATGCGTTTATTTGAAACTCTTGTCCGGTATTCGCAATCACAAAACATGAAAAACAAAAAACAATGAAATATTTACAATGTCTTTTTTACAGTCTTCCAGTCTGTTTTACAGGTTCCAAGCGCGAGAGTAGAGTAGATGCGTCTGTCGTGCATTTTTGTTTCTTCGAGAGCGAGCGCAGTCACTGCACAACCAATAATAACCCAAGGAATACCTGCGCGATAAAAGAATGACGAGAGTATCCCTCGGTTTCCACGCCACAGATAAATCCTTAGGGCAAAGCAAGTATACGGTTTATGTCAGAAGAGTATTCTATTCTAAGTAAGTCCCATGCAAGCAAGTGGGTCAGTAATGTATAATAACATGAAATCAATAACTGTCAGTAACTACGGAAGACCGGAGAATAATACAGTCGAGCTGTTTGCGATTAATTTATTAGGAGAATTACTGAATCACGTAACGGGCACGTTCGTAATTGGGGTATATATGAAGGAATATACTACCGACAGTCTATATGGATACGGTCCATGAATACTGCAGAACCTTCGTGCTAACAAGACATAAAATAAAAGGGGAAATTCCCAAGGAGCATCAGCGTGCTTCATAAAAGTAAAAGTTCCTTCCTTCAACACAAACGTATTTCAAATAATATACAATTGAGATTAGCACGTTTTTTTTACTGAAAGAGTACCGACAACCCAGCGGAAAAAATGATTAAGCAGCATCGTAAGTATTCTTCAACAATTTATTATATAAAACGAAAGGTTCCACCGATAAAAGAAAAGTCCAGTGCTTTTTAGTTTTGAATAGGCTTTGAAAATGTTTCTTGCTTGGTGAACACTTCATGTCCACTCGAGGCCCTTCACTTTGAGAACAAAATTCCTCGTATAGGTACAGCTAAAAATGAATTTTACCTTCATGGGAAATTCTAAGGAAAACCCATGGGGGAAGTGTGCTGCCCATCCACTTGGCCCACACAAAGAACGGAACCTTTTCGGAATTCATTTGTCTTGTTAGCACGAGACAGTTAAAATTGAATTGAAGTATACTTTTTAATTGAAGATGAAAGAAACAAAATAAAATTTATTTCTAAGTAAATATTTTATACAAAACATTATAACACACAACCTAAGTAAGAATCGTGGCTCAGGCACAAGAGCTTCTCTTTTCCGATAAGGTATACATGACCAATGATGACCTTAAATATAATATTTTATAAAATGTATATGTTTAAATAAAACTGACATTCTTTATATTAAAAAAAAAAAAAAAATCTAGATTAAATGTTTGTAAACGAACCTCCTACAATCAAACTTATTCATAATGATAATAAGTATTGTCAAGTACAAACGAAAATATCACGAATGAACATGCACAATTTGAAAATTATAGTTGATAATATTACAAGAGAGTACCTGTATAATTTTTTTACGCACTTTAATAAAGTGTAATTTCGTGACATTTCACAAAAAATAGAGTAATCTAGTAAATTAACTTATAAAAATTATTTTATTCAGGGGTTTCCTCTTACTTGAATGATCAGAAATAAAATCGAGTTCTCAGTCAAATCGAGATATCAGTTTTATTATTATTTTACAGCGGTAAAAGATTTTTACAGGAAGGCCTGAATAAATAATAAAGTCGGTCTATTAATGAACGATCATTATTCTCCAATATATATAAATGTGGCAAGATAATACACCAAAAATAACTTTGTAGAAGCTTCTCGTGACCTTTTTCTAAATGAAGAAAAAACTTTATTACTAAAAGTTCAATTTTATCAAGGGCCAGAATTATTTAAAATCGAAGACAAATAATATGATTTTATCAATACAATTACTACACGATATATGACAATGGTGACTTACTCAAAAAACGAGAGAAAATGATATAGTAAAGAGAGCTGATTCAGAAAGCAACTGTGGAAAATATATTTTTACAGTAATATTTTTAATAGAGGAATGTGCATAAAGAACCTCAAAATACATAAGAAGGTAGGTAATATATCGTCGCTCACATACTCACATTATAACACCGCGTATCTGATTTTACACAGGTTTTCAGAAGGAAGAAAAAACCGTTTATTTATTAAATAAAAATAGCACATCTTTGAAAAAGAAGGGTAACTAATATTTAGGAATCAGTTATTTGAAGAAACATTTTTTTTCATTAAAAACATATTGTTGTTATTGTTGGTATTTTAAATGACATTCGCGATGCAACACACCAAAAAAGGCTGAGACATAACGAGAGACGCAATATACTATTCTTTTCAATTTTCTTCAAATAATAAAACAAAAACAATTATAAGAACAATACTTTGTATGAAAGGAGTGGTAATTGGTCAAAATATTTTATACGCTATGATTTGAGAGAAGCGGTGTTATAATGTGAGCGACGAAATATGTATAACGCTGTGGACTAACTATTACTGCGAAAAAGGTTTTTAAAAAAATGTTTCAATATATCAAGAGAATAAAGAAGATTTCTACAATATTTTCTGATTGAACAATTCAAAAATACCCAACAACAAATATGGCGTCAAGCTTCATCATAGCTCACGGTGGAAACAACGTTGAAAATTGTTTCGTTGACCTAGAAATTCTGCACAGAAAAGGAGCTTCAAATTTCAGATATACACTGCTTGAAAGTTTTGTGCTTCTTCTGCTTTACAGTAACGATTGTGAAAAAGAAAAATATGTTTAAAGGAAAATAATCTTACCGTCCGTATTGAGTCCAAGGCGTTCCTTCAGAGCACGCGCAAATATATCATCCACTGGCTTCTGGAACAAAAACAAACAATTAGTATAAATATTACAAACATATTTAACATATTCGTTCACATATTAATGGCGGTAGTTTAGAAGAGAACCAAATTCAGTTCGACGCATGAAATTCATAAATGTGATAACAATTGTGTTTAGTGAATAAGCGATGTTAGACAGAAAATAGAAGTAGGCCAAGAACATAGATAAACAAATATATACTTTTGATAATAGTTTTTATAGCCTTGAGGTGATAAGAAGTGACTTGTACTAACTGCCTTAAATCCTCAGGCCTCGAACGTATTATTTCAGAGAGTCGAAATATTTTAACTAAACACTGTTTTTGAAAGGTGATAAAATAGGTCTTCATTTTTTATAAATCGCAATAAACAATATTGCACGCAAACATAAAAAAGTTTTTAAATGGCTCACCTTACGTTTTTTCTAACTAAAATTACTGATAACGAAAAAAATTAAAAAAAAAAACAAATACACATTTTATTAGACAAATGTATTACAGACGTTGTTATCATCACCTCAATTTTTGGTCGTTCCATGAAAAATTATTTTTTTTAAGTTTCTTTATTCATTGAAAAAATTAATAAAAAAATTCCTAAAGTCTCATAAATTTATTTCAAAATGCGATTTGAAACTTTGGTTTTATATATGTTTATACATTTTTTGTAGTTAATTTTTGTATTTGAATAAAAAGTGTGGTCTTTCTCTTTCTAACACCGTTTATATCATATTTCTCAAAGTGAAAGCAAGGGAGATACAGGAATTTCTATGAGACCTATATGGGTTGTTACGAAAACCAAACATACAGACGTTAAGGCTTAAAGAATCATAACCGATTTCATAATCTTATCCTTACGCACTTCTTTTTCTCTTTTCTATTTTTTATTATAAGTTTACCAATTTTCAACATCATTACATACTAGTACCATATGTTTACAGTAGACTTCACTCAAAGTAACTATCTTCCATTGGTCACCATGAAACAGCCAGCCGCCTAGTACGATGATTTAATGTATCTAATCTATGGGGGCATACATTAATTACGTGAGCTCAAAAGGAGGGGGGGTCCAGAAAAATCTCACAGTACTTAAAAAGAATATGCGAAGTGGCTCTAATTTATCTCACCAAGGTGGGGGGGGGGGATCTATGTTGGAAGAAAAACTGCTCACATAATTAATGTACCTGTAATCTATGTAACACGTATTTTATAACTAAAAATAAAAATAAAATAATTTCAAAATGTAACTTAAGTTTTCACGTAGGTATACAGCCCAAGGAAACAAGTTGTTTTTCCTACAAAATATTTGGTATTATCTCTTCAGTGTAGTAGTTTTTGACATAATCTTTACGTAAATACAACACGCACGTAGTGAATATTATATTACCCACCGGAATGCTAAATTTAAGTAAGACTTCTTACAAACAATGTGTACGAACTGCGAACACGGGAATTTGAATATTTAAACCTTTATTGAGGTTTTAGTTTGAGACTTAACATCTGACCTTAAGGCATGTAAGGGTATTATAAAAGCTTGAGAAGGTCAATATATTCCAGCGAATTAAACGCCACATTATCCGCGTTCAAGGACAGCTCGCCGGCTAATACTAATAACTAGTTGCCAGTTGGCACTACTCGACACAACTTTACTTAAACACGACATTTTGAAAGTCGTAAAAAAACAACTTCGAACAATATAATCGAGGATACACCGAGGATGAAATTGACTTACAGGCCAAATTAAACCCATTTATTTTTTAATATATTTTTTGGCTTTTGTTTAACCTCCTATGTACACATGTCGATCGTCCAGTTGATTAATCAGACATTTCCAAATAATAAGTTTTGAGATAATGAAGAAAGCAATATTCGAATGCTCACTATAAATCAAATATTATTTACACGTGTTAGTGTTTTACACATTAAATACACTGTAAAATAACACCAGTAGCCGCGACGGTCCGGTACATTAGTATGACATTTTTAAATGACCTACCAATGACCCAGAAAACACAAAAAATTGGTTAATCCCTCCCATCCGGAGCCAGTGAGACTTTGGCATCCCTAATTGGGGTATGTTGTGAGGCTGAAGGTAGAAGGGAGGGAAGGAGATAGGAAAGAGGAATGTGGGGAAGTACCTGGCTATTCAGATCTGGTCACCAAACACGGCTAACGTAATTTCCAGCAACTTTTCAATTCTTAATGGTGGTCTTACATCAGGGCGATATTAAGAGTATCTTCCACTCTGGAACGTGCTGGAGATATACTATATATTATTTTTAATGAATAAATTGTGAAATAACACAAATTAATATTCTTCTCTTTGTGTGCCGTATCAGGTCCCCCCGACGTTGGCGATCACTCTTGAAAATGTCTCTCTGTCTAGCGCTGCCCGGAATAGCACCACACTTCTACTGCCGGTCCACTCTCGTATATTTCGCAGCCAAGACATCTCCTACCAGACCCTCGGCGACCCTCTATCTTGCCTTTCAATATTAAATGGAGCAAGTGATACTTCTCCCCTCGAAATATAAGACCCAGATATGAAATTTTCCTGATTTTTATTAATGTAAGCTAATAAAATTTATTTGCCACGCCGGGATTCGATCCCGCGACCTTCGGATTGCGAGTCAAGATCCTTACCGCTGGACCACCTACGCCTGACTGACTAATCAATTGGATTATCGATTATTTGTAATCAAAAAGCTGTTTGTTTCTTACAAATAAATAAACTTTGGCCAAAGAAACGAAAAATACGCTATTTTTCAAGATGTCTCACAACATTCGTTTCTAAATTTTGTTAACTATAAAATAACAATAATTAAAATTAAACGCAGAAGGTACATATAAATGAATCTAAAAGATTCTAAAAATATCATTGGAGCTAAAAATATTATATTTTTGTAAAAAGTTATGTGGCAAGCAATAATAAAGGACTAGCTGGGCCCGTTGCAGAAGCAACTAACGGGTTAAAACACTATGCGATTTGACATGTGAACGCGGACGAAGCGAGCAGGAGTGTGTGTTAAATTACATATATGAAGAAAAAACGATGTCTGAATGCGGATGGAGCGAGGAGTGAGCATCTACAAAGGGAACAGGTAGTCGACGCCCCCTCCAAAGTTTCATCGCAATAGGATGAACCGTTTAGCAATGCATAATTTCATGATGCCAGAGCTCTCTATTTTATACAGAATGAATTTTATACAGAATGAATGCGCACATCAAACCCCAAAATTTTCATCGCAATCGGATGAAGCGTTTAACAATGCATAATTACTTGATGCCAAAGCTCACTATTTGGTGCATAAATAATCTACTCGATGCGCACATCAAATCTCAAAAGTTTCATCGCAATCGGATGAACGGTTTAGCAATGCATATTTTCATGATGCTGGAGCTCACTATTTTATACAGAAAGAATCGAATAGATGCCCAAATCAAATCCCAAAAGTTTCATCGCAATCGGATGAACGGTTTAGCAATGCATAATTTCATGATGCCAGAGCTCACTATTTTATACAGAATGAATCGACTGGATGCTCACATCAAATCCTAAAAGTTTCATCGCAATCGGATGAACGGTTTAGCAATGCATAATTTCATGATGCCAGAGCTCACTATTGTATACAAAAACCATCGACTGGATGCTCACATCAAATCCTAAAAGTTTCATCGCAATCGGATGAACGGTTTAGCAATGCATAATTTCATGATGCCAGAGCTCACTATTGTATACAAAAACCATCGCGGGCATGCATACATCAAATCCCCAAAGTTTCATCGCAATCGGATGAACGGTTTACCAATGCATAATTTCATGATGCCGGAGCTCACTATTTTATACAGAATGAATCGACTGGATGCTCACATCAAATCCTAAAAGTTTCATCGCAATCGGATGAACGGTTTAGCAATGCATAATTGCATGATGCCAGAGCTCACTATTGTATACAAAAACCATCGCCGGCATGCATACATGAAATCCCCAAAGTTTCATCACAATCGGATGAACGGTTTAGCAATTCATAATTTCATGGTGCCAGAGCCCAACAGTACTTTTATACAAACCCTGTCCTGATAATAACGAACAAAACAAAAAAAAAGAATTATCCAATTAGGTGCAGTCGTTCGGAAGTTCGTTGAAGTTCGTTTCGGAAGTTCGTTGCGCGTACATACATTTCAGAGATTCATTTTTAAACAAATTTCATAATGCCTGAGCTCACCAGTAATTTTATACAAACCTTATCCTAACAATAACGAACACAACAAAAAAAAAATTATCCAATTAGGTGCAGTCGTTCGGAAGCTATGCGCGTACTTACATTTCGGCGAATCATTTTTAAACAAATTTCTTAATGCCAGTGCTCACCAGTTATTTTATAAAAACCTTGTCCTCACAATAACGAATACAACAAAAAAAGAATTATCCAATTATGGGCAGTCGTTCGGAATCTATGCGCGCACATAAATTTTCGCTATTCATTTTTAAACAAATTTCATAATGCCAGAGCTCACCAGTAATTTTATACAAACCCTGCCCTGGACACAACAAAAAATAATTATCCAATTTGGTACAGTCGTTCGGTTCAATTCACTTCGGTTGTTAAAAAAATTTATTTAAAAACCTTCAATTTTTCAAGTTAATTTTAACGTTCTCTGAAAGTTCTGTTCAAATTCTATTCAAGTTCTGTAATTATTTCTGTTTTGAAATAATAAGTATAAATAAATAATAATAAATATATTGAAGATAATTGAATAAATACAACTCGCACATTACGTGAAAATGAACTAATTTAAAAATAACGTTCCCACCAACAGTTGGTGTCCAGAAGCAACCTCCGTGTACCTACATAATTCAAAAAGTGACCATTTTGGGTGATTTTTTCATTTCATATCATTAATTTTCGATTCATTTAAAGGAAAGAAGTTCATAAGTCGCTACCAATAATATTGGTGTAGGTACCTATGCGTTTTCTCAATAAATACTTGACAATCTTGAGTGATTTCTTTTAATATTTAAATGCTTCATACGCCGGTACCTACCTAGTATATACCGAGAAAAATAATATTTGGGTAGGTACCTACGCGTTTTTTCTTACGTACTTTATTACTTTTCTTTAACGAATTTGCAATAACTTGATGGAACGGTAGGTACCTACCGCGTTATAAATTGTGTTATTTTCAGATGGCCAGCAATTTTCACACTATCGAAGAATTTAGGAACACGTTTTTGACATGAATTTTTCAGAAAATTATTGATTTTCGTCGGGTTCTCCTGACATATTTCATATGAGAATCGTATATAATTTTGATATTAAAAGTTGCGGAATTCTCTACTGTAACGTATTTTTTAAAAACATCTAAGCGGAGATCGGTTTCCGGGTCGCAATGCCGCGTACCGTAAAACCACTACCGAAAACTCTGAAAAGTCTGTATTATTTAGGCTAAATTTTTGACACTCGGAATCCTGACCTATCTCAAGATTATCTGACTCGCCGCCAAGCCAAAATGGACCTTGGCACGTTCCAAACTCGAGGAAGCGACCGTCTATTATCGCCTGCGGGGCCGAGGCCTGGGCTGGAAAGTAAGAGGGCTTAAGCGTCTTTGCATTTTCAAGCGAAAATACGCCGTAAGGTGGTACGCGATGCGGGTGAGAAGAGTCCGTTATCGCATCACCAAAACTGGAACCGTCATTTGTATGGACTTTTTGACACGTTTCCTTCCGAAATGGATTTTCGTCTTTCGACTGGCGAACCTGTCGGCGGAAAACATAACCCCGGCCGAATTTCTTCGTCGGATAGTGAGAGATTACAGTTTCCGTCGCCAGGGTCGCACTTCAATTCTGTATCAGTCGTTTTGTATGAAACCGGTGTCAGAAAAGGCTGAAAAAAAAGGTGAGTTTTCCAAACTGAGCATAAAGGATTATAAGATTAAACGAAAAATTAAGGGCATCAGCACTAAGCTCAGCGGTGTAATGGATAGAATTGTTGTAGTAGATAATTATAATTGCTATTTTGGGCGCTTTTATACGGGATTTGCCTAGATCGGTCGCCGTGAAACCATAAATTGTAAAAACTAATGTGTAATTAAAAAATGGAAAAACTCTGTACGATTTCAGTCGAAAGAGAAAAGAACGGAATCCTTTCGTAAATGAATGTATTTAAAGAGGAAAATCCTTTTTACATATCAATGGCCACGTAGGTGTAATGAAAAAAAAAACAAATATTTATCCTGGAAGAGATTAATGAACGATGCGTCTGATATAATAAATAAAAAGTGCATAAAATACTATATTTTCATGAAAGGCACAAAAGGTTGTTGATCCTTTTATGTCGATTGAAATAAAATTATCCAACTTTTTAAACAATAAACCTTCTCAGACACGCGTATAAAAGTATTTTGTATTTTTGTATACCTAGATCGATTACACAGGTCTACAACAAAAATGCTGTCTGGATGTTTTCAACTGATTTCTATGTATTTAGGTGTTCTAAAAACTAGAAAAATACTAAAAAAATTCCAGAACGTCAGGTTATTTTGCAAAACGGTATACATATATATCTACTCGAATACAGATGTAGATAGTATATACAATAGTGAACTCTGGAAATAAACATTTCATTGCTAAACCGTTCATCCGATTGCGATGAAACTTTGGGGATTTGATGTGTGCATGACCGCGATGGTTTCTGCATACAATAGTGAACTCTGGCATTATGAAATTACGAAAAATTAATTAATTAAATAAGAATGAATCGCAGAAATGTATGTACGCGCATAACTTTTGAATGACTGCACCAAATTGGATATTCTTTTTTTTGTGTTCGTTATTGTCAAGACAAGGTTTGCTTAAAACTATTGGTGAGCTCTGGCATTATGAAATTTGTATAAAAAAATTGCAATAGGTGGCATGCGAGCTGTAAAGACTGAATGTACTGAGACTGAATGTATGGAATGCAGGAGGGGGAGGGGAACTCGGGTAGAGGGTTCGAGGGAGGGGAACTAGGGATCGGGAAGAGTAACCCGAAATTTTAAGCAATAACAAAGACCCTAACTACAAAAAATCGTTAAAAGCATTTCAAGCTTTCGGTTGCCCAATGAGTTCAAAAGAACATTTTCTTCATGTCATTCCCACCTCGACTACTTTCCAGAAGATTTAGGATATGTTAGTGAAGAGCCAGTTGAACGATTTCACCAAGATATTAAGGAGATGGAAAAAAGATACCAGGGAAGATGGAGCATCTCAATGATTGCAGACTACTGTTGGACGCTTCAGAGAGACCTTCCAGATGCTTCCTACAAGCGAAAATGTACCAAAAGGAGTCTCACTGGGAAAAATAAATGTGTTTAGTGCTTACTAATCAATATATTTTAGATAAAAAAATAAGTTTTGTTACGAAATTATTTTTTTAGTCTTTTATCTTTTATTTTAAATTGATAACTTGTTTAACATGGATACCTACATTGTCAGAAAACGTGACGTTCTTTGACAAAATAAAAGTCATTTTCGGATTCAGCACACCCAAAAACATAAGAATTACGCAAAAAAACCAAAACAGCTCTCAATTTTTTTTTTGTAGACTTGTGTTATCGTAATAAAGTCAATAAAGAAAATCATAAATTACTGATATCAGCGATATTTTCAAATTTTAATCCCTGTTATAAAGAATAACCTAGCCATGACCAACAACCGAAGCTTTAGAGGTCGTTGGATGAACTCTGAACTTTATGCCGAGTGAGTGGATAGGTACCTATCTTTATAAATTTGGATTTATCTTTCCCTAAAGTGATTGGATTAATGCTGTATGTCAGAAGTGATTGGCCAAAAAGTCTTAGCGTGATCACAAATCAGAAATGCCAGAACTTTTTGCATACAGGGCGAGGTGAAACATAATGGATAATTTTTTGGCCATCAATACTTATTTGAGGGTCGATCACGCCATCGGGTTTGATCGACAGAACGATAAGGGCTCTTTGATACCCAATACCTACTCAGTTTGGTAAAATCGAAACACTTTAATAAATTAAACACATTAGGTATTCCGGACCTACATAAAGCACAACGGCCTTGATAATGTAGGTTGGTATGTATCGGGGAGGTTTTTTGATAATTCATAATCAGCAAGTAGGTAAGGATGTTCTGACAAGAATTTACAAAATTATTTTTATAAGTAATGATAAATTTAATTACGTCACTAATTCGGTCCAAATAATTATCAAAATAACAATACAAATAACACACGTAGGTACCTAACGTATTCTTGTGTGTGCAGATGTATCAAGAGACTGCGTTAGTGAGGCCACTAGAGAAAGAGTGATAGGTGCAACCCGAAATTTTCACAATGGAGAAATATGCAATTATAAAACAGATGTTTGTTAGGGTTCCATGACAAACTCAACAAAGTGGTATTTCAAAACCCCTTTGAAAAGTCATTAAAAGGGATGTTTTTTTTTAATAGATCGTGACCTAACCTAAGTGAACTGTTTATTTTATTTATTTAAACGCCCATAGAGCTTTTACATAGAATGCAGCAAGTACCTACATGTTTTTTTTTAATTACAGTAAAAAGAATGAGTTTACAAAATACAAGTAAAATAATATATGCTAAAAACAAAACATAGGTTACATATAATATAAGCGCTAGTTTAATCAAGTTGTTTTTTTTTTCATCACTTTTAATGACTTTTCAAGAGTGATGAAGTTGCACATTGTTGACTTGTCTGGCCACCTTTTTCAGCTATGGTACCATACTTTCTGAATGGGGTTACTTATTTTGTGGCCAACTTTATAGTTTCCAGTGAATATTTTTAAAATACATAATAATATATGTACATAATATTACGTAGCGTAAAATACTACAATGTTTCGTTCACATGTTTTTTTTTAAGAAAGACAAAAAGATACAAATAGTAATGCAATAAGGCTGAGAAACGTTTAGTTTTGTTGTTGTAGCATATGTATATAATGTTAATTTTACTGTTTTATGTTTGATTTGGTGTTATTAAGATAAGAAAAAATAACGTATCTTTTATTTTCATACAGAACGAAATATTATGTTACTCTGTGGGTCATTTCATTGATGTTTCAATAAAGGTATGTGGTTATAAAATTTAAAACAATACTAAATGCCTTTGTCCGTGGGTTGTATATTTAATTGTTATTATTATGTTGATAACGATTGTAAAATATTATGGAGATTGGATTTAAAGAGATAAAGGATTGCGGAGTTAGCGTAAAAGTAGTCTTACTGTCGGAACGTTTAAAAGCTTGCAAATCTAGGAAGAGTGTAAAGTACGAGTGTAGTGCGTACCTACTTGAGGAAAAAAAATAATTGTTGTCTTTTGTTATTTTATTAGAATTAAACAGAATTACAAAAAGGCATTACTCTCTATTCTCTAACAGCCTTACTAAAAAAAAACACAGCACGCCAGATAACCTGTGTTATTGCAGCAACATGAATAAAACAAAAATACACTAAAACACGATAACATTACTAATAAGATTTGGTCTTAAAACGTATTGTAAATCCGGCAACAACGCATATTTAAGTACTAAATTGTTTGTTTTCCTTCATAACCGCTAGGTGGCGCGGCGGCGCGGCGCCTGCGCATTCGTGTTCGCGCTCGAAAAACACGTTGGAAGCGCGAAATGATTTCTATGTGTGAGAAATGATTTTTGTGTGTCCAATATTACTGAATGTATGGAAGAAAGGTGTGCTCAGGATCATACCTAAAGGGAACGACAAAGAAAGAACTGATGTTAAAGCTTATCGACCAATAACACTTCTTCCTGTATTGGGGAAAATATTGGAAAAAATTATTCAAAATCGTCTACGAGAAACATTAACACCATCATATGTACATCAATATTGATTCGTCCCAGGTAAATCCACGGAGCACGCCCTTATGACTGCGCTTGACTGGGTGAAGGTCTGCACAAAGAGGTACGTAATCGGTATCTTCTTAGATATAACTGGTGCCTTCGATAATGCATGGTGGGAGATGATTTTAACTAAATTAAAGAATCGTAATTGTCCAAGAAAACTTTTTCAAATATCTTGCGATTATTTTAAAGATAGAAAAATTATAATTTCTTTTGGTGATTGCATCATTGAAAGAGATGTGGACATGGGTTGTCCCCAAGGTTCTCCCCTTGCACCAGATTTCTGGAATATTTTATTCGATGACTCCTCCAGGTTACCCTTACCTGAAGGCACTATTGCAATTGATTACGCAGATGACAAATTTTATTTGGTCTCTGGGGACAGTAGAAAAGAAGTTGAAAATAAAGCTGAAGAAGGTTTGAATATGATTCTTAACTGGGGAAAGGAAAACAGACTGACTTTTGCTCCCCATAAGACCGTGGGTCTCCTTATGAAAGGCTCCCTCAGTAGAGGTAGAAACCCTTTCATAAAAATGGGACATTCTGCAATCCGTTTTGTAGAGAGTACTAAATATTTAGGCGTTACATTAGACAGATCATCCTCGTTCTTGACTCACGTTAAAAGCGTTTCTAGTAAGGCCCAGGCTCTCTTCTTAAAACTGAGAAGAATCTCAACTGCTGAATGGGGTTTACGTTTCCCTGCGCTCCGTCTATTATACAGATGCGTATATGTGGCACAAGTTTCATACGGTGCCTGTGTATGGGAACATCGACTGGGTAATTCACTTATTCATTCAGCGCTTAAGAGGGGCCAGCGAATCCCCTTACTGGCGCTTTCAGGAGCCTACAGAACAGTATCATCGGATGCTTTGCCAATTTTGGCCGGCATTTTGCCAATTGATTTAGAAATTAGGGAAGTTTTGACAAAGAAGTGTCTGAAAAGAGGAAGACCTGTAAACCACCTTGGTATTGAATTAATACCTGGTGGAGCAGTGCCTCTCCCTGAACTTCTAAAGATGATGAGAATAAAAACGCTGAGTGAATGGCAGATGAGATGGGATAGATCGAATATGGGAAGATGGACCTTCTCCTTCTTTCCATCAGTTAAAATCAGAATGGAAGGGGCATATCTTTTAATGGACCACCATATCACCCAATTGCTTTCTGGGCATGGGGAGTTTAGAGGTAGACTTCACAGACTGGCTCTATCATCCCATCCCAATTGCGCTTGTGGTGATACCGACCAAACAGCCGAGCACATTTTGTGGCACTGTGAGATTTTGACGGATGCTCGAGACGAAATGATTGATGGTTTACAAGTTATTACGAGACCTGCTTGGAATACAGATCTCGTCTCGAATAAGGTGAATTTTGAGTGCCTGAGGAAATTCACGAACATCTGGGTTGAGAGATGGCCTGTTCTTAGAGTCGCTGAGTAGCTGTAAAATAACGGTACCAGGTGTATTTTGCTTCTGAATTCACGGACACTCTTCATTATTCCTTTACATTTACCGCTTGGATTTATTTTTTATGATTTATGTGTTTTGTGTTTCTGTAATATGTTATTTCTTTTATTTTATTATATATTATAAGTTATATGTTATATTTTACATTTGCGTTATGTTATTTTGTTCATTATATTTTCAAAAATGTATATAATTGCTTTGCGATTTGCTGTGTTTATATTTACTATACTAACTGTTAATTTATGCCATGTTCCTAGTTTTGTTTTGTTTGTCTTTAACTATTTCAATGTTTTTTTAGATGAACTGAACTCCAAATTTTTATTTTTTTCCCTATCCCCGTATGGGGGTGTGCTGGACCTCGTCCCTGCTTCATCTTTAGTTACATTATTAATTTTGCAGATCCTTCTCAAATCTATCTGCGCCTCCCCCAATGACATGTGCAGGCTTGAGGTTTGATCACACGACCTTGACTGTCCTTTGTCCTGCCTCTGACTACCCAACGCTGAATTTTCTTTTAGTCTTCGGGTATTTTACCCCAAATATTCAGTTAACATTCTTTGAGGCTTCACTGAGTGGTTGGCTAAGGGACACGGAAGCTAAGTGTAGTTTATGGTCAGTCCGAAAGCCATTCACATTTTTTGTTGGTACTTGCCAATTGATTTGAGATTTATTGTATTTCTTATGTTCTCTATTTTATACAGGTGCTTGCAGGTTTTTTACAGATGCAATTCCGCGTCATGGAGTCTCATGAATGAGTTTTTCTTTTGCCCTGTTTAATTTATCTTTGTCTTACTAACCTATTTTTTGCATTTTGTTTATCCTGTTAAGCACTTGCATACTGCTTACTAACAACGTATGCATGGACACTGGAGGTCTAGATTCGTTAAAAAAAAAAAATGTAGCTTCGTTTAACCAAAAAAATTAGAATCTTGCGAGAGCCTTGAAGGAGTAACCATCAGTTACTTATACCAGGGCGGGTAAGAGGTGGATTACCTCCACTGTCCAATATTACTTATGTGATGGTTAATTTCTATTAATATGAATAATTTACTCTTATATTTATATCATTGATATATTTACCGTGTTTTTTGTGGTTTTTCATAAGTTTTAGTCAAGTTATAAAACAATAATCGTACTTTGAAAATTGAAGTGTCAAAAACTATTTTATATGATACATGAGAATTCAAATTTACATTTAAAGGTTTTATTTTATGATAATTTTATGACAGTGGTGTTTTTTTTAAATAATATTATCTAATACATGTGTGCGTAAATGCATCAAAGTAATTAACGTCTTTAGAGATGCAAGAAATCTGATATAAAAGACGGTATAATTTTTAGGTTAGTTTTTTAGCAATAAAAAAAACTTTGAAATTTTTTATTATTTTTTTATTGTATGCACGAGGAAAAAGTGAGGTGATAGTTTCCTTCCAAATTTATTACATAAAAGGACTGTGTTTTTGAAATTTTGTTTTTTTTTTAATTTCTCTACATTTTAGTCAAAAAAATTTTGGTAAGAAATTTTTTTCCATTTATTTCCGAGTTTGAATCTTAAAATATGTCAGTTTTTGAAAACTAAACTGTATTTCAAATATACAAATCTAAAAGGTAATATTATCTAGTTTTCATAAATGGTATTTGTTTTAACGACACCTTCAAAAATAAGAAATATATAGAACATTCAAAATACTACGGAAAAATTACAAATATCGTTCGGACATTAATGGTTAAAACAGAGATAAACTACCCTCTCAGGCCGTGTAAACCATGTGTATTTCTCTCAATGAACAAATTTTTAATTAGTAATGTTTTCACATCCGCGGCCGTTTGTCAATTGAATAAAATTTTCACTGGGTTTTTTAGTAAGGCTGTAAGTGATTATGGATTGAGAAATAGCAAAATATATTGTAGTCCTTGATATTGTAGTGGAAGGTGTTCTTAATTTTTTTTATGGTTGTAAATACATGGTCATCATGTTGTCAGTCCAGCGTAGGATTGAATCAATTTTGATTTCTACATATTAATATACATTCTCACTTTTTATCGATATTCTCACGTTGGCATGTTAAATTGAATTTTGAAGAGTCGTATAATTACAGTTCGAAGGTTGGGGGAGGCTGAGCTCTTGTGCTATGTATTTGGTATTTTAGAATTTTAGAGTAAGTTTATTCAGCCATTGTTTAACAAAAGCAAAACTTTTCTCAGCCTTATTGCATACTTTGTTCCAGCAGCCTGCTTGACAAATTATTACTATATCATCAGCGAATGTCACAGTATTACCTCCAATATTTAAATCAAAAATATCATTAGTGTAAATTAAGAAGATTGAAGGACCTAGAACACTACCCTGAGGCACTCCGTACTTGATCGAAAATGGTTTACTTTTTGTAACGTCGATAATAACTTGTTGGATTATTATGAATGTTAAGCCTGTTTTAATGGTTAGTCCACTATTTCAAAAGCAGTGTTTATGGTGCAAGTCGCGCTTTTATTAGAGAAATTGTAATATTTTTTAATCTTCCCTCTCGCAAAAGTACGTGGAATACAGGTTCACGAATGCAATACAAGTGACTATCTTTTCCTCTCGATCTGATATTCGGTTTAAAAAAATAAAAATAAGCGAATCATCACGTAGGCCGCATAACAAGCGTGACGCAACTTTAGGAATAATAAATGAAGTGGTGTCTACGGGATCCGAACCGGAGCACCTGTATATGTAGAGGCAGTAGCGGACCGATGGGGGCTGTAGCGGGTGTACGGAGGCTGCGTGAGCTCTCCTCTGCCCCTCAGAATCTCTAGTGACTAGTAGTGGCACTCGGGCGCGCCCTACACCAATGCAGGCGGATCAGCATTTCACCGTTAAAGTGACAGCCTCCTGAGAGGCATTATCATCCAGATATCCAACTTGTACTCGTAAAATAAAAATATACGTAATACAGGGTTGAAATATCACTGTTAAAATAAAAGTAACTTATAAAAAATAACGCACGCTCACTTTTATACTAGCAGGCTTATCCAAATTTTCAACACAATATTTATAGATGTCACCATCATATTGGACGAACAAAAAAGTTTAGAATATTGTCAGGCATTCTTGAACATTATCAGGATTTGCAATTTTTTAAAAATACATAATATTTATTATGATACTAGATGACCCGGCTAACTTCGTACTGCCTCAGAATCAATAACTGTTGTGTTAACTTATTAGCTGAATTAAATTCAGTTTTTTTATTAAGTTAAAAATAACGCAACGAAGCCATTATCGATGAGCAACTGTCCGTGTTTTGTTTTGTCAGTATCAGAGATGGTGTTGTGTACGGATTTATATTTTTTGTGATTTTCTTACTTTTCCACTTAGTTATGGGAATTGCGATTCATTTTCTTAATACATGTGAGGGAGATTTATTACAATTATCATATTTTTCCTTTGGAAGGCTGCAAATATATGTTCACCGTTTGTCTCATTTTCGACTGTTGACATTTAGTGTGTAAGAAGGGGGGACTGCATTATATGTTTAAGAACAAAAGCAAAACAATCAGCGTAATGACATTTTGACGTTTTTGAATTTATGGAATTCACTCACTATTCAATATTATACGTATCACAATATTGCTGCAGCTCTTTCAAAAGATGAGAATTCGTTCCGTACAAAATGTATGAGGAAAAGAACTTTATATAATTTTTTTTTTGTGAATTTTTCCGATCTTTTAATAGCTGTTCTGCTATTCGGGGCGGAGACAAATCCAACAAATCAAAGATCATAATAATCGGTCCAGCCGTACTTGAGTTATAAATGGTGTAACTTTATTTTATATATTAAGATTATTTTTATGTAGAAACTGAATTTCAACGTCACAATGTTCATAATACATATCAAAGAATAACACGTAACAATATCATCATAATTATCCACTTAGCATTTTCCCTGTATAATCGGAAATCCGTTCGATAAGGCGCGCGTTCCTATCTAACGGAATTTTAACCAAAATGAAAAATTTCAGTAATTATAATAATGATAAAAATAGTAGAAATAATATAAAAAACTGTCATAGTTTTACATGAGTCAGCATTTGATTGTGCCAAAATGTTTAATTGCGGTAAAACAAGAAATTTAATGCTGGTCTACGAGTACCAAACTATGAAATAAATAACCTAAGTACAAGTCTGACCGGGCAACAAGGCCGACTACAGTAGAAGTCTTCCCATATTGCACCCATGTTTCCTTGAAAAAAACTTTTTAACGCACCTTAACTTACTTCTAGTTTTCCAATAACCATTTTTTAAACTCTGATGAAAGAGAAAGGGGCCTTTTTGGACCGGAGCTCTGTGTGCTAAAAAATCAAAAAGTAAAAAAAGTAGATGTATAGACGCACGATGAATTTTGAAGTATCACGTGATCAAGTCGGTACCATCGAGCAATGACAGTTTGCAAACGGTGGCGATTGTTTTTGATACTCGATGTTTCTGGCGATTTTTGTGTTATTTTACCGCAAGCATATTAAATAAACAGAGCATTAAGACTATTTTAAACAGAAAAGTTTACTTAGCGACAGCGCTGAATTCGTAATTTGTCAGTCGACGATCCAGATCTATACTCTAGTCGGCTTTTCCGGGCGAGTAAAGACGCCATCAGAACCTAAAGCAGTACATACTTACAATATATAACATTGAAGGACCTAGAACACTACCCTGAGGCACTCCGTACTTGATCGAAAGTGGCTCACTTTTTGTACCGTCGATAATTAATTGCGGTTTGATTCTTATTAAAGTATTTATTATTTATGTTAGATGGTGAACTGTGATTTTTAAAAAGGAATAAGTAAAAATATTCATACTAAAAATCATCATCCCAATTGATGACGTATTAATAATAATTTAATCCCAGGGTCGCATCATTGCCATTGCCGTCTCCTATCTCCCAGTCAGTGAACAGTGGGCAGCCAGTCAGCGGCGGCTGATGACTGACTGATTATCTTTATCATCCACTTGTGGCTGTCGCATGTCGTCCGAATCCGACAGCGAACTAGGACGCAATTAAAACGAAAGCTCCTTGTCATGTTTATCAGCCTTCATGATTATTATAAAACGTAAATAATACTAACCACTTTTGATTAACCCATAAGACTAGATTTGGAAGCGAATTACCACGATGACAATTTTTTTAACATTAATCCAACATTTTTGAATCGGCCTTGAAGAAAATAATTTCCTCTTATTATAACTGTGAATAAATATCACGAAAAAGTTCTACTTTGCGATTGATACAAAAGCATATCACAATAAATAGATATTAAGTATTTTCATTAAAAAAAAATTATCCCGACTACGGTCAAGAATTCACAAGACTCTCAATATTCTAAACTTTATTCATCTGATCTGATATTGACATCTATAAAACTTTGTGTTAAAAATTGGTCTATGTCATCTTTTGGGATGCTGTGTCGAGGGTGTTTTTAGGAAATGAAGGAGAGGATGTTCTGAGAAGAAAAAGATATAAGGGGTGGGTAGGAATATGGAATGTAATAAGTAACAAGTAATTTTATATCATCAAACCTCTTGTCGACGCACGTTTTGAAAAGACTAATAACTTTGTGATTGAACATTGTTAAATGAAACAAAATAACTTTTTGGATGTACTTATTTTAATATAGTTATTATAATTAATTTGGAAAATTAGTTTAATTTTTTACATACATATTTTAGTTAATTTCATTACATAACTCTGGAAGTAATTTCCTTCTGGAATTTCTTAACCATGTTCCATCATGAGCTATGGAGCTTTGAAATATTCATTAAACTATCCAATAAAACAAATAACAGTAGACACCAAATTGTTTGCCAAAGAGAAAAGAATCTTTAAAAACAGTGTTAAAACTCGGGTGAAGCCGGCAGTGAAGTTACTACAAGTTGTTCTACAAATACATATATACGTAATTAAACCTTGTGAGAAGTTGCATACATATTTTTTTTTTTTTATGTATCAAACGTTTATTGATTATAGCATATAAAATATAATGTACATTTAGATGATGTGTTAATTTGCTTACATGTTCATATTCAAATATGTTAATACCACTCTTCCATGGAAGCGTTAGCTTGTGTCTGGAAGAGTAGTGTACATTTTTTAATGCTATATTTAAGTTCTTAAATTACAATGTGAATGTAAAAAACAATAAGTTGTAAGTTCGGTGATATGTAATTATAAGTATTTA
Source organism: Limnephilus marmoratus (assembly GCA_917880885.1). Taxonomy (NCBI): domain Eukaryota; kingdom Metazoa; phylum Arthropoda; class Insecta; order Trichoptera; family Limnephilidae; genus Limnephilus; species Limnephilus marmoratus. The sequence goes on from OU862908.1 coordinate 11,168,168, forward strand.
TCTACTATCAAAACAATTTTACTATTTGGATAATGTGTCCAGAATTATTGTAATTAGTTGCTAAAAACAATACAAAATTTAACTTATTTGAAGAATGGAGTATCACTTGGAAACTGAGTTATAAGTAGATTAGATTAGTCGGAAACTGTTTTTTTTTTTTTGAGATTATCTTTAAAATATTTTTTTACAGTGTTTATTAATTGGATTTTATCATTAATTTTTCTAATTTCATCCGGTAATCGGTTGAAAATAAGTCTTCCTTGATAAGTATAATAATTTTGTGCAAAGGAAGTGTTTAATTTTGGGCATGAAAAAATATATTTATGTCTAGTACGGTTTTCAGTTATAAATTGATATTTTTCTTTTTCTTTTATAATTTGAATCAATGCATTTCTGTTGTATAGCTCTTTGAAAGATGGTACTTGAAATTCCTTAAATAATTGATCCGTTGGGTAGTCAGAAGGTTTTTTTAATATGATTTTAATTATTAGCCTCTGCACAACTTCAATTGGGGAAAGATTAGTTTTGTATGCTGATCCCCAGCTAATGATAGCATATTGTAAAGTTGATTGAACCAAAGCGTAATATATTAGATATAAGTTTTTTACAGATAAAAAATTTCTGATTCTTAAAAATATATAAATCAATTTTCTAATTTTTTTTACAACTTGACAAATTTGTTCCTTCCATTTCAAATTTTTATCGATAATGACTCCTAAATATTTGATTGTGTTTGTTGTTTTTAATATTGTGCAGTTTTGGATACAATAATTTTTACTATGTGTTTTGGAATTATCATGGATGATGATGTCAATGTTTTTAGGGGTATCATTTTTGTGTATTGCAAATGGAATTACAAATGTTTTATCACCATTTAGTGATAGTAAATTTACGTCGAAGAAATTCTTTAAAATATTTATGTCTTCGGTGGCTTTAAATGTTACTTTTTCCCAAGTTTTATCGCTAATTATTAGTACCGTATCATCGGCGTATGAAGTAATTTGGCCATGTAGTGGTTGAAAAAAAATGTCATTAACATATATGGTGAAAAGGATTGGTCCGATTACTGTACCTTGAGGGATTCCAAAGTCTGATATTTCTTTATCGCTATTAATCTGATTTATTTTTACGACTTGCGGTCGATTTTTTAGGTAGTTCGAAATCCATTTAATTGCATTGTCTTTTATACCTATATTGTTTAGTTTTTTTAGTAGAATCTCATGGGATATACTATCAAAAGCTTTTCTGAGATCAATAAATATACCGGCACATTTTTCACCTTTATCCAATGATTCATTGATGTATGAGGTTACATTAGCAATAGCATCTTGTGTGCTGAGTGACTTTATAAAACCAAATTGGTTTTGGTGAAGAATTTTATTACTTTCTAGGAAACCGACCAATTGGTTTTTCACAATTTTTTCAAAAATCTTTCCAATGTTTGAGATTAGACAAATTGGGCGGTAGTTAGTTACTTGTTGAGGATCTCCAGATTTATAAATAGGTGAAATAATTGTATTTTTATAGTTTGTCGGAAATATTCCCTCTGTTAAACTTAAGTTTATCAAATGAGTAATTGGTTTTACCAAATGAATTTTCATGGATTTTAGAAAATGTACTGTAATAAGGTCAAATCCGGGAGACGAACCTCCTTTCATGCCTTCTATTATTTTTAAAACTTCACTTTCTGAGGTTGTTTCAAATTTTGATAAATTATTTTGATTTTGTACATTTTCAATCGTTTGTTTTTTCGGGTTAAAAGATTTATTGATATTTTTCGCAAGATTTTTTCCTACATTAGCAAAAAAAGAATTAAAGATGTTTGCACATTGTTTAGGTTGAATATTAGCATCTATTATTTTATTTTCATGTTCAATGTATTTTATTTTTTGTGTTTTTTTAGTGTTATCCATGGCTAAGTTGACTGTTTTCCATATTTGTTTATTGTTATTGTCTGTAGAAAGTATTTTATTTTTGAAATAGTCTTCTTTATTTTTTTTGATACAGTTTGTTAATTTATTTTTAAATTTTTTGTAAAAAGTGTATGCTTTTTCATTTAGAGGATTTTTCAATGCTGTTTTATAAAGTTTTTCTTTGTTTCTAATTGATATTATAAGTCCTTGTGTTATCCAAGGCTTTAAAATTCTTAGTTTAGATTTAATGCGGACTGTAGTTTCAGTAGTTGAATTTTTTATGTGTTGAGACAATATATTTTCAAAGTTTTTTGAGCAAGTCTCGGTATCATAACTATTTAACACGTTGTTCCATTGTTCATTTCTTAGTTTTTTGGATAAAATAGTCATATTTGTGTAGGATTTTGTCTTTGTTAGATTAAATTTTTTATGTTTAATTTTGTTATCATAGAGAAGAATGCATGCATGGTGGTCAGTTATATTCGTTTTCCAAACAATTGATTTGATTTTGTCGATATCTTTAATATTTATGTTAGTCCATATATGGTCTAAACAAGATGGAGTGTGATTTTTTATCTCTCTCGTATTTTTATTAATGCACGATATGAAGTTAAATTCAGTCATACAATTAATATATTCATTTTTGAAATTATTTTCTACGTTTTCATTAATGTTTAAATTGAAGTCTCCTGCAATAAAGCAAAGTTTATTACTAAATTTTAACAGTATTTGTTTAAATTCATTTATAAATGACGAGATATTCGAACCGTGTGTTCTGTAAACAGCTATTATGTGGTAGTTTGTTTTGTCGAGTTTTAATTGTATTTCAATACAGTTTACTAGGTGTATAGGATGTTCAGTTATTTTGACAATACTAAATTTATCGTGAATGAATATGACGAGACCACTATTTTTATTGATGTTTATTTTGGTTGTAACATAATTATATTCTGGTAAATGATAGGTGGGTGATTCGTCATTAGTAAAAGTTTCTGATAATATTATGATGTCAGGTTTTTTATTTAGATTGTTTAATTTTAGAATTAATTCATCCCAATTTCGTTCCATACTTCGTATATTACTATGAAAAATGAAAATATTATTGAGATTCTTTGAGATTATGTCATTACATGAATCGGTGTATACACACTCATATTCTTGTATTTTAAAATTATTTTCTAATTCATTAGCTATGAAGTCATCCATTTAGTAAAAATATTAATGTGATATTGATTTCTTTTAAATATGTAGAGTATTTTCAAAGTAGAGTGTGACATAGAGTTAGTAATACAAATACGGATTTTATAATGTGTAGAGATTGTTGAAGAATGTTCCGGTTTTTTATTGATCATATATTGATTGATCACATCTTTATCATTACTAGCATAATCATTTACAATATTTAAATGCATATCTCGTAAAATAATATTATTTATATTTCTAAAATTCAATAAAGCGTTTTTTGATTCTACTATAAATTGTTGTACTGTAGACTTATGTGTAGGATAAATAGCAATATAATGCGATAATTTATTTACGTCTTTAAATTTTATATTTAAAATATTAACATCATAATCATTAATTACTTCATTAATATTGAGAACATTATACTGGTTGGAAATAGATATTCCAATATCAGAGTTTTTGTTTATTCTTATTATTGTTACCTGGTACCCTGGAATGGAGTAATTAGTTTCGCCAGTAGAGTAGGTCTTTGTAAACCCAATCAAGCCCGGGAAAAAAAATATTTCTTTTAAAAATATTATTAATTTTTCAAAAAAAATTTTTACGCTTTTAATATTTTTATGAAATTGAGTAAATCTTTTTTGAGTGCAAATAAAATAGAAATCTCTTATAGAGTGATATAAGTTTTCTTCAATACATATTTTTTATCTAATGCGTTACATAAAAAATCATTCATTGTTAATTTATAGATAAGAGTTTGAGGAAATGAAAATTTACAATATTTATTCGTAGTCAATGCGTTCTTTGGCAATTCGAAGCATTTTTTGCCGGTAAAGGCATTTTATGCTATCGACTCTATGATCGGTGGAATAGTTCATATCAAACCTTTTGTTTTGGACACAGCAGTTGTTGCAGATTGGAGTTTGTTCTTTGTTTTCACATTTGGATAGTATATGTTCCTTAGTGCAATGAGGGCAAATGGGAGGCTGCGTCCTGGCGAGACATCTTTGAGCTGTGTGGCCGAACTTGAAGCAATGGTAACATTGTGTGAGCGGGCTGCAGTCGCTGACGTACACTCTTTGGAATTTGATGTTTAATTTTTTTTTATCAATTAGTTTTTTCCTTAATTGTCCAGTTGTTTCGATAATGTAGTTAGTGGTGTCGTTTTCTTTTCCTTCATTGTACTTATTTTTTAATTCCTTGATAAGCTTAATGTCTTTTTTGTCTTCTAGGGTTAATCCTTCATTTTGTTGTACAATCCCGTCTATAATTTCTTCTTCAGTCAATTGGCATTGCAGGCTTTTCAACATTAAGCACGGTTTCCTTTTTTTTATTTCTTCGGCCGATACTTCTTTTCCAATTACTTTATTTATCTCTTCGGTTAATTTTTCTGCATCTTCTTTTTTTTGGCAAGAAATCACTAATTTTTGTTCTCCGATCTTTTTTACTCCATTTACTCCAACTTTTATTTTTGTTAAATTAATATTTTTTTGAATTTTTATTTTTATGTCCTCGGCCTTCAAGGTGTTTTTTGAGGTAATTAAAATGGCGTATTTCTGTTCTGCATTATATGAAGTTTCTGCGAAGTTTTTATTGTTACTTAGTGCACTCGCGTATGATTTTTTGTTATTTTGATGGATTTCTTCGAGTTTCTGTGTGTAGTGATGATTATTTTTAATATTAATTTCTTGTAATTCTATGATCTTCTTTTGTAGACTAATTAGTTCGTGATGAATTTTTTCTTCCAGTGATACAATATTTTGTTCCAGTGTTAATTTTATTTTTGAGTCTTTCACTGAAGTGATCTTATTAACTAAGTCTTTAATATTTTTAAAAATTTCTTCGGTTTCCATATTAAATTAATGGAATCGCCCAGGTGGGCGAGTTATTAATGTAAGTAATTATATTTATTGTTTTACTTCTTACAAAATAACGCGACTGTACTCGTTCGGTGCTGAGCGAGAATTCGAAGGAATGAAGGAAGAATTATGAAGGATGTATGCGAGTTCATCGTGTGCTAATTGTTGGCTTACAACTATTAATTGTTAACCATAATAAACTTAATGGAGAGATTAGCGTAAGTTGTTACGTGAGTACCAGTGTTGCCATGTCTCAAAAGTGAAAAACCATGTTTCAGGGTTAAAAAAACCACGTTTTACCATGTTTTGAAGGATATAAATTCCATGTAAAAAAACCTGTTTCTTGCAAGCTTTCTATTAAGAATATATAATATAATGGTATTAGAATCTATAGTGCTTTATTAAAAACAATCATTTTATAATTTTCCTTTGAATAATAGGAAAATATTAATGTTTTTTGAAAATACGAGTTTTTACTTTAAAAAGGAGTTTTTTGGCAGTTATTAAGAATTTTTGAAAAAAAACACCCTACGAATAATTTTTAGTTTTCGTTTGTATGAGTTTTTAATTAAAAAAAAAGAGTTTTTTGGCCGTTACCAAGTTGTAATCTCTATTTATTAGAATATAAATAACTTTTTTATATATAAGTTTTTCCAGGTCGATGAAATGAGAAAGAAAAATTCCCCCACAACTAATATAATTTTTTTTCAGCATTTTACCACAGCTAGTGTAGGTACCTACCTAATTAAAGTAACCTACATGATGCTATATTAATTTATTTTAATTATTTTTTTAATATTACTTATTCACAAAGTTAAATTAGATAAAGAGACATTGTGAACCCGTGCTTAGTTTAAAAACTAAATTCCTGATTTCAGTATTTCACCATGCAACCCACGCTAAAAAACCGTATCCCATTCAAAAGTACACACTTTTCTTGACTGGTAAAAAACCAGGAACAAGGTAGAAATGACCCAAAAAACCATGAAAATATGGTAAAAACCATACAAATGACAACACTGGTGGGTACCCATACCCATGTATTATACAAGTATAGGTATAATATTATGGAGGTAGGTATAATATTATACAGCTAAGCACTTTAATATTCAAAAATGCTTTTACTTTACAGAAATATTTTCGCAGGAAATCCGACGAGGCGGAAAATTACGATAAACAACAGTTTTGCGACACAATGAAAGCAAATTTAGTTTATGAAGTTCACGGCCATTGCAAAAACCAAAAAGTTCAAAAGTTATGCTAAAATGTCGAGAGTCTAATGACACAAATAACTTAACTATTATAATGAGTGAAGTTACGGGAGTCTCGGAAGCACTGAAGTGACGCTGAACGTTGTTGAAAATAATAATAATAAATACTTTATACAGGGTATTAAGGGACTTACTTGACTTACTTTAACCAGTGATTCCTGACATTATTTGGAGTAAAAATGTAAATGAAAATTTAGTCTCAGGTGATTTTTTTTCGAAATATTTTTAGAAAAAAAATATCAAAAATGTCACCGGATACTAAAATTTCATTAACATTTTTTACTCCAAATAATGTCAGGAATCACTGGTTAAAGTAAGTCAAGTACGTCCCTGTACTATAGTGTCTTTTCGGCGAAATATCACCTGAAGGGCGCTTAAAATATAATATATTCTTATAATAATTATATTTTACTAATGCTAGAAGTGCCTCTGTCAGTTTTTGTTAATTTAATTTAGGTACCAAAAGGTACTTTAAAACGTTCCTTATTTGAATGATATGAAAACCACTGTTAGGTACTCTAGATTGATGAAATTGTGGCATATCTAATGCAGAAGTCAAAAAATTGATTCAGCGTTTTTAATCCAAGAAATGTTAAACAATCTTCATTCCTGAGTGATTGACAAATTTTAAACAAACAAAGGCAGTCATAGCATTAGGACTTAGATTAATGAAAAAAAAAATTGGATCAAATTTGAAAAATTACGACATCTGTCAAAAATTTAAACAAAAGAAATACACGTTTCAAATTTAAAATTAATAATTAATTGTTTCATTTTGGTACCTACTTTAGCGCTTTTTTTACATGAATACCACACAAGAGTCCCAACTGCTCCCATCTGGAGCCAGTGGGGTACGTTGTGAGGCTGAAGGTAGTGAGGAGGGGAAGGAGATAGGGAAGAGGAAGGTGGGGAAATACCTGGCTATTCAGATCTGGTCACCAAACACGCCTAAAGTCATTTCAAGCAACGTTTCAATTCTGAATGGTGGTTTTACACCAGGGCGATACTGAGAGTATTTTGCCGCAAATATACTATATATTATTTTAAATGAACAAATTGTGAAATAACACAGATTAATCACATGAAATTTATTTGCCACGCCGGGATTCGATCCCGCGACCTTCGGAGTGCGAGTCAAGGGCCTTACCGCTGGACTACGCCGGCTGTCAATCAGTGGATTTTTGAAAAAAAAAATATTTTTTTTCAAAAATCGGTGTTTTCTATGAAGATTTTTAAGGGAATCGGTGCGGCACACCGCCAAACTGAAACTTCCTGAAATTTTTCATACAAAAAACAGATTTTCAAAAAAAAAAAATTTTTTTTTTCGGCTACAACAACATCAATAATGCCATTTTTTTAATATCAGCACTCTAGCACACCAAAAAGTCACGAGCCGCCACTGCCGTCAATCCGTAATCTGCCGCTTGTCTGTATTCTTCGCACAATCTATTCCAAGTTTGGAAATAAAACCAAGTCCCAGTTCATCGAACCAGAGTTACACATAGTGACACAACACCGAAGTTATTTTTAATAATGACAAAATTACTGTCATAAATGATATTAATTTATAAATTTTAACAATCCGGTTTAAAAAAAACAATGAACCCTTTTTATTTTAATAATAAACGTAACGGTTTATGGTATTTAAGTTACCTCCCTATCCTAATGAAAGATTAGATTTGTTGATAAATTTTTTTAGGGTATACGTAAGTCCTATTTCTGGAAAATTTTCTTTCGCTCCATAAATCATCACTCATAAAATAAATATATTCATGATCCATGATGCACGGTCTACCAAAATAGTTCTACTTTTTCTTAGTCACTATAATATCTTGTAAATATTTCACAATATTACATAGCCGCAAAACATTATTATGTATTATGCAATTTTCTATTGCGATTAGATTTTTAATAGCTTAATGAGAAAACTGCAAATTGTAATATTTAATTTATTTAAGATAATATTAGCTACTCTCAAACGTAAATTTAAAGCAGAAAAATCATAAAAAAATCCGACACATTTAGGAATTGAACCCAGAACCTTAGTCTTGCCAGGGCTCGCTCAGCAGAAATTTTCCTTTAATAATAATAATAATATTGCCTTCAATGATTAAATATTTAATTCTTTAAAAATGTTACTTCTATAGTTTTTTAATAAAATTAAAAGAGTCATGTAACCAAATAAAAGAGTCAGAATAATAGAAGAGCATGTATGAGACGATGTATGAATGTGAACGAGGCAAGAAGTGTGTGCCAAGACCGAGTTGTTTGGCGATCCGTCCTCTGCCTAATTAGTTAGTTTTTATGTAACAGTAAATACAACTATTTATAAATCAGCATAGTTTTAATTATTGTAAGTTGAATAAAGTCCCAAGGGTATTTAAGTAAATATTTATTATTTTTGAATTTATCGGGAAATATAGCGTACCTCTGTTATCTTTCATTATATTGGTCAAATTTAATGTAGTCAATCGCCCCGGTGTAAGACCACCATTCAGAATTGAAACGTTGCTTGAAACGGCTTTAGCCGTGTTTGGTGACCAGATCTTCCCCATATCCTTCTCCTCCACAGTACCTTCAGCCTCACAACATACCCCAATTGGGGAAGCCATAAACTCACTGTCTCCAGACGGGAGCAGCTGGGACAAAAAAAATAGAAAATGGTAGAAATTTTCCAACGAAAATACTTGAACGAAATATTCCAACGAAAATATAAATATGATTTATTTAAAAACAATATTGTTTAGGTACCTACCATCATCATATCGGTGGTGGAGCTGACCATGGAATCCATATTTGGTTGACTTTCCTGCATTATAACACAGAGACAATGTTCTTCACTTTACAAAAACTATGTAGCTGCAAATTAACGCTTATTTGACGCGATTCAAATAATTCTCGTTACATTTAAACGTGAAATCCGGAAAACTGCAGTTTCGAAAAATGCGCGCGAAAATTTTCACGCAACGGTTGTAAAATAACGGCCTAACGGCGAAGAAGGGCGGCCGCGGCCGTCCCGAGTAACGACTCCTAACGACTGACGAGTGACGAACGAACAGTACCCACTTTCTAAAACGCTAAACGGGATGGACTAAACGACGCTACTAACACCGGAAAAACCAAGCCACCCAGTCAAAAAGGGAAGAACATCCCCGCTTTAACACATATCCTGTATTATTGAATTCAAGCGGCATTATACAAAAAAGGTTTACCGATGTTAAGGGATACGCTATAAAAATGAGCGTAATAGTATATGCTTTTTGATGAAGTTATTTTGTAGATACTGTTTATTGTATTTTCCCTTGTAAGGGCTAAGTTCTGATGGCTGTTTTATAAATGATTATACAACGGGAGTGACACACTGTCGGATTGCCTCCGTAGACTCATGCTTTATCACGTCATGTCAGTCTGTCCGTGAGGACGGTTAACACTTGTTGGAAGTGACAATTGCATCACACTGACTTGACAAATTTATATTGTCAATCTAGAAGTAAAAATTACGATGCATAATAATAAGTTAATTTGCTGAGTTGATATTTATTTATTTATTATTTAGTAACTATATAATATTTTTTACATTTCTATATGAAACATGTTAGTTAGATGTATATATAAAATAGAAAATATATTCGAAGTCCTCCTCACTAGGAGATCCTGTGCTGAGGGGGACTATGCTTTGGATAAGTTTTTCAGCGACTTCTATGGTTTAACTTGTTTGGATAAGGTTTTCCAGAAACTTCTATGATGTTTTAAGTATACTAGTAAGTAGTAAGGTCATTTTCCGGTAGTTCCTTCAGCCAACATTTAATGTCCTTAATGTAGCTATTTTTTATTTTTATTTGTTTGATACTAAGTGGGAGTTTGTTATATAACTTTACTGCTAAAAATTCAGAACTTCTTTAACCAAATGAAGAGTTACACTTTGGTATATTAAGTGTGTCTGTTTGTTTGGCTCTAGTTTAATGAGCATGTGAGGTGTCTTTCTCTGGGTCGTTTTTGTGGTGATGTACTAGAATGTTTTTGGCATAGATTTTCTGTATGCTTGGAACATCAAACTGTTTAAAAATTTCTGTTGTTGACGTCCTTATGGGGACCTTTAGAATGGTCTTTATGGTGCAATTCTGAGTTATCTTAAGTTGTTTTAAGTGATTAGATGCTGCTAAGCCCCATCCTATTACTCCATATTCCAATCGAGAGTGGCATAAAGCATAATATACTCTCTTTAGATCCCTCATCGACAAGATGTTTCTTAATTTTTTGAAGAAGTAGATGCGTTTTGTTAGCTTTTTTGAGGTAAGATCAATGTGTGAATTCCACTGTAGTTTTTCATCAATTTCAATCCCAAGATATTTAATATGATATTGACGCACACTTTGGTCGCTCGAATACTCTCTTCGAATCAGAGGTTATGAAATACAACTTTTATAAATATCTGTTCTTTTGACATTTTATATTATATTATATTACTTATATCATCACTTTACTATTAATGCATCGTAAGCCTTGTTGGAAGAATATCTAAAGAAATATCAAAACGATATGAAAAGCTTATTTTGAAAGATAAAACACACTTTTACAATAATTAATGTGCATTTGTGCGCATTTAGGTGAATGACTACTGAAGTAACTTCGCAATAGACAATACATAATATTTTATTCTACGCAATGATAAGCATAAATATTTATGTCTTTTCATATAATATTTCCGTGGTGTGTTTTATGACTCATTAGAAGCACAAAAGCCTATATATAACTAATGACGCCATTTTGACTGCAACATGAATAAAGTAGCGTTTTATAGTCCCGGATGCACCCGGGCCAGATAAAAGCAGTCTTTAGAGTATGGTGGTGCTCGGTGGTGATCATCGTGTTTGCTACTTCACTTGCTGACTATCGACAGATATACGAATGTTTAATGTTCACCAATCTAAGACAGTAAGACGGCCGGCCGAGGTCAAGGGGTAAGGCTCTTGACTTATAATCTAAAGGTTGATTGAATACCGGCCAAATACCAAATTTTATTTGGTTAATTTGTGTTATTTCAAAATTAATTCATTTAAAAATATATATTTAATGTATTTGCGGCACGTTCCAGAGTGGAAGATACTCTCAGTATCGTCCTGTTGTAAGACCACCATTAAGAATTGAAGCGTTGCTTGAAATGGCTTTAGCCGTATTTGGTGAACAGATCTGAATAGCCAGGTACTTCCCTGCCCTCTTCTTTCCCATTTCCTTCCCCTCCCCACTATCTTCAGCCTCACAACACATCCCAATTGGGGATGCCATAGCACGGGCGTAGCCAGGTTTTAGTTTCGGGGGGGGTTCAAGAAAATAAAAATCAAACCTCGTGTCAAGGGGAGGGGGGTATTGTCGGATTATTTTCTATATACATTGGTTACTTAGTTTTTTTTTAATAAAATGAAAGTAACAAATGTATAGAAAATAAAACTTTTCAAAACAAAATACATAATAAACGTTAGTTGTACATGTTATAACATTTTAAGTAGTCAAATAATCACATTTATGCAAGTACGTATTCACCTGATTGTATCACTAATCCTGTTATATGTTTATTAATTTTTGCTAAGTGAAATAATAATTTAAAAGTACGTATACACTTACCACTGATTAGAAACGGAAATTAGAAACGGAAATTTAAATAAAAATCCCTTTGCAAAATAAAAATCAACAGCAATCACCGAAAAATGGAACATGCAAGTTAATTTTTTTTTTCTTTCACAGGTCCCCATTTATCTTTTTAGATACATAATATCATTTTGAGATGTTTGTGTTAAAAATAACATTCTCTTAACTCTCCTTATTTTAATTGTTATTATTATTGGTGTTGATATCTTAACTTTTCGGGGGAGGTTTGAACCCCCAAACCCCCCCCCCCCCCTGGCTACGCCCATGCGCCATAGTCTCACTTGCTCAAGACGGGAGTAGCTAGGAATCTTGTGAGGTATTCACATAAAAAAAGTAAATACATGAAAATGAATTTACTATCGAAACCCCGAACTCAAGTTTGTTCAGACGTGTTAACAAGGGGCACGAAATATAACTTAGTTGGCATATTACATATCCTCACGAGTCCTGAAATGTCCTAAAAATGTAACAAAAAAAGAGAAAAGTATTAGGACTTTGTTTGCTAGGTCTACCCTTACAGGGCCACGACGTAATGATGTTTCATGGTTCTTTGTTTGGCTAAACACAGCGATTTGCTGGCGTCCGAAATAATAAACCTTGTCAAATTATAAATAGATGACCTCCGCACCGGTAACCAAGTGTTGGTCTATGAGGAAAAACGATATCAATTCATAAAACTTACCGATTTGTCAGTATTCAGTTACAAGCGGCGTTAAATTGCATTAAAAACCCGACATTTCGGGTAATTACATTAAAAATAAGGCTAATTAAAATTAATTAATGGCATCCTCAGTAATCCTCACGCCAACGTTAATTGATCTAGATAGTCAATAATGTGTCGATTATCGCGTTATTCATTATCATTAGCACAATCTTAAGGACATTCAACAAGTTAAAGCAAATTATTATCGGTCTTTATTGCGGTATTTTGATAAGATGCGTATCAACTGACAATCTTAAAAATTATACATAGTTTTTTCGGTTTTGGGTAAAAAATTAAACAAACATGTAAATGTAATACTCACCGATTACAAGGAATATTAATCAGATTGATCTGAGATTTAAATACACGTTTTCTAACACGAACATCTCCACCCAGGGCCAATTTCAACACCCAGGGCCTTACTAATAAACGTTTTAAAATTTTACACAACTGACAAATAACCACTTTTCAATGTAGGATAAATGGTTATTTTTCAGTTGTATAAAATTTAAAGCACATTTAATAATAAGGGGGCTAATGTACAAACCATAATTTTTTAATAATGTAAAGTGAGTACATACGAGTGTATATACTTTACCTTAAAGAACGAACGGCAGTTCCTGAAAATAATGATATACTAAGGACAGGTTGATTAAAAAAATTTGAACAATTCATCAAATATTTGAAGTTTATTTTCACGTCCTGTGTAAGTTCCATCCAAGTTCTGTTATTATATTATTATAGGCCAGTTGCTTCATAACACTGAAATAATCACAAAACCTGAATAGAACTTTCACAGAACATGAAAATTAATGTCAAATATTTGACGAATCGTTCAAATATTTTGAAACAACCCAATCTAAAGTAATTCAATTTTGTTTTGTCTTCTACCAATTTTTGACAAGTAAAAAAATTATGAAATTATCCTACTAATATTATAAAGGCGAAAGTTTGTATGGATGTATGTTTGTTACTCTTTCACACAAAAACTACTGAATGGACTTTAAAAATTCTTTCACTAATAGAAAGCTAAATTATTTGCGAGGACTATAGGTTATGTATATTGGTAAGCTCTGACGTTATGAATAATTTCTGGCATTATGAAATTATTTATCATACGTTTTCTGTCCCTAACAAAATCGAGTTATTGCAAACTTCAAACAAATTGTTGCCTTGGAAACGAATTTTTTTTTGAATTAGACAATTCACCCTAAAAAGAGTAATTACTTTGTTGGCGTCGCAGATAATATCTATCTTTAAAAATGAATTGCCGAAATGTAATGTATGCGTATAACTTCCGAAAGACTGCACCAAAATGGATAATTCTTTTTTTTGTTCGTTATTTTGTATAAAACTAGCGTTGATTGGCGAGTACTACTCTGGCATTATGAAATTTGTGGAATCCCCCTAATACCATGCGAGCGAAGCCGCGGGAAAAAGCTAGTATATATAACTATGGTAAAAATAATAGCGATTACCTTTGAATGTTAGAAAGTCGTTACACATATCGTTTTGTAACATTATTCGTTACAGTTAAGTCGTTGAATTGAAAAATTATTTTGAAATACTTTGAAAATTTGCGCCGTTTACGTGAAAAATCACATCAAGGGCGCCCACCTTTACAGATTACAGATGCGGAGGAAGAGTAGGGATGGCACAGGTAACCGGTAATGGGTAGGTACCCACAGGGCGGATAGGCTAGGTACTAGGTGCTGTGTGCCGGGTGGTAGGTTAGGTGATGGGTGCTGGTTGCTGGATGCTGGTAGCAGGTACCGGGTTCACCAGGCGCCAGACTGAGGCAAGCCGGAAATTAGGAGTGGAGGCAATCCCGTGGACGTTATTGGATCACAGCGCGGCGCGGGCAGAGTGACGGAAAATAAACGTTTCTGGAGGAAATCAATGCAGAAGCAAACCAGGAAAATGTTTATCTGTGTCGGATTATTATTATATAGCTTAAAGTGATTCGAATAAACGATAAAGTAGCAAAGTACCGACATAAATGTATGAAAGTTCAAACCAAATTTTCCTTTCAAAATCCGGGGATATCTTAAAATATCGGCTTCACAGAAAAGGTCGCAAGGGAAATCTTTTCACTTACGGCCCGTATCATTTTTGAGGATGCTGGATGGAAGAAACTGCTTTGCTTATTGTATTTTTTCTTTCTCAATAACGTAAATACATATGTATACTTCAGCCTTTATTCCATTTTATACGTATTCCAAATCAAAAGCTGAATATTCTGCGGTTTAGATAAATGCATTGGCAGATAATGCCAACAAAACCTAGTTTAAGACTTTTTTTTTATTTACTTAATTTACAGGGTTTTGAAACGTTGTAATTATAACGTAAATTTTAATGAAAATACGCTATAAGAAAAATATGTAATGTAAGGACAAAAAATATGTTCTAAACTTAAACCTAAAATAATTGTCAGCTGGTAATATTATGGCCAATCAAATTATTTAACAATAAAAACCAATAAATTTGTTATAGATCACTTAAATTTTATTTTATTCACACTCTACCGGTTTCGGAAGAACCTTTCCTGCCTCAACAGAATATTAGATTAGCATTAGTTCTTCATTAGTTCGAATGGTGCTGATGAACGAAATATCGGAAACACTAGATATATATAACTCTTCTTTAGATAGCCTTAAGATTTTTTGTATAATAATCATCTTCCTAGGTGTTAAGACTGTCAAAATGAGAAAATTGTACAGTAATTGGATAAAAATCTGTTGTACACTAAAAAAAAATATATATATATATATTCTCCTGACGAAGAAACGATACTTCCGAAACCGGTAGAGTGTGAATAAAATAAAATAAAATTGGTCTATAACAAATTTGTATGTTTTTATTGTAAATTACGGCTTTAAAGTTAACGCTTCTTACAAATAATATGAAAAATATTAAAATTACTATTATAATACGAGTTTTGTTAAGATCACGAATGTCAAAATTCAGAAAAAATATTTCTATCTACTTTCAAATATTTAATTATTCCCTTTATTTATCAAACGAATTAAACACATTTAAAACAAATTTAGGAACCCGGTAGGTAAATATTAAAAATTGATCAAACAAAATTTCTGTCCGAATGATATCGTGTTACTCTCAATTCATAAACAGATGCATATTTTCAACAAGTGGAGAAGGGGGTCTTTTAATGAATGTAACCTTATGATAGGGGTCGCTCGACGCAGCGAGGATTTGAACCAATCAGTATAATAACCGAATGAACTATCTCTAGGGTCCAACTGGGGACTCTTCGGTACATAGAGCGATTTAATAAACGCGACATGTGAATCACGACTCAAATCATCGTATGAGAATAATTTGAGCAATTGACGAACTTCAGGGAGGTCCAATCGTTGGAAAGGTCAATGATCTTACGTTGCGACAATTCGGATTATTTATGTCAGTGTTATCTTATCTTTAATGATAACATCATTTGTTTTTAGCTAAATATAACTATGGCCAAAAAGACAAAACGGAAAAACAAAATAACAAATTAATAAATTCTACGAGAGAGGGATTTAAAGATTTATCCATTATTTAAATATATTCCTTTTCAATTATTGTAAAGATAAATACAGTAAAAAACATATCATTTTATATCAAAATGAATGTTTCTTTGTTTTTCACTAAAGCTGCCCCTAAATCATTCATCTGATTGCCATGAAACTTTGGTGAGTTGTTGTACGCACGCCCGCGAAGGTTTCTATAATACTGGTGAGCTTTGGCGTTATGAATTTGTTTTACAATTTTACAATAAGTGGCGCGTGATTTGTTTGATAAATGTGTGCATTTCATATAGTTTAGCGACAGGGAGGGAAGGAGGGTGAGGGAGGGGAATACAGAAGAGGGCGGTGAACGAAGGGGGGTTCACGAAAGGGGGTTGGAGGGATGGGAGAAGGCAGGAAAGGCACTCCTGCTAAGTCACCAAATGTAGCGAACCACTTGGGGTGACCTATGGCTGGGGTGTTGGTAATCTAATAAATTGTTCCCGGGGCGACGGTACAAATTGAACACATTCGAAAATATTTTTCAGTTTTATTATATTTTCCAGCTAAATAAGCGTTCTTAACAATAAAATTATGTCACACAAGGATTTCCGTTAAACAAATTCAATATCATGACTTGAAATTAGGAAAATACGACATTTAATATTGCGACGTGCTTTTCTATAGGTAAAATAAAAATGTTTGCAATTGACGAAAGGAGAAGCGATAAATCATTTCATTGCCGAGCGAATAAAGCATGTTTTAGTATGCTACGAGCATTTTTAAGGATCAAAATACCACAAAATCGAGGCGAGTGCGGTGAGCTATTAGAAAACTTGGAAGATTTCTTGTATACTAGGAGTTAAGAAAATTTTAGATATTTCAAAATGTTAGAAAAACTTCAACAGCTGTAAGGGAAAATTGAGGTTACTTTGGGCATACGGACACGCCCACACTCCTATCGGCGTTTCTCTACAGTGGTTGTAATGCCGAGCAAAGTACAGCCATCATATAATTACCGAATAATAAATCAATTCGAGTTGATGTCATTACGCGATGAGGGGGGCTTGATTCGTATCTAGATATCCGTGTACATTAATGAACACAATCATAGGCGGGACCTCTGCCAACCAGTGGTAATCTGTGTGAAACTAATGTAAATAATATTTAAGATTAAAAATGTTAAACGACGTGATTTATTTGCGACCGTCGTAAAAAATCACTTTCTCAAAGTTGAACTTTCTCATAGAGAGAACATTTACAGTAATTGTTAGATATGTACTTAATGAAACTAATCGGAAAAAATATTGTTTAAATGACTATCCGGCCACCTAGCGCGAATTACCGATAAATATTTAATCGATTTTTTTTTATATTAACTCCACACAGGAGGCCCTGAGAAAAACAAAATTTTCTCAGGGCCACTGTCATCTTTATGGATGCTGTGTGGAGGGTCTTTTTATGGAAACGAGGAGAGGAGAAGTTCTGCGGAGGAATGAGGTTTGAGGAGTGGATAGGAATCTGGGGTTCAACGTGTCCAGGAATGACGTACGCATGAATCCATCCCACTGCGATGCAAGGCGAAAGGTTGAGAGAGTCTGGCTGGATAGGTCAAAAGGTCTCCCTTAACCATTCCTCACGATCCATCCCGCCACGCAGTAGGTGGGCAAACTCATTCGTCGCCAATACCTATGAACCCAAGCACCTCTGCTAACTCACCAAACGTAGCGAACTTAGGGTGATCTACGGCAGAGGTGTTGGTTATCCGATAAATGGTTCCCAGGGCGGAAGTACCCATACTCGCCTCCCAAAACGAGAAACCTATAGAACAACTGCTATAATTTGTTATGCGATGTTTGACTTGTTACGTTAGTAGCTTGTTTTCGTTCCTGAACACCACTGCAGATCACCAACTAACAAACAACAGTAAAAATTAAGCAAATTTCGTTGACTTAAACTATTGTTATTTGTTCGCTGGCGATCTGCAATCGTTGTCGGTAACGATAACAAATTACCGGCATTGCTGATCGATATACTTGTAATAGGAGCCAAATGTTTTGTTGTGAGTTATTATAATTATATATTTAAATGTTTTACGTTTTATTATAAAGTGTTCAAGAGAAATATGTTATAAAACGGTAGAAATTCGGAATGCGCGGGAATAAAGTCAGCGTTAATTTTTTTCTCTTGAAACCCATTAATTAATTTTACCAACGAGTTAAAGCATTTCCTAATTGAAGTGGAAAAATAAGAAAAGTGCACCGAGGCCACATTTTTCATGCAAATACGAAGTGATAATGAAATAGTTGCATCGTCATTACTTTCGTGTAATAAACCTAGAGACTTGTGGAAAGGCAGAATGTGTGCAAAAAGACGATTTATTTTTCATTTTAAAAAGGCTTCATAAAGATAAGGTATAGGTTTTCATTGTTATGTTGGGTTCATGATTATAAAGAGAAATAGATTTAACCTGGTCCCTTCGGATCTTCGGAGATGTTTGACAATAATAAAATAACTTTTGATTTTTGATGTTATAGGTTATTTGATATGGTCTTAGGAGTGTTTAGTGAATTGCCAGGTATTTCCCGATTTTCATCTCCTTCCCTTACCCACTGGGAGTGGATAAGGGATTCCCCAATTAAGGGTGTTAAAGTCCCGCAGGCTCCGGACAGTCAGGAGCGGTTGAGACTCCTGTACGGTATCAACACAGAAAAAACCAGCTGCGTAGCCACTTTAATCTGTTGAGCAGTAAAATTTGCCTTGAAAACATCGAAGTTCAAGTAAAAATTATTTTATTATAAACTTGATGAACTCCCCGGAGTTGTTCGGGCTATGTGCGGGCTATATGTTTCGAAATCTGATGAAGCCACTAATTTTCCTCTTATTTTGAACGTCAAGAATACAAAATTTCATTAAAAAACTATCAAAATACTGCTTTAAGGGGTGAAAAATGGGGACAGGGTAGTTTTCCGAAATTTCAAGTAGACAGCGACCTTCCCATTGTTTTGAAGGTCAAGCGTGCAAAATTGCATCAAACTCGGAATAAAACTGTAGATTTTCATATAAAGCAAACACACGCCGTCCGCCCGCCATGCGCGCCGCCTGTCACAGACAATGAACTTTATACAAGGTGTCCCGGGGGCGTATTTACAATCCCTACCGCGTTTCAGTCACTTTAAATTTTCAATATTAAAATTTAAATATTTAGAAATAAAATTATTAATTTCTAATATACTCACTGGAAAGATTATTTTATCTAGATTTTAGAACAATTTTTGTTTTTGCAAAGTGATAAAAAATAACCAATATAGAGGTATATTTAAAATGTAAATTGTCGTTACCGCGACTGAATCGGTATAGGTTTTGTAAATACGCGTCCCGGGGTAAAGGGCATTAACTTCGGGAGGTGATTCTACATGATAGTACAAGTAAAAAAGATAAATAACTTTTTTCGACATTCCAACTTTTAGGGGTAGTTTTGAGGTAAAAAGATAAAATTAATCCGGCGTGATAAAATTAATACGGGCCAATTAAAATCGAGTCGGGCGCCCAGCAGGCTCTCAGCAAGTAAGATTGTAGGTACTAAGGATTTTTAGTAGGTACGACTTTTTGTATGGGAAAAAAAATGTTAGAATTTCGGAAAAAGTTGTTAATCTTTTTTACTCCTACCATCATGTAGAATCACCTCCCGAAGTTAATCCCCGTACACGCTGTATATTAGAAGATCTTTTCGTAGGCTGCATTTTGTTACAGCGAGTGACAGATAAAGTTTTTTAATGCACAAATTAGATTAATCGACGAGTAGACAAAAACTGAAAAAAAGTGGAATGAATTTAATGAGGCCTTCATCCAGCAGTAGACAGAAAATTATAGTTTGATGATTATTTTCTTCGTTCAAATCGTATCCTGAAAGGCGACTGAACACCAAGTTTAGCAGAAAGAATGTTTGAATAGAACTATTACTATTCAATAAAATTTCACAATGGTGTATTTGCAATGATTTTATTACGTCAAAAGGCAATTATCAACTCGGTACGCATATGG
Source organism: Limnephilus marmoratus (assembly GCA_917880885.1). Taxonomy (NCBI): domain Eukaryota; kingdom Metazoa; phylum Arthropoda; class Insecta; order Trichoptera; family Limnephilidae; genus Limnephilus; species Limnephilus marmoratus. Next base: position 11,188,295 of record OU862908.1, read on the forward strand.
GAAAGTGGGTTAACTCATTGAATTGCATCAAGCAACAAGAAAAAAAGGAAGACGCAATGATAATTATGTAACTTAGAGAGCAAAGAAGATTTGTTACAGAGACGAAATTTCAAATTAAAAAATTAAGTCACAGTTTCGGATAGAAATGTGAAAAACCTGTGGTAATTTTAAAAAAATATTTAAATTATTTACTCCTCCGCACACGAGTTTCTAATTTCCTAATCAATTAATTTTATTATCGGAGTTAACCCCTCAGCAATCGACGATATTTGGTCAGAGGGTCAAAATATTTTCGCTTTACAATAATGCACGTGCCCCAATGAGAATATGTAGCGAGCGTCATGTTGAAATAGGCCAAGCCGAATGATCTTTTATATTTTACTAGCTGGTTTCCGGCATGCGTTGCAATGCCGTACTCAAAGAAATAAATTGTTTCTCCCTTTCCCGTGCATTCACGTTTCCCTCCAGCATCCCCCTACCGCGTTCCCGTTCCATCTTCCCCGCCTACCCTCACCTCTCTCTCCTCTCCCCTCTCCCGCTCCCCCGTGCCGCCAACCCACCTCCCGCATTCCATATATTCAGTCCTAGTACATTCAGTTTTCAAACAGCTCGCGTGTCACCTATTACAATTTTTTAATTCAAATTTTCATTTTTCATATATTGCAAATATTCATTGATAATTTCAAAATATCTATTATCTATTTAAAAAATACATAGACAATTCTTTTATAACAAAAAACAGCTGCCTGCTAAATTCACATTCATCAAACGCGCGAACTGTCAAACGTGCGAAGATAAAATAGTCGTTAAATTTTCTGAAATTGTCCAATTTTCTTAAATTTTTCTTTCCGTAAGAACCTTCTACAAAGTATTAGAAAACTTATAAAAAAAGATGAATGAAATAGGTTAAGTCGTTCTGAAGTTATGGCGTGACCAAGGGAAACAGGGATTATTTTTTATATACATAGATAGCTAAGTGCGTTTGACGTTTTAAATCCATATATAAATGAAATATTTCTGAACATGTCCGAAAACTAAAAACTGTTTTTGACAGGTGATAAAATACGCTTTTAAATTTTATAAATCGAAATAAATATATAATTTTTGAAATATAAAAATTTTGCATGCAAACATAAAAAAGTTTTAAAAATGGTTCACCTTAGGTTTTTGTAACTAAAATTACTGACGAAAAAAAAAACACCTACATATTTTAATAGGCGAATATGTAGGTATCTATTATAAACTTCATCGTAACTCTTTTTTTTTGTCGTTTCATGTAAAAATGATTAATAAAAAAATTCCAATTTCAATTTTATTTTTTAATTATGGCGGGAAACTTTGAATTCATAAATGTGTACATTTTAATTATTTTTGATTAATTTTTAGATTTGAATGTAAAGCGTTATTTGCTCTTTCTAACACCGTTTATATCGTTCTAACCATTATAATAAGGGAGACACAACGATTTATGTAAATGACACTTATATTCTTTATTCCGAAAACCGAACAAATAGACCTGACTGGTTAAAATTATTACTCCTCCGCACACCGGGCTCGAATTTCCTGATTAATTCATTATTATCGGAGTTGAGCAATTCGAAATATCAGAAAAATGATGGCATATTTTTTCATCGACGAACACTTCCTCGTCGATTGGTTTTAATCGCCGGTAAATAAATTTGACACGTTATTGACACATGAAGTGAAATATTTTTTTAAGGGTCACTGATTTTGTTTGGTCAAGAGAAATCTGTGGGTGAAATCAAGCGGCATGAAAGTCCACTGACCTGTAAATTATTAGTACGTTGTTTACGTGTCAAAAGTTGATCATATCAGGAATCAGGAGTCACTTGGAGAAAGTTTTGCAAATCTGCGTGTTTCATTGGTGTGGGAGATAAATCATTTTACGAGTTTCCATTTCAATCCGGTAATTCGACTTTATAACGTAGGCTGATTAAGATAACATTTTAACAATATTGGTCTATGAGGTCTACCTGCCCAGTGCACATAATTTTGTTGACAAAACAAATATCTTTGGTTTAATTGAAAGCGTATTACGATTAATTCTTTCTAACTAGTTGATACGAGCACATCGTATTTACTATTATTATTCCACGAAATATATTACGAACTTCATCCAGTAGATATTATCGTATTTCCTTTATGTTGTTTTTTGAAGAATCTAAAAAGTCAATAAAAAAATCTACCCGCAAGTTATCTAAGTATTTTTTACTACAATGCACCTATTTTTAATTTAAGTCATCTAGTTGAACCATCTTTTGGGTCGGCTAGTAGCCAATTTCTGAGAAATGCGTCGGTGTTCGCGTGTGTGTGCGTGAGTGCCACCATTTGAGTGCCACCATTATCATTGAAAAGACGATTTCGGGAAGTGTGTTAATTTCCACTTCCAAGATTTGCATTCATTCTAGAAAACATAATTGAAATTCAAATGGATGTATTTAAAAAAAAAGATATAATTACTATTTTACCTTTCATGGTATAAAGAAAACATCATATCTAAAACCTCGATTACACTAAGTGAGTTGACAAGCTATTTAGTCGGCAAGTTTAAAAGCGGGCGAATCGGCGAGTGCGATTGTGATGATTACACATAAAACTTTCTGCACGTTCAATAGCGAACTAGCTAGCGAGTTGAGTGAGCTAAAATATCGACTCCCGCCCAACCAATTCTGTCGACATTTTGTAGAAAACTGAGATATTCGCAGCCAGCTCACCGCTATTAGCTACTTGCAGGCTAGTAGCTTGTAATCTCGCTCGATGTAATCGAGGCTTAACAGATTGTACAGCGAATAATCCAAATCAAGCAGTAGTTTGACAGTTATTCAACTTTTTTCGTAGATTGTTCACAATCTGCTAGTTAGCTAGTAATATGATTAAACTGGGCAAGTTTACTAGCAGACAGCGAATTCGCTTGTAAACTCGCTCATGTAATCGAGGCTTAAGACAGGTTTACGTGTGACAATCTTTTCCAAAGTAGTTATCTATGTAACAGGGTTTAAAAACCTCCTTTTCTTTTAAACGGTAATTTTTGGTCTTTGAGGTCCTCACTCTTGAGCTAACGTATCCAGATGTTCATCTTTTTTGATGACGGACACTGTTAGACCGATTGGAAAAGTGTCTCCAGAAAGCTGAGCATCTTAAAACAAATAAAATACTGTTCGCTCTGAGAATTAAGAAACTTATCAGATGACAGATACTCCTAACAATATAAAAGCGCTTACCTTGCGCCTACCTCGAATTAAGCGTCTGGCGCTTATTGCCTATTACTGGGCTAATCCGCCCGGCGCATAATTTCCTGCCAAAACACGCCACCCAGCAATTTACACCTGGAAGCGGCAAGGACTTGCTGCTACCAGCTACCTACATAAGTAATTAATAATTAGGTGTCGGTAATGGTAGAGTCCTGGTGCCGACCCGGTGTCGTAAACCGCTGATTGAACAGCGTAGCCTCAAATATCTCAGGAACAGTAGCATTTAAATGCCAAGATAAAATGGAAGATTATTTGGAATCTAAAGCAGATTTATTGATAAGAGTCTTGCCGTTGAAATCTCTATTGTCACCACAATTCTGTTGTATGCATCGTATGATGGAAAGAATTATAAAGGAGCTAACTCGAGATTATTTCAGAGATATATAAAGGAAATTGGGAGGTGGTTATGGGTACCGCCGCATGGGAAACATTCTTTGGATAACCAACACCCTTGCCATAGGTCACTCCAAGTCGTTCGCTATGTTTGGTGACTTAGCAGGTGTGCCCGGATTCATGGGGTGAATTTTGTCTAGGTGGTGGAGAATGCGTTTGCCCGGTACCGAGCGTTTTCATCCTCCGACAAAATATCCTCTGACAAAATATCCTTCGACATAATATCACAAGCACAAAATGTATCCCTCACTACGCTGAATTCTTTTTTGTTAGGTTAGGTTAGGTTTTAGTAGATATTTTGCCAGGGATGTTTTGTCCGTAGGATATTTTGTCGGGGATATTTTGGCGGGAGATGAAGATGCGCGGAACCCTTTGCTTACCTACTGCTTGAGGTGCTCTCTTGACCTATCGCTTTGTACCATAGAGGGGATGATGGATTCATACGTCCGTCACTCCTGGACCACCAGATACATCCATACATTCCACCCCTGTTACATTTATCTCTCCCACAACTCCCTCTCATTCCTTTTCTAATAACACTCTTCATTATTTTTCTCAAGACCTCCTGAGTGGAGTTAATGCAAAATAAAACACAGCACTACGCCTTTATATTGCTATTGATATTAACTGAAAAGCAGAAAACCTGTGCTCTGGATCAACAAAAGCTCTCAAATGGTGACAACTTCAAAATTAAAATTTGGAAAATTAAAAATATAGCACGTCATTACATCGTTAGTTAAATATTTTCCAACGGTTCAATAAGATAACTAGATTTCTAAAAAAAATGCTGCTGAAATCACGTGTTCGAATACAGCGAAACATAATGGAAAACTAAATTACCATAAACAAGAAACCAAATCACTATCACAACCGGGTAGTAAAACAAGAAAACTTGTAAATATACAACAGTCGTTTAGAAACCGCGCCAATAATTTGAGTCTAATAAACACTCCTAGACTTGCATGGGCGATGTTCATACAAACAGATAATTCTTATCTTCACAAAGAGATATTATAGCAAGTCCTACGCATTGTGTACCACCTGCAAGGCAAGGAAGGAATGTTGATTTTCGTAATTATTGTAAACCCACGTCCTTCTTGCACATCCTAGAAACCACCCACTTCACCCGCTTTCAGCTCTAGAGAAAATATAAATTTTCAATTATTTAAAGCTGCCAAATGTTTCCAGTGTTTCTGAAAACTAATTAATTGTTTAATCTATTAATGTCGAAATTAATTTAAGTGAAAAAATGAAGCCTCATTTTATAAAAGTGTAGCCAATTAATCTCGTAAATATCTTCCTTGTTAACAGTATAAGTATGTACGTATACTAATTTAAAGCTTCAAAATGTTTTCAGTCTTTCTGAAAACTAATGGTTTGTTTAATCTATAAATGTCGATTAATTACTTCCAATGAAAAAATGTTTCCTCATTTTACAAAAATGTTCAGCCAATTAATCTGTTGTTCGTAAATATCTTCCTTGTTTACAATATATGTACAATACGTGTACCAACCAAAATCTATTTACTAGGTTAACTTGCTCATCTTTGTGTAAATGCTTCAACAAATGCATAAGTATTTTTGTTTATGTAATTCGGTTCTGTTAAACCCCCAGGCCTCGACCATATTTTATCAGAGGGTAAAAATATTTCTGTCAAAATATTGCAAAAAAATCCTAATAAATATAGAGTATTTCTGAACATATCCAAAAACTATTTTTTTTAAGGTGATGCAATACGCACTCAAATTTTATAATTCGAAATAAACTTATAATTATTTTTGAAATATAAAAATTTTGCATGCCAACACAAAAAGTTTTAAAAATGGCTCACCTTACGTTTAAACAGATGCATTTTATAAACGTTATTGTCACCTCACTTTTTTTGTCATTACGTGTAAAATTAATTAATAAAAATTCCCAAAATTCCATAAATATTTTTCAAAATGCGATCCGAAACTTTGGTTTCATAAAGGTGTACATTTTACTTATTTTGCAGTTAACTTTTAGATTTTAACACAAAGCGTGGTGTTTTCTATTTCTAACATCGTTTTTATCATAATTCTCACTACGATGATAGTAAAGGAGACACAATGATTTCTATGAGACCTATATTATTCTGAGGGGTTAATTCTATTAACTTCTTATCTCTTTGATATATAGCTTATCTCTTTGATAAGCTTCCGGATTCCACTACGTAATAGTAGAAGTCAGGATTTATTTCAGTGCAGTAATTCTGGAACTAACTACCATATGTATTCCTCTTTGCCCAGAATACTAATGGAGGGAAATAATTATACCAAGTCAGTGGACATCTTCAATTTATCTTTAAACAAATATAAAATATTGTTACGAAGGCAGTTCAATTATGTACAATAAATAATGTGTATTTCTTACTATTCATATGTAAAAGCTCCGAAAAAGGGCGTTAATAAATAAATAAATCTGTATCGGTATCTATAATTGGTTGTATTTTTGGTACAATGTAAAAAATTATTCATCTATCGTGGTGAATTATAGTTACTTATATATTTAACTAGCTGGTCCCGACATGCATTGCTATGCCATTTAATAAAGAAATTGTTTCTCCCTGCGTGTCCTTTCCTATTCGTTCCGTTCCCACTCCGCCTCCTCCACCTACCCTCTCCCCACATTACTCCCCCTTCCCCCCTCCACCCCACCCTCCCCCTCCCCCATCTCTCCCTCCCTCCCGCTTTCATACATTCAGTTTTCAAACCTCGCGTGCCACCAATAGCCTTTTTTTAATACAAATTTCATAATGCCAGAGCTCACCGGAAGTTTTATAAAAACCTTGTCCTGGCAATAACGAACACACGAAAAAAAGAATTTTTCAATTTGGTGCAGTCGTTCGAAAGTTATGCGCTTAGCAACACATTCAGCGATTCATTTTTATATATAAGATATTGAATATTGTACCCATTCAAATTATGTGTATTCTTTCTTTCTGCCTTTCTACCTACATGTAAATCATCTTCTCGTGCTCGTATATATGTTAATATTTATTATAAATTCATGTAAATGTCAACGGTTTCCACTTAAAAAACACATATTTGGTCATCAAAATAAAGCTATCAACCACGCCGAGCTTTCAGTACAAATGGCGAAAGTAGAAACTCAATAATCTAAATCTTAAATCGATCAGGAACGCTTTGGAAATCTGAGTGCAAGAGGTCAACACCGCAGCACTGTGACCCGACTGGTTGTTAACAAATCGATATTATAGAAAACTAACAAACAATTCTTGCTTTGAAACAGGAATATAACTGATACTTAAAAAAACACCACGGAACGTGAATATTAACATAAATGGCGTAGATATTATTTATTGTTATAACTACGTTCTTCAATTCGTTATCCCGAACTGATATATTAGTTATATGTGCGATATTTCCAGGACATGCATATTAAAATGCAGTATTCTCTTTCAGCAAACTTTGTGAAGCGAACTGAATATTTAATGAGGAGTGGATTTGTTAAAATGATACCCTGCTGTTATCTTAACTAGAATAATTGACATTTTTAAAAACCAGTTTAAAAAGAAATGTACCATCTCCCATGATTCTAATACTACTACTGGTATTTTTGCATGCAAAAACATATATTTTTTTAAAGTGGATAAAATGCCTTCGCACACCATTGTTTATGAGGCTAATTTATGTTTTTGATACGTAACGTAAACCGGGGTAATACTTGCATTACTTTTTTGGAATTTTCACTAAAATTGTTTTTTTAGGGCTATGAGTAGGTAGTATTAATGAAATTTATTGATTAGATAATATCATGAACATCTTTTTGTTGTTTAAAGCGTACTTTGTTGTTCTATAAAATAGATTAAATTTTTTTTAAATGATGTATAGTTAATCCTACGAGGGGTTGACCTTGCGTCACTTTTGTATTTCCTTATTATCTAAATATAATGCCATAAACAAAATATTTAAGCCATCCCTAAGAGTCATCTAAATCCTTCTTTATGAAAAGTTTCCCGTAAAATATAATATCCCAGTTTACGGTACCAACTTATAAAAGTGCATGATATAAAATTCATCATCATCATCATCTTCTTCCCCTTATCCTATTCGGGTCGGGGACCCATTGCATCGACAAGGCTCCTCCATATGTCCCTGTCTTGTGCTGATTGTTCGGCCTCTGTCCATGGTAGCCCCATCCTCTCCTCACACAGTTTCTGGAGTTGCATCGCCCAACTGTGTCTGGGGCGGCCCACTGGACGTCTACCCTCTGGAATCGCACTCAGTATCTTCCTCGGAATTCGGTCATCAGACATTCTTAGTACATGCCCAAGCCACCTCAGTTGCGATTTTTCTACGAACAGTAGCAGTGGTTCAATGTTTAGATCATCTCGGATCGTGGAGTTTCTTATATGATCCCATTTCGTAACCCCTGCCACTCCTCTCAAGTACCTCATTTCGGCAACTTGGACTCTAGAGCGTGTTCGTTCATTTAGCATCCATGTCTGGTGGCCGTAAGTGAGCGTCGGGCGGTATACCGTTTTAAACACTGCCATCTTTGTTTTGATGCTCAGCTCGGCTTTCCTTATCACTAAGCTGTAGAGAGGACGCAATACACTGCTTGCCGCACTTATTCAGTATAAAACTATAATAGAAAAATAAACTGTAAAAGAAAGAAAATTCTTATTATCGATAATCGTAAAAGCGTAATTGAACAATTATTATAAAATCATTAAAATGGCCAATTAAATAAAACGAAGTGCATAATTTTCAGTAGTCAATAACTTTTATCCGATGTTTCCGTTTCCTCAGATTTTCTAATTTCAAATTAGGAGCGAGTTGCATAAAATAAAATACGTACAATATTTAAACTCACAAAATAATATCATATTTTAGGAAATCGACAAATGATCAATTTATGAACATAGCTACATGTACCTACACAGTACATCCGGCTTACATTGGGCTTTCATAGAGAATTTTAAACATGTTTCCTATTAAGTTAGGCGCACAAAGAGAAAAATAAACATGTTTCTAAATACATTGGGCATAATCGTATACAAAGATAATTTTAAACACCATGCACTAATAATTATAAACATATTTCCTACGTCAGGAATACATTGAGAATTTTAAACATGTTTCCACATATATAAACATAGATATTTTGAACAAATTTTCTACTCCGTAGGGCATACAAAGAGACATATAAACATAATTCGAAATATGTTGAAGATAATCGAATACAAAGATAATTTTAAACACCATACACAAATAATTATAAACATATTTCCTACATCAGGAATAGATTACATATTTCTACGTTACATAATACGCAAACATGTAAATTTTGAACAAATTTTCGACTCCGTAGGGAATACAAAGAGAAACATAAACAAGTTTCGAAACATGTTGCGCAAAATCGCATAAAAAGATAATTTTAAAAACAAATTTTCTTTTACGTTAAGCGTAGACATAAATGATTAAATAATTTTAAACACATATCCTGTTACGTAATAGAAAAAATCATTATATTTGTGGCTCTCCATATAATAATTTACGATAAAAAAAAACATAAATATACGTCAATATTTTGCATCTTAGGTTATTTCTAATATTTTCATTGTAAAGGAATGGTTCTTCTGAAACCGGTAAAGCGTGAATAAAATTAAATTGGTCTATAACAAATTTACGTGTTTTTTTATTGCTAATAAGGAAAGGGGTTAAAATTCTTCACCGTAATAATAAAAGCAATAAATTAGTTAATTTAGAAGCGCTTGAGATTAGAACATCTCAAAATAATAACTCAAGTAGGTATATTGAACAACCAAAATAATTTATCTTTTAGTCCTATTCTAGATAATTATTATAAGTAATAATTATTAGCCTGAAACACTCATCTACATAGATAAGTTTTAAGATTTTCACGGCCAAAAGCATTTTCGTTATTTGTTTTTGGGGTGTTATGCCGTGTTGCGCTACCTCCTTCTTTAGCCAACGTTTCAGACATCGTTGCAGTGACCATCATCAGGGCAGATCCGGCAGATCCGGTAGATGTGGTAGATGTCACATTTACCGGATCTGCCCTGATGATGGACTCTGCAACGATGTCCGAAACGTTGGCTAAAGAAGGAGGTAGCGCAACACGGCATAACACCCCAAAAACAAATAACGAAAAAAACTCATCTACATACATTGAAAAAATCTCCCGAGAAAATATACATGCCCCCAACGGGACTAGAATCCGCGTCCTTCTGATTTCCGGTCAACTGCTATTATCCACTGAGCTACGTCGGCTTATCTCCTGCCCGCCAAATAATTAAATATATACTAGTGTTTCATTCAACAATTATTGCTTATTACATTTTTCCACCTGCAAACAACCAACTTTATTTTCTAGATATATTTCCAGTAAACCGCTGTTTTCTTTAAAAAAAAAATCCGGTTTACGCAAATATTCTAAGACATTCTGTATTTTTTTATCGTATTTTTGAAACCCTGGCGACTTTTTGAAAATTTCAATCAGAAAAGACAGACCATTTTTCATAAACCGGAAAGACGGGACATAATTTTATGGGTGCGAAAAAACGATAATTACATAGCCGAAAATCATTTTTAAAAAAGAACGTTTTCCACACGAATGGCACAGGGGAATAACGAGGCATACCAAAAATATTACATTTCATAAATATTTTTTTCCTTGATCCATCTTATTGATCATAAATCATTACAATGTTTAACGTCTATACACGACTAAATCCAATGTAAAATACCTGTACTTGTAAATTATATTAACAATAAGTATACTATAAAATATGATTTTGTTAAAATCAGCACCATTACCATTATACTTCAAAAACAGGTACAGAAGACATAAAAGTACGGGAAACATCTTCGCAACATCTGTCAAAACGTCAAACCAAATGATAAGTTCGCAGAGAACAAACAATAAATCTAGTGAATGTTGAATGTCAAATTCAAAAATTCACCTGAAATCAAAGGGTTGCCATATAAAAAAAATCTGTGTGGAATTTTAAAAAATAAATAGAACATTATTGGAAACGTGACATTTTCATGTAGTGACGTCACGAGCCCAAATAATGAATTTATTTATTAAAAAGAAACTGTACATTTCTATAAAAAATACTAACATGTTCGTAATCTTAGTAAAAAAGTCGTTATGAAATCCATGCAAGTGGCCTATTACTCCTTCCCCTTTATTAACCTCCCACTCAAATAACATTTTTTTTTATGTTCTATCAATATTTTTAATCCTAGTTAAGTAGGTGGTTCATAAAAAAATGTACATTTTCTTTATTTTAAATTTCCAATTACAATGAAAAAACCTTTTGAGATAATAAGACAACTTACTAATTGAAATGAAACAATTTGGTAAGTGAGTTGACGCAGCCATATCTATGATTAAAGATCGAGAAATTTAATTCAAACGCAGTGAAGTGGACAAAAGCAGCAGAACTGAATGATACTCCCATCTCTCAAAGATGCTGGATTTACGGAACATAAGACCCTACTTCGCAACTGCATTCGCGCTCAGTTCATAAAGCAATGTAGAAGATGACGAGAGCTAATATTTGTATGTTCGATAATATACTACACATTTAGAATGTGTGAGCGGGTAATTTTTTTTATTTTATTTCCGATAACAAGTAGGGTGTTATGCTTGCATTGAAGTATAACAATAGGCTACATAAAACAAACATTGTTTATTTGAAGTTGCAATGATGTAAGTTATAACTACAACTTATAACGAAAGTATGGATGGATTTTTCTGAAAATTGATTGTGAAAAGAAATTTTTCGTTATTTTAACAATACAAACCGTTATTTCGTACATTAATAATATTTGGATGATTTGATGAGCGCCGTTTTTGTAAAAAATCACTTCAAAGGCGCTTTACAAATCTACGAATTTTTTTTAAATGCTCTGCTTTAATTCTATCTACAGAGACTAGACAAACCAATATTAGAACTTATGGCTAAGAGATTTTATCCACCGGTTGGTCGATCACTAACATAAAACTAATATGTACAATGCATTTGACCAATGAACGTGATGCTGCGTCAAAATGTAGAAAATATGCAGGACCATATTTACCTAAGAAGTGACTTGAGATTAACACTGTTTATTGTTTATTGGAGAAATTTAGGTAAATTGACCGGTGACCTCTGGATAAATTCCTCACACTTCGAAAGTCAAAGATAGTTAAATGATTGCGAAAGGTTAATTTTATCATAGCGAGTTCGGAAACGTTCGAATCAATTGACAATTTCACTCAATCTTTTCACAAATGAAACTATGCAATTATATTATACGAGTATTAATAAAATTAAAATAAGCATTTTCAAATCTTTAATTGACGTTGATATATTATAATATTATACAGGCAAAACAAAAATCTGTACAACAATGTAATAGTGTTGGGTCTTCTTTAATTGTAATACCAACCTCAGGAATGAAACAAAACAAGCTGTGAAACAAAAGTACAACGATTTGAAAATTTTATTGGCAGATAAATAATATGGTCAAGTTTAAAATATAGGTACATTTATATGTAATTCAGTTCATGATTATCCGACAATGTTATTCAAATGTATAACAAGAGAATATTTGAATATTACAAGGCGTGTGCATCACTCGAAGAGTCATTTTTTTATTTATTTTTTTATTGAAAAATAAGAAGAAATACATGAAAAACATACGCTGCATATCTCACTAGGGCATTCCTGTATCGAGATATGCAGTTTTACAATGTAATTTAAACAAAAAAACATTGCAAGTAAACAATATTTCTATGATATGCGACATCTTAAATTTATGAGTGTATAGTGTTGGGCGCCATGCTATTATAAATTATAGCAAATTAAATGGTTTACGATGGTAACCATTAAACTACTAAATATATCTACTGAATAATGCCAAACAAAATTAATTAAAGTTAACTTTTCGGTGCTTATAAAATTATAATAATTTTTACAATGAAAAGCGTTTTTTCTGCATTTCTAAATTTTTTCAGTGTTCACTTGAGTCAGTAGTAGCTACCCAAAGAGTTCTGGAAGTGGATTTAAGTGCTTCTGAAATCAGAGGAGCTTTAAGCTCCTTTGATTGAAGTTTCTGTGAAGACTCCAAACGATATTAGCATACCTCTTCTGTGAAAGGTTCAAATTGAAATATTAATTGAATTAAGTCTTCGGCGAACGTTTTGAAGCAATTAGCAGCGCAGATACTATAATATCTTTAAACAAAAAAACACACACCCGTAAAAAGCACAAGTCAAGTATTATAATACATATATATTTACATTTATATCATGTTATATAAACCAATATATTTTATTTAACTTTTTTTACCTCAGCCTAGGGGAGGAGGGGGTCTTTTTATGGAAAGGAAGGATAGGAAGTTCTCGGAAGGTAAAAGGTAAGATGTGTGGGTAGGAATCTGGGGGTCAGTGTATCTAGGAGTGACGGACATAAGAAAGTCCGGCTGGAGAGGTCAAAAGGTCTCCCTCAATCAGTCTCTTCCATGACCTAGACAAACCTCACCCATGAGCCCGGGCACCCCTGCTAAGTCACCAAACACAGCGAACCGCTTGGGGCGACCTATAGCAAGAGAAAATGGATAAATGGTATCCGGAGCGGCGGTACCCATACCCGCCTCCTAAATTGTGCATCGCAATTAAATTCCTACGTGTCTGTACGACGGCTATTAATACAAACTACCCGGCTTATTTTACATACCGAAGGGAAATACTTATTATGAAGGTAGATATGGAGATACATTAAATCGACCAAAAATTCATACGCAGAAAAAAAAATATCTAAAAGTACAAGTAGTGTAAATACAAAAGGGCTGTAATAACATACATCTTTAACCCATTACCTCCATGACGATGTCTATAGGCATCAAAAAAATTGATGAAAAGTATGATTTTTTTTCACTATGAATAAAGCAAAATCCCACCAAGTTGTTATGCAGCATTTACAGAATGGTATGTTAGCTTTCAATAATTAACATAATTTGATAAATTTTATTAATCATCCTATTTTTAATTATTTTTTTACTAAAGCCCTGAAAATAGACCCATTTTGAAAAAAAGAAAAAAAATTTAAATCGGAAAAAAATAAAACATGTGTGAATCACATATTGTTATCAAAAGATTAAATGGTCGGAAACAATGTTTCAACATAGTATTATATGCATAAGATGACAGCTAGATGTCACTGAAATCAGGTGATGCCTGCGCGCAACCTTTGGAGGTTAGCTGTGACAGTGTTTACATACGTTTTTTGTTAGCTCGCCTTCAAATAATATGGTTTTGTATAGTTTTTATGAGTGATTTTTATTGAAATCAATAGTTTGTCTACGGTTTTCGTATATTTTTTATCATGTCTAAAATACCTACTTCTCCTATACCTACATAATTCGTCGTTAAAAAAAGAAATCGTTGAATCAAGATGAAATGGTGGCAGAATTGGAGCGCTCTTTTAGCATATATAAAAGTGATGACAATAATGTTGTTAATAACGCGCTATTCAGAGAACGTTGATAAACAGAAGAACGAAGAGCATATTGACGATAATTTTATGAAAAATAACGAAGATGCGGAGGTGGATAACTTTCGAGATATTGCCGGCACATTTGTAATCGAGCGCAACATCGAAATTCGAAAATTGATGAGTCATGCCTTGACGAGCATGAACCAGATGAATTCGCTAATGACCTTCACTGGAGTCAGCCTTCGACATCGTCCTGTGTGAGTCGTAATACCTTGAGAATATCTATTTCAAATGCACCACCAGCCAAAAAATCAAAACTACAGTACAAAAAGAAGCCTCACTATAAACAAAAGTGGTCTAAGGATACCTGTTCCAAGCAATGCCGTATTCCGGAGCATCTGATACATATGACCCCTAATTAGATCAGGAATTATCTGCCCTACTTCTACGATAGAATATATAGAGTTCCCCATACGCCTTGAGCTATTTATGAACAATTTCTTCACATCTCACCATTTGATGAGTGTCCTGAAGGATAAGAGAATGCGCGCTACTGGCACATGTAGCTTCTTAACCTTGAAGCTTCAGGCAAGTTGAAGACAGGAAAGCAATTGCCTAAAGGTATAATTTTCTTTTATATTTCGCTTGCGCATAGCGTTCATTTACCTAGCTAAAGTTTAACTCTCATCGTTTTTATAATTATGGATAAATTTGATGCGGTGGTAGACGTAGAAAACCAAATCCTCGTATGCCGTTGGTAGGACAGCCGTGTAGTAACAGTGGCCACGAACTATGATCGAATAGAGCCAGTACGTCAAGTGCAGCGTTGGCAGATATCGAAGAAAGACAAAAAAGTCAACAATTTGGAGAAAGCATGCAAAAAAATCGATTGCCCGGCGTTAATACAAAATTACAATTTGGGAATGGGTGGACCTCCATGATAATGGTATACAAAATTATCGGATCAACGTTCGGTCCAAGAAGTGGTACTGGCCTTTATTTGTATCTTGCCTCAGCAGCGCTCTTGTCTCTTGTAAATGGATGGAAGTTGCAATGCTTCTTGAGGAAGTACGAGCATGATATGGGAAACCAGAAGATGACTAGGCAACAGAGAAACCTTTCCCAGAAGGCATTCCATGTGGAGTTTACCCGTACTATTTTATTGTCTTTTGCAAATCAGATCAATATCGAATTCGGAGAACCTCCTGTGAAGGAAGGCCATGACGCAGAAGATGGGAATTGTGTGCCTCGAATGCAAAAATTTCATTTGCAATGTCGTGGCAAATCTCATATTCGTTATGCTCTGTGTAAAAAAAATCTAACAGGCTACCGGTGCCGGGCCTGCAACCGAGCCCTTCATTTTGACTCCTTCGAACAGTATCACTTAAAGAATAATTTGCTTAGATTTGGTTATTTTCCTCATTCTTGAATGTTTTTTTTAATATTGAATTTTTTTATTATTTTGCGTATTTTCCATTAATATTTTTTTTTTCATTGAATTATAAACAAAGGCAATCATTTATTTTATATTATCAATATGAATCTCACAGTAGACTGCACTTAACCCATAGTTGACATAAATTTTGCTTAGAGGGGTTACCTCCAAGAGTTGCGTTTAGGCATCAATTTTCTAGACGCTCTGGTGAGAGGGTGGGCGGGCGGAAAATTCTAAAACTGATTTTGGGATCTTCTTTAAGTCTATACTATCGGGTTATAATGATGATTCAAGTTTATAAAAATAAAAAATAATTCATGGAGGTAATGGGTTAATGAATTAATATTAATGTAATAATTAACTATGTACTTTATTAAACATTCACACTGTTTGCACGGGCAAAATATTACCAATCGGACTTAACAAAATATATCACGTCATGTCATCATAGGTATATTCCAGCTTGATATTCAATTTCAAATATATTCGTTGATTTTGAAAGTATCCAAAAATGAATAACCGATTTTGAAAGAAGGTAAAAGACTCATTCAGATGTTGATTTTACAAATGGATATATATAATATAAAATTTTAAACGAAAAATTTGTAAACTGCGTACCGTTGAATTTTTTTGTGAAATGTTCACCAATTTATACGAAACCAAAACATAATTTAATTGAACAAAGGCATTATAAAACACTTAATTTCTTTTTCCTTTGACATAAAATAATTATTTAAAAAATTGTCCAATCTTGACCAAGTGAACTGTTTGGCGATTTTCCGTTTAACAGATTTTTTTTTTCAAAGAATACGGCAAAGTCTACAGCAAAACTTTTAAATGCAAAAGCGTGAAGTTCTCTCTTTCTAAATCTGTTTATATAATATATATTATACACAAAGACTATTCTAATAAGTCGCACCACGCCATGGTCCGCGTTGAGAGCAATAGGCAAAACACAGTGGGTCGCTTGTGTACGCCATTAATGCATACCAGTTTTGCACAACACTACTACACGTACAATGGAGTGGTGTGGTTTAATCAACTAGCAATAGAGCTGAGATTAGAACCTGACTACAATAAATTCAAAAATAAATTAAACAATAATATCTTAAATAATTTAGCCACTTAGAACCGCATTAACCTTTAATTAACAATACTTATTCAAAAATTTATTTTAAATTATTATTTTTTTTTTTAATATTATTTTATTTTTTTTACACATTCGATTTATGTAAGTACGTAAATATAATGTATGTGTTATAATTTTTAATTTTAATTTTTTTAATTTAAAAAATATATATATATTTTTCTCTTCCCTTTACACACGAGTAGTTACACTCTCGTAAAGGTTATATATTATATACATATGGTCAGTGGTTGAGTGGGCATAGCGCTTGGGTCCCACCCGAGCGTCGCGTGTTCGATTCCTCGGCTGGCTAAGTCCTCCATCACAACACAAGCAACATTTTCGGCTTTCTGTGGTGGTAGTAGGAGATTTTCAAATATTGTTGGGTTATTCGTAACCCGGGAATGTTTGTCTTTCTTTTAAAAAAATAAAAAATAAATAAATATGTTTATACTGTTTATAATCAATGTTGCATGTTAGTATTTAATGATTTGAGTTTAATCCCTTTGTAACCTGAAAATGTAATTACTCATGATTACATTACATGTATATGTATATAAAAACTAATAAAAAAAAAAATAAATAAATATGACCATAAAAGGAGTTTTAAGAGGACGTGTTATTTTGTGACAGATATAGCACTACATGGCCCGAGTGGTTACAATATGTCCTAATATGTAAAGGCCTATTTAGGCGTATACAAAAAAAAATCTATTTTCTTATACGTGTATATTATGCACGTGACATAGGTATGTTTCGAAAATGATTTAACTTTAGTGGTTAACCGCTTATAAACATTTACTGGTTTAGTATCCGCATAAAATTGTAACGACTATATAAAGTAGGTCACTTTTGAACCGTGGAACACGTGGAAAGCGCTCAACATCTGGACTATCGTTAAATTTATTAGTTTTCAGACGAAACCGTCATGCATAACGTTAAGTTTAATGGAAGAAAATCGACAACGATTTCGATGATATAACAATAATATATTGTACAACTGTACAGTGCATACTCTACAGTAGGTAGGCACTGAAAAATTGTATACAGGAACATGTCTGACAAATAAATGTTGAAACAAAAGAAGGACGCTGCTGCATTAGTTTAAATGGCAACACCAAGATGGTTCAACTGATAAAAAAGTCCTTGTGGATATCTTTCGCACTACGTATAGATAATGTATAATTGATACATGGTGTTCAGAGTTTAGTGGTGCATTCAGGAAGGAGTTGATTTTCCATCGTATTATTCTAGGACAATTTAAAATCTAATTTTTCAAAAAACATCTGACGCACTATACACTCTAATGTACTGTTCCTTTCTTTCTAAACAATCTGTGTATATATGTGTATTCTTCTGTATTTGATAGTATTTTTATGACAGTCCTGATGATAGTACGGAAGCACCGAAACCGGTAGATTATAAAATATCAATAAAGTGACTTAAAACCAAGTAATTTCTTTTATTAATTTAATATTTGTAAGAGAGATAAGCGACGAGCAAGGAGAATTTGTTTCTTTACTTACATGTTTATAATGAATAATATCAAAGTAGCCTATTTTAGACCTTAATTCAAAATAAAATCTATGTCGAAGAGACGCGCACGTTAAAGCCATTTTCAATGAAAACGTTA
This sequence comes from Limnephilus marmoratus, assembly GCA_917880885.1. Lineage (NCBI taxonomy): Eukaryota > Metazoa > Arthropoda > Insecta > Trichoptera > Limnephilidae > Limnephilus > Limnephilus marmoratus. Next base: position 11,206,653 of record OU862908.1, read on the forward strand.
CAAAAGGGTCACGCCGTTTTCCCTTTAATATAAACTGTCAAATTCGGAAGGTAAGCATAACATCACATCTGATGAAAGTAGGTATAATTTAATTTGTATTAGAATAACTCTCTTTTCATAACTTTGAAGGTTATTCCAATCAATGAAGATAGAAGAACAAGACATAGAAAAATAAAAAGATAACGATAAACTTGAACCCAGTCGTTCTTTTGTCTTGCCGGGAAAAACGCCTCTACTAATTCGGCTATTGAGACCTCTTATTCAAATGTCATTTCTCCAACAAAAACAAAAAAATAGTTAAAGTTTTTTTTCGAATAGGTATATTGTTAATTCTGAAAATTGAAATATGTCCCGAATGTTCCGTTTATCCCTCAGACGAGAAGTTCTGGGTTGGAGTCCCAGTTGCGACCGTTATCTTTTTATTATGATTTTTGTGTCTTGTTCTTTTTCATATTTCGTTTAGATTACTAGTGTTATCTTCTTCAATGATGTATTAAAAAGCATAATTAATTCCAAATTCAGCGTTGACGTAATAATAGAGAAAAAAGTTCTTCTTTCAAACAGAACATAACAATACGATTTGAATTATTTTCAGAAGATGATGAACTTTTAAAGCAAAATCGACCCATAACGAAGCAATATTGATGCAATCATCACTAAAAAACATTTGTCTGGAATACCCACCATTGTTTATTTATATTTAAAGCGAAATAATAATTATGCACATTCATCAACATTTATATCACGTATGCCTCCGCGTCTGCGTTGGACGGTGGATTGGTAGGTACTCCTACCAGCATTGCTTTGTAAGGAAGTAAACCGGAGGCTGGCGAGTGAACTCAGTGAACGATTCTACGAATTAATATGCGACAACTTTGCACAAACAAACTAAACAAATAATATTATCCTGTTTTATAAACGTACAGGAAAGATACGGTAAATAAGTAATAGTAAATTGTTTACTTGATACTTCGTTTTTCTAAACCTATTTTTATAATTCAATTAAAATAAAATTTAATAATGTTATTATTAAGTTCTGCAGGTATTTTAGTTTTTAGCCATTTTTAAACTGTAGTTAAACCATTCTGAGACTTATTTATGTGATTCTAAATTTCAATTTTTTAAGGTTGTTAATTGTTAATCCAATTTGCTGAGAAAATAATTGAGGCAGTAGATACTCTATTAAGTGCGGTACTTTGAAATTTGTTTTCCCCGCACTAAATGTCAGGGTTTTCTTAATTGTTTAATAATGACGTTACTGCTATGACTCATTTAAGTGCGTTATATTGTTTAGGTTTTGTAAACATAATAAGAAGTGGGGAATAAATTATTTTCCTTAAAATAAAAACTAAAATACTTGCAAAGTTTAATAATAACATTATTATTTTTTTTTTTAAATTAAATGGAGTTCTACGAATTAAACATAAAAAATATCTACTTACTTGATTTTTAGGGAAAAAAAGTTGTTTTGACGATACTGTAAAAAATGATAGCATAAATTCTTTTAAAACGTTATTTACAATAGTAGTAACTAAGTTCTCGATATGAAGTTAATAACCGAATTAAAACAATCTAGATGCTAGATTAAACAAACTCTTGTACATTATTATGTTTTCAGATAAAAAGAATAAAACATTTCTAAAAACAATCGTAAATCCTTCAATGTTTAATCTATGATTATTATTATCCACATATTTCAATTCCATCTGCATTTTTCAGAACGGACGTGACACCATTTCTAATCAGCAAGGCTAAATACGGAAAAGTATTTGAATAATTTCTGCATAAAGTGTATTTTAAAGGCGTACTGGAGAGTGATTTTTGTGAATGAATAATACGGCTTGTTTGATGTTGATGTCATTGAAAACTTATGCATTTATTTTTGCAGAGATGGTTTTTTTTTTCAAATTCTTTAGTAATTTCTACCGTTACTCGGGGTGTAACAATGAGAGAATCTAAATTAGAGATGCCACGCATATTCGGCTATTATTCGGTATTCGGCCGAATACCGAATATAAAATTATGAAAAAAAAACAGACTGTCAGTTTATTTTTTGTTTTCACTACAAATTTCATAATATTCCCAAATAGGTATTTTTTTCTTAATTGTTGCCATTTCGTAAAGCTTTTTGCAAACCAACAGTGACATTTTTAAAGATATAGACACTATAAGTATCACAATTTGATGTACCAATCAACAAATACGGTCACGGCGTAGTTAAACGCACGCACTTCAATGATGCAGCTCGGAACCTCTCACCCGCGAAATGTACGCCGCCGAATATTCGGCCCTTCGGTCGAGAGCCTAGCCGAAAATTCGGTATTCGGCAAAATCACTATTCGTGGCATCTCTAATCTAAATCTTAATATAATAATTTCTTTGTGTGTCCCTTATGCGGTTCGTAAACCATTCATCCGATTGCGATGAAACTTTGGTGAGTTGTTGTGCGCACGTCGGCGATTATTTCAAAATACATATAATGGTGAGCTCTAGCGTTATGAAATTTGTATAAGAAAATTTCAATAGGTGGAACGCGAGCTGTTTGTAAACTGAATGTACCGGGACTGAATCCATGAACCGCGTAGAACCGCAGGAGGGGGAAAGCAGGGAAAGTGGAGGGAAAACGCGTGAGGGGAAGGGGTCGCGGGAATGGAAGGGGAGGCGGAAGGGGAATGGGAAAGGACACGCAGGGAGAAACAATTTGCATCGCTTGCCGGGAACGCGCTAGTATAATATCAAAAATAAACATTTTTCCAGGAAACTTTGAAACCATCCTCGTCTTATCAATGCATTTAATACTTTACCTACAACATATAAGGTGTAATGAAGGTAGGGTTTAGGATGTAAGAAGATAGGAATTTTTTTGTAATATGACACGTCCAATTTACATGATGCAGATTGTGCATTCTTCACTTGAACACATCTTGGCTCGTTTATAATACACATCATCAATAAACATCATACGGGTGTATCACGTTACTTATTATGTTATTTTACCTACATCTAAGTTTTGAATAGTGATCTGTTTAATACAAAATATTAACATTTTATGACGGGGAAGGTGACCTAGGTACTTGCCACTCACATACAACAGGTACCTCCTACTCGAAAATATATTGATTTTTAATATAATAATATGTTTGTTTTAATAGCGCCAAAGCGTGCCTAACCTACGTGAGTATAATAAAATTACAGACGAAGACTTATAAACTGTTGAATCGAATTACCGTCAAAAACAGTACCTTGTGTTTTTAGCAGCGGGTAAATTATAGGAACATGAAAAGAAGTAAACCCGAAAGCCTTCGTGAATACCGGAGCGCGCAAGACAAATTTCCAAAGCAAAGTTTCTGAAAAAGAAAACCGAGATATATTTTGAGAAGGAGGCCCAACACCCTCGACACCGAGGCGAGGCGAGGCACTCATCTTTATGAAAAGGAGGCTTTGAGTTAGCAAAGCGTAAAAACCTCCGGAAGGAACTTCTTGTCTTTCACAGTTCGTGATTTGTATCTCACTGTACTAATGACCAACAACTGGAACACCTTGATCAATGTTAGCAGTGCATTCATTTCAGATATACTCCAAGGGACAAATTTATTATTTAATTAAATGAAGACAATATTAGCGAAACTCAATCGAAAATCTGGAGACAGAAAAACAAGAAAAAGATATTGGCTCCACTGGGACCCGAACCCAGGACCCTTTGCTTACATGGCAAGTGCTCTACCAACTGAGCTACGGAACCTATATCCAATTCGGTCACTTTTAACAGTATCGTCGTATTTCGACTAAGAACAACGCCAATAATATGTGCGTTAAGAAAATGAAGATAATGTTGGTAGTTCTTAGTCGAAGTATGATACAGTTAAAAGTGACCGAATTGGATATAGGTTCTGTAGCTCAGTTGCTAGAGCACTTGCCATGTAAGCAAAGGGTCCTGGCTTCGAGTCCCAGTGGAGCCAATATCTTTTTCTGATTTTTCTGTCTCCAGATTTTCGATTGAGTTTTGCTAATATCGTCTTCATTTAATTAAATATCATAATTTGAGATTTGACTCATAAAGTTAAAAATTAAGAATAAAAATACAAATTTATTAGTTAACCTATCTCAATCTGACAATCCTACTCCCTTGATAATAATGAATATCTTGACCACAAAGTAGAAAATCCGAATATATGTCATAACAACAACAGTCTGGAATTTCTAGGTGAACTCGACTACTTTCTTACAACTTTATTTCCCATTTGAGCTTTGAACCTTTGAAATACTCATCAAACTGTCAATGAATTAGACTTGTTTGTTCCGGTGACCGGACAATACAGAATGAACTCAACTCAATATCTCCTTTGAAAGGTCATTAAAAGGGATGAAAAAAATGGTTAAATAGGTTACGTTACGTTACGTTAAATAGGTTATTGGCTATTTTTTTCCATAGCTTTTAATGACTTTTCTAACAGGTGTTGAGTTGAGTTTGAGATTCTGAGTTGTCATGGAACCGTTTGTTCCACACTATTAAATTGATCAATAAGCTAGTTGCTTCGCGAAATCATACGATATGAGTTGTGTCAATGTCATGTGTCAACTTGTAAACTAGATTCAATAACATTAAAATGAAATAAACGGGTTTAGAAGTTTTTGCGACATAAATAAGTACACGAATTCCAACCAAAATGAATTTATGCAAAGGACATGTAACTACTATAAAATTAAATTTGCACGTTTAGAAACACTTGCTGACATATTCACTGCTAGTTACTTTCGCTACAGAATTTCTTTGTATAACATTCTACGTGCGAATAATACATAACACATATTCATGATGATTAAATTAATGGTACCTAATATTTTTAAATTACCTGCGTGGCAACTTTCCTTTATCCCTGTCCTCTCCTTACCCGTCCCAATTCAAATACCTGTTTCGCACCCTATTTTCTCTACAGTTATAATCGCATTTATTTTATTGCTGTGTTTTTATATTTAGGTTTATCACTTGTTGAATCTACACCTGTATTATATATATATTTTTTTAATTGCTGCTTTGTCCTGTTTTTTTTTTTCTTTTCTTAAATATTCTAGTTTTCATTCAGTTACTTTTATGTTTCTAAATACCTATGTGTGAACATTAATAATTGGTCTTTTTTTGTTATCCTCTTATGTATATTATATTATTAAGACTGTTTATGTTCCTTAAATAAATAAATAAAACAAATAAATTAAAAATTAAAAACACATGAAAATTTTACATTAGTATAAAACAATTCATTGCGTTCACTGCACTTGGAGATAATGTAAATATAAACTTCAAATATAGTGGAAAGTAAAACGACCTAAACAAGGAATATATTGTAAGAAATAATTTCAACTGCGAGAATGCCATTTTAATCGATAAATATAATATAGAAAAGAAAATTACTTTATTGAATCTCAGAGCACTAACTACAAATATAATAATGTGCATACTTACATACCCACATAATGGTCATCAATTATTCGCTTTCGTTTATTTAATCGGTGGAATACAAAGATGAATGATTTCTGCACAAAAATAATGTTTATGCCTGTACTCTGTTCAGTTGTGATTTAATCTCTAAGATTAATGTCTTGATCCAGCGATTTCAAAACTGTAGGTCGTAAAGATTTTGAAATTATAATAATTCATCTTAAGTTAATTTAACTATTTCGCAGAGATAGAAGAGCAAATGGACTAATCGGAGTCGTACTTGGGTAGAAATTTTTTACAAAAAAAATAAGATTTACAGCAATGGCTGAACTAAAACCATACTGCGAAACAATCAATGAGCGCAAGACATTACCTGGGTATCTAGTACGGTCGATCGATAAGGATTGTATCGATAACTTTCGGTAACTTCCCATCATTCCCTAGCATGACTGCAGATCGCCAACGAAGTTCACAATGATGACTAAGTGTTCTTAACATATTCAATTTCAAGTTTTTAGGTTAGCGATCTGCAGTTGTCTTAAAGAACGGTGAGGATTTAAGAAAAGTTATCGATACAATCCTTGTCGATCGACCGTGCTAGGGGTCCTGGGGAGTAAAAATTACTTTACGATAAAGATAGAAAAAGATAGTTACGTACGTTTCCTTACCTATCAATTATTTATCTATTAAGTAAAGCTTGGTAGGTAACGTAATATATAAGTATCCGATATTATTTGACTGATCCTAGCGAAGACCAGTTTTGACTTGACCACTTCACTTGTAAGATGGTCAATCTGTAAATTTAATTTTGGGTTCCGTGTCCGGTCAATCCTATCAAGGTGGTAGCCGTTTTTGATAGTACCTTTTTATTCCGCCAAAGGGCGTGAGTGTTGCGATTGGTGCGAGCTGTCAAGTCGGAATAATCAACATGACGCGATGTCTACTGGTCACAGAGCTACTAAAAGTTACGTACATTTAATAATTAAAGAATTGTCACATATATATCTAATTTTTTCTCACTATAACCAATATAATGTTTGTTTTTATAATTTAAAATATATAAATAAAAAAAATTGAGTGCAGTTAACAAGCGGTAGAAGCGAAACTTTACCAAAACAATCTCAAACTATGAAGAACAAAGAGCCTTGAAAAGTGAGGTCATAATCAAAGCGCAGACATCGCGTCTTTTCCGTTTTATATCTCAACCAATAGGAGCCTTGATGGGAGTGTAATGCTTCGCACGTGCTGTACGCGTCATTTCCATTTCATCCGAATTCCGAATCGCTAACAAGGAAGTTTCACTTCAAAAATAAATTAGGGTACACAATCTGAAAAGTTTTGGAGACCCTGTCAGCCTTCGTAGCAAAGATTTCGACGCATTTTTTTCTGTATTTTACATAATGATTCTCAACAAATAAGTTACGATGAATGAGCAAAAAATGTGCAAATAGTTAAAAGGTCATTTCACGGCACAATGATTTTTTCGAATGTTGATAAAAATATAAGAAATATGCGCTCTCTGATAAACGCACACCTATTTGCAAATGTAGCAGGTACAAAAATGTTACGTTAAATCACAGAAGAAATTCTAGATAAGCAATGTTTAGGAAAACGAAAAATAATAAATAAAATATAATTAAAACAATTTTTAAACTTACATGTTTTGCGTAATGCCAAAACGCCTGTATCGCAAATTAAACAAATCACACCGTCAAATAACAACACTTAAATTGATATCAATACACCTTTATTCAATCGATTCCAATTTGAATATCAACGGTCAAATTTATTCCTTCCGCTCAGTGCTGTAACCGATCTTGGTCCTAGAACTTGGTAAAGATCGATACACTGGTTCAGAGAAATTCTAGAATATTTCTGAAGACTGTCGCTGCAATTTCACTGTTCAGATTTCGAAACTAAAAGCACTTTCAGCTTCTAAGCTCTCGGAAAACGATTGAAGTGAGAAACGTCGTCGCTCGTAGCGAATACTCGTCTTGGTCGAACGCGCCGCGGCAAAAGACAAAAGCCCACTGACTAGTGACTGACTACTGACTGCTAACGTGCTAACTGGTACTGACTGCCGACTTCACTAAAGCCAGCCTGAAGCATGCGGCGCCGTACTATTGTGATTGTGTACACGAGTGACTATACCTAGCGTGGTGGGTGTTTCGTATCATGACTAAGAAAATGTCGTTTGTTTTTATTCAATTGATAAGCCTCAACAATGTGACTAACGAACATGATATCACATGTATCACATAGATACCATTCATTGTATTCGCAGATATTAGAATACGTCAGTTGAATGAACCAGTTTAGGCGGGAGTAAGTACATTTATGGTCGTAAGATTTTCAATTGCTCGAAGGCAGTGGAGCTATAGTGTCCGCATTTGGGAAATATGATGAAGTTGATGATATGGGGAGTTGATGATAGAGGTAAAGAAAGATAAGAAGGAATCAAAATTTGAAAACATGTTATAAAAAATATTATATATACCCACTACGAAAAATTACAACGCATTGGCAGTCGAGAACAATGATGAAACCTAAGACATTTTTCATGATTCTTTGCTAACATAAATAACTAAATTATCATTTTTTTAGCTTGATATAATTTATTTTAAAACTACTTAAACTACATTTTTCATTAAACTTTTATTAACAGTCAATTTCGTGAGTACATAATTCTTGATTTCAAAATTTCTCTTTATTTCTCTACCCACCTTCTTCCTTTTTATAATTATTACTCACAAATGTATTCATTAGTTAATAATAAGAACCGTTCTCATCCCAGGCATATTTACTGATATTGTATGAACCTACGTCATAGTTACTATAACCATGTATAATTTAATACGCATTGTCACTTGTTAATAAACAAATATTAATAAATAAATAAACAAACAAAATACGATTAAATAAAGAGAGAAATATTTCAAATATAGTTAGGTGAAAATAGATGTAACCGACCATTTTTTTTGTCCAAACATTATATTCAGATTCAAGGAACGATACGTCATTAAACATAAACGCAGATAATTATAATACGTTGTGTGTCACAACCAATGTTGAAAAAATAGGTTATTATTTAAGATAGAAATTAAGCAACGTATGGACAAAAACAAGATATAAATAATTGAAGAGATATATATTTTAATTCTGCGAAAAAAACCTTAATATTGGTTGAGAAGATTGCATCGCATTAGGTACTAAATCAGCAAACATAAGCTTAGTTAGATAATATTCGGCAGTGCTGAGTTATTCTGAAACTGTGAACAACCTGCTATCTTTGGAACATTGGATATTAAGCGTGTAGACATGAAAATCACTGTTTTTCTTAGGAATGTCTCAAAGCGGACGATAAAGCCGCTCTTATCAGAATGTTGTAAGTTGTGATGTTGTGGAACTTGAAGAAGGTATTTCACTGATAACCCAGTACAAGGAATGTTAAAATATTATTTATCTACGAATGGTATTTAACAATGTAAATTAGACTGAAGTGTAAGTTGGTACACAATTGAGTACCTACATCTACGAATGGAAACGTTTTACAGAAGATAAGAAAAATAAATAAGAATATTTAATATAATGAAACAGCGAAAAGAGGCTTTAAAAATGGTGGACACAATATACCTGTGGATAATATTTGTTAAGAAGACTCAATTTGTATCTGAAACTCCTTCCACGAATTCAAATAAAATAGTGAATAAAAAGAAATTCTTTAAATGTTGTATAAAAATATTAGGTTAATGAAAGATAAACACAAACTATCAAAAATAGTCACACTTGAAACATTTTTCATAAGAAATGTGATAATATTAATTTGGTAATACGTTCGATAATAATGCGATAATCAATCTTCAAGGGTCAAAGTTGGGTTAGGTCGGCTTAGATACATAATACCCGGCCTGGAATAAAATTAAAATAAGGGAAATGTAGATCCAGTAAAACTTGAAAAAGTATCAAACACCCGAGTACAAAAGATACTTGAATACAAAAACCATCCAGTAACAGGGAAACATTGCCACAGACAAAAAAAAAACAGAAATGTTGAATACGAGAAGGTACATCGTCGTTTTTGTTTCTCACTTCATCATCTAACGAGGAGAAACATGTGAAGAAAGAAAGGTGATGTTTTTGGAAATGCGGTGAACAGAAATAATACATGAATATGTTTCTCCATTCATATGATTTTTCTTGTCAATCCGTTGCTTCAAAGCTGTTGAACAATGTACTCCAATTAAAAATCGTATCTGTACATTAACTAAATTGTATGTACAGATATTTCTCATTACATGACGATTGTGAAACATTTTCTTATAATTAAATATTCGACGGTTCATGTGTCCCACGCCAGCAAACCGTTTTTGCAAGAATTAGGCAACATGTTTGACAAGCATTATTGTAGGTATTGTACGATGCCTAATCAATCGTATAACGTTGCATGGATATTATTATGTTCTAAACTTCACATTAGAAAGAAAATTTGTTATAATTAGGTTAGGTTAGAAATAACAGATTTAGGCAAAACAAAATAATCGGTTGTTGGCTTAGTCAAGTTTTGGACATTGGACGAAAACGATGAAATTACCTATAACCTCGAATATTTCTAAGAAATTTGAAGAAAAATAATTTCAGACTAAACTAAGAATTAGTGCAATTACGCCATCTTATATACGAGTATAAGATAAGTATTCAATCTCGAATACCTTCTCTTTCCCGCATGGCTTCGACCCTTACTAGTTAGGGACGAGGTATGCTATTGGTTAGAATTAGCACCCCTCCGTTCAGGCTTACAGATGGTCTGATCGATATAAGGTCGTGTGGTACCTCGAGAAAGTAAGTTGCCTTCCAGGTCATCCCGCGCATCTTCAAGGGAAAAAAACTCCGGCACGTCTGACATACATGTTCAGCTAAGGGAACGTACCCATACTACGTGACACTTTTGGGGGGGGGGGGGATCTTCAAAATGTCACGCTCCGTACAAATGAGCGGCGGGTTGCTTAGGATTTTGGTCACCGGGGGGGGGGGGGGGGGGTTAAAAATTGCAAAAAGTTGGTCACGTAGTATGGGTACGTTCCCTAACCCAGAGTGAATAATACTCGGAACGTCGTAACCCTTTTGTTAAAAAGTTTTGACGAGCGGTTTAGGAAACAATTAATTTCCTTTGGGCTAAGTACCTATAAAGTTACCGTTATACTCGTGGTTTTGTACTGTTTTACTATTATTGATTGTACCTACTCCGAATAAAGACTGATTTGTGTTTACCCCCAAAAGTAATTGTGGATTTTATATAATAACCTCCGGTATATTAAGCATTAAGCATTATATCTATAAGATATGGTAGGATGTATGGCTTCCCACTTCGCGCGTATAAAATTACGCATGGACTCGTTTAATTACATCACTCGACCGTGGATCGTTTTCACGCCAAATCCCCATCGCTAAAAGCTTTGAGCCAACCTTCAAACCCAATAAAATCATTTTACTTTCAGCTAAAGGTTTAAAATAGAAAACCAATTAAAACAGCATGAAGGCCATCGAAAGGAAAACATTACCAACCTACGCATTTTCGTCATGTTTTATAACGCCACATTCGTTTTAAAAAATGGTCGTAAACGATAAGATTTTTATCTTACTAAGTAATTATTGCAACAGTGAAAATGCTCCTTTTCGTAATCTGTTCAAACAATAGGTGTTAATACTGTTCATACGTTGACTCTATTGTACGACAAAATTCCGAGCTAAGAATTTTAACAATTATTTATGATGGGTGTCGCGTGATATTGTCTCCTAAACAAAATTAACGCGAAAACAATACGGCAAGCAATTGACGCAAAAGCAGGTACCTTCTTGTTAAATACTCAAATTGATTGTTTGCTTTTAACTGCGTAATTTCCAGAAATTAATTATGTAATTAGACACCACTGAATTATTTCACCCATTCAATAAAAATTATGCATTGTTAAGCTTTTCTCGAAAATAAGCACAACAGTCTCTTTGTTCAATTGAAAGAATTTGAATGCAATTTTAATAATTATTATTGTGTTGTTTGTAATAGTACATTCCAGGTTTATCGCAGGTATTCTGACAGTATACACATTTTTGCAAATTACCTACTTATGTCGGTAACTACCTACTTCCTTGGCGCTTTCATAAAATTCCTAATGCTACATTAATTTTTTAATTTATTAGACTGACAAAATACGAGTTTATAAGTTATTTCTTACTCACGGCGAGGAGTGGAAATTAAACGAATAATAAGTGGTCATAATTCATAATAGTTGTCTTATCGCAGGAGTTTAAATACACTTCTAAATTGGTTACATTACAGAGTTCATAACGTTTAAACGTACTTCACTATCTCAAAACACCCACGTCAAGTATTCTAATCTTCGATCAACTATGATATCTAATACGTAAGTTATAAAAAATAATTTTACATTTAACATTTCGGTTCAATCTATACACATAAGTATTAAGGCAGGCATGAAAAAACTTTTTTTTTTAAATTAAATTTAAGATTATAAAGTTCTGAAGTATTTTAGTTTTAACTTTTGTGACAGCTGTTTCGGCTCACAAGGCCATTTTCAAACTGTGTTTAAACCACTTTGAGTCGACTTATTTATATGATTCTAAAAGAACAATGTTTAAATGTGTCTAAATTGATTTATTACCGGTTAAAGCAATTTGCTGAGAACATAATTGAGACAGTTGACACACTATTAGTTGGGTAATTTGAAATCTGTTTTCCCCGCATTTTAATGTGTTGTGTTCTTAAATGTTTAATAATGACGTTACTGCAATGACTTGCTTAAGTGCGTTATATTGTTTAGATTTTGTGAACATACTATACATCGCTCTTGAGGCGATTTTTCGCAAAAACAGCGTTATATAAGTTATTCAAATTTATTATTTATTATTATTATTATACTAAGAAGTGGGAAATGGATATTTTTCCTTGCTTTATTAATTACGGTTACATTAGGGTCAGTCGTTCGTTTAAAGTTTAAACGAATACCTTACACACCCTCAAAAATTGAAAATTAGAATCATATAAATGAAAGTGCTTTAATCACAGTTTTAAAATGGCCTTGTAAACGGAAACAACTGTCAAAAAAGTAAATACTAAAATTCTTGCAGAACTTAATAAAAACCTAATTAAATTTCATTTTAATTAAAAAAAATTATAAATTAAATGAAGTTCCACGAATTAAACATAAATAAAAACAATTAACAAAAAATTGCAATTTTTTCCTTCATACAATATACACGTGGTTCAAGAATTTGAACAATTCATCATTCAATTATGACCGGTCAGTGGTTGAGTGGGCATAGCGCTTGCGTCCCACCCGAGCGTCGCGTGTTCGATTCCTCGGCTGGCTCCATCACAACACAAGCAACATTTTCGGCTTTCTGTGGTAGTAGTAGGAGATTTTCAAACATTGTTGGGTTTTATTCGTAACCCTGGAATGTTAGTCTTTCTTTAAAAAAATAAAAAAATAAATAATCAAATTCAATGTTCTGTGAGAGTCCTATTCAAGTTCTCTCTTACACAAAGAACTGTGAAACAACCGACCCACTGTTAAATAATAACAAAACTTGAATAGAATTTAATATGATGAATTGTTAAAATTAAAAAGCAAACAAATTAATAACCAGAGGGGGGGGGGGGGTGTTCTTCTTTGCCAAAAGATAATTAATAAAATAGCTGACAAATGTCTATAAAGTGAAAACTTCTTTAGAACCGTCATGATTTGAAACTCAATGAAACGGAAACGAGCTATACTAAAAAAAGACAAACACATACATCTACAGGATTTAGAATCTGCGAGAGAATGAGATAGTAATAAAATATTTATTTAATTCACGAGTACTCGATTCCAATAAAATACAACAAACCCACAGTCCCGCGTAAGTCTCCTTTGGTGTAGTGATATAAAGCGCCTGACGAACATTTGCAGACATTTGGCGAACCAACCAAAAAAAAAAATTGGAAAATTAATATCCAATCTTCAAACCACTCCAAAATGAACATGCAAAAGAAAACAAAAAAGAAGCGACATCTAGCGACCCCGAAGAAGAAAACACAAATACTAAAAAGATGACCAAATGTATAGGAAAAGGTACACTGGAATTCGACGACAAAAATAAAGAAAAAAAAATATTTCTTCATGGTAAAATTAGTAAATTTACCTTCACCGCCTACAAATTTTTGTGAGAAATATTATATACCTAAATTTTTAGAAAATAAAATAACTATGTAAATTGATTTCAAAGTGAGAAAGACCCCAATAAATAATATCGAATAAGATAAAGTATACTTTCGAATGTTTTAATGGAAGAAGGCATTTATTGAGGAATTATGATGTATAGATGTTATAATTTAATTGGCCCTGGTTTCTCGCAAACTACGGAAATGTTATGTAAATGATGCTGCTTCATAATAGTTAAGATTAAGTGGACGTGATATTTGATATTTCTTGGTGTAAAAATGGCTTTCTATAGTGTTTTTCAATCGCTCTAACGGCGATTTCTCACAATATTATTACATTTCTATTATCGCCGAATCTCTTATAAAATCTGCCTTCACACACGTTTTAATTCATGCATTTCACTGCAATTTGTAACGAAGGTGTAAAATCGACGTAATAGGTGTGAAATGTATAATTTAACTGGAGATACCGTTAACCCCTCAGGCCTCGGGGATATTTTGTTAAAAGGTTAAAATATTTCCGCTTTAAAATAAAATTCAAATAATTTGCATATTTTTTAATGTAGCCGAAAACTAAAAACTGTTTTTAACCCGAGGGGTTAATTTCTTATAACAAATCATGACATGTTTTATGCAAATGCCTACGTAAATGATTTTCGCATCCTGCTCTGGACGCATTTTTTCAAACAGTTATATTTTGATTATTATAAGCAATTAATTATCAGCCTGAAACACTCATCTACACTGAAAAAATCTTCCGAGAAAAGATACTTGCCGCCAACGGGACTTGAACCCGTGTCCTTCTGATTGCCGGTCAGGTGCTCTGACCACTGAGCTATATACTAGTGTTTCATTCAACGATTACTGTTTATTACATTTTTTCCACCTGAAAACAACCAACTTTATTTTTGTGAGAGAGACATTGTTAGTGCTAGATCTCTCGCTAGGTGGCGTCGAGACAAATTATGTCTACATTATCTATGTCTACAAATATCTTTTCTCGGAAGATTTTTTCAATGTAGATGAGTGTTTCAGGTTCATAATTATTGCTTATAATAATTGTTACCCTTTGTGCTATGCATAAAAATCTTGTCTTAAACATTAGTTTTTTTTATTAAAAAATAATAATTAAGTTATATTTTAGATTTATTTTCTTCTTTACACGGAATGCTCTGCTTGTGGAATAAAATTGACCGAAAGAAAAGCAATCATCTTGATTGTTAATGATGGATTCATTAACAATGAGGTGCTTGGGGCTAGTCTTCGACAAATCCAAATGTTTTTTTGTTTTAAAAGTATTAAATACAAATCCAAATAAGCAAAGAGAAGGACAAACTTTGTTAAATATTGTACAGATGGATATAATTTTTGAAATGAAACAAAATAAGAAAATTGACAACTTCTTCATTTTTTTAAATGAGCTCTTCACAGGACGTCCCGAGGAAAATAATTTTGATCAGGGCCTATATCATCTTAGGTCTTTTTAAGGAAAGGAAAGAGGAGAAATTCTGGGAAGGAAAATTGTATGCGGGAGAGGTAGTAATCTGTGATCAGTGTGTTCAGCAATGACGGACGTATGAATCCATCCCTCCAATTGCGGTGTAAAGCCATGGGTCGAGAGACTCTGGCTGGAGAGGTCAAACTGAGAGAAACGGAGAGGTCAAACTGTAGTAATCTGTGATCAGTGTGTTCAGCAATGACGGACGTATGAATCCATCCCTCCAATTGCGGTGTAAAGCCATGGGTCGAGAGACTCTGGCTGGAGAGGTCAAACTGCGAGAAACGGAGAGGTCAAACTCTGGCTGGAGAGGTCCTCCCTCAACCAGGCTCTCTCTATCCGGCATATATGCATGTAACGAGACGCGAACCGAACGAATTATGACCGAACGAAACGCCACTTGCGATTACCTCGTTCCTGACCCATAAATCGTGGTATGTATACGTAGCCCAAGATGGTAAAATTTGAAATACTCCCATTAAAATCAATATTCTCAACCGATTTATATTAAGAATGACAGCCTCCGTATCGCATATCTTTTGATCTAATTAACGAACCCACTCATTCAAAGACCAATTGACATCTGGAGCAGTTAAAACATCCTGACTTGGACTCTACATATATCACGTTTTCCAGTCCAATTCCCAGAAGTGTTCTACACTGGTGATAGCGGTTATGCAACAAACGGCGGCGAAATGTATGAAAGCGGATACTTTGTACTCCCTACCCGAGTAGTGTTGACCCAAGAGGGGGACGTTGGGAACTGCTTGGGAATAATAATTTATTGTGAACTATCGTTGGGCAAATCGTGCCAAGGATGGGAGCCTAATTTTACGGTTCGTATAATTCGCTGAATTACATCTGTTTGAATGTTGAATGGATTTCTTCTTAGAAAAATAAACACTTTACATATCTGCTTTATATCCTCGACTGACCGTCAAAAGACCTGTTTTTACTGAAATCATTATTATCATTATCATTACATAGTATAAAATGAAGTCGCTCAAAATGTATGTGCGCATAGATCTTTAAAACTACGCAACGGATTTTCATGCGGTTTTCACCAATAGATAGAGTGATTCAAGAGAAAGGTTTATATGTATAATACATAATACATTAAACATATAGTAGAGAAAAGCCGAGAAATTCAAATACTCAATTCAGACAGCGGGCAGCTGGTAAGCGGGTGGTGTGGATTTTATAAAGGTTGGGTAATGGCGTTGTGTTTCGTTAGCCACAGCAACGTGTGGCCGGGTCTGCTAGTTAAAAATAAATTTTACTTCTCTAAAGTTATTGGCATGTATAAATAAATACGATGCAACAAAGTGTCGTTTTACTGTAATTTGTTAGGTTAATGAAGGTAACTGACTAAAGGAGCTGAAAGTAGTATCTTTGATCCACTAATTCTGAAGATTGAATGCTGTTGAAATGAAATCCCTGAGGCGTATGTGTACCTATGGATAAAACCATACATGATCATGTGAGAAATGTAGAAATCTGCAAAAAATGCAAGACATGCAAATGTAAGCGTAATGAATAATGAGAAAAATTAATAAAGGGACCCTCAGATGGTTTAGGCATGTAGAGCGAATGAACGAAGAAAGGCTTATAAAAAGAATTTATGATGCAAATGTGAACGGTAGAAGAAGTCGGGAACGCCCGAGGAAGACATTGCCCGATCAAGCGAATCAGATACATGAATTGGGCCATGTCAAGAGTCAGAATAATAGAAGAGTATGAATAAATGTGAATGAGGCAAAGAGTGTGTGCCAAGACCGAGTTGTATGGCGGTCCGTCCTAGCTTCCTACCCCTGTGGGGAAACGGCGTGATGGTTAGTTAGTTAGTTACAAATTCTAAATAATGGTAAATTAATTGATTACTAGCAGACCCGGCCACACGTTGCTATGGCTAACGAAAACGTTAAACGTTATAACCAACGCCATCTGTTAAATCAAATCCACGCTGCCCGCTGCCGCTTTGCCAGATATAATACATATATTTCAACCAATTTACACAAAACCTTGACAAATTATATACTTAAAAACCTTCCTCATGAATCGCTCTATCTATTGGTGAAAACCGCATGAAAATCCGTTGCGTAGTTTAAAAGATCTAAGCGCACAGACAGCGTGCGCAACTTCATTTTATACTTAGTAAAGATAAAGATTTGATGCCAGTACTCATGGGTGTTTTGTGAAATTTCAATGCGCATTTTTGGTGAAGTATAATCATGTATGCTTATGCTTATACTTAGGCTGCTTTGACTCCATGTTATTAGCTCATTAGTCTAAAATAGATAGCACTTCCTCATGGTTTATTTCCAGGGAATTCCAAAGACCACCACGAGTCTCCATCATACGTCAAAAAAGGAATACGTGACACTAAACGTATGGATAATTTTCCAATCCACAAAAACAAATCACCAGTAGGTAGTTTGGTCATTGAGTCATTATCATTTGATCATTTGCCGGTCTCCGTAGGCTACGGTTACACGGTGTATATTGAGTGGTTGTGGGAACGGTTGCCGCATTATATAATATAACTAGCTGACCCGACGAACTTCGTACCGCCTCAGAATCAATAGCTGTTGAATTAAATTCAGTTTTTTTATTAAGTTAAAAATTACGCAATGAAGCAATTATCAATGCGCAACTGTCCGTGTTTTGTTTTTATCAGTACCAGAGATGGCGTTGTGTACGGATTTATATTTTTGTGATTTTCTTACTTTTACAATTATTTACGAGAATTCGGGAGGCGGATACGGGTGCCGCCGCCCCGGGAACCATTTATTGAATACCCAACACCTCTGCCGTAGATCACCCCAAGCGGTTCACTACGTTTGGTGATTTAGCAGGGGTGCCCGGGTTCATGAGGTGACTTATGTCCGGGTCTTGGCAGTTGATGCGCCTGCCCACCTGCTGCGTGGCGGGCCGGATCGAGAGAGACTGGTTGAGGGAGGCCTTTTGACCTTTCCAGCCGGACTCTCTCGACCCATTGCCTTGCACCACAGTTGGAGGGATGGATTCATACGTCCGTCACTCCCAGACACACTGACCCCCAGATTCCTACCCACCCCTCATACCTTTTTCCTTCCCAGAACTTTCTATCCTCCCCATTCCTTAAAAAGATCCTCCACACAGCATCCCCAAAGATGACATAGGTCCTGAGAGATATTATTTTCCTCAGGGCCTCCTGTGTGGAGCTTATGTAAAAAATGCGTTTCATTTCAGAGATTTATTATAATTATTGTATTTTTCCTTTGGAGGTGTGCAGACATACGTTCACCATTTGTCTCATTTTCGACTATTGACATTGAGTGTGTAAGAAAGAAGGGCAGCATTATATGATTAAAAACAAATGATTTTTCCTTTGGAGGTGTGCAGACATACGTTTACCATTTGTCTCATTTTCGACTATTGACATTGAGTGTGTAAGAAAGAAGGGCAGCATTATATGATTAAAAACAAATGACATTTGACGTTTTTGAATGTTTGGAATTCACGCACAGTTCAATATTATACCCCTTACAATATTGCTGCAGTTCTTTCAAAATAGGAGAATTCTTTCCATACAAAATGTATGGGGAAAATAATTTTCTTCGGAGTGGAACACCCTTTACTTTTAGGGGTATGAAAAATAGATGTTGGTCGATTCTCAGACCTAACATATAAGCATAAAAAATTTCATCAAAATTGGTCCAGCCGTTTCGGAGGAGTATGATAACAAACACCGTGACACGAGAATTTTATATATTAAATAACTTAATAACACACGATACAATATATATATATATTGATATTTCATCTGCAGTGGATTAGAATTCTTTAAAATGAAACCCTAAATTCCCTAGGTTCACCTGAAGATTTCATTCCACATGAAAAGGTCAACATAACTAACTATTACGCCATTTCACCGAAGGGGTAGGCAGAGAGGACGGACCGCCAAACAACTCGGTCTTGGCACACACTCCTTGCCTCGTTCACATTCATACATCGTCTCATACATGCTCTTCAATTATTCTGACTCTTGAGATGGACCGACTCGAGTATCTGATTCACTTGGTCGTGCCATGTCTTCCTCGGGCGTCCCCGACTTCTTCTGCCATTCACATTTGCGTCATATATTCTCATTACACTCCTTTCCTTGTTCATTCGCTCTCAAACTATCCGAGCGTCCCTTTCTTAATTACGATTACACCAGCCTTGCATTATTTGCGGATCTCCACGTTTCTCACACGATCATGCATGGTTTTACTACACATACGCCTCAGGGATCTCATTTCAACTGCATTCAGTCTACTTTCATCCTTCATCTGCCAGTTCTATGCCTCACTGCCATTCAGGATAGGTCAACGTGTTCAAGAATATTCTTCGGTTTCGCCGAGTTCAACCTGAGGTGACATTTACAAAACTATTTTGAATTCAGAAAGGGTTTGTAAAACATCCCTAACATTTCTCGTGTACCTTTTTAAGAAGAAGTGAACTCTCTTTTAAAGGGTCAACTATATTTGCACGGTAAAATCAGTCTTAACACACCTTCGGGTACTTGTTCATTCGGCTTGCCACACTTGCTACGCCTTGGAATGGGAATCGGCTATTTTTGCATAAGTAGGCACCAGTAAGTATCCAGCAGTCGAACTATTCTTATCGAAGAAACCGTTAATTATTCGCGCTGCTTTGATGTGACGAGAATGTGAAACTACTATTTAAAATTTGACATCCTTCCCAACTTTCTAATAACCATTGAATTTCAACCTTTATTTGAATTGGAGAGCGAAGTATAAAGAAAGAAAATATGAATGCATAAAATAAATTAAATCTGCATAATAGAAATAGCATTTTAATTCATAGAAAATTTCGTCTCCGACAGCTCGTTGAATGGGAGGTAACGCCTTATGTTTTACAGCTTTCGATACAGTCAAGGCAGTTAAAGAAGATTGACGTTATTGTTTTCCATCTGCCGAGCGATTCTATATCTTTCGTTAGATCTTCTTCTTCTTCTTGTGTCCTGTCCGTTCAACGGACGTTGGCTATGCGGACTTTATTTACTGCGGCCCGGAACAGCCCTACAGTAGACTGGCCAAACCATTGTCTCAGGTTTATCAGCCACGAGGTTCTCCTTCTTCCAGGGCCCCGTCTTCCGGCAATCTTTCCCTGCATTATGAGATGCAAGATCTCATACTTCTATGGATGTCTCATCACGTGTCCAAGATACTGAAGTTTTCGAATTTTTAGAGTTTTAATAACTTATTTTTCTTTATTCATCAGAACCATAACATCTTCATTCGTAATCCATCAGCTATGACGGATAATAGTCCATCCAGCTTATTTTAAGTATTCTTCTGTAGATCCACAACTCGAATGCTTCAAGTCGTCTAATTAGTTGTTCAGTAAGCGTCCATGTTGAGATCATGACTGCAGAACATATTTTTCATGCGGATAAATATTGCACGTGCTTGCTCAATGCGGCTTTTGATTTCAACCGAAAGATCCCATCTATCATTTACATTGCAACCCAAGTATACAATACTCTGTACCTTCTCTAGTTTTGTTCCAGCAATATAAAGATTTTCATCCAATGAGTTATTTTTGCTCATGAGCATGTGTTTTGTTTTATTTATATTCAGTTCTAGTCCGAAATTCTCACAAGTCTTCACTACTTGATACAGCAAAAGTTGTAGATCCTCAATGTTACTTGTTAGAAGTACCGTATCATCTGCATAACGCAGGTTGTTCAGGATCTTCCCATTTATTAGATATTAGATAATGGTCGTTATCTCCTGTCAGATTTGCATTTACTATCATATATTTTAGCTAAGATCATTTTATTATGCATGATTATTTATTCATTTAATGTAAGTTGTACACAGAAAAAGCAAATAACAGCCATAAAAACCACACAAATCTGACAGGAGATCACGTCCGTTATCTAATAACGATCCCATAAAAGACATAGAATCGCCTGGCTGATTTCCATAAAAAAAAGAAAGTCAAGAATATTCTTTTGATTTAAAATGTAGTATTTAAACGTTAAATCATCCAAACGAGTCAATAAATTACAAACGGGTCAAAACTTTGGTATTACGATCGCAAAATTAGGTAATTAGATATTACTAAATAAGTTTATCGGAAAGAAGTAATAATTAAGAGCTCACATAATCAGTCAACCCAGAAGCTTACAAGATATTATTTAAGGTAACGCCTGTAAAGTAATTATAAAAGAATTATACTAACAATGGAGATTACACAAGTTCCATAATGAAATGGAGATCAAATTAACTACCGACAAAAGATTATTTTAAGACTTAAGAGCGACTGGACGGGAGTGAAAGCGAAATCATAAACTTGGTCCATTGTTATTCTGAATCATATCACGGTGTGGAAAAGCAGGGTTCAACGCCGGCAATTAATGTGGATAAATTTATGAGGATTTTCACCGCGTCATGTCAGGTGAAAAATCTATAGTTACTTCGTTTAAATAGAAAATAATCGGATAAAAACCTTAACGATCATTTTATGTTGATTCTACGCTGATTTCAATAAATCATTCAAAGTACTGGAGTGGTTCTTAAACTTTTCGAATACACAGCAATAATTTAAAAAACAAAACTAATTAGTTAAAAAAACTGACAGAATAAATATGCATTGACGCATCTCCCTTTAAACATTGTGATTTGTCACGATTACTTTGTACTGGTGAAAGTGAGTGGTGCTGGCGACACGGTATTGCTTCGAAGTAAATAAGCACACGCTTCACGACTAAAAAATTACACATCTATCGGATCTGCCCTGATGATGGACACTGCAACGATGTCCGAAACGTTGGCTAAAGAAGGAGGTAGCGCAACACAGCATAACACCCCAAAAACAAATAACGAAAATTGTGATTTGTGGTTGAAATTTTTTCTCCGCGTTTTCGATACATTATCATGGAAAACAATAAATAATTTACATCAGCTAGCATTTAAAATAAAGTTTATTCGAAATAAAAATAACACTAAAAAAAGTGTATAACGGTCGCTAAACGAATTTTTTTTTAATGCGTTTTTTCAAGCGGAGAGTCTGACCAAATCGGCTGGAATCCTGGAGTCCTTGGATATAATCAGAAACATGAATTTCAATCAAATTTCGTTATAGTATGAATATAATGCGCATGAACCACAGTTTGCAAAAAAAGTTGTTGATTGCAAAAATGGTGGACATAAAATGAAAATTGACGTGAAAACTCGGCCTTAATTTTGTAATAACTTTGTCCTATAATTTTTTTTATAAGTCGAGGTTCATTCGCGTATAAATTTAATTTTCTTTAATTTTAACTGTGAATGAAGTGAATCGGATGAAAATTCGATGAGCTATGTTTACAGCCAACTTGAAAAACGTGGTTATAAGAAAAACGCATTTTAAAGTTTTCGCTTGTCTAAAGTGTATATACATATAGCACGTGTACAACATTGGATTTTCGAGAGGGGACGAGCGTACTTCAAAGAATACCTACATGAGTTCTTAACACTGCATTAATTTTTGCATTTCAAAATTTTTATTTCTATTTTTCTCTAAAATGTAACTATTTTTTTCTCTCTTAGTTTTTCACTTAATTTTAATTTATATACCTAAATGTTTTAATTTATATATTTGTATAGAACACTTGAGTTCTTAACATTTAACACTTAATCTTTATGATGTGATGGTATATGTCTATTGTGGTAGCCAAAAAAAACTAAAAATCTGTTTAGTTTATATATTTCAAAGTTTTCATTTTTATTTCTAATTTTCTTTAAAATACGATTTTTTTCTCTTTATTTTTCACTTGCTTTTAAGT
Organism: Limnephilus marmoratus; assembly: GCA_917880885.1. Lineage (NCBI taxonomy): Eukaryota > Metazoa > Arthropoda > Insecta > Trichoptera > Limnephilidae > Limnephilus > Limnephilus marmoratus. Next base: position 11,229,622 of record OU862908.1, read on the forward strand.
ATTTCTTAATTTTTATTTAGTATGTTTAATTATCTGTTTCAATAAAATTGTACCTATGTATTAATTCCTATTTAAAATATTAAATGTACGACTACCATCACACGGGCATTATAGTCTATTGTGGTAGCCAAAAAAAACTAAAAATCTGTAACTAATAAAATTTTATGAAATAAAAATAAATAAATTTAAAAAGTTTCCGCCGGTCTGTTCTCCGTTCTACCGGCTTGGCGCGCACCGCTCCTAACTATATTTCAAGGTTCAATTTGATGCTGTAACGATATTAGTATAGGAAGATTTTTAGACAACAAAAAAAGTTGATTTTTTGGATCGACTGGAACAGACTACCCCATTAACAAAAATCGTTTTTATGCAATACCAGAAGTCGTAAGCTAATCGTAATCAGATTTCGGTAGGTCTAATGCTATGCAATATAGCTACTTTTATTTTTTCATCTACATGTAAGTCCTTGCGATGTTTTAGTTTTAAATAGGTTAGGTACTGTTGAGAAACCAGCTCACACAAATGTTATGTTGTTGAAAGCAGCACTTTACAAAATTTCCTGAAATTTCATAATATCGCAGAACATTTATAACAAGTTCGTGGAACATTAGCGTACCGAATAACACCGGTTGTGAACCACCGTTGAAGTATTTTACTCTAGTTAAAATACATTTTCATTTTTTAGCAAGACTCGACGCGAATCATTGAATTGCATACAAATGTATATTATTTTATGGCAATAAATCACTAAGTGTGTTAACATTGAGGTAATAAGAAGCCATAAAGATAAGAAAAGTAACTAACTTTGCAAAACTTACGTTTTCAGCGTGACGACGCACAATTTCTGTAGAGGCGAGACACCATTTTGGCGGGAAATGGGTAACAACAGTAGGTCATTGGAACTTACCTGTAAATAAATAATAAAAAAACAAAAATTAATTTATTACGAAAAAGAAAACAATAATAAATAAATTGAAGACCGATCTAAAAAACACAATTTCAGTAATCAAATTTAATTAAAATAAGTGATATATAGTGGTACCCAATAAATAATAATAACGATTTATTTTTATTTTTAACTTTTTGAGTAAAACCTCAAATGGTAATATTTAATTAAATGAAGACAATATTAGTGAAGCTCAATCGAAAATCTAGAAACAGAAAAATAATTTGTCACCTCTGGGACTCGAACCCAGGACCATCGGCTTTCCGGACCACTGCGCTAACCAATGCGCCAAAGTGTCGATAACCGATTCGGTCATTTTTAACCCAGAGGTGCCAATATCTTTTTCTGATTTTTCTGTTTCCAGATTTTCGATTGAGTTTCAAAAATATTGTCTTCATTTAATTAAATATAATAATAACTACATCTTGTTTTCTTTGACAAAAGAATATTCATTAATATTTATTAATTACATTACACTGATGATGTGTGCTGTGCTTGTCTCACCAGGTATTGAGAGCTGACGCATTTTATAACATAAGCATTTTAAGCACAACAAATTAAAAATAAAAACACAGTATTATAATTTTGTAAAACATGTTTTATGTGGACATTTGTACCACTAACTACCACGCCGTTCCCCGCAGGGGTAGGCAGAGAGAACAGACCTCCAAACATCCCGGTCTTGGCACACATTCCTTGCCTCGTTTACATTCATACAACGTCTCATACATTCTCTTCTATTATTCTGACTCTTGACATGGCCCGACTCAAGTATCTGATTCACTTAGTCGTGCCATGTCTTTCTTGGGCGTCCTCGATTTCTTCTACATTCACATTTGCGTCATATATTCTCCTTACACTCCTTTCCTCGTTCATTCACTCTACATGCCCAAACCATCGGAGCGTTCCTTTCTTGATCTTACTCATTATGCTTACATCAGCCTTGCATTCTTTGCGGATTTCCACATTTCTCACACGATCATACATGGTTTTACCACACATACGCCTCAGGGATCTCATTTCTACAGCGTTCAGTCTACTTTCATCCTTCCTCTGCCAGTTCCATGCCTCACTGCCATACATCAGGGTAGGTACCAGTACTCCATTATGGACGGCTAGTTTCACGTCTTTGGACAGTTTTTTGTTGGTGCCAACGGCGTTCAGTCCTCCATTAATAGAGTTACCTGCTTTCACCCTTCTTTCAATATCTCTATCAGCCTTCTCATCTCTCGTACTTCCCAAATAAACAAACTCATCCACCTGCTCCAAGTATTCATCATTCACAACTATATTGCATACTGTTTTCGTAATCTCTCTTTCAAACACCATGACTTTAGACTTACTTACATTCATCATTAACTCATTCTTCATACATACTTCGTTCATCCTTGACACGAGAGACTGTAGATTAGTGTAGATCTTCCATACTGTTAGATATCAGCACCGCATCATCAGCATACAACAGGCAACATACTTCCAGATTACTCAATTTCGCGCCTAATCCCATCTCTTTCAATTCTTGCATACTAATTCGTACCACATAAAAATTGTGGTACAAATGCCGAACTTGCAGGAAATTAAAGTTTAAAAAAGGAAACACGATTAATCTCATTTTAAGAGATTCAAAGCATTTTTATTTAATTTTCACAGAACGTTAATTTTTTTCTTTTAGAGTAAGAAAACAGGATGGAGTATTTATTACAAAGAGATAATAAATACTCCATCTCGGTAAGGGCAAAGGTGTTAAGAGAATCTACAAAAGTTTTACTAACATAAAAAAACAACGTTATATGTTAGGTCACCGACACACATTGAGGACCTTACCAATAAACGTGTTTTATATTTTAAACAACTGATAAACAACTATTAACGTATTGGAAATAATTGTTTATCAGGTGTGTAAAATTATTATTATAGTTAGGAAGTAAAAGTTATAAAACACTATTCAAATACTCGCATTCGCAAAAATCATGCAGGAGAAGCCAGTTAAAAATAATAATCTGGGTGCCTATATATTATCAATTTAATATCGAGCGAAAATTGCGTAACAAAATTTATAATTAGGCACGCTTAAGAAGATGATAATGTGAATTTTACATTTATGAAGGTAATGGTCATATTACATTATACTCATATAGGTACTTACTAAACTAATATTGACGAAAATCTGCGACGCACGCAGAGGGATTTCGTTTACGATAGTTACGAGAATTTTACTGATAATAACTGTCGGTATTTGTTCGTTCAAACTTTTAACTTATGAAACTAAGCAGACAAGATTACGCCGCATTGAGAGAAAAAGAAATCTGGAAAGTGTAGCATAAAGCCGGGTCTCCTCAGACCGAAAACACAAACATTGTTTCAAACATTATTGAAACACTTGGGCACACATTTTGTCTAATGGTCTGAAGCGAAGCCATGTCTGCGCACCACACACTTGACGTTTGATGTCTAAATAATTACGTCGATGTCAAATAATGTCGAGTTGACAGATGGCCGTTTACACCATCTCTTTATTCAGCCCGATTTCAATTAGAGACCAAAGTCAGCATTTTTCGCTTTACGCCATCGCTAATTACATCTCTATTTTCATATCTACGATTTCAATTGTCACCACTGCAAACAACACATGAACCATGCTGTTTGCTGTGATGCCAACTGCAAACGTAGATATGAAATTAGCGATCGCGTAAAGCGAACAATGTTGACTTTGGTCTCTAATTGGAATCGGACTGAAAAAAAGAGATGGTGTAAAACGGTTATTAAAAACGAAGATAAGTGTTAGGGAGAAAACACGGAATAGATTAGATTCAAGTTAGATTCGTATACGACCTAAATGTACCATTTATGAAATTCAAAACAACAATTATTATCATATATTGTTATATAAGTTTATTGGTTTGGTACAATAAATTAATATACTTAAAGGACTTTATTAAAAGGTGAGTTCGTGATAGAAACAGCCATCCATTACATTAATTATTAAATTCATAATTACGCTAATTGCATCATTTTACGTAACCTTAAAAACTGTCGCGATTTATTCTCAATGACTGACCGCATCGTACGGCTGTTGTCGAAAAATTAAATAATCATCTTCCCTGCTTTCCCCGTTTCACCTGGGAGGAGAGTATCATCAACCGGCCACGAAAAACACAAACATTGCAAGACCACGCCCCCATTTTGAATGTTTGAACCAATGTTTTCGAAATGTTTCAATAATGTTTGAGTTTTCGGTCGAAGCTTAATATACACAGATGATAAAATAATGTTCTATCTGCTGAACGCACACGCAATCGCATTAAATAATAAATGCAGCCATTATTATTGCATTACAGGGCCACGACTATCGGTGGCAATAATAATTATAATTAAGGCACAATTAATACGGTGGCGGAATCCTCTCGTCATAACTCATAACTGAAGTGAATTTTACAATTATTATAAAAATGGCGGTCGAATTTGCAACTCGATGCAATCAGTTGGAAATCACTTCCTGTTTGGCGCCAAGCCGCGTGAAGCGGAAGTGCCGCCATTTTCCACAACGCTTTATTCAATGGAATCTTCGGAGAGAGGAAAGGTGATAGTGTGCTAATATTACTCTTGTTTGTATCATCATTACTATTTATTTATATTTTTTCTCTTCATTCTTGACATAACTTAGCCTGAATTTAGTCTCACGCTCACCGTCAGCGCTCATAGATCAGAGCGTAGTTCGTCAGCGTGGCTCGTTTCAGTATCGTACTGACCGCCTTACTGTACAGACGAAGACCAAAATGCGGAGTGTATTAGTTATTGCTGCTTTGTACTACCTATCCCAAAAAAAAAAAAAAACGATTCACCATGACTGTACACGCTGACGACGTCCGCTCCGCTCGACACTAGAACGCTCACTGAAAGCAGAGGCGCTCGAGCGATCGTCAGCGCCGACAGCTACGCGGCACCGACGCGCGACGCGTACGGCCGCGTAGCCATCAGCGCTGACCACTTTGCGCGCTGATAGCTACGCGTCATTCAAAAACGCTTCCTAGAAGTTCATATATCTCGACCATCAGCGCCGACGGTGCGCGTGCGGTCGGCTTAAGACTAAAATCTGCCTTACAGTTTCTAACTTACAATCTCTAACTCTTGTATACTCTCCCAACCGTCTGGAGCTAATGAAATAATGGAATCCCTAATTGGGGCATGTTGTGATGGTGAAGGTAATAGGGAGGGTAAGGAGATATGGAAGATGAAAGCGAGGAAGTACCTGATTTAAACAAATTAATCATATTACATGATTTACTTTCGCACGCCGGGATTTGAAACCGCCACCACCGGATTCATAGCCAAGGTTCGTAACCACTCAACCAAGGCCTAATAATAATAATAGTAATTGCCTAGCATTGTACCTAGCTCTCTCATTCAAAATTTAGGCATATTAGATTTGTCAAAGAATTTATATATAAAAATGTAAAAATCAGTCATTTTAAATACACGTTGGAATACAAAAGTTTTTTTAAATATTTATTTTTTGTCCAATTAGGAGTTCTACCGAGCCGAACCCTCTGATATGAAAATATCCGGAGTCGGTGAATTATTTTCCCATTCGGTCTTTGGTAGGTTGACATGTTGTTCTTATATTGTTTTGTATTTATTATACTTATATAGTGCAATTGCATAGCGTGAATTGCCTAGATGATTATTTGTGGAAAAGTGTGTGAAAGTGTTTAGTTTTTCCTGTTGGGTAGATTTAACCCGGACATAAAGTCTGAAGATTTGTATAGCGCCGTTTTTGTCAAAAATCACCTCAAGGGCGCTGCAACAGTATTCGCTGTACTCGTATTTATGCAAAGATCCATGACACGCAGACATTGGAAATTGTTGAAAAATCTGTACCCACCGAAAGGCTATAACGGAAAAGTAAAACAAATCTTATAGTAAAACAATTGAACAATTTCTATGCGACTCAGGAAAAGTGCATTTAGAGCACTATATATTGTACGGGTCGACAGTATTTTTACAATAAAAGAAAGAACAAGAATGAACAAAAGAAGTAAGAAAGTACGTTACAAAAACATGAAATGTATATTTTTCTTGCAATGTTCATGAAGTAGAAAAATACATGGATATGTAGGTTTGCTTACGCACACATTATTAAATGCAAGTAGGTTATTTACCTAATCATATAGCAAAATTAATTTTTGCGTGATTAAAAAAAAATATATACAGGTATTATTAGTGCTGCAGTAAAGAAAAACAATTATGCTTATCAATAACCGTAATGCATTAAAAATGTAGATATATTGATAGGCATGTAAAAAGTAATCAGATTTTATTAAATAATCTCTTTGCATATAATAAACTTAATTACGTATTGGAAGATAATTAATACGTTTATTGCTGAATCCCTCTAAATCTAAAGATAATGGTAGAAATAATAATAATTGATAGGTTACCTAACTAGCAACCACAACTCAATCGGTTTTGATATCTTTTCGGCATAATTACAATTTATTATTATCAGAAAATTCATAAATCGGTTACTTTTGTAGCGGAAGTAAGATTTAGATAGTAAATGAATTATTTTCAAGTAAACGCCAAACCTTCGTACATATTATGTACTCGTGCGCTTTACATAAAAATAAAACTAAAATTTAAGTATTAACCAAACAAAAGTTTATAACGACACTGATAGTTTAACTGGCTACATAGATAATAATTATAGACAATATGATAACACTAGACAAATAAAGCCCTTCCTTTTTTACTGATAGAAGAGCCTTGGTTTAGTTGGTCTGGTCGGCCTTAGTCAAAGAGTAATGAATATCATCAAAACCTAGAGCGATTGCAAACAGTCGCTGGTCCAAAAGAAAAACGTCACAAAAGAAAAGTAGCTTTTACAGAATATAAAATAAATTTATCTGAAAAGCAGAAATTTTCTAAACTTAAATAAATAGTTTTAGGAATAAGAATGATTTATTAAAAATAGAATAAAATGTTGGTTCAATTGTTGTTCAGTAATAGAAAAAAATATTCAGCAACTTATATTACACAAATGGCGAGTAACCAGGTTGCAACTTCTAACGTTTTCAATGTTTAATTACGTAAATTTTAAACTTTATGTGACAACGTCGATGGTCCAATTGATTATTCAGATATCTGCGAAAAATCAAAATGTGAGTTGAATACTGCCACTGGATCTACTACCATAAAAATATACTATTTTAATGACGTTATCATTGTTACATTATAAAACATAGACACAGTCTACGATAATTTTAACAAAAAACCAAAAAATTACTCATGCAACTTTGTCACATGTTAGCTTGTCTGAAGGTTCTGCCACTTTTCTTTGCTGGAACAAATTAATTACAGAGTCTTTTATACACTTTCAGCTTTTGCAGAGTAAAGTATTTTGCATACGAAGCTTTTTCGGATTTAGTTTTATTATAGTGGCTGATTAAGTTCTTTAGAGTACGAGTGGAAAACACTTTACATTTTTGAAAACCTTAAACATATGCAGTTATATGTAAAAGTGTACCCTCTATTTGGTACCATCAAATCAATTATAATGCAAAAAACTTACAATGAAATAAACTAAAAATGATGTTTTCTGGGTTACTATCACGAAATTTCAAATTATCATACCAATGTTTCCAACCGTTATGCCTCCCGGTGTTATTTTATAGCATATTTAATATTTAATATGTAATGTAAATAATAATTGATTTATGGTGAGCATTCGAGTACTGCTTTCCTCGTTATCTTAAAACTTAGTATTTGGAGATGTCTCACAATCAACTGGATCGATGTGTTTGTAAGAAAAATGTGGTATTTATAATATATTATAATAAAACTAAAATAAAACTTTATTCCACTTAATTTTATTTAACCGTAACCGGTTTCAGCTTGTTAGAGCCATCTTCAGACTGGTACAAATAACTAGTACAAATTTTCATAATAATTTCGAAATTAAAATATGTATTTAGTTCAATTAAACATGTATCCCTTATAAAAAAAGGAACCTAGTAATGAATAAGCAATTAGAATCATTTACCCCACTTTTTTATCCAGTGTAATTTTCATAAGAATCTCGAAATTAAAATATGTACTTAGTTTAGACCATTCCTACTTCAACGTAAACGTGTATCCCTTCAAAAAGTAACTTCGTAAAGATAAAGCAACTAGATTCATTTGCTAAGTCCCCGCTTTTGTATCCAGTGTAATTTTCATAATAATTTCGAAATTAAAATATGTATTTAGTTTAGACCATTCCTACTCCAATGTAAACTATCCTACCCTTCAAAAAGCAATAAAAATACCATACTTAATAAATATTATTAAATAACATTTGTTATTTCGGCCACTGGCATAATACCTAGGAATCTGATTCAAAATTTAAGCATATTAGATTTATCAAAGAATTTTTATATAAAAATGCAAAAATCAGTAATTTTAAATACATGTAGGATTACAAAAGATTTTTTAAATATTTATATTGAGGGATCAGTAGGATTTATAGGTTCAATTAGAAATGCCACAGAGCCGAACCCTCTGATATGAAAATATCTGGAGTCGGTGAATTATATTCCCATTTGGTCTCTAGTAGGTTGACATGTTGTTCTTATATTATTTTGTATTTATAATACTTATATAGTGCAATTGCATAGCGTGGGTTGACTAGATGATCATTTGGGGAAGTGTGTGAAAGGGTTTAGTTTTTCCTGTGGAGAAAATTTAACCCAGACATTTAAATCTGGCGTAAATGACAATAAAATTAGGTCATTAGTAACTCATATTACTTGTAACGTTTTTCTCTAATCAACATTGAAGTGAGCTACAAACCCAAGATACGTAATTAGTTCACTGGAATTACCAAAATATTTAGAAATTCGACAGTCTAAAACGACTTAGCAACAAATATAATTTATTAAAATCCTTGTAGATCACCCCTCTCTCCCTCCCCAATGTGATGTGTATATAAACCGTAGACTAAGAATTATTTGTACCAGTCTGAAGATGGCCCTAACGAGCTGAAACCGGTAACGGTCAAAAAAAATTAAGTGGAATAAAGTTTTATATTCGTTTTATTATAATATATTATAATGGAATTCCACCATGAATTATCACTCTCAAAAGTAGACATATTAAATGGTGGTTTTTCTAAGAACAAAACTTGCACTCGTGACGTTCGTTGTGAGAGTGGTCATAGAATAAAGCGTGGTTGTGACGTTATAATAATTAACAACGTAGTCAACTATTCTCGTTAAGAAAAAAAAACGTCACAACTGCTCTCTGTCGACCGAAGATTTATTTTAGCATATGCCAAATATGCAGCACTCGTATTTTTAACTAGGTAAGGCATCAATAAATTTTAAAAACTTTATTTTTGACTTGTGACGTTTTTATTCCGGAATGTCGTTGCGTGGTTCAATAGTTGGCATGTTCAATAGCTTTCATAGCTTCGAGTGTCATGCGTTGCCACGTGGGTGAAAGGTTGCGAGTCGCTGCGACCCGAGGAAAATGCCTAGAAGATTAATTATTGTTATAATTACAATGTCCAATTTAAATTGCGTAGAATAATTACTGCCTGGAATCTTTCACGGTTGACAGAACCAAAATAATTCTATATTTTTTGTATTTTTGAATGTAGCTATTACTTTGTGGTTATCCATTATAGAAAAATGAAATAATTTAACTTTGTATAAACCACTTATTTGATGCGCAAATCCGACCGGTTTCGGAACAAACGTTCCTTCGTCAGGGAAAGCTTATACTAATTTGACAGTTTCGAACAATGTTTTATTATGGTAGGGGTGGAGCTGTTGCTAGATAATAATGTAGATTGGGTAGGTAGGTATTAGTGTAGAGTGGGTGGGTAGGGGAACAAATCCATGATTGGGCTATATGACAATATTTTTTGTTAGTTGATAATAGATTCATTATTTTTAAGGGATTTTTTAATTTCCAAGGCTTCTAAGTTATCTAAACGTTTTCCTTTATGATTAATATGAAGAATATTTATCCCTGTATTTTTTTCAAAACTATGGTTATTTTCAATGATATGGTTAGCAAACTCTGAAAAATTATTATTATTATTAAAAATAATTTTTCTGAGTTTGCTAACCATATCATTGAAAATAACCATAGTTTTGAAAAAAATACAGGGATAAATATTCTTCATATTAATCATAAAGGAAAACGTTTAGATAACTTAGAAGCCTTGGAAATTAAAAAATCCCTTAAAAATAATGAATCTATTATCAACAAACAAAAAATATTGTCATATAGCCCAATCATGGATTTGTTCCCCTACCCACCCATTCTACACTAATACCTACCTACCCAATCTACATTATTATCTAGCAACAGCTCCACCCCTACCATAATAAAACATTGTTCGAAACTGTCAAATTAGTATAAGCTTTCCCTGACGAAGGAACGTTTGTTCCGAAACCGGTCGGATTTGCGCATCAAATAAGTGGTTTATACAAAGTTAAATTATTTCATTTTTCTAAAATAATTCTAATTCCGCTAATATTATTATTATACATTAAAAACAAAGCTGGGGCACAAGCAAAACCTCGTCGGCTTCTAAAATATAGACAACGACTTTCATTAGTAATGTCATGTTTAACCATAAGATTTTTTTCCGTGAAAACTTGATTGCGTAATTCTTTGTATTTTTTTATGCTTACGAACTTTTTTTTACTAAACAGGTTTTTAACATGCAGAAAAATATATGAAATTAATTATTAAGATCAGGAACTGAAACTTTCAGATTTGAGAGATTATGCCCTTGAATACATAATTCACACAATTGAGAATAAATTATTACATGTAGGTACATTAAATATATACAATCACAAATTAGCCGCATTAAAAATACGGTTTAAGGAAACAAGTTATTAACTTATAATGTTATAATGTTGAATAATTATTATCGTAATCCGTGTTATTATTATTGTTAATGGTTTCCGTGTTGTAACTTCCACATTATAATGTTAATTTTGTAACTATTAAAATGTGTAAGAATATAAAATATAACTATTAAAATGTGTAAGAATACTATTCGTAACAGGTTGTCTTTGTTAAAAAAAAAATTCAAAATGTAACTGATATCGTAATATCTTCTCTATTCTTTTCCAAAAACAACACGGCAACATTGAAAAGAAACTACCCTTATTTTGGCATTGAGTTCCATCAACCCACATCTTACACGAACAAACAAAGGGTGGCTCTGTGCCGCAGAGAAAGGGGACCTGAAGAATGCAGAATCCACTCTTCAGTCGCGTCTTGTTAGGGCTCGCACTGAGAGAATGGAGACGAGGAATGGGGTATCAACCATAGCCCTGGCAACCAGTCATTAGGCAGCTGAGTTTAATGTAATGGTACTGGCAGACATGCTCATTAGTAGCAAGAGAGCATGCTACTAATGAGCAACTAGTGTGTCAGTGATGTTGCTAGTATTGAGCATGCTCAATACCAATTTTGAACAGCCGGTTGTTTTGTGAGCGAGCTCATTGAATTCGCGGGTGGAATGGGAATCGCTCTAAGCATGTGTGGATAGGCTTGCTTATGGGTATGCTCATTTCGATCCGATCTCAGTTCGCGCCTGCGCATTCTTTGCAAAAATATCAAAAATGGCCCGCTGGGGAGACGAAAACATCTTGAAATCAATGTATTTGGAACACAGGGTCACTAAAATACTTATAATAGATTTTCAAATTCCCCAAATGATCCTTTACCTCCAAAATGAAGCCACATTCAATGAAATAAGCATTTATTTTTTAAGAGAAACTTCTTTAGCCCCGTTGTGATTTGAAATTCGGATGAAACGGAAGTGCGTCACTAAAATTTATTATTTTACGGGTCCTCGGTTCTAATATAATGCGGTAAATTCACGGTTCCGCGCGAGCCTCGGATAACGTAGCGGCGTAAAGCGCGTGACAAATTTCAGCGGCCAGAGACATCCAGCGAGAACGGAGGTTCGAATCCTACGAAATCCAAAAAAAGGTAAACATTTTTATTTTTGTAAAATCTATATCCAATCTTCAAACCACTTTAAAATAAACAGGCAAAATCACGGCAACAGGTGACATCTAGCGACTTACTAGTTTCACTTCTACCGCGTGTGAATTGCACACTCTGATATTTTTATTGTTCAATCATTTTCGGATTTGTTGACATCTTGGACCCAAATTAACCGTTTAATTTTCTCTCGTCAGTAGATTCTTAAATAATTGTGTTGCCAGCAAAAAGATGATTTTGTTTAGTCTGGGCGGGAACCGACTCCATTGGTTAACATTTGTTTGGCATGAGCGTGCTCATAGAGAGCATAATATGTGTTCAATTGTTGCTCAAATCAAGCATGCTCATTGTTTACAGCGGATGAGCTTGTGTGTCAGTACCATAACGCGGTGAGGGGTGTTTGGTGTTGGCCGTAAGTATTTGGTCATTAGCGGCATCCTGGTAATCATAACGCCACACGGGATAAAAAAGATAAATTGCAGGGTTGTTCCAAATTGAAAATCTTTTGGAGAGATCAACTCAGATAATTTAGCTTTTAATAAACATTTTAATTATTTACCTACAACTATGAGAAACAAATTTAAAAAGTAGTGCATGCTCAAAAAAAAATCTTCTTTTGGGCAAAGAAATTATTTTTATCAGGCTCCGCTTATATTTAATCGCTTTCCAGAACATATTAAGTTATCTAACTCCCTAAAAAACGATTAAAACGATTGTTAAATTATTTGTGTTAGCCGAGGTTGCCAACATTTTTTCAACCTCTGTCCTTAATAAATTAATAGTACAATATATTTTAGATATATCTATATATATTTTTAATTTCCTCTTTGTCCTTTTAAATTAATAGAGTAACATATTATTTAAATTCTAATATCAACGCATGGTCACCTTACATCTTTACTTCAATATTATAATGCATTGGACTTAGTGTCCGGCCGAAACAGGTCTATCTACATTCTACCGTAACCGAATCTTCGGTGTCTGTCTCAGTTTCGGCCGAAGCCGTGTTAAAATTCTATTGTTAGCTGAAATTTGGCTTATTTTTTACAATTTTACAGACAGTTAACACGTGTTAAATGAAATAAAAAACAATAATTGATGTATTCTACTCAATTTGGGAATCGGGTTTGGGAACCGCCGCCCCGGGAACCATTTATTGGATTACCAACACCTCTGCCATAGGTCACCCTAAGTGGTTCGCTACGTTTGGTGACTTGGCAGGGGTGCCCGGGTTCATGGGGTGAGATTTTTCTGGGTCTTGGCGGCAAATACATCTGACCACCCGTTGCGTGACAGGCCCGATCGGGAGCGAGTGGTTGAGGGAGTCCCTTTGACTTCTCCAGCCGTACTCTCTCGGAACATCACCTTGCAACGCAGTGGGAGGGATGGATTTATACATCCGTTACTCCGGGCACACTGATCCCCAGATTCCTACCCACCCCTAATACCCTTTTCCTTCCAAGAACTTCCTCTCCTTTCTTCCTTAAAAAACCCTACACACAGCATCCCCAAAGAAGACATAATTGACATAAGGGGAAAATAATTCCCATCAGGGCCTCCTGTTGGAGGTAATGTAAAAAAAATGTGAAAAAATATAATTTTTGTATTACTGCTATAAAACAACAACAAAAATTTGTCAAAAATCAATACTAAAATTATAAAGGAAGGACCTCATTAATTGAGTAATTTGCTAATGATGGCGGGTGACACACGAGCCACGAACTCACCCGAAGTCAGTCGAACAACGCGCGATAATTCACGAACGCAGAGTTTCGATGCGGCCGAAGGTTCGGCAGATTTTCTGCCGAAACTAGATTTTTTTTGCCGAAACTTGCCGAAACCGAATCTTCGGTCGGTCACTAGTATTGGTTTCCTTCAGCTTAGTAGGTTACAATATTTATAATTTATGAAACATTAAGTTAGCACATTGTTCTCTCAATATTTTATTTTGTAGTATTTTTTTGAAATTTTTTAATTCAAATATAAAAACAATCACTTTTGCGCTGAAATCGTGACCTCGGGATTCCGATTGCCAATCGATTTTTATACCTAATAACTACATAACATGTACAATGGTGGCGAAATAAGGCACACTAAGAAAATTCTTGACATTTTCACCAGCATTTGGTTCCTTAGAACGGGCAATCTGCCTAGCTAGAAACTAATATCGACCCACAAGACATAATAACACTTGTACACATTTTAATGTCTATGTTAACGGAAATGTACGTAATCCGTCATTGTATTCAATTCCTAGGAAATGTATGTAGTTCCTAAAATCGCCCGGAAATGCGTGAAATAAATTATATTAGACACATTTCCTAGGAAATCTATAGGTACATTTCATAAATAGCAATCGGAAATGAAAAACATTTAAGATATCAATGGGTACGCGGGGATAGCGGGGCTAACCTAACCTAACCTACAATCCACTGGAGCCGGCCAAGAATTTAAAAAGTGCCTTAGCAAGAAGAACTGTATTACAGCAAGATGTCTGTGCTATAAAAATAATTTACCAAATGAAAGTTTAACTTTATAAGAATATAACAAATAAAACAACGTGTTTTATTACAGAAAGCATTCTTTTATACATTTCCTAATACGATATTGGAATTATATACAATTCCTAGGAAATGTATACATTTCCCAGGATAATGTATTAAATAATTTTTAAAACAATATTTTATACATTTCCGAAATAGCTTCGGAATTGTACACATTTCCTAGGAGTTGCATACAATTCCTAGATTTAATACATTTCCGGTAACATATATAGTTATTTTGCAATATTATTACAATGTTATTTTTGCTTTATAAATGTATCAAATATAATGAAATAAATAAAAATATATTTTTGGCTTGTGGCTTCCTCTTAAAACCAGCCGCCTGTTTTGATTTATGCAAGAAAAAAACATTGCCAAAAGTGTTGTATTTTATTTGCGAAGTTCAGGCACAAATAATTAAATGTTTTATGATCATATTCTAAAGAACTCAATTTTCCACATTATACCTACAATAAAACCATCAAACGAAAAGGTGTTCGTAAGTAGGAGATTTTTAAATATTGTCAGGTTATTCGTAACCAGTAATGTTTGTCTTTCTTTTTTTTTAATTTAAATAATCAATATATATTATAAAAGAAAGTCCAAAAAAACGTGCGGAACGCAAAAACTCAGAAACGAGTGCAGGTATGATCAAGAGAGTTATATGGTATGGTAGATCTCTATCCCCCCTAGGGAATAAGGGTATTAGTTCATATCTAAAGGGCTTGCTTTTGAAGATATAAGGGCTGGAATTTCTAAGAAGACTCTAGAAATTTCAAGAAGAGTCTGGAAGATTCCGGAAACTTCTAGAAAATTCGATAAAACTCTGGAATGTTCTGGAAGAAATTGAGGAGTATGTCAGCGAGTCTAGAAGGTTCCGGAAAGTTCAAGAAGGTTCGATAAAGCTGTAGAAAGTTCTGAAAGGAGTGGAGGAGTATGTCAGTGTATCTAGAAGGTTTTGGAAAATTCTAGAAGGTTCCATAAAACTGTAAGAAGTCCTAGAAGGTTCGATAGGGCTGTACAAAGTTCTGGAAGGAGTGGCGGAGTATGTCGGTAAGTCTAGATGGTTCCTGAAAGTTCTAGAAGGTTCGATAAAGCTGTAGAAAGTTCTGGTAGGAGTGGCGGAGTATGTCGGTGAGTCTAGAAGGTTCTGATGGTTCACGAATGCTTACGAAAATTGTGGAAGGAGAAAGTTCTAGATGCTTTCAGAAATAATAGGCGGTGAGTCTAGAAGATTCTGTAGCTGTACAAAGTTCTGGAAGGTGTGGCGGAATTTGTCAGTGGGTCTAGAAGGTTCCGGAAAGTTCTAGAAGGTTCGATAAAGCTGTAGAAAATTCTAGAAGGTTCCATAAGGCTGTAGAAAGTTCTGAAGGGAGTGGAGGAGTGTTTCGGTGTGTCTAGAAGGTCCCGGAAAATTCTAGCAGGTTCCATAAAGCTGTAGGAAGTTTTAGAAGGTTTAATAGGGCTGTACAAAGTTCTGGAAGGAGTGGCGTAGTACGTCGGTGAGTCTAGAAGGTTCGATAAAGCTGTATAAAGTTTTAGAAGGTGTGGCGGAGTATGTCAATAAGGCTAGAAGGTTTCGGAAAGTTCTAGAAGGTTTGATAAAGCTGTAGAAAGTTCTAAGAGTAGAGAAGTCTATTGGTGTGTGTAGAAGGTTCCGAAAAATTCTTGAAAATTCCACAAAGCTGTAGGAAGTTCTAGAAGGATCGATAAAGCTGTACAAAGTTCTGGAAGGAGTGGCGGAGAAAGTCGGTGAGTCTAGAAGGTTCTGGAAAGTTCTAGAAGGTTTGATAAAGTTGTACAAAGTTCTGAAAGGAATGGTGGAATATGTCGGTGGATTTAGACGTTCTACAAGGTTCAATAAAACTGTGGAAAGTTCTAGAAGGTTCCGTAAAGCTGTAGATAGTTCTGATATGAGCGGATGAGTTTGTCGGTGTGTCTAGAAGATTTCCGAAAAGTTCTAGAAGGTTTGATAAAGCTGTAGAAAGTTTTAGAAGGTTCCATAAGGCTGTAGAAAGTTCTTGAAGGAGTGGTGGAGTATTTCTCTGAGTTTAGAAGGTTCAATAAAGCTGTAGAAAGATTTGGAAGGAGTGGCGGAGTCAATCGGTGAGTTTTGAAGGTTCCGGAAAGTTCTAGAAATTTCGATAAAGTCTAAAAAGTTCGGGAAGGAGTGGCGGAGTACGTCAGTGAGTCTACAAAGTTCCTGAGTTCTAGATGGTTCGATAAAGCTGTAGAAAGTTCTGGAAGGAGTGGCGGAGTACGTCGGTGAATCTAGAAGGTTCCGAAAAGTTCTAGAAGGTTCGACAAAGCTCTAGAAAGTTTTGGAAGGAGCTATGGAGTATTTTGGTGAGTCTAGAAGATTCTAGATAGTTCTGAAAGGTTCCATAATGTAGAATGTTATGGAAGGAGAAAGTTCAAGAAGCTTTCAGAAATGAGTGGCGGAGAGTGTCTGTGAGTCTAGAAGGTTCCGGAGAGTTCTAGAAGTTTGGGTAATTATATTATTAAAAAAACAATTTGCATGCCGCTAAAACTCAAAGACGAGTTCCGGTACGATAACGGGAGTTATATTGTGTGGTAGCCCTCTATCCTCCATCCATAAATAAAGTTCCCGTTCTTACCTGAAGGGCGTGCTTTTAAAAATATAAGGGCTGGAAGTTTCGCCCCGTTGAAATTTCTAGAACAGTTCAAAAAATTTCAGAGTATTCTTGAGCATTCCACCACATTCCAGAACATCTCGGAACATTCTGGAATGTTCGGGAATAGGATAGATGTTCAGGAACATACCGAAACAGCCCAAATCATTGTCGAATATTCCAGAGCACTCCTGAATGTTGTGGAATGATCTGGAACATTATTCTGGAACATTTGAAGTTTTTTTTTTTGTATGGGGCTACCCATATTGGTTATATAAAGCAAGATCCGTCATGGATTTGAACGTCAATTCAATCTCACATCAACTCCATGAGCGATGTCGGACACCCCAGTCAGAGTATTTGAGAGCATTCCACAACGTTCCAGAACATCCCGGAACCATCTGGAAAATTGTGGATTGTTCAAGAATAGGGAATCGGGAAACATCAATGCGAAACATTCCAGAACACTCTCGAATGTTTTCCTGAGCGAAGCCGGGTAACCCAGCTAGTAATAATAAAAATAAAAAACATTTTTTTGTTGTCACTCCGATAAATCTTGAGTATTATTTGAGAGACACTGATTTTTTCATTCAAGATCATTGGCACTGTAATATAAAAGGACAAGATTTTTTTTCTTCCGATACCTCTTATGAGATCTCTTGTCTATGTAGTTGTAGATCCAAAGAATACTTGGTTCCTGGCTGGGTACCACTCTGAGGCGAGTTTCTAAAATGTCAGGGTTAAAAAAAAAGAAGACAGACGAATATTGGCAAGCCTGATAAAAACCATAAAAAGCAAGAAATTAAAATTTTTTTGTGTATCTTACAATCTTAATAACATAAATGTAATAAAATTAGTGTACTAATCATATATATAGTAGTGTATTAATCATACAATATACTTATATAATTCCGTATCTGTAATCTTTTAAGGTGTCAAGTTTTTAATACGATCACTGATAGATAATATTCAGTATCGCCGCCCATTGGCTGCTGTTTACCATTTCCTTCTACTTTCCTGTGAACTGTCACTTGACAGACATAATAATAATATCTCTCACGTATTTGCATCAATCATTATTAATAGACGACATTTTACGTACCATACACATACATCCTTTAAAGATTGGCGTTAAATTGGCGGCACCGATTTAAATATCGATAATGCAGGTGGATGCCGATACCTCTAAGATTAAAAGTATATATCTTAATAATAATAATAATAATTGGCTAATTTATACAGCGCCGTTTTCGTGGAAAATCACCTCAAGGGCGCTGTACACAATAAATATATAAAAGAATTAATATTACTGGCTTATAATTAAGATTTACAATTACAACTAGTGACTTACATCTAAGACTTACAGCTACTTATATTACTGGCTTACAACTAAGATTTACAATTATAACTAGTGACTTACATCTAAGACTTATAGCTAGTGACTTATGACTAAGACATAGATTCTAACCTAAAACCGGTGACTTATTAACACACATATTTACAATTAAGATTAGCGCCAGAAGAAGTAAGAAGTTTTTACATAATATTACAATTCGAGAACACGGGTGCAAAAAGTATAATGAAAGTTAACTGGATTTACGGGAAGGTATAGATATTTTAAATAAATTAATAAATTTAATAGTCGATCTTTACTGCATTAAGGTGATTCATCGTTCAACAGTAAACAGATTGAATCACAGTGTACATGAAATATTATGTTTTATTAAAACACGAATGTGATTACATCTCAACGTGTGCTGATAGTGTCGTGTGCCTACATTGATATACATCTTTACACACTTATTAAACGCTTTAAAATATTCGGTTTGTAATGTTTTAAAAATACATAATAAATATTGAATTATTGAACAAAAACTGTCGAACGGCGGAGATTTAGCGTAATGGAAGTTTTAGACAGAAGAACTATTTTCAGGTAGGAAAGACATTTCTATCATGAGCTATACAGTGTTGAACTATCTACACCTTTAACCACTGAAATGCCGAGCTAATGTAGTATTTACACAATTTGACTTGTCGGGCGCCGGCTGATACTATTTTTGTAATAACTCGCTTGTATTTTTGCAAAATTATAGGTATTTTTGTAAATTTAGCAGATAATATGTTAATATATTTATAAATATAATATATACCGTCGAACTTAAGTAGTTTCCCCAAAATAGCTACTTACAATCGGCAAAATGTTTTTCGCTCAGATATTAAAAAAAATAAATACTAAAGAAATATGAAAATCTTTAAGTTTTATTATGTTTTCGTAAAACTAAATAAATAGTTTATCACAATAAAAAATAAACAAAATACACTACACGAACTGTGCGTTAGTCGGACGCGTTGAAATGGTTGAAGAATGAATTAGTGGTAACTTTATTATTATTTTTAAATGGCTGCTCTGTATGAAAAGAAAAGCAAGAACTCTTATCTCATTGTTTATTTTGTTACCAAACGAATAAGATTTATTTTGGTACATTGTTTTTGTGTTTATTTCGTAGAACACCATTTAATTTTTTAAAATCTAATTAAAATAAAATTTTATGATGTTATTATCAAGTTCTGCAAGTATTTTATTGTGTATTTATGTTACAGCTGTTTCGGTTTTTTGAAAATGGTCTTGTAAACCGAAACAGCTGTAACAAAAATACATACTAAAATACTTGCAGAACTTGATAACAACATTATTAAATTTAATATAATAAATTTTTTTTTAAATTTTTTTTTAAATTTAATCCATGAAAAGAAAGTATGTTTTGTTTTTAATGATCTAAATGGATGTCTACGTCGGCGTTAGACGGGTACAATTTTGTTTGTAACCATGGTTCTCTAAGTTTGGTGATTTAGCAGGGGTGCCCGGGTTCATGGGGTGAGGTTTGTCTAGGTCTTGGAGGCGGATGACTAAGACACACTGAACCCCAGATTCCTACCCACCCCTTAAACTCTTTTCCTTCCCAGAACTCTCCTCTCCTTCCTTTCCTTAAAAAAGCCCTCCACACAGCATCCCCAAAGATGACATAGGCCCTGAGGGAAATTGTTTTCCTCAGGGCCTCCTGTGTGGAGCTTATGTAAAAAAAAAAATAAGGATATGCCAGCAAACAAAATACGATGAGACAACATATTGCACGTACCATATTTTTTTAATTGTTGAATATAGGTAATATTATTACACATAATTTTGAAAGACAATGTAATGTAAACAGGTTAGTGTCTCAGTTGTCTGCCTCAGACGTCCTGGTTGCAATTCCTTTTCTAGCTAAATCCTCCATCATTGCACAAGCAACATCTTCCGCTAATGATGGTAGTAGGAGTTTTTCAAATATTGTCAGATTATTAGATACCCGGGAAGTATAAATGTTTCATAAAATATGGTTCTGTCGCTGACAGCTCTATTTTAACCGTTTTAACATATTTTATGCTTATTTTTTTAACTTTTACAAAATTCTTATGATGAAAGAGAGAAGTTACATCAGAGCTTTCAGCACTTTCAGCAGTACGTCCGTAAAACTACTGTGTATCGTGGATCATTATAAATTATGCAGCATTATTGCATAAATCCACCAAAAAAGGAATTCCCATATTCCATCCCTGGGTGCAAGCAAAGTCGTCTGGCCGTCACGTGCATCGCACTTGCACCGATGCATCGCCACAGATGCAGCAGATATGCATTTCCGGATGCGGGCCGAGCGCAGCCGAAGGACGGCGGAAACACCCGAGCGACACGTGTGCCTTTTAATGGACGCAAGTGCAACCGAACAAATGCGACCAGGAAGCAAAATATCCGTAATTGCAAGTGTTGGGCCGTTCCGGGAATGCATATTCCTAAATCGTGCGTGGAACTGACTACTCAACCGGCCACTGGTCATGTGTGCGGTGTTTATATTTGGTTGCGACTGCTGCGGGCTTCACATACGTAGCTAATTAGGAGTAATATTAAAGTACCGGTAAAACGCATGCAAAAAGGAGTACGGGACACTCTAGGAAGACATGGCACGATCAGTGAATCATATATTTAATAGGGTTATGTCAAGAGTCGGTATAACAGAAGAGTACGTTCGTATGAGACGAACTATGAGTGTGATTGAAGCAAGAAGTATGTGGCAAGAAAAAGTTATGTGTTGGTCGATTATTTCTGCGTATATTAATTGAAAAGGCATGACGGTTAATTAGTTATCTAAAGTATTATGAATAAAAATAAGTTCCTCATATTTCCATCATTATAAGCAGAAAGGGTTGCTTGTGCATTGATGGAGGACTTGGCTAGTAGATGATAGAACCCGTGACGCCTGTGTGGGAACCGATCGCATTTGTTCACCCGGTTTTTTTAAATTTTATTTATGTGAATACTTCTCAAGATTTCCAACTGCTCCCACCTAGTGGCGCCAGTTGTGAGGCTGAAGGTAACGAGTAGAAAATGCAGAAGGTGAGGAAGTACCTGGCTATTCAGATCTGGTCACTAAATACGACTAAACTATTTCAAGGAACATTTCATTTCTAAATAGTGGTCTTTCGCCAAGGCGATAATGAGAGTATCTTCCACTCTGAATGTTGATATATTTATGATCTCTGACTCCGAAGCGTGCCGCAAATGCACATCAAATTAATCAAATAAAATTTACTCGCGCAAGCCGGTATTTGCTTTACCCCTTGACCACGGAGGCCGTCAGAACCGGTAGAAATATTAAATGAACAAGTAGAGATAGATAACTTTTCAAATGCTTTTAGGTAAATAATATTTAATTCGGTGTAAAATACGTTAGTATGACTTATACATTAGCTAGTGTCGCTCTCCATAGAAAGAAAAAAATGGCCTTATATTTAAACGCCCGGGGTCTCAAAAGTTTCGTATGATCTGTAGCTATTCGAAAACGTAAACATAAATGAAATTATTGCTCACTATTAGCCCGCTAAAATGGCCAAAGGTTTTGAAAAGTAGATTTCGTGATTTTGGAAAAAAAATAAAACAAAGGGTTCATATTTTATATTTTGTACCAAACTTATTTTTCATTCCATAACCGCAGTACAAAGAATCTAAAAAAAAAAATTTTTTTTAAACATAAGTGATGGTTGGTTAAAAATATAAAAGGGGAAAATAACACTTTTTCTGGATAAAATCAGAATTCTTGTTGACTTGCTTGTATTCATAAACTTAACTTTTTTTTTCATTTTTGTCAGTTATATATTTTTTAATAATAAACAAACGTTAAAAGGTTAAATTAGTGAAATTTTTTTTATTAAATATTTAAAAAAATGGTTCTAGGTTTGTTTTCTGATTTTCAATGCATTTTAGCGGGCTAATAACCATTTTTAAAAAAATAAATTTAAATACAGTTCTTATTTTCTTTGTAAGACACAACTTTTGAGACCCCGGGCATTTCTGAATTCAAAAGTTGAAATAATTGACACACCCTATTATACATCGTGACAGAATAACAAAAGTGATAAGCCAAATCAACACTACAGAAGGAATTTCTAAGGTTGGGCGATAGGTAATGGGTACCTACCGATAGGTGAAGTCATCAATATTAAAGAAAATTAATTTAAAGATAAAATTCTCAAATATCCGTTCGTTTGTAATCGATAATGGAATTGATTGCGGTTCCCTTTGAAATATTATGTTTAAAGCAAACAATAAAGACGGATATAAACTTCTAAACAAACTAACCTTGTCATGAAAAATTAACTTTTGTAGAATCACATAATATGGATTCCTAAATATTATGGAAGATTCCGGCAAACACACAAGCAATAAAAGATTAACCTGTTAATTAAAGTTATAAAATTTTATGATGTTTAATTGTCAATAGTCAAGTGGAACCAACGTCTAATCTTTTAACGCGATCCATGACTTAACAGCATATTTATTAGACAATTATCACACATTTTAGCGGTCGAAATATATTATTCATATAATATATAATTCATATCCAGGATATTATCTCAAAATGAAATGAAAATCTCAAACCACATCCAAAAGGTAACAAGTTTCTTGAAAAGTTACCATTTTTAACAAACCTCTGCGTCTTTTTGGCTCAAAACAATCGACATTGTATTGGTAAATTTATTCTTAATTAATTAATAACATTTACATAACGCATCAAAAAATGCGGAGCTTTTACATTCTTAAATGGTATTTTAGTTTCTTGAAATTAAATTTAAAAAAAAAAAAAAACTAAAAACGCCATATTACATAAGAAAACGTGCGAACTTAAGCTCGTGAACCGTTCATGACGGATTATCGTGTAATAACGATGTCATGGACCTAACAAATAGAGGAAGAAAAAAACATTGAACGTTGCATTCGACCTAAAATTCAATGTGGCGTTCCAGTCAACAATGCAAATTACATCGAGTCAGGAGTTGAAACGAACGTTTTGATTTATTATTTATTTATGCTCAATATCAACAATGCCACGCGTCGTTTGCAGCAACAGGTAGATTGCCAATTCAACGATAAGGTGAAATCGAAGATAAATCATACATGAAACGTGTTTTTTTAATTAATTGGCCTAAGACTGCACGGTCTTATCAAGATACTCATTAAAATAATATTATGGACAATATTAAAGATAAAAAAATACCTTTTCACATTGTAGTTATAGGTAGGTATCTACTATTGATAATAACAAAGATACACACTTGAAACTAATCCAATAATCTACGGATCAATGAAAAATTAAAAACAAAAGTAAAAGGGATATTCCTGTGTGTATCAGTAATTACTGTTTTTCTGTAAGAAACAAAAACGTAATTTTTCCCGGTACGTATCAGTAGGTGCTTAAACGTCCACTACACTACTCGCTTCGACGCTTCGACGAAGTTAGCCGAAGTTCGAAGCGCGTGTCTACACTATTCGCTTTGAACTTCAGAGCACTTCGAGTCCTTTGACTCGGGTGCAAATACCGACAATAAGGAACTCCAGTGAAAAATATTATGGCTTTAAAAAAATATATTCATCCAGACCAATAAACGCTGATTCTGAATATATACGTTTTTTTTCATAATATTAAACGTAGAGTTCTTAAAAATTTTTAAAAATTGCATTTTTTAACGTCTCGTTAAAATACACTGTAAAGTTGGTACGATTGAATGGTTAGTGCTGACGTCACGCGACACCAGTCATTGTATCACATTGTATTGAAATCAATTGAAATGTAGGTATGGCACAAGCCATCAGTATTAACAACATATCATGTAATTCTTTATTTCGTACTGTTTATAGAGATTTAGTGGTTGTGTTTATTGAAACAATATTTAAGCCCAAATAATTCAGTATCACAAATAGGGGTAACTCTGTTAGTTTATCTCTATTATTTAAAATATTGAAAAACTACTGCACAAAAAAAATAGTAATGCTTCTTCTAGGGAGAATACTTCGAACAACGGAACAACCGATTTCAAAATGGCGGCAGTAGATCAGCTGATTGCCCAATCCCATACTAATTTTTCTGGAGTGATGACATCACACGATTTACCATATTTCCGGGGGGTCTTGAAAAATTAAAACTTTGACAATTATTTTAACTATTAAAACTAACTCTAAAAATAAAAATAAAAATGCAGTTATCGAAGTTAGAATGTCATTATTTATAAAAAAAATAAAAAAAATTGGACTGGAGTTCTCTATTATCGGAAGTCAGGCGAGGCGAAGCGAAGTTGCACGAAGCGAAGTGAAGTTCGTGTCTACACACACTATCGTATTCGATTAACTTCGATCAACTTTGCGAGTAGTGTAGTGGAGCTTTTACGTTTGAATACGTATTGCAATGCCCATTGTCTGGAAATGAATATTTCTAAATGCTTCGTGGTGTGCGTTGCCAGAAATAAAAACGTATTTATCCATGAATACCTACTCAATTAATTGTATATCGTTTTCTTCCAAATCAGAAAATAAGGATCTTGGGTTAATACTTGATAGTAAACTAAATTTCAATAAACATAAACATATATAACAGAAACATTAGTGACTATGTGACTAATGTGTCTGTCTTCCATGCTTGGTTTTGTAATCCGTTCCTGTAAACATTTCAAAGATCTTATTACTTTCAAAATACTGTATTTCTCATACGTTTGTAGAATTGTTGTTTTTTTTTTAAATAAGAGAAACATTTAATTTTTCGTGATGCGTTTCAGGAGGAGATTACAGTAATTATTGTTTTTCTTTACAACTGAGAAACATTTCATTTTTCCGGTTCGTATCAGTGGGTGCTTACAGTAATTATTGATTTTTCTTTAAAAATTAATGATAAAAAAAATCATTTTTCCGGTGCGTATCAGTAGGTGCTTACAGTAATTATTGTTTGTTTGTTTTTTAAATGAGACACAAAAAAATAATTTTTCCGGTGCGAATCATTAGCTGCTCACGGTAATTACTGAAGTAAAAACTTCTTTAGCACGTTGTAATTTGAAATCCGATGAAACGAAAAATAGCGACATTAAAAAGAGACAAACATATACATCTACAGGATTTAGCCTGCGAGAGAATGAGATAGTATAATCGGTCTCCTCTTTGTGCGGTGCTTCGTAGTCTCCCCACTCTTGTCTACTTTAGTTTTGTGGAGGTTTCACTTCTACCTGATGGGTATCAGGCAGAGATTACAGTGTTGTTTTTGTTTACAAATAGCAAAAATTTAATTTTCCGGTTCGTATCAGTAGGTGCTTAAAATAATTATCGATTTTTCTTTAAAATTGAAAGACATTTTTCCGGTGCGCATCAGTATGTGATTACAGTAATTATTGTCTTTCTTTGAAAATGAGAGACAAAAATACAATTTTTTCCAGTATTCATAGTCATATAATAATTGTTTTTCTTTAAAATTTAATAGTGAACTCTGGCGTTATGAAATTATTTCCTATTCTATACATCCGATTGCGATGAAACTTTGGTGAGTTGTTGTGCGCACACCCGGGACGGTTTCTACATATATTGGTGAGCTCTGGCTTTTTGAAGTTTGTATAAAAATTTTCAATAGATTGCGCGTGAGTTGTTCGAAAAATGAGTGAATTTCATATTAGTTTATTGCCAGGGTGGGAAGGGGAAGGAGGGAGGGAGAGGGGAATCCTAGAGGGGCGAAGGTGGAATGGGAACTCTGGAGGGGAATGGGACGCGGGAGGACAACAGGGGCGGGAACAGGGACACGCAGGGAGAAACAATGTCTTTCATTGAGTGGCATTGCAACGCATGCCGGTTAATCGCTAGTTATTTGTAAAATTAACGATGGATAACGGTGGATGCATTTACCTCACATTTTTACTAAACTGCGAGAATGCAAATGCAGTGAGCTGTTCACCCGCCTCCCACAAAGTGCGTACTCACACTTATTTTCTATTTACCTATAAATATATTCATGACGGCGAACGTAAGCAGATGCAAAAATGCATATTAAATAAAAATTAATCGATCTAAAATATA
The DNA here is from genome assembly GCA_917880885.1 of Limnephilus marmoratus. NCBI lineage: Eukaryota > Metazoa > Arthropoda > Insecta > Trichoptera > Limnephilidae > Limnephilus > Limnephilus marmoratus. Next base: position 11,256,175 of record OU862908.1, read on the forward strand.
CCTACTTGACAGCATTTGAAAAAAAAGCAGATAACTTATGTATAAAAACATTTTATTAATTTTATGGATTTCATTTCATTTCATAGAACCTGTTTATTGACAAAAGTTTTGGGTTAGATGTTGTTTTTCAAGATAACATTTTTATGAAAATAAGAAGACCTCTGCAATCGAGAGGTTAAGACCCTTGTCAACGATTCAAGAAGTCATGAAATATAATAAATTTTATTGCGTTAATACCTATATGTGATTTCACATTTAATTAAGAGGGCATTACCAGAGAAAACCAGAAATATGTAATTTTCAAATCAGATTTTAGACGTATTGACTCTTTTCCACAAAAAATTATAAATGGATTTCGAAAGATTGTTCTTTGATCTAGCATTTGTATGTAATAAATTTTGAGAATTTTTTAAAAAATTTAGTATAATAAGGTTATTCCATAGGTCGTTGGCAGATTTGTTAAATTTTCGAAAAAGTTTTTGTATTAAACCACACCCATTTCAAAGAATATAATCATGCAGTAAAATAAATCAATACATTATCTAGCAAACGTATGTTTTAGAATTTTAATTTTAGTTTCAATAAAATCATTAAAAAATATGTACGTACATGTGTTTCTTGACGAAAATTGGTCCATTTGTGTATTTATTTGCGCACTTACAAACTAATGTATTTCAGATTTTTTTAACATTCTTATTAAATTTAGACATTATTGAAAAATGATAAATACTTATAATCAAAAAATAACTACAAACATTATTTTAATAGTTTTATCATCACGCCTTTCAGCATTTTTGGATGAAGGTATAAATTAAAGCTAATTTGGATTGAAATAAATTCGATATTGAGTTATAATTTAAAAAAGCTGGTACGGAGAATAATTAATCTTTCACATTGTAACCGCCCTGCACGATCGTAAGAACAACTTTCGACGAAATGTGGATTTTCGTCCGCTGGCTGGTTAGACGCTCTCAACATAAAATATCACAAAACACTCTCGTTAGGGTGAATTGCCAATTTCAAAAAAAATAAATATTCTAGATATGAACTACCCTGTATTTTTTCCTCGTCTCCTTCCCCTCCCCATTCCGTTCAGACTCACACCTCTATTAGAGATTACAGAGTCCCACTGGGTTCTTGTGGAGGACAGTTGGGACTCTTGTGCAGGATTCACGTAAAAGAAGATGGGCAAGAATTTGAATTAATTGAAAGTCATCAATAATTTTATAGTACTACGAGAATAACGTCAAAACAAGTAGTAAATTTACTCTTTATTATAAAAGATGTTTGACAATGGAGGGAAACATTTAAAATAAACGTATTACGTGAATACAAATGTTTATCTGTTAGTGTAAAAGATATTGGAGGGTAATTTAAAAATAATCACATTTCGAAAAAACGAATGCAGGCAGGTACCTACTAGTAGATTTCATTGTTTTTTATTGCGCTGCTAACAAGGAAGCAATATAATCGTGTAATCAAACAACAAGTACCTTCCTAATTGGATGATAAATATTAAATGCAACAATAAATTACTGTCACTAGGCTCTTGAGTACTTGTACCCGAGTGGCTGAGACAATAATCTAATAGGTATAATTTTATACTAAATCTGGTTTCTGACGCAGTTACTACCTATGTAGGGAGATAACAGTAGCCAGCTCCGCTTCTGGTTCTCCGTGAGAGAAGATCCGTGTTTGTTCTCATGGAAATGCACGTGTTCTGTTTGTTCATAAAAGTACCTACGCCATGACGTAGAACTAGTCTACAACAGAACAGAAAATATTAACTTGCATGAAGGAATTCGGTACACAGCTTAATCGAGAACTGTGCAGGAACGTACCTACCTGCTAAATATCAGGAGGAATTTCAGGGTTGTAAAAATGCCGTTTTTTTAATAATATATTAAAACAATTTCAAACTTTTTTCCACTTAATTCATTTGTGACCATAACCGGTTTCAGACTGTTAAGGATCCGCAACCGGGCCCGAAAAGAAGAAGATGGAGAGATACGAAATTACAAATGTTAGAGGAAAGCGCTAACATTTACAGCGACAAAATCGATGCGAAAATTGCGAAAATGTTTAATAAAACACGACTCGTTTAAAATAGAGCAAAAATCTCGCGGGCATTGTCTTAAACAGCATTTAATGAAATACTGTGATTCATACATATAACTTGTAAAATAACTGAAACAAACGTGTTTATAATAATTTTTGGAGCACGCGATTTTTTTTCTATCGAGGGAATTTTATATAATTTGCGTTTCGGCGCGGGCACTGTCTAGATAATATCTTCAAAAATAACATATGTTTTTTTAAGAGCTTTAAAACTTAACGTGTTTAAGGGAGATATGTAAGAAATCGGTAATAATTCGGGTAGCGGGCCCTTAAACTATTGTTTATATACATAACATACGGGGGAGGGAGAGAAGAGGTTAACGGGGTGGTATACAAAGATTTTATTCAAATTATATTGATTTTCCCAAATTTGTTGCTATGTCGTCTTGAATTTCTAGTTATTTGATTATTAACAGTACACAAAATTACTTCGGGTTTATAAGATGACTTAAATGTTTGGGGAATATCTTAGGGGGCATGCATTAATTACTCAAGGGGGGGCTCAAAAGGGGGGGTCTAGCAAAACCTCATGTTACTTGAAAAGAATATACGAAGTGGCCCAAATTTATCTCACCAAGGGGGGGGGGTCTAGATTGGGAGAAAAACTGCTCACGTATTAATTGTAGGTATGCCCCCTTACATGAATTGTTAGCAACTTATTTTTAGTGTTGTGTTGTGATGTCGATTAATGTTATATTTATAATAAAAATATAATTTTTGATTGATGGTTATATTTTAAAGGGACACATATTTTACACTGGTGTAGGAATAATATTGTAATGGATTCTTCATAAACAAAATAAACATTTTATTTAGAACATGTAAAATGGTCGATTTTTTGTTGGTGTACCTATTGTGTATTTAGCCTGAATTTCAATATTTGCATATAAGTTTAAAATTTCCCAACTCCGCTGACCATCTGGCTCAAATTACAGAAAAAAAGTTAAAAGTGAGTTATTTTAAAGCTTATTGAAAACATTTCAGGTAGGTACTTGAAGAAATAAATTGGCCACAATATAACTAACTGGAAAACCATTCATAAGTAATAAATTCGTCACCATTTTTACATGCCTGTCATTTTTTTTCATCTACGCAATCGAAATTGAACAAAATTAAATAAAATGGTTGATTAGAATTTAGACTAATGATGTGTCCTTTTCTCAGAATTTGAAGGAACCTAGAACAATAATAATTCTTGATTTTATTCGGACTATTTCGAAATTAAAATTTCTCATAAGAAAAATTAATAGCCATCAACACAGGAAATGAATTAACATTGTTAAATTACTAAAAATACAATTCATAATTTAATCAAGATAACACTAAATTCATGTAAAAACCCAATTATCGGGCGCTATCATTAGAACTCGAAGTCAGGATTAGATGGAATTAAGATGAGGCATATTGCATGATAATTCATACAAAGTTTTCAATTAAAATGTATCTATGTTACACCCGCTATTGCGACTCAACTCAAGGCTCGGTAATCAGTAACCGCCTTTTTCAGAACTCCCTTGCCGATCCAACTTAACGCGGTACAAAAGTAACCGTATTAAACATACTTACCTCGTGGAAAAAAACCTTGTTCCAATACAAGAATAGAACAGACAGATAACCTAATAAAGAGAGCACACATGTACCATAGAAGCAAAGCAACTTAATAAAAAGAGGTGAGTACATCTACCATGGTTTCGATAGGTGAATAATATAATTTTGTTTTCTTTGGATATAATAAAAGAAATGTAGACTAGTTCATTTTCGTTATTTGTTTTTGGGGTGTTAAGCCGTGTTGCGCTACCTCCTTCTTTAGCCAACGTTATAGTACTGTTCACAGAACTACCTACTAGTCTAATTTCGCTGTAACTACGTTTTAGGTTTTCACGGCCACAAGTATTTTCGTTATTTGTTTTTGGGGTGTTATGCCGTGTTGCGCTACCTCCTTCTTTAGCCAACGTTTCGGACAGCGTTGCAGCGTCCATCAACAGGGCAGACATGGTGGATACTGCAACGCTGTCCGAAACGTTGGCTAAAGAAGGAGGTAGCCCAACACGGCATAACACCCCAAAAACAAATAACGAAAATACTTGTGGCCGTGAAAACCTAAAACGTAGTTACAGCGAAATTAGACTAGTAGGTAGTTCTGTGAACAGTACTATACACTACTTTATATCTATTAATATAGGTACTACTATACTCTGTACTAAATACTATATCTATTTCTTTTAACTTAATAATAATAAAAAAATGAAATAAGAAAAACAGTAAACTTAATGTCGATTACTCCGGCTGTCCGACTTGACAGCTCGCAACAGTCAACAACTCTGGTGAAAGAAAAGGGAACTACGAGTACCAAACACGGCTACCATCTTGACAGGATTGATGACCGGACACGAAACACACAATCAAATTTAGAGACAAGTAATTTAAATTTTATTTTATTTTTAATTTTCATCTCCCGGCTTGCAGATCTAACCTGCCAGTCGGGAGAGCTGTCTTATTGTTAAATAGAATCACTTCGAATATCGATGTGTTTAATAACAGTGAAGCACAAGTCAGACAAGAAGCTTTGTTGTTGTTAGTATGATTGTGCTTCATTGATTTATGAATTGCTTGAATCTGTTCAAGTCTTAATACTTTAGCTCTTTTAAAACGCATTGAAATTTTATTTTGTAATGTTTTAAAAATGAATAAATTGAATTGAATTGTAATGCAAAGGGGTCAGCCAAAACAGGACTTACTCGTATGATAAGGTGAGTTTGAAAGGTGATATGGCTATAGTTGAGATAGGTTTGCTAAGAATTAGAGGAGACACAGTCAGAACACATGAGAATCGGCACCATTATCGATAGTGAAAAAGTAATATTCGAATGATCACCATGAATCAAAATATTATTTACACGGGTGCGTTTAACATATTAGATGTGCTATGAAAGAACACCGGGAAGCATAACGGTCCGGAACATTAGTGTGACATTTTGAAATTTCCTGCTAGTAACCCAGAAAACATTATTTTTTGTTTATTTCACTAAATGTAAATGCTTTTTTCTGCAGTATAATTGATTTGGTGGTGTTTATGAGTAATCTGAGTACTGTACCAGATAGAGGGTACACTTTTCCATAGAACTGCACACTCAACTCAAATTTCGATTTTTCGGAGATATCTGACTAATCAACTGGATAATCAATATATTTAAGTGGCTACTGGCTAACACGTAGATTACGAATAGTTCCTCGGAAATAATAAAAAAATTGTGAGGTACAAAATTCAAAGTGTTGATAAAATAAATGTAACAACATTTGGAGATATAAATTCCATTATGCGAAATTTGGAATCATCCTACATCCTTAGCAAGAATGCCACACTTCACTACACCTCACGATCTCGCCCATTTGGAGTCAGAACTTCCAGAGGTCTCTTGAGACGCTGTGTTAGCCTCCGCCACACACGTAATGTTCTAAAACTTCAACAGTCTGAACTCTCAACAACCTTTGAAAGGTCCTGAAAAGCACCCTTTATTCTCACGTAAAAAAGAAGTTACAAAGAAAGTGTAAACTCGTAAAACATAAATGTGAGGGTTGGTTTGATGCGAGATTTCGCAGATGTAATATTTTTTTTTACTTTACAACAATGGTTTCCAGATGAACATTTGAGATAAAATAATCATTACGGTAAATTACATGCAAACAATGTAAGGTATTGCGGAAGCTAAGATTCACGCCTACTAGATATACAGGGTGACTAGTACTTACTAGTATCTATTGAAGACACCGCCCTCGAAATTGCTTCTCCCCAATAAAGTGATAAGGGCGAATTACTTTGTTACCTAATAATTATTTTTATTTACTAGGTATATCCGTGGACATTAAAAATTGACACAAATTCACAAAAATCCTGTTTTTACACGTCTCCTTTAGGTTCGTTAATATTTCGCACCAAGTGGAATAGGCCACTTGCGTGGATTTCATAATGACTTGGAACAAATTGTGTGGACAGATTTTTTTACTAAGATTACGAAAATTTTACAAATTTTTTTTAGAAATTTACAGTTTTTTTAATTTTAAATAAATAAATCCGTTATTTGGGCTCGTGACTCGTGACGTCACTACATGAAAATATCCCGTCTCCGAAAATATTCAATTAATTTTGAAAAATTCCAAACTGATTTATTTTTTTTATATGGCAACAGTTTGATTTCCCACGAATTTTTGTATTTGACATTTAACATTCACTAGAGTTATTGTTTGTTCTCTGTTCTCTTATCGTTTGGTTTGACGTTTTGATAGATGTTACGAAGTGAACCCCGTACATTTCATGCCTTCTGAAACCTATTTTAGAAGCGTAATTAATGGTGATGGTGCTGATATTAACAAAATCAAATTTTATAAATATTAAATTTGATTTTGTTAATATCAGCACCATCATTAGGTAATATCTTACTATCGTCATTGGGTAATATCTTACTGATATTAACAAAATCAAATTTTATACATATTATATTTGATTTTGTTAAAAATAATATAATATTAATTAGCAATATAATATTATAATAATATTTGGATGATTTATATAGCGCCGTTTTTGTGAAAAATCACCTCATGGGCGCTGTTATATTAATATTATATTATTAAATAATATAATATTATAATTTACAAGTGCACGTTTATTACATTGGATTTAGTCTTATATAGGCGTTGAACATTAAAATTTTTAATGATCAATAAGATGGATCAAAGAAAAAAATATTTATGAGATGTAATATTTTTGGCATGCCTTTTTATTCTCCAGTGCCATTCGTGCGAAAAACGTCGTTTTTTTAAAAAGATTTTCGTCTATGTAATTATCGTTAAATTATGTCCCGTCTTTCCGGTTTATAAAAAATGGTCTGATTTTTCGAATTGAAATATTAAAAAAATCGCCAGTGTTTCAAAAATAGGATTAAAAAAAATATACGAAATGTCTTAGAATATTTGCCTAAACCGGAAAAAAAATTAAAAAATGTGATGCAAGTGGCCTATCGTCGTCATTGGGTAATATCTTACTAATATTATTAGTAACACCGGAATATCTGTTACTCATCTTCCTGTGCTAGATACACGTGTTTGAGGTTTACCAAGAATTTGAAGTCAATCCGTGTTCAAATTAAAAGATGATGAGCGATGACCGATGAGTAAGAGGTTCCTGTAAAATTAGCAAAAATGTAAGACGAGGTCAAACTTTTTTTCAAACGAAAAAAATGCTTAAAATTTTTTATTATGAAATATATATTGGTACCTACATATGATGATATTTGTTCTTCCCATTCATATGAAATTTGTTCTTCACATTCAAGTTTGTTGTGTGTTAATGAACTGTTAGTTCATTTAACACACAACTCGATTTAATATTACAACTCGATTATTTTAACTTCATTATAAATAATATACCTACAATTTTGATAAGTACGTAAATTATATTTTGTTAATAATCATCATCATCACATAGTATAAAATGAAGTCGTTGAAAATGTATGTGCGCGTTAATCTTTTAAACTACGCAACGGATTTTCATACGGTTTTCACCAATAGATAGAGTGATTGAAGAGGAATGTTTATATGTATAATACATGTAAATTATATTAGAGAAAAGCCGAGAAATTCAAAGAAAACATATTTTTGTGCGATTTAAAACGGCTGGCGGGCCGTACTATAGTCACTTTTGAAATTCGTTCTACGGAAGAAATTGGAAAACAGATGTCCTAGAGTAAGTAAGTATTTGAATTTCCCTTTTCAAATATCCAGTGTTGCAAGAATTGTATAATTAGTGGCGAGTTAATTAGTTTATATCATGCTTATTATAGTAGAGAAAAGCCGATAAATTCAAATATTCAATTCAGGCAGCGGGCAGCGGGCAGCTGGCAAGCGGGTGGTGTGGATTTTCTAAAGATTGGGTAATGGCGTTGTGTTTCGTTAGCCACAACAACGTGTTTCCGGGTCTGCTAGTATCTAATAAATGACTATTTTGAAACTTAAATTTCAGAAATTCCTAAAATCGCATTTACATGAATGACGTAAGCTTCCTTGCAAAGCGTTAAATAATAATAAATAAAAATATATATATAACCTCTTTAATAATCGCAGTGCCGTAAATTTTTGTCTACTATTCATGTTATAATGTACCTAAATAAAATCACATCCAATAAATAAAAGTTAAGGCAAATCATTTAAAAGAGCATACGCTTGAATGTTGTTGTGGTTCGAATGGGTTCCAAATAGTTTGAAACATTTGCGCAAAGTCCCCTCTTACCCAGCTAATAAATAGTACCTACTATGATCCAGTACACCACTACACAAACAAGAATCTCTTTAAAATGATTCTACTGTAAAACCCTAATCTTTCAGCTAATCAATTGACGTTTCTATGGTACCAATTTACTGAATCTGTTAATTTCATATTAACCTTATCTGATGGTTATTTCCTTTCACATAGAATAATACCATACAAGCATGTAATTAATTGCATACTTAGGTTTATTCTTGAGTGTTCTTAGAATCTAATTGACTATTAAATTTATATGGCTTTGCAAATTTAGCTGGCTTATTTCATAAAAAAAAATCTTTCTATTACTATATTTTCGTAGTAACCTACTATTATGCAAATTTAGACCTTTTTTATCCATTTTCTGTTTATCCAACAAATCTTCATATTTTCAGAGCCCGCGACATCGATAAATACCGGTTTTTGTATATTTTATAGCGTCTCGTTTATTTATTTGAATATAAATAGCTATGAATTTTTAGGGTAATTTACCTATAATTCTTAGTTAAACTCCAGTTTTATAAAGTGCCCTTGAGGTTTGAAGTGACATTTCACGTAAATGACGCTACATAGATTAGCAAAGCATTATTGATATTTACTCTAGGGACATACTTTCTCTAGATCCTCGATAAACACAGCTTACATGGAGCGTAGAAACTCATTGTTGAATAGCGGTCTATTTATTTATTTATTTATTTATTTATTAACGCCCTTTTTCGGGGCTTTTACATATGAATAGTAAGAAATACACAGTATTTATTGTACATAACTGAACTGCCTTCGTAACAATATTTTATATTTGTTTAAAGATAAATTGAAGATGTCCACTGACTTGGTATACTTGTTTCCCTCCATTAGTATTCTGGGCAAAGAGGAATACATATGGTAGTTAGTTCCAGAATTACTGCACTGAAATAAATCCTGACTTCTAGTATTACGTATTGGAATCCGGAAGCTTATCAATTCGAGCAATATCGGACTGTCAACTAAATCATTTAGAATTTTATACAGAAATACCAAGTCAGTGAAAGTTCTTCTGTCTGACAATTTGAGCATATTCATATCATTCAAAATAGTATTGTAGTTCAACATAATTGCTGGAATACCCATTTTAAAATTAAGAAAACGTAAGAATTTGTTTTGTATTCTTTCAACAGCTTGTACATGTATATTGTAATATGGGTTCCAGACGGGAGAATTGTATTCAAGTTGACTTCTAACATATGCAAAATATAAAAGTTTTATACACTTAATATTGTTAAATTTTCTAGTTAGCCTAGTTATAAATCCCAACATTTTTAAGGCCTTATTAGAGATTTCTGTTATGTGGTTAACAAATGAAAGATTAGATTGAAAAGTGATGCCCAAGTCTTTAATTTGTGTTAATGTCTCCAGAGTATTGTTATCAATGTTGTAATTGAAGATCACTGGATTTTTTATTCGAGAAAATCTAACTATATGACATTTTGAGATATTTAAGTAAAGTCTATTTTCATTACACCAAATTAACAATTTGTTGATATTATCTTGAAGAATGTTGCAATGGTAAATATTTTGAATTATTCTAAAAATTTTGAGGTCATCAGCAAAAAGTAAGATAAATACATCATGAAATATTTTTGTAAGATCATTTATAAACAAGATAAATAATATTGGGCCAAGGTGTGAACCCTGTGGAACTCCACTTGTTGCATAAATTTTTTCCGACAATGAGGATTTTATTCTAACAATTTGTTGTCTTCCAGTAAGATAGCTTTCAAACCAGGCTAATATACTGCCACGTATACCAAGCTTTTCTAATTTCCAAATGAGAATTTTATGGGAAACTGAATCAAAGGCTTTACTAAAATCAGTATAGACAGAGTCTACTTGTTTTTTTTTCTTTAAAAGCATTGGTTATAAAATTTTCATAAATAATCAAGTTAGAGAGTGTACTTCTACCTGGCATAAATCCAAACTGGTAAGGTGATATTACAGGTTTTATTTGGGCAAAAAGTTTGTCAAGTATTAGGCTTTCAAATAGTTTCGGTATGGTGGATTGAATGCATATTGGTCTATAATTACAAACATCACTTTTATCGCCCTTTTTGAAAATTGGAGTCAAATAACTATTTTTCCACATATCGGGAAAAATTCCACTGGATAAAGATAAATTAAAAAGTTTGGTTAATGGAAGAGCAATTACTTTGATACATTCTTTGATAAATATTGTGGGGATATTATCCGGTCCTGCAGATTTGTTGATATCTAATGATTTAACTTTAGTTACTACATCAGAGAGACTTATGGTACACTGCGAAATATCAAGAGTTTCATCTAGAGTTGTTGATGGAAGAGGAGCATTATTTGCGTCTGTTGAATAAACACTTTTAAAAAATTTTGCAAACAAGTTAACGATACCATCAGTATTATTGCTATGGCTGCCATTTAGGTGCATAATGCTTGGGAATTCAGAATCATCTTCTTTAAGAGATTTCGAATATTTCCAAAAATAATTAACATTGTTTATTATGGAGTTTTGAATTTCATTTATATGGTTACGGTAGCAAGTCATAGACATTTTTTTACACAAAGTTCTTAAATATTTAAATTCACTGTAATCAGAATTTTTTTTATATAATTTATATTCTTTATGTTTAAGTTTTTTGGTGATAAGTAGATTTATAAGTTCTTTGGTGTACCATTTTGGATAGGTGTTTGGCTTACATATTACGGTTGGAACATAGATGCTAATAGCCTTTCCCAAAACAGAATAAAATTTATTTGTAGCTGTGTTAATATCATCATATTGCACAGATGACCAATCAAAAGAGAGGAGATAATTACATATTTTCTCGTAATCAGTTTTGAAAAAATTTTGGTAACTGAAAGACAGTTTACAGGTATTAACATGTACATTAGAAATAATAACTTTCAGTGGAGGATGATAACCATCAATGGGCACCAGCGGTTCACTACATTCTTCAATTACTAGTGACTCTAAGTTAGAAAAACATAAGTCTAGAGTACGATTATTTACATTTGATATAGTATTTGCCTGATTCAGGCCTAGAAATAACGCCATGTCTAGAATAATGCGTTCAGACTCACTCACACTGATATTATTGTCCCTGTTCACCCAATTCACATTTGGAAGATTATAATCACCAGCAAGCAAAAATGTTGCATTAGCATGCTTTTTTAATATAACTTCCACTTCCTCACTATGGCACCTGTATACTTCATTGCTTGAATTTGGTGGGATATAAATACAACCAACAATAATCTTTTTATTCCTGGCAACATTCACTTGCACGAAGATTTGTTCAAGAAGTTTGTATTTAGTTGTAATTAAGTTTGATTTGTATTTCTTGCTGATAGCGATTAAAACCCCGCCACCTCTGCTTTTAGCACTTGTCAATGTATTTCTGTCTAATCTATACACATTATGATTTATAAAACCTAATTCACTAGAATTAATATTAGGTTCTAACCATGTTTCAGAAAGTAGAAGAAACTAAATAAATACCAGAACGACAAATTACTACGGACAGAAGAATTAATTACATTTGTCATTGAATGTTGAAGAACATGGTCCGTTGATTTAATCCTCAAGCGAGTAAGGTTTTCAATCTAATTACAAAACAATATTTGATTTAGACACATGTTTATGTATATTACGAAAGCAGTTTAATTAATAAATTCCAAGATCAATTAAAAAAAAAAAGATAGTGAATTTTTTTAAAGATGTTAACATTCAAACATAACGCACGATTTCATTTCTCCATAATTACGAACAACTCCGTTGAGATAGTTGTGAATGAACCACAAATTGCAAAATATATATAAAGTAAGGTGCTAAACTGAAATCTAACATGGCTATAAGAATAATACAAATTATAGGTAACTTGAAAGCCGTACGCGCGTGAAAGTTTTAACGGTTAAACAATTTTATATCCGGACGTCAGTAATTGCATAAATAATTTTTATTGTCTTCGTTTACTCTGAAAAGGTTGCGGTTATCTACATACTAATGAAGAACATTAAAAAAATCATTTATTCAAAATGAATATCGATAAAATTTTGATATGATCGTTAAGTTTACTGTAATTTATTTTAATACGGTTTAAATTGGTATTGATTTTTTAAATATGACTCAAAATTACATCACATCAAGGTTTATAATATAAGCCAAATTGTTTACTTCTGAAACAACTTAAAATTTTTATTTTTCTCATTTTGTCCTTTCCTTCCATGAAAGAACTACCTAGTAAAGAGAAGAAGATGTTGCCTACCTACTTGGCACACATGCCCAATATTATTGCACAAAATTGAAAATACCTATATTTTAAATCAATCGACAGCTCTCTCTTTCTCAGTTCTCTCTGGAAATCTCGCTTAAAAGCCTGTAAAACATGCTAATTAATACAAAAAAGTGACAGTAAAGTATAATCACCCTTGTGCTATCATCTTGGAAGACTAGCCACCACCGATATTAGATCACCAAGCAACATATGACCACAGCAAGGGAAGGGCTTTCTCATTTCAAATTGCCAAATCCTGTGCTTGATTTTGTAAACGCCATCAATTGTCTTACTTCACAAAAATATAGATTTACAGTCCATCCCCTGTAGTGTCATGATATCGATCGTGACACAAATAATAATATAGGGTAGGGATTCAACATTAAAAAAATAATAACGATTGGTGTTATCTAACAAATCGGTAGCGAAAATTTGAAATGTTGTAAACAATAAATCCAAAAATGAGTTAAATATGTCATTTTTCTACGTTTTTTGTCCTTCGATTTGCTTAGTCAAAATATTTCTAGGAAAATAACTGCGTCTTTTACAACGTGAATTTTTTGAGACGTTTTTTTTTTTGTGGAAAATTAAAAATAAATTAAATACCGTTATTAAAGAAATTTACACAAAATTGTAAGTATTCAAAGAGCTATTCAATGATATTTTATAACAAAATTCATAATTACATGTCCACAAAAATAGAAGATAAGATTTAAAAAACAACCAAAAAATCTCCTGAACAATTAACATTTTGTCCTTTACAGCTTTTCAAATGCCAGTAATCGATGTAATTTTAAAAAAATGGAAAAGAAACTCAAATCCCTAATGATAAGAATTTATTATGTTGCGTAGAAAAAAGTTTAATTATTATTTCTACGCCATGAAGAGAGCTTGATCTTGAGTTCGAAACTTTGAAAACTTATTACTTATCATCAAAAACCCAACTTGCCCCAAATTCTACGTGCATTTATACTCACGGGGATTCAATTTAAGTCTGTTTTTTTAATGTGTTCATTTTTTACAATTCGTCCATCAAAATCCAAAAATCCAAAATCTAAAAGCAACACCTGTAAACCATACGTAATACCAGTTTTTCGTTTGTAATCAATGTTTAGCGCAGTTTAAAAGACAATTAATTTATTACAGTTATTTAAAAAAACTTTTACTTTTACAACGCACCAGTTGACGACGTTTGACGTTTTTAAGAAATTACACCTCCCACGAAAAATGACAATCACTTGATTGTTCCATTGGAATTACCAAAATAATCAATACTCATATTAAGCCGTGTAGTATTCGCTTGTGGTTTTCCTCTGAATTATTGTAGAGTGTGTTAATCGACGAGAATAGGATGGCTAAATTAAACGTTTTATATTTATAAATAACATTTTTTTAGAAAAATGTAAGACATGTAAAATTATGGACCTTTAACTAAGTAAAGTGGGTCAAATGCTATCTTTCGAGAGTTTCTTTTTAGGCATATAATATCTGTTCAGGAATTTGATACGATATCCGGAATGTTCGGATTTTCTGCATTAATATTACCGACAGAAGAATAGGGCGAGTAAAAAAAGAGTATATAATTTTTTAATGAAAATACGACACTCCGAGATCCACCATGAAGATTATTGGTATGGGAACACTCGCGTCTAACTTTGAAACACAAGCACTAGCGTAGGGTAAAAAAGACCCGAGATTTTCAATGTATTTTTTTGTGTCATTACAATGCCAGTCTGATTTTTCTTGTGTTGTATTTATATAGATTATAATAAAACACAGTAAAAGAATTACAAAATTATTTAAATTTAAATTTAAAAAAAAACCTGAATATAAAACTAAAATACACAATTTTAAGAAGAAAAAATGGCTTTGATTAGGAAGACAGACTTTTATTAATTAAAAACAACATTTTGGAATAAACTTTTTATAGTCACATTAAATACTACAAATACGAATGGACGTAATTGAACGGAAATGAGCGTACTACGTGATTCGTTACACACCCGTTTGAAGGTACTTTAAAGGGTTACGAATAACCTGAAAATATTTTAAAAACTCATACTACCACCACAGCAAGCGGAAAATGTCGCTTGTGTCATGATGGGGGATTTAGCCAGTCGAGGAATCGAGCACTTGGGTGGGACACTGACCGGATTATCAACTTTGAAAGAATCTTAATAGTTATCATTGTATCGGGATTTAAAAACAACATTAGGACTTTTTTACCCATCGCGAGTGCTGACGAGTTAGTAGATAAAGCTTACTTTTTTAAAGATAAAAATACCCCCCAGGTTACGAACAGCCAAAAAATATTTTAATTTCTCCTACATATATTCTAAAATAAAAGCGAAAAATATTGCTTTAGAAATTTTTTATAGTTATTTTTTTACCAAATACTTTTACATGAGATAAGTATTTTCAGACATTTAAAAAAATTGGAAATGATAAACATTTACTAACTTATAAAACAAAGGTAAGTAATGGGAACCCACTAAGGCGTTGCCTGTGTGTGGGTAAGATAACCAAAAATTTGCAATTAAAAGAACAATTTATTTATTTTTAGTAATAATATACTTATTCTGATGCGTGTACTTATAAGTAGAATTAAAGTAAGTTATGTTAAAATACAAAATTAGGGGTCTTCCTGAGACATTTCCAACACATTTCATACTTTTGCATCATAATGCAATCATCATCTTTGACAATCCCACCGCGCTTACAAGAAAGGGGGATATTCATTAATTCATTCACCCGTCACCACATATCCATGGCAAAAATGATGATATTCTATTTAATTGGCAGTACCTACATAAATAATCAACATTTCTATTTTTATTTCAGTCATCGTGCGATCTATGTTCTACGAGATCTTGCCACGTTCTCCGCCACCTCTTCACAGATCATATACTCGTCTACTCTACAGCCTACCTGCGGGCATGCCTACTAACTGCGTACATGCTACTGTCTACCTGTGAGGTAAGTAACTGTAGTATGACGCGTATCTGAGTAAGAATCGAAAAGGGAAAGTGATATCAGTGTTGGAGCGATGAACTTTTCCAGCGTACCGACGCGATTGTGCAGACTCCGGGATCAGCGGATTTATCGAGTGCTAACATTTATCAAGCCGCTGCAGTCAATGTTAATTAAATGGGATTAATGTTTATACAAATATCGAAACACTGGGTAAACAGACATTTTCGAGGTCACCTTTCACGTACAAAGTGTCGTGCAAACCCGTCGATACATGCTTGCACTTTAGCAAAACATATAAATCTAATATCGACAATTATTTTAACACGTTCATTTCTAAGTAACATAGGTAACTTAACTATTTTAGTAAATATACCGTTAAATTATGCAGGTCTTACTTAATATTGGTGCCAATGCTTTATCATAATGCCATCTATCATTTATGTATAATTTTTTTTACATTAACTCCACACAGGAGGCCCTGAGGAAAATAATTTCCCTCGGGGCTTATGTCATCTTAGGGGATCCTGTGTGGAGGTTTTTTAAAGGAAATGAAGGCGAGGAAATTCTGAAAAGGAAATAAGTAAGAGGAGTGGGTAGGAATCTGGGGGTCAGTGTGTCTAGGAGTTGCGGACGTATGAATTCATCCCTCTAACTGCAATGCAAGGCGATGGGTGGAGAGATTCTGAAATTCTTCCCTTAACCAATCTCTCTCGATCTTGCCCCACGCAGACGCATCAGCTGCTAAAACCTGGATAAACCTCACCCCATGAATCCGATCACCCCTACTAAGTCACGAAACGTAGCGAACCACGGGGTGACCTGTGGCTGAGGCGTTGGTTATCCAATAAATGGTTCCCGGTTCTCCCAAATTATTAGGTAAGTTTGATTAGGTTTCTTATTTTTCTTTACTGTTCTTCAATGTTCTGTTTTGTGTAGTCAGAAAATATTCTAGGCAAAGATTTTTTTTTTCAAATATAATATTTGTACGTTTTTACAATAAGAATAATTTTTTTACATGTTTATACATGTACAATCTCGGAGATTCTTCAGTCAGGTCATGACTCGTTATTTACTTGTCCATTTTAACATAACTAGCAAACATTTGTATTACAATACATTATTTTGTATACGAATAGGTACAAAGCCCTCGTAAAACTAGGCCAAAAGGTTATTGGTACTGAAATACGACTCATTTATTATGTAAAGCTCTTGGAGGGTATCGGACGATTGGCTAAACTATTCTTAAGAACTTGTGGAAATTTAGACTAAAAATACGTCGAATCTATAACAAATTTTCATTGCACATTTTTAAACAGATATTAAAACACATAGATAATAAATATAAATACTTTTGAATATTTACCAAAAACATGTTTTTTTTTTTAAATGCAGTGATGAAAGAGAGTTAAAATAAACATAAAAAGCAGAACCTCTCAGGCCTCGGACCTATTTTTCAAAATATGTAATATATAATTACAGGTAAAAATATTTCCGCTTTGCAATATTATCCAAATACTTTTCTGTCGTTTCACGTAAAAATAATATATAAAAAATACTGAAAGTTTCATTATTTTTTTATCAATTTGCAGTCGGAATCGTTGGTTTTATAAAGGTGTATATTTGAATTATTTTGTGGTTTATTTTGAGAGTTGAATACAAAGCGTGGTGTTTTCTTTTTCTAACACCGTTTAGATCACATTTCTTGATTGATAAGTAAGGTATTTTTTTATTTTTTTTACATTAACTCCACAGAGGAGGCCTTGAGGAAAATAATTTCCCGCAGGGCCTATGTCATCTGGGATGCTGTGTGGAGGGTGTTTTTGAGGAGAGGAAGGAATGAACATTGGTCTTGAAGAGACCTATGTTGTTGGAAGGAGGAAACACAGAGGACGGCAAATCATTCCACAGCCGAGCTGTTGAACATAAGAACGAGTCGAAGAAACGACCCGTTCTCATGTGACAAATGTCAACCGTGTACAAATGTTGGGCACGCGTTTGGCGTGTTTCTCGACTATGCACCGGTGCCGAAGGGATCAATGATGCTAGTTCCTCGGAGCATCTTCCTTTGCAATACCGGTAGAACAAGGATAGCATTCCCACCCGACGCCTGTGCTCTAAAGATTGCAGTCCGTCTGTTAAGATGGGAGAATCTATCAAACGGACCGCCCGTTTCTGCACAGAGTCGAGGGTATTTTTCAGGTAGTTTGGAGCTCAAGACCAGAGGTGGCTGCCAAATTCAACCGTGGGCGCACTTGTTATGTGTACAGGGTTAGCAGTTGTGCACTATTAAAGTATCTGCGGGCCCTATACAGCACGCCCAGTTTCTGGGAGGCTAACTTTACTCTGGCTTCGATGGAGCCCCCATACCTGAGCTGGTCACTTAGGGTTACACCAAGCATATCAATGGAGGGCCTGTTCGGGAGATTGCTTCCGTTGAAAGAGACTAGATTTTCATTTCGATCCCTTTTAGACGTAATCAGACAAGATTGGGTCTTTGAAACATTAAATTCAACGAGATTATTTTTACCCCAAGAGAAAACACTCTCGAGGTAACCGTCCATTCTTTGCTTCAAAGCCCTACGAGCTGTTGGAGTTTGTGAGCCCTTTGGGGGCTTGTCAAACAAAAAGCTATCATGAACTAACAAATACATATGTAAGGGAGACACAACGATTTCTATGAGACCTATATGTATTGTTCGATAAATCGATTTTCAAACCATCCGTCAAGAATATTGAATAATTTATTATAAG
The DNA here is from genome assembly GCA_917880885.1 of Limnephilus marmoratus. Lineage (NCBI taxonomy): Eukaryota > Metazoa > Arthropoda > Insecta > Trichoptera > Limnephilidae > Limnephilus > Limnephilus marmoratus. The sequence continues at coordinate 11,274,595 of OU862908.1, forward strand.
TCGATCAAAATGCGTAAATTCAAGTAGATAGATCATTTAATTCAAATGCAAACTACATGAATTTTATTATAGCTTCAATTAAAGCAGTGATACCCTAATAAAACATAACTGCGTACATAATATAATACATGAACCAACTAAGTTGTGTAGGTTGCTTTATTACCATCTTTGTATTTTTATAAAAAAAACAGGTGTCCCATTGGCATTAAAAGGAATTTTTAAATGCAAACTTTTGCATTTTCCGGTGAATTGTGATGGTTGTCTACCCAGAGTTTGTTTAAAAAAATAATATTACCTATATATTTCGATCATTGGAGGTGTCTGAAATTCAGACATTTAAAAATCGAATTTAGCCAGGACTCACACCTCTCGAGATCCTACGTAAAAACATTAGGTGAGAACTCTCATAGCTAGTTAGATAAATTATCAACAGATGTCCTGGAAGGTACAAAGCTCTGGCCAGCCAAGGAGATTGTTCTATAAATGGCGGTTTTTTAAGGGGATATACCTCTTTCTCCTCGTCGCTTCGCTGAAACCACACCTAATTAACTACTAACTCCTTGGTCTGTCTCGGGTAGTTTGCATCTTCCGATTATAAAAATGTAATTGGAAATAGAATCAATAAACTCAAGAGTCCCTTAAAATTGTCCTAAAGATGAGTCTTTCTTTTACCAGTTCCTTACCTTAAAACTTTACAGGAGGCCTTCATAATAATGGGGTAAAACATTTTCTACTGAAAAATGGGCGCTGCAGGCCTAGGCGCATATTGTGACGAAGATTATTTAGTTATCTGGAAAACAGAAAACGATAGCAAAAAAAAAAACAATTGTTTTTTTATATTGACAATTTACCAGAACCCATCAATGTAATTTTCGCGCGGTTTTCGAAATATCATCCCACGTTCGACAGGTTAAGATAACGGATCGAAATAGGTAGTTAACAGTCACAACCCACACAATACCTACTATTTATGCAAAACATATCCAAATATTCCCATAAGATTACAACTGCCCACACTCAATTATTGTAACCCACGAGCCACGAGTACCTACATACTTACCTGCAAATTTGCATACAAAAACATGGGAATGCATGCGGTTATGACGACATAAATTAATAATGTATGTACACTTGTCTAAGGAAAGGCTTAAAGGTAAAGTACTTAGTATTGTCGGTAGAACCGAGTCGGTGAAATTTTCTGCTTTCGATTTTGCGAAGGTCCACAGAAACTGGCAGATTAGCTGTTGAACCGGTAAACACACGTCTCCTCGGTCGTGATCCCAGTACAAGAGAAAATCTCCAGCAATACCAGATACAGATGAGTGGAAGAAAATCTCAGTATCACCGTGGTGAAAGACTTACCATTAGGAATTGAAACATTGCTAGAAATGACTTTATCTGAATAGTCAGGTACTTCCCAACCTTCCTCTCTCTTCTCTCCTCCCCTTCCTCACTACCTTCAGCCTCACAACATACCCCCAATTGGGGATGCCACAGTCTCACTGGCTCCTGAAAGGGCAGAAGGAGTTCTTGTGAAGTATTCGCATTAAAAATAATCAAATTAAACTTCAACGTTTTACGTGAAAGGTTGTTAACTGTAAGGCTCTGAGTAATATCGTAAAAAAATCACAAAAATTGAATAAGGTAAGCATTTTATTCAATGATAATGTATTATAGTACCTAGCTATAGTATTAGTAATTTGTATTTATATATTATATAATAATCACTAAAACTTGCTTGGAAACAAATTCAATGAAAAATACTATTTATGATTGGATACGTTTTCCATGCTACGTTTTAACGGTTTTATTGAGCCTGATAAAAATATTTAAAGAACGTATGCATTCAATATGAGGAAGATACTATCTTTATTTACATTAAAATTTGGATTTAATCTTCTGAGTAAAATATTTCATAAACGTCAATAACCTAAAATAACACTGTAACTCCGGCTCAACGAACTATAGAACTTAGATTGGCTTTGAGTTTATTTTAAAATTGAAACTGATTGTGGGAACAATTTAAACAAGCGATAAAGTAGATACCAAAAATATTATTGTATGTCGAATTTTTCAGGTTCCACGCAAATATCTTTCAGCTTCACAAAGCCTACAATTATTATATCCCTCCCTGGAGTCTGCGCTTGTATTTTAACAGCGTCACTACAAGGTACTACCCTAAAAACATAAGAGTTGATATATTGATATCGCCGATTCCCTCAAGATTTCAACGGAAAGAAAATATCGAACGAACCAACAGCGTATTTTAATTGATTAAATTTGGCCTTTTTTTAATTATGTTGATTTTTTTCAGTGAATACTTTGATACTTCAATGATGAGAATTGACCTAGCGAGCTAAATGGTTGCGTTGACCTAGAAATTACAGACAGAAAAATCAATTTTCGTGATGGAGAAAGATGCCATTGAATACCGTCAAATTCACGACGCCGCGACGCTACAGAAGATCGTAGAAGTTTTCCTATTACAAACAAACAAACAATTTTTTGCCTCAGTTAAGATACAATAAATTCACATCATTAATTATTGAGTACCAACACAATGGAATTATTCAACATAAAATAATCGCTCTTGAGTAGGTTGACTGAGTACAGTGGCGGGTCTAACTGCTAATTTATTTATTATCTTGTGAATGCGTTAAAATTCCCATAAACAATCAATTTAAAACGAACACGGAGCCGGCGTTCTGTCACAACTCTAAATAAAAACTCTGTACCAAATTACTCATTGTTATTTTCGTGTGCCTTTTGTGGCCAACTTAATAAACATCTTGACAATGTAGATACATTGCGTCATGTCATGATGAATTTGTTTGTGATTGGATTGAATAAGCGAGTGGTATCCTTAAATTTTTCGACGCCATTAGTGCAGCGGGCACATAACCGAATATAAGATGAAGATTTGGATGTCATTAGTCATTATTATAATAATCTTCCATGTGAGATTGGCTGCTAGATGTAGCTCCATCAGCTCCAAAAAAGTGGTTTAGCTTATTAGCTCGTTTTTTCAGAAAATCTAGCTATTTTTTTTACAAAAACTTATGAACGAAATATTACAATTTGAGAGTTACATCTTTAGGAACCTGGTCATTTTTGTATTGAAAACTAGGTTTTTACCACAGGATTTCTTCTCGCTGGCCACCCCCCGTTCACGAAAATTCGAAGGACGGGTTTATTTCTTCTCAGAATTTCTCTAGCAACACGGTCCCACTTCGGTCCCAACTTGGACAAAACAATTCTAGCTCTTTTTTAGCTCAATTTTTATTAGAACAACGCTCTTTTTATAACTTTTGAATGTTATTCCCATCAATGTGATACATCGTTGAAGAAGAAGATAACACTTTTAATCTAAACAAAAATATGAAAGAGAATAAGACACAGAAAAATAAAAGATAACGGTCGCAACGCAACGTATTGGGATTTTTTTTTTTAAACATTAGTCGAAGTTAATATTGTTCTAAAAATTTAAATATGAGATTGACAAATATGACGGTTTGATAAGAGGCGGCAGTAGCCGAATCGGTAGAGGCGTTCGTCCCAGTAAAACGAGTAGTTTTGGATTCAAGTCCCAGTTGCGACCTTTATCTTTTTATTTTTCTGTGTCTTGTTCTATTTCATATTTTCGTTTAGATTCTTAGGGTTATCTTCTTTTTTAGCTCCTTTTCGGGTGACGACGGGCCTTATTTTAAAAATCGGGTTGGCAACATTGTATCTTACTACTACCTAGTACAGTTAGATACTGTTATAACATTTTTAAGTTGTGAGCACATTTTGTTTTATATAAATACCGCACCACGAGTGTCAACTGCCAAGATACCATATGCATCCCCATCATTTTGGGGCATGACGCGTGGCTGAAGGGTGTGTTGAAGGGAATAAGATAGGTAAGAGGAAGGTTCTAAAGTACCTGACTGTTCAGGTTTGATCTTATAACATTTAATAAAATTTATTTGCGCACGTCGAGATCACGAAGGTCGACAAACAAATGATAACCCTAAAATACTTCGTACAAGTAAATTCAAATTGTGATAATCTCAAAACAAACGTTAAAATAAGCTCATTTATACAAATAACACAAAACCGGCAAATATAATATTGAGAAGAAAGGTCTATTTAATACAACCGTATTGTAGTTTCTCGGGTTAAAGGCATAAATATATACAAAACCGGCAAATATAATATTGAGAAGAAAGGTTTATTTAATACAACCGTATTGTAGTTTCTCGGGTTAAAGGCATAAATATATACAAAACCGGCAAATATAATATTGAGAAGAAAGGTCTATTTAATACAACCGTATTGTAGTTTCTCGGGTTAAAGGCATAAATATATACAAAACCGGCAAATATAATATTGAGAAGGAAGGTCTTTTTAATACAACTGTATTGTAGTTTCTCGGGTTAAAGGCATAATTAGATATCACATTTCTCATACATGAATTTGGCATTCAGTATCGCCGATAGATTATCGCAAACTGTTTTAAAAGCTTAAGAGATTAGACCATGTTATGCTTCAGTTACAGTATAACTTGAAAAGCAGCTACGCTTATGTCAATAATATACGTTTACGAGTGACATTTACAAGCAGTGACTTTCCCGAGTATCGTCTCTTTCGATGACACAGTATTAAAATAAACGTAGAAATTTAATTTATAGTGAATTAAACGACACCTGAATATATAATTAAGCTTGAATCATAGTTATTAAAGTGTCATATTTAATTTATCTATGTCATTATGTACTTACAGTGTAAAACAGCTTAACATATCTGTCTACGTTACTCTACTTTATGACTTTTTTAATGTTTAACCTTAAAACAAAATAAATGTAAGAAAGGAATTGTAAAAATATTCAAAAGGAGGTGTGATTAGGTAATAAATCATTCATTAACAAAAATTTTAACAAAACCAAAAAACGACTTAAAAATGCACTAAAAAGAAAAAAAATTATTTCGTAGCCTATAAAAGATTCGGCCGAGTATCGTTAATTTGCTCCTAAGAATTGAAGAGTTCCGTTACTTTGTCATGGATCCCATAATCAGAACCTAACAATAAAACTCTCATCAAACTACCCTTAAAGTACATCCTTTCCAATAAAAAAAGAATCATCGAAATCGGTTGGAGTGATATTGAGTTATTCGTCCATTTGTCGCGCACATACTTAATGCAAATTTAAGACATATATGGTTTTCTCATGGATGCCATTGACAGAACTGGACCAAATTGAAATGGGACCACACGGGAAGCACCAGCTTTCAAATAATAGAATCATCAATATCGGTTTACCCAGTCGAAAGTTCTGAGGTAACAAACATAAAAAAATACCGTCGAATTGAGAACCTCCTCCTTTTTGAAGTCGTTTAAAAAGGGCAGAAAATAACAGGTGTTAACATTTAGTCTGTTTACGCGTGGAAAATAAAAAAAACTGGAGACGAGTAGGTATGCAGTTGCCTTGCAACGCAAAACCAATTGCATAAATTTACTTAGCAGTTATTAACTGTCAATCAAAAAGAATGATAACGCTACCTACGATTGCGTCATCAGATTAGAGACTACTTGTGAAAATAGCGCGTGAGGAGACAGAATAAAAATTTACTATTTAAAAAAAATACCTCATATGTTCCTCGCAAGCAATAATAGGTCAATTAATTCAAAATTGACAAATATCAGCAAAAAATGCCTACACAAGTCACATAAGCACGTACAAAATAAATTGAAAATGAACAATGTTAACAACGTGCTTGAGGGGTAAGGCTTATCGACTAGAAATTCGAAGATAGCGGGTTCAAATCCCGGCGTGCTCAAGTAAATTTTATTTTTTATTGATTTGCGTTATTTCACAATTTAATCATTTAATATAAGGTTCATTTGTGGCACGTTTCAGAGTGGAAGATACTCGCAGTGCCCTGGTGTAAGACCACCATTCAGAATTGAAACGTTGCGTTGCTTGAAATGGAATTCCATTTCCGCTAACTAGCCGTGTCTAGTCAACTTTTTTGAATAGCTGGGTACTTATCCACCCTTCTCTTCCCCATCACTCTCCCTCCCCACTTCTTTCAGCCTCACAACATACCCCAATTGAGGAGCGTTAAGAGCAGTTGGGACTCTTAAGCGATGTTCAGATATTTTTTCTTAAAATTTCAGATGTTTCGTGTACGTGAGTCGTGGGCCAATTTCAGGAGGTTCGCCAAATGTCAAACGCTTACCGAATTCGAAAACCTATTTTAAAGCGTGCATAGAACTTTAAAAGTGAAAAAAATGCCTTCGTATCAAAAATTTCAACTATTCCAAGACCACTAAAGTTAGGCGACTCTCAAAAGTTTGTGGTTTTCAAAAGTGGGTCGCGGTACTACAAAGTTTGGGAACTCTCCGCATAGATGATGCAGCTTCAAAAAGTAAGATGAAAAGGTACTGTGGACTGTGGTACTCCTTTAAAATTCATGTTTTACGTGGTCACAATTTAATAAAAAGATTCTAGATTACATACATAATCATGATTATACCAAAATGCTTTTCCGCAGACGCAGTTGTGGTTAGGCAGGTACCATTACACTCAAAAGACTTGTGAGAAGATCCATAGTACAATGATTCACTCTATAATCGTATATACGGACACGTGCGTATGACCATTCCAATTAACCGCAATAAACTGTTACGTGGAAATGGGTTATGAATTTCGAGAAATTTATTCCAACAAGGATATAAAGAGTTTCCTTCCGTTTTTCGGTAAGGACAGATATCGTCATGAAAATCAAAATAATCTAAACGAAAAAGTGAAAGAGAACCAGAAACAGAAAAATAAAAACACAAAGGTCGCAACTGGGGGTCGAACCCAGAACCTCTCGTCTTACCACTTCGGCTACTGAGATCTCTTATTTAACTCATAACTTAATATTTCAAATTTCAGAATTAACAATATTATTCGACAATTTTTTTTTTCATATTATTGGCATCTACCGTTTTCATTTTAAACAAGTATTCAATGAACTGGTTTGTAACCTAGCTAGTGTCTCAGATATATATTTCCGATTTTATTTTCAAAATACTTGAACAATTCATCAAATATTTGAATTTAATTTTCACCCCGGGTAAGTTATATACAAGATCTGTGATTATTTCAGTTTTATGAAGCAACTGGCATATAATAATAGAACTTGAATAGAACTTACACAGAACATGAAAATTAACTTCAAATATTTAATGAATAATTGTTCAAATTATATTTGAAAAACCTTTTAAAAGTCATCAACAAGCAAATTATGCGAATTTTCTAACCAGTTTTTAACAATCGATTGAATCAAAATTTGATCGGGTTATGAAAATTGCATTACTGAAATAAATTTTAAAATTTTAGTTACGAATTGTGACTAAAGAATTTAAATCGATGATTTTTAGTTCCGATACGTTGCTAATGAAATTCAATCGATTTTTATAATAGAAATTATCATTTCGAAATGGGTAACTCAGTTACGCCCGTTGATAGAACGCTGGTATTATTTACAGAGAATACAGAGATACGCAAATAGCTCGAAACCTAGACAAATACGAGTACATCATTATACATTATGACGTTTGCCACATTACTAAACAAACCGCGCAAAGCAAATAACACTGAACAGATAATCCAAAGAAGTGTGATAAATATATATATTTTTTTTACATGAGCTCCCACAGGAGGCCGTGAGGAAAATAATTTCCCTCAGGGCCTATGTCATCTTTGAGGATGCTGTGTGGAGGGTTTTTTTTTAAGGAAAGGAAGGAGAGGATAGTTCTGGGAAGGAAAAGGGTTTAAGGGGTGGGTAGGAATCTGGGGTTCAGTATGTCCTGATCATACGCCTCCAAGACCTAGACAAACCTCACTCCATGAACCCGGGCATGAGGAAAATAATTTCCCTCAGGGTCTGTCATCTTTGAGGATGATGTGTGGAGGGTTTTTTTAAGGAAAGGAAGGAGAGGAGAGTTCTGGGAAGGAAAAGGGTTTAAGGGGTGGGTAGGAATCTGGGGTTCAGTATGTCCTGATCATCCGCCTCCAAGACCTAGACAAACCTCACTCCATGAACCCGGGCACCCCTGCTAAATCACTATTACTAGCGAGTTACCGGCATGCGTTGCAATGCCACTAATAAAGAAATTGTTTCTCCCTGCGTATCTTTTCGCTCTCCAGCGAACCCCTCTCCCATGCTCAATATATTCAGTCCCGGTACATTCCGATTTTCAAACAGCTTGCATGCCACCTACTGCATTTTTTTTTACAAATTTTAATTTTTCATATATTACAAACATATATTTTTTATATTATAAGAACAATCAATCAAATTTGGTATCTAACATAGGTACCTATTTAAAATAAATATAATTTTTGATCAGATTCCAAGTATTCGATTAAATTCATTCATTTACAGAGTTTGTTCGAAAATTGAACTTTTATTTAACAATCATTGTTTTGCAAAATGTCATTCTCAAACATTTTTGACAGTTTCGTAAGAGTTTTTGTAATGATTAAAAACTTTTCAGATCTATTGACTTGTGATTGTAATAATCCAGATACCTTCACAAGGGTGGAAAGAAGGTAGTTTGAAAGTTTCAAACATTTCCTATGCCTAATATAGCAATGGGTAGGTACATAGACGACTCACATATATACATCCAAGCAAGCATATTTTGATGTATATATAATACCGATTACAAAGAAAAACTGATGTCGCCAGTTTGCATAAAACCTCGTTGGCTTCATTCGCTTGTCTCGGGACTCCCAGAACCGAAACAAGCTAGTGAAATTGATGACCTGTTCAAGAAAAATTTCTATATTTAAAAATGCACCAATGTCTCCAGAAGTCAATTTAGCTTACTTTAGGCATTGATATATATACATAGATGACTAATGACCGCGCCAAAGCGTTGCCACCGTACATATGTCCAAAAGCAGATGCTCAGCTAATGTCAGTTTAGTGCTTACTGAGACGCCGACCAAGTTCAACCGGACGGTACGCGATCAAAACTATCTTTAAAATGGTTAAATGCGTCGTGAAGAAGTGCAATTCAAGGTCAGAAAAACTTAATAAATCAAGCGGAATTACTTTCCACGCGTAACTTTATTGTTTACATATTCATATTTACTTAAAAAGCACAGAAATTGAAATAAAATGTCAAATTCCATAATATAGGTTCAGTGTTCCCACTAAAAAGTCATTTTGGTTTTCCCATATTAATGGGAGAATACATCATTTATGTAATAAGTGACTATGGAGGTAACCTTTGATTTTAAATATTTCGTGTATTTCACATTTTTAGAAACCTGAAATTTGCGTGCACTAGTCCCTTGATGAATATATTTAACTTTGGTTAAGTGAATTTTAATATTGTATTATAATATTTATTTTATGTTACATAATTTTATAATTATATTAATTGCTGATGTAAACTGTCATGGCTTATTCAGAGTCAAATAATTTCGCACCGCGCGAAGAAATGTACTCGAGCCTACTTAAAAAAAAATTCTTGTCATTTAAAATTTAATTTAATGGTTGTTTTGTTTACTTACACCAGTGATTCCCAAGTGGGGCGATATCGCACCACTGACTGGGACGTTGATGAGCTTCCCCTTGCAAATGTAATAAAACTTTCACATTAAAAAAAATTTCGCCTGCGACGCTTTTTCTATGCGTATTGTCTCGCATTTCATAAAGAATGGGGTAGTCAGATAAGGCTAGGAACCTCTGATATACACTGTACATTAGTATATAAACGTTCGAATAGATATGGATACAGCATGCATTTTATGTTTTGTAAACCCTGTGCGCGCCACTGTTCTCCGCATAGGTTTCAGATACTGTTAGTTTTGTAATGTCTATTGGTAAAATACAAAATATTTAAACAAAAAATGTCTTAATTATTTCATTAGTTATGATTAGTTTTAGTCATTTAATAAAAAAAACACATATTTAAAATAATTTAAATTAGTTTATCTTATTACAAACTAACGTTAAAAAAACCCTCTATTTTATTTGTTATTTTGAGTAAAATTTCATAAGGTATGCAACACTACCGCGCCATCACAGGTTTGGGTTTCTGTCTTTATCTAATCCTGGCGGCGGTGTTATTCTCGTGACTTGTGTAAGTGAGACGAATGTATTTTTGTTAAGATGACAATATACCCTAAAATATATTCAGAATCTTAACGACGTAAGTAAAGAAACCGTGTATACAAATTGCGACTCGCGACCCGTGCTCTGGACGAACCTACTGTCGAATTTGCCCTATCAAAGAAAAGAGGAAGAAGACAAATAATGTGGGAATCTTAACGACGTAAGTGAAGAAAGCCGCGGCACGGCGTATTGCACGAACGTACGGTCGAATTCACCCTAGCAGGCCTGGAGATTCGACCTTTCTGCAGCGTTGATTTTAATTAATTCTGAAGAACGTGCTACAAATATTAAAAATGTAAACACATGTTGTCCTCCCGAAATTATTAATTCATCGTCTAGAAAAATAAAATCTGGTGCTTACCGCTAACTTTATAGTTGAAAAACGGGTTATATAGTTTTCAAATCGTTGTACGTAAAATATATTAATGGTAAGGTACTGTTTTTATTAATCTAGTATATAAATAATTCGCATTTCTTGTGCGGCATGGCAATAAAAAAGTTATTTTAGTTACGGATTCGCCGGAAATGATTAAAATGTAAGTTTTGAGCGTACAAAAATTATTAGGATTGTGTACCGCCTTAAAATGTTTCGTGTTCTCAGAGCTACGTCGGCGCGGTTTTAGAATGGTTACGCTTTTTTTGAAGCGCGGTAATGAAGTTTGCTTCTCTATTTATTATACCTCAATGACTTTAGGCGCAGGACACTACGCCCACTAGGCCCACAACACACTACTATCGGTTAGTCGTTCAGTGGCAATAATACCTTGATACCTCGAACATCAAGATCTATTGACACCGCCGAGATATTAAATTCCACGGATGGATTGTTGGGTGTTCACGCCAATCGCCTGCTGGAATCACAGATATGTCATTTACAGTTTGTCCAGTCATCTAGATATTCGCAGTAACGGACTTGTGGCATGTGACAATCACCTCCTTCCTTGCCCACGGCTGTTGCATTTGTAATGTAAGGGAGAGCTCGTGTTTCGGACGATCATATTGAATTTCTATGGTGTCGAGATTTGTTGTAAACTGCGAGAAAGAGAAAATGACAAAGAGAATATCCATATCTTACATACGTACCACACAACCAACGGGATAGCAAAATACTGTAAAATCAATTATGACAGAATGAAACATGATTATAATTGTAGATACTTATTGAAGTGAAAACTACTTTACCATCGTTGTGATTTGAAACTCGATGAAACGAAAAAGCGACACTAATAGGAACAAACACATACATCTATAGGATTTAGCCTGCGAGAGAATGAGATAGAATAATCGGTCTCCTCTTTGTGTGGTGCTTCGTAGTGTCCCCACTCTTGTCTACTTTAGTTTTCTGAAGGTTTCACTTCTACCGCGTGTGAAATGCGCACTTGTATTTTTTTATTTATTAAAATGATAAAACTGAACCTAGGCAATGTAAATTTGATTTGAAAAACTTGCACTTACAAAACAAATTTTATTTATGAATTTTATAGTAAAATTGTATTTTACCATAATGCTTGTAATTAAGCGGGTTATTTACATTTTTTCAATAAATAATTTCAAAAGATCAAGCAGTAGGTTTGAATTGACGGCAATGCCAATCATAATAAACAGTACGAGTAACTTAAGGTTAATTTTTGTGACCATTTTGCACGCAAAAAAACCCCTAGTGCTTAGAAACACGGAGGCCGAAAAATCGTTCAACAGCCGAGCTGTTGAACTCAAAAACGAGTCGTAGAAACGACCCGTTCTCATGTGACAAATGTCAACCTTGTACATGTTGGGTACGCGTTTGCATATTTCCCGACTATGCACCGGTGCCGAAGGGATCAATGATGCTAGTTCCGAAGAGCATCTTCCAATGAAATACCGGTAGAACAAGGGCAGCATACCAACCTGACGCCTGTGCTCTAAAAAATGCAATCCGTTTGTTAACGTTTATAGTAATGTGTAAGCAAATGTTCATAATTTCGATCGGAGGAGACCCTGCTTTGTATAAACATCCACCATGTAAAATTGTTGTTTGGAAAAGATCGGCGGTTATCTTCTTGGCTGTCAGGTCTATAATATACGCAGTTTTGGTGAATTTACTGTGATTTTCATTTCATTCCTTAAGTTCAGATAGGGAAATCTATCAAACGAACGAGTCAAGGGTTTTTTCAGGTATTTCGGGTCTCCAGACCAGAGGTGGCTGCCAAATTCAATAGTGGGGGGCACTTGCGATTCGCACAGGGTCAGCAGTTGTGTACTATTAAAGTATCTGCGGACCTGTACAGCACGCTCAGCTTCTGAGAGGCTAACTTGACTCTGGCTTCGATGGTGCCCCCGTGCCTGAGCTGGTCACTTAAAGTTACACCAAGCACATCAATGGAAGACAATACGGCAGATTGCTTTCATTAAAGGAGACTAAATTATCATTTCGATCCCTTTTATTCATAATCAGCCATGATTAGGTCTTTGAAACGTTAAATTCGACTGGGTTATTCTTACTCCAAGAGGAAACTTCCTGGAGATGGTTCAGAACCCTCTCTGCTTCAGAACCCTCCAAACTGTTAAAGTTTGTGAACCCTTTGTGAGCTTGTCAAATAAAAAGTTTACATTTTATTTATTGTTTCATTTAAAGGATTTAAAAGAAATACTAATAGAAAATTAACGTACAAAAAATGCGTAGGTAGGTACACTGATTATGGGCATTTTGAATAATTGCTATAAAAAGCGATAAATTCAATGAAGAAGTGGTTAAATAACGTCTAATTCACAAACCACAAACGATGCAATCGTTGCAAGTGTTCCTTTTAACTTGGAAGGAAGGAATAAACTAACAAATAACGATGAATAATAATTATCATAGCATCAGCAACGGAAGTGCACACACACCAACACACATATCTACTGTAAATATTATTATAATCGGGAAGAATTCAAAAACATACTTTCCCGTCATTCGGTTTTTCAGTGGCGATCCACAAAGGATTAATCACAGTGGGATTCACCAAAACTGCTTAAATTATAGGCCAGGATACCGACAACCAAGATGACCGTCGATCTTTTCCAAACAAAAAATTTACATGGTGGATGTTTACGTAATATTTACTCGTGTTCTTTTCACATAATAGAAGCAAAATATAACTACGTAAAAAATAATAAAAGCTACAAAAGTTTTCCGATTTTGTGGCGTGAACCTTTGGTATTTTGATAATTATAAAATAGATCACAAATAATTGTGTTGATATTTATATAGTGTTACGTTACGGAATTGTTTCCCGTGCGAGCTAATAGCGAATTGACCCCTTGCACAGGCCCTCCGCCCCCTCTCCCCGCACCGCGCGGCGCCCGTGCCAAGCGCCGAGCGGCTCCCCGCTCAGTGTTGCCAACGTAGGCGATTTCTCGCCATTTAGGCTACTCAGAACGAGAATCGGCGACGAAAAAATCTAAAAGGCGACTGGTCGCCTATTAGGCTACTTCAGATATAAGTTATTTAATCAGCCGAATCGCAAATAATTAAGAAAAAAATAACAATATTTCACACAAATGTAAAAAGTGTGTTTGTGTAATGTAGGGACAATTTGATATTGACATGGTCATCCTATTTGTTTATGATTCGTTCGTTTCGAATTTGTCTTAGCTATTTTTTTTAAATGCTATTACGCTTTACTTTCTTCCTCTTGTATGCTAGCATACATTCTAGCATTTCGTATAAAATCTCGGAAAGAATACTTTTGAAGTAATATTTTGTGCATTTATTTTGAACTATCGTTTATTTTATGCATCGAAACACATTCCTTGAACAATAAACTATCGATAAAAACAACATTACTTTTGTTTATTTGATAAATTGACAGTTTTTTTTTTGTTTTTTGTGACCGATCATCGATTGACTTTGACATGCTTTGACAGTTTAATTGACATTCATAATTAATTAAAAAACATTCAGAATTAACTAATAAAATTGACATTCATAATTAAGATAATTAATTTAAAAACATACTGGTGCTGCCAGGTGTTGGCACTGTTGAATACTGTTGGCGCAAGCGATTCTGACCTTGTTCTTGATACAGTTTCTTTATACATAAGGGTCAAAATGGCATATATATTTTAACGTTTTATTTTATTCAAATTGATATTTTGGCGTTTGGGCTACTTTAGGCTACTGCAACTAAAATTCGGCTACATTAGGCTACTTTATGTTTGAGAAACGGCGATATTAGGCCAAGCGCTGTTGGCAACACTGTCCCCGCTGCCATTCCTTCGCCGGCCTTCGGCAGAATAACTGTGTTCCCCGTGATTCGCGCTAGGCGCTCTCCGTAAACGCTCACGATGTTTTACTTTAATTGTGTATTGTGCTTAAAGAGGTTTACGCCTACCCAGAATCCTGTCTGCCGACCGCCTATCTCCTGCTTGTGAGTACCAATGAACCTTGCTACCCCTCTGTGTGCTAAGAACTGACATTTAAATTCACTAAACACGTGTAGAGAGAGTTGAGAGAAGCTCCCCCCGTTATGATAGAATTAATTAGAGATAGCCAAATACTCTTGTGTGTAGTGCCGATGCTGGCCTTTTGTAGAACCCTGTTCACCTTTAATTGAATAAAACCCTTTTTCGTGCATAACAACTGTGTTCTGATTGAGGAAGGAGACCTGGAGATTTTGAGGAAAGGAAGGGGAGTAGGAATTAACAAGCGAACCACAGACACTCGCCCTGGGTTTAAGAGGGACCTTGCTCGCGCCGGCTGTGCAGAGCTAGCCGCCGGCTTGTTTATTGCATGTTCTTTCCAGGTTTTGGGTTTAGCGTTGGCCGCAAGTAGCGCCAATGCTAGCAATAGTGATAATTTTAGTGTACTAATGGTCTAATTAAAAGAAAACAGACTAACTCAATTGTAACAAGAAGCGATTCTCTAGGCGTGATCAAAGAAACGGCAGCTTTAGGGCTTTGCTATTTGGCTGAGCTTACAAACTTTCATTATTAATATTATCATCGCAGTTTTGGAATATAACGCAGTGTAGTATTTTTGTACAGCTACGTGCTTATACATTATTTCCCCCCAGCGAAGTAAAAATTTAAAAAAATCAATGATAGTTCACTAACCCTTCCCGAGTTGACAATTTATTGTAGCATGATCCTTTGAATACAATAAATTTGCATAAGTACTTAATCCCCATCAATTTAAGTGAGTACTGTACTGTATGCAAATGCATTCCGAACAGTTATCATTTTTTGAGATCTAGTGACGCCGCTGAAATGCTTTTTAAACCGTTTTTTGTCAAGAGAGGAATATTTTGTAGCGTGATAAATAAAAATT
This sequence comes from Limnephilus marmoratus, assembly GCA_917880885.1. Taxonomy (NCBI): domain Eukaryota; kingdom Metazoa; phylum Arthropoda; class Insecta; order Trichoptera; family Limnephilidae; genus Limnephilus; species Limnephilus marmoratus. The sequence goes on from OU862908.1 coordinate 11,290,046, forward strand.
AAACAAAGCAGATTTGTTTTAACAACTAATTTATCAATATTGCAGATGTCGACCAGGATTCGCCTGTAATAGGCTGTATATTGTATATTTATACATAATATTATCTTAATCACTGATAGCTGTATTGGAAGCCAGGGTTGCCAGGTGTTCGGTATTCCACCGAACCGTCCGGTATTTTAGCACCGTGTTCGGTATGACAAAAATACCGAAGTATGGGCAGTTCGGTATTTTTTACTGATTAATTTTTCTCCCTAATAAGCGATTCAACTCTCAGATTTGACGCAATCGGCAATCGATGGATGTTGCGAAGCATCCTTTACTTGATTTGTGCGATGTTGCCTATGCCGCTTCGTGCACGCGCTCACTGTTTTCAAGCCATTTCGCGGATTAGTGCTACACATTAGGTGACTACGTACTTGCGTAAATGTGATTATTCGAAATAATTTGACTGCTTACATTGTTACCACCGTGAAATCTAGGGAAATTTCACCTCGAAATTTTTTTTGCTCACTGTTCGGTATATTTTTGGAAAAGACCTGGCAACCCTGATTGGAACGTGTAATGGGAGGATTAATGCTAAATCACAATTCTCGATTAATCTAACTACGAATCAGTTTACATTACAAATACAAAAATAGGCTTTGGATAAATTGAAGCATTTCCTACCGTTTCCGTTTTTTTTTTTTACATGAGCTCCACACAGGAGGCCCAGAGGAAAAAAATTTCCCCCAGGGCCTATGTCATCTTTGGGGATGCTGTGTGGAGGGTTTTTTTAAAGGAAAGGAAGGAGAGGAGAGTTCTGGGATGGAAAAGGGTTTAAGGGGTGGGTGGAATATGGGGTTCAGTGTGTCCAGTGTCCAGGTCATCCGCCTTCAAGACCTAGACAAACCTCACCCTGGACCCGGGCACCCCTGCTAAATCACCAAACGTAGCGAACCACTTGGGGTGACCTGAGGCATAGGTGTTGGTTATCCAATGAAGGTTCCCGGGGCGGCGGTACCCATTCCCGCCTCCCAAATTGAATTCCGTTGAACAGAATTAAAATAAAATTGTTAATTACTTTATTAAAAATATAAGCGTATATTTCAAAAATGTGTCTTTTCATTAAAGGGTACTGTGTAGCATATAACAAACAACTTTTTAAAAATATAATTTTATGGCAAAAATTATCTGTGACAGTTTCCATTGATTAACTTTTTTCCTTATAAAATTAATCACAAAATTATTAAAAACTTTTTTGCGCTTGAAACTGCGACCTTTAGTCACCGTTTGCCAAGCGATTTTTATGCCTATTACCTTCATTCGTGGCGAAATAAGGCGCACTAAGAATACATACATTTTTGGCTTGTGGCTTCCTCTTAAGTGGGTCAAAACGCAACGGACCTGTCAGTGGTATTCCAATTTTAAATAGCCCTTATAAAGTTTGGGTATAATCGAAACCTGATCAACGCAAAACAAATTCTAAAATAGAGGTGTTCTGGTCTTAAAATAATGTTAGGGGTATAGGCACTTCACCACATCTGAGGAAATTATTGAGTAACTACTTGTCTAATAACTAACCATCACGCCGTTTAACGCGGGAGTAGGCAGAGAGGACGGACCGCCAAACAACTCAGTCTTGGCACACACTCCGTGCCTCGTTCACATTTATACATCGTCTCACACATGCTCTTCTATTATTCTGACTCTCGACAGTCTTGACATGGCCCGACTCAAGTATCTGATTCACTTGAACGTGCCATGTGTTTCTTGGGCGTCCTGGACTTTTTCTACCATTCACATTTGCGTCATATATTCATCTTACACTCCTTTCCTCGTTCATTCGCTCTACATGCCCAAACCATCGGAGCTTCCCTTTCTTAATCTTACACATTACGCTTACATCAGCCTTGCATTCTTTGTGGATCTCCACGTTTCTCAAACGATCGTGCATGGTTTTACCACACATTCGCCCCAGGGATCTCATTTCTACAGCATTCAGTCTACTTTCATCCTTCCTCTGCCAGTTCCATGCTTCACTGCCATACATCAGGGCAGGTACCAGTACTCCATTGTGGACGGCTAGCTTAGCTTCTTTGGACAGTTTTTGGTTTGATTAAGTTTTTGTAGGATTAACATTAATTAGTCCTACGATTAAAGTTACTTGACTCTTATTAAGTAGGCTGTAAAAGAAATTAACTATTTTACCGTTAGGGAACGTACCCATACTACGTGACACTTTTGGGGGGGGGGGGGGTCTTCAAAAGGTCACGCTCCATACAAATGAGCGGCGGGTTCCTTAGGATTTTGGTCACCGGGGGGGGGGGGGGTTAAAAATTGCAAAAAGTTGGTCACGTAGTTTGGGTACGTTCCCTATAGCATTAGAACAGCGCCGGATCTGCCATACGTTCAAAAACGTGCAAAAAACCTGGCGCTAACTCCGAAGGGGCGCCGTGAGAAAATAAATATTGTATTAAAATTTTATTATAATATTCCCTGAATCGTTTAAAAATAACCCATAGTACGAAACAATTATTACGCTCTAGCAACACTTTCCAAAGAAACAGAATGCGCACGCATCAGGTTGGTATCAACGGCTTACGAATTTATAGTCAGTTACAGAATTTTTTTACAAAATCCATATATTTAGTTTAAACGTAAGATCTATTTTTCCATATATCTTTTACCGTCTTTTACGATGAATGGGTGCGATCCAAATTCAATAACCAATCACAGCGCCGTATTTTTGTTCTAGTGAATCAAACAAACCGACTTTCGCCTTTCAAAATGCTGACAATTTTAGTTAGCGTACGTTCGCTATTGTTTTATTTTGTACGATTTAAGTCTCTAGGAGAATGTAGGGGGGGGGGGCGCTCTCGGTACCTAACGCACAGGGCGCCAGATTTCGTAGATCCGGCCCTGCATTAGAAACACGATGCACGCTACTCAACGAGTACCACTAATCCACAGTTTACTTGCATACCAACTTAATAGTGTACGGTGTACTATTTGATTAGCATTTTTTAAAGATTATTCAAATTATATGACATGGGATAGATAGGAAAAAAAACGCGAAAAGGAAACAAAGTAATTTAACAAGCAACCCATGACTCTTTTCTTTAATTTCTTTTGTTTGTCAATCTTTTTTTGAAATCTATAAACTTCCTTCATCGACGATAAATTTTGATATGCTTAACTTATTAAAAATTTTATTGTACGGAAATGCAATTCGATGCCAATAAATTTAATGATTTTGCTATTTTCGATAAATGTGGAAGTAATAACAACGTGTTGCGCAACGAGAGACTTGCAAAACAAGCGCGGAAAGAGAAAATACATTCATCTCGTAATCTCGCTACTGACACATCTGTGGCAAGAAGTGAAGTTACCTACTAACTTGCTGTTCTGATATCTGCACTAACAAATCGGAAAAATGTACATGGGAAACTATTCGCATAATGAGAAAGTACGGGTTTGATTGTCGGAAAAATTATAATTTTTCTGAAAATATTATCTCCGCTTAGAGAATGAATGATAGAAAATACCAACTTGATTTGTTCACATTTCTACGCCATTTATTCCGCCAACTTCGGCCGTCGTGGTCGAGCGGTAAGGCCCTTGACTCGCAATCCGGCCGCGGGATCGAATACCGGCACGCGGAGTGGCAAATAATTTGTGTTATTTCACAATTAATTAATTAAAAATAATATATAGTATATTTGCGGCATGTTCCAGAGTGGAAGATACTCTCAGTATAGCCCTGGTGTAAGGCCATCATTCAGAATTGAACCGTTACTTGAAATGGCTTAGCCGTGTTTGGTAACCAGATATGAATAGCCAGGTACTTTCCCACCTTCCTCCTCTTCATCTCCTACCCCTCCCCACTACCTTCAGCCTCACAACATACCCCAATTGGGGATGCCATAGTCTCACTGGCTCCAGAGAGGAGCAGTAGGGACTCTTGTGCGGTATTCATATTAAAAAAAAACATTTTAAAACTACTGTTAGTCAATTTTAGTTATTTATTTCTGGGGTGTTATACCGTGTTGCGCTACCTCCTCCTTTAGCCAACGTCTAGGACAGCGTTACGGTATTCATCATCAGGGCAGATGTGCGATGATGGACGCTGTAACGCTGTCCGAAACGTTGGCGAAAGGAGGAGGTAGCGCAACACGGCATAACACCCCAAAAATACTTTTGGCCGTGAAAATCTAAAATCATATCCCACTGTTGGTCAAATACAACTTTTGTATTGTTTTTATGTAAACCGCACAACAGTGCCAATGTCCCTATGGCATCCCAATTTTGTGGAATTAATTGACACTGGAGGGAAAGGAGAAGATAGAAAGACAAGGGGGACACAGGAAGGACCTGACTATTCAAACTGACTATAGATTGGATATGATTTTAGATTTTCACGGCCAAAAATTTTATGGTTATTTCCTTTTGGGGTATTGTGCCGTGTTGCGCTACCTCCTCCTTTAGCCAACGTTTCAGACAGCGTTACAGTGTCCATCATCAGGGCAGATGTGTAAATGTTAGAGATGAAATGTGTGCTTAAGTACTTCGAAGCAATACCGTGTCGCCAGCACCAATCCACTGCGGGCTGGCATTACAGTATACTTCAAGATGGTTTTTTGCATTTACCTTTGGTGTAGCCGTCAATTACCGGATACCAAGAACTATTGAGCTTAGCTCCGTCGTCTCTATTGATGTTAATAGGATTTTTATGAATTTCAATTGCCTCTGTAATTAAGCGTGCTCTATAGGTTTTGGGTCTTCCCAGGACTTCAGGAACAAATCCGAAGTAATGGCCGGTTTCAATTAAATGCTCGGCGATTGCCGATTTGTCAGGGTGGCCAAGTTTACATGCTCGAAAGTGTTCCGATATCCTTTTGGAGATCGTCCGCTCTGTCTGGCCAACATAGACCTTATCACATCCGGAACAGCTGAGTTTATATACTCCATCTGTTTCCAGAGGAAACTTGGTCTTTGCAGACCTCAGTAGGTCTTGTATTTTGGTCGTGGTTCCGAAGACAGTCTTGATGCTTTCTTTCCTCAACAGTCTGGCAATTTTGTCTGTCACATTGTGAACATAAGGTAGGAAAGCACAGCCTTTAGACTCCTGTTCAATTCTGTCTTCGTTTGGTGTAGATTTGGCTCTTATTATTTGCCTTGTCTGCCTTGCCGGGTAACCGTTACGCTCCAGTGCATCGGTGAGCTTAGTAGGTTCCGCTCCGATTTTTGTTTCTTCACATATTCTGGTCGCTCGGGTTACCAACGTATGGATAAGTCCTCTCTTCTGCGCTGGGTGGTGATGCGAATCAGCATGTAGATACCGATTCGTATGAGTTGGTTTCCTATACACTGTGTGTCCTAGGCTACCATCTTCTTTTCGCATCACTTCCACATCTAGAAAAGGCAGGATTTTGTTTTTATTTTCCAACTCCATTGTGAACTTAATTTTACTGTGAAGTGAGTTAAGATGGTCTAGGAATTCGTTCAGTTTCTCTATTCCATGAGGCCAAATGGCGAAAACATCATCGACATAACGCCACCATACCTTGGGAACGGCCGAAGCTGTGTCAAGTGCCACTTCTTCAAACTTCTCCATAAAGAAGTTAGCTAGAACTGGCGACAACGGACTGCCCATCGCAACTCCTTCCACTTGCTCAAAAAGCTCACCCTGAAATGCAAAATATCCTGTTTTGAGACAGTGTTCAAAAAGTTTGCAAATGTCTTCCTCATATATCTCCCTGAGCATTGTCATGGAGTCTTCTAGAGGCACATTCGTAAAAAGAGAAACTACGTCAAAACTGACAAGAATATCCCTTTCATCAGTCTTAACCTTCTTAAGTTTACTGATCAGATCTGTGGAATCCTTAATCCAAGATTCAGTTTTTCCAGTTTGCATCTGCAGTAGTCTAGATAGGTATTGGGACAGTTTGTAAGTAGGTGCACCAATAGCACTGACAATCGGTCTCATTGGTATATCCTTTTTGTGAATTTTTGGAAGACCGTATAGGGCAGGAGTTCTGGAGGCTTTTACGAAAAGCCCAGATCGATCCTCTTTCCTAATACTGGAAGCTTTAACTAGCTCTCTTGTCTTCAAGTCAATCTTATTGATGGGGTTGTTTTTAATCTTCTTGTAAGTGCCAGCATCGCACAGGAGGTCTTCCATCTTTTTGATGTAATCTGCCGTATTAATCACCACAGTGGCATTACCTTTGTCGGCAGGCAGAACTAAGATTTCCTCATTGGCGCGCAATTCTTTTAAGGCCACAAACTCTCCTTTTGTGATGTTTGGGCGGGGTATTTTGGCCCTTTTCAAAATATGGCAAGTCTCTTGTCGTATATCTTCTGCTTGGGTCTCTGACATTTTATGGACATCATTGAATGCAGTGCTGTCTTTACACCACATACGATAGATTCCACAGGTATCTTTTTGGGGGCAACTGCATAGTTCATCCCCTTGGCAAGTACAGAAGTCGCCTGTGGGCTCAACGCAAGGGACGAAATGTTAATAACAACTTTATTTTGATCAAGCTGTTTTCGATCACCTTTTTTATCTTGGTTGAGCCTCTCGAATTTTTGTTTCTGTCTCGCATCTGTTGACTGCTTACATCTCTGTGCTTGTTGGTAAGTCATGTTGTCAACTTTCTTCCAATCGTCATCGATCAGGATTGCACTCAGGTGCAGATGTAAATAGAAAAGGTCCCGAGATATTCCATCCAGTTCGCTGCGCACATTGTGGATTCTTTCCCTTAGTAGCGCTGCTTCTGCTCTTTGGAATACCCTATCGGCTTTCCGGGATGTGATATGTCTTTTTATGCGAATGTGTACTGGTACAATCGATTCCTCCTTACATCTCTTGAGGAAAGCCAGGCTGCCCAGTAAGAGGTTCCTTCGCTTTCTCAGATTCTCCAATCGTCGTACCATTCTGTGAACTTCCTCCCTATAGAGGTTCGTCAGATATGATTTTAGATTTTCACGGCCAAAAATTTTATGGTTATTTCCTTTTGGGGTATTATGCCGTGTTGCGCTACCTCCTCCTTTAGCCAACGTTTCAGACAGCGTTACAGTGTCCATCATCAGGGCAGATGTGTAAATGTTAGAGATGAAATGTGTGCTTAAGTACTTCGAAGCAATACCGTGTCGCCAGCACCAATCCACTGCGGGCTGGCATTACAGTATACTTCAAGATGGTTTTTTTGGATTTACCTTTGGTGTAGCCGTCAATTACCGGATACCAAGAACTATTGAGCTTAGCTCCGTCGTCTCTATTGATGTTAATAGGATTTTTATGAATTTCAATTGCCTCTGTAATTAAGCGTGCTCTATAGGTTTTGGGTCTTCCCAGGACTTCAGGAACAAATCCGAAGTAATGGCCGGTTTCAATTAAATGCTCGGCGATTGCCGATTTGTCAGGGTGGCCAAGTTTACATGCTCGAAAGTGTTCCGATATCCTTTTGGAGATCGTCCGCTCTGTCTGGCCAACATAGACCTTATCACATCCGGAACAGCTGAGTTTATATACTCCATCTGTTTCCAGAGGAAACTTGGTCTTTGCAGACCTCAGTAGGTCTTGTATTTTGGTCGTGGTTCCGAAGACAGTCTTGATGCTTTCTTTCCTCAACAGTCTGGCAATTTTGTCTGTCACATTGTGAACATAAGGTAGGAAAGCACAGCCTTTAGACTCCTGTTCAATTCTGTCTTCGTTTGGTGTAGATTTGGCTCTTATTATTTGCCTTGTCTGCCTTGCCGGGTAACCGTTACGCTCCAGTGCATCGGTGAGCTTAGTAAGTTCCGCTCCGATTTTTGTTTCTTCACATATTCTGGTCGCTCGGGTTACCAACGTATGGATAAGTCCTCTCTTCTGCGCTGGGTGGTGATGCGAATCAGCATGTAGATACCGATTCGTATGAGTTGGTTTCCTATACACTGTGTGTCCTAGGCTACCATCTTCTTTTCGCATCACTTCCACATCTAGAAAAGGCAGGATTTTGTTTTTATTTTCCAACTCCATTGTGAACTTAATTTTACTGTGAAGTGAGTTAAGATGGTCTAGGAATTCGTTCAGTTTCTCTATTCCATGAGGCCAAATGGCGAAAACATCATCGACATAACGCCACCATACCTTGGGAACGGCCGAAGCTGTGTCAAGTGCCACTTCTTCAAACTTCTCCATAAAGAAGTTAGCTAGAACTGGCGACAACGGACTGCCCATCGCAACTCCTTCCACTTGCTCAAAAAGCTCACCCTGAAATGCAAAATATCCTGTTTTGAGACAGTGTTCAAAAAGTTTGCAAATGTCTTCCTCATATATCTCCCTGAGCATTGTCATGGAGTCTTCTAGAGGCACATTCGTAAAAAGAGAAACTACGTCAAAACTGACAAGAATATCCCTTTCATCAGTCTTAACCTTCTTAAGTTTACTGATCAGATCTGTGGAATCCTTAATCCAAGATTCAGTTTTTCCAGTTTGCATCTGCAGTAGTCTAGATAGGTATTGGGACAGTTTGTAAGTAGGTGCACCAATAGCACTGACAATCGGTCTCATTGGTATATCCTTTTTGTGAATTTTTGGAAGACCGTATAGTTAAAGCTTCCAGTATTAGGAAAGAGGATCGATCTGGGCTTTTCGTAAAAGCCTCCAGAACTCCTGCCCTATACGGTCTTCCAAAAATTCACAAAAAGGATATACCAATGAGACCGATTGTCAGTGCTATTGGTGCACCTACTTACAAACTGTCCCAATACCTATCTAGACTACTGCAGATGCAAACTGGAAAAACTGAATCTTGGATTAAGGATTCCACAGATCTGATCAGTAAACTTAAGAAGGTTAAGACTGATGAAAGGGATATTCTTGTCAGTTTTGACGTAGTTTCTCTTTTTACGAATGTGCCTCTAGAAGACTCCATGACAATGCTCAGGGAGATATATGAGGAAGACATTTGCAAACTTTTTGAACACTGTCTCAAAACAGGATATTTTGCATTTCAGGGTGAGCTTTTTGAGCAAGTGGAAGGAGTTGCGATGGGCAGTCCGTTGTCGCCAGTTCTAGCTAACTTCTTTATGGAGAAGTTTGAAGAAGTGGCACTTGACACAGCTTCGGCCGTTCCCAAGGTATGGTGGCGTTATGTCGATGATGTTTTCGCCATTTGGCCTCATGGAATAGAGAAACTGAACGAATTCCTAGACCATCTTAACTCACTTCACAGTAAAATTAAGTTCACAATGGAGTTGGAAAATAAAAACAAAATCCTGCCTTTTCTAGATGTGGAAGTGATGCGAAAAGAAGATGGTAGCCTAGGACACACAGTGTATAGGAAACCAACTCATACGAATCGGTATCTACATGCTGATTCGCATCACCACCCAGCGCAGAAGAGAGGACTTATCCATACGTTGGTAACCCGAGCGACCAGAATATGTGAAGAAACAAAAATCGGAGCGGAACTTACTAAGCTCACCGATGCACTGGAGCGTAACGGTTACCCGGCAAGGCAGACAAGGCAAATAATAAGAGCCAAATCTACACCAAACGAAGACAGAATTGAACAGGAGTCTAAAGGCTGTGCTTTCCTACCTTATGTTCACAATGTGACAGACAAAATTGCCAGACTGTTGAGGAAAGAAAGCATCAAGACTGTCTTCGGAACCACGACCAAAATACAAGACCTACTGAGGTCTGCAAAGACCAAGTTTCCTCTGGAAACAGATGGAGTATATAAACTCAGCTGTTCCGGATGTGATAAGGTCTATGTTGGCCAGACAGAGCGGACGATCTCCAAAAGGATATCGGAACACTTTCGAGCATGTAAACTTGGCCACCCTGACAAATCGGCAATCGCCGAGCATTTAATTGAAACCGGCCATTACTTCGGATTTGTTCCTGAAGTCCTGGGAAGACCCAAAACCTATAGAGCACGCTTAATTACAGAGGCAATTGAAATTCATAAAAATCCTATTAACATCAATAGAGACGACGGAGCTAAGCTCAATAGTTCTTGGTATCCGGTAATTGACGGCTACACCAAAGGTAAATGCAAAAAACCATCTTGAAGTATACTGTAATGCCAGCCCGCAGTGGATTGGTGCTGGCGACACGGTATTGCTTCGAAGTACTTAAGCACACATTTCATCTCTAACATTTACACATCTGCCCTGATGATGGACACTGTAACGCTGTCTGAAACGTTGGCTAAAGGAGGAGGTAGCGCAACACGGCATAATACCCCAAAAGGAAATGACTATAGATTGACGGTTCTGAATGAATCTGGATGTATTTTTAGACAGTTACAAAATAATACGTCAAATTCTTACGACGAAAATGCTGAAAACATTTATGTTGACCTGGAAATTCAAGGTAGAAAATAATGCTCTAATTTAGATTATTAAAATTACGATACAGTTAACATTATGAATACCAAAAATATGCTTTGGATAAATTGAAGCTTTTTTCCATCGTTTCGCTTCAGTAGAATTAAAATAAAATTGTTAATTACTTAATAAAAAATATAAGCGAAAACTACTAAAAATGTATTTTTTCACCAGAAAAGTATGAACGCATATAAAAAAAAAACAATATTATGGCTAAAGTTATCTGTTAAAGTTCCCCTTGTTTATTTCTTATAAAATTATTCACAAAATAAATAAAAACTTATTTTTCTCTAAAATCGAGCACTTCTAAACTCCGTTTGCCAGGCGATTTTTAAGCCAATTACTTATATTCGCGGTGACATAAGGCACACTAAGAATATACACAATTTTGGCTTGTGTATTCCTCTTAAATTTAATGACACCAGAGCACGCACATCCGTCTGCTTATGGTGTGATATACAAAAATATTGCAATAATTTTTTCGAAGTTTTTTATTTAATCCAGTTGAATTTATCGTGTTTAGACATACATAATTAATTACAATGAGGTATTTCTATAATGTACTAACCAAATAAAAACTACAAAACTAGGTATAAAAATGTCGGGCTTATACAAAACAAAGAATTTAAATTCATTAGGCCTCGTAAAGACATCATCTTAATCAACTCCAGACAATGGGCACATTTCACACATGCTGTTGTCTCTGGATGAATGAAATGCGTGATGCAATCCTGTCGCATTGCAAATTGCAGGCGGTGTTTTATTTATACCCACCGAACAGCTACTCCCAAGAACTGTGGTCTGTAGACATTTGAAAGAATGAAAGGTGCCGGAGTTCTTAGGGTAAGGTTTATCCGGATCTTGGCAGCGGATGTGTCTGCCCATCAACAACGTGGAGATCTTTTGACCTCTCCGGCAGGACTCTCGGAATATTGCCTTGTACCGCAGTGGAAAGGATGGATTCATTCGTCCGTCACTTTTGGACACTATGACCCCTTAGATACCTACTCACCCCACATATCTTTTTCCTTCCAAGAACTTCCTCCCCTTCCCCTAAAAAGGCCCTCCACATAGCATCCCCAAAGATGACATAGGCCCTGAGTGGAATAATTTTTCTTAAGGACATAATGTAAAAAATCAATTGAGAATAAGTAGGTTTATGATGCGAATGTCTTTGGTAGAAGAAATCCAGGACGCCTAGGAAGTCATGGCACGATCAATTATAAATACAAATACATGTCAAGAGAAGTGTATATATGAGATGATGTATGAATGAGAATAAAGCAAGGAGTGTATGCCAAAACGAAGTTGTGTCCACCCTCCCTGGGTAGAAATGGCGTGCCAATTTTCATAAAACCTTTGCCTCTTGCCTACAGGCCAATGAAATAGTTATACGCTCGAGAAATCAATTCGACAAATATTTTTTTTTTATCAATGAGGTAAAATCTAGCTTACTTTGGGTACACGCACACACCTGCGATTCTCTCAGTTTCTACTATTTTTCGAACACGCCTGCACTTTTATCAGTTTCTATTATTTTTCGAACACGCCTGCACTTTTATCAGTTTCTATTATTTTTCGAACACGCCTGCACTTTTATCAGTTTCTATTATTTTTCGAACACGCCTGCACTTTTATCAGTTTCTATTATTTTTCGAACACGCCTGCACTTTTATCAGTTTCTATTATTTTTCGAACACGCCTGCACTTTTATCAGTTTCTATTATTTTTCGAACACGCCAGCACTTCTATCAGTTTCTATTACTTATGCCCAGCACTGAGTTGCAGCAGCGGTTGTCGCAAGTTATGAAATAAAGCAGGCGGGCGCTATAGCAAGGGCATTGGGAACATTTAATATTATGCCTTGTGAACAGGTTGCCCAATGAATAGAATAATAGAATAGGTGCTATAAAATGTGTGTACGTGATGTTTGCAACATTACATATTTTATATGTGTCATGTAACAAACATTTCTCGTGCATTTCCAAGGTTGAGATAACTATAAATACACGTTAGAAACTCATAAACAAAGTATAGAAGAGAAATGTTAACCACTACGCCTTTTTTATATCAACTCTATTTCATATTATATATTTGGGGATACTGTGCGGAAGGACTTTGTAAGGATTGAGGATGGGGGATGGAATCTAGAAGAATCAAATATATCTATATTGTAGGAAGGAGGAAAAACAGAAGCCAACAACTGTGTAGGTACCTATGTTTTTTTCTATAATCGATCATCTTATCGAAAATATAATCATGAATTACTTAGCACAAATTAGCATGAATGAATCTGTAAAAAAACTTTCGAACGGTGAGCTCTGCAATCAAAAAAATTTCACAAATGTGTTTCCGTCAAAAAATTTTTTTGTGGTAACATTTTTTCACCTTACATCGTCTTAAGGGCCGTTAACCAGCCAGCGGCCGAGAATTCATATTTCGTCGAAAGATGTTCTAACGAACATACAGGGCGCTTCCAATGAGAAAGTTTAATTATTCTCCGTACCAGCTTTTTAAAATAATAACTCAATATCGATTTTATTTCATTCAAAATTTACTTTAATTTATTCCTACATTCAAAAATGTTGGAAGAAAACTTCTTTAGGTAATTATTTTTTGATCATAAGTATTTATAATTTATAAGACCGTAAATAAATAGACAAACTGAAGTATTTTCGTCAAAAAACAAGTTAGCGGATCTTTTTTTAAATGATTTTACGTAAACTAAAATTAAAATTCTGAAACATAGCTTTCCCAGATAATTTATTGATTTATTGTATGATTTGAAATGTGTGTTGAATAATACAAAATTTTGTTTGAAAATTTAACAAATCTGCCAACGACGTACTGAAAATAAACATTTTTCTCAAAGTTTAAAACATAGCTTTACTCTTGCTTTACTAGATAAAAGAACAGTCTTTCGAAATCAATTTATAATTTTTTGTGGAAAAGAGTCAATACGTCAAAAATTTAATTTAAAAATGACATATTTCCAGTTTTGTCTGGTTATACCCTCTTAAGTTTTGAAGAAGAAATAATTCAACCGTTATAAAATAAAACCTATTTTTTAATTGTTCAATCAGAAAAAAGGATCGTAAAATAATCATTCAATAAATAATACTCAGAGTTCTCCATCGTTCTTGCTTGCTATTTTTCATACCGTAATTCAATTAACCGTATCAAATAACAAATATAGCAAGTCAACATTTCTACACCTTCTGTTCCTTGGTAGATTATTTAACCGGCACTTATACAAAATCACGTGGGAGTTTAACTTAATTTAGCGTTTTGAGAGATTGCACACGATTGCAGCGTGTAATTTATCAGAGTGATAAAATAATTGACATTGCTATAAATAATTTTGCATTCTACGGAATTAATATTAGAGCGTTTAATGAACGCTAATCATAAATAATGAATTATTAGACAAGTTTGTTCGCTTACTGTCCGGCAATAATGGGTAAACTGTAAAGTAAAGCTGGGTTCATACTGGATCACTTTCGATACCAGTGAAATCTCATTACCGGTGCCATCAGTATTATTATTATTTATGTCTGTGTGTGAGAACGCTGCACCTACAGATAACATTGCGGTGTTAACACTTGGACTATATGGTAAATTAATATTCACGGCTATAGACTGTACCACACCGAGATCATAATATTAACATACAGCCATGTCGAATGACTGAGTGAGAGGAGAAATCAAGCGATAGATAGAATTCAACGAAATGACCACCTCAGATATCTATGGTCAACAAACGCCATGTAAAACTAATATAAATACAATTGGAGTTATGAAAACATGTGATATTTTTATTGTTCTTATCCTAGAATTGGATAATTTCATGTCTGATGCCATGTTGTATTTATTTATTTCCGTACATATGACACAACGTGTGTCTTTAATATAAATAAATTAACATATGTGTACTCCAACATAAAGAATGTAACAGTAAAAGTAAAAAGCAAGTGTACGTAAAAAGTAAGATTTTCAGACATTTGTAATATGCAAACATAATATATATGAACAATTTTGTTTTATTTTTTATTAATTAAACTAGCGAGTTACCGGCATGCGTTGCTCTGCCACTTAATAAAGAAATTGTTTTTCCCTGCGTGTCCTTTCCCATTCGCCCGTTCCCCTTCCTCTCCCACGTCCCCTTCCTCTCACGCATTCCCACTCCGCCTTCCCTCTCCCCACCCCTCCCGAGTTCCCCTCCCCCCTCCCGGATTCCATTCATCCAGTCCCGGTACAATCAGTTTTCAAACAGCTTGCAATTTTTTATACAAATTCACAATTTTTTTTTTTTATAAAATTCCAGAGTTTACTATTATATATGTATAGAAACCATCGCGGGCATGCACACATCAAATCCCCAAAGTTTTATCGCAATCGGATAAATAAATTAACAAAGCATAATTTCATGATGCCATGACTCACTATTGTATATTGAAACCATCGCGGGCGTGTGCACATCAAATTCCAAAAGTTTCATCGCAATCGGATGAATGGTTTAGCAACGCATAGACAACTCATATACACCCAAGCAAGCATATTTTGATTAATATATAAATATACGAGTATATTGATGTTCAAGGCGAAATGTATCATCCTCACTTTTATAACTAAAACCATATTTTTAATCACTAGAGTAGGTTCAAAATAAACATCAACAACAGAAAATAAGTAAAATGTAATATATGTACTGATTTGTACACTGTTATTACAATCCGAAGACCGGTCTGTGACTGAATTTGCATCGCGTTTGGGTCCCACCCAGGCGTCGCGTGTTCGATTCCTCGGCTGGCTAAGTCCTCCATCACGACACAAACCACATTTTCCGCTTCCTGTGGTGGTAGTAGGAGATTTTCAAATATTGTCAGGTTATTCGTAACCCGGAAATAATTGTCTTAAAAATATATATTATAATAATAATAAAAATCTGTCAAGCAGCAAAATTTCACGATTGCAGATTACTTATTTAAATATATGTTTTGTGGTACACTTTAATAATGTAGAATTATCTATAACCCACTTCTAGTATAAACTAAATCGATGATTATGTCAACACGCCCCAAAAATCCACGAAAGCACTAAGTAGGAACTCGACTGCCGATGGTTTGTCGACATCGATGTTGAGTTAATAATTATTATTATTAGATGATTTTTATAGCGCCATTTTCGTGAGAAAATGACCTCAAGAGCGCTTCTAACTCAAAGTAGCGCGATGATTTATATATGTAGGTAACCGTCGATCAGGTGATTTATATTTAAGTCCCCGGAGATATAGATATAAGTTTTTCGAAATCGGATGTATTAAATAATATAATCGGCCTTCCTCTTGTTCTGAAGTGTGCAATATTTCATCAATTTCAGAAGACAAAAACTGTAGGTTTGTATTAAAAAAAAAAAAAAAAACAAAAACCGCCCGGCAGTCCGGCCTCCTGCCCGCCACAGGCGTGGAACTCTTCTTTGCGAAAGGATAAATCCACCATGTTTGAAAGCGCAAAAAAAAAGTGAAGATACCAAATTCTTAATGTCATTTTGATGGTACCTGTGTTAGAGACACGGTCGACTTTCATAACCCGAAATCAATAAAACATATTATGCAAATTACAGTTTTAAAATATATGCGAAAGTGGAAATGATATCCAATTCAGAATCGATAATCAGGTGATCGAAATCCGAACTTGCATTCAACAGACTTCGGTAGATACGTAGGCAAGTATGTACCTAACTAAACTAAAATTCATGAAAACGCAAGTTTCTAATGTATAGCCATTATTATACACCTAATTAAAAATACTAATTTTCAACTTGCACCTCAGGGATAAAAGTGGCAAAAGTCAAAAAATGCATTTTCGAGTTAAGCATGCAGAAATTTTCCTCGATATCTAATCTATTTTCGATAAAAACGGCACAATTCTTAAATGGTATATACATATGTCGTTTTTGTATTATAATGTTTTACTCGAATTCAAGCAAAAAATAGTGGCACAATGATCATTGTTCCGCTATTATAAAATTAAACCTTATAAATATATTTTTTTTTTAATTAAATGAAGACAATATAAGCGAAAAACTCAATCGAAAATCTGAAAACAGAAAAATCAGAAAAAGATATTGACACATCTGGGACTCGATGTGTCAATATCTTTTTCTGATTTTTCTGTTTTCAGATTTTCGATTGAGTTTTTCGCTTATATTGTCTTCATTTAATTAAATATTACAATTTGAGGTTTTACTCATAAAGTTAAAATAAAAATAAAAATATTTTTTTTTATTCCAGTTAAAAGAAAATTACATTTTCATTCATTTAACTAGAAATAATTACGCACATTAAGATAAACTAAATATTTCAATACAATTATTAATATTAGTAAATAATAAATATTAATATACTGCTTTTCAACTTTTGTAAAATAATGTTTTTTATTGGTTAATAAACTGACTTAATACACTAAAACGAAATATTCAAAGTGCTCTCCTGAAAAAAGAGGTTTTTTGAGTTATGCCTCGACGAATGGGACGAATGGGAAAGGACACGCAGGGAGAAACAATTTATTTATTAAATAGCATAGCAACGCTTGCCGGGAACCAGCTAGTGTTACAATAGTCTTATATTAAAATAGTTACAATTAAACATTTTTTATTTAAATATTGTAACTAAATCAAGTGACCGACCGAAGTCTCGGTTTCGGTTGTTTCGGCAAAAAAATCAAGTTTCGGCATATTTTCTGCCGAACCTTCGGCCGCACCGAAACTCTGCAAAAGATCTCAATCAATGGTAAATTTAGTCTTAAGAATGTTGTGATTGTGAGCAATTTAAATTAAAATACTCAATTAATAAGGTCTTTCCTTTAAAATGTACATAAGCGCTGATTATTGACAAATTTTTGTTCCAAGAAGTAGTTAACAAGTTTGTTAATTTTTAGTAACAAATTTTTTAAATTTTTTTCACGTTCATTTAACACATGTAAACTGTTTGTATAAGTGTAAAAAATAAGCCAAATATCAGTAAACAATAGATTTTTAACATGTCTAAAAAAGTTTCGGGTTCGGCCGAAACTGAAACAGCTACCGAAGATTCGGTTTCGGTCGGACACTAACTAAATACATTTCTGAATTTAGCTAAAAAGGTCATCCAGATAATGCTTTAATTTAATAGATATATATTTTTTAAATCCGTTTTGCTTTTTTATATCGTGCAAATCCATTAATCGAATGTTTTTGTCTTAATTGTTCCGAATCGTTAGTAAATCGTAAGTATTCGAAAGTTAATCGAACGTGTATTCGAGTTCACCTGTAAAAATATAATTACGATAAAATTGACGTCGAATGGATGCTGTTTTGAAGGGAAAAAAGCAATAATTGAGTTATAGAGCCTATTAAATGAAAAAATAACGTTTTAAAAAATGAGCAGTAGCTACGAATATATTTTTGTATTCGCGAATCCAATAAAGTTTTAAAACGTGATTAGAAAATACTCAAAAATACTTTAAGTTGGATAAACAAACTGTACAAGGTTGTTAAGTGGAACAACAGAACGATGTTTGTGAAAGTAAAATAAATAAATTAATATGGTGTTTATAATTCTGTTTTTAGAAGACTGTTCGACGTATTGAAAGAAAAAATATTCAAGCCACTCAAAGATTAGTGCAATTTTATACTTTTATCATTACACTTTCTATGCCTGCAATATAAACCGCATCGATCAATCATTTTGAATATTCAATGCCTAATTCGTATATATATTATGTATGTAGACACATAATTAACATGTAAAAATTGAATTATTTTCAACTCGGATAAATAGTTATTTATGTCGTTCGCATTGCGTCTAATTTAAATGACAAATCAGCATAACAAAATTATTACAATAAAAAACGCTTAATACGTATTAGAACTACTAATATTGTAGGTCGATTTAACATTATCAATAAAACTTTCAGTTTCTTTTGAATTGATTTCGAAAAAAAACTTTTACATTAATTTAATTTAAATCTTTAGTTTAGTTCAAAAGGTTTCATGACAACTCAGAATCATGCAGTTTCAAAATTCATTAAAAGTTTATAATTTTTTTAAATTGCCAATATCCTAACTTAACGTAACCTATTTAACGAATTTTTTGTTTATTTTTTTCATAACTTTTCGCATGATTTTTTAAAGTATTCGTAGGTGTTAAAGTTGCATGATTCTGAGTAGTCCGGTCACCGTTCAAAGTACCTACGTACTACTAAGTTTTTTTTTATATTAGCTCCACACAGGAGGCCCTGAGAAAAATTATTTTCTTCAGGCCTATGTCATATTTGGGAATTCTGTGAGGAGGGTCTTTTAAGGAAAGGAAGTTGTGGGAAGGAAAAGGTTAAGAGGGGTGGATAGGAATCTAGGGTTCGGTGTGTCCAGATCATCCGCCGCCAGATCCAGACAAACCTCACCCCATGAACCAAGGCACCCCTGCTAGGTCACCTAACATAGCGAGCCACTTGGCGTGATCCAATCAATGGTTTCCGGGACGGCGGTACCCATTCCCGCCTACCAAATTTAAGTAACTTTAAATTTCAGTTTTATAACAGATTTAATAAAGCAATATTTAATAATTGACCGGTCAGTGGTTGAGTGGGCATAGCGCTTGGGTCCCACCCGAGCGTCGCGTGTTCGATTCCTCGGCTGGCTAAGCCCTCCATCACAACACAAGCAACACTTTCGGCTTTCTGTGGTGGTAGTAGGAGATTTTCAAACATTGTTGGGTTATATGCAACCCGGGAATGTCTCTGTCTTTCTTAAAAAAAAAAAAAATAGACAACTATTGCTGGTTCTAATTTACGATTGACACTTATCAATCTCTCAATAAAGAATCTATGCTTACATCGAACAGCAAAACCCCCTAAACGATGAACTCTGACGTCATGAATTCTGCACAATTTCAATGTCAACGCAACTATCTTCACAGAGCAACGAATTACCATCACTAGCTTTGAGACCAAATAATTTATCAAAATATAAGACAAGACGCAATATTTTTCGAATTTTTTTCAATGTGCATACCGCACAAGGCTCCAACTACCACAAAATTTTCGGACAATCTACCTCCCACTATGGTAATCAAAAACTTATTTAAAAAGTTAAGAATTTTATATTTTCTTTCGTATTCTTAAACTAATGGTGTCGGGCGAAGCGAATTAATCATTCATACGGTGATGTTGAAAGGTTAAAAACGCATTAAGTACCTATCTTTAAAAGCATGAATTATTTATTAATCGTAGATAATTCATTTGGTTTCGCGGTAAGTTTGGATGCTGAACAACCTTGACCATATTTCTGCCAGGTACACGGGACCTGCAAGTTGAGGAGAGGTGATCTCATATTATTCAAAACCGGTCCGCGCTGAATGCAAGTGAAAACGCGAACCGCCTTCGCGTCACAATTCCTTGTTAATAATATTCAAAAAATGCTGAAAACAGGGATGCAAATTTGGACCAAGGTAAGAAACAAACAAAAAAATATTCATAATTTACCCACAACCAGACGCAACAACGATATTTTAATTCCTTCTACTACCATAATAATAAGCGGTTGATTTTGATTGTGCGATGATGGAAGACTGAACCCGTGACACCTAGATAGGAAACCCGATGCCTAAAGCCATGATTGATGTCATAAAGTTAGACCAAATCTTATAAATAATTTGAGAAGCTATTATGATAGAGGAGGGAAGTTGCAATGGTAATGGGTTAATTTTCTGATAGTATGTGTATTACGACAAAGTTATTGTACCCTTAATCATAATTAATTTATAAAGACATGTAGAAACAAACTCGCCGAGGGAGCCAGTAGAACTATTAACAGGACACGCGTAATTATTGGGGGTGGAAAGAATAGACGAAATGTGAAGAGGATGAAAACCCCGATTAATCTTTGAGGCTAGCCAATGTGCCGCCATGATAGGAAAAGGGGAGAGATAATATCTGGAGAATTATGTTGTGGAGCCAGGACGCATCGCCAAACACCCACCGACAACTTTGGTGGATTTTATCAAAGGGATTCGACTACTAACCGCCCACGAACTAATCCGTTTTACCTTATGCTTTTTTCCATATGGGACATTTTTTCATCGTATGTATTCGGTATGCAAAAAAAAGACGTGTTCTATTTTTTAACCTTCCGAGTTGCGTACAGTTTAAGAAGGCTAATAGGTATTATTTGACATCTCTGTCAACTGACATTGTTTTGCTTAATAGAGAACTCTAGTCCAATTTTTATTTTTATTTATTAATAATGACGTCTAACTTAAATAACTGCATTTTAATTTTTATTTTTAGAGTTAGTTTTAATAGTTAAAATAATTGTCAAAGTTTTAATTTTTCAAGACCCCCCGAAAACCGAAACCCGACCTCCCGAAAACCCCCGTATGTATGTGAATCGTATGACATCATCATTCTGAAAAATTACTATAGGATCGGGAAATCAGCTGATCAACTGCCGCCATTTTAAATTCCGTTGTTCGAAGTATTCTTCCTAGAAGTAGCATAACTATTTTTTTGTGCAGTAGTTTTTGAATATTTTCAATAATAGAGATAAACTAATAAGAGATAACTTTATTTTTTAAACATTATTTAGGCCTTATCCAACAACCTGAACGTATTGGAATTCCTCCTACTTAACACCACTATAGGCTGAAAGTGTTGCTTGTGCTACGACAAAGGTGTCATTTAGCAGCGGATTTAACCTACGACCCCTGGGCGGAAAACCGTCACTATGAACTGATCAATAACCGGTCACCGTTATGATTGCTATCTTTATAAGAACCAGCGCAGATATATAATGCAGCAGGAAAGGGTCTCCGGTCGTCCGTTAAACTTACTTATTAAAATTTCAGAGAAAGAAATATGTATATATGTGCATTTATTCAAATTCTCAATCCAAAATAGAACTACCCACTTACGGCAAGAGGAATAAAATTACTAATTTTAATAATAAACAATTTTTTTAAACGTAGGTAGTAATAATAGTTTGGTAGACTCAGAAGTAAATTTCCATATTATTTCTCACGCGAGCAGTCACGTCGGTGACACTTGAAAACAGGTGGGCAACCTCTGCCTCTTATCCCCGGAGACCTCGTGAGATCATCTCGTGGAGGCAGGTAGGTATTGATTACCTACTTAGTGAGGTTTTGTTTTTCATTCGCTAAAAAGGGAGACGCACCGGGGATACCAAACAAAACAACGTCATGCACACGTAGGACCAATACGTCTAGACATTATTGATTTTGGCACGCATAAGTTCCTTCAACATCTCCATTATTAGGGATTTTATATATAAAAAAAGAGTTACGTATATATCGCACTTCTTGTTACAACTCGGTTCTTCTCGAGTTTTAAATTACAAAAAACAAATATGACGCGTTTTTAACAGTTAAATGGGTATTACGTACCTTTATATGGCAAAGGCGTTGCAAGCTAACAGTTGTATTGTCTTATAAATTGAGATGCGTTAACTAAGCGTTTTACAAAATATGTAACATATATTATTATTATTGGTTTAAAATAAAACAATAACTTTGTAAACACCACTTTTATTTTTATACTTTATGCCGACCGGGTTTCGCTACAACCGTAGCTTCGTCAGGGCAGTATAATACTCTACTAACATTAAGCGGGGTCCAGAGCTCGTCATTTGTCACAACAAGTCAATGAATTTATCAAGTTTGTCAATAAATATTCTCAACTTTTGTTGTTTCGAGTGCTATAAAGTCAATGATTTTATCAAGCTTGTCAATGTTTCGAGTTTAGTTGTGCTTTCCATGTTCGACGGAAAACATTTCCCAAACACTCCATCCCGGGTGAAGCGGGAAGGCAGGCGGGGGGGGGGATTCATTTTTTGACAGATGCCGCGCAATGCGGTCGTGTGGGGAGAATTAACGGAACGGCCGACTTTTGTGGTTATGTGCAATGAGCGGGCATATTCACGAGTTTAAAATATTATTATACTACGTATAATATTATAATAAATATATTTGATAATAAAATTATAATATAATATCAAATATTTATAATTATTCTGTTTTTGACGTAAATATTTACGCACTCTAAATTCGTAACTTTAGGTCATGCCGTAATCGATATTAGTCAGAAATCTTTCCTGATTATTCAAGTTGGCATGGTGAACACAATTTGACAAGTAGTACCTACATAACATAATAATAAAGTACATAATAACAATGTATGGCTGTTTATGAAATTTGCGTTTTTGTGTAAAATCATTTCAAGGGCACTGTACATTACTGTACAAAGACATGTTACGCATCCACGTTCCCGCGCGGCGCGGAGAATATTTCAGGCGTTTCTCGATACCGAATAATTATGTTAATATTTGTTACTATATTATAATTATATTATCAAATATATTTATTATAATATTATACGTAAGTATAATAATATTTTAAACTCGTGATTATTTGCTCGCTCATTATACATTACACATAACCTCAAAAAGTCGTTCGGTTTGTTCTTCCATAAATACGACCACACCGCGCGGCTCCTGTCAATTAAATGAATTATACCCCCCCGCAGGCGGATATAACTCCGATCCAAAAAGTGAACCGAATCTTTGGTGATATCATAAGTCCCCTTCGATTTGTTTATGGTCCCCAGCTACTACCTCCACCAATAGGAATCTTGGATTTTTGTTGCATTTTTCTGCTTTAATTTTCGTTTGACATTTACAATGCATTCACATTTCCGACGCAATAAGATGGCAATAAGTGTGAATATGGATTTTGGGAATTCGCGATCGAATGAAAAACAGAAGAACAGGACCCGTAATTGGAACAAAATTACAGGTGGGAAACTTCCTTTGGTTGATATTTCAGTGTTCCTAATGTAGGTATGTTATTTAAGTTGTATTTTAATCGGTGTTGTACATGTTTCCGTTTTCAGAACATATTTATCCACCCGGAATATAATAATTGACGCAGTCGAACATCACGATTACATCTTAAAAAGGTATACATGTTTTCTATATTGCATCGACCTATCTCATTAATTTAATCTTCCCCAATTTCCTCTCTGGATTTTGATAATAGTGCTTATGTTTTTTTTATTATATAAAATAGATTTTAACAATTAGCATTTCATTTCCTTTCTTCACGAGTTACTTATAGGAGTTAGGTTTATTAAAATACCTATTATTCAAGTATGATTTTAGATTTTCACGGCAAAAAGTATTAAAGAGATTTTTTGGGGGTATTGTGCCGTTTTACACATCAACCCTGATGATAGAAACAACACATTTATCACAATGCTTGCACTTTCTGTTCTTATTTTTAACATTTTTTTAATAATTTTTATAAGTATTAATAAATGTATTCCTATTTTTCAGCGGAATCTGAACCGACAAAACTTTACTTGTTTACAATATGTATAACATTTTATATCCACACCCCAATACATTCGCTTCTGTTTCTGGAGATGGTTAGATGAGGTTAAGGGAAATACTATCAGTCATTGGTCATTGTGCATGATGCAGAGGTAATTATTTATTTATTACTTACTTTCATTTTACAAAAATTTAATAACGTCAGACAAATTTAATGCATTTGAGTAGGTTTCTTCATATAAGTAAGTAGGTATCCTAGAACTTGGTTTAGTATGAGAGTAATCATAAATTAAAAGACATGGGAGGAAATGTAACTACATACATACATAGATATGTACATGTACACAAATAAAATAACTAATTTCCATATACACAATACATGTACATGTACCATACCGTGTACATGTAGGTACCATACCATACATGTACCATATACATGTACACAAATAAAATAAAAATTCCATTTTTTAACTAATTTCCATAAGTGAACAAATATAGTTTTTATAAAATATAACTTCTTAAGTAATATTTTTTGTTTTTGTTTTGAAGAGTTTTCATTTTCAATGTACATTTGTTACATTAATTTTAATGATTTCAGGAAAAATATGATGAACTGAACTAAACTAAACTCCAAATTAAAAAATATTATACATATTTGATCCCCGAATGAAACATCAAACATCTTATGCAAACTAATGTCTCCATGGACCTTGGTTATATTTTGGCAATATGGTAAAGTTATTTTAGACCTGACGAAAGATATAATAGGTATGTTAAGTAATTTATCTTTAAAACAATGTCTTCGTGTGGCAATTTGCTACAGAAATATAACCTGCTTACATTGTATTCTTGTTTAAAATATGTACATGTAATTCTGAGTTTTTCATTTTTCTGTTATAAAATGAAAATTTTTTAAATTCAGTAGTTTTGTTGGAACGCAAAATCATATTTTAATTATATGTATTTCCTGTTTGTATTTCATGTTTTTTAAAATTCTTATCATGTAATTACGAGTTTTATTTTTAAAATAATATTTAAGGCTAATAATTTGGGCGGTACTGGGTAGGCCCCGAAATAAAATAATATTGTCTATGGTCGCGCCTTTTTTGTTGTTGCTCTATCTTCGTCTGTGGTTTGTGACGTCACAAATCCCCGTCATCATCATCATCATTCGAAAAATTATTGCATTTTGATGGTGAAATAGTGACCAAATTTTTCTCGAACAAAAGCCTGAAGTTATCGATCTAGTGGGTGGTTTGTATATTTATGCCCCCCCGCCTGCTTCCCATTTCACCCGGGATGAAGTGTTTTGGAAATGTTTTCCGTCGAACACGGGAAGCACAACTAAACTCGAAACATTGACAAGCTTGATAAAATCATTGACTTGTTGTGAGACTGTCAATGATTTTATCAAGACAAATTGAGACAAATGACGAGCTCTGGACCCCGCTTTAGGTTACATTTGTGTTATAATATATAATTTACCAAAAATGGGCTGGACTCGTCAAGTGGAGGAGGAAGAAGGAGGCATAGATGGAGAATTAGATGAGAAGTATAAAAATAAAAGTGGTGTTAACAAAGTTATTGTTTTATTTTAAATTAATAATGTCACATCACAAAGTATCCGCTTTATATGAACAAATATTATTATTGGTTTCATGCCAACTCAAGAAAATGGCATTTCAACACCCGTTTGAAAACAATAACACATTTTAAAAATCATTAAAAGTTAAGATTTTTTTTCTAAATAACATAACCTAACCCCTAACCTAACGAGCTCTGTATAAAGGAAGCGTTGCATGTATTAGAGTGAACAGCGATTTTACGGGATGGTTTGACATCACAAAAGGTGTTAAACAAGGCTGCGTAATGTCACCGTGGTTATTCAATCTATACATGGATAATTGTATGCAAGAATTGAAAGAGATGGGTTTGGGCGCGAAATTGAGTAATCTGGAAGTATGTTGCCTGTTGTATGCTGTTGATGCGGTGCTGATTTCTAACATTATGGAAGATCTACAGTCTCTCGTGTCTAGGATGAACGAAGTATGTATGAAGAATGAGTTAATGATGAATGTAAGTCTAAAGTCATGGTATTTGAAAGAGAGAGTATGAAAACAATGTGCAAAACAAAACAAATATAGTTGTGAATGATGAGTATTTGGAGCAGGTGGATGAGTTTGTGTACTTGGGAAGTATGTTTACGAGAGATGGAAGGCCTGACAGAGATATCGAAAGAAGGGTAAATGCAGGCAACTCTATTAATGGAGGACTGAACGCCGTTGGCGCCAACAAAAAACTGTCCAAAGAAGCGAAGTTAGCCGTCCAAAATGGAGTGCTGGTACCTACCCTGATGTATGGCAGTGAGGCATGGAACTGGCAGAGGAAGGATGGAAGTAGACTGAATGCTGTAGAAATGAGATCCCTGAGGCGTATGTGCGGTAAAACCATGTTCGATCGTGTGAGAAATGTGGAGATCCGCGAAGAATGCAAGGCTGATGTAAGCATGATGAGTAAGATTAAGAAAGGGACGCTCAGATGGTTTGGGCATGTAGAGCGAAAGAACGAGGAAAGTAGTGTAAGGAGAATATATGACGCAAATATGAATGGAAGAAGAAGTCGGGGACGCCCGAGGAAGACATGGCACGACCAAGTGAATCAGATACTTGAGTCGGGCCATGTGAAGAGTCGGAATAATAGAAGAGCATGTATGCGGCGATGTATGAATGTGAATGAGGCAAGGAGTGTGTGCCAAGATCGAGTTGTTTGGCGGTCCGTTCTCTCTGCCTACCCCTGCGGGGAAACGGCGTGATGGTTAGTTAGTTATTTAACCTAATGTAACCTATTTAAACAGATCTATTCATTACTTTTAATGATTTTTCAAAGCAGGTATTGAGGTTGCATGATTCTGAGTTGTCGGTTACCATTATTATTATAGTACCTACCGGCAAAAAGAAAGTAGTAGTAATAAGCGAATAAGAGGCATTGGAAAATACATGTTTTAGGTGCAAAATTTCATCATTAGTAAGTACAAGATAATATTTATAACATCACCTTAATATTATAATTAAACGTACTGATTGTTGGTGCATGGGTAATGCACGTGGGTATATGAAAAATTCCTGCGTAATGCGTAACTTTATTCAAGTTCAATGCACTTTTAATTTTCAAAATTGGAACTTATTATTATATCAGACAAACGATAAAGAAGAAAAATAATTTTATTAATTAATAATTCGATATTCGAAATACACATTTGTTTTTTCTTTGAGTAAAACAATTATCAGAATATAGGTAATATCTATTTAAATGCCCCTTACTATTATACATGTTTTAAATTTTACACATCTGATAAACAACTATAAACGTATTGTAAATGGTTTTTTACCTGTTTTCGAATAACCGTAGAAACAATACCGCCGCCGCCCCGGGAACCATTTATTGGATATAACCTCTCTGCCATACATAGGTCACCCATAGTGGTTGGCTATGTTTGATGACTTAGAAGGGGTGCTCGGATTCATGGGATGAGGTTTGCCTATGTCTTGGCGGCGGATATGTCTGCCCACTTACCAGTGGCGGGCCGGATCGACAGAGACTGATTGACGGAAGTCTTTTGACCTCTCCAACCGGACTCTCTCAGTCCATCACCTTGCATCGTATCTGGAGGGATGGATTTATACGTCTGACACTCCTGGACACACTGACCCCAGATTCCTACCCACCCATAATATTTCCCCTTCCCAGAACTTCCTCTCCTTCATTACCATAAAAATACCCTACACACAGCATCCACTATGATAACAAAGGCCCTCAGGGAAAATATTTTCCTCAGCTCCACAATCCCGTATGGAGCAAAAGTAAAAAAGGTTTCCGTACCTATTTAAACACTATTATATGCTAAACTTTGTGACCCTTTCCCGATAAACACAATGAGGAAAAGTGCATGTATGCACATAATATGAAATAACACAAAATTTGTGTGAAATGTCATTGCAGAAGAGGGATTTCATTTTAATGAACGCAGTTCTTGCTCCTTCAATTCTGCACCTAACTTCTACATCTGGGTCAAGAGTCTCCGTGAGAATACTGCCGAGGTATCTAAATCTTTCCACTTTTCCGACATTGCAACCATTTAACTGTATCACTGATTCAGAGTGATCTATATTTATGATATTTACTACAATAAATCAGTCTGTTGAAGCAACTTGTACAATGATCACCATATTGAACTCTCAGTGCATTTAATATCGACTCTGTTAAGAGGAAACCAGAGAAAACCGGAAACATGTCATTTTGAAATCAAATTTTAGACGTATTGCCTCTTTTCCACAAAAGAATATAAATTGATTTCGAAAGATGGTTCTTTTATCTAGTAAACGCTGAAATATCATATAAGATAAAACAAAAATTTACAAATATTATGTTATTATTATGTGCACCAAATTAGCACCATTTTGAGGTTGTGTTTATTGTTCACCTCAACTCTAATTGAGCGACCTATAACTGTAATGACAAAGAGAGACAATGAATAGAATTCCATAAAATTAGCTACATTACAGACATATTCACAATTTTAAAGGCTGCTGAGTTTCTCTTGGTAATCTCCCATTTTATTACAATCATATAAATGAAATAACGACCAATCGTAACGGGGGAAATTATCAATGGACAGAATCATCTGAAACTCTCTAGTATTCAATTATGATCAATATGATCGTTATGGCTTCGAAACCTCTCCCTCTTTCTCATAAAAGACGCACGTGACAGAAAGAGATGTAGCAACCGATCTCTTAGCGGCAGGATCCTGTACTCTGATTTTATGACGCACATACGTAGGATTGTGTGTATTGGTGCATATGTTTACACTTCCGACTAGGATTTCCTTAAAAAATCATCAATGAGAAACAGCCGTTTTGTCTTGCTTACGCCTACTTGCTGTATTTAGTGGGAAAAGGACAACAGTTTGTTTAGTGTTAACCCCTCAGGCTAATTTGTTCGGTTTTCGGACAAAGGGTTATTTTATTTTATTTTATTTTTTATTTTATTTTTATTTTGCAGAAACAAACAGTACATTATTACATAATGGGAAATAGTTACAAAGTTATAGAATTAATACAATAATTGGTACCAATGACATGTCTCTGTTATATACTTATGTTTTTGTGAGATAAATAATACATTATACCTAAATTAAATTAATAAATTATTGAAGGAGAGGGGTGTGTGAGAGTGTTTGTATGTGTGAAGGTGCGCGTGAGGGTGTGTGGATGTGTGTGGATGTGTGTATTATGTGTGCGAGTTCAGTGTGCTAAAAATGTTTTTCTTAAATAGAGGGAGGGAATCAAAAAATATATCGGTATTTGTGGTTTTTTGAATTGAGTTGAATCTTTGAAGGATGCGCGAAATGGGGGAGTTGGCCGCAGCGTTCGTATTATTACTAGTTGTGTAAAAAAGGTTGGTGTGGCGAGTTCTTTTAGAAGGGATGTTAAAATTTATTTGAGATAGAAGTTCTGGGCAGTCTATTTCGTTATGTATTATTTTATGGAGAAATGTCATGTCAGCTACCGTTCGCCTGGATTTTAGGGATTGGAGAGTGCCGATGTAATTATTGTTGTATTTATAACCGAGATACTTAATAAATTTATTTTGTATGCGCTCTATGCTATTGACGTATTGGGTGTATTTGGGATTCCAGACAGGCGATGCAAATTCCAGTGTACTTCTGACTAGTGAGGAGTAAAGCATTACTAGAGTATGTGGATTTCTAAATAATTTACTCAGACGTAGTATGAAACCCAACATTTTGTAAGATCTATCAGTGATTGAATCAATGTGCGTATTAAATATAAGTTTACTGTCTAAATAGACTCCAAGGTCCTTACATTCATTTTTTGAGATCACGGGTTCATCGCAGAGTGAATATGAAAAGTTAATTATGTGCTTGTTTCTAGTAAAGGACATAGTGTGGCATTTAGAAACATTGAGGTCTAAATAGTTAGCTGTGCAATAGTTGCAGAGCCTATCTAAGTCACTTTGTAGCTCTTTACAGTCCGATAGAGAGCGAACCGTTTTGTAAATTTTCATATCATCTGCAAACAATAAAAATTTAGAGTGTTGGAAACATGAGCCTATGTCGTTTAAGTATATATTAAAGAAGAGCGGACCAAGGTGGGAACCCTGAGGGACACCCGAGGTTACATTGATTATTTTGGATAAAACTCCATTTATTGAGACAACTTGACTACGATTGCTAATGTATGATTTAATCCATCTAAACAAGTCACCGTGTATTCCAAGACGAGTGAGTTTATTTAACAGAATTGAGTGGATAACGCGGTCGAAAGCCTTTGAGAAGTCGGTGTACATAGCATCGACCTGCACCCTTTCGTCCATATTGCTCTGCAAATAGTTGACAAATAGGGCAAGGTTAGATGTTGTAGACCGATATTTCATGAATCCGTGTTGGTTCTGTGAAATTGTTGTAGTGATAGTTGGGTAAAGTTGGTCGTAAACGATTTTTTCAAGAATTTTACTTAAGATGGGAAGTTGAGAGATAGGTCTGTAATTTGTTACGTCATGTTTGTCACCCTTTTTAAAGATGGGAGTTATTACGGCAGACTTCCACTTATGAGGAAACGTACCTTCACTTAATGATTTTTTGAAAATTGCACTGACCGGAGGAGTTATATATTTACTACAATTACGTATGAAGATACCAGGCAAACTATCTAAACCAGGTCCTTTGTTAATATCAATGGATGATAGATATTTGTAGGTAATATCGTCGTTGATTGTAATTGAGGATATAGCTATGTTATTCAGCGGATCAGATTCATGAACATCAGATGATAAATTTTGGGTGTGATCAGTGAAGACGGTAGAGAAATAATCGGCAAATAGATCGGTAATCTCCTTACTATTGTGTGCGATTCTTGAGCCATATGTTAGGTGTTCAGGTATGGAAGGAGATTTTCTTTGCGTTTTGACAAAGCTCCATATTTTTTTTACATTATTTTGTATGGCATGTTCTAAGTGTGAAATATAATTGTGGTATGTGAGAGTAGCGATTTTCTTTTGACGTTTACGGAGCAGTGAAAAGGTTTGGTAATCTAGTGGGTTCTTGTGGCGTTTCCAGGCTCGAAAGAATTTGAGCTTTTCTTTTGTAATATTGATAAGAGCCGATGAGTACCACGTTGGGAATGTGTTTGTTTTCAGAATTTTCTTTGGAACAAAGTTATCAATTAAGGCGTCAATGATTAAGTAAAAGCTGTTAACCGCCGTGTTGACGTCTTGTGCGTTTAAGACAGAAGACCAGTCAGTTTTTGACAGAGCATTGTTGACTAGGTCATAGTTGACTTTATTGAATAATTTGATCGTTTGGGGTTGGGAAGTA
This sequence comes from Limnephilus marmoratus, assembly GCA_917880885.1. NCBI lineage: Eukaryota > Metazoa > Arthropoda > Insecta > Trichoptera > Limnephilidae > Limnephilus > Limnephilus marmoratus. The sequence continues at coordinate 11,321,187 of OU862908.1, forward strand.
GTTGTAGGGACGTGAATATTAAGTTCAACTATTAGGGATATGTGATGTGTGTCCTCCTGAACCAGAGGGGAGTCGGCAGGAGAGACGCAGACTATGGTGTTACAGAGCACTAGGTCAAGTGTTCTACCGTGCCTATTTGGTATGTGGTTGTATTGTTTTAAATCTGAATAAGATAGACAGTTAAGGAGGGTAGTGGAGCAAAGGTCAGTACCGCGGGGATGATGTGTGGTGTTCCAACTGATATTAGGCATGTTGTAATCTCCAATTAAAAGGAATATATCATTTGGATAGTTTGTGGTTAGATCGGATATTCTGGACGTATGACTGTTGAGAAGAGATAATCGCTGAGTGTTTGATAGCTTTGGACCGACTCCGGGTAAGTACGAACAACAGATGTGAATATTAAATATGCGACGTTTTGGGTCTCTTAGTACTATTGAAATCCAAATGTCCTCAGCTTCCGAGCTCCATGACTCGTGTGAATGTACAGTAAATTTTTTTTTAATACCAATTGCGACACCACCTCCTTTGGTTTTACCCGTGAGGGACGTGTCTCTGTCTTTTCTGTAAATATTGTACCTGGAGTCGAAGAGCTCGTTATCAGATATACTGTCTACTAACCAAGTTTCAGTAATTAAAATTATATCGAATTCATTTATCAGAACATTGTGATAAAACTCGTTCGTTTTAGTACAAAGGCCACGTGCATTTTGGTAAAAAATTATTATTTTTTCAGACATTGGAGAATGAAGTAAATTACCGATTTATTATTGTTTGCCACAAGTCCACTGGAATATGCATTCGGCGAGTGTATCGCTGGATAATATACTGAATGTGCAAGTGTGTAGGTATGGTTGTTGAACATTTTAGCTGTTGATACCGATAGAATGAATGTGTTGTTATGATGTGTTGTGTGCGCTGGAGTAAAGGGTAGGTAATTATGATTTAATGAAATATAAGTGAAGTGGATAGGAAGGGTAGAAGTTTTTATAGTTATACCAGGTTTGATAATTGCGCAGGGCAAGTTATCAGGATTGCAGGAGAGGTTTCGTTCTTTCTTATGTAAATCTTGGCGTTTCGCACCCATAAAAAACTAAAGTTATTAGCGATTTTAAACTCTTTCGCGGACCGTAATAAATATTTATTTCTTCTTGTGAGATGGTCGTTAATAAATATTTTTCCTCCGACTAAACCTATACTACTGCAATTGAGTCCCTTCTTCATCTTGATGGCAGCAATCAATTCGTCCTTCAATTTCTTGCTAGCAAATTTGGCCACAATGTTTCGGGGGCGGGGGTCACGGGGGGTAACAGGTCCAGGACCATCGGGTGGAGGATGTTGGCGTATTTTCACCCTGCTGGCGTAAAGAATATCTTCTCTGTTTATTGTATATCCCACGTTGGTTGCAACTTTTAAAATGGTGTCAGCAAGGTCCTCGTTGTTTTTTTCTGGGATTCCGAAGATTTCAATATTATTTTCGAGCAGCTGTTGGTCGTGGTTACTATTCCTTATGTCGAGGTGATTTACGATTTTCTTGAGATCAGCAATCTCGCCTTCAAGCCTAACTGACTTTGTTTTTTCTTCTTTAAGATGAAGGTCCATAGTTTTTAGTTTTCCTTCGTAGTCGTCGATTTTTTTTGACATAAAATCTATTGTCTTTATGAGGTCCCGGATTTCAGATTTAAAAGACATTTGAAAGTTTTCGAATTTTAGATCAATGTGCTTTAATAATTCGGAGTCATCGGACTGCAACTTCTTAGGAGGCATTGCAAATTGTTAGAATATTTTAGAAGTTGTTTATGTCAATCACGGCCAATAAGAGAGGGCGGTGGCAGCAATAAGCCAATAACAAGGCTGCGAGAACAAATGGCGGCGATTACACCCAATCACAGCTGTCAAAACGAGGATGACAGGTAGATTTGCAGGAGTCACTGATATAAGGTTAGAAATTATAATTTTGTGTTTGAATTTAAAGCAAGTTATTCTGCACAGAGAACGTGAATAACAGTTTCACTTATGGATTCCACTAAGCTCTATTCGTTTTACTGGAACTGGATTGAGATGATATAGAAATGAACAGTTTTAACAGTTAACACAATAAGCGTAATTTGAACAGGTATAATGTACATGTATTATTATAGGTTATAGTTTCGATATATAGGTCTCATAGAAATCGCTGTGTCTTCCTTACTATAATGTTTATAAATATGATCTAAACGGCGTTAAAAAGAGAAAACAACACGCTTTATATTCAAATCTAAAAATTAACCAAAAAATATTTAACATGAACACCTTTATGAATACAAAGTTTCCTGCGGTTATTTGAAAAAAAAAAAATTGCGAATTTTTTATTAATTACTTTTACATGAAATGACAAAAAAGTGAGTTGATGATAACGTTTATACCTAATACTCGTACATTTGCGTAATAAAAGATGTTGTGCGTTTTTATTTTTGAAGTGATAACTTATTTAGCATCGTCGTGATTTGAAACTCGATGAAACGAAAAAGCGACACTAAAAAGAAACAAACACATAGGTACATCTAAAGGATTTAGCCTACGAGAGAATGAGATAGAATAATAGGTCTCCTGTTTGTGCGGTGCTTCGTAGCCTCCCCATTTATGTCTACTTTAGTTTTCTAAAGATTTCACTCCTATCAGCACCTTTCAAAAACAGTGTTTAATTTTCGGAGGCGTCAGAAATATTTCATTTATTTGGATTTTATTGCAAAGTCGAAATATTTTGACCTTACGACCAAATAGGTTCGACGCCTGAATAGTTAAAGCTAATCGAAAAGTTTTTACAGTTGTTCGAAAAGTTTTACTTTTATTGTGTTATTTTTATTTTATTAAAAATGAACATTTTTCAGTCACTCTTAAATTCACTTTTCTGAGATTGAATAGCAAGTTTGACACATGCTGTATACAAGCAATTCATATGTGTGAGTACTGCTAACATTTACAGCGATATCTATACGTCTGTATTTACTACTTCAGTCGATTTTCGATCTAATATTGGACCATAATATTTACTTTAGAAAAAGGTGAAGGTAAACAAAAATGGATGTAGTCATCGACCAAGTATTTGCACCTCTACTCTACTGTAGAAGTTGGTAGAACCTCATAAAAATATAGTGTCTAAAAATGATAACGAATCAATTTGATATCGTCGTGAAATAATAAAAATTCAACGGTACAGACGCTAGCGTATTAATACTATCTGATCAGATTCGAAACCTCGCGACATTTTGCACAACCTACAATATTTATTTACAAAACAAATTGATTAATTTTAATATCGAAGTCAAAACGATTTTTTCGCATAAAATAAAATTGTTTGAGGAATGTAAGCATGTGTGTATTTGTGTTACTTTCTCAATTAAAACATTGTTTTTCTTCTTTTTTTCATGGTCTTTAAAACAGTTTTTTTTTACAATAGGAGGAAAATAGTTCCACACAGGAGGAAAATAGTTCCCATTACGGCCTATGTCATCTTAGAGGATGTGTGCGGGGTATTTTTAAGGAAAGGAGGGAGAGGAAGTTCTCGGAAGGAAAAAATATGAGGGGTGGGTAGGAATCTGAGGGTCGGTGTCCAGGAGCTACGGACGTATGAATCATTTCAAAATGTGTAGTTTCCCTCCGGGCCTATGTCATCTTAGGGGATGTGTGAAGGTCTTTAAGAAAAGGAAGGAGAGGAAGCTCTAGGAAGGAAAAAGATAAGAGGGTTGGGTAGGAATCTGAGGGTCAGTGTGTTCAGGAGTGACGGACGTACAAAACATGTTCCCACTGTGATACTAGGCGATGTTTCCAGAGTCTTGCTATAGATGCCAAAAGGTCTCCCTCAACCGGTTTCTCTCGACTAGTTGGACGACGTAGTTGGCGGGCAGACGCATCCACCTCCAAGACAAACTTTACCCCTGTGTACCCGGGCACCATCCATTCATCTTCCCATTGTGATACGAGGCGATGATTCGAGATGATACGAGGCGATGTTGCTGGAGACGTCAAAAGGTCTCCCTCAATCAGTCTCTCCCGATCAGGGCTACGACGCAGTTATGTACCCGGGCACCCCTGCTTACTCCTGGGATGACCTATGGCAGAGGTATTGGTTATCCAATAAATGATTACCCAAACCTTCCTCCCAAATTGGAGTACCATCTGGTAGTAGGTACTCCTACCTACGTAAGTACCTTATTATTTTGATTTTCGAATCGAACAATTCGAAATACGAAATAAAATAACGCATTTATCTGATTTATGACTAGATAATCAATCACAATATTATCTCCACTTCGTACAAAAAAACTTTCATTGTTAATGTTTATGCTCCAATCCACGTAACCGCTGCAGGTAATTACGTAATAATAAACAATTAAATAATTAATAGGCCGTTGGCTAACGCATTTACGATCGCCAGTGCGTAAATTAAACGGCTCTGCTTGAAATAAAAACCTTATATTAAATAAAATATACTTACTTTTATACAAAAGGGAACCGTTCTTTCAAACATGTTTGCTGTTTTATATGTGGCGGTTAGTTGGTTATATTATTATTTATAAATGCTCGAACGCAGGTTATATCGAGTTAATCCGCGTTAGGTTAAGTTTGCAGAATTGAAAATGTTTAAACGATTTCATTATGTACATTTTCAGAACATTTTATTTTGATAATGTTTGGTTTTACTTCGAAATTGACATGGTTGTTATTGTTTTGCGTGGTGAAAATATGAGCGGGAAGTTGTGAATGTGAATATTGGAAGATGCTATGCTAAAGTCACCTTTAATGTTTAACCAAACTTTTAATAAACAGAAAATTGATACACAGATAATGGTAATGAATAAATGACAAACGTAAAATGTCTCAATGTTATGTAAAGACTTTAAAAATACAAGGACCGATTTCATAGTATATTGTATATATCAAAAGCAACTTACCAAAAAGTGATCAGGAGTTCTCCTTTTTGTCAAAAGGTGAAACAGAAATCCAAAATAATTCACAAAGAAACAAACGAAAATCGCAAAACGAACAAAAGAGCGCGCTTTCCTGCGTCGTTGAATAGAAAATTTTGTTTGTCAAAATATTATTATTGTCTATGGCCAACAAGCGTACGGCAGGCGTTTGACGATGCAGGCGAACGAACGCGCGGATTTAACCAGACTGACTTGCCGCCAAACGAGTAGTGTTCAAATACAAACACAGAGGGCAAGTCTGGACGCAAAACAAAATACATGCGAGCAAAAAGGCACTCTATAAAAGGGGCAAATCATTACGTCTAAATTCGCTACCAGCAGTGTTTGTCATTACGAGTTTTTGTCTGTTTGCTTACTTTACTCGATAGTACCAAAAAGGCGCGCGCACAGCGCATGTATTCGAAATTTGGGATATCTGACAGATGACATAAACAAACGATGATAAATAAAACAAGATTGTAAACAATTATAGGTTTCTCTTATATCAGCTGACATATTCCTTATGTCCTTATTGACCGGTTTCGGGATGAAACCAGTTTTATTTTATAACTTTAAATAATATCCGCTCAATTGCAAGGGCCGTATGATGCCGTTGCTTTATGCTGCGTTTTACAAGGCTGCAGATCGATATCGTCTTTTAGCAGGCTTTGTTGGGTGCACGCAGTGGCTGCCAACAAAGGTAAACAAATGACAATCCGCCACAAGCTATCAAACATCTATACACATTAATTCTCATTGATTAACATCATTATTATACTCTACAAAAATACAGCAAATAATTATACTAAGCTTAAGCATCTAGCTACTCGTACCTACCTAATTGGCATTCTTGACTTTTTGCACAGAGTGCGAGTGCATTGTCATTTTCAACGTAATTGCCTGGACTTTTTGCGGAGTTTTTCGAAATCAGATGTAGATAGTAAATTTATTTTTATTTTTAACGGCAAGTATTCAAAATTTCATCAAGAAGTATTAAAACCTGCAGGAATGGGAAAGGGGGATGTCGAGGTTTTCGAAAACTCACGTAGACAGTCATCTTCCTATTTTTTAAGGTCAAGTATGCAAAATTCCATCAATCTGATAACAAAACTGTAGATTTGTATAAAAAACAAAGTCACGTTAGTCGCCCGTCCGCCACTCCGCTCCTCTATAATATATGTAGGTACCTACAACAATTATCTACCTACTGGCAACTATCTACTTTCAGGAATTTAAAATTTTATTCAAATATTGGAACACAGAAACAAAAAGTACACAATAACACTTTTTCATTCCTCCCTTTACTTCTGCTGTTTGAGCCATATCATTCAATTAGTTGTCATCTCTATCTTTTCTTTTAATATATAAAACAAAGTCGGGTTAGTTACACCATTTATAACTCGAGAACGGCACAACCGATTTTTATGATCATTCATTTGTTGGATTTGTCTCCGCCCCGAATAGCAGAAATCGGAAAAATATACGAAAAAAATTAAGTACAAAATTCTTTTCCTCATACATTTTGTAGGAACAAATTCTCGTCTTTTGAAAGAGCTGCAGGAATATTGTGATAAGCTGATGAGTATCATATTAAGTAGTGAGTGAATTCCAAAAATTCAAAAAAGTCAAATGTTAATGCGCTGATTCACGCTGATTGTTTTGCTTTTATTCTTAAACATATAATGCTGCCTCACTTTCTTACACACTAAATATCAACAGTCAAATATGGGTCAAACGGTGAATGTATATCTGCACCCTCCAAAGGAAAAATACAATAATTATAATAAATCTCCCTCGTACGTATAAAAAAAAAGAAACGCAATTCCCTAAGTAAGTGGCAAAGTAAGAAAATAACAAATATTATAAATCCGTACACAACGCCCTCTCTAATACAATAAAAGACGGACAGTTGCGCATCGATAATTGCTTCATTGTGTAATTTTTAACTTAATAAAAAAAAAATTCTGCTTAGAAGTTAACACAACACTAAGACTTATTGATTTTGAGGCGGTACGAAGTTCGCCGGGTCAGCTAGTTAAATTGTAACATTTGCTGCTAGCGTCGTGAGCGATTCGCAAATTTCGCATGATTTGGTTGGCAGCATTGCACTCCGAAGGGGCGGCAGATGTTTCAAGATGCTTCGGAAAAAGTTCGGGCGCTTCAGTTGACGGGAGTACCACAGATCGAGCAGGTGTTTTTGTGTGACGGGCTGTTGTATGGCTGGACTCAAGACATTTTGGATCACGAGAAGTGAGATTTAAATTACTTATATTTTTAACAGATCGAGATTGTGCTTTATAGATTATTTTTAGGGATTACTGATTCATAAATATGTTACGTTTTACGTCACAGGCGCCCATCAGTAATTTTCTTATGTCGTTACAATATAATTTCTTTCTTATTGACACGTGTCGAGTAACTTTAAACATTTACAGCTGGGTACGATACATCGTAACCAGTCACCCCTGATGATTAATTCTGTTGTTTAACTTAGAGTCTCATAGCGAATCATTATAATATGTTCCAAGGGCAGGGTTTGATTTTTTTACAATAAATTATACATTGTTCACATACCTACTTATTATTGCTACCTAACCTCATTGCTTGCTTGCTGGCTTTGTATGTGATTATTTATTCTATTCATGGATGGATGACCAGGTTTGGAGGGAATGAATTACAAGTAAGTATTAAACGTCACATTGGCGCGCTTCGGCTGAACCTGTCTATGTTTGTTTTTTCTCGCACGTGTTCGCGGTAGTGTTGTTCACGATTATCAAATGGTTTTTACATCTCGATCTGTTATTAATTTGATTCTCACTTTTCCTTGGGTTTATAACAGCCCGTCCCACGACTAACTTGCCGATCTGATATTTTTAATACATAGTTTCACACAGTTTTTTTTTGCCTTGGTTTCCGTCAACTCATCGGCGTTATTACGCTTTTAACTCATTTTGGCTGCTCAGTTCGCTGGCAGCATACATTATTTATTATTTTCTTAGAATTGGTGATTGCATGTGCATTGTCATTTTTCATGTCGTGTTGTTGCATGTATTCTAATAATTTTCTTTCTACCCTACAATCGAGAAATAGGTTATGGATGAAGGAGTAGGTACAAGAAGTAGAACAGCGGCAAAATTCATCATGGCGAAACAGGATGATACACCGGCGGGGTCCGGTTCAGCTTTGTCAATTCCGTCACTTCCGTCGTTTCCGGTTCACAAGTGGAACCTCACCTTTGATGGCTCTGCGGATGTCAGAAATTTCTTAGAACGGGTAGAAGAACTTGCTGTCGCTAGAAACGTAAGTTATGCTTCTCTTTTTTCTTCTGCAGTCGAATTGTTTTCAGGGCAGGCGCTACAATGGTTCAGAGTAAACCGCTCCGCTTTCTCATCTTGGGCGGACATTGTGGTTGCGTTAAAAAACGAATTTGAGCTTTTAGACCATGAAAAGAGGTTATTGGCACAAATAAGATTGACGTTTCAAGGTCAGAAAGAGAATTTTAGTTCTTTTATCACTCGTGTTCAATTGCTGAATAATCGTTTGTCCACTAGGTTGCCGGATGATGAGATCCTAGACATTTTGCGGAGTAATATGTTGCCAAGATATATTCAGAAACTTTCTCTTTCGGAGATCCCTGATTTGTTAACCTTAAAAAAATTAGGTAGGATGATTGAGTTGGCCGACAGCCGTTCAAACGACAGATCAAACACTAGTAATTCTCATCCTATTAATTATTCTAGTAACAAAGGTAATCAGAGGAATCACAGTAAATCTAATTTTTCTAGAAATAACTTTTCTGGTAATAGAGGCAATGAGAGGTATTCGAATGATTTACATTTGTCTAGGAACAACCATGCTGGCAATAGTAATAATAACAGAGATTGCAACAATTTGAATTTTTCTAGAAACAATTATTCTAACAATAGAGATGGTTATGTAAATTCTGCCGATCCTAATTTCAACTTCAGGAATAACCGTCGTGATTTTTCGAATGTTTTGCATAACCCGTCAAATGTGAATTCTAGGGAGGTGCACTGCTTTCGCTGCGGGCGTCCGGGGGTCAAGGCTCCTCTCTGCGGCTGCCGTCCTCAAAAAAACTGATGGCCCGTGAGGTCCTGTCGGTGGGCGCTATGACGTCTGCGTTTGCCGAGATTACTTCACGGGAATGGGTTTTGTGGCTGGATACCGTAAGAGATTTTTATAAGAATTTAAGGACTTCGAAGGAGGTGCGAGCGGCCAACAGGGACGGCCGTCCTTACATCTCTTTCCAAGTTTTGAGCACAGGCTACTCTGGTCTTCTAGACTCTGGGTCGCACGTTTCGATTTTAGGAAATAACTTTCATCGTAAATTTTTAGATTTAGGTTTCAATTTGTCAAAATTGGATTCTGATTTCGCTCTAGTATCGGCGACTGGTCATTCGGTTACCTGTTCTTACAAAATAGCTCTCCCGGTGCGTTTTGAAAATGTTGTTAGAACGTTCAATTTTGTTATTATGCCAGACATTAAATCTGACATTATTCTGGGTTGTGACTTTTGGAAAGTTTTCAACATCTGTCCTAAGATCTCAAAATTAATGTCTTGTAATGATTCTGTTAGTAGTGTTCGAGCATCGAATAGTATTGGGCTGGATAGTGAGAAAAATTTATCTCAATCCCAACGCTCCGTCTTGAACGTTGTAGTTCAGGAGTACATGGATTACTCAGGAGATCGGTTAGGCAGGACAGGGTTAGAACATCATGTCATAGACACGGGTGATGTGCCTCCTATCAAACAAAGGGTTTATCCCATTTCTCCGCACTTACTTCCGGAAGTACATAGGGAGCTTGACAGACTCCTAGAGTTAGGTGTGGTAGAACCGAGCAACAGCTCGTGGAATAATCCCATTGTTCTGGTACCTAAGAAAAATGGCACATTCAGGCTATGCCTCGACAGCAGACGCTTAAACGCCGTCTCGAAACGCGACGCCTACAATTTACCGTTAATCTCAGACATTCTCAATAGCTTGGGTGGTGCTCGTTTTCTATCAACTTTGGACTTAAATGATGCCTTTTTCCAAATTCCGCTAGACGAAAAGTCTAAGGAGAAAACCGCGTTCACGATACCCAAGCGAGGGTTGTTTCATTTCGTCACAATGCCGTTCGGTTTACATGGTGCTAGCTCCCGGATGATGCGGCTGATGGATAAAGTGTTAGGGCCTGAATTTGATGGCAAAGTCTTTTGTTACTTAGATGACATCATCATTATTAGTTCATCTTTCGAAGAACATATTTATCTCTTGAGGAAGGTTAAACAGAGACTACAGGCCGCCGGTCTTACGATTAATGTGCAGAAATCCGTTTTCTGCAGGGACTCACTCAAATACCTAGGTTTTGTCATTGATGATAAAGGTCTCCGCACAGATCCGGATAAAGTCAAGGCAATTGTTGATTTTCCGACCCCTTCGTCACAAAAGAGCTTACGTAGATTCATTGGGGTACTCTCGTGGTATAAGAGATTCATTTTCAATTTTTCTAGCATTGCTTCACCTTTGTATAATTTAACAAAGAAAGAATTCGCGGGTAAGAAATTTGTGTGGAATGATCAAGCGCAATTAGCATTCTCAAAACTTAAAAACATTCTTGTATCCGCTCCGGTTCTCGCATGTCCTGATTTCAAGAAACCATTCACGATTAGCGTAGATGCTTCAAATGTAGGGCTCGGAGCATGTCTTTCACAAATGGATGATAAGGGGTTAGAACACCCTATTTCTTTCATTTCAAGAACACTTTCTGCTCAAGAGAGGAACCACTCTACCACAGAAAGAGAGTTAAATGCTATGATTTTCGCGTTGGAAAAATTCAGGGGTTATATTGAGGGTTCGCCTATTCCGGTAAAGATTATAACAGACCACTACAGCCTGAAGTGGTTGACCAGCTTAAAATCGCCTTCAGGACGGCTCGCGCGCTGGGCAGTCAGGTTACAACAGTTCAATTTTGAAATTATTCATAGAAACGGTAAGGACAATGTAATTCCTGACGCGTTATCACGGGATCCTTTACAGGTTAATACGATCAGTCAAAATTTTTCTACATCGGACCAATGGTACGTCAAATTAAAGGAGAAAATTTTGGCAAATCCTGAGAAGTATCCGGCGTGGAGAATTACTAACGATAGGCTCTATAAACATATCCAGAGTATGGAGGCTTTACATAGGTCCTACGACTGGAAAGAGGTAGTTCCGAAGGAACTCAGGAATAGTTTAATTGTACAGCACCATGTTCCTCCTACTTGCGCCCACTTTGGGATTTTAAAAACCCTGAACAGAATTAGACACAAATATTATTGGCCTAAAATGTCTGCTGATGTAAAAGCTTTCATCGGTAAATGTCAGATATGCTTAGGTTACAAGAGTACTAATTTGTTACCGCCAGGTTTGATGGGAAATCCCAAATTGGTTCAGCGCCCTTGGCAAATGATTGCAACTGATTTACTGGGGCCTTATCCGAGTTCATACAAGAAAGGTTATACTTATCTCTTGGTAGTTTCTGATTTCTTTTCTAAGTACACGAGGCTGTTCCCGCTGAGGAAGGCTACTGGGTTGAATATTGCTTCCATTTTAGAGAATGAAATTTTCCTGAAGTTTGGAGTTCCGGACACCATTGTGTTGGACAATGGTCCTCAATACATTTCACGTGATATGAAAGCTTTAGCCAATAAGTTTCATATTCGTCACCTGTTTTATAACTGCAGATATCATCCTCAGAACAATCCTGTGGAACGTGTTAACAAGGTTTTGGTAGCAGCGCTTGGTTCGTATGTTGGATCTGACCACAGAACCTGGGCGAATCATCTTCCAGAAATTGAGTTAGCCATTAACACGGCAGTCCATGAAGTCACAGGTTACACTCCGTTTTTTCTCAACTTTGGCAGAGAGATCATCATTTCAGGAAAAGATTATTTAGGCACTGATTTCAATGCTGAAGAAATTACGTTTGCTAAGCGTGACTCTTGGGCGTCAGGTTTAGAAGAATTGAATGACATTTTTTCACAGGTACGGACATCGTTAAGGCAGTCATACGAACGGAACAAGCTGAACTACAACTTGCGTCGTAGAGATATTCAATTTAGGGTTGGGGAAACCGTATGGAGGCGATCATTCGTATTATCAGATGCAAGTAAACACTTTTCAGCAAAATTGGCACCTAAATTCATTAGGAGCAAGATTATTGGGAAAATTTCTCCAGTAGCATATCAGTTAGCTGACATGAATGGCAAAAAACTGGGTATTTATCATTTAAAAGACATTATTAAATCTGAAACTCCAGTTGATCGTTAGGGTTATTTCAATAGGGGTTGGGTTTTTCTTATCTCCGTTGAGAGATTTTCTTTGTCATTTTATTTGAATGTTATATGTGTTCTAAGTATTTGCATGCATATCCAGCAATTGCATGTGGATCATTCAGCGTGGTGACGTGACTTATCCTTACGTCCTCACGTTGATTGCATTGTCCTTGTCAGTGTTTGTGTTTTCAGATATTACACGTATGTGTTGTACCTTGCAAGTGTATAATGCGTATACTTAAGCATATGAAGTTCAACGTGTGAAAGTGACTGATCATCATTTTCATACATTGAATTTACTTGTAATTTCGGTTTGTTTCCCTGTAGCAAAACCGTTTTTACATAGTTTTTCAAAACCTTTTATTTTAATTTTTATTGAACTATTTACTGTGTATTTTTGCGGATGTATAGAGGTGTTTAGCGTAGTATCATTATTGCTATTAGTGTGTAGAAACCTAGAATACCTTATTGTTTCACTTACATTATGTTGGTGTCTTTTGGAATAATTTCCATGGGAAAAAAAATATATATATTTATATGAAAAAGGCTATAGCTTCAGAAGCTCAAAATCATCTATTTTTCATATCGTTTTAGGAAACGTATGGCATGGGCATTGTTCCAATTTGTTTACTCTGGTTATGGTGATGGTTGTTTTTCACACGCAATAGTGAACATATTCCTTAAGGTTCTATTCTATGATACTTAAGTTATTATTTTATGATATACATAACATCGGTACATATATTTGATGAGTAAGCATAATATAAATACATTTATTAAGTTAATTCCGCTGTGGATTTTTGTTTTAAGATTATTATAAAGGGTTTTGTAATTGTTTTGTTTTACAATATTGGTTAAACAATTTTTAATTCCATGGTCAATTTCTGGATGCATTTTATCCTCTATTTATACTAAAGATTTTGAACTTAGTTTGTTACTTCAATTTATTTCCATATTCAACTGGTTGTTGGAGTTCGCTTAAGAGCTCGAGCGAATTTGAACACCCTGTCAAATGTGAGAAATACTAATTCTGTTAAAAGAGTTACATATTTATTACAATAAATTATTGTCATATAGTTAATTGCTGATTACAATTATGCTATCTAAAACTAGGGGAATTATTCAAGTTCACATCCAATTTTATTGGGATCTTCTATTTGGGTAACTTTTTTCGACAGAGGTCTTCATTCTGTGAGTGGGGTCATTACTTGCTTGAAGCTTAATGGTTTGATTCTCGGCTATTTATTTTTTTGATCAACAGGTGTCAGGGGTGTTTTTTTTTCAAACTAGGATTTAAAATAAATGTTTGTGTTTGGACTTCAGTATTTTTATGTAATATCTTCCTCATTCAATTGAACTTTAGAATGTTAATTAGGTTTTCAGTCTTGCAGGTCATCTATGAGAGTTATTTACTTCCTTTTCAAATAATTTTTTTTGAAACATTTCATTTAGTAGGTAAAGCACATTTCATTCTTTACTTAACTTAGCTTTTTTCATGCAAATTTTACTCAGTAACATTATGTAAGCTTTAGTGGAGCGGTTAGTTAGAAATCTCACTTCTGAATACTCTTCAGCGTCGCATTGTCAACCCTCATCAGCACGGGGAAATTTCTTCAATGTATGCAGAACCTCACTCAAGGATCTTCTTCAGCTTACACAAGATGCAGTCTTGATCATAATACATCTTCATTCTTTTGGACGGCAGAGCTAGCAGCGCGGGAAAAATTTCATCACCTACACAGAACCTCACTTAATGACTTTCGTCTGCTCCAATTTGAGATGTTTCATCGCTACCTTGGGCCATCTTGGGTCATCAGTTTTGGAAGAAAGAAATATCAGAAGACGCTGAATTTGAGATTTCAGACCAAATGTTTCATCGCTACCTTGGGCCATCTTGGGTCATCAGTTTTGGAAGAAAGTAATATCAGAAGACGCTGAATTTGAGATTTCAGACCAAATGTTTCATCGCTACCTTGGGCCATCTTGGGTCATCAGTTTTGGAAGAAAGTAATATCAGAAGACGCTGAATTTGAGATTTCAGACCAAATGTTTCATCGCTACCTTGGGCCATCTTGGGTCATCAGTTTTGGAAGAAATTAATAGCAAAAGAAGCTGAATTTGAGATTCCGGACCAGATATTTCATCTCTACCTTGGGCCATCTTGGGTCATCAGTTATTGAATGCATCATAATTGGAGAGAAGCTACATAGATTGATGCGTCTTTCTGTTCATCGCATTATGTCATGGCTTCAGTATTGCAGTACGGTGGTCACCGCTTCTTCCATGAGGTACATTATATGGATTGGGAGTACTTCTATCACCAGGATCCTTCCGGCTGACAATCCTTATATTTTGGCATCTTCCATGACTAACATTTACGACCAAGGCTCACATAGTATGCAGTTCTCTTCAGGAAGTGACACATGGACCACTTGATTTCCAGGAGGAAATATTTTCTTCTTGGTGGAGGGGTAATGTAACATTTGCTGCTAGCGTCGTGAGCGATTCGCAAATTTCGCATGATTTGGTTGGCAGCATTGCACTAAGGGGCGGCAGATGTTTCAAGATGCTTCGGAAAAAGTTCGGGCGCTTCAGTTGACGGGAGTACCACAGATCGAGCAGGTGTTTTTGTGTGACGGGCTGTTGTATGGCTGGACTCAAGACATTTTGGATCACGAGAAGTGAGATTTAAATTACTTATATTTTTAACAGATCGAGATTGTGCTTTATAGATTATTTTTAGGGATTACTGATTCATAAATATGTTACGTTTTACGTCACAGGCGCCCATCAGTAATTTTCTTATGTCGTTACAATATAATTTCTTTCTTATTGACACGTGTCGAGTAACTTTAAACATTTACAGCTGGGTACGATACATCGTAACCAGTCACCCCTGATGATTAATTCTGTTGTTTAACTTAGAGTCTCATAGCGAATCATTATAATATGTTCCAAGGGCAGGGTTTGATTTTTTTACAATAAATTATACATTGTTCACATACCTACTTATTATTGCTACCTAACCTCATTGCTTGCTTGCTGGCTTTGTATGTGATTATTTATTCTATTCATGGATGGATGACCAGGTTTGGAGGGAATGAATTACAAGTAAGTATTAAACGTCACAAAATAATAAATAATAACTGTCAATATACAATAAATAAACTTACACAACGTACGAGTATATAAATAGAAGAGAGATTATTAATTTATATATTATTTTTATTTGCTATTAAATTATACAAGCTTAATAGACGTCTTTATCGTAATTAACTAACTAAAAACGACTGCTAGAGTCGTCTTCATGATATAAAAATTGAAAAATTTGTGTGACCTATAATAATTATAGCATTGGATTTCCATCAAGAAGACCACCACCATCACCTAGGTACCTATAACGTTACGCATCTATATTAAAAGATTTATTACACACATCATTGGGGTACATTCATTCATAAGTAAATATAGCGATGACGCAAAAAATACATGTAAGCACTTACCTGCCATTGATTTATAATATCGCCACCTTAATTTTGTAAATCATAAAGTAGCTTACACAACTCACAACCCTTCTCAGTTGGTCGTTGTGTGTGGTTTAACCAATAGTTTTATAGTTATAAAAATAGGGGAGCACGGGTATCTGCAATGTGCTCATATCACCCAATTATTCAGTCTTATCATGTCCGCCATCCAATTTAGGGGTGCTCAAAGATTAGGTACCCAAGTTACTATCACTGTACAGTGTACACCCGTGGTTGTCAAACTGCGGCCCGCGACGGATATTTGTGCAGGCCGCACAAATATCTGCCGTTTCTTTTTAACTATATTTTTTTTCATGTATACCTACTATCCATTTTTTGCGGCCCGCACAATAACTGCGTTTTCTTTTTAAATATATATTTTTTAATGTACAATTATACTATCCGTTTTTCTGCGGCCCGTACAAATATCTGCCATTTTCTTTTTAAATATATATTTTTTCAAATACAATAAATTATATTATCTGTTTTTTTTTACAATTAATTATATTATCGTTAGAGACTTTCGGGGGGACAGCAGAAGACCCAGAGAAAATTAGAGGGCATAGAGATGGCACAGTGAGGGTGTAGGTAGTAAAAAAAAATATGGTCAAAAAAGACCAAAAAACATGCTTATCGCGTACTGATAAAGCAAAATAAACTTTAATATTGGTTAATTTTTGTTATTGTAGATACGTATTGTTATCATTTTTATCACGTGTGCGAAAATTCACACACTTCGATAGTTCGGGAAGTGGATGAAAATTGAACTGAAAGATTCCATTACAGATACACACATTTTTTTTAATGATTTTACGTGCATTATTATTATTATGTAAGGGCTCTACACACGACACTGCATGCGTCTCGTTCTAGCGGCCCTTTAACAAACGAGACAGCGCTAGTTCGCTCAAACCCATGCTCTCTGCAGGCAGTGTCATGTGGAGAGCCTATAAGAATTGACACTATACCATGAACACAAGAAGGAAGGAAGTAGCAACCCGGTACATAAACAAAATAATTGAAATTAAAATAATTGAATTTAAACACCCCCCCCCCCCCAAAAACCATAAGTGTGCGGCCCGCGGTGATGCCTCACATTGTCCTATGTGGCCCTTCACCAGAAAAGTGTACACCCTTCCCGGAGGCTAGATAAACCAAATCGACGGTCGTATGTTGATGGCGTTGTTGTAAAGGTTGGGTAATGGCGTGGCATTGTGTTTCGTTAGCCACAGCAACGTGGGTCCTGGTCTGCTAGTATCAAATAAAGTTTAATGTAAGAAATAAGAACCAAACCACAAAGGAAGAAGAAAGGAAAAATAATATATATACGTCAAATTCCAGACCAGTCTCAGTATCGTCCTAGTGTTAGACCCACAATCAGAATTGAAACGTTGCTTGAAATGGCTTTAGCTGTGTTTGGTGAACAGATCTGAATAACTAATAAGTACTCTCCCATCTTCTTCCCATCTACTTCCCCTCCCCACCACCTTCAGCCTCGCAATGTACCACAATTATGCGAGAAACACGACAACATCAGTGAAATTAATATTTTCTCCAATTCACCTATACAAATCAAACAAACCAATGACTTGCCTATTTTGAAAAAAAAATGAGTTTTCACTTGTTGCTCTTTTTTTCTTCTAATTAATGTAAAATAGTGATTTATTTTTTATCTACTAATAATAGTAATATTATATAATGCACTCGAACATTTCGTAAATGCATTGATGACCTAACTTTTATTTTGCTTCCGTCAATATGTATTATGTCATCAGATAAATAAATATTATCAACTACCTATTTGGTGTTCAGATTATGTACCGAAACCTCACTCCTACTCTACCCTTCCATTCAACATTCTAGGTCTAATCCTATAGATGTATGTGTTTTTCTCTTTTAAGTGTCGCTTTTTCGTTTCATCGAATTTCAAATCACAACGGCGCTAAAGAAGTTTTCATTTCAAAAATACTGAGAGATAAAAACATTTAAATTTTATGACATCGTTCGTGAGTTTTTAGTAAAACACGTACCTTGACTTTCTGATTTAATTTCCAAGCTCCACAACTCATGATGAATTAAACGCTGTGAGCTGAAAAAACTTGCTTCAAGCTAGAAATTCCAAAAAGAAAATAATCATTTATGTAAAATATGACGTCAGAACTCACCATTCCAAAGATTGTTTAGCTCCAGAAAATAGTTTTTTTGCTTCATAGAAAATGTTGTATTTTTATTATTTCTACAGCTACATGAACAAAAAAACTATTATTTCATTTTACTTCTCAATGTCTTCTTAATGCCCGCATTGTTCTAAATATCTTTGCCAGAACTTGCAGCGCAATAAACAATGCAGAAAACCTGAAAATAAGTCCACTGCGCAGGCGCCGATACCAGACCCGTATGACGCAGATCTGCTTCAAGGTCATCTTTCCAGCATCCCACGGCCAGGCCACGTCTCATCCCCGGACTGATATCGACTCCCAGCTCCCAGTGCCAACTACCCCGCAATCGAATCATGATTGATGCACGATCAAATTGTACATTAGATACATACTTCCGCAGATAAGGACATAATGAATTGAAAAACTTTTAAGATAAAGCAATATAAAGCAAGATCGGTGGCTGAATTGAGAAATGCATCGGATTCTCGGTTCTCGGCAAATGTGCCCACGAGACGATGAACTTCAATTATAGTCAATATTACCGTCGATGTAGACAAGTTGTGTAAACATCGAACAATTGTTGCATACTTATTGAAATGTCCGACAATATTATTAACTAGCTGGTTCCCAGCATGCGTTGCAATCCCATATTCAAATAAATAAATTGTCCCCATTCCCCTCCCGCGTCCCCTTCCCCTCCCACGTTCCCCTTCCACCTTCCCCGCCTTCCCACTCCCCTCTCTCGCTCCCCGTCCCGCCAACCCCCCTCCCGCATTCCATATATTCAGTCGCAGAACATTCAGTTTTCAAACAGTTCGTGTGCCTCCTATTACAATTTTTTTATTAAAAATTTCATTTTTCATGTATTACAAATATTAATTTTTGTATATTATAAGAACAATCAATCAAATTTGGTACCTGACATAGGTGCCCATTTAAAATTTCTATAATTCTTGATTCGATTCAAACTATTAGGCAAGTACTTCATGTGAATTCATTAATTTAAAGAGTTTCAAAAAAACATTTCATTCTCAAATTGTGATATTTTTGACACTTTTGCAAGAGTTTTCGAAACGATTAAAAAAAATTCAGGTGTATTGTCATGTGGTTGTAATAATTCAGAAACTTTCACGGGGGTTTAAAGAAGATTCAAACATTTCCTATGCTTAATTTAGCAATACATAGACAACTCATATATTCATATATATACAACCAAGCAAGCATATTTTGATTTATATATATATAGATAGTCACAAATTATTTCATACACTTTATTTTGACGACTTAATTAATTATTTGCTAGATAGGAATGTGTGTTTTGGGTTGTGTGGACGATCTGGATGACATACTGACGATAATATTGATAATAATATTGATCTTCTCGTGGGCAATTAAATCTTCCATTATTGTATAAGAGTATAAGCAACATCTTTCACTTTTAATGATGGTAATAGGAGATTTTCAAATTTGTCAAGCTATTGAAAGTATTTTGAACTAGTTGTTACCGTAAATATGTGGAAATTATACTTATCCTATAACTTATGAAACATATAAGCAATGACAAAATAACCCAGTTATATGAAAGTTTACCGAAAATGCGCTTATCTCGTACGTGTTGTAAAACGCAGATGATCCAACAAAGCAGCGGCGAAACTGAAGTCATATACAAGGTAGATATTATTTAATTAATGTTTCTATATTGTGTTATTGTATTAGGAAATTATTAATTGCGTGTTATGAACACGTAACATTTTATTTGTAAGCCAAAAAGCCTCAATAAGATTGACATAATAAATGCTTATTGTAAAACACAAATGGTGTTATCTTCCGAGAGTAAAATTGCGACATTATTGCACGGGCTGCGAGTGCGAAACGAATGTGTGAAAATTACAGCCAGCTCTTGCGTTTGTTATGAAATGCAATGAACAAAAAGCAGTTGCGAATTAATTAAGCGATTGCAATGATATATAATACCATTATTCGTAGCTTCATCGGTACAAGGAGAAAAGAAGAATGTAAGAGTAATTAGGGTTCCATGACAACTCAACAATCCTGCGGAAAGTCATTAAATGTGATGAAAAAAATAGCCCATAACCTAACCTAACACTTTTAATGACTTTTCAAAGGAGTGATAAAGTGCCACTTTGTTGAGTTGTCCGGTCACCGTAATCGGTTAACGAACTTGTGGAAAGAGTGGCAAAGCCAACGAAGTAGGTACCGTTTTAATATCTAAAGTTCTCACATACTCAGTTATCTTTTGTCACTTTTATAATGACTAATTATAGAGATTTCTCCGTAGGGGTTAGTACCGAAATCTGAACGTTCACTACCCTCAACCCTAATTCAGAGGCAAACTGAATCCTCAAACACAAAAGTACATTTTAAGATTTCGGTTTTCGATCATGCAAAATACGATGTTTACGATCATTTATGAATATAATGAAGAGTAGTGGTCCTAAATGCGATCCTTGAGGAACGCCTGATTTAACTTGTTTTGGAGAGGACTCATAACTATTAACTTGTACATATTGTGTGAAATATTTGAATTAAGAGATTGCCGTGGAAACGTGCTCTTTTTAGTTTTAAATTAATTTAAATGAAATAATTTTCTGGTAATTAAAGTATGTTTTATATTATAGGTAAAAACTTTATCGCTTGTCTGAATTCTCCAAACAAACACTTTATATTTTGAAAATGACATTTAAATTCAGAGCAAATTCTAGTTCTAGAGTTCATTGAACCGGAGTTACAGACAGAACCAAAATCAGTATATTTAATAATAACAGTTTGTGACCGTAGAACTAACACGATTTATAATAGAATAGATTTGACAATTATAGTCGTAGTATGAAAAAACCTGAAATTTTTCAAACTCTGAGGAAGCTATAAGTAGGTTTTTATATTGCCTAAATCATATAGGTAATCACGCGTTCGCACAAATATACCCTCCACCTCCCCAATGCACGGAATGCCCTCCCGTGCTTCAATTGTTTCCGCGGGAAATAATTTTTACACCTGGTTACTTAATACCTGTAAATTTATTTCAGGAAGAATTAAAATTCATTTTTCAATCAATACGCCACGGCAAAAAAATAATATTTTATTTAATCTACAATTAATATAACCTCCACCCGAATCTGTCCGCCCCGCTCCACCCTCCCAAGGTCAGGTTTAAGGCCGTACCCACTCGGATCTGTGAACAGGGGTTTGGAGTAGGGGCTCTGGGGGCTGCAATGTCAGGACCTTCACCTCGACTGACCTCGCTTGGAACACAGCTGGAACCGGCATACACACAAAGGGAATAAGAGTGTTCAGTCGTTCAGTGCCACCGCGCTGGGATTCAGAACAAAGAAATTCATACATTTATGCCCACTTGCACAGTAACAAAGGAGAAAATCATTATATTTTAAATTGTGTTTTTTTTTAAATGTGATATTGCTAAGAGTTCTATCTCTGGGAGCTAGTAGAACTATGCAAACGTACTTGAGGAATGGGGAAGAGAAAGGAAAAAATAATATTTGAAGTGCCTATTGATCCTCCCCTAACTGGCTATTAAGATCTGCTTACAAAATGAAAAAAAACACATTTTTTTGACAATTGAATATTTTAGAGGTTTTAACCAGAGATTGTAAGGCATGTTTTGAATTAAAAAATTTGCTGTCCATCATTTTTTTTTTTCATTTAAAAACAATAAAAAAATCTATTACACTTAGTCAGGGGCGGCCCTAGGGCGGTGCGAGCGGTGCGACCGCACAGGGCGCCGTCGTAAAGGGGGCGCCGAAAACACCCGACCACCAATCAACTATCTATCGATCGTGCGCTTAAATCGTGTGGTCGGTGCGGGGAGCAAGCAGTATTGCCAACTTAGGCGATTTTTCACCATTTAGGCTACTCAGGACGAGAATCGGCGACGAAAAAATCTAAAAGGCGACTGGTCGCCTATTAGGCTACTTAAGAGACAAGTAATTGAAATCAGCCGAATCGCAAATAATTAAGAAAAAAAAATACAATAATGCTGCCGCTGAAAGAATTCTCAGCGTAATGGGGACAATCAAAAAAATCTTGGACTTAGCAAACGCATCGCAATTGCTGAAAAACTGCTCGTCTGCTCAAATAACAGCTGAGAAAATAGCTTCCCAGGCTGGGATAGAATCTGCGCTTAAATAATAATAATAATTGTTGGATGATTTCTATAGCGCCATTTTCGTGAGAAAATCACCTCAAGGGCGCTTAAAAGCCAGTCCCATCCCGAAGAAAGAAGCGATTATTTGAATATGAAGCTGCAGATAAGACACCAACAAATCCCGAAGAACAGTTTAAAATTAACATCTTTTATCCTATGATAGATACAATAGAAAATGCATTGGTCACTCGGTTTCGAAAATTATCTAAATTCAATGATACATGGTCTTTTTTGGATAACATCAAAATAATTACTGATAAGTCCAAGAACTTTTGAGCCTAAACCCATTACTAAAATATCTTGACTCAGCAGAGCCACTACAAGTTCTTCAACTAATAAAAAAAATTATTGGCAGGATATATTCCCAAATGTATGGACAGCGCTTCGGATTTTGCTGATCATCTCTGGAACTGTCGCCAAAGGAGAAGGAAGCTTTAGTACATTAAAATGTAAGGCTATGTGTAATTGAGAATTATTCTGAGGGGGTTAAATTATTCTGATTTAATAAAAAAATTCGACAAGGCAAAAGCAAGAAAAGTTGTGTTCTAGTGCTTTAATTGATTTTGCAGATTTGATTAAATAAATGTAATCAAACATATATTTTTTAAACGACTTCAAAAAGGAGGAGGTTCTCAATTCGACTATATTTTTTTTATGTTTGTTACCTCAGAACTTTCGACTGGGTGAACCGATATTGATGATTCTTTTTTATTTGAAACTAGCTGGTCCCGGCATGCGTTGCTATGCCATTTAATAAAGAAATTGTTTCTTCCTGAGTGTCTTTTCCCATTCGTCCCGTTTCCCTTCCGCCTCCCCTTCTTCTCCTGCGACCTCTTCCCCTCGCGTTCCCACTCCGTCACCTCCACCTTCCCTCTCCCCACTCCACTCCCCCCCCTTCCACCGTCCCGCGAGCCCCCCTCCCGAGTTCCCCTCCCAGGTCCCCCACCCCCCTCCTGCGTTTCCCTACCACCTTCCCCGCCTTCCCTCTTCCATTTCCCGCTCCCTCGTCCCGCCAACCCTCCACCCGCGTTCCATATATTCAATCCCAGTACATTCAGTTTTTAAACAGCCCGCGTGCCACCTTTTACAATTTTTATTCAAATTTCCATTTTTCATGTATATTAAATTTGGTACCTAACATAGGTACCTATTTAAAATATCTGAAATTCTTGATTCGATTCAAAATATTAGGGGATTACCTACTTTAAATAAATTTATCAACTTTTAAAAAATAGAATCCTGATTGAACAATCATTCATTGTTTTGCAAAATGTCATTCTCTAACACGCGAACTGTCAAACGTGCGATGTTTTCTGTTATTATCTAATTTTCTGCGCAATTTTCTTAATTTTTCTCTCCGTAAGAACCATCCTCGAACTTCAAGGAATATTCTAAAAAAAGAATTAGCGAAATCGGTTCAGCCGCTCTCGAGATTTGCGCTTACCAACAAATTTAGCGATTCATTTTTATATTATAGATTAGGTGCTTCCCGTGTGGTCCCATTTCAATTTGGTTTATTATTGACAATGGCATCCGTGAGAAAACCATATAAGTCTTAAATTTGCATTAAGTATTTAAATTTGCATTAAGTATTGCGACAATGGACGAATAACTCAATATCACCCCAACCGATTTTGATGATTCTTTTTTTATTGGAAAGGATGTACTTCAAAGGTAGTTTGATGAGAGGTTCTGATTATGGGATCCATGACAAAGTAACGGAACTCTTCAATTCTTAGGAGCAAATTAACGATACTCGGCCGAATCTTTTATAGGCTATCCGGATCTTTGAGTCACATACCGTAACGTCGTTATGGTCAAGTAATATGTCTGCCTCATATGAGCAGCACGTTTAGTAGGTCTACCCTTATTCATACAAATTAGTTAAAGTATTTCAGATTCACTAAAAATAAAAAAAAAAACAAACAAAATTTTTAATCAAACAAAAAAATGCACTAAAAAGTATAAAAGTAATTTCGTATTCTTCTACAACTTAATAATCAACTAACTTTTTCTACTCATCAATATGTAGGTACGATTGTTATTTTTGGAGTCGGTGTCAGCCAAGGTACCCGGCCCGGCGTGTTCACTTGACAGCTCCCCTCCCGCCGTGGCCCCGCTCTCGCCTCTCGCATCGTCAAGTTGCGCGTGCGACACAAACACATCTCACCTATAACTATGTATGTAGTTACAAACCTACCTTGGCTGACACCGACTTCAAAAATAACAATCGTACCTACATATTGATGAGTAGAAAAAGTAAGTTGATTATTAAGTTGTAAAAGAATACGAAATTATTTTTTAACTTTTTAGTGCATTTTTTTAAAACGTTTTATGTTTTGTTAAAATATTTATTTTTATCTTATTATTTCTCATCTGCCCTAACTAGGTACTTCAATTAAAGTTGCATAACTGAAGAAAAAAAGAAGAAAGAGCTAATTTTTTTGGAGGGGGGGGGGGGCGCCACCAAGAGATTTCGCACCACCTAATAATTTAGCTAGGGCCGCCCCTGCACGTAGTTGGGTATAACTGCGTCTCGTTCTAGCAGCGTGTGAAAAATTTGGGTTCAAAATCAAAATATCGGTATCACCTACGCGTTTGTGCGCAATTTTCGTTCAGCGGCAAGCGGTTAGTCATCGATTTTCATTAATTAACCTCTGCTAAATGTTGAACTGTTGAATTGAGATGTACCGAAGTCGGGTTCTTAAATGTCAACCGTACAGACGCTAACGTATTAATACTATCAGATGGCCTAGCTCTAAAGTTTCTATTATTCATTTATACTTCTATTAAGTTAGTAATTATCTATCTTTATTTTTAACTTTATGAGTAAAACCTCAAATAATACCTCTGTAATATTTAGTTGCGGCCCGGAAAGCCGAAGGTCCTGGGTTCGAGTCCCAGATGTGACCGTATCTTTTTCTGATTTTTCTGTTTTCCGATTTTCAACTGAGTTTCGCTAATATTGTCTTCATACAATTAAATAAAAAAATATTATTCAAAATTGAGTTATCTTCTCAAACTGAAAGTTTAACATTGGGAACTCGTAACTCTATCAACACAAATAGGTGTCGATATTTTAACACGAAACCAACACACCAATTTGTAATATTGGAAACACGTGATAAATATTTACTCACTCCAAAAAGCTTTACGAATTGGTTCTGCTTGTAAAACGTTAGATGATTTCTCCGTCCGATTACTGAATGTGTTAGAAACAGTAAGTCAACACTTAAACCGATTGCTTTTTCTCATTTATCTCACTCTTTTAAAAAGGAAATAACGTATATGTACCTAGTCCCCAAATAATATGTATCTACTGCCTGAAAAACTAACGCATCATCAGTACAACCTTAAAGTGGAAGGATATATTATTGACTAGCAGTTAAAAACCCGCTCCGCAGGTTTTGGGTGCTAGGCCCTGCAGGCGGCTTTTACTTAGGCTTGAGTGTAGGCAGTTTGAGTGTAGGTAACCATTTTATAAATCCTAGCTAAATGTGCAGTTTTATTCCGAAATTGATGAAATTTTGCACACATCACCTTCAAAATAAGAGGAAGGTAATTGTCTACATTTAGAAATTTGGCAAAAGCCACCCCTTCCGCTTTTAAAAAGGCAGAATTATGGAACTTTTTGATGAAATTTGGACACTTGTCGTTAAAAATAAGAGGGAAATTACTGTCTTCATCAGATTTCGCTACGTTAAACCCTGGCAACGCCGGGGACTCCAGCTAGTACTATAACAAAGCAATAAATAGTAGGCAAGTACATCATTGTAGTAGAATTACATTAGCTCCAGGCCCTGAGAAAAATAACTTTCCTCAGGGTGTCATCTTTGGCGATGCTGTGTGGAGGGTCTTTTAAAGGAAAGGAAGGAGAGGAAGTTCTGGGGGGAAAAAAAGGTAAAAGGGGTGGGTAGGAATCTAGGGTTCGGTGTGTTCTGACTGTCCAGGTCATCCACCGCCAGATCCAGACAAACCTCACCCATGATAAGTCACCAAAGGTAGCGAACCACGGGTGACCTATGTCAGGTTGGTGTCCAATAGATAGTTCCCGCGGCAGCGGTACCAATTCCCGCCTCCCAAAATATATAATTTTATTTATATGGAAGGATTTTTGTACACACTTTTACTGAAAACGCACTTATGTTCTTATGAACGCGTTTATACTAGTACTATTCCAAGCAATTAATTTCAAAGGTACAAAGAGTCGCCATACTACCACATCTCTAAACAAAAACACCATGCTAAATTACTCATACACGAGAATGTTCATAAGAAAAAAAAACACGGGCAAAAACGAACAGCAGTAGCCTATAAATTTAAAAAAACAGATAAGACTTCCAGACCGGAACGATTTTCCATCATTTCATCTGCTTTTCACTTCCTACTTCCGACATGAACTCAGCTATTAAACTTGTGACCCCGTGTAAGCCAGATCTGTCCCAGCAGCCTTTCACCCCACATAGAATAGAGAATGCATACTTTTGTTAAATTATATGTGCATCGGCAATTCCACTCAATTTCCGAATTGAAAATGTAACATTTTTTTAAAATTGACTATTGAAATGAACAAAAACTATTCTATATAATATTATGTACAGGGTGTCCTAAAAGAAAGTGTATATTTGTTTTGCTTTCTGTGTGAACGCAACTTTTCCGAGGGGCGCGGGGGGGTATGTCAATCAGTAGTCTGGCTCTTGGGAATTTAGTCGCTATGAAGCATTTCTCGGGAGCGACCGCGCGTTGTGCCTGCGTGAGTTTTACAAAAATGGTGATTCGGCGACTGTAGCGCGTAGAAGATTCTGCAATATTTAAGGTTTTCGTCAATTCAATGATGCGCCAAGCATTCCTCTCATACGAAAATGGGTCAAAAAGTTTAAAGAGATCGGTACAACGCTGGCAAAACAAAAATCCGGGCGATCAAGGTCATCGAGAACGGTAGTAAACGTAGAGAGTGTTTATCAGTCTTTTCGTGACGACTCAAACTTTTCGATTCGGAAGCGCGCAAGTGCTTTAAATGTGCATAGATCATCGTTACACAGCATTTTGCACAAAGACCTAATGCTGCACCCCTACAAACTTACTGGCTATAACCAAAGAACATGTTTCCAGCAAGATGGAGCAACATCACATACGTCCAATACGTCTCTGCCGCGAGTTCGTGAAATTTTCCTTGGCAAATTGATCTCCAGGAGAGGTTGCATAAATTGGCCTCCTCGTAGTCCTGACTTAACCCCTATGGACTTTTTCCTGTCGGGTTATCTCAAATCTAAAGTGTACGCCAAAAATCCGACTTCCCTGATGCAATTAAAAGAAAATATCCATCACGAAATGGCAGCCAACACGAAACCAACCTGCCGAGCCGTCATAAGAAATTTTATTCGTTGATTAAATGAATGCCGCGAAAGTGAGGGTTTACATTTGGACAATATTATTTTTAAGAAATAAATTCCCAAATTGTGTATTTTAGTATTTAATTAACATTTTTTCGATAGAACCCTTATTTTTTAAAAAATCGATCCACTAAATGTAAACTTTCTTTTGGGACACCCTGTATAAATAATCAAACTTGGTGGACGTTTATTTCCCCATTAAATCAATCAAATCAAATCACGAAACCACATACGGAATATCTAAAAAAGAATTTGGAGATCCAATAAAAAATATAATCATATAGGTACCCAACTAGTAAATACAAATTCTGCATATATTAATTACATTAAATTGATTGCAGTAAACAAGTTTTATTACTGCAATTAAAAATTATCATAAAAACTTAAAAAAAATAGATTAAACGCTCCGGTTCGCTGATCTCGTTGAGATTACACTAAAATATGCCGTGTACATGATTGGCAATAATTCTATGACGTAATCTGAAACGAAATTCTCAGGTGATACTTCACTCCACGGTGGGCTCCATCGAAGCCATAGTTAATTTGGCCCATCAGAAACTAAGCGTACTGTACGGGGTCCGCAGATACTTTAGTAATACACCACCGCTGGCGTTGACCCTGTACAAATCGAAAGTGCGCCACACCGTTGAATTTGATAGCCATCTCTGAAATATCTGAAAAACCCTCGACTGTGACTGAAACGGACGGTCCGTTTGATAGATTCCCCAAGCGGAGTGCAATCTTTAGAGTACAGGCGTCAGGTAGGTATGCTGTCCTTGTACCGGTACTAAAATGGAAGATGCTCCGAGGAACTAGCATCATTGATCCCTTCGACATCGGTCATCATCCCAAACGCGCGCCCAAAATGTGTACACGGTTGACATGTGTCACATGAGAACGGGTCGCTTGTACGACTCGTTCTTGTGTTCAACAGCGTATCTTCCCACCTAAGACATGGGTCTCTTCAAGACCCATGTTCACTCCTTCCTCTTCTCAAAAAGACCCTTCACACCGCATCTTCAAAGATGACATAGGCCGTGAAAATCGGAAAAAATCATAAAAATTAGGCTGGAATTGCTCATTATCATCACCATCATTGATCATTCTCATTACATTTAAATTAAACGTTGGTAAAAGAAAGAAAACAAAAAACAAATGATTGAATTCTCACAAGATACCGTAGCGACTTCAATAATGTTTTTTCTACACAAAGGTAAACCACCCATACGATTAATAATAATATATTGGTAGTCAATAATGTTTAATGAATCACCATCACATGTCAGTCGTCAGCCTTGTTCCGATTTGTCGGATAAACACATCAAGAAAATAACCATTGAGACAGCACATGACTTGATTAATGAAACCAGTCACGCAATAATTAGCTCTCATCTCCCATCACAAGGTGAGAATACCAACGAAGCCGTATGATATCATCATCTTTGCTTTTCAATAGTCAATTTACATAATTGATCCCGAAATGCAAAGGCTACAAAGAGCTTACTCCTAAATAGAACAAATTAATCCATTCAGGTAGGTACCTACCAATGAATTATTTGGTAGCAAATTTCGCAGTAGGTACCTACCGATGATATGCCAATATTACATGAACCTAAAAGGTCATGGACGGAGTTGTTCGAGAACAATTTGAAGTAGCTATAGCGGGGTGATGGGGAAAGTGTATGAAAAATGCCTTTATCTACTTGTTTTTTTACTACAATCAAACTGTTATGGCCAGTGTATAAATCTTATAAAAGATTCTTTGAATTTCACACGGTGAAAAAGGAATGTGTGTTTTATATGGCCTACAGAGAATTAATTAAAAATAGAATGAGCAAAAGAATAAATAATATATTTTACACCCCACAAACCAATACTAAATTATTGCAGACACATAGCAGTTTCATCGGTCCTCGTACATTTAACCTTCTACCACTACAAACTCAAATGATAAATAAAATGATAAAATATGTAAAAGAGGTAAAATTATGGTTGAATAATGTAGATATTGAAACGCTTTTTCTATAAATTTATCCATCCTTCTACAACTCACTTTCTGTAACTTTCTAAACTGTAGGACAATATGTTTTCTGTTTATTATTATTTTTTTTTATAATAACTAAAAAAAAAAAAATTAAAAATCAGTATGTTTTTCTCCATATTTTTATTTTATAATAGCTGAGAAAAAACCTTTTTCACTTATTCTACCTATGTAATACTAACTTTTTATACTAACTTTATATTTTATATGTTTTTTAAGTCTTTTTTATACTTTGGGTACTTGGAAATATAGTATTTTGTTTTATTATTACCCACACTCAGGCAGGCTTGTTGAAAAAATATCGATATTTTTAATTCAAAATATCGATATTTTTAACCGATATATTTTGATCCGATATATCGATATTAAATATCCACTATCGAAAATTGTATCAAAAACGATATTTTTGTATATTTATGTAACGAAAGTCACTAGAATCCAAAACCGTATAGGAACGAACGGAAAAAGTAACTGTATCGGGTTCGTGACATTTAGCGGTTGAAATTTTAACTATTAATAGCTTACAATACTATCTCATATGTGTAGGTAAGTGCATAGAAATGTATGATATTTTCGGCCATTTCGACAAAGTCACTCCCATAGTGCCTTCCACACGCACACTTTGGAGCGACCGAGTCCCGCGTCACTTCAGGCCGCCGCACAATGGTTTTACTAATAGGAGAGCGTCGAAAACAAATCGAAATTTCAAATTGCAGGGACCATTAAATTTTGTTTCTATAACTTGACATCACATACCAGCGCATCTTTCCCCCTATTACCGAACTCAGCAAAACGTTTCGTCGCTGCGTAACACGTCAGCAAAGATTGACTTCCCGAGCAGTCAGGACGTTCGTGTGAAAGTACAACGTTTTTTATATAACATTTAGGGACTGATAACTTTTTACACCGCTTGCTGGCAAACTTTTTTCAACGTGGATCCAATACCATTAGGTGTGTATTAAAGATTTTAAGTTTATTTTTTCATTTACTAATGCGACAAATTTGGGATATTTAAAAAAAAACCTCTCGTGAATTTAAAAAAAAAATACGAAGATTTCTGGAATACTTAAGATTAAGGATAAATACTGGTTTGCCTGATACAATAAAAAGGTTTAAAAATATTAGTTAGAAGATAGCTTTTTAGTTTTTTTATATTTTTGTAATTATTGTCTAATAGAAATAAATACTGTTAAAAATACCATCATTTTTATTGAGATCTTTGTACATTTAAATAATACACATTGTGAATAAAAATTACCATTGATAATATTGAGCAGAATACAGTATTATTTTAAAAACGCAAAATCTTTAAAAATTTGACCGATATATCGATATTTTTTCCTCGATATATCGACGTCGATATTGATATTTTAATAAATATCGATATATCGAAATATCGATATTTTTTTTCACTTTCGACATCCCTAACTCAGGCAGTGCCTTCGTGGGTTTTCATTTCTTGTTCATACTATTTGTTATTATATATTATGTTATTATATACTATTTGCTATTATGCATTATATGTACAAAGAAATGGGAATAAATAAAGTTTAAAAAAAAATAAAAATAAAAATTGTAAGATACTTAGGTGAATGGTCCTGCCGCTGAGAGTTCCATCGTAAAGACTTTTGACTTCTGAAACGTCGGCGTTGGGTTATTTATAAGAAAGATGGAAAAGTTACAAAGGAGCATCATTTGTAAATTTTTAGGTTTGTATATTTTATCTTCGCCAAATATAAAAATATTAATTATCGTATTCTTAACAGCATAAAATCATTATGACTTAATATAGATCTCTTCGTGAGCTTGTCAAAAATATGCCAAAAATACTTATGTAGAACAATATTGCAAGTGATCCTTTCCATAAAACATTTTTATGATAGGAGTTAAGGAATTTACTAGAATTTTCGCGCGTATCTGTATGATTGAAATTTCCCGATCCCTATTACCAATGATATCTATCTTTTTATATCTAACAATGTATATAAAGAAGGATATCTGTAGCGAACGGCGTGACTTTGTTTTTTACATAAAAAGCTACAGTTTTATTCCGGTCTTGATGAAATTTTTCAATAACTGATCCTGATAACTTCTCCCAATAATTGATCCCTAAATATAAGTTGACCATTTTATTAAAGCTGTACTATTTTTATTTAATAAACCAGCTATAATGTAAGCGCGCGACGATGTGTATGTAAATTTCCACATACAGGGTAAAACCGGGTTAGGCCGTGATACTAAGCTTTTTGCTATTTTTAATTTGGTTACAAAAGTACTTAACGAAAAAACGTTTTTAGGAAATAGATAACTAAGACCTAAGGATTAAAAATAAAAATCCCAAGTACCTACACCTTAAATTAAATCTAAAGCATTTATTCTACATTAAAATGCGACAAGTAATTCAGTGACCGCTGAGCACGCTTGGTTACTTCGTCATAGTTTGCAACCCCTTGTAATTTCTTAAGGGAGGTAAAAAAAAGCAATAAAAATAATTATAAGAAAACAAATCAAAAACAATCACCAACTAGCTTCCTAGTCGGATAATTCGCAGTTGATTACCGAACAGTTCAGATTCTATAAGTGTTTGGCACAGGTGACATGGTACCCATAATAATTGTCTACGATGGTACGTACTACACCTCACAAAAGGAACAGTGGATTACGCAGCCCTATTTTTGAACGTCATATATCATTTTTGTTATTTATTTTTGGGGTGTTATGCCGTGTTGCGCTACCTCCTCCTTTAGCCAACGTTTCGGATAGCGTTATAGTGTCCATCATCAGGGCACATCTGCACTGATGATGGAGGCTAAATTGACTAAAGTAGGAGGTAGCGCAGCACGGCATAACACCCCAAAAATAAAAATACTTTTCGCCGTGAAAATCTAAAATCAAATCATATATCATCCTAAAACTTTCCACAACATGTTCCACAGGTGTTATCATCTTTTTATAAGACTTGTTTAGATTATTTTTCTGATCGCTTCTTTTCTAACCATCAAAGTAACGAATAAAGAAAAAAAAACATTTTTAAATAGGTAGGTTATGTATAAAAAATAATTCATTAAGAACACTCGACCACCACAATACGGGCATGTGCCTAACATGATGGTCGATAAATTATCAACAAATATAAAAAAAAAACAATATACCGAAAAAAGGAAAAAAAAAAACTTAATTAGAAATGTAGACAGATACCTACCGTTTATTGTGGTAAAGCTTTGTCAAAAGCAATAAGCTATACACAGCTTATTTTTTTAATAACAAAAACCTCCAAGAGTCTTTTTCATATTTACCAAAAAAACACGTTTACTTGTATGAAGATTTTTAATTTTAAAAAAAGTAGGTATAGCTGGAATTTAATTTGTGTATTTTTTTCATTTCTGTTGTACATATATATATATATATGTACAACAGATATATATATAGGATTTTGGCCACCGGGGGGGGGGGGGGGGTTAAAAATTGCAAAAAGTTGGTCACGTAGTATGGGTACGTTCCCTTAATGCAACCATGTAATATGTTACTCTATTATGAAAATATGTATAACTGTTTGTTTCCTTAATAAACTAAAATAAAATAAAATCGGATTTTGCGATACCGAATCTGGTAAGCTGGTTATAAACGACAATATTAAATGTCAGCAAAGAGTTATCTTGTAATTCGTAAAGTAAAAAGTACTACTCTTCACGTTGAAAATAATAAATATTTAAAAATTGGTACTCCGCGAACACCCTATAATTTGCCTCTCTCTGTTCAACCTTTCAAGTGATAATAAGATCTCATAATCGGGAACACAGAGTTATTCCTCCTAGACAGGAACACAATTAACACATCCAGTGCGGTATTTCTGTTTCAAATCTAATGTAACTTGAACATAAATCATCTGTGTTCCAGTAGGTACTTAACACTACCTATAAAATTTTAGTGTAAAAAGATGTTACAGAAACTACGTGGGTACCTATAACTTTATGTTCTAACATAAAAGAGAATGTTATACTTTTTCTAGGAACATTTACAGAGCGGCACTTTTCCAAACGAAAGGCAGTTACCTCGGACAATTCTCTGACGACTCTTATTGATGGTGGCTGCAGTGACGTGTAATGACTTTTTACAGTGTTTTCCATTTTCCATGGAAGAATTATGTTTGCGCTGATTATAAGTGATAACCCTGCGAATTATTTTTGTTTGAAACTTGGATTATTCTATGCAATGAATTGTCCCTTGCTTTTAAGTGCCTACTTACAAATCTTTTGATTTCAGAGGATATTTTGGTTTTGATATATTAAATAATAGACAAATAGAAACATCCTTTTTGGACGCGAGATCTATTTCAAAGGTTTATAATATAAATAAATAAAATAAAATTAGTCTTTATTAAACTTATAAACATTTTTCTAATCTAATTAATTATTATATTTTTTTTTACTTTATAATATTATGTTCATTGGCGAGTGTACGGTTGTGCCGAAAGCAGTTGACGCATGTAATAAATTAAAGAGTTTAAGGGTATTAAATAACATTATTCGTATAGATAAAATCCATCAAATACAGACATTTTATTCTGGAAAAATGCCAAAACTGGAAAACGGAAATGTAGCGGTACGTCCCTGGGTCGTCTGTCTACAGAACATCGATATGTCTGTTTTCTTTGGGCACACAAGAAAAATACACATTCCATAAATAATGGCCTTTAGGTTTTACGTATGGTGTTACTGAGTTTATAGACAAATTGTTTATAATGTTTATAGTGATCGTGATATAGGTATTAACGTACAGTATCAGTGGTCGGCAAATAGTTTTGGTATAGGGCTGTATGAATACGTATTTTTTTGGAGGGCCGTGCCACCGTCGACGTCACTCGTGCGCGTGTGAGCCTGCCCAGTCAGTACGCTTGTGACTACCCGTCTGATCGTCCGCCATCATCGTGCTTCGTGTCGTGCCTAGCAGCATCGCACAGCGTAAAGGTTCCCAACCTTATCTGAAGAATAGTATTCTTCAACGCTCCCCTCCCCCCTTCGCATCAGACCGAAAAGAGGAAAAAAACGCCGCAGGCGAAAAAAATTTGTGAACATTACTGGTTTTGAAATATCACGATCGAACGGTGGTAAGCGTGGTAGTTATTGGTTCCCACTCGGGTATTGCTCGTACGATCCTCTACTAAATAGTCCTCCACATTCCAGAAGCCACATTTTCCACTTATAATGTTGGAAATGGACGGTTTTTCAGCATTCTGAAATTTTTTTAAGTGGTCATTAGGTACATGAAATGTTTTGAAATATCATGAACAAACCAGATAGTACGTTGTTTATAGTTATTGAATCCCACTCGGGCGTTGCTCGTTTTTAAAATCTTTCAATTATGTTTCATTACAAGACCTATTCTTAAAAAAATGATCGTGACCGATGGTGCGCCAAGAATGGTGGGAAAGAATAAGTTCAGAGACTTTCCCTTCTGGAAACCCTTCGCGGGCCATATCTAGCTCGCGGGACGCCAATTGCCGATCTCTGCTTTAGATAAATGGGTTCCATACGTTATATTCATAAACCTATAGGTGCCGATGTACCTATACATATTGTATACCGAGAACACTAGTACCTATGTAAGGGCATATTAAAACCACATAATATATTTTGTACCTACTCGTCAAGATAAATTGGTCTTAAGCCTGATCCCAGACAAGATGAAAGAAACACTAGGAAAATATGTATAAAAATTGTGGCTTTTAAAAACTTTTTTTACTGATATACGACATGATAGATAGGTACGAGTAGTACTACTTTTAAACGTGAACATAAATATGTTATTACCCATATCATTTTTGTTCAGAGCCTGTCTAAAACGTGCCCCAAGTATACTATAGATTATTTTTAATTAATAAATTGTGAAATAATACAAATTCATCAAATAAAAATAATTTTGCGGTTTATAACACGGCTGTGGTTATAATACATGGGGGGAGGGGGGGGGGGGGGTCAAAAATCTTCAAAAATTGCGTTACGTAATACTTGAACGCCCCCTAATAACCTTGCAGTTTTTGTTTTGTGTGTATACAAACAATAATGTAATCTAAAATAAAGTTTTTGCTGTATAGAAACCTACATTATACATTTATAAAAAACCATAGATAAAATTGTGAGAAACAATTTACAAAAAATTCTGTCTCAATACAGGTTCACCTAGTGAGGCAGACTATGCACAACTAAAAATATTGTATAATTATGCTACTTTTGTGTAACCGATCTTTTCTTGGGAAACATGTGCTACTGACAATCATATTGTGGGACGTTGCAAAATCAATTAGTTTTGTACCATTATCATTAGATTCTGCGTGCAGGCTATGTGCTCCAACTGTAGGTCTATACACTGATTCCCTTCCTATCTTTGCATTAAAATCCCCTATCACTATCTTGACATCATGGTTTGGGCAGTCCTGATAGGTTTTCGAGAGCTTTGCGTAGAAGGTGTCTTTTTCTGTATCACTTTTGTCTTCTGTGGGTGCGTGGACATTAATAATACTATAAATAAAGAATTTTCCAGATATACGAATAAGTGATATTCTATGATCAACCGCGGTAAAGCCTTTGACCAAATGCTTTACCCTTTTTGAGACAATAAAACCTGTTCCAAATGCATGATTCTTCTCGTGACAGCTGTAGAAGATGTCACGCTTTTCGATTGTTCCCTTTCCTATCCATCTAATCTCCTGGATTGCTGTTATGTCAGTTTTATATTTAGCAAGTTCATCTAAGAGGATTCTTAAACTTCCTGCGCGATACAGAGATAGTACATTCCAAGTAGCAAGTTTAAAATCGTTATCCTTTATCCATTTGCCGGGTCTTTTCCGAAGTCCAGTAGTTGTTGTCCGAGGCTCTGTGTTTGGCTTCGTAATATAGGTTTTTTTACGAGAAGAGGTTATTGGCCTCTTGCTCAACCCCCTACCAGGAGGACCAGAATATGATTGTGAGTAGCACATGTTTCCCAAGAAAAGATATATATAAAGGAACATGGAGAACACCAGATGGTAGAAATGTTAACCAGATAGACCACCTACTTGTTGAGGCAAGGCATAAATCTGATTTAATGAGCATACGAACATACCGTGGAGCAAATGTTGACTCGGATCATTACCTTGTTATCTCCAAAATACGGAGTAGAATATCAAACGTGAAGAAACAGAGGGGATCACGCACAAATAAATTTGATATTGAAAGCCTAAAAGTACCAGAAACAGCAGAAAAGTTCATTACAACCATAAATCATAAGTTGGATGACATCAGCGACCATGTGGAACAACATGATATTAACTCATACTGGGATGGTGTTAAGTCTGTGATTACCAATGCAGCTGACGAAGTTCTGGGAAGCAGGCAAACACAACCAAGAGAATTATGGTTCGATGCAGAATGCCAACAAGCAACCAATGTGAAGAATGACGCATATCTAAGAATGCAACAGCGACATCGTACACGGCAAGCAGAGATGGAATACAGAGAACTAAGAAAGCATGAGAAAAAACTGCACAGAAGGAAGAAACGAGTATTTCTCGAGAACCAAATCAAGGAAGTGGAACTAGCCAAGGCCCAAAACAGAAGTCGACTTTTCTATCAGAAGGTAAACCATCAAAGAAAAGAATACAAGCCCAGAATTACAATGTGCTACGACAGCGAGGGAAATATTTTGAATGAAAAGTCAAGAATTCTGAATAGATGCGTGGAATATTTTGATGCTCTGCTAAACGGAAGTGTAGATGAGAGTGTGGGTGAAAATTTGACAAGGGATGGAAACATCACTGATGGTGGTACTAATGATGATGACAATGTCGAGCCGCCACCAACATTAGAAGAAGTAGTGGGTGCCATTAAAAGTCTACATAACAATAAATCACCTGGAACTGACAACATCTCTGCAGAGTTATTCAAATATGGCGGAGAGAACCTTCAAGTCCATATATATAATATCATTAAATCCATCTGGTGCTCTGAGACTCTGCCAAGTGAATGGAACTGTGGAATAATTTGCCCCCTTCACAAGAAAGGAGACCCTATGAACTGCTCTAACTATAGGGGCATAACGCTGCTGAATATCTCATACAAGATCCTATCAAATGTACTGTGTGGTAGGCTTATGAAATATTCGGATGGCATAATTGGCCAATATCAAACTGGGTTCCGTAAGGGGAAATCTACAACTGATCAAATCTTTTCACTGAGACAGATACTGGAAAAAACAATAGAATTTAAT
Organism: Limnephilus marmoratus; assembly: GCA_917880885.1. Lineage (NCBI taxonomy): Eukaryota > Metazoa > Arthropoda > Insecta > Trichoptera > Limnephilidae > Limnephilus > Limnephilus marmoratus. Next base: position 11,359,001 of record OU862908.1, read on the forward strand.
GTTGATACATACCATCTCTTCATAGATTTTAAGGCTGCCTATGACACGGTAAATAGAGAAAGACTGTACAGAGCCTTGGATGAATTTAATATCCCAAGAAAACTGGTAAACTTAGTAAGGCTCACAATGTCTAATGTTGAGTGCCGAGTCAGAATACAACAGGATCTGTCAGACACCCTAAAGACCTTCAATGGACTAAGACAAAGAGATGCACTTGCCTGCATTTTATTCAATTTAGCGCTGGAAAAGGCCATCCGAAATGCAGGTATACAAACCACAGGCCATATTTTTAACAAGTCTGTTCAGCTCCTTGCTTATGCTGACGATATAGATATCATCGCACGCTCAGAATATGAACTAAAATCGGCGTTTAAAAGCTTAGCTACGTCGGCAAGGAACATGGGATTGGTCATCAACGAGGGGAAGACAAAATATATGCCCGTACATGGACGCCAGAAACCACCAAGTATACAGATAGATAATTATACATTTGAAACTGTCAACGAGTTTGTATATCTCGGTACTATGGTGACAAATGACAACAATGTATTCAGCGAAATCAAAAGAAGAAGAGTAGCTGCAAATCGATACTACTTTGGGCTACAGAAGCATATGAAATCTCGCCACCTTACCAGAAGAACTAAAGTCCTGCTTTACAAGACCCTTATACGACCTGTTCTTATGTATGGTTCGGAATGCTGGACAATCAGTAAGGGTGATGAAGGAGCCCTAGAAAGGAAGGTGCTGCGAAGGATTTACGGCCCAGACTGTGATAATGGAGAATGGCGTATCAGATACAACCAGGAGCTATACGATCTTTACGAGGACCCTAATATCTCCAAGGAAATCAAAACTGGAAGACTCAGGTGGGCTGGACATATCCAGAGAATGAGCGAAGGAGATATCCCAAAGCGAATTATGGATGGTGCACCTGGGGGTCGGAGAAGAGTTGGAAGACCAAAGCTTCGATGGCTGGATGGAGTGGTGAAGGATGCAAGCACCATCGGCATTCGAAACTGGCGCAACGCAGCACAACACCGACAGTCATGGAGGCAGGCTCTGCTGGAGGCCAAGACCCGACCTGGGTTGTAGAGCCACAGATGATGATGTGTAACCGATCTTACATTACTTTCTACTTGTTAATTTTTTTGTACGGATGTAATCTATTTGTAATCTACATTGAACATGTACTTTTTTAGTTGTAATGTTGCCAATTTCATTGAATAAAGATATATTATTATTATTATTATTAATATGATGTCGATGTTTTAGCAAAACAAGGATAATCGTCACAATATTTGCAAACAGAAGCGTGTCATTCCGGAAGCGTATTTACAAAACCTTTACCAGTTCGGTCGCGGCGGCGACTTTGTTTTGCGCGGTTTTGTTGTGCAAAATCATCTACAATCTCTATACTGTTTCAGTCGCCAACGCGCTTTGTTGCGATAAATCATCTGCAAAGTCTATTCCGTTTCAGTAACGGTGACGAAAAGTTATAGAGTAGCGTTTGTTTGCGCATTTACTTTGTCATAAATTTATTATCATATTAATAAAAGCGTATAGGTTAGAGGTGGGTAAGTTCTGCATTTTTCCGGAAGCCTCCGAGACTTGCTTCCTTTTAAAAGTACACGAGTTCTAGGAGCAGGTCCCGGGTCCGAGTTCTTAGGTGCGGACTGGGCACTGGGTATTGTTGCGGCGCACCGAAACGGGACGCACGGGTTCAAAGAACTCGGAACCAGGACCTACTCGTAGAACCCACACGAGAACTCAGAACCCCGGAGTCGGACAAGACCCGTACGAGGACAAAGACCCGTCACCCGTGCAATGTAGGTACATTCAATGTATCTACACTGCACGGTCTTTTATTGAGAATTTAAATAAGTAAATTAATAAGCTGTAATGCTTTACTATAAACTATTATTTTATAATGCACGTCACCCGTTGATTAACGATACCAGATAAGACGCTCTAATTAAAAACTACTCCGTGTCTAGCCGAAGCGGTCACGCACGTGTGTGTCGATCAACGAACAGCGATCGAATGAACGCCCAGCGCCCAGCTCGTGACTCAAGGGGAAGTGTCATAGTTGGCCGGCCGCGGGTAGCGGGGAGTGTCGGGAAGTCACCGAGACCCGCGACTCATGAGTGGAATGGTGAGTGACGCCGGACCGTGGATCGCGGAGCAAGCCGGCGGCCACGGGGTGAGTCGAATGTATCGTAGTTCGCGCGAGTCCGGGAGTGGGCGGAATGAATGGATTGTGTCGCGATTCACGTAGCTTGGAACAAGGCGCTTGGGTTTAAAGGAACCCGGGACTTGTATTCGAGTGCGGTTTTCGCGCTTCGGCGTTGAGTTGCTCGGACCGCCGGATTACCGCCGGATTTATTTGGATGCGGAGAGTACTGGGACTGGGCCGGGTTCTCTGGGAGTAGTCGATTTGAAAAAGGAGTGGGAGTAGGAACCGCTTCCCGCAAAGGAGCGGATCACATGAGCCCATTCCAGCTGAACTGACACATCGCTAGTATAGGTATGTACATACAAATAGCTTGCATTGCAATTCACATTTCACATTCGTACATTTTTTGAAAAAGTATAAGTAAAAGTAAAAGTATGTTTAATAACATTTATAAAAATAAAGAACAAAGAAAATTAAAGAAAGAAAAAAAATTATGGAAAAACATCAACAGTGATGGGGGTAGCAAATCATGCAATGTCCAGTGTTTTAAATCTTAGTATCTTCTCCAAGCATAAACTTTCCAATTAAATAGGGAGTATCGTAAGTGACCTGCCAGGTAAGTATGTTTTCTGTATCTATTTGTAAATAATAAAATTAGATAGAGCCTAAGAATTCATATTAAATTGTACAGCGTCCTTGAGGTGTTTTTCCGCAAAAATAATTATCCAATTATTATTATTATTACTATTAATTTATTTAAGTATCTGGGAATCACAAGATTGCAGTTAGTCTTGTATGAACGTTTATGAACATGTACCACTCATTTATTATATTCAGATTGAGATGTATGCTGGCTCGCAATTTTAAGCCACAATATAGCACGAACAGATAATAAATTTACAGGATTTACATGATTTTGGTACATCTTTACAAATTTACATGATTTTGGTACATCTCGTCTTTGTTCATGTTTATTTTTGTTTAATAATAATTTAACCAAAAAAAATTGAACATTTTGCACTAAAAAAGATTTGTGTTTGTTGAATGTCCCCATGTAGTTATTCCATGTCTTATTAGGGATTCCGCCAATGACAGATAAACTATTCGAACTCTCAATTAAGAAATAATAATTGTTAACATTTTTGTTAAAGTCTAATTTCTCATTTCTAATTTCTAATTTCTCATTGTTCTTTTTTGTTATTTTTTGTTGTGATACAGAAAATAATTGTATGTTATTTTTAAGTTTAAAACTACTATTATGTAATGATACTATTTTTCTTACTTTTGTACTCTATTATATGTTTATTTATAAAAGGCAGTATAGCCGTTTACGTATTTAAAATAAAAATAAAAATAAAATAAACGAAACACGCTGTATGTAAGTAATTCATCTGTGTGTTTATGAAGTCAACTAAGACAGATCTATACTACAATTGCCCGCATTCTTACTGATCCCGAGTTCTGTCGATTCCTTACCGAACCGACATTGGAACGGAGTAGTTGAAAAAGATTCATATGACATCACAGTCCATCATATCTTTAGTACAGAATAGTGGCTTAATATCAGCAGGAAAATGATGGGTAACAGCACCCAAGGGAGCATATATTAAATACGTGAGCAATTTCTCTTCCAATCTAGACCCCTCCCCCCCTTGGTAAGATATATTGAGGGCACTTCGTATATTCTTTTCAAGTAAGTGAGATTTTGCTGGACCCCCCCCCCCCCTCCCCTTTTGGCTCATGTATGTCCCCTAACCATAATATATACCATCTACTAGGCCACCAAACACATCTTACTAAGACTTTAAAATAATAATAAAATGAGGTATGTCGTGTTATCCAATCATAGAAGAAAATAAAAGATAAATTGAATGATGCTTCTACGATTTATTATCAGAAAACTGTAAAGTTGAAGGGAAGAGCGAGATTTTCAAGAACCAGATAAAATTTAATATGAGTGCTTAGATTCCAGAACAGTTCTGTTCACAGAATCACAGACGCTAAAGCTGTAGGTACTGGGGCAATGGCGGTGGCGGTCTCGGAGTAGGGCACTGGGGTAAGCGGAGCATGGAGGGCAATATGAAGGGCACCCAGCACTAATGGAGGCACTGGGTAAACACACACTACTTTACGTTACATTACCAAACAGGAAAATATAAGATTCAATTTTATTGGAATAACTTTTTTTAATAACAATAATCAACAGGTGTCCGAAATAAATAAAAATTGGATGAGCTTATCCGAAACACTAACTAGGTTAGGGAACGTACCCATACTACGTGACACGTTTAGGGGGGGGGGGGGTCTTCAAAATGTCACGCTTGGTACAAATGAGCGGCGGCGGCCTTAGGTTTTTGGTCACCGGGGGGGGAGGGTTAAAAATTGCAAAAAGTTGGTCACGTAGTATGGGTACGTTCCCTTACAAATAAATTCGTTAGAACTTTGTAACCATTCAAAAATATAGCAGCCAAAATATGGGAAAAAATTGTTGATAATATTGATGTACTGGTCCCACTGGGAGAACGTACGTGACGTCATCATTCTGGGATTTTCTGGCGTTTATTTATTTTCTAAAATCGCAACAGCTCCCAATCGCCTGGAGCCAGTGAGAAAATGGCATTCCCAATTGGGGTATGTTGTGAGGCTGAAGGTAGTAGGGAGGGGAAGGAGATGAGGGAGAGGAAGGTGGGGAAGTACCCCGCTATTCAGATTTAGCCACCAAACACCGTTAAAGCCATGTTTCAAGCAACGTTTCAGTTCTGAATGGTGGTCTCACACCACGGCAGTACGGGGAGTATTTTCCAAACTGGATCGTGCCGCAAGTATAGCTTTTATTAATTTTAAATGATTAAATTGTGAAATAACACAAATCAATCAAATAAGATGTATTTTTGTGACTTGTGTGCATTTTTTATCTAATTTTATTTTTGTTATTTCATTATCTATTGAAAAATCATCTGTCATCATTGTACTACCAAACATGTAAAAGCCCTCTGGGCGTTAAAAAAAAAAAAAAATAAGATTTATTTGCGCATACCGCGATTTGAACTCGTGACCTCTGAATCTCTAGTCGAGAGCCTTACTCCTCGACTACGGAGGCCGTCGTCTCTGTTCCCTGGAGTTGTCCCGGTAAAACAGAGATCCTGGGTTTGATTCCCAGTTGCGACCGTTACCTTTTTTATTTTTCTGTGTCTTGTTCTATTTCAATTTTTAATTTATTTTATATATTTAATAATATTATTATTCAATGTATAAAAACTAACTAACTAACTAACCATCACGCCGTTTCCCCGCAGGGGTAGGCAGAGAGAACGGACCGCCAAACAACTCGGTCTTGGCACACACTCTTTGCCTCACTCACATTCATACATCGTCTCATACATTCTCTTCTATTGTTCTGACTTTTGACATGGCCCGACTCAAGTATTTGATTCACTTGATCGTGCCACGTCTTCCTCGGGCGTCCCCGACTTCTTCTACCATTCACATTCGCGTCGTATATTCTTCTTACACTACTTTCTTCGTTCATTCGCTCTACATGCCCAAACCATCTGAGGGTCCCTTTCTTAATCTTACTCATTATGCTTACATCAGCCTTACATTCTTTGCGGATATCCACATTTCTCACACGATCATACATTGTTTTACCACACATACGTCTCAGGGATCTCATTTCAACAGCATTCAGCTTACTTTCATCCTTCCTCTGCCAGTTCCATGCCTCACTGCCATACATCAGGGTAGGTACCAGGACTCCATTGTGGACTGCTAGCTTCGCTTCTTTCGACAGTGTAAAACAAGACATGTATAAAAACAGTATATTATAAACAAGTTCTGCTTCTGCTTCGTAATTATTATTATGAGTTACAGCTGTTTCGCCCTCTGAAGGCATTATCAAACAGTTTGATATGTTTGATAATGCCTTCAGAGGGCGAAACAGCTGTAACTCATAATAATAATTACGAAGCAGAACTTGTTTATAATAAACTGTTTTTATACATTGAATAATAATATTATTAAATATATAAAATAAATTAAAAATTAAAATGGAGTTCTACAAAATAAACTTAATAACAATAAATAAATTGTTCTATTTCATGTTTTATTTAGATTTACTAGTATTATCTTCTTCAATGATATAAATATATTATTTTTGACATAACGGAACTTGTCGTTTTGTTTCGCAGCTGTTCAGTTTCATTCGGTTACCGTATTAAAGTACACGCTTAGGATATTTGCTTAGATGTAAAATACTTATACCAAATGTAATGTTTTTATAGAACCAAATGATAAGGTGTATTGATAAGCATCTTAATTATCACTAAACTGCCAAAGCTTCATAGCTTAACGCGAATTTTCATAATTGAAAATGCATATTATTTTTACTTAAATACAATAACAAACATTGACACCTTGCGTACTAATGAAGAAAACATAAGTTTTTTTTAAACCTGTTGATAATTTGTATTAAGAGGGCATTACCAGAGAAAACCAGAAATATGTCATTTTCAAATCAGATTTCAGACGTATTGGCTCTTTTTCACAAAAAATTATAAATGGATGTCGAAAGATTGTTCTTTTATCTAGCATTCGCATGTAATAAATTTGAGAATTTTTTTAAATTTTTAGTATAATAAGGTCCATAGGTCGTTGGCAGATTTGTTAAATTTTCAAAAAAGATTTTGTATTATACCATACCCATTTCAAATAATATAATCATACAGTAAAATAAATCAATGCATTATCTAGCAAACGCATGTTTTAGAATTTTAATTAATTAAATTAAATATGTACGTACATGTGTTTCTTGACGAAAATTGGTCCATTTGTGTATTTATTTGCGCACTTACAAACTAATATATTTCAGATTTTTTTAACATTCTTATTAAATTTAGACATTATTGAAAAATGATAAATACTTATAATCAAAAAATAATTACAAAAAGTACATTATTTTAATAGTTTTATCATCACGCCTTTCAGCATTTTTGGATGAAGTTATAAATTAAAGCTAATTTGGATTGAAATAAATTCGATATTGAATTATAATTTTAAAAAGCTGGTACGGAGAATAATTAATCTTTCTCATTGTAACCGCCCTGCACGATCGTAAGAACAACTTTCGACGAAATATGGATTTTCGCCCGCTGGCTGGTTAAACGCTTTTAATAGGGATGTAAACAACGTTTGTCATTTTATTTAATTAAAATGACATCGCATAATGATTTTGCTATTATTGAAGAAGCATATATTCACGTTTGCCCTCAGAACACGGATTATCTATTCTGTTCAGAGGGTACGCAATATATTATTTTTTTGAAGTAAAACGTCTTTACGCACGCTCGACTTGAGGGGTAAGCTGGTGAATGCGTTACGAAAAGTGATGATTGGTACGAAAAATGTCATGCAAACGGTAATCGATGCGAACGGTCATCGATTGCTAGGCGAACGGTCGGGCCTTTACGCAAGCTTGACTTGGGGAGTGATAAGGATAAGGATAAAGACGGTCACCCCAAGGTCGTAGGTCACCCCAAGGTCGTAGGTCACCCCAAGGTCGTAGGTCACCCCAAGGTCGTAGGTCATCCCAAGGCCGTAGGTCACCGCAAGGTCGTAGGTCACCCCATGGTCATATTTCACCTCAATGTCATATGTCACCTCTAGTTCATAGATCACCCCGTTCGCTACGTTTGGTAAATTAGCAGGGATACCTGGGTTCATTGGGCGAGGTTTGTCTTGTAGTTTTACTTCAGTAGTGTGGTCTAAAGCACACTCGTTTTTTTTAATAATACTAATACTACTACTACTTTTAAATGTCTAAAATCCAAAATGCCAAAGATCCACACGATTACGTTATTCGATATGTTTATAGGAAGAAATACATTATAGTAATTACATATGTATTGCTCGATAAGCCGTATTTTTCAATCCCAACGTTCTGACACACAGATTTAGGGAAAATCAACCCGCTTTTATCAAAAACAACACCACTTTTCACAACAACTTCTCCATCAGCGTTCTGGCGCCCAGTTTTGGAAATACATATATACCTACCTCACTCAAATACCTCTAGCGAAATGACTCATCAATATAAATTATAAAGTATTTGGATAAGGTATAATTATAAGATATTAGGGATATAGTTAGAAATATTATGTACTTAGGCGCACGGCGACGGTACAAAAAATGCAATAAACATACGTTCCTAATCACCACTTTTCGGCAGCTCTTTCTTACACATTAAATAATTGTGAGACAAAAGATGAGACACACAATGCATGTATCTGTTTCCTCCAAAGTACTACTTTTTTCCATTGGAGGAAACAGTATTACTTTTTGCTTTGGAGGAAAAAGACATACGTGCATTGTGTGTCTCATCTCTTGCCTCACCATTATTTAATGTGTAAGAAAGAGCTGCAGCATTATTTTTTTTTCTTTATTTTTTTTTCTTGCTAGGCTAGAGCAATCCCTATAAGTTATAGAACTCATTTTAGGACAGAAGGAACATACAATTTATGGGTGGGAGGAAATTGTTACAATTAAGTTTCATATACAATATAGACGAAAAATAAAAAACAAGATGAGTATAACAAACGACAATAGAACAATTAAAGAAAAAAGGGAACAAGGTTATACAGATATGGATGATCACAACTAAATGGAAAAGAAAAGAAGAGGAAAAGAAACAAGACAATTGAACATGACAAGATATTACATAGTTTCATCCTCAAACGTACTTAAAAAATATTACTTTAAAGCATTACTCTGATTTTTTTCTTTTATTTTGCTGGATTCCCTTGTACATATCTGGAAGCGAATTATATATAGTTTATAGGCAACATAGTTCAGAGATTTTATCCCATTTTTGTAGTGTGTTTGAGGTATGCGGATTTTATTGCTATTTCGAGTATTATGAGTGTGGATGTCTTGATTGTAAAATGGCTTGATGTTAGTGTGAGTTGATTGTTAAGTAATTTGTAGGATGGTACTTGTGATTTCATGTTCAGGAAGGACAGTGATTGGAAGAACATCGGAAACTGAATAGATGTCTCTGACATGGGTGTCCCGTGGAAGTCCAAAAACATTTCTGAGAGCTCGGTTTTGTAACACCTGCAGATCAGCTATCAATTTCTTTGAGGCAAATCCCCAGTTTCAGCAGAGATAAGAAAGGTGTGAATGTACCATGGCGTAGTACACTGAAGTTAGTAAAGGGTAGTAATCCTTGGAGTCTATATAGTACACCAGTTATGGGGGTTATTTTCTCCTTTACATGATTTATGTGGAGATCCCACGAGAGTTGGGAATCTACGATCAGGCCCAAATATTTTGTGCTCATTTTCTTTTCGAGGCAGTTATCACCAACTTTAATATTGAGGCTGAAATTTTTCTTGTCGCCAAAAAGTATACATATAATGAGTTAAGAGTTAGTTTGTCTATTCTTAACCAGCTGGTGAGTTTAGAAACATCAGCATTCATTTCTGTCTCAAGCTCCGCTGGGTTCATTTTATTGTAAAAAAAAATACTGCATCGTCCGCATAAAGTTGTAGAATTCCTTTAATACCCCACTTTGTTATGTCATTCACATATATTAGAAATAGCAACGGTCCAAAAATTGATCCCCATGGCACACCACATGCTATTTTACCCAACTCACTCGTTTCTCCTCCCAGTTCTACTGCCGAAAAGCGATATGATATGTAAGATCGGAAAAGTTATAGAGGAGTACCAACAAAACCCAAATGTTTCAGTTTTTCGATCATGATCCATCGTGTCAAACGCCTTCTTTAGATCAATAAATATTGCCGCCGTAAAATCTCCATGATCAATATGTTAGTGTAGATTTGATATAAAATCGAAAGCTGCACATTTAGTGTTAGATCGTAGTCTGAAACCGTGATAAGGAACGTATTGTGATAAGGAACGTATGTTTATTCCCTTTTTGTACCGTCGCCGTTTCCCGTTTCGTAAACGTGGAAATATTGTGTTAGTGTTTTACAGATCTAAATAATCGATTTTTATGGCATTGGATTAAGGCATGAATTTCATACACTCCCTTCCAAATATAAATCTGGTTCACTAGATACTATGGAGGGTCGTTAAGCTGTCAGTCCGTTTCATTTGGATGCGATCTCTGTTTTCTTCTCCAACCAAATACGTCATTAGATGTGATGTGACGCATGAAATCACTTCAAAACCCATTTCATAATATGTTTGCCATACCACATGCCCAGCGTGGTCCCATTCGAGCGTGGAGATTGCGAAAGTGACCTCAGCTACCTTCGACTTACTTCTATTTCGTTCGTTGGCTTTCTGTCTCGCGAGGAGATACCCAACCTGGCTTTCATTGGCTCTTTGCGTGTCTGCCATTTTTTGTCCAAATGTTCTTACTACAACTAACTACAAGGGCACACTTTACTCTTCGAACGAGAGTAGATTCTGGCAATATGAATTAATATATGTATACCAATTTTACCAATATTACAATAATACTTTTTTTTCAGTTTATTAGGGAAACAAAACAGTTGTATAAATATGGTTAAACATATTTTATTAAAAAAATTACATTTTACATGGTTGCACGAACCGGTGAAATTTCTACACAAAATTCATATTAAATACATAAAATTTCTACACAAAAAACAAATGATAAAAAAAAAACATAAAGTGGAGAAAAAGCAAATCTTTAAAAAACACAGATTTCAGACAGACAATATAAAATTAAATTAAGTAGGTACATATGTATTAATAACACATACTTAAATCATAAAAAAATGTTCAAAGATTAACAAGATACAGAAAGAAAAACAACGTAATGAAAATGAGAAAATAACTTAAATATATTAGATACCATTAATATGTGATGTTTTGAATCAATAGATGTTTATTTATTTATTCAAACACCCGATGGGCTTTTTACATAAGTAGGTACATAGATATATATTTTTTTATAAAGAACATACTGGTTATAATAATCTTAAATATTATGTCGACAGAGCAAGTCTCATTCCCCGCACGATGCTCTCTGAAAACAAGAATTTAGTGCGAGAGGCAACTACATTAAACGAAGCATGGAGTCTGTTGTATTTATAGGGTACGCGATAATTAATCGTACTCACCAGGTCAGGACAGTCTAAATTTCGGTTAATTTTAAATAATAATAAAACAACAAATTTTTCTTCGCTGTGTTTATACTTTACATGTCACTTATATTATCAAATGAAATATTATGTAGTTTATAATTGATATGCCTTAAAAATTTACGCTATATTCTTTAAATTTTATATGAATATGTTGTATAAAGGTGACCAGAGAGAAGAATCCTATTCAAGAATGCTTCTGACTAGCGTTATGTACAGCGTTTTGAGTGTATTAACATCATTAGATATTTGGACGATTTTAATACAAAACCGACCTGTGAAAAAGAGCACACGTGTTTGGACGTTTTCGGGATTGAGGTAACTTCGTGCTCTTAAAATGTTCGTTAAGGTTCAGACATCTCTTTGCTGAATTTCGCTGGCCTGATAAATATTTTCTTCCATGTTGTAGAAATTGTCTAGGCATTTTGGTGAAATCGTTACTTGTCAATCGACGTATTACTAGTGCTTAAACATAAATCATTCTACGAAGAATACTCCTAATGAATTATATCTGAAGCATATTTTTCACTGCGCTGTGGGGAGCAGGGTACCTTGGCCATAGACCAGATGAACCAAGAAAAACAAACTCAGTTGACGGGAAAATAATCAGTCTACGAGAAAAACGTCAAGATTGTGCAAGGCAGAAGGGAGGGGGGAAGGAGTACAGTAATCAGTACATGATGTGAATTAAATCTGTCTGAAGTCTGATGTCTGATTGACGGTCTCAGCAGTTCAACACGCGTTGCCAAGAGTCGTCGATCGAAAGTCCGGATTGGAAAATAGGCACATACCCGCACAGAGTATGAGAATACGGATCATTGAACGCCATTGCAATAATAATATTATGTAATTGATAAGATATGAGCTTATTAAAGCTACCACGTGAGGTACGATAAGTAGATGAAGTATAACTACCACTAAAATAATTGCAATTATGTAGGTACTCTACAGATCGACACGCTTAACTTTCTAGTCGGAAAGATAGATAGCTTGGTAATTACCTACTTCTTTTTTAAGTGAAAAGTTATTTAGCACCGTCGTGATTTGAAACTCGATGAAGCGAAAAGCGACACCAAAAAGAGATACACATGCACCTATAGATAGAATTTAGCCTGCGAAAGAATGAGATAGAATAATCAGTCTCCTCTTTGTGCGGTGCTTCGTAGCTTCCCCACGCTTGTCTACTTTAGTTTTCTGAAGGTTTCACTTATACCGCGTGCGAATTGCACACATTTTTTTTACATGAGCTTCACACAGGAGGCCCTGAGGAAAACGATTTCCATCGGGGCCTATGTCATCTTTGGGAATGCTGTGTGGAGGGTATTTTTAGGGAAAGGAAGGAGAGGAAGTTCTAGGAAGGAAAAATGAATCTGGGGGTCAATGTATCCAGGAGTGACGGACGTAAGAATCTATCCCTCACAATGCGGTACGGCTTACGAGCCGTTAGATCGAGAGAGTCCGGCTGGTGGGGTATAGTTTAGATATCTCTCTACCGATCCCGCCCGCCACGCAATAGGTGAGCAAACGCATTCGCCGCCAAGACCTAGACAAACCTCACCCCACGAATCTGGGCACTCCTGCTAAATCAGCGAACGTAGCGAACTACTTGGGGTGACTTATGGCAGGGGTGTTGGTTATCCGATAAATAGTTCCTGGGGCGGCGGTACCCATACCTTCCTCCCAAATTAACTAGTGATACCAGTGCAAATTAAATTCCTGTTCTGGCTTTATTCGATGAAATTGAATTCATAAATAAATAATAATAATAAATAATAATAATAATAATAATGCCTTATGTTATCATTACAATAAACTTACGCTGGCACCCGAAAGATGGTGAACTATGCCTGGTCAGGTCGAAGTCAGGGGAAACCCTGATGGAGGACCGAAGCGATTCTGACGTGCAAATCGATCGTCCGAACTGGGTATAGGGGCGAAAGACTAATCGAACTATCTAATAGCTGGTTCCATCCGAAGTTTCCCTCAGGATAGCTGGCGCTCGAGAAACATGACGGTTTTCGGACCGCCATTCGCACAGTCTCATCCGGTAAAGCGAAGATTAGAGGCATTGGGGCCGAAATGGCCTCAACCTATTCTCAAACTTTAAATGGGTGAGATCTCCTTCTTGCTCGAAGATGAAGTAGGAGCTCGGATGGGAGTGCCAAGTGGGCCAATTTTGGTAAGCAGAACTGGCGCTGTGGGATGAACCAAACGTCGAGTAATAAATAGTTATTATAATGATAACATAAGACATTAGTTTGCAAATTGCACATCAGCAGAATTAATTTATACAAAACTGAATAAAAATATAAAAATAAAGCCAGCGATCAAAAATCGATTTATCGCTTTATATCTTTAGAAAAACTTAAATCTTTTAGCTTTTTATCTTTATCGTAGTAAACCAGCAAAAGACCAAATACATGGCTGTAGGATGCACTCAACAAATCCCAACTCTCTCATGTGGAAACCAAAATTTCGAAACGGTACCAAGATTCACATACCTAGGCTCCCTGATAACAAACGACAACAATACCACAGAGGAGATCCAGAAGCGCATAGTGAACGCAAATCGCTGTTATTTCCGCCTACAAAACCAATTAAAGTCCAGACTGCTGTCCAGAAACACGAAGATATTAGTGTACAAAACACTTATTAGACCAGTACTTACGTACGCAGCTGAGACTTGGGTACTAACTAAGAGGAATGAGCGAGCACTGGACGTTTTTGAAAGAAAAATTTTGAGGCGCATCTTCGGACCGGTTCTAGAAAATGGATTTTGGCGCAGACGCTACAACAATGAGCTCTATACTTTATTTAATGAGCTAAACGTCGCAAAATTTATAAAATTGGGAAGACTTCGGTGGCTGGGTCATATGGAGAGAATGACCGAGCATCAAGCACCAAAGTCCCTGCTGAACTCAAGACCAATAGGGCGAAGGAGTCTGGGAAGGCCAAGACTAAGATGGAGCGACAACGTCCTCAAAGACATATCTATCTTGGAGCTTCCAAACTGGAGAGAGCTGGCACAAAACCGAGATGAGTGGAGGAAGACTCTTGAGGAAGCCAAGACCCACCAGGGGTTGTAGAGCCAATAGTGATGATGATGATGATCTTTAGAAAAACTTTAAAGAAGAAACCCCATTCAAAATATTATTATGACTGTCAGTGTCGAATGAGGAAAAACGTGACGTTGTTACTTCGGCGTTTGGCCGCCTGCAAATTTAAGTATGTCAAACTGTAAGCATTAGGTACCTACGTTTCCAGGCTCGACTAGATGACCAGATGTTGTCGTTATTGCTTGGCAGAAAATTGGTATTTTATCGTAAATCTACAATAACTGAAGCGTTCAGAAAATTTCAAGATACGAAACAAGTACCTGCCTACTCATACGTACTTAGTCCCGGTTTATCAGGTGATTTTAAGCCCGGCTTGGTTGGATTTTTAGCGCGGCTTGGAACATAATCCGTATAAGTCGCAAGCCTAGATCTCAGTAGTACCTATTGCACGGATTGTCTACGAGTTTAATACAGGAACGTATTATGTTTTTCTTTCAAAAACCAAAGTACTCTGTACGAAATGTGAGTGGAATTTCAATGCTTTCTGCTGTCATTGGGAGATCGCGATCCAAGATTCGTAGAAAATGCGTAACAAGGTTAGCTCATCGAGGGGTTAGATCGGTGATTGGCTAAAAATTCGTGACGTAGCTTGAAATCCATGTTACACTGGGAGATTTGAATTAACTGCAATACAAGTGTCAGTGTTTTACTACAAGCTACGTCACGCGTTCGAAATTTCGAAAGCGGGACCACTTTTTTTTCGAAAAGTTCCTTACGGGCTAACCTTGTTAAACGCAATTTCTACGAGCCTGGATCGCGATCTTTGAAAATTTCAACGACGGCAGTTTATTTCATGTACTTACCTAAAATATTTTTAGGCGGGTTGATTTTTTACGAGTTGTTCTCCACTTCCATCAGCATGGTGCTGCATACGATGATACTAATTTTAAATAGTATTTGTTTTGTTGGAGTCGTCCTCTATTTATGACATTAACCACTAAAAACAAACTATCATGACGTTGAAACTATTAAAATACCAGTACCTTACCTTACCAGTCTATTTTAATAATACCTTACCAGTCTATTTTAGATTGATTATTATCAATTAATAACATCAAAATTTCCCATCGCTCGATTAGTATAATAGTCCACACCATGGAATAAAGAAACCTTTTTCCTCCACGGTCCACATTTTGGGTATGCTACGGTCTCACTATCTCTAGGCAGTTGGGAGCAGTTAGGCCTCTTGTGCGGTATTCACATAATTTATTTTTATTTTATTTATTTATAATACAAAAGAAAGTACAAATAACATATTAGGCAGCTTTGTCTGTCCAACTAGGAAAGTTTCCCGTTCCAGGACAGACAAATTGACAGGTTTAGTTCATAATATTATTCCAATAAATGTACATAATTACATAACCAACAAAATAAAAATAGAAAAGGTAACCTGGTAGCATATAATATTATACTCGGATTTACCGAATTAACCTGGTAACGCATAATATATTCGGATTTACAGTGAGATCAGCAGGTAAGTTAGTTGTAAGTATTGAAAAGAATAAACCAGGTACCTGATAACAATTTGGAGGAATTACATAAAGATTTACAACATAAGGAGTTGTTATAAACAATATTATAAAGATATGAAGTTATGTTAGGTTATGTGTTTGAAGTGTGAACCTATAGATAATACATAGTACATTTAAAGAGAAACTATATTAAAATTTACAAAATCAGATAGAATTTGTGTATGTAATAATATATTGTTTTTTTTTATTATTATTTATTTATGCGTTAGAACTACAGTGCTTAGTAAATTATGTGCAAACATGATTACATATATTTTCACTGATTTGAAACATGTTATCAGTAAAAATTATATTATACAACAATACGAATACACTGCGCTCATGTCTAACTACTCCTGCTAAAATATGAAAACAATATAAATATAGATAGAGATATAAAAAGAAACTATGAATATACATAAATCTGATTTAGTGCTACTTTGATAACGATGTAGTGAAATTGGTGCATTACTTCGAACGTCAAATAAACGTCATATTGTGTTACGTACCTATTTCAAATTTATTATAAATCATCACCGCTATGAGGTACCAAGCATAAATGAACTAATACCGTACCAAGTTTCACACAGCGAGACTTCTAGTGTAGCATTATGTTAATGAGCGATGTGTGTCTTGTGTCGCTTGCAGCAGTGTTGAAGCAAACAGTCTTCAGGGGCGCAAAACCATAAATCCCAGGTATAAAAACATCAAAAAGATGTCGAAACATTGTGAAGCAAAATCAGAACTCAATGAAGTGTGGTAGGAACTTTGGTCTAGTGATCAGTAAAGTTAGGTGATTTTGTTTATCAGTTAAACAGCATACGTTCACTTTCGACTCTCCCTAAGTCCAGAATCCAATCATTGACTAATTTACGCATGACGCTTGAACTTTTCAATTTCCAAGAACCAGGTATAAGGTTGAACATTTTTGGACCTAGGTAAGAATATTGTCTTTGAGCAAGGGATGTCATAGTAGTAAGTGGAACTATTGGATTCCTCCCTGCATGTCGAGTGTCATGATAATGTTCTACTGAGTGGAAGAGGTGACGATATTTTTTTGTGTACAATATAACTTTTCTTATGAATAGTTGCCTAACATCCAGAACTCCTATCTCTCTGAATAAATCATTACTGGGGTATCTGTATGGTTTTTTAAGGATTACCCTTAGTAAAGATTTCTGTGCTTTGGCTAAGGGGTCCAGAATTGATTTGGTACATCCTCCCCATCCTAAAGATGCATATTCAAGTAATGAGTTGCACATGGCATAGTACATTAGTTTCAGATCTTTTGTGCTGAGAATATTTCTAATAGCCATGAAAAGATGCGTGAGTTTTCTGACCTTTGTGGAAATTGCGTCGATATGTTCGTTCCATCTCAGGTTCTTGTCTACGATAATTCCTAGATATTTTATGCTATTCACATATTCTAAGGTATTGCAATTGCAAGTGTTTGGGTCATTACAATGGTGTATAATAATTCTGTGAGTTTCTCTTGGTTGTCCCGCTTGAGTTGCACTGAAGCGGATGAATTTAGTTTTGTCAGTGTTGAGAGTGAGAAGATTATTATCCAGCCATTCTTTTACTTTGTTAATACCAATTTCTGAATTATTATGAACTTCATTCCAATTTTTGCCTTCAAATAATAATACTGTGTCATCGGCAAAGGTGATAATGTGATCGGCAAATGAACTGTTACATAATTCATTTATATAGATATTGAATAAAAGTGGTCCTAGAGTGCTTCCTTGAGGTACACCAAAGTTAATATCAGCTGGATCGCTTAGAATATTGTTAATATTCACTCTTTGGCTCCTATTTTCCAGATAACTACTCAGCCACTTTAGTAGCTGACCCTGAATGCCAATGCGCTGTAGTTTTTTTAAGAGAATTTTGTGTGAGATAGTATCGAACGCTTTGGCTAGATCCAAGAAGAGCGCAACACATTTTCTTCCTCTATCGATATTGTTGGAGATGAATTTCGTCAGGTTTGTAATGGCATTTTCAGTGCTCAAGCCTGGTCTGAAGCCGTACTGTCTATTGGAAAGGATGTTATTTTTTTTCAAGGTAATGACTGAGCCGATTCTTTACAATTTTCTCTATAATTTTCGAGACAGAATTGAGCAAAGAAATTGGCCGGTAATTGTGTATCTGCGATTTATCTCCATTTTTGTGAAGCAGTATAATGATAGAGTGTTTTAAAAAAAGTAAGTTAGAAAATCAGGCAATTTACGTAAATTTCGGTACGTGGAAGTATTCAATTATTTCGGTATATGACAGATTTGACATGTGACTGCTAGAGCCATCTAAAAAATGCACTATCCTCCGACTTATCAAGGCTTGAGCGGCAGATTTAGCCCGCTTACATTTAAGCGAGGAATGTCGTACGTAGCGATGATACGGACTGACTGATATACCGAGCCTTAATCTCGTAAATGTAAAGGCGTACAACCGATAGCCCGGTTTTAATCACTCTATTGCTTACAAACGACGTATATGCAATATAAAGAGACGTTACAATTTACAATGAAGCTATTAGCAGCAAGACGGGATGGTCCGATGCTCTGTGGGGAACCCGCTTGCACAGCGCGGGTGTAAACTGTGCGCCCTAAAGTTATAAAGCTTAGACTTACGGATTTTCAATACTTCGTTTGTATGGAAACACTATGATAAGACCATAGCTAGAAACAAGTGCCATTCGTACGTGCTTGGAACCATTTCATATTTTTATCTTAAACTACATAAGTAATAATCAATAATGTTATAATTTAAAACAAAACTATACAAATAATAGTATTATGTAAGTAACAAAAATTAATTCTTATAGGGAGCTCTCAGCGGCAAGACCACAGCTAACGAATTGTTAATTTAGCCGTCTATGATTGCAATAAAAATTTGAAAACGTAAGTCTTAAACCATAGAACCGTACCCATAATAGCAAGTACATAACCAAGGGGTACCGAAATAGGAGGCGTCTACTAATATCTACAGGAATTCCAAAAACTGAAAAAATCGAACTAATATCTATGGGAATCAAAGTGTTGACGAATATCTACAGCTCAAACTGTTGATTAATATCTATGAGAACCAAAGTGTTGACGAATATCTACAGTACTGTCAGAGGTTGGATTTGCAATTATGTATAGCATATTGGAATAACGTAATATTGCGTATGCAGTTTAAAAAACTTAATTTATGTAAGTATGTATGTAAAAATCCCTAATGTCGGACTATTGGACACATTTAGCTGATTAGTCCAACCTACGCTCTGTAGATATTAGTCAACACTCTGAAGTTCGTAGATATTAGTTCAACATATGAGCTGTAGATATTCGTCAAACATACGGGCTGTAGATATTAGTATCTGGAGTCACGAAATAAACCTGATTGTTTACAAACTAAAACATTTATTACAAATCCTATTTTGAATTTTGACTAACTTACAGACATATTATTTAAAAGCCACTTTCTTACTTTTCTTATATTACTGATCATATTATCTTATCTTAATAATAACATTATTAAATTTAATTTAAATAAAAAAATAAAATAAAAAAAAAACAAACAAACAAAAAAACAGAATTAAGGAATTGATTTCGCCGATATTTAGAATCACGTAGGCTGTAACGGCAAGTTGATATTTATAACATAATATTCTTAATAATAACATTATTAAATTAAATTAAAGACTCCCGGGGGCCATCCATCAATTACGTCACACGAATTTCACGATTTTTTACCCCCATCCCCCGTTCCTGCCACACAGAGACCCCTTCCCCCCAGCATGACGTCACATACATATATTGCAATTTTACATATAAAAATAATAGTTGGTAATATTTTGAAGGATTTTCGACGACATTTAATATTGTCACGGTTACATTTGCCACAACGGAGGGGGCGTAACGGCGTACCACGACGGGATACCACAACGGAGGGGGCGTAACGGGATACCACGACGGGTTACCACAACGGAGGGGGCGTAACGGGATACCACGACGGGATACCACAACGGAGGGGGCGTGACGGGATACCACGACGGGATACCACAACGGAGGGGGCGTAATGGGATTGGGAAAATATTTTTGTGGCAGTCGCATGTGTCGCAGTCGTTTTGTGCTTGTGTCCCCATACCCGTCACACAATGTCACACTTTTCTACTCCCTTCCCCCCCTTAAGGTGTGACGTAATTTATGCATGGCCCCCAGCGGCGAGTTTTACGCGAGACGCTGTACATATGACACGATTGGTCGAAGGTAAGGGTCGACCGAGATCTCGGTCTCGGCATTCTCGGCTAAAATTCTACCGAGAACTCTGTCTCGGTTCTCGGCGAAAAATCGCCGAGATTTACGGCCATTGCCGAGACCGTTGTAAGTAGGTACGGTATAGGATAATGGGATTCAAATCTACCGAATTGATTCAGGGATAGGGTTTGTTAGGGTGTGTTTGGGTGTGTTATTTCAATTAAATATGTTTACTAAGTAGGTAAAATGTTTTATTGTTGCAGATGAAAACTAAATATGCCTAAAGTAAATCCTATTTGGGAATATTTTATTACAACCTTCAAAAGCAACGGTATCGTTGTGTAGGTAGGTTTTTCTCAATTTATCTATTCTCGGTCTCGGCTCTCGGTCTTGGCCGAGATTTTAATTTATTCTCGGTCTCGGCCGAGATCGAAAAACCTGTCTCGGTCGACCCTTAGTCGAAGGTATCAAATCCACCTTTATTTTGTTGTAAAAACGTAATACTTCGAGGTTTATGGTTTTGTTTTCATCTGGTTAGAAATGCATTAAAATTTTGGTTTTAATAAAAATAAGCGAAAATTAGAAACATATTATTATGTACTTTTTTGGACGCGGGATACACTATTCACACAACTTGGTACTAGTATAGATAGAACACGCTACGTACTGAACACCTGGCGAATCCGCAGCTTAGGTAGGTACTGGTAACCAGAATTATTCGCGTTGGTCAAAACGGGGTAAATATAAATAGGCATTGCTTCACGCACGAACCAGGGCAGTATTGGAGAAAATTTTTTTCGATGGCAAGTACATGAGCAGGTACAATATTTTTGTATGGTTTCGTCTATTTCATAGTATAAAAAATATCACTTGATCGATGGGCGTGGACTTTTCAAAGAACCCGAAATCCAGAAGTTTACAAAAACACAATTGGATTATATATTTAAGTATAGAAAATAGTTTTTGAAGTGAAACTTCTATAGCCCCGCTGTGTAAATGGATTTCGGATGAAACGGAAATGATGATTACTGCACCTGCGACGCATCACCAGCGCTCATTGGCCGCTTTGATTATGATGTCACTTTTCAAGTATTGGTTGTGATTGTTTTGGTAATAGTTTCGCATCTATACCGCGTGTAAACTGCACTCGATTTTTTTTTTGAAACAGGGAATTCACTTAAAGAGTGCTTTGTTTTTACTTTATATTTACCTAAGGGAACGTACCCATACTACGTGACACTTTTAGGGGGGGGGGGGTCTTCAAAATGTCACGCTCCATACAAATGAGCGGCAGGTTGCTTAGGATTTTGGTCACCGGGGGGGGGGGGGGGGGGGGGGTTAAAAATTGCAAAAAGTTGGTCACGTAGTATGGGTACGTTCCCTAACTTAGTATTGTGACAGATTCTGTGGTAGATGACAGGAATGTACAATAAAAATATTTCATCGCAATGATAATGACAGATTAGGTACCTAGTGTTAAATTTAGATAAATATGTGAAGGAGAGGAATTAATAATATAATGTGTAGGTATAAGAAGAAGAAAAATGGTACATTTTTAGACATGTTTTAAAATATGATGATTAGCACTTCATAATATAATTCGTATTTATTTGCAACCTTTACCCACCGCAAAAAATCTAAATGTCTTTTATTTATCTCGCTGAGATTTGAACCTGCAAACTCTTGGCTCAGAGACAAACATCTTTGCGCTACTATACCACTCACGTAGGTAGGCTAAAATAAAAAAAAAATGCATAATATACCCACCATTATTTTTTTACGCGAAACTACTTTTCTTTTATACCGTAATCCATCGATATATTCAATGCCGTAATCTCATTGTGTCAAATCAGAAATAAATAGATATGGGTATTTCAAAGGAGGAAAAACCAAAAATTAGTACTGTATCGAGTATTAGGTAGGTAGGTACCGAAAGACACTTGTGAAAATTGGGGCCTGCGAGTGCGTTTCGGCCCTTCTCAAATAACAACGGTTAGGTAGGATCGGTGGAAAGGACGGGGGACAAAATTATGACACCCCCAGATAGAATAAGCGACTAATTTATGCAATACGAGGGTATTCATGTGAGATCAACATACTGGACGTCAAAGGGTGAAAATAATCGAAATTTAGGTACCTCTAATATACTTATAGTACGTAGGGAGGTAGGTACCTACTCACTATTGCACTGCGTGATTTCCGTTGAATCATTTTTTCATGCAGCTCGAATAAATGTGTAACATTATTATAAGACGAAAAACTAATTCGTTATTAGACAACTAATTCATTATAAGTTATAAGCACCCTTGGTTTCTTTCCTCTTGTTACTTTAATTGATACTTTTTAAAATGCAACCGATGAACTTAATACCATAACAACAATATTTACAAATAGGCGCGTAACGCCCGATCAATCGGGTATGCACATGCACAGTAACGAGTTAAAACTGTTAAAAGTGATGCTGTAAAAGTATTTAAAGTTTTTTATTAAGATTGACTTACCTCCTTGCATTTGTCGAGAGTATTATCTTCACAAGATTGCACTTTGGAAGCACTGGATAGAATATTATCACAAGGTTTATCTAAGTCAAGTAAACAGTCTTCAGATTTGGAATTTCTTTTAGAAGTATCATCAGCGACGGCAGTCTTAATAGTTTCAATAATAACAGACACATTTGGTTCTGAAGCTGAGTTTTTAATTGTTTCCAGTCCATTTGAGCGAAATTTCCACCGACTTGTCATAGGCGATGTAGGTGTGGATTTTACGTCAGATTCGATGTCTATTTTTGAGGATAATTTGTTTTTTATCTCACTGATCACTAAAGAATCACTCATTTTAGTAAGTTATCACAACTTGGAATATATTTTATTAAAAAGAACAAGCAGTTTCAGTCATAAATCGTTATAATTATCGCCCTAAAATCTACTGCCAATGCGGCGTGTTGTAAAAAATCGATATTTTGGCAACCGTTCCTTCGAACCATAGACATCACATTGTTTACCATTCTGATCACATGTTTTATTTTGGTAGGCCGAGAAAATATTGTTTGCAATGAAGTTCGCACGCCCTTTTGCACGATCTGTGTGCAATTTCACACTGCAATAAAATAGTGACACTTCACAACAGTGAACAATCATGAAAAGCGGGTTGTCTTGTATTTGCTCGGCTGAAAATCAACCTGTTTACGAGTGTGTTATTATAGTTTATAGTACAACACAACACAGCGTGAGACTGCGAGAAACTTTATTTTTGTGTAACAACGTCAAATTTGACAAAGCGAAAGTGAATTGTCAAGAACGGAATAGTCTGCCGGTTTATGTATTTACTCTCTGTTCCACATCAATAGAAGTTATATTTTACTGTTTTATGTGATTAGTTCCCAAATATTATTTCAAGATGATACTACCGTTTCCCATAAACTACTCAATTTTATTATTTTGTTTAATTTTAAAAGTCAATTCTGATCAATCAGAATCGTGTGGTTGTTCCATTGGAAGATCCAAGTCTAGTGAGTGTAATAGTGAGGGAGATGTAGCGCATAATAAATATAGTGAAAATCCTGCAAATAGTGAGCAATGTTCTTTACCAGAGAAGCCCCTAAAAAGTTCAGAAAACGTAGAACCCACATCAAAGTTTACACCGGGAAGCAAAGAGGAAGTCTTGTCTAAAATGTCTCTTATTCCCGGAGGAGAGTACATTGTGGGAACAAATAAACCAGTGATTGTTGCTGACCGAGAAGGTCCTGCAAGAAAAGTTATCTTAAAATCTTTTTATATCGATAAGTACGAAGTCTCCAATGAAGAGTTTGCTACATTTGCAGCTGCAACTGGTTACAAGTCCGAAGCGGAATTATTTGGAGATAGTTTTGTATTTACACTGTTCTTAAATGAAAGTGTGAAGAAGGAGTTGGAAGATTACCGAGTGTTACAAGCTCCGTGGTGGTATAAAGTAACCGGTGCGAGTTGGATGCAGCCTGAGGGAGAAGGCTCGTCATTTTTAGGTTAGTCTATATGTCTTTGTTTTTATACTAAATACCACTATCAAATCTATAATAGTGAATGTTATTTTGCCACATGTATGAGCCAGTTTCTTGAAAATACAATCATGACTTTTCAAGCTGGTGGCACAAAACTATCATTTTATTTTGAATCTTATTTTAATGTGTAATAAGATTCAAACCATATCGGTAGTTTTGCGCCACCCTTTATTTACTTCTTCGTTATCTATCACTGTTTGACTCTCTGAATATATTAATATGCCCCAAAAAAGCATTTGTTTCTTCACTCTGAAATGCAGGTTTGCAGTATTTGCTTAACGTAACATGATTGTTTCACCGTTATAAGATCCCTTACTAATATTTTTACTGAGGTTGTGTCACCAAAACTAAAGTGTGTGAGTGTTCGTTCAAGGCACATCGTTGACTGGATGATAGTGGGCAGCGATGTGCGTTTCCGAATCTTGTCCAAACAACCACATTCCGACCAAAACTTTAGGAAGTTAATGTGAATCATCCTATCTATACCAGAGGATATTACAATGGTGAAACTACTTTACCAACCAACCGGATAATACAGACTGTTTTCGGTCTATCAGACATACCTAGGTGTCCACTGTGCATTGTTTTATTTAAATGATCTAATCATTTAGTCAGCTGCCCACTCGACACAGAAACATTGATCAACTGTTGTTCATTGCATTTTTTTGCAGTTGCTCAGCTTATTAGACATTTAAATGCTTGGGTTGCCGGCAACAAAATTTCCCTATTGCAGCTTAGAATTGTTTGTTTATAGATCGAATGTCCCATCCTGTGATCCATGTGTCGTGGAATGATGCCGTTATGTTCTGCAACTGGAGAATCCGGGGAGGGAGATTGCCTTCCGAGGCCGAGTGGGAGACTGCCTGCCGTGGAGGAAGGAAGGATAAACTCTTTCCGTGGGGAGATAAACTAATGCCGCAAGGAAAGCATCGGTATGGTCATAATCTTTAAATTCCATGTTCAATTCTGTATTAAAAATTAATTCATTGTTCTTTAAAATTGATAACAATTTACCTAGTGTACGAGACGTTTGTACATAAACTGTAGAAACAAATAGGGAGCTGGACACAATGATACGCCAATGGAATTTGGTACCTCAATGGTCTTTGGGTGAATTTACTACTTGATAAATGATTCTAGGTAAAATGGCCAAAATTGAATCTAATACTGAATTTAAAAATGTGTTTTGCACTTTGGAGAGTTTTTGGAGACTGGGGGTTCAGGATACTGGGAATACTGGGAGAAAGGTGAAACTGAATTTAGTACTGGTTAAAACACTTTTAAAGGTTTGAACTTGGAGACTGGTTTCTTCTTGGATTGTAGTTTTTAACTGACTGATTTGTCGTCTGTATTTATAGGGAAAATCTGGGTTGGACTTGTAGGGCACAGAACCTCCCTATTTTTTGTAGGGTGTTTGTGTTACCTATTTTTCCTGATTGCTATGATTTGCAGTCAGATGTGTTAACCCCTTGTTTGCCGGGGTATTTGGGGTTGGTTGTCCACCAATTAGCGTTCGCAAAAAACGGCATCCATGACACCCAATTACATTTCGTGTCCAGCGATTCTGACAGTGTCCTTGAGAAATTTTGAACAATAGAAAGGTCAAAATCGTAATTAAAGGAATTTTTCCCGCGCATGGGCACGAACTGCGCACATTCCTGCGCTCCGGTAAATTATTAATATAAATTATTTGGAGTGACCTGGCGCATTGCGGTTTTCTCTATGGTAAAGGGCGATAATAGAGCAAGCGATTCTGACCGTGTTCTTCATACACTTTCTTTATACATAAGGGTCAAAATCGCATGTAAAATCTCAAACACACCGGTGCACGAACGGCATTCTAGCGGTTAAAATTGATAGCCATTACCAAGACAGTCCCGATCCCCAAATCCAAAGTCACCTAGACATCATTTTATGTGATAACATTATGGTTATTTACATTTTTAAGTACTTTCCAGCTACAAAAATTATATCATTTATAACTTCTTTGCCTGCAACATTATTCTCCATACACACATGTTAAGGGACATACCCACTTGACTTACTTTAACCATTGATTCCTGACATTATTTGGAGTTGAAAATGTAAATAAAATTTTGGAATCCGGTAACCTTTTTTTTCATCTAAAAACATAAAAATCGTTAGGTATTGGACAGTTAGGGTTGGGGTGAGAGGTTGGACGGTTACGTTGATGGTGAACATCACAAAAATCACCGGAGACCAAAATTTCATTTACATTTCTTAGTCCAAATAATTTCAGACATCGCTGGTTAAAGAAATTTAATCCCAACACCCTGCATAGTGGCGATAAGTTGAGTGATTATTGAAAAGCAGTTAGTTGTGGTGACTTGCTTGCTTTCCAAGTTTAGTGATAATTGCAAAACAGTTCTTTGTAATCGTGTTTATCTTAACCCCTCCCCAACTTAAGCAGATATATGCGTTAAGAATACGACAGCAGTCAAGCACAATGCACAATAAGCGTGTTTATACGTCAGCGCGTGTGTCTCCATAGAAATCGTTCCAACTCTGTTATTGTTTTAGTTACATCCCTAAAACAAAAAGTGAAAGGTAGATAGTAGATCAAGCTGTACATCCCTATTCAAGTTGTCCATAGAAATACATAACAGGAATCAGCTGTCAGTCGCGTAATTGACAAAAATATTTACCCGCGCAAATTTACTACCGGCGGCTCCACCGCGCTCCACATTTAAAATTTTTATTAAATATTTTTATATGAAATGATAAAAAAGTGAGTGGACAAAAGTGTTTATTTCACACATATACAATAGAATAAGTATTGTTGTTTACATAATCTGTGATTTTAGTACCGTTTTCACATAAAAACATTGTGTGAGTTATTTTTAACCTATTTTTTATGTTTGCATTCTAAATTTTAATATTTACAAATGCTAATTTTTATTTGTAATATAATAATTTGAAAGCTTATTTTGTAACCTTTCTAAAACAGTTTTTACTATTCGGCTATGTTCAGAAATGTTTCATTTATAGAGCTTTAATTGTGAAGTGGTAATAACAAAAATTTTTTGTAAAATCTCATTTCTTTAGAGACAGTTTAAGTGCTTAAATGGCAATTTTCGGAGGGGTTAAGCGTCCCAGAGATCGTCAATACCAATTGTCGATTTGTATGTGAATTTACATCACTGTTCGTTTACAGAGCGATTGACAATAACTGAATGACTTCTCATTGACAGGGTAATTTTGATTGAGCGCCTTGACAAACAAGTGGCAATTGATATTAACTATGGGGGCTTTAACATTACTTAATTAACTGGCAACATTGATTTTGTTAGAAAAAAATTTACTAATTCTATTTACAGCGAACTTTAGTGGTCAAAAAATGTTTCAGATTCAATTATTGTAAACTTATAAATTTTATATTGCTAACAAAAAGATTTTTAAAGGACCAACATATGGCAAGGAAAGTTTCCAGAGGAGAATTTGGGAGAAGATGGCTTCCTGGGAACAGCTCCGGTAGACCAATTCCCTGAGAACAGCTACGGCCTCTACAACATGGCAGGAAACGTCTGGGAGTGGACCAGCGATTTTTGGGCTGATAAAAAGGTATATTAATTCTACAGAGTATTTTACCAGAGGGTCAAATTTCAAATAAATGGAATATTTCTGAATGTATCCGAAAATTAAAAACTATTTTGGAAAGGTGATGTTATACACTTTAAAATTTTATATTTCGAAATAAGTATATAATTTTTGAAATATAAAATTTTTGCATGCAAACATAA
Source organism: Limnephilus marmoratus (assembly GCA_917880885.1). Taxonomy (NCBI): domain Eukaryota; kingdom Metazoa; phylum Arthropoda; class Insecta; order Trichoptera; family Limnephilidae; genus Limnephilus; species Limnephilus marmoratus. Next base: position 11,386,973 of record OU862908.1, read on the forward strand.
AAAGTTTTAAAAATGGCTCACCTTACATTATTTCTAACTAAAATTACTGGTAACGAAAAAACATAAAACACATACATAATTTATTAGGGAAATGTATTATAAACATTATCATCAATTCATTTTTCTGTCTTTTCATGAAAAAATTCTCAAAGTTTCATAATTTTTTTTCAAATTATGGTCGAAACTTTGGATTCATAAAGGTGCACATTTTAATTATTTTGAGGTTAACTTTTAGATTCTAATACGAAGCGCGGTATTTTCTCTTTCTAACACCGTTTAGATCATTTTTCTAACCGTGATAGTAAGGGAGACACAACAATTTCTATGAGACCTATATGTTCCGAAAATCGAACAAATAGACCTGTCTGGTTAATTGGTATAAATTGCTTCCTAGGTTAATAAATTTTTTAAAAATATGTCTAGACCACAAGCAAAGGGTTATGCTATGCACTGAAAGGGCGTAATTTATTTGTGGGCATATTTATCGGTAGCTTGCCACACCGCACTGGCCTCCTACGGCCCAGTCACAAAGATGGCTCAAAGTGACAGGAAATTTATTTTTGAAGAAAATAATTCAATAAAAAACATTACTAACCTTCCCAAAGGTGCCCACCTCATCATGGCCAGATGAAATGAAGTAGCTTCAACGAGACAGTAAAAACACCAAGTTACAAAATAAACAAAAGAATGATCAGTGAACATAAGACATCAAAGTTATTGCGTTGATGATCTCACAGCCAAAACTATTATTGTGATTAATTTTCAGACTTGCCGTGTTCATCATCAGGGCAGATGTGCACACTGCAAGGTTGTCTGAAACGCTGTTTCAAGGAGGAGGAAGTGCAACACAGCATAATACCCCAAGAATAATAAAAATTATCATTTACTTTCTTTACAGACTAACGAAAGGGTAAAGAAAGGAGGATCATATCTCTGCCACGAGTCCTACTGCTATCGGTACAGATGTGGTGCAAGATCACAGAATACTGCCGACTCTTCGGCTGGAAATCTAGGATTCAGATGTGCATTGAACGCTTAGTTCTCAAAATACCATTTTTATAATGATATTGGAATTACAGATCTATATTTTAACGATATTGGTTATATGTATATTATTTTCAATTTGTTTTATTTTAATAAGTCAGGAACGCCTCATTACATATGTCTGGCAATGTTGTAGGTAGCTTTAAAAAAAGCTTATGGGTCTGAGTGGTTAATCTAATTGTGTGTAACTAGCAGTTAAAAACCCGTTGCACAGGTTCTTACTGCTAGGCCCTGCGGGTGGCTTTTGTTTCGGCTTCGCCCAGTTAGTGTTGATGACCATTTTATAACTCCAGTAGGAACTGGTTCCAAAAATAGCCCGTTACTCGGATCCACTGTCATCCAGTGATAGCTAGTCACCGGGACAAAGTAACCGGTACGAGCAATGACGTAATATGTAATAAATAGCCGCATGATACAACTAAGTACTACCGTCACTCTTTCAAGAGAAACCAGAGTACCGGATCTAAGCAAATTTTTTATATAAATCAGGTTGTTGTAATTAAAGTGGCGCTATCTATATGCGAGTTTTGTAATTTATCCGTACTAATATAATGTCAGAAAAAACTCGCGGGAACATATTATATTATGCATACCTACATAGATTAGATATAATTAATACTGTTTGGTGATAGATGGCAGCACTTACGTTTGTATCTATTTGTGAATAGCATGTGTACGCAGATGCAAGGGTAATAATACTGTTAAATTACTTTGTGCAGCACAATTACATTAAAGCAGTGAAATTATTTATTTAACTCGGCAATGGTGAGGTGAGAAAATCTGACTATCACTTATTTCTACTTAACTTTTTCCACGCGATCGTAACAACAGTTGATACGGCAAAAAGCCACGCCTCACACGCGCCCGTATCAGCCCTTGTTACGCTAACTTCGACTGCCGATATCACAGCGCTACTATGTCACAGTATTTTATCCCGCTCGCTAAGGCATTTTTGTAACTATCACGATGCTGACACCTTCGGGCATATTTCGAAAGTAAAATTGTATTTCGTAAAAAACATCTATAATCAAGTGAATGTATTCCTCGTACCTTTGAATGCAAAGTTCTCAATTTACTCCACAGATGGCGCTAGTAGTTTGCGCACGCGCATCTATGCGATTCCGAGTGACCAAATTGGACAAGCGTCGATAACATTTATTATCGAGATCGCGCGTATTCGCACACGTTTGTTTATGATGTGAAAGTGTGATTTTGAATTTACATAAAAATTTTAAACCGGTCAAATGCCGGGATATTTTGCGGAAATTCGCGGAACTACACTAAAAAACCACCACTTTGAATTTTGAATTGAATATTTTAAGCTATGGTATATTTTATTGACTGCAACACGTTCACAACACAATAAACTATCCACTGAAACCACATTACTTGCATTTATCACGTAAATTAATAGGTTTTACGATGTTTTATTCGCGAATCAAATACATCGCGATAGTGATTTCGACCGTTAATTTCACGGTAAATCTGACAGCGCATTGTCATAGAAGAAATCGTCTTATAAATATTCCAGTGTGGCAATTCGAGTGAAATCTTTAACACTACCTAGAGTAATGATGGCGCAAGCGATTTTGACACTGTTTTTCATACAAATTCGTGCATATAAGGGTCAAAATCGCAGACCAAAAGTTTTGCAAAGACAATATATTTCAAATATTTGAATTATTTTCTCGCGCATGCGCAAATGACTCATGCGGTTCCAAGGCCCGGCACGTCACCGGTTTTTTAGTGTCATCAGAAGTTTTAGAACTTGTTAATACGAATTAATAATAATAAGTGATTGAGGTACCACTTGTGTCTATCAACGCAGTGTCCTGAGTACACGCACACGGATAAATGGCGCCGTCCTTAAAATAATATGGGTACGTTTTTTACGTTTTTTATAAACATCTAGGAGTGTTTACAGACGACGATTTGGTTTCAAATTGTAGATAATAATCTCATCTGTTTATATAGTATGATAAATCATGCCATAATATGCTGTAATTTGACATAAAATAGGTTGGATAGGTATTTGAAATATGACATATACATGTACCGCGTATGGGTATTGAAAAAACGGAGTAGTTCAACGCAGGGAAAAGGTTAAAAAGGAAATTTGATAACTTATAATATTATGTTATAAAAAAAGACTATCATTGTCAGGGAAAGACATAGAAAATAGCTTATAAAACATTTTTAAACCATCTCGAAGATATATTGGAGTGTGTGACACCCCACATCACTTAAGCGTACCGTTAGTTATGTGTATTATTTATTATTCACATAGCAATCCGCACGTTCAGTTTTATGTTGAGTTTTGATACAGAGTACTTAAAACATAATAAATCAATATGAGACTGAGACTAGACTGATTAAGAACTTAGTTAGAATTTCAGCTTGTTCTTCCAATCTGTCTTCCCACTGGAACATTCCAAAAAAGTTCACTGTTCTGTAATATGTTTCTACAACCTCTCTAGATATATTGCACATCCCATTGAAAAATGTTGTAAGTCAAAAAAGTAAATTTTACATGAGAGCGGAAACAAATTGTGATTGATGAAACAAGCGGTCCTGTCGAAAAGAGATACTAGCGACATCTCGTGGAGATAGAATGATCTAACTTAAAAATGGTTTTCGTGGGGCATAGATAATCACAATCACTTTACTATTCAGAGAAATAATTGAAATTTTGACGTACCACCCTTTTCCACAGCATGTGCAAAATATGTATATTTATTTGAACTATTTTGTTTTATTTTTTGGTCACCAGTATTATTATATTTTACATTATTGAATAAGAAATTTACGTCTATTAGCCAAAGTTTATGGTAAGATTTGGTGACAAGGTCTTTTCAAAAATCAATTATATATGTAATCATACATATTATTATCGTTGGGGTGCAATAATATAATGAATTATATTTGTATGTATAATAAAGTACATGTTAAATTTAGTTTCTACAAGGTACGGATTAACACACTGATTTATAATAATTTATGCATAGTGAAGAGTCTGCACTATAAACCTTTACATTATTTTATCGCACACCCAATGACTGAATTACGGTTTAATGTAGGTTCTATGTATTGACAAATATGAATTTATTTTTATGAAAAATGTATTTACCGATTTCTTAAATAAATTTCTTACTAAAAACATTATTTTATTACCAATGATTGTACTTGTTATATTTTTATGACAATTTATAATTTGGGAGGCGGGTATGAGAACCCCCGCCCCGGAAACCATTTATTATCCAAATCTACATTCAAAGGTCGAATTGGATGACCAACACCCCTGACAAAGGTCCACCCCAAGTGGTTCGCTAAGCTTGGTGACTTACGGCCGTTCTTAACTTTTCGATCGACCAATCTGAGTCTACCGTCAGCTAAGCGATTTGTAAGTATTTTAAAAGTAACGCAATTCTCGTTGTTCTCAAATATTTTATCGTTGAATATCTTGAGTGACCCCGCCCAAAATGGCATCAAATTAAAAACTTTCGATGTTAAATTAATATTAAAGAGCTAAATATTGTATTTAATATTAACACACATAATTTCTTTTAAATGCTGTTATTTTTTTATTTTTTTTATTTTTTTTTTTTATTTATTAACAGAAACAAACAGTACAAAAGATAATTTGTTTAAAAAATTACAATTTATAAGTATATTACATGGTAGGTACCTATTATGTGTTTCATTGTAGTGTCTTATTTATGGTATGCATATTAAGTAATTACCGGGTGATGTATGTAGTGGGAAGGTGTGAGTTGGTATGCACCTTTATTCGAGGACCTTCACAGGCCTTTAGACCCAGAATCCGAGGACTCACACGAATCCGAGGACGTCCTCGGATTCGAAATGCGAAAAACTGAATATGTACCTATAATCTATGCGTTCTGATTGGTCAACTGTCGAAATTTTGGGCCAATCCGAGAGAGTCCTCATTTTCGTGGTGAAAAATATCGTGTTTAATTTGGCTAGTGTTTCATTAGTACGGGTGTGTGACCACCAGGGCGGCGCCGCTAATGCTGGAAATCACACACAGACCCTAAACCGAGGACTCTCTCAAAGTCCTCGGTTTCGTGTTAAAGGTGCCGATCACCGGAATGTGAACACCAGGAGGCGCTGCAAGCTCGAGTGTCAAGAAATCTCACCTGCGCCCTAAACCGAGGACCCGTCGTTCGAAATTCCTACGTGCATGTGAATATAATAAGTTATTGATTGTGCCGACAAGGAATTCAGTTTTTGACAGTTGAAACAAAATTCAATATTGCGTTTAGTTCGTATTGTGAACTATGTTCTGTAATACTGTTTAATTCGCTGTACGGTATTGTAATATTTAATAAGTAATTAGGACACCTGCTAAAGTATTTGATTAATCCGCGTCATATATTCTTCTTTCACTCCATTCTTCGTTAATCCGCTCTATGACCCTATTACCTACACCTCACAAAAACGCCTCTGTCTGAATAGGCCACTTGCATCACGTTTTTTAAAAAAAAATTCCGGTTTAGGCAAATATTCTAAGACATTCTGTATTTTTTTTTTTAGTCGTATTTTTGAAACCCAGGGGATTTTTTGAAAATTTCAATTCGAAAAACCAGACCATTTTTTATAAACCGGAAAGACGGGACATATTATTTTTATAGGTGTGAAAAAACGATAATTACATAGCCGAAAATCGTTTTCCACACGAATGGCACAGGAGGCATACCAAAAATATTACATCTCATAAATATTTTTATCCTTGATCCATCTATTTATCATAAATCATTATAACGTACAGCGTCTATATTACTAAATTCAATGTAATATACTTGTACATGTAAATTATAATAATAATAAGAATATTATAAAATTTTATTTTGTTAAAATCAGCACCATAATCATTATACCTCTAAAACACGTACCGACATCATCTTCACGTTCTGAAGAGAACCCCGTACATCATTAAATGTATGGGGTTCTCTTCAGAACATCTGTCAAAAAGTGAAACCAAATGATAAGTTCGCAGAGAAATCTAGCGAATGAATTAAAAAATTCGCCGAACCCCGTACATCATTAAATGTATGGGGTTCTCTTCAGAACATCTGTCAAAAAGTGAAACCAAATGATAAGTTCGCAGAGAAATCTAGCGAATGAATTAAAAAATTCGCCTGAAATCAAAGTGGTGCCATATAAAAAAATAAGTCAGTGTGGAATTTTACAAAATTAATTGGAACATTTTCGGAGACGGGACATTTAGTGACATGTAGTGACGTCACGAGCCCAAATAATGGATTTATTTATTTAAAAATAAAAATAAACTGTACATTTCTAAACAATTTTACTAACATTTTCTTAATCTTAGTAAAAAGATCTATCCACGTGAATTTTTCCCGGTCGTTATGAAATCCATGCAAGTGGCATATTAAGGACAAGGGAAGAATATCGCCACCTGGATGGGTGATGTTGTCAAGCGGGTTAAGGAGGACCTGTAGGAAGGGTTTTATTAATGCGGATCTTGAAGAGTCGGAAAAAATTACTGAAAAAATTACCAAACGTTTCGTAACATTATAATAAAAAAAAACATACAAAATCGTTAAAAAAAAATTTATGGTTTTTTAGGTAGTCTGACAAAAAAATTAAGACAACAAAGTCGTTTATAACTAAAATTATTGAACCAATATTCTTTCCTTCCAGGCATGATGAAATTTAAATTAATTTTTCGAAGAAAACTTCTTCTAACCCGTCTGCTTGTTTAGGAACAAATACATCCCAAAACACGTAATCGCGTTATACTTTCATAAGACCAAAAACGTCCCGAGCGACCTTACATTTTTAAAGCTATTTATCACTCTTCCACTCATGCAAACATATGTATTTTTTCTTTTAACCAGAAAGAGAACGAAATAATGCTTCTTATTGTCTTTGAAATATGAAAGCTATCTTGTATAGATATTTTACAATCTCGATCCAAAGTGACAGTTTCAGATTTTACGCGCAAAACTGAGGCTTGCGTATTGTGAGGTGTGAATATATTGAACCAAGCAGATGGGCTAAAAGGTTGTTATTTTGTGATGTCATTATTTATTTATTAAAAGAAAATAACTTAGTTTACATCACTTTATTTTTTTATTATATTTTATACTATCAACATGTTTCGTGAACCATGTTGATAGTATAAAATATAATAAAAAAATAAAGTGATGTTAACTAAGTTATTTTCTTTTAATAAATAAATTTAAATTGCTGTAAATATTTACTGGTTGGAGATTTATGTACATATATATACATATTCTAAAAGGGAATTAAATTCTTTACAACTTCTTTCAAGTGAATTTCTATGTGTGATGAATATTTTAGACGATATGAAGTAACGTTTGATGAAAAATGTGAAGTAAAATGATTTTTTCGAAAATATCCACATTTGTGGAGCGTGTAACTCAAAATCGGCTGGGATTTAGAAAATGACATATAGAATAAAATTTGTAGAGAATTTTATAAGCTTATTTCCTCTGCGACGCACCGTTTTTGAGATACAAGCGGAAACCCGAAAATTGGGATCTTCCCCCCCCCTCCCCTCTCCCTCCCTAGCTCACCACCTAGACGTCAGGACTTTTAGTATGTTCACACCCTACGCACCCTAAACAAGTTTCTGAAGGAATCGCTTAGGTCCCTGCTCACGCACTCTACACCTCCTTCCTTGACTGGACTAACAATCATAAGTTCTTTATAATATAATACAATAATATCGCACGTAATACCCGTTGACTAATGGTTGCATTTTGCGAGAGACACATGGTATCTTGTTCAAACCCTAAGTGAGAATACTATTTCGCTGGAGACGTGTCATCGGAACAGTTCGGATGTTTTCGGTACTTTCCGTATTGCGACCGCTGATTACTAGCCGATCTGCTGTTGCACCGGGCGCGCGGGTGGAGGGGTGCACTGCCTGTCGGGTGTCAGCCGTAATGATCTCTTACCAAATTCATATATTTAGATAGGTAATTCAATTTTATTTTGAACCTTTTTTTAAGTTTTGTGCAAATTTATATTTTAAATAAAATATTTAGGAATACGATGAAGCGTATAATTTTGTTGCCTGTTCGCCGCACGGGTGAACGTTAGGACGAGCCGCGCCTGCTTCCAAGATACGTGTAAGAAATTTGTTCCACACTATTTCGAGGACCCAAGACTTCCAAAAACTACAGACCACTAAAACGAGGACCTTCCGAGATCCGTGTATTTTACGTATGTGTAATCCTGAATACGTGGACAGGCCTCGGATATGGGAAGTCCTCAGTTACCGGGTGTGTATTCCGGTTTTTTGAGGACCGTTTTCTAGGTGCTTACCGGGTGTATGATGAAACCGAATAGACAGCAACGATCACGATTAACTTGAGTATACGTATAAGTGTAGAATACATGTCTACTTTATATAATATAACAGGACCTCGAATTCGGGTAGCCAGTTGAAGTCCTCGAAATCGGGATTGGACAAACAAGGGTGTGTGTGAGTGTGTGAGTATGTGTGTATGTATGTGTGCGCATTGAACAAATTATAATATTCGCAAGATGCTCTTTTTAAATTTGGGCAGTGAATCAGAGAAAATGTCGATGTTGGAATTTAGACCAATAATATTGAACTTATGAAGAGCACGATTGATTGGTGAATTAGATGCTGCATTTGTCTTGTAATTAAGCGTGTGGAATAGTTCTGTATGACGTGTACGTCTTAAGGGTATATTAAAATTAACTAGGGAAAGAAGTTCGGTACAGTCAATGTTATTATTTAAAATTTTGTGTATAAATGTCAAATCAGCTATTGCTCGCCTTTGTTGCAATGTTTGAAATGTGCATTCAAAGTTATTGTTGAATTTAAAGGTGAGATATTTTATAAATTTGTTTTGAATATTTTCTATGCTATCTATGTATACTTTGTATTGCGGGTTCCAAATTGGCGAAGCATATTCCAGTGTACTTCTGACTAATGCAAAATATAACATAGAAGAACAAAACCAAGCATTTTATATGACCTGTGAACGATTGAGTCGATGTGCTTATTAAATATAAGTTTGCTATCGAGGTACACACCAAGATCTTTACATTCCGTTTTCGAGATGACAGGTTCATTATTGAGTGAATAAGAGTACTTAATAACATGTTTATTTCTGGTGAATGTCATAGTATGACATTTGGAAACATTGATATCTAAACAGTTAATTTTGCAATACTTGCAAAGCCTATCTAGATCACTTTGTAACGCATCACAGTCAGAAAGAGAATGCACAACTTTGAATATTTTCATGTCGTCAGCGTAAAGCACAAATTCGGAATTTTGAAAGCATGATCCAATGTCGTTTATATAAATGTTGAAGAGAAGCGGACCTAGGTGGGAACCTTGCGGGACACCGGATATTACCTCCATAGACTTAGAGTAGACACCGTTGATTAATATTACCTGATTGCGATTACTAATGTAGGACTTAATCCATCGCCATGTATACCAAGTAGGATAAGTTTTTTCAAAAGAATTGAGTGAATTACGCGGTCAAAGGCCTTAGAGAAGTCTGTATACATAGTATCAACTTGCTCCTTATCGTCCATCTTGCTGTGCAAGAAGTTAATGAAAAGGGCGAGGTTGGATGTTGTAGACCTACCTTTCATAAATCCGTGCTGATTCGGCATAATGTTTGTCGAAATAGTCGAGTACAATTGATCAAAGACGATTTTTTCAAGAACTTTGCTTAAAATAGGGAGTTGGGAAATTGGTCGGTAGTTTTTAACGTCGTGCTTATCACCATTCTTAAAGATTGGTGTAATGACAGCTGATTTCCACATGAGAGGAAACGATCCTTCCGTTAGTGACTTTTTATAGATGGCGCAAACCGGTAGACAGATATATTTACTGCAGTTGCGTATAAAAATTCCAGGCAGCCTGTCTATTCCTGGTCCTTTATTAATGTCTATGTTTGATAGGTACTTTAAGGTGATTTCTTCGTTTATTCTGATTGAGGATATTAATGTGTTATTAAGAGGATCTTCCTTACTATCAGCATCATGAGTTGGAATTTCATTTGTAAAGACCGTTGAGAAGTAATCAGCAAAAAGGTCAGTAACTTGTTTGCTGTCATGTGCTGTTGTGGAATTATACGTCATGTGTTCTGGTATAGTGGGAGATTTTCTTTGTGTCTTAACATAACACCATATTTTTTTAACATTATGTTGTATGTCGGATTCCAATGTAGCAATATAGGTTTTATGAGTAAGACTAGAAATCTTCTTTTGTCTTTTGCGGAGTAATGCAAAAGATTGATAATCCAATGGATTCTTGTAGCGTTTCCAGGCACGAAAAAACTTTAATTTTTCTTTCGTTATATTAATTAAAGCCGCCGAATACCATGATGGAAATTTTGTTGATCTAGTTACTTTCTTTGGAACCAGATCATCTATTAGGGCATTAATGATTCTATAAAAATTGTGTACCGCAGTGTCAACGTCTTGTGCATTTACAACAGAAGACCAATCACTATTTCTGAGAGCATCATTGACTACTACATAGTTAGCTTTGTTAAACAATTTGATTATCTGTGATTTAAGGCTAACAGCAGGGAGGGGAATATTGAGTTCGACTATGATAGATTTATGATGTGCATCTTCAAATACCAGTGGAGAGTCGGCAGCGGAGACGAAGACTCTGGTGTTACAAAGCACAAGATCTAAAATACGTCCATGATAATTGGAAATTGCATTATATTGTGTTAAATTGGAGAACGAAAGACACCTAAGGAGAGTAGAAGCACAAAGGTCGGTACTACATGGTTGACACGTAGGGTTCCAGTTCACGTTTGGCATATTGTAATCGCCTATAATTAGAAAAATGTCATTTGGATATTCAGTGGTTAAATCAGATATGGCAGTTGTATGACTATTGATGATAGAGAAACGCTGCGCATTAGATAACTTAGGACTAACTCCCGGTAAGTAAGAGCAACAAATATGAACATTCAAAATGCGATGTTTAGAATGTCTTAATAATAGTGAGATCCATATATCCTCGGCTTCTGAAGACCACGATTTTCGTGACCGAACTTTAAAATCTTTTTTTATACCTATAGCAACGCCTCCCCCTTTAGTTTTACCCGTAAGAGTAGTATCTCTGTCATTTCTGTATACGTTGTACCGGCAATCAAAAAGCTCGTCGTCGGATATGCTGTCAACTAACCACGTCTCACTAATTAAGATTATGTCAAATTCATTGATTAGGACATTTTGGTAGAATTCATTAGTTTTGGATCGAAGGCCCCGTGCATTTTGATAAAAAATTATAATGGTGTCATGCATTGTGTGAGTGGAAAATAATTATCTTGATTCGATTTGAAATTGAAAAAATTGAAAATTCAAATTAAAGCATAAGTCGAAATGAGCATACTATGATAATTATTACTCAGCAGCCCAAAGTCCACTGAGGTTAGTATATTTGTCAATTTGCGCAGACATGCATGTATGTGTTTGTGATGTATTGGGTGAGAAGTTGAGTCATGTGTGTGTAAAGTTAAGTTGAAAAATGGTACAAGTTGAAAATCTAAGAAAAAATATAATTTAAATTTAAGACCAATTACTAAATTAAATTGTTCAGAAGGGTTTGAGCAGAGACAAGGATAGCAGGAGAGGTGACATTCTTTCTTAAGTAAATTTTCGAGTTTCGCACCCATAAAAAATCATAATTATTTACATTTTTGAAGTCTTTGGCTGACCTCAACAGTAATTTGTTTTTTCTGGTAAGGTGGTCGTTGATATAAAGTTTACCTCCTGCAACACCTAGGCTCTTACAGTCTACACCCTTCTTCTTTTTAATGGCCGCTATCAGCTCGTCCTTCTTCCTTTTGTTGACGAATTTAGCCACCACGTTTCGAGGGCGGGCGTCACGGGGAGCTGCTGATATTTCCTCTTGAGAATGTCGACGTGGATTGGCTCTAGTAATAAATTCAATGTCATCTTCCTTAATAATCTGACCGACATTGGATGCAATTTTAATTAGAGTGGAAGCAAGGTTTTCGTCTTGCTTTTCAGTCAGACCGAAGATTTCAATATTATTGATGAGCAGCTGTTGTTCTCTATCATTGTTTGTTTTATCCAAATATGCAACGAACTTTTTTAATTCAATTACTTCGGCTTCAAGTTTATCCATTTTTTTTAGTTTTTCTTCCAAAACCAGAATTTTATTGGTGTAGTCTTCAATTGTGCTGTTATTGTGAACGATTGTTTGTTCGAATGAAATCAGTTTTGAATTCATTGAGTGCAGTTGTGAAGAGAGTTTCTTTATTTCGCTAAGAAGAATTGACGAGTCAACAGAGTTGAGATTGCTGGAGAGCGGTGATTGTCCTGTTTTACAAATAGTGCACATCCATGACTCCCTGTTCTCATCAGACATCTTCCTAAAAACGGCAGAGGTGATTTTGGCACAACTGAGATGCATTTGGTTTTTGCAACTCATGCATTTCATACAGTCAGCTGTTTGCACTGACTTGCCACATTGGTTGCAGGTAGAATTCATGGTAACAATAAATAATGTCTGCGATGAAAAATTTTCAATTATAATTTTTATAACCTCCTGCCAATTAAATTCACCAAATTAAATGTTTGTTACACAGAATCACTATTAAAGTAATTGTTTACACACAATATAGCACTTAGCAGTACAGGATAATATTTTTAAACACACTAATAACTTTGACACTTCAAAATGATGTTGTCACACCGGTAGTTGTAGTTGTTATCCATAAACTTGCATTTTTTAAACAAATGTATGAAATATACTAAAAATAAGGTATCAGCTTGACCTTTGTGAAGCTAGCGCCACTCTGTTGACACTTTTTATAACTTTGCTTTGCTCAGTCGAACTTAATCTACATGTCCGCCTTCCTTAGATTAAGCGATGCTTGTTTGTTGGAAAGGGCGTAGTGCATTTGAGCAGTGTTGAACCTTAGTTTCGGCTTAGCAGTTGATTAGTAGGATTGGGAGCAGCGGCCGTTAGACTTGGTGCCTGGGTCAATGGGGTGAGGCTTGTCTAGGTCTTAGTGGTGGACGAGTTTGCTCACCTACTGCGTGGCGGGCTAAATCAGGAAAGACTGATTGAGGAAGACCTTTTGCCTCTCCATCCAGATTTCCCACACATCACCATCAAAGTGGAAAGGATGGATTCATAAGTCCGTCACTCCTGGATTCATTGACCCCCGATTCCTACCCCTCTCTCATTTCTTCCCCTAAAAAGACCCTCCACAAGCATCTCCAAAAATGATATAGACTCAGAGAATTTTTTTCCTCAGCCCCTCCCTTGTGGAGTTTGAAGTCCCCGGCGTTTTCCAGGCTTTACAGAGTTTTTCGAAATCTCATGTAGGTGGTAGTGACCTTCCTCTTGTTTTCAAAGTCCTGTGTGCAAAATTTCGTTAATCTCAGAATAAAACTAGATTTGTATAAACATCACACCACCCACCCGCTACAGACACTCTTATTAGTTATTATAGATTACTAGATGGTACCCGGCATGCATTGCAATGCCATTTAATAAATAAATTGTTTCTCTCTGCGTGTACTTTCCTATTCGTCCCGTTCCCCTTCCTCTCCTGTATCCCCTTCGCCTCTCGCGTTCCCACTCCGCCTCCTCCACATTCCCTCTCCCCCTTCTCCCGTCCCACGAACCTCCCTCCCAGGTTCCCCTCCCCCCTCCTGCAAATTCCCTATCCAAGTTCCCCTCCCGTATTCCATACATTCAGTTTTCAAACAGCTCACATGCCACCTATTGCAATTTTTTTATACAAATTTCATAATGCCAGAGAAGTTTTATAATACCAGTAGTTTATACAAACCTTTTTAACGAACACAAAAAATAAGAATTATCATACATTTCGGTGATAAATTTTTATTTATTTAGATATAGATATTAACTACGACGCCTGAAATAAAATTTCCCGCAAATATATCAACCTCGTTTCCATGGCAACGATTTGTTTTGCTTTTCTCAGGAAATTTATTTGACAGAAAACGTATAATAAATATATAATATAATAACGTACAATAATTTCATAACGCCAGAGCTTACCATTATATACAGCTTATATTACTCGCTGATAATGTAGCTTTCTATTGGTGAAAGAATTTTTAAACTCGGTTTAGTGGTTTAGGCGTGAAAGCATGACAAACAAACACACACTTTTGCATTTATAATATTAGTATGGATTATTGGAATTATTTCTGTTGAAAGCTGCTATGTACCAGGTACCAGGACAAAAGAGAAATGTTTTTTTTTTGCAATGAAATACTTTATATTTTCATAATAACTATCACAAGAGATATATTATTATCAATAACAAAACAAGTTTAATTTTTATACAATTTAATCAAAGTTTGTAAAATCTACAGTAAAAAATAAATCATTTAATTAACATATTTATTCTATCAACAACTTCCTTGGAACCCAAAGTTTTTTTGTTAAAGAAATACTTACATAACATATTATTTTAGATACGGACATAATGAATGGAGAAAACATATTAATATATTTAAATAAATTTTATTGACCTTGATAAAAACAAAAATCTTTCAAATACAGCGAACATATTTTGTGGTATCATTTTAATTAAAAAATATCAACACTTAGTTTTACCCACTTTTATTGTTTAAAACATTTTAACATTTTCATAAGCAATGCTCACTCGGTGCTGAGTAAACTCTGAAAAAGTAAGCATTGCTAAGGAAACATGTTGGATTTTTAAATAATAAAAGTGGTTAAAACTTAAAACTAAGTGTTGATTATTAAAAAAAAAGTTACTATTTGCATTTTTCAAACTAAGCATATTTTATTAAATTAGTACGTAGTCATCTATTGTGCAAAAATCGAAATTTGGTGCAGTGCTAAAAAAAGCAATTTAATATGAAAAACAATTTCACACATACTTAGTAAATATCAATATGTTTAAGTACTTAAATGCAACGCAAAAAAAAGGAATATTAAGGCCGCTTGTGTGGATAAAGATCAAAGTCTATTTCAAATGCATTTTTAATGAATGCACTTCAACAGGGCCAGACTGAAATTCTTTATTATTGTATAAAAAGAAATTAACATGATAAACAAACAAAATAGTTAAACTTATCTTATAGTGATATCAGATTAATAATTAGGATTTATTCAAACATCACTTTGATACATAATTTTTTAAAATCAGTACGTAACTTCTTTTCCTATCAATATTCTTTCCGTTATATTTGCATAATTTTTTCTCGTATTCTGCATAATTGAATATTTGCAACACATAGGGCAATTTATTTTTCATAAATTTAGTTTGTTCTGCGAGTAGTTTAAAATAGATTTTCAATCACAACATTGTAGTACAAAATATATTATCTACACTCGATGACATGAAATTGAAGGAGACAATATTTTAAATATTCAATAATCAGTCAACCATTTAAAATACGAAAAAGAATAACATTATAAAAGATAATTAGAAACGTTGATGAAGCAAAAGGAAGATCTGAGCCAGAAAGTAAACTGAGGCCCGAGAAGACGTTTAGTTTGGGCAACTGCTCCACCAAGATTGGAAGAGAAAAGTAAATGACCAACAGGGATGTTTTTTCTAGGGCAGCCATTTTTTAGGTATCACTTTGTATCCAGCGTAGATTATGAATCCTACGAAAGCAACCTTGATTGTAACCTTCATTACTCGGCTGGACATGGAAGGGGGCGGAATTCTGGAAATAATACAATTTTCAATTCAATAAGAGGCATTAACTTGACAAGGCCCAAGCTTGGGAACTCTTGAAGGCAGTATGGGCGAGGTTTAAAGGGTTTTTTTTTTCAATGCATTGTTTTTTCTAAGATAAAATTTATCTTTGTTTACAAAACTTTTCTTTGAGGGTCTGACCAAATCGGCTGAAATCCCGGAGTCCTTGGAAAATATTTGAAATATGAAATTTAAAAAAAGTCATTAATCTATGAATATAGAATGCGCATGAACCATAGTTTGCAAAAATGGCGGGACAAAAATTAACGAAAAAAACGGTCTTAATTTTGCAATAATTTTTCATAAGTCAGTTGGTTCATCCGCGTATGAATTTAATTTAAACTTTGAATAAGGTGAATCGGATGAAAATTCAATGAGCTACAATTCCAGCCAACTTGAAAAACTTTTGAGAAAAACGACTTTAAAGTTTTCGCTTATAACCGGGCCGCTCCGTTTTCCGGTCTACCTGCTTGGTGTGCCCCGCTTCTAGTTATATTCAAAGGTCGAATTTGGTGCTATAACTTTGGGAATGTATTCTCCACATGTATAGGAAGATTTTTTAGGAAACAAAAAAGGGGATTTTTTTTGGATTGGTCAAACCAGACTCCTCCCAACTGCCACTTGCAAATAATAAAAAGTGTGGTAAGTTTTCACCTGGAGATTAGGCGCATTATCATATTTTCATAACAAGACTATGTTAAAATTCTTTTTTGAGTTTGTAAGAAAAAGACATTGATTGGCCCAATGGGATATTTCACTGGGGTGACTTTATGTATTCAATGTGATTAGATAAAATTAGAAGCAGCCATGTATTAACAGCGCCAAACTCACCTCATAATAGGTGGGATTTGTTTAGATGTGACCTTGCCCCAGTTGTCCAGGATTCCTTGGAGGTGTCCAATACCAACTACACCTACTACCTTCATTGGACCATTGACAGCTGAAAACAAAAGGGATAATTTATTTACCTATTTTTAGAAATAAAAAACAATAATGGACATATTTTCAAAAATAATTACAATTTTGCTGTTACTTCGATTATTTAAATTTTTTTCTGAAATTTCGTGTTTTTGCATCAACTTTGTAAGTCTTTTCACAATGAATTGATGACCTTACTTTGATTTTGCTATTATTTGTTTTCACTTTGTTAAATGTGCCTAATAAACAATAAATAACTGCTTTGATTTGATATGAAAAAGGGCCAAAAATGAAAATCTGTGTATAGAGAACTAAGTGGCAGCCTAGGTTGTCACCGCCATGAAAATTCTGGTCATCCATTAACAAAATAAGGTGTTCCCAAACCCATGTGAGCATACATGATGCAAAGATGGAGACTAAAAGAAAGCGATTTCCAATACATATTCGACGAATGGCTGTGCAAGCGTAATACCCTAGAATGAGTGAGGAATCTCGAAGGTCATCTTTGACCCCTGCCAGACGATGTGGCAAATACATGTCATGAAAATAATTAATATTTGAATAACAATTGCGATTAGGTACTGCAGATACCAATTTTATGATTGTCTGTGGTTTGTTTTTACAACCTTATATGGGCGCGAGTAGGCAGAAAGACAATTTTGACCGGCAACTTCCACTTCCCGCCAGAGCCTGTACAGGGCACACAGACTCTGTCGGAACGTCGCTGTGCCATGTTTAAAATGTGAATATTAAGTTGAGCATATCGAATGTTATTTTAACAAGACGAAGCATCCAATCCTGGATAACCATGAATCCTAAGTTCGTGTTCGAATCGGAGTTAAAAAATACGGATTGTGCGTGAAGCGAGTCCACGAGTCGCGAATGTAAAACGCGTGCCGGTATTGTCCTGAAAGTTGTAGTCCGTATCTAAAATCGATGCGATCTATCCATAATCCTCGCTCACTTTGGAATTGTTGGCTGCCGGGATCGAGTAATTATTAATGTATTATCGGACGTAATACGTATTTGAGAGGCTTTTTGTCCATCACGCCAAGCACGCTTTGGAAGACGCGCTTGCTTTTGGAAGGATGTTTGCCGGACATCATCAGCCCAGCACGGGAATTCTCTAGGCACGGGACCGAACGTGAGCTGGCCGCCCAGGTTCGTCCGGCCCCGATCTGATGCGGCCGTGGATCTGAGAAGAGCTGCAGTCCCGTTCATCAGCAGATATAATAGTTAGCTTAGTTTAGAAATTAAACGATCTAGATGATGGGGTAAGTAAAAAATCACCTATTATTTATGTTAACTCATGTCTTAAATGAAATAGAGAATTTATTTTTTTAAATTGTGAAAACTATTGTCTTTCATTGTATCATTCCTGCCAACCTGATGTACTTGCGAATTAATTGCCCAGCACTTGACAGAGAGTTTCTTGGTTCAATGTACGGAAGTGTGAGCTTCTTAAGTTCACGGCATGACCCCTCCGGTCATGGCAATCCTCAAAGCTGTGTATGAAGGAGCCACCAAGTAAGTAACCACACATCATCAATCATCTTCCTATTCTGAGAAAAAATAATTAAAATTGCAAGTCACCCCATATTGCTACCCACACAACAATAAGGCGGGCCAGCGCCATTGCATACATAAAATGAATACATGCATGTTTGACCTTTAGAGGCAGCAGCTATTTGCAGGGAATGCGTCAGGTAAATGTCCCTCTCCCGGACAAACACCCTCTCCAGGGCGGGGAACTCTCCCGCCATCTCGGCCAGCATCTCGGTGAGCAGGTCCTTCTGCTTGCAGCGCTCCACCTCCTCTTTGCTGGAATTATAACAATACTGGTTATGCATTGTAATCTGTTTTTGGTTTTATTTACGTGAAAATAATAATTAAATACATTTACATCACAGAATGGTGTTTGGCGCACTCTCTTTGGATTTTTAGCGACACTACAATATGGATCGAATAACTGCTAAATTATCAGACATCACATCATTAACTACAATGAATCAGAGTTGTCGCCTGCTTGTCAGATTGGAGAGAAGAGTGCAGTTAAGGTGAATGTCCATCTGTCCGCGCCGGCTGCAATGCACGCAACAGATTTTTCTATATCTTTATATATAGAATCTATTTAAACTTTTCTATATCTTTATATATTTACTGACCGCCGGTATTTGCCGATAGTGGACACAGTGCTGTACTAATTCATATAAAGATATAGAAAAATCCATTGCATGCCGTGTGTGCGTTGCGGCCGGCGCGGACAGATGGACGCTCACCTTTAGAGGATATTTATTTTAAATATCTTATTGTGACCTGTAAAAATAACTGTCTTGATTCTGTGGTTTGAAATTTTTGCAAATCATTGTGAATTTAACTCCTGTTGTGTAAAGTTTGACAACTGGCTTTGTGTGTGATGAAAAATTACATAAATTGACTTAAGTGGATGGATTATTATATTTCGGAGGCCTCCGATGTTGCAGAAATCGATGATCAAAGTTAGTAAAACTGATTTTCCTTTGAGATATGTTGGATCGGCATTATTTGTGATATTTCTTTGCGCAAAATTAGATTCATAATCAATAAGATATTTTTGAGCGTTGAGCTCAGAGAGCCTGGGGAACTTATACACCCAAAGCTTGCTTGCAAAGTATAATGCAAATACAGTGAAACTCTCTTAAGAAGTTTCGTGGCTTAAGAAGTTTGATTTTTTCCATCCCTCGGCCCAATTTTTCCCACATATAAGGTTTTCCTACTTAAGAAGTTTGTTTTTTCCGGTCCCTTGGAAAATTTCTTACGAGGCTTCCACTGTACTAAGTTGCCGGTGTCACCATACATATATATAATAATAATATAAAAGACACATTCACATAACTGGGAATAAATATATTTTTATTATTATCAATAACTCACGTACGCCTCACACGTCATGCGTATGTTTAGTAATGTTACATTGTTGTGCAAACAAGCTTATGGGTCCAAATGGTTAATGTAATTTATTAAAACTTGTTTCATGTAAAAGCCCTAAGTAATAAAATAAAAAATACAAATTAACTGCCGGGTATAAAAAATCTATGATTTTGATTTCATAAACGATTATTGTCAATTACAAAAATAGAAGCACTATTTTATGTTATTGAATCATTATAAAAAAATAATATTTAGGTGATTTGCATAGCGGCATTTTTGTGAAAAATCTCTTTAAATCTGTATAAATATATATTTGTATAATGATTTACCTTATGACTAACTATAGCCGTTATTCTCAATATGATTATAAGATTTGGCGGGTCAAAATTACGAAAAAGAATGTGGTTTGAATAGAAGAAACATTTAATAATTAGCAGTCCCCGGCGATGCCCGGGCTTTACGCAGAGGAGTTTTCCAAATCAAATGTAGACAGTGACCTTCCCCTTGTTTTGAAGGTCACATATTATGCGAAATTTTATCAACCTCGGCATAAAACTATAGATTTGGATACAAATCAAATCCACACCGCCCGCTCGTCCACCACATACAAAAATTCTCCTTTATATATTTCAACCAATTTACACAAAACCTTGACAAATTATATACCTAAACCTTCCTCATGAATCCCTATTGGTTAAAACTGCATGAAAATCCGTTCAGTAGTTTTTGAGTTTATCGTGAACAGACAGATGCGGCGGAGGACTTTAATTTATAATATATAGAGACAAATTACACAAATTTCGATCATGAAGTCCAGCGGATTTCAAAATAACAGTATGAATAGGTATACCATCAATAGCCCAATTACTACCACTTTTTACTACTCCCTAGTCCTTACATGAAAAAATATAATAAAAAGAAAGGTTAGCGGCAGGACTATACTATTGAATACTGATGTGAACTGACCTGATGTCCTTGGTGTTGAGGAGATGCCACACCAGTCTGATGGTCTGCCACCAGGACAGGGCGGAGAGAGCCCGGTGCATGGTTATCTGAATTGGTCTATCACCGAAGTGGATAATGCAGTGGGGAACATTTTTCACCTAAAATAAAATAAAAGAATTTTATGTATCAATTTTTTTTATTCTTTTTCCATCGATATCTGGAATCAGTTATGAGAGGGAGCTTGCTCATTCACCCTTTGTATTTATGTAAGACTAATTGAAAGTAACTTGAAATGGCTTTAGCCGTGTTTAGTGACCAGATCTGAAAAGCCAGGTACTTCCCCACTTTCCTCTTATCCATCTCCTACCTTCAGCCTCACAACGTATCCCAAGCGGGGATGCTATAGTCTCACTGGCTCCAGACGGGAGCAGTTGTTCTTTCACAATTTACCCCCTTAGAAATTACTGAATTTAATGTATGACATTATAATATGCAGGCTACTTTTGAAAAAACCCTAGTATGTGTATCTGCAGGTATGCAAGTATGTATTTGTCCATCAAAAATAAATAAATTAGCTTTGGCAGCAAAAACATTCCCAACCCTACTGCAATTTATAATTGAACTAGCAGACCCGGCCACACATTGTTGTGGCTAACGAAACACAACGCCATTACCCAATCTTTATAAAATCCACACCACCCGCTTGCCAGCTGCCTGAATTGAATATTTGAATTTATCGGCTTTTCTCTACTATAATAAGCATGTATTATACATATAAACTAATTAACTCGCCACTAATTATACAATGCTTGCAATGCAACACTGGATATTTGAAAAGGGAAAATCAAATACCTACTTACTCTAGGACATCTATTTTCCAATTTCTTCCGTAGAACGAATTTCAAAAGTGACTATAGTACGGCCCGCCAGCCGTTTTAACCTGTAATCGGCCGGAAATGCTCATATGCGCGCAGCTTTTGCGCATGCGCGAAAAAAATATTTCGAAATAAAAGTGTTTGCCTGTGATTTTGACACTTCTATGTACAGAATTTGTATGAAACCAAGGTCAGAATCGCTTGCGCCAACATCATTAATGATAGAGCCTCTAGTTTCATTCATCTGGCAACACCAGATTACTTTTAAATGATTTTTATCTGTGGAATCGAAATGTCAATTTTGCCACAAATTTAAGCTGTCAATATTGACGCGTGTTCCTTGACTAAAACATCGTAAAATCTATTAATTTACGTAATTAACGCAAGTAATGTTGTTTTGGTACATAGTTTATTGTTCTAGGAACGTGTTTCAGTCAATGAAATATACGATAGCTCAAAATTAATCAACAAAACATTCAATTCAAAATTCAAAATCATGTTTTGTTACGAAATTTCCATATTTTTCCTGGAATTTGCGGGCCTTTGACAGGTTAAATCGCAAAAAAAATATGTTTTCTTTGAATTTCTCGGCTTTTCTCTAATATAATTTACATGTATTATACATATAAACATTCCTCTTCAATCACTCTATCTATTGGTGAAAACCGTATGAAAATCCGTTGCGTAGTTTAAAAGATTAACGCGCACATACATTTTGAGCAACTTCATTTTATACTATGTAATGATAATGATGATGTAATGATGAAGAGAGGGGCTATGAATGATTATTAGTTTGAGAGCTCGAGCGCAAAAGTATCGCCAATATTGTTAACCCACATTACAGCAAATCACATCTACGCACAGCAGTGCCCCATCTTTGTTCCTATCTACACACCAAACCACTTTCAATGTCTCCACCACTGTGATAATCCATACAGTTTGGTCACAGCAGGTAATCACTATATCTCATTTAGTTCTATTGTCTATGAATATACCCACAAGTTAAATGTATGAATTAAATGTACGTGGATGATTTACAAACCTCCTGCAATGCTTTCCTGAATTCTCCTCCCGGCGCCATTCCCAATTGTTTTGTGATGTGTGCAGACATGTTTAACAGTAAAATATAAACGAGGCCATTAAACAGACCATTTTGTTGGACGGTTGCTCTGAAATCAGAAAAATATAAAAACTTTAAATCTATTTTGCTACAGTTCCTTCATTTGAAAATGCAGAGGCAATTTTTTTTTTACTGATGCAAATTGTGTCCTAATGCGGAAAAACAGTATGTGAAAAAGTAAGTACTTAGATAATGACTGTTAATTGACTGTAGTGAGCATATGAAATGATGCTTGAAATCTCTCTAGCTGTGTTTGTGTTTGGTGACCAGATCTGAATAGCCAGGTACCTCCACAACTTCCTCTTCACCATCTCCTTCCCCTCACTACTACCTTTAGCCTCACAACATACCCCAGTTGGGGATGCCACAGTCTCACTATGTCCAGACGGAAGCAGTTGGAACTCTTGTGCGATTTTCAAGTAAAAAAAGTATATATGAAAGTCAAAGAAATTTATATTTTTATTTTTATTTTTTTTTTTATTTTTTTTTTAATAAAGAAAGACAAACATTCCCGGGTTACGAATAACCCAACAATGTTTGAAAATCTCCTACTACCACCACAGAAAGCCGAAAATTTTGCTTGTGTTGTGATGGAGGACTTAGCCAGTCGAGGAATCGAACACGCGACGCTCGGGTGGGACCCAAACGCTATGCCCACTCAACCACTGACCAGACTATATAATTGCAATGCATATGTAGCCAGCATGCATTGCAATGTCACTCAAAGAAATTGTTTCCCCCAGTGTCCTTTTCCATGCGTTCCTCTTCCTGCCCCCATTCACCTTCAGCATCCCCTTCCCCTTCCACCTTCCCGCATCCTCACGTCCCGCGATTCCCCTCCCGCATTCCCCTCCTCCATCCCAAGTTACTCTTCCACCTTCTCCGCCTTCCCACCTCTCTCGTCCTTCGTTTCCCTCCCACCTCCCAGATTCCCCCCCTCCTTCCAACATCCCACCCTGCTGCTAAACTATATTCATTTTTAAAAATCGCACGCCATCTATTGCAAATTATTTATACAAATTTCATAACGCCAGAACTCATCAATATAATATAGTAACCATTGCAGGTGCGCACACAACAGATCAGCGAGTTTCATCGCAATCGGATAAGTAGTTTAGGAAATAATGTTACAACACCAGAGCTAACTATTATATATATATATATTTTTTTTTTTACATGAATACCGCACAAGAGTCCCAACTGCTCCCGTCTGGAGCCAGTGGGACTATGGCATCCCCAATGGGGATATGTTGTGAGGCTGAAGGTAGTGGGGAGAAGGAGATAGGGAAGAGGAAGGTGGGAAAGTACCTGGCTATTAAGATCTGGTCAACAAACACGGCTAAAGCCATTTCAAGCAACGTTTCAATTCTGAATGGTGGTCTTACACCAGGGCGACACTGAGAGTATCTTCCACTCTGGAACGTGCCGCAAATATACTAAATATTATTTTAAATGAATAAATTGTGAAATAACACAAATTAATCAATTGCCGCGCCGGGATTCGATCCCGCGACCTTCGGAGTGCTAGTCAAGAGCCTTACCGCTGGACTATGCCGGCCGTCGAATATATAATTATCACCAAAGTTTCATCACAATCTGATAAATAGTGTAGAAACGCATAAAGGACAAACAAAGAATAAGATATTTCAATTAGTTTCAATTACAATAAAAATAAAAGAAAAAAGATACAATGTCATTTTTCCATAAATCAATATTTTTTAGTTTTATTAAAAAAAAATTCAATTCCAGACATTTACAAAATATGTATGCAGGTATTAACAAATAACAATTATGCCAATATCACCATAATAATTATGCCAAATGCCAATCGCAAAAACCGTCAAGTTTCAATTAAGTAATGGTCGACTTGTTTTGAGTGTGCGCTATATATATATGGCACGTAATTTGAATAAATGTAATTAAATGGATCTGCTTAAAAAGAGCTACATATTTCGAAAAAGCTATTTTTCCCCATAAGGGTTCAATTGTAATATGTCATGCATCTCCATTTAGGTAAATTATTTACTAGTTAGTATAAATGAATAAGGGTTACCTGATCTTTTGAAAATCAATATTTTTAGCTTCTTCTAAAATGGTCTTCTCATCTAACTGCAAAATATTAATTCGTTGTGCGCACAATTCCACCATAACTATGTGCGGCTGGACCGACTGGATTATCTGAAATTAAAATTATAATTATGAAAACCCTGCTATGAAAGAATGGAGATTTAAATGACCAAATGGCCATGGAAACATCACCTGTCAAATGAGCAAATTCTTTTTTTTTTTCTTACATGAGCTCCACATAGGAGGCCCGGAAGAAAATAATTTCCCTCAGGGCCTATGTCATCTTCAGGGATGCTGTGTGGAGGGTTTTTTAAGGAAATGAAGGAGAGGAGAGTTCTGGAAAGGAAAAGGGTTTAAGGGGTGGGTAGGAATCTGGGGTTCAGTGTGTGCTGGTCATCCGCCTCCAAGACCTACACAAACCTCAACCCGTGAACCCGGGCACCCCTGCTAAGTGACCAAACGTAGCGAACCACTTGGGGTGACCTATGGCAGAGGTGCTGGTTATCCAATAAAGGTTCCCGGGGCGGCGGTACCCTTTCCCGCCTCCCAAATTGTATATAATTCATTCAGAGATTAAACAATCGAGTGTTTAATTTACATCCAAGCTGATTTAATTTCCCTTTTCATGTTTTCCTGCTTTTTATGTCAAAACAAAGTCCCAATTTATTCCACACATTCTCATGCAAATATTCCAACCAATTTACAAATTTAAAAAAATTCACCCCCCGATTTTACTAGAAATTATAGCTGAAACCCAAAACTAGACTAGACTAGATCTACTTTTTTTAGCAAAGTCATTATTAAGGTCAGAGTAATTATGATAATAGAATCAATATAAAAACAATAATATTTACCTTGGAAACATCGTTCTGGGATTCCTCGCTAAAGTGAGCGGTGCCCACAATATAAACCTTGGCTCCATCCGGTGTTCTTAGAAGTGTGACGGTGGGCGGCAAGTTATCATCGATGTTCGCAATCCTCATGTTCGGCAGACCTGAACTAGGAGCCGGCTTAGTCTCTGTGAATAATAAAAAATAAAAAAATTACATTTATCATTTAAAAAAAATCCCGTATGCAAATACATCTAAATATGCAGTATCTAAAAGTGCTCTATCCAGTTCAATACTCGTAAATGCATCCAAACAATTATTTACATTGCCAATAAGCTTGTAAAGAAACAAAACCATTAACCCCTCCGAAAACCGCCATTTAAGCACTTAAACTGTCTCAAACGAAATGACATTTTACAAAAACTTTTTGTTATTACCGCTTCACAATTAAACCTCTATAAATGAAACATTTCTGAACGTAGCCGAATAGTAAAAACTGTTTTAGAAAGGTTACAAAACAAGCTTTCAAATTATTGTATTACAAATAAATATTAGCATTTGTAAATATTAAAAGTTAGAACGCAAACATTAAAAATAGGTAAAAATGACTCACGTGTTTTAAGTGAAAACGGTACTAATATCACAGATTATGTAAACAAAAGTACTTATTCTATTGTATATATGTGTAATAAACACTTTTGTCACCTCACTTTTTTATCATTTCATAAAAAAATATTTAATAAAAATTAAAAATGTGGAGCGCGGTCGAGCCACCGGTAGTAAATTTGGGCGGGTAAATATTTTTGTCAACTACGCAACTGACAGCTGATTCCTGTTATGTATTTCTATTGACAACTTGATAGGGATGTGCAGCTTGATCTATTATCGACCTTTTACTTTTTGTTTTAGGGATGTAACTAAAACAATAATGGAGTTAGAACGATTTCTATGGAGACACACGCGCTGACGTATAAACGCGCTTATTGTACTTGACTGCTGTCGTTTTTCTAACGCTTATATCTGCTTACGTTGCGGAGGGGTTAAACATAAACAATTTAATTTCAAAATGTCCTACTAGTGTACCAGACCATACTCCACCTGGTGTTATCGGTATATGAATACGTGAAGCAAAAACCTTGTACCCCTTTTTACGAAAATTGCGCGGACGGAGGAATATGAAATTTCGCACACTAATAGTTTATACAGGGTGTAATAGGACGTACCCGAGGGTTTTTAACCAGCGATTCCTAAGCTTAATTGGAGTAAAAATGTCAATGAAATTTTGGTCTCCGGTGACTTTTTTGATGACTTATTTTATTATTTTCTTCAAATTCAAACAGCAAAAAAATTCTGCTTGTTGTCATTGGTACTCAGCCGAATAACCGACCAACCCCTCATCCCGCCTCCAACTGTCCAACACCTACCATTGGTACTCAGCCGAGTAACCGACCAACCCCTCACCCCGCCTCCAACTGTCCAACACCTACCATTGGTACTCAGCCGAGTAACCGACCAACCACTCACCCCGCCTCCAACTGTCCAACACCTACCATTGGTACTCAGCCGAGTAACCGACCAACCCCTCACCCCGCCTCCAACTGTCCAACACCTACCATTGGTACTCAGCCGAGTAACCGACCAACCCCTCACCCCGCCTCCAACTGTCCAACACCTACCATTTTTAAATGTTTTTGTAGAAAAAATAAATAAAATAAACATCAAAAATATCACCGGAGATCAAAATTTCATTACATTTTTTACTCCAAATAATATCAGGAATCGATGGTTAAAATCCCTCGGGTATGTCTGTTACACCCTGTGTAGAGAAGGAGTGCAGAATGCTAATATATTAATTATGTATAAAAATCAATAAAAAAAAACATTACACACACTATATAATTTAAATTAATTATGGTCGAATTTCGACCATCGGGCGACCACTAGTCTTCTTTTATATAAAACTGAATGTTCCTTTGTTTGTCCGTTATGCGTTCCTAAACCATTCATCTGATTGCAATGAAACTTTGGTCATTTATTGTGCGCGTACCCGCAACGGTTTCTAGGTACATATTATGATGAGCTCTGGCATTATGAAATTATTTCCTATACCATACATCCGATTGCGATAAAACTTGAGTTGTCGTGCGCAGACCCGCGAAGCAGTGGCGGTCCGTGAGTTTCAGTGAGTTAGAGTGCTAAGATTGAAAAATTCAACATTATTGATATTTGGATTTAATTATAATGTAGATGCGGCGCATTAATTTTGAAAAAAAAATTCATTTTCAGCTACAACAACATCAATAATGTCATATTTTTTCAATCTTAGCGCTCTAGTTCTCTGAAAACTTACGGACCGCCACTGCCGCGAAGGTTTCTTTATACACGGTGTCCGGAAACTCGTAGTACAAGCGGGAAACTGGTAAATCTACATCACATTTGGAGTCGATTTGTGATATAACTTTTTTGATTTGAGCTTTCGTTTCCGGGTAAATCGGGTCCGAAGTTGGAATTTTTTTGGTTAGATTTGAAAAAATTTTTAACTAGGGAAAATTTCTTTCTTATGTGACTTCGCAACACAACGGGTACTCGCTAGTTTAATGATACAAAATCGCATATGGGATTAGACACAAATGCATAATAATAACATTTGACTATGGTGACGATAAGAGTCATTTTTCTTTCCTGAGCTCAGTATATAAATATTTGGAAATGTCTGACTACTGAACTAGACGATCGCCATAAAAATACATACCAATATTATCTCTTAAAAGAGGCTTAAAATCTGTTTTTCGAAGGAATGTTGAAAAATCATATTTAAGCCATATGTAGTTAAACAAATACAGCATGAATGTATCAAAAAGCCTGATGATGCATTTTATGAACCACTTTAAATCATGCACTGAGATAAGGGGTAACGGTTTAATGACTATGTTTTGTGAACAATCTTTATCAATTATCATGATTTGAGGAAATGCTAAATTTAGAAAACTTGTTCAAACGGATGAAAAATTAAGGAGCTTTAGTTACAAAAAATAAATATTATATTATCACAAAAATATAGAATTTCAGAAAAATTGTTTTAAATCTTGGATATTTTTTTTTTGAGGTTAACATAAATTGTAAATTGTCATAACAAATTTGAAACTAAACAGTGAAGTTTAAAATTTAAAATTAGATTAATTCCCAATAAATTTAATAGATAAACCATAGATATTGCAGGTACCTTTTGTCAACTTATTACATAACGAGGTAATAATAATATTCTTATCGCTGAATGTTTACAGCAATAAGACCTCATCAAGGTCATAAATAATTACAATTAAAATCAAAATGTTATTTATAAAATCTTGGAAGTTTAACTAGTTGACGATATGAAGAATATTTTAATGACAGTCAAACTGACGTTGACCAAATAATTCTAACCTTATCAACTGCAAACATGATGGATTATGACGGTGTTTTTTTTTTAGATGTATACAAATTCAAAATGAAAAAAAAAAAAAAATTCAAATAAAGTTAATGTTTATGATATTGGCTTTATTTAATGGATAATTTTATGCCATTTTGTTTAAATATGATTTCGGGCGTATGAGTGCTACGGCTAGCTCGAATGAAGCGCTATTGTGAAGTCCAATTTTCGACAACTTTATCGAGCAACTGGGGCCGTATATGTATCGGCAATAACAAGGCGAATATTGACTTTCAAATGGTTTAACGTCTCTGGTCTACCAGCATAGTCTAGGGACTTCACATACCCCCAAAGAAAGTAATCTAATGGTGTGAGATCACACGATCGTGGAGGCCAGTTCACAGTTCCATTATGTGAAATTATGCGCTCACCAAATTTTTTTTTTTTTTTTTTTTACATGAGCTCCACACAGGAGGCCCTGAGGAAAATAATTTCCCTCAGGGCCTATGTCATCTTTGGGGATGCTGTGTGGAGGGTTTTTTTAAGGAAAGGAAGGAGAGGAGAATTCTGGGAAGGAAAAGGGTTTAAGGGGTGGGTAGGAATCTGGGGTTCAGTATGTCCTGGTCATCCGCCTCCAAGACCTAGACAAACCTCACCCCATGAACCCGGGCACCCCTGCTAAATCACCAAACGTAGCGAACCACTTGGGGTGACCTATGGCAGAGGTGTTGGTTATCCAATAAAGGTTCCCGGGGCGGCGGTACGCATTCCCGCCTCCCAAATTGTTTGCCGCAATAAATTGATGGTGGCATGTGTAGCATGTTGCGCCATCCTGTTGAAACCATAGCTCTGTCACATCAATGCCATTCAACTGAGGTCTGAAGAAGTCAGTGATCATGGTTCTGTAGCGCTCTCCATTAACCGTAACATTCTGGCCATAACTGGATTTTCAAAATAAATATGCACTATTTTCAAGCGCTGTTCTGACTGACTACAAATCAACTGTCAACTGTCAAATTGACAATCTGTAGAAACGATGTTGCCAGTTTAAAAACCAAACCTTTAAAAAAACAAGTTGACGAAAATCGGACTTCACGATTTCGCTTCATTCGAGCTAGCCGTGGCGCTCATATGCCCGAAATCATATTTATTTATTTATTTATTTATTTATTTATTTATTTATTGAATTTCACGCCCGGCTGGGCTTTTACATGCATTTTTTTTTTACAAAGAACATCTAAATTTAAATAAGCATAACAAAATTTTAAAAAACAAAAAAACAAATACATAAACAAAACAAAAACAAAATCAAAATCATAACCAAATCTAAAACAAAAATACAATAAAAAACAAATTGAAATAAAAACAAAATACTCCACCATGCAAGATGGAAAAAGATGTAGACTGAGAAAAGTAAAGTACACGTGAAATGATTCGAAGCAGAGCTATTCAGTTGGATTAATTAAATTTGTTGTTCTTCTTTTAGATATAAATTCTACTAAGACTTGTTTGTATTTAGTGAATGATGTGTTAAATATATCAACAACATCTTTATAGTCATTACCCAAATTTTGTATACGGCGAACGGGGGTATACAATTGTGATTCTGTGTTGGAGTTGTCACAATAGAATGGTAGATACTGCCTCGATGTTGAATTGCGAGGTATATGGAAGGAAATCAAGTTTAATAGTTCAGGGCTGTCAATTACTGAATTTATGATTTTATTTAAACATGTTAGGTCATATACTATTCTGCGTTCGGACAATTTTAATAAATTAAGTTGACATAGTAGATAATCATAGTTGATACATTCACTTGTGATACCCATTCTGAAATTAATATATCTTAAGAATTTATTTTGAATTCTTTCTATCGTGAGTGAATGCTTAGCATAACTAGGTGCCCATACTGTCGAGTTGTACTCGATTTGACTCCTTACCAATGACATGTACAAATTTTTAATGGTTTGAATATTTTTAAATTGACTGCAAATTCTTATTACGAAACCCAACATTTTCAAAGCTTTATTTGATGTAATTTCAATATGATTTATAAATTTCAGTTTTTGATCAAAGTTTACACCTAAATCATTCACCTCGGTTACAGCTGTTAGCACTACATCATTAATGGAGTACTCATAAATTATTGGATTTTTTATTCTATGAAATCTCATAATAAGACATTTACTTAAATTTAGTTGTAGATAGTTCTCTTGGCACCAAACAAAAAGTTTAAACAAATTATTAGACAATGTTTGACAGTCATTAATATTTCTTATAGCTTTATATATTTTCATATCGTCCGCAAACATTAAAACTTGGACATCGTTGAAAATAGTAAGAACATCATTCACAAATATCAAAAATAAAATTGGTCCCAAATGTGACCCTTGTGGAACGCCGCTGGTAGCGATAAATTTATATGAAGTAAAGCCTTCAATTTTAACGGCTAATTGCCTGTTACTTAAATAACTTTTAAACCACTCGTATAAATACCCTACTATTCCTAATTTGTGAAGTTTTTTTAACAAGAGATCATGATTAACCCTGTCAAATGCTTTGCTGAAATCGGTATAGACTGAATCAACTTGTAACTTCTTAGACATGGATTCGGATATATAGTTTTGGTAAATTAAAAGATTAGACAAGGTAGATTTTCCTGAAGTGAAACCATGTTGGTTAGGTAAAATTAGTGGCTTGATACAGTGGATGATTTTGTTTAAAATAAGTTTCTCAAATAATTTTGGGATGGTTGATAAAAGGCAGATCGGTCTATATAAAATTATCTATTAAATAAAGCCAATATCATTGACATTAACATTATCTTAATGTGTTTTTTTTATTTTGAATTTGTATACCTCTAAAAAAATTACCCTATATTATGCAGTGGTAGCTGTATGGAGTACATTATCATTATATGAACAAGTTCAAATAAGCAGTATTGAGAAAGTGTTAAAGTTTTAATGAAATTGGATAACGTAATGGTAGTTACAAAAACAGAAGATATTTTAAGTTCCATTAATAAAAACTTAAATGTGGTACGGTAAGCTCAAGAGGAAACCGGGCGGCGTTTTATCTACAGATGCCACGAATATTCGGCTAATATTGCGAACCATTCGGCCAAATACCGAATACCAAATCATGAAAAAAATTTATATAAATTTAATGTTTATTGTCTTCACACACAAATTTCCTAATATTCCCAAATAGGTGATTTTTTATTAAATGGTTTAATTTCGTAAAGCTTTTCATGAACAAACAGACGTGTTACACACTAAAAGTAACACAATCAACAAATAATGCGTGTTGTGACCAGTGGCGGCTCGTGACTTTTGGGTGTGCTAGGGTGTTATTACTAAAAAAATGGCATTACGGATGTTGCCTTAAAAGCGAAAAAAATTTTTTTTTTTTTTCAAAAATCGGTTTTTGATGAAGATTTTTTAGGAAATCCTTGCGGCGCATGGCCAAACTGAAACTTCCTGAAATTTTTCATAAAAAAAAACTAATTTTCAAAAAAAAATTTTTTTTTTCTGCTACAACAACATCAATAATGCCATTTTTTGTAATATTAGCACTCTAGCACACCCAAAAGTCATGAGCCGCCACTAGTTGTGACACGACCTACTCGTAAATGAAACAAATATGTAGTTACCACAAGCACTTCAATGATGTAATGAGGTTTAGTCCTTTTCGCTCAGTATTCGAGAGGAGTAAGAGCGACAGTGACAGCAACAAGCAAAATATTACCTATTGATCAAATTTCTGGGCGACCAGGTTTCCTCTTAAGCAAGGGTAGGTTGGGCTCATTTAACTGATTAAAATATTGTTACAGCCATAAAATTTGATGGTAGAAAATCAACAGACTTAATGAATTTTTTAAACACACTTAAAATGGATATACTAACTTTTTACGTTGAGGGAATCACTCTCTTCTTCGACCGAGGTATCTGCATCACTCTGCTCTCCAGAATTGAGAGAATCCTCTGAAATTTAACACACAAAAGTTACAAAACAAAAAACTTATGAAGAAATATTAACCACGTAGACGGCCATTAGGTGAAAAGCCTTACTGCATTTATTCTGCACTTTTAGTATTCTTAGCATTTTTATAAATTTTTCAAAGACTGCTTAGGACAAACCAGCTGTAAGTAGTGGGTAATCCAATTTCCAAGTGAATTAAGTATAATACACCCCCAGTTACACAACTATCCATACTGAACAGGGTATTTGAAAATGATAGTTCTTGGTATTATGTATTTACAATTTGGGAAGCGGGTGTGGGTACCGCCGCCCTGGGAACCATTTATTGGATAACCAACACCTCTGCCATAGGTCACCACAAGTAGTTCCATACGTTTGGTGACTTAACAGGGGTGCCCAGGTTCATGGAGTGAGGTTTGTCCAGGTCTTGGCGGTGGATGCGTTTACCCACTTACTGCATAACAGGCCGTATCGAAAGAGACTGGTTGAGGGAGGCCTTTTGACCTTTCAAGCCGGACTCTCTAGATCTAGAATCTAGACCCGTCACCTTGGACCGCAGTTGGAGGGATTGACTCATACATCCGTCACTCCCGGACATACTGACTTCCTATCCTTCCCTCCCTTAAAAAGACCCTCCTCACAGCATCCCCTAAGATGACATAGGCCCTGAGAGAAAATTTTTTTTCGGAGGGCCTCCTGTGTGGAGCTAATGTAAAAAAAAAAAAATTATAATAGAAATGATTTCGTCATTATTTATAAGACTGCAATATGCAAACCAAAAAACTTGGAAATTTTTCCGGAGACTTGTGTTGTGCGGGAACAAAAAAAAACTATATTAAATTGTATAAAATAATATCATGTATTGTACATTTAAATAAGTGAAAATTAATTTCTAGCAGACTGTAGATGTTATTAACATACATATGACAGAAGAAGCCTTAGAATGAAGAGATTAAATTATCAATCGACAGCGTACAAACTAAGCCGTAACATTTTGTATGATGTGCTAAAAATTAATAGTGTAGGTACGTAAAGCAAATGTAAATCGAGTCAGTTCCACTACTGCATTAATTCACTTGTTATATGGACTGCACTACGCCATATTCATATTTATATTACATTTCTTAGACAATCAATGCTGCCAATTATAGAAAAATTATTATTGCCGTATAAAACAATAATTTATTAAAATTATGAACTGGATGCATTATTGACAAGTTTGAACCTGTATTTATTACAGAAGAACATTGAAAGAAATAGAATAATTATTACACATACCCGTTAGACAATCCCTACTTGCCATATAAACCATAAAAAACCTGGGATGTATATCTAGCAATCTATCAATCTGCAAATGAGAGCCCCTCAAAAGTTAGCAGTACATATAATTATAATCCATATGATGATATGCAGCTTGAACCTCAACGCAGTACCAGTAGCACCGGGAATAATTCGATTAGGTACATTTGTTTTTATTTTAACAAGAATTTATTTTATAAGGTTGGTACTCTACAAGTTTTTCGTATAATAATAAAATTCTGTCAAATAAGGGGTCGTCCATTAATCACATGAGGCTCGAAAGGAGAGGGGGGGGGCAGGGCCGGATCTACGAAATCTGGCGCCCTGTGCAGTAGGTACTGATGGCGCTCCCCCCCCCCTACATTTTTATTTTGATTAAAAATTCGTTCACCCCAATTTTTTTATTTTTTTATTTTTTTTATTTAATTTTTTTTTTTTCACTAATTTATCAAATAAAATCAAGACATATAATGGGTGTAACTTTTCCAAGTGACCTGGCGGTAGCTCTCACACTCATTTTTTTAAAAGAGAGAATCGCCAGGAGCCCTATACTCTCTGAATCTATTGGGTAAACATAAAATTATGGTGCTATTTTAATTATTTTAGGAAAAACTCTTTTTGCAAGTTATGCTTTAAAATAATACAACGAATTGTTTGTTTGTGCCCGTACCATGATTTAAAATATAGGTTACGAGACAATGCGGGTGGTTTCGCTGAACTAGGTCCATTAGACATTCTTGAGATTTACTGCGTTTATGTATATACCCAACGCGAATATTATAGAAAAAGCAAATACAAATACGTTATCATGGCAACGTACAACACAAGAATAGCATCTACAGCTTCTGACTAATAAGAATATAACCTCAAATTTGTACCTTGCATTTCCCCTGTGTTCCCCTGTGAGCGAACAAACACCATACAAACACTAAACACTGACGTATGGTATCAACGGCTTATGAAAGACGCTTACACTGACACCGTAAAATAACAAATCCAACAAATCTAATAGATATTAATTATACATTTAACGAACTTCAAATAATATGTCAAATCAATGATGAAACTGTCAACACGTAACACGTTGCAACCTGCAAATCCTGAAAACCGTGCGATGTTTTTGTTAATGGAATTTACTGAAGATTTCATGAGAAAATGGTATTAAACTACCTTCTCCTCGAGACTTAAATCGTACAAAATAAAACAATAGCGAGTGTACGCTAACTAAAATTGTCAGCATTTTGAAAGGCGTTTCTCTAGAACAAAAATACCGCGCTGTGATTGGTTATTGAATTTAGATCGCACCCATTCGTCGTAAAATACGGTAAAAGATATATGGAAAAATAGATCTTACGTTTAAACTAAATACATGGAATTTGTAAAAAAATTCTGTGACTGACTATTCGTAAGCCGTTGATACCAACCTGATGCGTGCGCATTCTGTTTCTTTGGAAAGTGTTGCTAGAGCGTAATAATTATTTCGTACTATGGGTAATTTTTAAACGATTCAGGGAATATTATAACTAAATTTGAATACAATATTTATTTTCTCACGGCGCCCCTTCGGAGTTGGCGCCAGGTTTTTGCACGTTTTTGAACGTATGGCAGATCCGGCGCTGGGGGGGGGGTGGGGGAGGGTTCGGAAAAAATCACGAAATATCACCGTGTACTTCTGAAAAAACTCCTGCAGATAGGAATAAAAGGCATTCCACTTAAATGGTTTGAGAGCTATCTAACAAAAGTTCAAGTCAACTATTATCAACTCGGCTAAAGAGTATAGATGTACAAGTTTACCAATCACACATGGCGTGTCCCAAGGCAGTGTTTTAGGCCCACTACTCTTTCTAATATACATTAACACGTTATAGAATCTGAATACTGGTGGCACTATTATATCTTTGGCCGATGACACGGTTATCGTATTTGATGACGAAGATTTGAATTCTACCTTTGAAAAAGCAAATTATGGCATGAACACAGTAAAAAAAACTGGTTAGATTCTAACCTCTTAACTTTTAATATAGATAAAACAAATTACCTACTTTTTCCCATATGTAAACCAAATCTCCTCCAAAACTGCCAAAAACTTACCATACATTCTTGTTCACAGAACCTTAACACACCTACATCACCTCACAAAAACTGCTCTTGCGATAACCTAAAGATATTAAACGAAATTAAGTACTTGGGAGTTATAATAGATGATCAACTACGATGGGAGGCACACATAAATTCTGCAACACAAAGGCTTCGCAAATTATGTTACATATTCTACTCTCTTAGATCTATCCTTAACCCGGCCTGTGCCGCGTGTGCGCCGGCGCACAAAAATGAAAAATCAAAATTTTTACGCAATTTTGACCCTTATGTATAAAGAAAGTGTATGAAAAACACGGTCAGAATCGCTAGCTCTATTATCGCCCTTTACCATAGAAAAAGCCGCAATGCAGCCGGTCACTCCGAATAATTTATATGAAATTTTTCGTCGGGCGGGATGTGCGCAGGTCTTGCGCATGCGCGAAAAAAAAAAATTTTCATCTTCGATTTTTACCCTTCTATGTACAAAATTTTAATAAGAACACGGTCAGAAATGCTAGCGCCAACATTCTCTATGAGATGGGTAAAAATTTCATTCACCTTGCAACATTAGAAAATTTTAAAATAATTTTTATCTGTGGGCATCTCGAACTGTCATTTTGGCGGCCGCGTCAAAATGCCGATGCGTGACCTCGAATAAAACATCATAAAACCTATCAATTTACGTAATTACGCAAGTAATATTATTTTGGTAAATAGTTTATTGTTCTAGGAATGTGTTTCAGTCAATAAAATATACGATAGGTTAAATTTAATCCACAAAACATTCAATTGAAGATCGTGAAATTTCGGTGTTGTTCTGGTAAAAAGCCTGGCCCTCAGGGGGTTAACTTACAAACACTAAGATGTGCTTACTTTGCACTTTTTCAATCAATTGCTACATATGGTATTGTAGGATGGGGAGGTTGTGCAACATCAATTCTTCATCCCATGGTCTTAATACAAAAGCTATTGCCAAGGATAATATTCAAATGTAACCCATCACACCCATCAGAACCACTTTTTAAAAAATTCACAGTATTAGACATTCGACAATTATACATAAAGACGATTCTCATATACATATGGAAAAAGGATTTGATGAAAATAAACACAACAAAAAATTCACACCCGGTACTCATCCCAACTAAAATGCATAATTCCTCCAACAAAAACAGCCTTCGCACAGTTCTCTTACATTGCATCCAAAATGTTCAATTTGCTGAGTGTTGATACCAGGAAATCGAAAACTGATGATCGTTATATCACAAGTGTTCAGAACTGATTAATTATAAAGGGAAGGAACTATTTTAAAGAATGCCTGACATCATTAAATTAAATTAACTTGATTTAACTTAACTTAATTTGCTCTGTCATCAACTTCTTTTAAGTTGTGAAGACACTGGGATTTATAAACAGAACAGTCAAAGACTGTCGATTCGTTGGAAATTGTAAAAACCGTCTATATCACTAGTATGCAGTTTGATAAAAGTACAATTACAGAAATTATTAACCTCATATAACACACTCCTATTCAATCTCCTTATTAAATACGCTTAAACATGCCATAGAAGAATAATAAATTACTTAACTTTTCTGTTTAAAATTACGCACTCTGAATTAAACCATTGTGAACTCCTGCATCACACTGAATCCAATGTATTAGTACCTAATCAAATAAGGTAAAATATGTTATTCTACAACAATAATTCTAACAAACTACCACATACATGCACCTGTTCCTAGCCTCATACACATGGAAACAAATGCACCTCAAATATCCACATACATACTCAAATTTAACATTATTTTCTGAATAATATTTTTACTACCTGAATAATATTTTTTACTACCTGAATAATATTTTTACTACCTGAATAATATTTTTTATGTACCATATTTTTATATCTAATGATCTTCGCATAGATATGCAATGCAGATAAAAAATGCAGAGGGAGGAATGCAGATCCTGCCAATGTTTGTTTTTTGCCAAAAACCATGTTTTTACCGCGTTTTAAGTTGAGCACTTTAATTTGGAAGATGAAAAAAAGTGCGGAAAGCAATAGAAAAAATTTTTGAACTTAAAAAAAATTTTTTTCAACGATTTTTGAAATGTTTTTCACCGCAAAGCATACTACTACGACAACCTGCCCGCCATTTTGTCACTGATATGTTGGTATCCCTGACCTGATACAAACAAGAGCTAGATACGATTGTAGCCGACTTCGTGGGATACATGACGAGACGCGTAATTATGAAATTTTTCTAGCGGGCTTGTGTATGTTATCTTTACTTTAAAAAACAGCCTACGTTTTTAAATGGTTTGTCTAGCAAAGCAGGGTTTGTCTAGCGGGATTGTGTATGTTATCTTTACTTTAAAAAACAGCCTACGTTTTTGAATGGTTTGTCTGGCAAAGCAGGGTTTGTGTAGCGGGCTTGTGTATATTATCTTTATTTTAAAAAACATCCCAGGATTTGAATGGTTTGTCTCCATTCCAGTGCCTGATTAGAGGTTCGTTTACATTATACAACATGTACGGAAACTCGTAGTACAAGCGGGAAACTGGTGAATCTACATCATGTAGAGAACCCAAAAAACTTATTTTTTTCGATCTAAGCATTTCGATTTTAATATTTTTTTTCTATTTTTCCATTTTTTCGGCAACTAAAGGGTTAAAAAAATTTTTGAGCCCGGTTTACCCTTCGTGGCATTTTATAAGACATTACACAGCTGAAATCAACCCCCTAGTGAAAAATTTTTTCAAATTTAACCAAAAAAATCCAACTTCGGACCCGATTTACTCGAAAACGAAAGCTCAAATCAAAAAAAGTTAAACCACAAAATCGACTCCAAATGTGATGTGGATTCTCCAGTTTCCCGCTTGTACTATGAGTTTCCGGACACCTTGTATTATTAATTCTGTTTTTCATAATTACGCACCTTATCATTTATCCCACAAAGTCGGCTACAATCGTATCTAGCTCTTGTTTGTATCAGGTCTGGGATACCAACATAACAGTGACAAAATGGCAGGCGGGCTGTCGTAGTATCGGTTCGCGAAGTGAAATTTTATTTATACTTTGAACGGCTGTATCTCCTTCAATTTTGCCGAGCGCGCCTTAATTTTTTTTTATTCAGCTTCTCCACACTTTTCTCATCTAAAAAGTGCTTTTTATTAAATTTCCAGACATTGGCAGGATCTGCATTTCACCCTATTTTTCTATCCCTTCTGTTTATCTATAATGTACAAACTCATTCTCTTTCTTTTTTTATTTCTGTAACATATTACTTAGTCACGTATTATTTATTAATCGCAGTCAATCAGACCGTTATAGTCACCTGTAAATTTATTATTATTATTTCTACGCCACTTACAATTTAAAAACTTTCTCTTTTACAGTAATACATTATTTTCACGTAAATTTACCTATATACCTACCATCCATATAATATTTATCTATTTTTAATATAAAAAGTGTTTCAGTATCATACACTAATCTCGTAAAAACCCATCTGGATACAGAACATTAACTTAAATAAATAGAGAAAATAATTAAATGAATAGGTACTAAAACAAACTAGCAATCATTACATTTTATAATTGTATATACATACTTCGACTACCATAATATGGGCATGTGCCTAGTGTGGCAGTCGAAAAACTTGAATAACTGTATACCTGAAAAAATATATGTTTATATGTTTATGAATAAAGAATAATAAGAAAATAAAAATAAAAAAAACTTCCGACATTTGTTTGTCTATTAATTAAAAAAGGAATATTCCGTGTATCGAACTTCGACAAGGAATATTCCGTATTATCCGTGAAGCGGACTTATACAACTTTACCAAATATTCTTATAATTTTGTACTTATCGCAAGTTTTTGCCAGAAATAAAAACAAGTTGTTTAAAAAACTCTTTTCTTCTACACCAAACAAGAACTTATCTACATGTAAATATTTTTTTTAAATTACCTGTTATAATCATCATGAGTGAATCATCACTATTGGATCGCTTGCGTTTGCCATATGACTCATCCATTTTCTGTTGTTCCTCTCCTTTTTCCTTAGTGATAAAACTGACAGAGTCGCTGCTCATATCGATCTTAACGTCTCCGGCTCCTTTTCTCACGGGGGTGCTCTTGACCCGGTCCGTGAGGTTTCCAAACAGGGACTCCTCCCGGCCCAGGGTGGTGTTCACGGAACCCTCGCCATCCCCCCGCTGTGCCGTCAGATCTATGAGAAAAGATTTATCTGAAAATGTTTTGTTGTTGTAAGTAGTGTCATTTTAGTAAGGTGTCATTGATTGTAGATTAAAAAGTCAGTAATAGCGAATGTAGAATGTTATATGTCGGTAACAGGTTTGCGTATCTCTAACAAGTACACAAATTATTGATTTCATGTCCTGGACCACATGTTATAATGCAACATTGCGCAACAAATGATCAGAGTATCAAAATGCAAAATCTGATGACAAAAATGCAGCCATAATAATGCTAACCTTTTTTGCGAACAAGACCTAACAGTAACCTAACCCAAACCAACATATTATAACATAAGTTATCTGTTTTGTTTGACTTGTAGAGTAGAACATTTCTGCCGCAATGATAGCCTTTTAAAGTCAAAAACAAAGTACCCTAATCCATGTTGGTTTATTTTATAAGGCTGGGGTTACACTCGTAATTAAAATTTACAGATTACGTACGATTTTGACAGGACACTCACAGGAGCGTTTACATACGCATCCGACTTGTGGTAATTAATGATCACGGAAGTTGTTCGGAAGTTCGACCTGTGTAAATGCTCATGCAACCGTTTACATCCGTAAATTTATTTGCGGTAAGATGGCTTCCTGTCAACAATGACCTGCTACTGTCAAATTTACGCGATTTTGTCAATAAAGACGAAAAGGCCCAAATAAAGTGTTGAAATAGATTTTGGCTTTAATTAAACAATTCTCCACGCGCTTTTGTGCCGTCAAAGGCGGCAATTAATTTCGTTTTATCCGAATGACAGCTACCTGACATCTGCTGACAGCAAAAGACCTCGAATTCAAAATTTCAAATACGTAGGGTAGGGTGGGGCAAAGATCCGCAGTGGGAAATGATCCGCACCGTCAATTTAAAATGATCGCTTAATATTGTCGTGGTTTTAGACACATTTTTATGCTGGCAACATTGATAGAAGACTACTCACAAAAGTTACATGGCGTCCGACCGGCACAACAAAAACAATGAGGTTAGAATTCTTTTTACTTGTTTTGATGTAATAATCCGTAGGTCATCTTCAGTTGAAAATGTAATTTACTATACGCTTTGCTTACTTTTTTACTGGTTCAATTCCATAATTCAGGTTTTGAAAGGCGATCTATGGACAATAATTTGGCCAAATGCGCATTTCTTATTTTTAGATTTGTTTGTGTTTACAAACTAATCTAAAAACCACGCGGACGTTTACCCCAAACAGTGGGGCAAAGGTCCGCAAAGGCAAGGTTGTCTACCTTTCCTTTTTTTTCCTAAATGGTGCTTATTTCGCTAGTAATAAAATGGTATATTGTAGCACATAAATTAAGATTTCCAGTGAAGCCAAAACCTGCAGGACATTTTACTTATTGGGTGAGAAAAAAGGTTGAAACCTAAAATTGCGGATCTTTGCCCCACCCTACCCTAAATATAAACAGAAACATTAAGATTGGAAAGGATTGGACCGATAATTGAATAGAAGGATGCTCATTTTCCAGAAAACTTAAGTGGAAATAAATACTAGTTTTGTAGGAAAAAAATCCTATGAAAACAACTGTCTTTTAATTTTTGACATCTTGAAATGGTGCATTTAGGTACTATTTCTTACGGCAAATCTCTTAGCTTATCAAACTGATTTTATAAGCTGCAAGAAATTAGACCTGTCAAAAAACTTCCGAAAGAATAAGTTCTGTAACTTGCTATAAATTACGTTAAGTGACTTTTGGTGTCGTTTACATTGGTAATTTGGCCATAAATCGCTTACAAGAGCGATTTACAGGAAAAAACTTATGAGTCTAAACCCAGCCTAACAGTAGTTTTTGATGTTACAAAACTTTGCCATATTTTGCATAATTGTTAGATATACAGTGATAGGTATACAGTACGATAATGTTAGTATTTTAATTTGTTCAAAGGTTAATTAAATTGTGCAAATAAACAGATTCTTATCTACCTTAGCTAAAGATTACAAATTAATCCAAAATTATTTTTTTTTGAGAAATTTGGTAAAGTTGCCAAATTCCACTGCACGCATGCTATTTATTTACTACTGGAAACAATTATTTAAGTCGGGGAGATGGAAAAACATACACAACATAGGTTATTAGGTTCTTAGTTTGGGTTATTTTAATAATTTATATTTATTTATCTCTCTCGATGCCCGAAAGCTCTCTTTTACAGCATTACATATCCGCACATTATATACCTGCATCATATTACATAGTATAAAATGAAGTCGCTCAAAATGTATGTGTGCGTTAATCTTTTTAAACTACGCAACGGATTTTCATACGGTTTTCACCAATAGATAGAGTGATTGAAGAGGAATGTTTATATGTATAATACATGTAAATTAAATCAGAGAAAAGCTGAGAAATTCAAAGAAAACATATTTTTGTGCAATTTAAAACGGCTGGCGGGCCGTGCTATAGTCA
This sequence comes from Limnephilus marmoratus, assembly GCA_917880885.1. Classification (NCBI taxonomy): domain Eukaryota; kingdom Metazoa; phylum Arthropoda; class Insecta; order Trichoptera; family Limnephilidae; genus Limnephilus; species Limnephilus marmoratus. The sequence continues at coordinate 11,429,893 of OU862908.1, forward strand.
CTTTTGAAATTCGTTCTACGGAAGAAATTGGAAAATAGATGTCCTAGAGTAAGTAGGTATTTGATTTTCCCTTTTCAAATATCCAGTGTTGCATTGCAAGCATTGTATAATTAGTGGCGAGTTAATTAGTTTATATGTATAATACATGCTTATTATAGTAGAGAAAAGCCGATAAATGCAAATATTCAATTCAGGCAGCCGGCAGCTGACAAGCGGGTGGTGTGGATTTTTTAAAGATTGGGTAATGGCGTTGTGTTTCGTTAGCCACAGCAACGTGTGGCCGGGTCTGCTAGTATTATATAAATGCATATTTTATAAATGATTTTCGCACCTCTAAAAAACACAGGAAGGTTTTTCATAAAAGAGTAGAGGGATGTGTTTGTGGCAGCTGGTGACAGCTTGTCGCACAAACTTATGTTCAATAAATGCAAGATATCTCAAGCATGTTCACTCGACTTGGTTTAGTGAGACCATGAGCATTGTCTCAGTAACCTATCTTCACTGTTTAAAGAGTTGTGTGCCGATCATGCCTCGGAGACCGCTTTTTAAATGGCTGAACGTCCTAATACCATCCATTTTGGAATTTTTACGATTTTAACATTTATGCTATGAAAGAGATCAGTCGCTTGCGCTAACAACATTGTCGATTCTACTTTGTATTTCATGAATGTAGCCGCGATCTCATATGACGAATTTGCATTTTACGTAATTGAAATTTTGAATGCAATATTTTCCATCGCCCGAATGCAAAAAGTTGTCTTTTACAGTAATTAAGTTGAATCAAAAGATTTTTTCTAAAAAATATTCGTAATAAGTGCATAATTTTGAAAGTTTCAGGACTTACATGCTGAATAATGCGTAATAATAACGTAAATAACAGTTCACTTGATTTCAAAACAAAAAAAATATATGAATCATTGATTCCATATTGCTCACATCCAAAAGAAAATGTAAGCTTATGCCACGCGAAAAGTTTCAGGAACTACAGGTAACATTAAATTTAGATGTTAATAATTAAACTTGCATTCAAAACAAAAGTTTTATCACAAAAGAAAGTCTAACCTGCGGTTATATCTGTCAGATTCCCACTCATGTCAAACGACGTATCGTCACCGGTTAAAGTGCTGTTCGCAGTAAACATGGAGGCATCACTATCGTTCATTTGACTCGATGAATGCGACATGATTATTTTAATAACAAATCGACTAAATACACGGACTATCCCATATAATATTATGCGAAAGCTGTTTTCGGCACACGAAAAAAATCGCAATAGAAACAGAATTATTAGAAGGAACGGAATCTCGGAATCTATGAATTGTCTATGAATCTATGAATGCAATGAAATCTGAAATCTATTGTCTATGTTATTGAAAAATATTTTCTATCCTGAGCAGTGGTACCAACATATAAAAAAATAAGTATCTCAGGTTGGTGCACAATAACATTTAGAAAAGAAGTCACTCCGGTTGAAAACATAGTAATAATAAATATTTTGCCAGAATCGTGAAGGCCGAGAGGGGATTGGTTTATTTATAAACTTTTTTTTTACAAAGAAAGAAAAACTTTGCCGGGTTACGAATCTTCTTCTTCTTCGATGGCGCTACAGCCCATATCGAGCTTTGGCCTCCTGCAACAGTCGCCTCCAACTCCTCCTGTCCTCAGCGGCTGACTTCCAATTTGGTACCTGGAGAAGCTGTGCTGCATCCCCTCTTACTTCGTCTTCCCACCTCAGTCTGGGTCTTCCCACTTTTCTCTTTCCACCTGGGTGTCCAGTCAAAATTCTTTTTGGGACTCGTGTATCCGGCATTCTCTGTACATGCCCAGCCCATCTCAGCCTGAGGAGTCTCATATGTGTTGAGATGTTAGGTGCCTTATATATATCATACAATTCTGTATTGTGCCGGATGCGCCACTGTTCACCCTCTTTCACGGGTCCACATATTCTTCTCAGCACTTTTCTTTCAAAAGTATCCAGCATTTCAGCCATCTTTACCGTCAGTGTCAGCGCCTCACATCCATATGCCAATACAGTTCTAACAATGGTCTTATATATGGTTATTTTGGTTTTTCTGTGGACACTACGTGACTTAAACACGGGTTACGAATAACCTGACAAAATTTGAAAATCTGCTACCACCACAGTAAGCGGAAAATGTTGCTTGTGTAGAGATGGAGGACTTAGCCAGCCGAGGGATTGAACACACAATGCCTAGATGGAACCCAAACGCGATGCCAACTCAGCTACTAACTGGTCGGTTGACATGCTCAACGTGCCATGTTCTTGCCATGCCCAACTTCTTCAATAATTCTCTACTGTATTCCACATTGTTACTGATAAAATTCTACATTATATTGAGTGATACGTTTTTAGATTTTCATGGCCAAAAGTATTTTCGTTACTTATTTGTTTTGTGGGGTGTTATGCCGTGTTGCGCTACCTCCTTCTTTAGCCAACGTTTCGGATAGCGTCACAGTGTCCATCATCAGGGCATGTGTCCCTGACACATCTGGCTAAAGAAGGAGGCTAAAGCACTGGCTAAAAAAGGAGGTAGCGCAACACGGCATAACACCCCAAGTAACGAAAATACATTATATCGACTAATTTTATTCCGTATCTTATTCCAGTGCAGGTATTAAGTCTTCCTCGTCGCCCTCGACTTTTTCTATCATTCACTACTTCACCACATCGTTAATGTTAAAAAACTACATCACATCAACTTTGTTTCGAATCCGAATCTCATTCCAGTACAGCGATAATGTTCTTCTTCGGGCTCCAATTTTCTTCTTCGGTCTCCAATTTTTTTCTACCGTTATCTATTGTGTACCACATTGTCACTGTTAAAAGCTACATATTATCCACTTTAATTTTTCTATTATGTACAAACATAAGTGCGAGGAGATTATCTTAGATTTACCAAAAATTATTTATTTTAGTGAAAAGTGAAAGAGATCGTTCTATTCGGACTACATCTGGACTTCGAGCTACGTTATGAGCTTACGAGAGACACAATGCGTTTTTTTTCCAGTGCCTCTATGAGCGAACCATATATTGATATTCTAGGAACCATGAGATGAGACTAGCCTACTATCCTAGGGTCCATTAGGCTACGAACGCACAGGCAGGTGGCTGGCTTAGCGCCTAGAGCCTAGTGGCTTGCACTCTGGCTACTTGCTAGGATACATGGTGGCCGCACTGAAGGTGGTTTGCGTGGTGGGTCGCTAGGTGCCTTGGTCATTTGCTTGTCGTCACGTTGACGAGATGTCACTTTCAAAATTAGTTCTAAAACTGCTACTTACAGAAAATTCATTTTTAAAATATTCATAACCATTTACGTCTTTAGATTTTCACGGCCAAAAGTATTTTCGATATTTGTTTTTGGGGTGTTATGCCGTGTTACGCTACCTCCTTTAGCCAAAGTTTCGGACAGCATTACAGTGTCCATCACCACTATCATCAGGGCAGATGAGCTGCAACATGGCATAACATCCCAAAAACAAATCACGAAAATTCATAACCACAATTAACTTCTCAATGTAAAAAAAAAATCTCATCATAAATAAATCACTTTTTAGTACTAACCATCTTTTTCTACTTAGATTGCTACATCTTCCCATAGTTTCTGACAACTGTCTAATAATATTTCATCCAATTTTTTCTTCTAAAATGCCTCGCGCCTAGTGGCAAAAAACCAACACGTTGGTTTACCTGGATACACGCCAAGCGACTATCTACTACCTATCTAGGCGCCAAGCGCTCAGTGCGGCCGGTCGCTAAAATTCGAGAACGTTCGTTTTACTAAGCTACTCGCTAGGTGACTCGCTAGGTGACTCGCTAGGCTCTAGGCGCCAAGCAAGCCGCCTGCCTATGCGGACGTGGCCTTAAGGAATTGACATAAACACAAGAAAACTTATTTACATCCTCTATTCTAAGGTTCCTACCTACAAACCCTACTCACCCCCTTTTCTCAAAAGATTCCCCTTTTGTTAGCTGGATGCACCCCTTTTTCCAACACGCGCTTCCCAAGGGTCGCTTACATTCTAAATGTAGGTACTGAGGATCCTACGTACATAATTAAAAGAGCAAGCGGCAAGGGCTGTTGAGTAAAGGGAGCTGTGAAAATGAGGCAGCAGATGCGGTTGAGAAAATGAGGTGAAGAGGGTGGTGGTGGCAGTAAGGTTTGGTTAGTGATTCATACTTCAGTCACTCCTAGGCGCAATGAGCCCCAGATTCCTACCCACTCTACACATTATCCCCAAAGAATGCATAGTCCCTGAAGGAAATTACTTTCCTCAGTGCCTCCTTTGTGGAGTTAATGTAAAAAAAAAAACCATTTGTGAACCAAAAGTTAATTGATAACATCATTACCTATCAGAATAAGGAACTCCAGTGAAAAATATTATGGCTAAAAAAATATGTTCATATAGACCAATAAACGCTGATTCTGAATATATAAGTTTTATTTAATAATATTATTAAACGCAGAGTTTTGAAAAAAATATTAAAAAGTCCATTTTTAATTGGGTCGTAAAAATACAGCATCAAGTTGGCATTTTTGAAATGGTTAGTGGTGACGTCACTGTTCCTCGTGTCGTGACTTCACCGTAAAGTCATTGGATGGGAAATATACAGGGCTGGGCAGTAATTGTATTTCAATTACTGTTCAATATATTTGTATTTCAATTACTTCCTAAAAATGTATTTTGTAATTGGTATTTCAATTACCTGCTGCTGAGGTATTTTGTAAATTGTAATTTAAATACTTATGGCTTCAAAATACATTTAGCGATCTTAATAATGATAATGAAAAATAAACACAGATTAAAAACGCTAGAATCCCGTACTATTGTCCTTTGCTTTAGCACTCTTACTAATGATTATTTGTAGTTCTCTTTATCATTGCTTTATAATGTACTGTACTTTTTTAACGTCATGCTAGTTTTTATTATTGTCCTGTGCATATTGTATTATACTTGTCATTACTTTCTATTATACATTTTTTTTATCATAGTATTAGATCAAGCACTATAGGAATAATTTGACTGAATACTAGATTATTTTAAGGTTAATTACTGTAGAGCGCACTTGAAGTGAAATAACACAAAACTGCGCTATACAAATGTCATCCATTTATATATAAAAATGAACCCTTGTTTCCCTTGGTCACGCCATAACTTCAGAATGACTTTACGTATTTCATTCATTTTTATTAATACTTTTTATTGTGTTCTAATACTTTGTAGAAGGTTCTTATGGAAAGAATAATTAGGAAAATTACGCAGAAAATTGGATAATTTCAGAAAAATTAACGACTATTTTAACTTTGCACGTTTGACGGTTCGCGCGTTTGATGAAATTGAATTTAGCAGGCAGCTGTCTTTTTTGTAACAAAAGAATTGTCTATGGATTTTTAAAATTATAGATATTTTAAATAGGTACCTATGCTAGGTCCCAGATTTGATTGATTGTTCTTATAATATGAAAAATGAAAATTTGAATAAAAAAATTGTAATAGCTGGCACGCGAGTTGTTTGACTACTGAATGTACTGGGACTAAATATATGGAATGCGGAGGGGGGTTGGTGGGATCGGGGAGCGGGAGAGGAAAGAGGGTAGGCAGGGAAGGTGGAAGGTGAATGCAAGAGGGGAAGGGGATGCGGGAGGGGAACGGGGGCGCACGGGAAAGGACATGCAGGGAGAAACAATTTAATTCTTTGAATACGGCATGGCAACGCATGCCGGGAACCAGCTAGTGTTATTATAATAACTATTATTATAATCTAACGCCTAAGTCCTATACCACAAAACTTTACAAGTGGAGCGGAGACGAGATGTGTCTTCTGAGCAATATGATTGGTCAATTTTAGCACGTCTCTGTTTCACTCTGCTCAGCTTTGTTCTATGGAAACGCACCCTTAGATATGGGCACTTACGACAATTTATTCAAACATTCAACAGTTCTACCAAAACCAAATGTATTTTGTATTTGAAATTAAAAAATGGTTAAAATACTGTATTTTGTATTTCAAATACACAACTTGAAAGTATTTTGTATTTCGTATTTTAAATACATGCGAAAAAGTATTTTGTAATTTGTATTTTAATTACAGCAAAGCATGTATTTTGCCCAGTCCTGGAAATATACAGGAATGTAGGAATGACACAAGCCATCATGTTAATTTATTTGTTTATTTACATATCTACTGTTTATAGAGATTTAGTTGTTGGGTTTATTAAAACATTATTTAGGCCTAAATAATTCAGTATCAAAAATAGAGTTATCTCCATTAATTAAAATATTAAAAAACTTTAAATTGCACGAAAAAAACTGTATAAATATACTATGTACCTATATCATACTACCTACTACTCCACGGCCCAATCAATATGGCCGCAATCGATCAGCTGATATCGTTTGCCTACACTTTTGTGGGTGATTCTTCGTTTTTGATAATATTGATTTTAAAAGCTAAAAAAATAATAATTTCAAATAATTTTTGTACCACACTCCCGTAATAATATTCAAAAATATAATAAATATAATATAATGAATAAATAATGTTTTAACTTATCGAATAGTATCATCTTTCTTTCGTATAATTATCATACAAAACGAAAACACCTGTTGAAAATAAAAAAAACTTTTCAGGAGTCGATGACGTCACGCGATTCAATACACACGCGGTGGTTTTCGGGGGATCTTGAAAAATTAAAACTTTGACAATTTTTTTAACTATTAAAACTAACTCTAAAAAAATAAAATATATGCAGTTATTTAAGTTAGAAGGTCATTATTCAATAAAAAAAATAAAAAAAATAGACTGGAGTTCTCTATTGCTTTTACTGGAAATTGGTAAATTTGAAAATACATATCAAAATATTAATGAAAGATCTTCGTGTTGCGTGAATGTGCATACATATTTACATTTCGCATAAATTAAATTTAATCGTAGTCAATCAATATCTCCATCTCAAAATATTAAAAAAAAAAAAAAAAAATACCTGTTAATGAAGGTCAGCTAGAGAAAATGGTGAATCTTAGTAGGAAGGTAGGTACAAGAATTTAATAAAATAATGTTTGTATCTTACATAAAAAATATTTATTTTATTTCAATAATTATTACATAACTACTTTGTATGGAATTTCTTAAGGACTTATTAAAATATAAATATTATTACCTTTACAAGACACTTATATAAATATGGACGATACACATGTTCTTCAAGATTGTTATTCAAATTTACACAATATCTCTGAAACGAATATTATTACCTTTACAAGACACTTATATAAATATGGACGATAAACATGTTCTTCAAGATTGTTATTCAAATTTACACAATATCTCTGAAACGAATAACTTGATTAAAATTAACTTCTTAAAAGTTTTAACTGCATGAACATTCTTACACGTTCATAGTACCTCATTAATAATTGGGTCGATATTATTGCACCTTTACCCACAAATTGTCCTTGGTCTAAAAGCAACTCGGTCAAAGCTTCCGTGATTTAAACTATGACTATAATGCTTGACATTAACCCATGATCGTTTTTATTATTACCATGACAATCTATGATTACGGTACCGTGACGGCATAAAATGTACATTCTTTATCTTAATAATACTGCAGCTCTTTCTTAGACATTAAATAATGGTGAGACAAAAGATGAGACACACAAAATACTTGTGTCTGTTTCCTCCAAAGTACTACTTTTTTTCCTTTGTAGGAAACATATATCTTATTATGGCACAGCTACGGTGATGAGAATTGCGTATGTGATAATGATTGTATGTTTCCTTTGGGGGCTGCAGACATACGTCCATTGTTTGTCTCATTATCGACTTTTTAGTATGTTTAAGAACAAAAGCAAAACCATCATCAGCAAAAGCGCATTGATGTTTGATATTTTAAAATTTTTGGAATTCACTCTCACTTGAATGTTATTTTTGTATCTATATTCCATACTTTCAAAATTATCGTCACGGATTGTAGTTAGTATTGTAGGGATCTACAGAGACGTCACGGTACGGTGTGTGAGAGAGATGCAAGAAAATGATTTTTTTTTTTCTTTGGAGGTAACCGACCTATGTACTTTGTGAATCTCATCTTTTGATAGGCTGCAGCATTATTGGATAAGGAACGTATGTTTATTGCCGTTTTTATGCCATCATGGTACCGTAATCGTGGATCGCCACGGTAATAATAAAAGCGCTCATTCCTAATTTGGCCATGTTTGAAATTAGCACACTTTTTTAGTTTAACACAATCATGTTTAGATCAAGGTGTATTCGGTGTGCACTTGTTGCCTCTACCCGATTGTTTTGTTAATCTTTTCCCATATCTACAACAATCAAACACAAATGCCGCACAGGTTATTAGGAAGCACACAACCCAAAAGATAACCAGCGCTATGACTGTACTCTCTTCTGCGTATTCCCACAGATAGTTGGATCGCTCGTATCCCGTGTTGAGAAGGACTTGGGTTCCGTTTGGGGTGGGGCAGTGGACTTGCACGATGATGTCTTGTTTCTGGACCTGAAAGTAGACTCCAATCAACCTCCATTTCAACGAACAAATACAGCATCTGAAGTCATCTAAGATATGGTTCAATATTTAATCGTCAAGTGTAGAGCATATTTTTGTAAAGTAAATGGTGAAACACAAACAGATTTCTGTAACTTCAAGAACACTCTACGAATTTTTTATCATAATCAAGCGAATACACAAAATATATGTAAAATACAAAATGCATATAAATTATCAATACATTATTGTACTTCAACAGTCAAGTTGAATTTATTACCTCCTGATGAGAAGTCAAATAAACATACATTTATGCTACAATGTCAATATAATTATCGTCTTCACACCTACTTAATCGGTTAAATAATAAAATAGATAGTCCCTAATTGCAATCCGTATTGGTATAACTGTTTCAACGAAGCGTACCACATACACTACGCTTCTTCTAACTTCTGATAGAGGTCAACATTTTACATTTACACGACATTTTACACGACAACACGATAACATACGTTTAAACGCCATTCATACTAACTACGGTAAGCAATCAATTAGTTACGAGGGGGGCGATTTATACAATTGCCTTCCAGATGATATCAAAAACGAAAAAAGTGTGTGCAAATTCAAAAAAAAATTGTTCATATTTATTCACAAAAAACAAAGTAGTGATAGTGAATAATATCGTATGGTAATATAATATCATGTAAATGTTAGTATTGCAATCTAATGTAATCTAAGGTTATGAAATGTAAAAACCATGTAATGTAAAAACTATGTACTACAATGTAAAAAGTACATAATTCAATATTCTAGTTAAGTAAGTGAAAATGTTATTTTCTTTTTTACTGGAATAATAACTTATGAAAAAAAAAACAACATTAATGCAGCAAATAACTCACTAATTACTCACTTAATCTCCACTATGAAAAATTACTACACTTCATTTTTCATGATTTGCTTCTAACATACAAAACTAATTTCAAAATTTTTTTAACGCTGTGTAAATTATTTTAAATCTACTTATGCTTAATTTTTCAATAAACTTTTATGGTCAATTACAATTCTTGTTTTCAAAATTTCTTTTTGAACTCTCCACACACTTTTTTCCTTTTTTATTATTATTACTAATATATTTATTAGTTTAACCCCAAAGATATTCAAATACAAAAGAGATATGCTATGGTGCAACTGTCGGCGGACTACGCCCTAATTAGAGTAGTGTGCATACAAAAATAATTTGTTCATTTCGTTGATTTTTTGAAGATGTGCATTAGTATTGGTTAACAATATTGTTTGAATACGGAAAGAGTTCGTTCATTTAGTTTAACGTTCGTTTGGTTTATTCGTTAATTATTCGTTCATTTAGTTTATTTGTTAATTGGTAAACAATATCGGCGACACCCGGAAGCGCAGTCCCACATAGTAAAAACTGCAGATAGCACATCTACTTATATTTCAATATCTTTGTTTAACCCCTGGGGGCCAGAGCTCTAAAATTGCAGTGTTGAAGAATAATGCCTATGCTTGATGCAAACATAGTGAATGCAGTGTGAACCTTTTATATTCATTTTGTCTTCAGGATATTACCACTCCTAGGTTAGTTAAAGATTAAAAAAACAACATGTATGCAGTTCACACGCGGTAGACGTGAAACCTTCAGAAAACTAAAGTAGACAATAGTGGGGAGATTACGAAACAACGCACAAAGAGGAGACCGATGATTCTATCTTATTCTTTCGCAGGCTAAATCCTGTAGATGTATGTGTTTGTCTCTTTTTAGTGTCACTTTTCATTTCATCGAGTTTCAAATCACATCAGTTCTAAAGAAGTTTTCACTTCGAAAAAGTACTTTATTAAAGTCAGAAAAGAAGTTGAAATTTACCTGCTTATTTCTACATTTGGCTATCTGATTGGCCTGTATAGCTTGTGGACTTAGTTCTCTTCCCAATAATAGAGATATGACCCATCTGGCGGGGGACACATATTCCAGCCACCTCGTGTACGGAGTCATGTCCAAATGGTGAATGGTATATCCGCAAGCAATGAAAGATATCGTCAGCAGCACTGCGCTGGTGTAAGAAGACCACTTATACGGTGGAATTGCGTAGGTTACAGCTTTAACAAACATCTTTATACAGCAGAGGTAAAGAACCATGTAACCTGGAAATAAAATGTGAATTACCTAAACAGCCCTTACATTCAACTTTTTTACCGCACCGAGGTGCTGCTAGTATGTGAGCTAGTGCGTAAACTTAGCCATTTTCTTACCGAGGTATAGATAGAATCCATTGTAGTTATCAAATCCCTGCATATAGAGCCCCGACATTGAATAACTTGGAATCAGATAAGCTAACCATATGCATAATGTTGGTGGCATGTCGGTTATTGTCTGGAACAAAAACAATATTTATTATTGACAAAAATGTTTAGCAACCTTGTTTATCTTGGTTTTTATGCCATCCTACTATTATACAAGGTGGTGCAAAATTAATCACCCTATCGGAAGATGTTATAATTTTTGCGAATGGCGTCGTACTTCAATCATATTTGACATTTGTGAACTAGATAGCTGCAGAATACAAACAAACAAGCAATGGAGCGCTATACTCCGCAAGAGTGTGAAATAATTGTGTCGATTTAAGGTTTAAGGCTTTTAGCGATTTTGTGTCGAAAGTCATTATGAGCAATGAGGCGCATTTCCACTTAAACGGTTACGTCAATAAGCATAATATTCATTTCTGGGGCACTGAAAATCCGCTTGTGATGCACGAAAAGCCATTACAAGCGGATTTTCAGATGATTAATTTTGCGCCACCCTGTACTATGATGGCCAAAAGGCAATAAATAAAAAAATAAAAATCAGAGTGTGCAGGTCACACGCGGTAGAAGTGAAACCTTCAGAAAATTAAAGTATACAAGAGTGGGGAGGCTACGAAGCACCGCACAAATAATAATAATAATAATAACGTAATATTAGTATAGTGCAGTTTTGTGTTATTTCACTTTACTAAACAAACTTAAAAGTAATCCTATGGTGTTCCTTGCGGGTCCTTACAAAATATTGATCAAATAATATAGGGAACATATATTATTATTTGATCAATATTTAACAATAATAATATGGAACAAAGAATATACAGTATATACAAAGCAATGCCAAGAGAATCAAATTAACAATAACAGTGCTGTTTCGGCAGAGGTGGGTGGCACAGATAATGATAAACAAAATCTCAACCAATAGGAGCCTTGAAAATTGAGCTTTTAATCAAAGCGGCCAATGCCGTAAGGTTTCATTCTATCTCATTCTCTCGCAGGCTAAATCCTATAGATGTATGTGTTTGTCTCTTTTTAGTGTGGTTTCCGTTTCATCGTGTTTCAAATCACAATGGTGCTAAAGAAGTTTCACTTCAATAAATACATAGTTCAAGCGAAATTGACACTACACTGTGATATCAGATTATTTTTCCAAGAAACCGATAGTTTCATATATGTCTACAAAAAGTTGGATACAAGCCTTGTAAATTTACTTTATATAGTGTTAGTGTTATTATAAGTTAGTTTATGTTTTCATCGTAAAAATTTAATATATTTTCATAATAAGAACTTACAAAAACAACAAAAATAGATAATCCTAGAAGGAAAATTTAAAAAACATATCAACTTACATCAGTTAAGATAAAGACGGTTCGTCCATACAGTCCAATGTCGATATCTCTCTCGATAAACTTTCGTTGTGAGTGTATTGGCTTGATGACCAGCAGCAGCAGCAGGGGCCACACACACACGCACATGGAGGCGTAGTGGTAGCCGAGGCGATCGTGCTGCGTGAGGCCCGAGTCGCTGGCCGGGAGGTCCCAGAAGATGGCGCCCGTGATTAGGGAGACTATGGCAGCTAAGATTAGGCGGGTGATCCAGCTTATTATCGTGTTGGGCTGGGTGTATAAAAGCGTTTTTCTGGAAGGAAGTAAACAGAACATAATTAATGTTACTTTTGTGGTGAGTCATCATTGACGACGTTTCCAAAGATATGTGCACGAGACCAATAGGCCTGAAGCAAGAGTTACCGTGTGTTCGCTGCCCTGACAACGCACTTCATTTGAGTAAGTACTATTTAAATCATTTCATTTTAATACTAATTTCATGTTTTAATCATTGAAATAAAACCACTCGAGCAAAAGCTACCCAAATTAGGTAGGTTATTTTTATAAAATAAAATTAATTATAAATTTCATAAATTTTTTTTTTAATAAAATGTTAACAGACAGGTGGATTACTTGGCTTTAAACTGCAGTAAGAAGTTCATATGACTCCATATTAATATTTGGAGATACAATATTACAACCACATAATATTGATCAAAACAGCGGGATCTATTAACAAAAGGATTATCTTAAAAGAATTGTAAGCTTTAGAGCCCAGGCGTCAGTTAAGAATAGTGTCCTTGTTCTACCTACATGTATTTCAATGGAAGATGTTCCAAGAAACTAGGGTCATTGATACCTTGGGCCGGTACATACGAAAATTTCGCGAAAACAAGCCAAACCAATAGCATAAGTCGTTTCTACTACTCATTATTGAGTTCAACGGCTCAGCTTTGAACGATTTGCCAGTCTCTATGACTCCTCCCTCCTACATTGTGAGTCTCTTAAAGACCCATGTTTGTCCTATCCTTTCCTCAAAAATACACTCCACACAGCATCCACAAAGATGACATAGGCCCTGACGAAAATTATTTACCTCGGGGCCTCCTGTGTAGTAAAGTAAGAAAGAAATAAATTTTTATAAAACCCAGTTATTTGAATGCGACCGTTTAGGAGATTTCTGTTTTACATGGAATTGGACTATGATAAATTGATGCAGTAATTGGTGATTAATAAAACCCTAACCCACTCGTTTACAGTTTCAAGTCTATCAAACCTTTGGGGAATCCATTTTGGCTGCAATTGAGGCCCCTAGAAACAAAGACGGAAATGTCCACTTTGTTAAATTGTTGGCAAACTAAAAAAAACGTTTAATCAGTCCGTTATTCATCAATATGGAAGGAACATTTAATATTATGTAAGTAAACCGGTTTAAGAATAATATTTCAAATAATTTATGTATCTGAATGCCATAGTTTCTTTAAAAAATGCATTTTTTTGATGGACACTTCCGTTTTTGTTTCATTTGTACACTTGCTGTTTTGTTTCACAAACAGTTAGACACTGCCGGTTTTGATTTAAAAGACAATTTCAAAGATGTTGCAGTCAATGTAAGAAAACAATATTGAAAAGAAGATTTTTTTAATAAGAAAATTTATTTGAAATGGAAATAATATGAATAGCAGTTCACTTAATGAATTTATCAAATTTAGAATTATTCGTAATTTCCGAGAAATAGATGTTAGATTTTTTTTTAAATAATGAAATTACATCCACCATGAAATAGAAAATAATAGAAAATTTAACTAAATTATAAAATAAAACAAAAATTAACTAAATCATTAATGAGTCAGACTCGATTTCTGCTGATCCTTGAATGAATTTATCCACAAATAATTTTTAAAAATATATATTCAGTTGTTATTAATTTGAAATATTATATCAAATAATTTATTTAGGTATAGTTGTCAAAATACATGACCTAGCTGACTCGATCCGTATCCTTACAAAAAAAATGTGAATAAATTCAGATAAATCTTCAAATGTCATATTTAGACATTTGCCTGCAACATAACGGCGATATACCTTTTTTCTTGGTAATGTTTGCCTTCCATTTGTGTGGTTGTTTGACACGTTTCCTCGCTGATTCCGGTGGCAAAATATCGGGGAAAGCTTACATTCTTGGAATATGTAACGTCCACTAACAATAAATGGTTATTACAACCCAAAAAATAACTTATCAGTGTATGATTCATTGACGCTTCAGCAGGAGTTTGTATGATTTAAAGTATGGCGGCCATTATGAATAGAGCATCCTGATTGGCTACTTGAAAAACTGCCGCTTTTGTTTCGGAAGGAGGTGGACACTGCCGTATTTGTTACAACAACAAAACTTTAAAGCCAAAATACTATTGTTTAATGGCGTTTATGTTAAAAACAGATATATTATGGAGAAAGAATGAACTTTTCTCTATGAAACTGCATATTCAACTCATTTTTGACATGTGGTGGACACTTCCGTCTTTGTTACTAGGGGCCTCAATTAGTGTTTTCATGGTTCTTGTGAGGAACATTGATGATTAAATAAACAATTACAAAACGCACTTGACAAGCATCCAAGCCTGTGACACAGGGTTGGCCTTGCAGACGGGACTGGGCAGGGGGATGGGGGGCACCAGGTGCAAGCTCCCCTCTCCTTCTCCTCCCCTAACCCGTGCATGAGCACTCCGGAACACCTCGGCCAGCTGCTCTATGCGCCCCGACGACTCCAGCATGGCCGCTGCAGACAAGTCGTCCAACGTCACCAAGTCCACTAAAATAGAAATCACATTGTAGTTTTGAACTTTCAAACGAGGTTCACGTTATACAATATAGAACTTATATTAATATTTAATAATATTGGCAAATTGTTCCCAAGTGGAAGATCTAATATAATCACTCTGACTATATTAGATAACAATTATTAATAATCAAAATGTCTCCCAAAAGTAACACCATGCTTCAAATAGTGATCACATTTAAATTTAAGAAATTATAATCAATGTGACTATTATTGTTAAAAGTTAGACGAATACTAACTTTCCGTACCAATTTTTTTTGTGCAAATGGCACATGTTGTGTTAATTAAAATAAATACATAAATGAAAATTTGAGTATTTATTTTTATTTCATCTCTGGAAACATGCTGTTTGGGAGGCGAGAATGGGTACCGCCGCCCTGGGAACCTTTATTGGATAACCAACACCTCTGCCATAGGTCACCCCAAGTGGTTCGCTACGTTTGGTGATTTAGTAGGGGTGCCCGGGTCCATGGGGTGAGGTTTGTCTAGGTCTTGGAGGCGGATGACCTGGACACACTGAACCTTAGATTCCTACCCACCCTTAAACCCTTAAACCTTTTTCCTTCCCAGAACTCTCCTCTCCTTCCTTCCTTTCTTTCCTTAAAAAAACCCTCCACACAGCATCCCCAAAGATGACATAGGCCCTGAGGGAAATTATTTTCCTCTGGGCCTCCTCTGTGGAGCTTATGTAAAAAAAAATCTGAATTTTACAGTTTTCGGTATCCTGCAAATTTTTTTGTTTTCCATTTTAACTAACTAAATAGGACGGACCGCCAAACAACTCGGTCTTGGCACACACTCTTTGCCGCACTCACATTCATACATCGTCTCATTCATTCTCTTCTATTATTCTGGCTTTTGACATGGCCCGACTCAAGTATTTGATTCACTTGATCGTGCCATGTCTTCCTTGGGCGTCCCCGACTTCTTCTACCATTCACATTCTCGTCGTATATTCTTCTTACACTACTTTCTTCGTTCATTCGCATCTTTCCATTTTACGTAAATAATAAAATGAACTGTTGCGATGTGATATAGTGTGGTTTCATTGCTCCATCTCTGTTTTTATTGAAAATCATGATATTTTAAATTTAGATGCAAATAGTAACTATTTTGCTCCAAACTTTTCATAATTTTTTTTCAACTTACCAAAAATTTCCATCTAAAATTACACTAAATAATTATTAGTAATACTTTAGATGCAAAACCAAACTAAAAAATAATTTAAAAAGTTCAATAATATTCAAACAAAATTTTAATTAGATTTTCACCTCTATTATTAGATTTCACAGACAGAAATTTTTTTTTGAATAGTAGGTACTTACGGTAATAATCTGAGGGGTTTTTAAAAGCCGGACATGGATAATCTATGGATGCAAAATACGGTATCAGATCTCTTCTGTAACCACTGAACATGGTGCGGCCAGCCGAAATCAGCACTACTTTAGAGAGCATGGCAAATATTTCATATGTTGGAGGGTGAAGGGTCATTATTACAATCCTGCCGGTACTGGCCCAGTTCCTCAAGTATTCTATTAAGAAGAAAGTATCGAAGATGTCCATTTCTTTAGTTGGCTGGTCAAGAATTAAAATCGCTGTGTCTAGAAGCATGTGGCAGGCGACGTTTAACCTTCTCAACTCAGAGCGAGTTAAACGCCCAACGTTGGTCAACCTGACTTGCTCCAAACCTAACTCTTCTATCAGGATATTTATCTGAAATGAATGAGACTAAGATAAGTATCGACTTCAGAAACATAAATATCGTCATATCGACTTCAGAAAACTCATTTCAAAATTTTGAGTTTATTATTTGTTACCACGTCAATGTAAGTAAGAACTGCTAGGGAAAAATAAAAACATTATGTATTGTATATTTAGAATAACATTTGCGATAAGACAGAAAGGAATAAGCAATACTTACACGATCTTTTGCATCGACCTTGATTTGAGACATCTTGGCATTAGGCCATTTAAGTTGTGCGTGGAATTTTAATGTTTGTACTACTGTCATGTCGGGGCAAATGTTTATGTTGTTCCTCACATAGGCTGTGGCATTTTTCAATGTTGCTTTTGAAACCGGTTGGCCATTCAGGATTATATCCCCAGATAATTTCTGAAAACAATTACGAAAGAGAAATTAATAATAGTTTTATTTTATGCATACATATATTTCAATGCCCATGGTGTGTAGAAGCTTTTCGGCAATTTCAGAGGGAAGACATCCAAGCTAAAGTTGGAAAAAATAAATGCAGAGACTGTTTAAGAAGGGATCGTATCAGTTGTAATGGTCTGGGGTCAGTAAATTTGTGCAGCAGTCCGCCCCGGGTGCCAAGCCCCGAGGGGTGACAACGACAACCCACTCGTACAGACAAAGAATGGGCACAAAATCTCCCGCTGTAAAGACATTCAATAAATAACACTACATATGTACTATAACTTACATTATCTAGCTACTTATATTATCATATTTTGAAATGCGTCGCAACTATATTTTTTTTTTCGAATTTAATTTCTAATTCCCTTTCTGAAGAATCATTTTGAGAAGCTTGTATCAACACTCGAAGAGATGTATGATCCCAACACCGGCAAAGCAGGCGTTGAAAGAAGAAATTAGAGAAACTCAATCGTAAATCTGGAGACAGAAACATCAGAAAAAGTTATCGGCACCTCAGGGACTTGAACCCAGGACCTTCTGTTTACATGGCAACAGCTCTACTAACTGAGCTAATTAATAATTTATGCAGACACTATCTAGATAGCCAAGGGCAGATTTATGGGAGGGGGGGGGGGGGCAAGTGCCGCCGTGCCACCCCCCCCCTCCCCAGGGGGGGGGGGGGCACGGGGGCACTTGCCCCCCCCCCCCCCTCAGACGGTATTTTTGTGTACTGTGGAGATTCCATCACAGTACATACTTAGAAGCTAAAACTGTCTTTTTTAAATATTTAATTTTTCGATTGTTTTGACACTTTCATAAACCTTTCTAAACCTACATACTTGAACTTGAAATATGATACTTAAGTTTATTTCTAACAGTAATCGTTGATTACCATTTGCCTTTCCGCCCCTTGAGCCCGCCCAGAAAAAAATCCTAACAGTAATTGTTGATTTTTTTGCACCTCCACCCCTTGTGCCCCCCCCCCCCCCACCAGAAAAAAATCCTAACAGTAATAGTTGATTTTTTTGCCCGTCCGCCCCTTGTGCCCCCCCAGAAAAAAATCCTAACAGTAATTGTTGATTTTTTTGCCTGTCCGCCCCTTGTGCCCCCCCCCCCAGAAAAAAATCCTAAGAGTAATTGTTGATTTTTTTACCCGTTCGCCCCTTGTGCCCCCCCCAGAAAAAAATCCTGTATCCGCTCTTGTAGATAGCATTTAGTTCGGGTTTGAATCATGCAATCATATATAAAGGTAGCAGCCAATAATATGTGCTTTAATAAAATGAAGATAAAGTTGGTAGTTCTTAGTCGAAGTATGATATAGTTAAATGTGACCGAATATAGACACCTTAGCTCAGTTGGTAGAGCTGTTTCAATGTAAACGGAAGGTCCTGCGTTCGAGTCCCAGTAAAGAGGTGCCAATATCTTTTTCTATCTTAATAAAATCTTATTTAAGGTCCACAATGAGCCAAGCGCGAATAATCAATTTTTCTATGTTATTAATTGAAAGAGACAGGGAAAACAATCTTGATATTGTGATCGAATATTTTAGTAAAATGAAGGCTCGTAAGCATGTTTAGTATTTGGTGTTTTATTTTATGTAGGGTGTTCAATACAAAACCGCCCCGCATGCCAATCTACCCTACGCCGCCACTGCAAAGCAGGGACGCTAGGAAGTGCCGACTCGATAAGATAATTTGATGTACAAATATCAAGATGAAGAAAATTGTCAAAATGATATAATAATGTTTTACCTTCCCAATGCCAGCGAGCACGTTGAGCAGTCCCGTGGCTTCTCCTTCTGCAGTAGCCATGATGGCCAAAATTTCTCCCGCTTTTGCTTCACAACTAATTCCTGATACCAAAAGCATCGAAGGGTTTTCACTAGATGCGATTTCTAAATTCTTTATCTGAAAGCAATGATATCAACCTTTTAACATATTTATCCATCTTTTTAAGATAGATTGTAGTAGTAGACTCAAGATCGAGTTCACATGAATAAGTTTAAAATGTACCTGTAGGTTAGGATAAATATAAGACGTGTGGGGAGCATGGCCGTCCCCATAGTCCCCGCGCATCACGGAGGGGGGGTGGTGGTGCCCCTTCCTGGTCTGCATGAGAGACAGATGGCTATCAGCTTTGGAAATTGGGCGACCTATTTGACTAGAAGAATAAAACATATATTATTATAGTACACCTGATAAGTTGATGCGACAAAATGTATGAGTAACTTATGGTTACTCTTTCAAGGCTCTCGCAAGGACTCTATTTTCTTTTAAAGAACGACTCTAAATGTATACGAACGAAGCTAGACCTCCAAGTGTCCTCGCATTCAGTGTTAGGGAGCAGTATGCAAGTGCTTACAATAGTAAGGGACAGCAAAGTATTAGTAGTCAATTAAGGTTATCAAGAGAAAACAACAAGAAAAAATAGGGTAGTGGTTTTATTCCTAGAGATCTTGGTGTATCCTAAGAGAGACGAAAGAAATAAGACAGAAGAAAAACAAAAAAAGACAAAATTGTCTGTAAGACTGCAAACATCTGCAAAATAACAGAATAGGGGAGAGCAACAAAAAATAAACAGAGAAAAAATATGGCAAAAGCAAAGGTACTGTCTTGTAATAAGTGTTAATGAAAATGAGATGAATTACCTCTGTTCACCATCGTTTCCAAACTCAGCCATGCTGTTTCTCCTGTTGTTGTAGGACTGGCGGGTCCCGTAGTTCCTGGTCTCCATAGCCAGCAGGTTAGCCTCGCTGACGGATTTGTTGCGAGTTGAGGTCCACTGCTGCTGTGATTGCTGCGTCTGCTGCTGGTTGGAGTGGTTGGACTGGCCCGGTCCGGCCCTGATGCCCGCCTGGTGCATCGCTACCAAGGGTATACTGGAACCCTGCAAAAGCCAGAAAGATTAGTTAAGTTCAATTTGCAGGGGATATTGCAGAAGGAATAGTAATGCTTCCTGGTGATTGAAGACATTTGTTAGTGCCTATTTAGTTCGCCACTGGCTTATTGGGTTCCATGACAGTTGATCCGCTGACGTACTTATATACAATGTGCAGTCGGTTTAGGGAAAATACGGTATACCCAATTTCACAAAATAAAACTAAATGACCCGAAGGGATGTGCAGAGAGGATGTACCGCCGAATAACAAAAGTATAAAATATATTTTCATTCAAATGCATCAAGGAAAAATCTGCTTCTCTATATACTGTATATACCAGCGCATAAGTACAAAAAAATCGACACTGTGTATTAATTCGTTTGATATTCATCCCACCTTATTATTAAGGATATTTTTGAAGTTGATTTTACATTTTGAAGTTGATTTTACATTACATTTGAAATCGGTAAATAATGCACAAAAATTCACAATTTTGAAATAAATATCATTTTGGGGGCCAATTGTCAGCGGATCAACTGTCGGGTCACCTTCTTATTGTGAGCGAACCATTTGTGCACATTTCAAAACCGTTCAGTGAGAAACAGTGTAAAAAATTACTGCTTGTAATGGATTCTCTTGGGGTTCCATAATTGTAACCGACGTGTTGTTCTCCCTCATTTATTAATTTTAATTTTATATGTTTTACTTATGTACAATGCCCCGGTGCAACCAAATAAAGCTTGTGTGCCAAGTTTGCACCGGGAGACATTCTAGAATCCTATAATTTTAATAATTTTAACAATTAATACTTTATTTATGCTTATTTACGCCTCCAAAGGCAACCAGGCTGACTAGCCTCCTTTTATTTTTAATTAAGACCCCTTTGAGGGCCTTAATTTACAGCCTTAGGCTGAAGCCCTAAGAAGGGCCATTTGCCTTCCCTCCCTTGCCGCTCTGCTGTTATGGCACTGCAGGAGGCGGCAGCTCCGCCAAGCGGGCTGCTCTCTATTTTTAATTATGGCCCTTTTTAGGGCCTTTTTTCGTCCTGGCCACTAAGTTCAATAATACCGTGCCGCCAGCAACGATCTTTTTCAAAACACATTTTTTCAATTTTAAATGTCTTTTTCTTAATACACAGATGCCCTGGTGACACAAGTAAAAACTTGGTTACCAAGTTGCCACCAGGAAACATCCTAAACTTATTATTTCATCGCCTTCAGGGCTATTTTTCCGGCTACAAAGCCAAAAAACCAATTTGGGCGTCCCTATTAAGGGCCTTTATATTGGTCAAAAATACACCATATTTTAATATAACTTCGTTTAAACACCCCGTAGGACGCTGAAACTAAGACGTTTCAGTGCAGAGTCCTACGGGGCATCCATAGAGCCATAAATCAACCTTGTAACTCTTAAACTGCCAACGCTATATGCCTTTGCGCACAAATTTTGTACTTAGAAAATTTCCGATCAAAAAACAGTCTTTTTCCATTTTAAAAATCCAGGAACCTCGTAAGACGACGAGACAAACCGGTTTCGGTAGCCAGTCTTACGAGGAACCTGGGGAAAATACTAACTTCTTCACATCACTTTGCAAACTTAAATTAAACTCAAATACCTACCAACAAATGGTAAACATTTCCAAAATTGTTCCTAAATTCATTAAACTAAAAATCTACGGGTAAAGAATACCCGTACATACATGTTAGAATTAAGAAATACTTTATAAAAACTATGTTATAACCTTTAGAATTATTATTAAATAATGATTTTAATCGACCACTTTCTTGAGCGACACAAGCAAAATGAAGTGCGACAAGAAAGTCGGCGTATTTATACTTACGGGCGAGGTCCAACCCCCCACCCCATAAATGTACCATGTGATCACCTTTTTGCCCAGATTAGGGTATAAAAGGACGCGTATTTTCCAAATAAAGTCAGTTCTTCTCTACAGTCAACTCGTGTTATTATTCCTACTGGGAAATTTATTATCACTCAGCTGCCTCCCCCGCCGACCTCTGCCTGTCTTCAGTCCTGGTGCCAACACTCCTCCAGAAGAGCCGGCCCTACTTTGGCAACCGCCAGGCGCCAGGATCAGGCAGAGGATTAAGCACATCCAGTGTCCTTCACGCATCAGGCACTGGGTGCACGGGAGGTCAGTTTTATTATTTGTTCCATCACCACCATCCTGTTCGTGCACTAAAAACCCGGTACTTTTTTATAGTCTTGTGGCGACGCTGATACGTCCGTTACAAGTGGTCCTTCAAGCCGGATCCGCTGCACGAATCCAGGATGTCCCCGCCCGCCCTACGATCGAAGAGGACGGCGCAAGACGATGGACCTTCATCACCCCCTGCTGAGCCCCCGGCTGCTGCTCCGGACGCCGGAGACGAGCCCCTGGGCGTGCCTGACGTCTCCCCTGACGCCACGCCCCGGCCCTCATCCAGCACAACCCCGGTGACGAGCTCCGCAGAGGACAGCGATGAGGGACCTCCACCCTCCACAGCCACGGAGGATACGGTGCGCCGGCTGCGACGACAGCTGCGCCACCAAGGGAAGCAGATACAACAGCTGATGGCAGCCTTGAACGCGCCTCAGCATGCTGCACCAGGGCTGACACAACCCAGTACTTCAGGGCTGCCACAACGCAGTACTTCAGGGCTGGCACAACACAACGCTCCTGAGCCGGCACGAGATAGCCGAGCCCCGCAGCCAAGCAGCCAAGGATGTCCATCATGGATGCCGCCTGGACCTTCCGGCCCCGTGCCGCCTGCACCTCTGGTGGACCAGAGGCCGAGCAGCGCCGTACGCGAGAGGCCTGTCGGACCTGTGCCTCTGGTGGACCAGAGGTACGCCTCACCGGCGCAGCCAGGGCCTGGAGGCCCTCCGCCGCCGCCCCCTCATCACAATGAGGGTCAAGGATGGATGCAGCCTAGGCCTTCAGGCCCCGTGCCGCCTGCACCTCTGGTGGACCAGAGGCCGAGCAGCGCCGTACGCGAGATGCCTGTCGGACCTGTGCCTCTGGTGGACCAGAGGTACTCCTCACCGGCGCAGCCAGGGCCTGGAGGCCCTCCGCCGCCGCCCCCTCATCATCATCATGAGGGTCAAGGATGGGTGCAGCCTGGACCTTCCGGCCCCGTGCCGCCTGCGCCTCTGGTGGACCAGAGGCCGAGCAGCGCCGTACGCGAGATGCCTGTCCAACCTGTGCCTCTGGTGGACCAGAGGTACGCCTCACCGGCGCAGCCAGGGCCTGAAGGCCCTCCGCCGCCGCCCCCTTACTACCACATTGAGGGACCATCTGCATACGCCCAGTGGGCGCATCATGAGCCGGCGCAGCCTGATGACCAGATTCCATCCGCTGCCAGTCCGAGCTCCGGCCTGCCGCTATTCCCACCGCAACCAAGTGCTGAGGAGACGGCCCGCCAAACCAGAGCTTGGGTCCAGCAGACGGACAACCCGATGGCCCAGTTCACCAACGCGCTCACAGAGGCCATCAGAGCTTCAAGGGCTCAGGACAGCCCTCATCCCACAATTGAGGATGACCCCCGGATGGCTGCTCTCATCGCCAGGCAGTCGATGGCCAAGGACCTGCCTCCCTTCTCTGGGGACCCGCTGGAGTGGCCCACCTGGAGGGCGCAGTACAACCAATCAACTACTACCTGCCGGATGACTAGCAGTGAAAACCTCATCCGACTGCAGCGGGCCCTCAAAGGGAAGGCCCGAGACGCCGTGGGACCCCTCCTGATGGACCCCACTCAGGTACCTGAGATCCTTGACGTGCTGGAGCAGCGCTACGGAGGGACGACGTCACTGGCCGCCCTGATGTTGGACAAGGCCAAGCGGCTCCCACAGATGACAGCAGAGGCCTCACTGGAGGACATAGCAGACTTTTCGGGCACGGTGCAGAACCTGGTGGCATCACTTCGCTCCCTCAACAACGATGGATACCTGACCAACCCGGCGCTCCTCAGCGACATCGCGGGGAAGATGCCGTGCACGATGCGGCTGGCGTGGCTGATGGAGGTGCGGCACTACAACGCACCAGCTACGATCTGCCAGTACGCCGCATTCCTGAAGGCCATCGCGAACGCCATC
This sequence comes from Limnephilus marmoratus, assembly GCA_917880885.1. Taxonomy (NCBI): domain Eukaryota; kingdom Metazoa; phylum Arthropoda; class Insecta; order Trichoptera; family Limnephilidae; genus Limnephilus; species Limnephilus marmoratus. Next base: position 11,454,025 of record OU862908.1, read on the forward strand.
ACCAAATCGGGTATGGTCGACCCCGCGAGGTCTAGACCACGTCGTGAACAGTCGTTCGCCACGACTGAACAATTCGGACGCAGAAGTGAAAGTTTGTCGCGAAAGTCACCACAATATGACAGTCGAAAAGTACCTACCGAAAGTTTGTCGCGAAAGTCACCACAATATGACCGTTCACAAAAAGTAAAAAATGAAAGTGCGCGAAAGTCACCACAATATGACTCGAACAATCGTAACGCGAACCCTAGCGAAAGTACAAATCGCGACGGGTGCCTACAGTGTGGCGAAAGAGGCCATCTACTACGAGACTGCCGTGAGTTCGTCGGAAAGGACGTGAAGCTGCGCTGGGAAACGGTGAAAAGCTCCCGACTCTGCCGCGTGTGCTTGGAGAGACATGCAACAAAAGCATGCAAAACTCGCGACTGGTGCGGCATCGGAGACTGCCGTTCTCCCCATCACAAGCTGCTTCACGACCCCACGTACGTGAGAAGCCCCGCAACAGCCAACGTCCACCACATGTGACGCCAGGCCGACGGCGCCGTGCTCAAGGTGGTGCCAGTGGTGCTGACAGGCCCCGCTGAGCAGATCACCGCCTACGCGCTGCTGGACGAGGGATCAACGATAACACTGATCGACACCTCAGCAGCAGAACAGATTGGCGCTTATGGACCCATACAAGGACTACGACTCCACGGGGCCAAGGGCATGTGCTCATCAGATCACCTGTCGCGCCGCGTGCAGGTCACACTGCGCGGCGCCGGTATAAGCACCGACTACCACATCAAGGCGAGCACGGTGAAAGGCCTCAGCCTTCCTGAGCAGAGGATCCCTGGCGGGTATATCACCCCCACCATTCTCATTGGGCAGGACAACGCACACCTCATTGTATCGAGGGAGGTGCACGAAGCCCGCGACTCTACGCGAATATTGTCACGGACTGCCCTGGGGTGGATAACTCATGGAGGAGGGACTCCTTCTACCAATGAAGGCCCCATCACCACTCTGGCCCTGCCCGCTGAGAGCCACAAGGATGACCTGCTGAGCGACCTTATTCGAGCAAACTTCGCCATAGATTCACTGGGAATCACTTCAGCCTCCCGTGAAACCGCACATGTTGTACGTGCCAACCAGCTGATGGAGGACACCACCCGGCAGATGACTACCGGCAGATGGGAGACCGGCCTATTATGGAAGGCTGACAACATCACGCTGCCCGACAACAGACAATGTGCGCTGAAGAGGCTGTGGTCCCTCGAACGAAAACTACTGAAGGAGGACGACCTCGCAGTGGCGTATCGAGACAAGATCAACCGACTAATATCACAAGGCCACGCGCGAGAACTCACAGCACGAGAGGCGGCGAAAGACTCCGCCCGCAAGTGGTACTTGCCGCACTTCGCCGTGGTGAACCCCAACAAGCCGGGGAAGATCCGCGTCGTGTTTGACGCTGCCAGCCGCTGCCGAGGAACCTCCCTCAACGATCAACTGCTGACGGGACCCGACCTGCTGACGTCCTTACTTGGGAACATCCTCCGGTTTCGAGAGGGAAAAATAGCTCTCGCCGCCGACATAAAGGAGATGTTCCTGCAAGTCAAAATAAAGACTGAGGACCAGCTGTCACAACTGTTCCTGTGGCGACCGACGCCTCAACAAGAGCCTCGCACCTATATGATGACGTCTATGATGTTCGGCGCTACCTGTTCTCCAAGCAGTGCCCAGTACGTGCGAAACCGGGTGGCCCTAGAAAATACCGAGCGCTTCCCAACTGCTGCAGACGCCATCCAACATAAATTTTACATGGATGACTACTTGGACGCGGTGGACTCCATCAGTGAAGCCACTAGCCTCGCAAAAGACGTGGCGACAGTCCTATCATCAGGAGGTTTTCATCTCACAAACTGGGCCTCAAATAATCCAGCGGTGATGGCCACCATCCCGCCTGAAGACCGCGCCCGATCAGCCATACGCATCAGCAGCGGAGAAGCGGAGACCGAACGAATCCTCGGCCTGCTATGGGACCCGGTGACTGACTGTTTCCTGTACGCCTTCAGGGATACCGCCGAGCCAGAACTGGTCAGCAGCCCTACGAAACGTCAGCTGCTCAGTATTGTCATGAAAATTTTTGATCCTGTGGGGTTTGTGGCATGCCTCACAGTCAGATCCAAGATGCTGCTCCAAGATGTCTGGAGGTCGAGCATCGGATGGGACGACACCATCAAACCCGAGCACAACGTGAGATGGCTGGACTGGCTGGGACTCCTCCAAAGCTGCGGAGTCGCCATACCTAGGCGCTGCCTACGAAGCAAACACAGCAGCGTCACGCTCCATCTGTTTTGCGACGCGTCGGAACAAGCATGCTGCGCGGTCGCCTACCACACGGAGGAAGTCAACGGAGAAACTACAGCAACCTTCTTGGCCAGTAAATGCAAGGTGGCCCCCCTGAAGCCGCTCTCCATACCCCGCCTTGAGCTCCAATCAGCGCTCATGGCCGCCAGACTAGCAGCAACCCTAAAAAAGGAGTGTCGCAGCAACATTGCGCGAACGGTGTTCTGGACAGACTCTACGACGGTGCTGTGCTGGCTTCGTACGGACCCACGTACCTACTCTACCTTTGTGGCCAACCGGCTTGGCGAGATCGATGAGCTCTCTCGCATTGACGACTGGAGATGGGTCCCCACCAAACTAAACCCTGCTGACATCGGCACCCGCGACGTCGAGGTTCCCGATCTATCACCGGCGGGACATTGGTTCAGCGGCCCAGCCTTCCTCACCCTGGCCGAGGCAGAATGGCCGCGCGAAAGGTCCAGACTTCCCCAGCCAGATGACAACACCCTTGAAGTGAAGGCCCAATATGTCGGGCTCACCTCAACCACGGCAGATGCGCTTCCAGAGATAAGCCGCTTCTCCTCTTGGCACCGACTCATCAGAGCCACCGCCTGGGTCCACCGCTTCATAGGCCGATGCCGTGCGGGACCCCACAAACCATTGGACGGACACCTGCGGCCCGAGGAGACCCGTGAAGCGGAACTCCGGTGGGTGAAAGCAGCCCAAGAAGACGCATTCAGCAGTGAATTGAGTGCTCTTCACCAAGGAACCCCCGTACCCAACAACAGCCGGCTCAGATCGCTGAACCCCTTCCTGGGACCCGATGGACTGCTGCGAATGGACTCCAGAATACGAGCCACCAGCAGAATCTCCCGAGATGTGCGGACGCCCATAATCTTAGATGGAGACCACGCCTACACACGGCTCCTAGTCAACCACCATCATCAGAAGGCGGACCACCCAAGCACTGAGAGGACAATGGCGGAGGTACGAGGCAGCTACTTCGTGCTGCGACTGCGGACAAACATACGTCGCATCACTCACCACTGCCCCACCTGCAAGATGCGTAGAAGCAAGCCTGCCCCACCACTAATGGGACCCTTGCCACCATCACGGCTCGCCCACCATGTCCCCGCTTTCACAAACTGCGGGTTGGACTACTTCGGGCCCATGGACATCACTGTCGGCAGACGAAGGGAGAAGCGATACGGAGCCCTCTTCACCTGCCTGTCCACGCGCGCCATTCACCTCGAGCTGGCAACTTCCCTGTCTGCCGACTCTGCTATCATGGCCCTCCAACGCATGACGGCACGCCGAGGTCAACCAAAGACAATCTTCTCGGACAACGGGACCAACTTCCACGGAGCGGACAACGAGTTAAGGGACGCCCTGAACTCGCTCAAAGATGACGCCCGGATGAGGGATCATCTGACATCGCACGGGATCGACTGGCAATTCATCCCGCCAATGTCTCCTCACATGGGGGGAGCATGGGAGCGCCTGGTGCGGTCAGTCAAACACGCGCTGCAAGCCATACTGAAGGAGAGGGCCCCCAAAGAAGAGACCCTGAGGACAGCACTGGCTGAAGCTGAGTGGACCGTCAACAACCGTCCTCTCACGCACATCTCCGTAGACCCGAGAGACGAGGAACCCCTCACTCCCAACCACTTTCTGCTGGGAGCAGCAGGCAACCGGCCCCAGCTCTCGCTGTACGACAAGCAGGAGGAGGAGGTATGCCTCCGCCGCCAGTGGCGCATCAGTCAGCAGCTAGCTGACATGTTCTGGAGGCGTTGGCTCCGCGAATACCTCCCCACCTTGGCCACCCGACAGAAGTGGCACCACCCCGTCAACCCAATTAAGAAGGGCGACCTGGTGGTCATCATGGACCCCGCGATGCCCCGCAACAGCTGGCCTCGCGGCCGAGTCCTGGACGCTACCTCTGCTGCAGACGGCGAGGTGAGGACCGCCCGCATCCAGACGAGCACCGGAGTCTACGTTCGACCTGCCGTGAAGCTTGCTGTGATCCTGCCGGCCCCGCCTACTGATGCGACCCCTACTGACCGACCTTCAACACGTCGTGAAGACTAGTGCAGCGTAGCTACACGGGGGGAGTGTAACCGACGTGTTGCTCTCCCTCATTTATTAATTTTAATTTTATATGTTTTACTTATGTACAATGCCCCGGTGCAACCAAATAAAGCTTGTGTGCCAAGTTTGCACCGGGAGACATTCTAGAATCCTATAATTTTAATAATTTTAACAATTAATACTTTATTTATGCTTATTTACGCCTCCAAAGGCAACCAGGCTGACTAGCCTCCTTTTATTTTTAATTAAGACCCCTTTGAGGGCCTTAATTTACAGCCTTAGGCTGAAGCCCTAAGAAGGGCCATTTGCCTTCCCTCCCTTGCCGCTCTGCTGTTATGGCACTGCAGGAGGCGGCAGCTCCGCCAAGCGGGCTGCTCTCTATTTTTAATTATGGCCCTTTTTAGGGCCTTTTTTCGTCCTGGCCACTAAGTTCAATAATACCGTGCCGCCAGCAACGATCTTTTTCAAAACACATTTTTTCAATTTTAAATGTCTTTTTCTTAATACACAGATGCCCTGGTGACACAAGTAAAAACTTGGTTACCAAGTTGCCACCAGGAAACATCCTAAACTTATTATTTCATCGCCTTCAGGGCTATTTTTCCGGCTACAAAGCCAAAAAACCAATTTGGGCGTCCCTATTAAGGGCCTTTATATTGGTCAAAAATACACCATATTTTAATATAACTTCGTTTAAACACCCCGTAGGACGCTGAAACTAAGACGTTTCAGTGCAGAGTCCTACGGGGCATCCATAGAGCCATAAATCAACCTTGTAACTCTTAAACTGCCAACGCTATATGCCTTTGCGCACAAATTTTGTACTTAGAAAATTTCCGATCAAAAAACAGTCTTTTTCCATTTTAAAAATCCAGGAACCTCGTAAGACGACGAGACAAACCGGTTTCGGTAGCCAGTCTTACGAGGAACCTGGGGAAAATACTAACTTCTTCACATCACTTTGCAAACTTAAATTAAACTCAAATACCTACCAACAAATGGTAAACATTTCCAAAATTGTTCCTAAATTCATTAAACTAAAAATCTACGGGTAAAGAATACCTGTACATACATGTTAGAATTAAGAAATACTTTATAAAAACTATGTTATAACCTGTAGAATTATTATTAAATAATGATTTTAATCGACCACTTTCTTGAGCGACACAAGCAAAATGAAGTGCGACAAGAAAGTCGGCGTATTTATACTTACGGGCGAGGTCCAACCCCCCACCCCATAAATGTACCATGTGATCACCTTTTTGCCCAGATTAGGGTATAAAAGGACGCGTATTTTCCAAATAAAGTCAGTTCTTCTCTACAGTCAACTCGTGTTATTATTCCTACTGGGAAATTTATTATCACTCAGCTGCCTCCCCCGCCGACCTCTGCCTGTCTTCAGTCCTGGTGCCAACACTCCTCCAGAAGAGCCGGCCCTACTTTGGCAACCGCCAGGCGCCAGGATCAGGCAGAGGATTAAGCACATCCAGTGTCCTTCACGCATCAGGCACTGGGTGCACGGGAGGTCAGCTTTATTATTTGTTCCATCACCACCATCCTGTTCGTGCACTAAAAACCCGGTACTTTTTTATAGTCTTGTGGCGACGCTGATACGTCCGTTACAATAATAATAATACAGTATTTTATAAGAAAGGAGACTTTTAACTTTATTTATATGCATCATTGATGTGGGCAACTTACTGGATAAGATGGCTGAAGGTTTTGTAACCGGAAATCTGGATCAGATCTATATTTTCTGTTGTATTTGTATTGCTGGGAAGTTTCATTGTCTGAACTATCATATCCAGATGAGTTTTCCCTGTTTCCGCGGCTTGCCCTGGACACTCTACAATAAATCAAAACAATGAAAACTATCAATATTTTTCAATGGGTTTCATTCATATTAAAAGTAAAACTAAATTACTTTGTAAATATTTAGTTTACCTGGGAACTGGCTTCATTTCACTCCCTATGGAAGTCTTGGCTCGAGGAGTGCCGGACCTTTGGGAGCCATTGTGGTTTGGAGGAAAGACTCGGGGGAGGCCAAATTTTAGATATGTATACATGTTAGACCCCAGAGCAGATCTGTTAAGAAATAAAAGAACTTAGTGATATTATATCCTTTAAAATACACAAATATCGTATGAATAAAAAATTGCACAGATGCTTGGACTGATTGTAATATCCTACCAGTCAAAAATAAATTTTTGTCATGTAGGGTTGACTTACTTGGGGCCATATCGAGGATGTGACAGTATGGACTGTACCGTGGTGTCCCTGAGCTGGAAGTTCCCGTACGGAAGGGGACTCTTATCTGTGCTGCCCAAAGCACTGTCAGTAAAGTCGGAATTCAGATTTTGCCTGGAAATAGTTAAAACATCATTAATACAATCACAATGTTTCGATAAGATTCTCAAAAAATTCGAAGAATTTTTAATGTTCAGTAAAGCGAAGACCAAAATTAATGATTGACGGGGAATTATAATGTGATTCTAAAAAATTCCAACAAAATTAAAAAATCTTATGAATAATTTAAGATATTTTAAAAAACGAATGAAACGTTATGAACGTTATGAAAAATAATTTGGATAGGATTTGGATTTTAAAAAATGATGTCGATGTCACTGTGCATTTATTATCAATGTAGTAAACCGGTCAATGGCTGAGTGGGCATCGCGTTTGGGTCCCACCCGGGCGTCGCGTGTTCCTTTCCTCGCCTGGCTATGTCCTCCATCATGACACAAGCAACATTTTCCGCTTAGTGTGGTGGTAGTAGGAGATTTTCTTGCTTTTAATAAAAAAAGTGCTTGTAGTGATTCAATTTTCGAATTTAGAGGGATTCGATTTTCGTATTTCGGAATCGTTAATCAGATTATAAAAACATTAGAAATGGTTGCAATTCAATTTTCTTTTAATATTTACTTACGTACATTATTTAGTTAAATAAATAAACATTATTCTTAAGTTAGCCCACATAGTCATATGTGTGTTAATAATTTACAAAAAATCATTTAAATTCCATACAAATTCCATTCAATTTCATACAATTTCCATTCAATTTCACACAAATTCCGTTTAATTATATACAAATTCCATTAGATTCATGCAAAATCCCTTCAAATCCAGAAAAAATCATTCAATTACATTCAAATTCCATTAAATTCCACACAAAATTTGTTCAATTACACACACATTCCATTCAATTCCATAAAAATTCAATACACAATTCAGCACAATTCCATACAATTTGGTTAAGTTCCGTTAAATACCACAAAATTCCATATACATAGTTCAATTCAACTTCATACAATTTAATGACTTTCGTTTAGTTCCATACAAATTCCGTTGAATGCCAATCTCAAATTCCTTCAATTTCATAAAAATTCTATATCAATTCCGTTCAATTCCATTTACACCCATTCTCAATTCCAATCTCAATTCCACTCAAATATGTGCAATTCCGTTCAATTTAATTCCATTCTCAATTCCATTTTCAATCCCATTCAATTTTATTCTCAATAACATTCAATCCTATTCTCAATCCCATTCAATTCCGTTCTCAATAACATTCAATTCCATTCTCAATCCCATTCAATTCCATTTGAATGAATAAAAATAAAGTCTTACCTTCAGCTTATTGCTGATTTTTTTTACAATATTACATATAGGAAGTGGTGTGTAATTTTTGCCGTGTTTGTGTATGTATGAGTTTTTCTGGGATTGTAGAAAAATGGATGCATGCTTATAATATTTTATTTAAAATAGGTAATTATTGATGAGGACATTCTCATAAGAACCTTGCTATGTTTGTAAAATAGTAACAATATTATTTTATTTGTCCTAAAGAGAAAAGTGTTGACGGTTGTGAAGATAAATTAGCTTGGACTAAAGATATTACTTACTTCTTTATGAAGAGTGGCTATCCTAGATTTAATACTTTAGTATGAAAATCTGTTTACAAATCAGGCCCTTAAAACTTTCAGTATTTTTTCAGGGTGTGTGCTTGCTGAAACTGGTAGTGGTGCCTCCACAGTGATCAAATAGTGATAGTGAGTGAGATAGATAAGGGTGCTCTAGTGACATGTAGATGGACCAGGCGTGCATATCTTCGGACTGCACGACGCGGGGGTCGTGCAGGAAGGGGTTGGAGGGCACGGAGAAGCGCCGACACAGACATGACAGGGTGTAGTGAGTGAGATAGATAAGGGTGCTCTAGTGACCTGTAGATGGACCAGGCGTGCAGGTCTTCGGACTGCACTGCATGGCGCGGGCGTCCTGCAGGAAGGGGTTGGAGGGCACAGAGACGCGGCGCTCCGCTTCCGGCCGCCCCGACACAGAAATGACAGGGTGTAGTGAGTGAGATAGATAAGGGTGCTCTAGTGACCTGTAGATGGACCAGGCGTGCAGGTCTTCGGACTGTATGGCGCGGGGGTCGTGCAGAAAGGGTTAGAGGGCACGGAGCAGCGCCACCTCACTCCCGGCCGCCCCGACACAGACATGACAGGGTGTGATGAGTGATCAGTGTGAGTGAGATAGATAAGGGTGCTCTAGTGACCTGTAGATGGAGCAAGCATGCAGGTCCTCGGACTGCATGGTGCGGGGGTCGTGCAGGAAGGGTTAGAGGGCACGGAGCAGCGCCACCTCACTCCCGGCCGCCCCGACACAGACATGACAGGCTCAGCTCCCGGCTGCCCCGAGATGAACATGACAGGGTGTAATGAGTGATCAGTGTGAGTGAGATAGATAAGGGTGCTCTAGTGACCTGTAGATGGACCAGGCGTGCAGGTCTTCGGACTGCATGGCGCGGGGGTCGTGCAGGAAGGGGTTGGAGGGCACAGAATAGCGCCGCTCCGCTCCCGGCCGCCCCGACACGGACATGACTCCTACCTCCGACCTCCTACCTCTGTACAACCAAACCAAACCAGTCATATTAGCTACTTGTTACATTTGTACAATGCGTTGCTATAAATAAAGTGCAATATATCAACATACAGGCACATAAGCTCTTCTAGTATCCAAGTAAAACATTATAAATAATCTTAGAAATATTTAATATATTTTGAGGCATACCTAGATTTGAAAAGGAAGAAATTCGAAATACCTACTCATTAGGCGCTTTTAATATTCCCAAATTTAAACTGACGAAAAAAGTGAATAAACGTACGTTCCTTATCACAATAATGCTGCACACCTTACTTACACATTAAATAATGGTAAGACAAAAGCTGAGATACACAATGCACGTATGTCTGTTTCCCCCAGCAAAGTAATTTTTCCTTCTCACCATTATTTAAAGAGTAATGGCCGTTATACACGACATCTTTTTTCAGCCCGATTCCAATTAGACACAAAAGTCAACATTTTTCGCTTTACGCGATCGCTATTTTCATCTCTATTTTCATATCTACGATTTCAGTTGGAATCACAGCATACAGCATGGTTCATGTGTTGTTTGCAGTGATGACAATTGAAACCGTAGATATGAAAATAGAGATGAAAATAGCGATCGCGTAGAGCGAAAAATATTGACATTTGTGTCTAATTGGAATCGGGACGAAAAAAGATGTCGTGTATAACGGCCATAAGAAAGAGCTCCAGCATTATTGTGATAAGGGGCGTATGTTTATTATCTTTTTTGTTCCGCCACCGATCCGTACCTAAACGTAGGAATTCTAAAAGGTTTCGAACTAGATTTGTCCGGTTGCTAGTTGGGCATTCCACCGGACAATCGACTCCCCAAAAAATATATTTATTATTTTTATTACAAATGTTAAAATTTCATGAAAGTTTACACTACTTTATTTGACACAACTGTATATATATATCGTCATAAAAATTCAAAATAATTAAGTGGTGCAAAAGTGATAAAAGCGATAGCAGCAGAGATACAGATAAGGAAGGGGGTAGGGAAACTCAAGGATCGTACCTGTAATATGTTAAATATAGGGTTCTATCGACGGATTTCTTACAAAATGTATATAGGTATACATGGTACCTTTAATTAAAAAGGTCATAAATATACTAAGTTTCTGCTCCACAAAATACCTACACACGCAAAGTGGTCACAGAAACACATTTCAAAATCCCCGATCGACCAAACCGGTGTCGTTATGATTTCAATATTTTCCCACCAAATTATCACATTAGCGTGGTTGGCTAACGTCGCAAGCTTTCAAGGCCTTGCACATTTCCTTCGCTGATTCATCCATAGCGCACACCAGATAAAATATTAACCAATCTAGTTCGCAAAATTAACTTAATGTGTGTAGTTTCCCAACAGAGGCAGTCAGTAGTCAGTAGTCGCCCGTTCGATTATAGTCCTATTCGTATAAAGCCTGAAGCAAAGCGACCGAGAATAAATCGACAGTAGTAGGCCAGTAGCTCAAATTCTAACTAAAGCTCGGCTTCGGGGCAAACTTTCAGTTTATTATCACATTGCGATCGTATATACATATAGTGTTTGTTAAAATCCTCACAATTATTTATTTAGGTATTTAGATACGAAGCACTGATCGCTCGACAACATAGTAAAATGCAAATATAATAACCACCTACGACAAAAATACTGTTTGATGGCCTAAATGAATTTAGATAGATTAGTTAAAGATTAGGCAGTAGAGCCGAGTTATCAATTAATTTATTTAACGATAACTCAATTAATAAAAATTATTTTAGTAATTTTAAATAAAACTTTTCCCTCGAGATTTAAATGGATTCTGAATTCTGTTTTATTTTACATTAGCTCCATAGGAAAATAACTTCCCTCAGGGCTTATGTTGTATTTGGGGATGCAGTGTGGAGGGTTTTTAAAGAAAAGAAATGAGAGGAAGTTCTGGAAAGAAAAAGGGTATTTGGGGTAGGTAGGAATCTGAGGGTCTGTGGGACCAGGAATGACGGATGTATCCATCCATTATCCCCCACTGTGGAGCAAAGCGATGTGTCGAGGGAGCCCTGCTGGAGATTTCAAATGGTCTCTTTTAATCAGTTTCTCACAATCCGACGTACGTGGACGCACCCGCCGCCAAGACCTACACAAATTTCACCTCATAATCCGGGGTAACTCTGCTAAGTTATCAAACGTAGAGAACCGCTTGGTGTTATTTATGGCAGAGGTGTAATGTAAGCTATCGACCACCCACCATTACAACCACCCGCCAGCGGACGAAAATCCACATTTCGTCGAAAGTTGTTCTTACGATCGTGCAGGGCGGTTGCAATGACAAAGATTAATTATTCTCCGGACTCGAATTTTTTTCAATTCAAATTAGCTTTAATTTATACCTTCATCCAAAAATGCTGAAAGGGGTGATGATAAAACTATTAAAATAATATACTTTTTGTAGTTATTTTTTGATTTTAAGTATTTATAATTTTTCAATAATGTCTAAATTTAATAAGAATGTAAAAAAAATCTGAAATATATTAGTTTGTAAGTACGCAAATAAATACCCAAATGGACCAATTTTCGTCAAGAAACACATGTACGTACATATTTTTTAATGATTTTATTGAAACTAAAATTAAAATTCTAAAACATGCGTTTGCTAGATAATGTATTGATTTATTTTACTGCATGATTATATTATTTGAAATGCGTGTGGTATAATACAAAATCTTTTTTGAAAATTTAACAAATCTGCCAACGACCTATGGAATAACCTTATTATACTAAAAATTAAAAAATTTTCTCAAAATTTATTACATGCGAATGCTAGATAAAAGAACAATCTTTCGAAATCCATTTATATTTTTTTGTGGAAAAGCGTCAATACGTCTAAAATCTGATTTGAAAATGACATATTTCTGGTTTTCTCTGGTAATGCCCTCTTAAAAATAAAAGTTTAAAATTCATTCGAACGAAAGAGAGAAATAGATGTTCTAACAGTAATTTTAATATATATCATATATAAAATAAATATATATATATAACTATATCATCGATAAAAAAAAGTTCTTGCATGTATCCATTTCAAGTCGCGTTAATTAATAAACCATATTCAGAACTCCTTCACGCCTTTATTTATTTTTTATTTATTTCTTTTTATTGAGGAAACAAACAGTCGTACAGTAAAATAATTTATAACAATAAAATTTCATATGTTGTAGACCAATTAAGTTCCATTATGTTAAATATTGGTTTAGTATTTTTACCTACTCAACTTATTAAATGACAAAAAGAAAAAAAATTAACATAATAAAGAAAAACATAAAAAATAAAACATAATAAAGAAAAACGTTAAATTATTAACAAGCATGGTAAAAAAACTTAGTACATTATACAAATATCTATTGACAAATGCTCTTTAGCCATGAAAATTCCTGCACCCTTCCTTCCACATTTTACACTACTCCTTTAACTATCAACTTTAATATATGTAGCAGTTGTTGTTTCGTAAAGGCCAGCTTTTTGCGACAAATGTTTTACAAAACACCCGACGAAAACAAAACATTGTGCCACCCTCAAAATGTTTGTGAAAACGGTCGCAAGAAACCGGCCTTAACATGGATCTGAGGAATGCTGTTTTACAATTCTATAATATAATATACCTATGTACCTATACTTTCAGGACCTTACTCTCCTCGAGTTCTGTTAGCACCTTTTCGTTTATGACTCATGTTTTTTGTGACCCATGGTACCAGCAAAACATATATGTACAACCACATTTCTAAAGATGTTATCTTGCTCATTAGAGGTAAGTAGTTGATTAGCGTTTTAAAAAAGGCGCTAAATATTTCGTTGGAGGAAAATAGTTAATCTCCGTTCTTGTAGTTAATTATAAATCTGATAAGTTCTTCAACAAAGGTAGGTAGGTAGGTACCTACAATTCGGTGATTTTAAAGTAAGCCGATAAAAGAAACAAATTACATACATATCCGAAATGAAAATAATAGCACCTAGTAATAATTTATTTGGCTTAGGTATTGTGTTTGAATTAATGATCAAAGAAATGTACAGATCCCGTTCTAAATCCCCGTTCACCAACAATTTAGACGGACCGTTCGCTCACAGGTATTATCAAAATATTGAATAAATAGGGTTTCTCGCGTTTTCATTCGGCGACAAAACACCCCCCAACAAGAAATCTACTAAAACCTAACCTAACCTAACAAAAAATGAGACAAAAATAATACAAACATCCTGTAAATACAATAAATTTATTGTGCAAAAATGGTAAAATGGGACAAAAATAATACTGAAATCCTGTAAAAACAATAAATTATTGTACAAAAATAGTAAAATGTGACAAAAATAATACAGACATCCTCTAAAGACAATAAATTATTGTTCAAAAATAATAAAATGGGACAAAAATAATACAGACATCCTGTAAAGACAATAAATTATTGTTCAAAAATAATAAAATGGGACAAAAATAATACAGACATCCTATAAAGACAATAAATTATTGTTCAAAAATAATAAAATGGGACAAAAATAATACAGACATCCTGTAAAGACAATAAACTATTGTTCAAAAATAATAAAATGGGACAAAAATAATACAGACATCCTATAAAGACAATAAATTATTGTTCAAAAATAATAAAATGGGACAAAAATAATACAGACATCCTGTAAAGACAATAAATTATTGTTCAAAAATAATAAAATGGGACAAAAATAATACAGACATCCTATAAAGACAATAAATTATTGTTCAAAAATAATAAAATGGGACAAAAATAATACAGACATCCTGTAAAGACAATAAATTATTGTTCAAAAATAGTTATAAGAAAGAATTCAGCGTAGTGGAGATACATTTTGTCCATGGGATATTATGTCGAGGGATATTTTGTCCGAGGATATTTTGTCCGAGGATATTTTGTCGGGTATATTTTGTCGGGGGATGAAAACGCGCATTACCAATAAATTGAATGAAATAAAAAAAAAAAACATTAGACTTACTTGTATTTATTTAAATAATGGATAAATATTTTATGAATGAAGTTTTCTGTTCTTAGTGCATTCGGGTGCATTCACTTCCACCACTGTGTCAATTATTATGTAAATTCAGAGCATGTCGCGCATAGGTGCACTGAATTGTACAACTTCTATTGCTGTCAACCATGAGCAGTTTAACGTTATGATTTGTGATTGCATATTACTAGGTAGGCTTTTTTTTTACAAATGTATAAAGATAAGTATGGTCCGATGGTTCCCCTTCATTCCTTCAAATGCATGGTCCTCTATAATGTTAATATGTATCTACACGTAGGTATATAAATAACGGTTCCACGCCAACTCAGAAACAAGTCAACTCAACACCTCTTTGAAAAATCATTAAAAGCTATGAAAAAAATAATTTTAAAATAGCCCATTACCCTAATCTAACGTAACCTATATAACCAATTTTTGACATGTTTTTTTCAACACTTTTAATGACTTTTCAAAGGAGGTTATGAGTTGTTGATTTCATTCTGAGTTGTCCGGTCACCACAAATAACACACAAATTTTTACACAGCGTTAACATAATCAGCTCAAGTCTACATTAAAATGCATAGTTTTAAGCTGGTGGATTCAATCTGTTTGCCTTAAGTTATAAGTTCTAATCATCCACATAATATTATTATTATTTATCTTTCTTAAATCATTTTATACATTATAGCTGCGTGCTTAACTCGGACAAGCTATTGCACAAAGTTTCATTTTTTACACGTACGGTCTATGATACGAATTCTCAAAGTAAAATTTCAGGAAAAACATTCAGGTCTGCTAAGGAAAATACATACGTTTATTCATGAAAAATTAAGCTCGCTTCACCTTATGCAAATTGTAAAAATGTGGCACATAATTTGCAAGCCACTTCGTAGGTACCTACAGATTACAAGGATAGTTTTCAATTGCCTGGAGATCTATCAATCATCGACGCTCGTTGCGATCGTCAATATTGACGATCGTACGAGATTATCGACTTTTATCAAACTCACTTTTTTTTACAAAAACCGTCATGGTTTTTAAAAACACACGATTTAAGATGACAATATACCCTAAAATATATTCAGAATATTAACGACGTAAGTAAAGAAGCCGTGTATACAAATTGCGACTCGCGACCCGTGTATTCGACGGACCTACTGTCGAATTTGCCGTATCAAAGAAAAGAAGAAGAAAAAAAATAATGTGGGAATCTTAACGACGTAAGTGAAGAAAGCGTGTAAACAAATATATGCCGCGGCACGACGTATTGTACGAACGTACGGTCGATTTCACCCTAGCAGGCCTGGAGATTCGACCTTTCTGCCGCGTTTATTTTAATTAATTCTGACAAACTTGTTACTAATATTTAAAATGTGTCCATGTTGTCCTCCCGAAGTTATTAATTCATCGTCTAGAAAAATAAAATCTGGTGCTTACCGCTAACTTTATATTTGAAAAACGATTATAAAATTTTAAAATCGTTTTACGTAAAGCGTACATACAGCGCTCTTGAGGCGATTTTTCGCAAAAACAGCGCTATATAAGTTGTCCAAATTTATTATTATTATTATTATATTAATTTTAAGGTACTGTTTTTATTAATCTAAAATATAAATAACTCGCATTCCTTGTGCGGCATGGAAATAAAAAAGTTATTACAGTTACGAATACGCCGGAAATGATTAAAATGTGAGTTTTGAGCAAACAAAAAATATTAGGATTGTGTATCGCCTTAACAGTATTGGGGTGTATGGTCGCTAACGGTAATTAACGATAATATTTATGAATCACAGAAATCGATCAAACCTTCGTACTTTCGTAACAAAAGGTAACGTTTTTAAAGATACAATACCCAACAATAATTACTTATACTCCGGTTAATTTATTTCATGAGACAAAAGAATGTTCTTGGAATATGATGGGAATAAAATGAAACAATGACATTGAACTTCTGACGAAGAAATGAAGACGTAATACGTAATTTGAGTGTAACGATATCCCAGCAGTACTGAGGCTTGTATTTTTTATAGTGAAGACGATAAACCATGTGGGCAAGTGGGCGATAACGCCCCCTTGTGGGCGTTTGAGACTTTCAGGGAGGCAGTAGAAGACCCAGAGAAAATTAAGGGGCGTTGAGATGGCACAGTGAGGGCGTAGGCAATCGATATTGATTTTGTCTAAAAATACAAAAAAACACGCTAATCACGCACTAATAAAGCAAAGTAAACTTTAATGTTGATTAATTTATGTTATTGTGTGCATTGTAATCATTTTTATGATGTGTGCGAAAATTCGCACATTTCGGTAGTTCGGGAAGTGGATGAAAATTGAACTGAAAGATTTCATTTCATTCACATCTACATTAAATTGGATGATATGAATTTTTTTTGTTTTTTATTATATAATATTATCATCTTACGTGTACTATTATTATTAAGAATTGACACTATATCATGAATACTAGAAGGAAGGAGATAACAATCCGGTAAGTAGGTACTTAAAATTCAAAAAAGTGCTTTTTTAACTTGATGAACAAAAAGGTATTACAAATAATTTTATATATTTTGAATCGTGACAGTTGAGGCACCCCCCCATAAGTAAAAAAAATGCGGGGATTTAGAAAAAAAATCTCTAAGTGGCATTGGGCAAAATAGGGTTGAGAACCGATGGGATAAACGAAATATGTTTAAAAATCCACAAAGTGATTGCTTTCTACAATAATATTAACTTGGCGAGTACAGCCAAAAAAGCAAAGATGTATAAAAAAGTATTAATTTGTACCCTGAAGATGCTTGAGTAAAACGAAACCGGTCGGTTCATAAATAAATATATCTCATGGTTTTAAACAAAAAAAGTATTTTATTTTATTAAATATGTCAAACCACAAAGTGATTGCTTTCTACAATAATAATAAATGAAATATGATTTATTATCTGTGGCATGGGGCAATAATAGATATTATTAGTACCTATGAACTGCGACGATGAAAGGAAAACTCACTTGCGGCATAGAATCTACCCACTTTTAAATTGTCATTTATGAAATCGGTAGAAATGGTTTCCATTAAAATAATTATGACTTCTGCCAATTAAACAGGCAAATAATTATACTATTAATGATTTGACTGATTGCTTCTGATGCAAATACACATATTCATAATTTCTCAGAATTGATTTCTCAATGGATTATAAACTCGGTGCAGTGCCGATAGTGCATTCTGTCAAATCAGATTACGTCTCTAATTTACTAGTCAGCGTCGCACCTAATTTATCGACGTGGTTACGATTGCATCACTCGTCATTTCGTCAATACAATGAACTATAATTTATATTATAATATAAATAAAACGACAATTCGTAGACAAACTTTAGACCATCTTTGTACTTTTGAGGATGGTATAATCAAATGGATATTTTTTGATAAAAATCTACGAAATATCTTTGCAGTATTTAGCACGAACTGCCGTTATTTATCGATTAAAATATTGCAATAAGTGGAACAAAGTGTAATCATTTTTCAACTTTTTTTGCAGTGATGAACCCATCCGTAAATTTTATAGAATTCACAAAAACAAAACCGGTTCACAAATTTCTGTGAATTAATTTAGTGTTGATTAAGTATCGAAACATGTTCAACTTATTGGTGTTATTCCACCTCTTCCGGTTTAAATACATTTTTTTACATTAACTCCACAAAGGAGGCCTTGAAAGAAAATTTTTCCGTATTTCATCTTTGTGGATGCTGTGAGTATGGTCTTTTTGTGGAAAGGAAGGAATGAACCTTAAAGACACCCATGTTGTAGGAGGGAAGAAACACAGAGGCCGGCAAGTCATTCCACAGCTGAGTTGTTGAACTCAATAACGAGTAGGAGCGGCCCGTACTCGCGTGACAAATGTCACAAGTGTACAAGCGTTGGGCGCACGTTTGGCGTGTTTACGTCGGGGCAATTTTACGAAATATGTTGTACATTTTAAGTACCTACGTGCGGTATCGCAGAATCAAACTTTACTCGAATGTAGATCGAAATTTGGCTTTCGACCATCATGTTTCCACCAAACATGGACTAGTGCCAACCTCTTGTTTCTTTCACGCTGTCTAATCCTCCTAACTTTAAATCTTGCTGATTTGCTCCTCGAAGGATACCGACAGTAGGTATGTAGGTAGGTACCAACAGGTAAAATATACGACAAAATAGTACATTCGTGAAATTTCGGAAGAATGAAGATCGACAGACTCCGCCCAAATTAAAGTGGTGATACATCACTCTGGGCTCTAGGGGGAGGGAGGGGGGTTTTTTGAAAAAAACTTATTTAAAAACTGGATCGATAAGGGTTATCGTTAATTATGTTTTTATTAGTGCTGAATTGAATTAGACCACTCCCAAGTCGATATAAATAATATTTGGTGAGATGAAACAGGTTTTTAGTGAAAAACATGAAAAAAAACGCAATTATTAAGAGGACATTACCAGAGAAAACCGGAAATACGTCATTTTCAAAAAAGTTTTTAGACGTATTGACTCTTTTCCACAAAAAATTATAAATGGATTTCGAAAGATTGTTCTTTTATCTAGCATTCGTAGGTAATAAATTTTGAGAATTTTTTAAAATTTTTATTATAATAAGGTTATTCCATAGGTCGTTGGCAGATTTGTTAAATTTTCAAAAAAGTTTTTGTATTATACCACACCCATTTCAAATAATATAATCATGCAGTAAAATAAATCAATACATTATCCAGCAAACGTATGTATTAGAATTTTAATTTTAGTTTCAATAAAATCATTAAAAAATATGTACGTACATGTGTTTCTTGACGAAAATTGGTCCATTTGTGTATTTATTTGCGCACTTACAAACTAATATATTTCAGATTTTTTTAACATTCCTATTAAATTTAGACATTATTGAAAAATGCTAAATACTTATAATCAAAAAATGACTACAAAAAGTATATTATTTTAATAGTTTTATCATCACGCCTTTCAGCATTTTTGGATGAAGGTATAAATTAAAGCTAATTTGGATTGAAATAAATTCGATATTGAGTTATAATTTAAAAAAGCTGGTACGGAGAATAATTAATCTTTCTCATTGTAACCGCCCTGCACGATCGGAAGAACAACTTTCGACGAAATGTGGATTTTCGTCCGCTGGCTGGTTAAACGCTCTTAAAGCAAACAAAATTTGATTACGCAAAAATACATTAGTAAAATAAAATATTTACCACTTCAATTCGTTCAATGCTGAACTTCATTTCTACTGCCAAAAAGAATGTATGAGAAACGTTTCACGAATGCACGACTTTGTCATTTATTTTGTGCATATTGGTATTACTTTTTCCGTGCTTTAATTCTTTATTTGGTGTTAAAAAAATTCTATGAAATGCAGAAAAATATCTTAAAAATTCATTTCATACTTCCAACTTATACAAACGAATAATTTTGTAACTCTTTTTCAAAGTAATATACAAGGTGTCCGGAAACTCGTAGTACAAGCGGGAAACTGGAGAATCCACATCACATTTGGAGTCGATTTTGTGGTTTAACTTTTTTTGATTTGAGCTTTCGTTTTCGAGTAAATCGGATCCGAAGTTGGAATTTTTTAGGTTAAATTTGAAAAAAAAATTCACTAGGGGGTTGATTTCAGCTGTGTAATGTCTTATAAAATGCAACGAAGGGTAAACCGGGCTCAAAATTTTTTTTAACCCTTTAGTTGCCGAAAATATGGAAAAATAGAAAAAAAATAATATTAAAATCGAAATGCTTGGATCGGAAAAAATAAGTTTTTTGGGTTCTCTACGTGATGTAGATTCACCAGTTTCCCGCTTGTACTACGAGTTTCCGGACACGTTGTATAAATTTCAAAAATTCCAAGTGAGACTTTTTATTGTTAGCGCTACGTTGATAACGATAACAGAAAATAATGATTGGTACTTAAGGTGAATTAATAGCGAGAACTCCAATGCAGATTCCAGTTCTTCTTGTAAAGATGGCGTGCCCGCAACTATTGTGATAAACGTGGGGAATATTAAATCATTTCATAATACCAGGCGTACCATCACGTCATCCATTGTAAGATGCAGCGTTTCAAGGCTTACGTCATTAAGTCACCGAGAAGAATTGTGCAGATTACAGATTGCTATCACCGCTGTCTGATTAGGTGTGGTCCAGTGGTTAGTGGTTTCCGTACTATGGCTTCACGAAAACCGCACATTACCGAAGAGGCATACATAAAACAATAGTACGTCACTAAGCACGTGGTAAGCATTATCGAAACTATATCCATTTTAGAAATATTTTAATAATCGAACAACTTTTCGGTGTACCTAATCTTGGAATTGTGGGTGCCTAAAATTACAATGAAGATTTCAACATTAAAAAAAGTGTTCCTAAAGCAAGGGAAACTACATCGCCACTTTTTGGGCGACGTTATGAGGCAGATTGGACTCGGCAGCATCAAATCATATAAAGCGACTAAGTATTACTCAGAAATGCACTATAAAGACCATATTAAAGGTCCTTCCACATAAGGACGTCAACAACAGAAATCTTTAAAAAGTTCGACGTTACAAGCATAAAAAAATCAATATCAAAAATATTCTGGTTCATCATCTCGAAAAGACAAAAAGACAACAACCATCTCATCATAAAACCAGAGCAAATCAAATATACAAGCTAAATATACCTAAGTATAATACTACCTTTGGACAATGAGCTCTGAATTTTTAGCGGTGAAGTTATATACCTATAACAAACTCCCATCACCCAGGATCAAACATAAAATCAATAAATAACTACGTATCTAACTTAAGTCCATCAAATCTCGGCTTCATTTATTATTCAAGATTATCCAATCAGAAAAATAACTTGAAAAGGATAAAGGATTTGAAAAAAACATCGTCATAGAAGTTACTGAAAATACCGTAGGTTGAACAGTAGGAACAAGTCGCTGAAAACTATCTACTAAACTTCTATCCAAAACCTAGTTCTCAGCACAGGATCTCCTAGTGAGGAACGATAAGAAATTATTATCTATCTGTTTTTATATTTACATCGCTCACAAGGCCCGGTAGTACACGCTCAAAAAGAAGGAGAGATATGTAAATACGAATGTTATAGTGAGCACGCTAATATTAAAAACGATAATATTTTAGCGAAAATTGTTAAAATGTTTAATAAAACACTACTCGTTTAAAATACAGATAGAGCAATGTCTAAAATAGCATTTAAAGAAACACTTAGTGATTTTTTTCGTACATACGAATATAATTTGCTACTGAAAAAAATAATAATTTTCGGAACATACTTTGCGATTTTTGTCTACCGATGGAATTTCATATTATTGCCGTTTGGGTAATTTTGAATGATTGTCTCTACATAATGTGTTTTATTTGCGTTATTCAGAGATAGAAATAGCAACCTCTGGATCCAAAGTACCTTACCGCAATGTCATAGAAGTCGTCACTTCGTCAATCGATTCCGATTGTACTTATTTAATCGAAGGAAATTTTACTAACTTCGAATTTATACCATCGCCACAACATTCTCTCATGCGGATAGGCATTCCACTATTCCTGTTTGGCTCGAATATCTCATGTAGACAGTCCTTATAGGGGACGAATGCTCTGTGCAGTAACTGCGTGCTCCACGGAGCTATCAGGCTTTTTGCATTTCACCTTTACAAGAGCGCTGAAGGCTGCCTGACATACGATATTACTCATCTCGATTCTAAACGGCCCGGTACAAAGAATCCGGTATAGAAATAGTATTTCTCGCTGAAAATATACCATTCAGGTATATGGGGCTACTTTTTAATCGGGGCGTGACTTTTATCATCGCGGATATCCGCACAATTCGCGTTAAATTAATTTTTCGGCCAATGTGCACACAATAAAGCTTCGAAAATAAGTGTCAAATTAGTTGGCTTCTAGTTGTTTTTTTTCGTATTTTCGGTTGAATTGTGAAGCTGTTTTTTACAGATATCTTTAGACAGAGAAATGTAAATAAATTTTATAAATAAATGAAACAATATTTATTTATTAGAACCACCACCAAACCACGGTTTCAGAATGACCGTTCCATCCTCAGAGCAAACATGACTTCTTTTTTTTAAATGCGCGCCATTCAGTCGGTTGATGTCGTAGCGGATTGCTAGTGATCTCGATCGAGAGGCGGAAAGTTAAAGTTTGGTCCTAACTCAGTTTAGTCGCCATCATGCGTTGGAACAGTGATGCACGTTTGTACGTTTGCCGATGAGGCCTACTTTTTGAACGAATGTTCTGTGATCGCAACCCAACGCGCCTTTCGGAATCGCTTTAATTTAGCCTCTGTCCCGGACCGGAAATCAATTATTATATGGGTTACTACATTCAGACAAACTGCAAGTGCGACAAGAAGAAGAACTTGAGTTCCTTTGTCGCATTAGATCACCGAGCATTGATGGCTGTTTTGAGGGAACACTTCCCAGAGCACCTAATCTCAATTAGGGGCGATTTGGAGTGGCCGGCCCGCTCTCCCGATTTGTCCCGTGTTTATGTGAACCGTCCAAGAATCCTACAAGATTTGAAGACCAACATTTAGGATGAAATTGCCAGGATAAAGCCTGATATGCTGGCAAGAGTCATGACAAACGCCAAAAATCGGTTTACTCAGTGTATGGAGAATGGGGGACATCACCTAAATGATTTGATCTTCAAAACTAAGTAAAACAAAACTTTATGTATGTGCCTACATTATAAAAAAAAGAAATTAAACATTTCTGATTCATACAATGGGTTTTATTAAGTTTTGAAAAAAGGAAGTTATGCTGCCGCACCCTGTATAATGACTTGATAATTACAATTGGGTGATTACAATGAATTATTAAGTTTAAATAAATGAAGACAATATAAGCGAAACTTAATCGAAAATCTGGAAACAGAAAAATCAGAAAAACATATTGACACCTCTGGGACACGAACCCAGAACCTCTTGCTTTCCGGGCAAACGCGCTAACCACTGCGCCACGGTGTCGATATGAAATTCGGTAATGTTTTAACTGTACCATACTTCGACTAAGAACCACCTACATTATCTTCATTTTCTTTAACGCATATATTATTGGCAACTATCTTTATGTATGATTGCAAGATTCAAACCCGAATTAAATGCTCTCTAGATAGTGTCTGGATAAATCTTTATCCATTTTATTTAATATGCGACATCTATCGACTTTTCTGCAAGTCTAGGATGAATATTTTTTATTTTTTTTATTTTAACTTTATGAGTAAAACCTCAAATTTTAATATTTAAATAAAATATTTAAAAAATATTTTAATATTTAAATGAGTAAAACCTCAAATTTTAATATTCTGTTTCCAGATTTTCGATTGAGTTTCGCTTATATTGTCTTCATTTATTTAAATATTAAAATTTGAGGTTTTACTCATAAAGTTAAAATAAAAAATTAAAAAAAGAATTATTAAGTGTTATGGTAGGGGTGGGGGCGTGGCTAGGGATTAATGAAGAGTGGGGGGAGGAAACAAAACGGACATTGAAAAGGAACATATCTAAGATAGGACTATAATTTTTTGTTTGTTTATTGATAATGGACTCATTATTATAAATTCATCAACGATTATAATAGTTTCGTGTCATTTTTATTGAAAACTGCACCAGTGTCTATCGATATTATATAACCATATGAATATTCAAACTCGCAACTCGTAATGAACTTTTGGTATTTCAAACTCGCCTCACTCCGAAAGATGACTACGATAACCATGTTTTTTTACTCCCCAAGCAAATATACATTTTTGAAGTGAAAACTTCTTTAGCACCGTCGTGATTTGCAACTCGATGAAATAAAAATAGCGACACTAAAAAGATACACACACGTACATCAGTAGCATTTAGCCTACGAGAGAATGAGAAAGAATAATCAGTCTCCTCTTCGTGCGGTGCTCCGTAGCGTCCCCATTCTTGTCTACTATAGCTTTCTGAAGGTTTCACTTCTACCGCATGTGAACTGCACCCTTGCATTTTTTGTTAAATATATTTCGAGAGTTTAAACATGTGCAGTAAATATGAATGTTTTTATAAAAAGTTATTAATTTCAAAGTTGAAAATTGATAAAGTCACCTCATTTTACGGTACGAGTCTTTTATGAGATTGACATTGGTTTATACGAATGACAAACAATGAAGTTGTATATTTATGATTGCTGATGTAATATTAATGCTACCATAAAAGAAACCACATACCTACGAGAAAATCTTTGTACTGCCTTCTTATACAAAACTAGTTTAAAACCTGTCAATGAAGGAGAAAAATTAAAATTAATCACGCAACAGGGCTTAGTACCTACCTAAGCAAAGAAAATATAAAGAAATTAAAAAAAAAATTGATACAGATATCTACCTACCTATGTATTGTTATGGTTCCATGACAACTCAGAATCATGCAATTTCACACCCCTTTGAAAAGTCATTAAAAGTTATGAAAAAAATTCCATAAACTAACCTAACGTAACCTATTTAACCATTTTTTTATACATTTTTTCATTACTTTTAGTGACTTTTCAAAGGAGGTGTTGAAGTTGCATGATTCCGAGTTGTCCGCTCATCATTATTATGTGCTTAGCTGAATTTAGACGGTTCTATTTCAAAGATGGTTGTTATGAGCATAAAGAATGTATGTAGATAGTATGAGAAACCTACATTACCTATTTTGAAAATATGTATTTTTTAATTTTTGTTTTAAAAGAAAGACAAACATTCCCGGATTACGAATAACCAAAAAATATTTGAAAATCTCCTATTACCATCACAGTAAGCGGAAAATTTTGCTTGTGTCGTGATGGAGGACTTAGCCAGCCGAGGAATCGAACACGCGATGCCCTGGTGGGACCCAAACGCGATGCACACTCAGCCACTGACCGGTCAACCGGTTTGGGGTACCTAAATAAATAATAAACTTAAAGTTGAATAGTTAATAATGAGATACAGTTAAAGTTAATAATAGTTATTATATAGATTATATTTAATAATAATGAGCTCTATACTTTGTTTAAGGAGATAAACGTCGCAAAATTTATAAAACTGGGAACTTCGGTGGCTGGGTCATGTGGAAAGAATGACCGAGCATCAAGCACCGAAGTCCCTGCTGAACTCAAGACCAATATGGCGAAGGAGCCACGGAAGACCAAGATTAAGATTTGAGGAGCGACAACGTCCTCAAAGACATATCTATCTTGGAGCTTCTAAACTGGAGAGAGCTGGCACAAAACCGAGATGAGTGGAGGAGGACTCTTGAGGAGACCAAGACCCACCAGGGGTTGTAGAGCCAAGAGTGATGATGATGAATGCTGAATAGTAATAATAATACTTACCTTAGGATCACGAGTATTTTGCAAATAAGTAGGTCAAAATTTTCGCTACCGAAATTAATTCAAGTTGAAGCTAACGAAATAAACCGAAACAGATTGCATCTAGTTATATCATTGGGTAAAAAAAAACTTTAGATATGATTTAGC
Organism: Limnephilus marmoratus; assembly: GCA_917880885.1. Classification (NCBI taxonomy): domain Eukaryota; kingdom Metazoa; phylum Arthropoda; class Insecta; order Trichoptera; family Limnephilidae; genus Limnephilus; species Limnephilus marmoratus. The sequence continues at coordinate 11,479,874 of OU862908.1, forward strand.
GAGAGGTAAACGTATTCGCTACAAAGTCAATTCAATCAATCGACCGAGCCTACATATTACAGGAATCTGCAATCTGTGTAATTGCAAACCTGTTTCCCGTCTCGTTTTACCTAGAAATCTACTTAATACATGGATTTTGCCATGCAAGTGGCTGGAATTGTGTACATGAAAGTACCTACGTGCTAACCCCGGCCAGTTTCAGAAAAGTGTTCTCAAATTGGCGATGGGCAAATTCACTTACAAATGTCCGATTACTTTACCTAATCTAGCGTTGACACATTTCAGAATTTGGGTTTATCACAATACCTATTATCATGACTCTTGAAGAGCCAGTGATTTCTGCACGGAAATATTACGGTAGTCGAGTGATAAGGCTCTCAACTCGTAATCCGGAGGTCGAGGGTTCAAAACCCGGCGTGCGCAAGTACCTACGTGATTTGATTAATTTGTGCTCTTTAAATAATATGTAGTAGGTATAATTGCGGTACGTTCCAGAGTGGATGATACTCTCAGTATTGCTCAGGTGCAAGACCACCATTCAGAATAGAATCCACTCAACGACTGGTCAGTGGTTGAGTGGGCACAGCGCTTGGGTCCCACCCGGGCGTCGCGTGTTCGATTCCTCGGCTGGCTAAGTCCTCCATCACAACACAAGCAACATTTTCGGCTTTCTGTGGTGGTAGTAGGAGATTTTCAAACATTGTTGGGTTATTCGTAACCCGAGAATGTTTGTCTTTCTTTTTAAAATTAGTAAAAAAAAAAAATTAAAGTAAAGTTGCTTGAAATGGCTTTAGCCGTGTTTGGTGACCAGGTCCGAATAGCCACCCTCACCTTCCTCTTCTCCAACTCCTTCGCCTCTCCACTACCGCGAGCCTCACAACATACCCCAATTGGGGATGGCAGTCTCACTGTCTTCAGGAGGTTGGGAGCAGTTGAGAGTTGAGACTCTTGTGCGGTATTCACTAAATGGTGACCGGGCAACTCAGAATCATGCAACTTCAATACCTCCTTTCGAGACATTAAAAGTGATGAAAATTATATAAAAAAATGTAATTTAGGTTACGTTAGGTTAGGTTATGGGCTGTTTTTAAAAAATAAAATTTCACAACTTTTAATGACTTTTTGAAAGGGTGTTGAAATAGAACGATTCTGAGTTGTCATGTAAAAAAAATAAAATCGTCCTTCAGTTGATATTTCATTAAAATCATGACTAAAATTCCGAAAAAAGGCAAAAAAATTACTTGCTTAACCACGCTTTTCTGTCAGACTTGCAGCTTGCAGATAATCATAAACATCCAAATCGACATCGTCCATGTATAGGTTATGTAGATTAAATGAAGATATTCGACTAATAAATATGTGGATGGTCAAAATGTTTCTATTACGCCCACTACTTTCCAAAATTAATTATTCCTGCGATTAATTTACTGTTTAAACTTGATATAAAGTGGTGGTACTATACAAGCGGCAAAAATCACTTATGAAAACAGGTTAAATAATTATTCAAAAATCCAGTATTTCATTCTAATCGTTTGGGAGACTTGCAAAAAATTGCTAATTTGATACCATCACAAACGAAGACGACTTGATTGACAGACTTGAGAAGAGGAAGCAACATGTCAATCTTATAGTATGTGGATCACTTTATTGGTTAAGTAGAATAAATTAAGAAGTTAATAGTTTAATACGCTTCGATAAAATAATAATGTCTCAGAATTAGTGCAAATACTTTCGCAATAACTTATAGTTGTTATACTTCTCTTATTGACCGCTTTCCTGTAGTAGGTATATTATTTACCATAAAAAAATATTTAATTGCCAACGACACCATTATTTTTCATCTTTAATTATTAATTACTTTATAATGTGGAAGTGGGTACGTTATCAGTGTGTTCTGGATCTAATGCTAGTATTTACTTGCATTCAATAATTTATTAGTTACTTTGTATCTTGCATCTTGGACAGCTAATCTATGTTTTTTTACTGAGCTTAGCGTAGTCCTGTTTTAGCTCAACCGTTTGGTATTTTGTCCGTCTGTAAATTTTTTTGTACATTCCGTTTCTGGTTGTGAAAATCTGGTGCATCCACTTTATTTTTTCACCAAGCCTTACTTTCACCAGAGACCTGCCTGAAAAAAAGTTGGAAAAAAAATTGTTTTTTTGAGAGTGACTTTTCTTGGAACAAATAGTATCTATAATTACACAGACTTACAATTTGTATATGTGTGTATTGTAATGTATGTATATATGCGTATGTATATCTATGTGCATATGTGTGTATATACCTATATATGGTCATGTACGTGTATGAATATGTATGTATGTGTATGTTTATGTATATATATGTTTTTCTTAATTTTCAAATATTTTTTTATTTTACTTATTGCTTCTTCACAATTTATATACCTACATATATTTTTAGCATGTAATTATTAACCCCAATAGGGTTCGCCTGTATCGGGATTATATTATATTTCTTAATATTATCTATATTAAAGTTTAAAAAAAAATTAAAAACTTTCTACTACAACACATAAATACTTGTCACACTTAATCATAACCACGTAAACACCTCAGCACAGGTTCTCCTAGTGAGGTGTTCACGAAACATACAAAATTGAACATCCACAGTTTCACCTTTTCAAACCTACCTTACACCCAACATAATTAAATTGCAAAATATATCATGTAAAAATGTTTTCAAAATATATTATGTAAAAATGTCAACAAATAGGTAAATACTGAAATATATAGAAATAAAAAAAATAAAAAAATAAAATCAAAATTTGAAATTTAAAAAATATATTACATAAAAAAAGTTAATTTTAATAAAATTTAGTAGGCACGTATATTTACAAATCTTAAAAGTTCAGAGGAAATTTCAGTTTTGATTTATTAAAAAAGAGAAAATTTGAAATAGGTACGTATACTTTTTTGGGCACGCGGTCTGCACTTATCCCGACGAGTGATCGTACGTGAAGTTATCGTTCTAGTTATCAATAATACTTGTAAACAACGTACATTTATCGTTTATAACATAACTAGCAGACCCGGCCACACGTTGCTGTGTCTAACGAAACACAACGTCATTACCAAACCTTTATAAAATCCACACCACCAGCTGCCCGCTGCCTGAATTGAATATTTGAATTTCTCGGCTTTTCTCTACTACAATAAGCATATATTATACATAGAAACCTTCCTCTTGAATCACTCACTATTTGTGAAAGCCGCATGAAAATCCGTTGCGTAGTTTAAAAGATCTATGCGCACATACATTTTGAGCGACTTCATTTTATACTATGTAATGATGATGATGATGATATATATATATATATATATATATATATATATATATATATATATATATATATATATATATATATATAATATTGCAATGGCAGAATAATTAAAGGTGTGAAACAAAATTTCAACGAAGCCACGAATTTTTTAATTTTCTTTACTCTTCACATCCAAATTATATAAATGTCTAAATTGTTATGTGGTTGGTGTTTTATGTATCACAAAGTACAGCGTGTTTGATATAACGTATTAATGGGTAGATTTAGTTAGGCAATAAATAAAGCAAAATTCGCTACGGTGCACTCCAGTCAAGAAATTCGCACAATACTGGGATATTTTTATTGCCGTCAAAGCAATTATTCAAATCAGTTGGTTTGGCAATGTTTCTCAACGAAAAACAGCCTGTTCGACTAATTTGTGAGAATGCTGTAGTTTATTGTATGGAGTTGCACAAAACTGTTTTTGAACGAATTAGCACAAAAAACGTGTGCAAAATGTATTATAAAATTAAATTATTCCTACTTTTACATGGATTATGCTTACTGTGCAAGAAGACATCCAAAGCAGACTTACCAAAACGAAAAGTTATGCTATAATTAGCAAAGCAAAAGAGAAGAGAAGCAGATGACAGATAGACTGATCAGAGCTGTGTTCAAAGCCCTTTATGTAGTACAGGACCACGAGGAGTGCAGGAGTCTGCTTCATCAGGGCACTTGGATGTGGGACACCGTTCTCAGAAATGAGGGATCGTGAGGAACAACACATAATATTTTTCCAATGACGTACTGCACGTTGTAAAAAGATTTCAAGTGTTATCGAATACGGTTTTGGTAAAAGGCGCCAGCGTGCTGCAATACACATAACACGAAACAGGATTTTTTCCCAATAACTTTTGGACCGGTAGTTGTAAAAGCTCTGTACATGTTTCCAACTGGTCAATCTATAATTGGACTAATTATTTGGAGCACTGAGTAAATTAATGGATGGTCACGATTTAAAAAAAAATACTAACAGGGTATAAAGAACTAACTTTGGACTGTGAATGGTAAAAACAGTTTTATTTTTATACTCTTGAATGTAGCTATAACTTTGTGGTTATTCATTATAAATAAATGAAACAGTGTTTCTTTGTTAGAACCACTATAAATGTTTTTTTTTAATATGCGCCAACCGGTGTCAGAACAACCGTTCCTTCTTCAGGGCAAAATATACTAACTAGACATTACAAAACAATGGGTGAACATAATATATCACTAAATGTTGGAGTAGAGGGTTGGGGGCTTCACTAGGGATTAATGAAGTATGGGGGAAGGTGATAGAACGGACGATGAAAGGGAACTTGTCTAAGATGGGACCGTAAGATAATACTTTTTGTTTATTGATAATGAACTCATTATTATTACGGGATTTTTATTTAATTCTAAGTCTTCTATGTTATACACCTCCAGGTCACCTGATCTCTTTGCGGGGGAAAATTCCATGGTCCCCCTTGCTCTCCCGATTTGACCCCGAGTGACTTTTTTCTGTGAGGATACGTCAAAGCTGAGGTAAACAAACTTCGACCTTGAACCCTTGTAGCTCTGAACGAGGCGATTAAGGACATCATCGTAGGAATTCCGCAACATATGCTGGGAAGAGTGGCCGAAAACTTTTTTAAAAGGCTCAAAATGCGTATAGCTTGCCAAGGCCACCACGCCAGACGATATAATTTTCAAAACATCATGAAAAAAACGACATCATTTCCCCGATCTAACGGCCCCAGCCCCGCGCTTTTGCTCGGTCTGGGGGGCTTTCAATGATTTTTTGAAACTAGTCTCCGAAGTAAAATTATTCAAAGTTTCAGTGAGAGAGTAGTGGTGTAACTTACGTATGTAATTAAAAAATGCAATAACCCAAATGTACGGATAACCCTAATAATAATATAATAAATACCATAGTGCATCAATATTTGTCAATTAAGCCCTAAGCAACATGGAGGGAATATCCCGACATTACCAAAATAAAATATCAGTAATCATAAACTTTTTCAATTATATAAATTCACACATATATATGTGAAGTAAAAATATCTATTTACTATGTAACATCATTCATAATTTTAATAATAAACAAATAAACTTTAAAATTACCTATATGTACCTTAAATTAACAAAATAACTTATAATACTTTAAATTAATAAAATAGAAACATTCATTATATAGAGACAATGTCATGTACCCCTGCCTAAGTTTGTATAAATACCGTAGTATAAGAATTTCTACTACTAGTCTGAAAATGTCCGTAGTAGGATGAAACCGGTCCTGGTGAAAATAAATAAGTGGAAAAAAGTGCAAAAGTGTTTTAATTTCATTTCTAGTACAATGGAGTTCCACCACGAATCAACAGTTAAAAAACTAGACTCAAGAAAAAAAATCATCTAACAGTTAATTAAATAATTAATTGAAATAACGTTCTACCACGCCAACAAAATAATGCTTGTACTCAATTAGGAAATTATTTCATCCAACGGTTTGGGAACTCTCGTCAAATGTACAATAATTATATAAGAAAAAGATAATACTAATAAATCTAAAAAAACATGAAACAGAACAAGAAGCAAAAAAATAATTAAAAAATGTAACGGGAAATCGAAAATGAAAGTTTAATAATTATTTCAGCCATTCTACAGAAATATCAAAAATCTCCGCCATTCCAATAATGAATTGCACTTTTCATTACCATTCCAATGACTTGATTTGATTCAATGCATCAACAAGCCGGCGAATTTGTGTTTTATGTATTAGAAAATCTCATTATCGATGTTTAGGAATCATTTAAATTTCTCTGGTTGGCGAGCAGGTAAATGATACAGCACATTCATGAGTTGGTGCTTTAACATTGCAACGGTTCTACATATCACAAAGTAGGTCTAGCGGGCATTATATATATCTAACCGAGATCACACTGAACTGTGCCACCGATCGAACTCGTAGGATTAAATTAAGATAAATAAGCAATTTGGTTAATACACATAAACTGGTGTTATGTCTTGGATTTTGTCTTAAATTTCATTTGCAACTTAATTTCCGCCAAGAACTGTAGATCTTTGAACATCCGTGTAACTGTAAAAATGTATATCACAATACCATATTGAATAATAAGAAAAAATGCGTTAAGAATACCAAGACCGTGATTAACATTTTTCGATTACACTTACATTTTTGTTGATGAGTGTATAGAGCTATTATATTAAATAATCAAATATATTTTTCCATATTTACGAGTATGTATCTGATTACTAAAGGCCCGTAGTAAGCGTTCAAAAAGAAGAAGAAAGTGAGATATGTAAATGCGTATGTAACAGGGAGAGTGCCAATATTAAAAAAACGATTATAATTAAGCGAAAATAGTGAAAATATTTAATAAAACACGATTCTTTTAAGATAGAACGAAAATCTCTTCACAAATACTCAAATACTTTGAACAAAAAAAATACACGTGATTCTGGGGGGGGGGTTAGTCTAAAACCTCACCACATATTACCAGGGGGGGTAGGGGGTTAAAAAGTTGCTAAAAAAACATCACGTGATTAATGGGGATCACTAACGTGTTAAATAAAAGCACCAAATGTACGACGGATTTTCATAACATTACCGTTTCGGCTTTATAAATTGTAAATTATTTTATATTATCTTCAAAAACAACATATATTTTTTTATGAGCTTAAAAATGAAAGTGTAAATATGTTATAAATCTGTAGAAATGCGGAAATCAAAAAGCTATATATATATATTCGAATTTGATCTTTAAGTCATTCTGTGGGTACTTAGACACTTCCTTTGTACGTCCTGCATGGAGTCAATAATTACTTCACTAAATTTAATTTAATTTAGGACTCTATCGAAATATCGCCTTACAGCACAGTAAGAGGGGCATATTCATACGTCACTCCTGGACACACTGATCGCCAGATTCCTATCCACCCCTCTTACTTTTTTCCTTCCCAGAACTTCATCGCCTTCTTTTCCTAAAAAAACCCTCTCATTCCCAAATATGACAAAGGTCTTGAGAGGAATTATTTTCCTCAAGGCCTCCTGTGTGGGGCCAATGTAATTGTTAATTATATTTATTATTTTAAATGTTTTGACGCGAAAACAAACTACTGAATAATATTAAGGCTCTGCAACCGGGCCCGAAAAGAAGAAGATAGAGAGATACGAAATTACGAATGTCAGAGGAGAGCGCTAACATTTACAGCGACAAAATCGATGCAAAAATTGCGAAAATGGTTAATAAAACACGACTCGTTTAAAATAGAGCAAAAATCTCGCGGGCATTATCTTAAACAGCATTTAAAGAAACGCTGTGATTTTTTTCATACACATAACTTCTAAAATAACTGAAACAAACGTGTTTATAATAATAATTTTTGGAGCATACTTTGCGATTTTTTTCTATCGAGGGAATTTTATATAATTTGCGTTTCGGCGCGGGCAAAGTCTAGATATTATCTTCAAGAAAAACATTTTTTTTAAGAGCTTTAAAACTTACCGTGTTTAAGGGAAATATGTAATAAATCGGTAGAAATCCGGGTTGCGGGCCCTTAGCAATGTGTAAATTGTATTACTCTTCTCTGATGATTTACGTTTGTGAATATATTATACATTCGTATTTTTCCGGTACCATCAATTTCATAATGCATAATGTTTGAATTAATAAAAAATTTTGCACTGTTTTCATTCTTTCGTTCTCGAAATTTTGTCCTTCATTTCTGGACCATTTTCACATGTGCAATTTTTTTGTTTTACTTTATAATACTTTCTTCATTCCAGTATCAACCTAAGTTGCACAATATTTTGGTCATTTTAAATATTTCAAACTTTGTGGCCCTTGAGGTGTTAAAGGTGTTTAAACCTTTTCGCAAAGATGGTGGTGGCGTAAAGTTTTGCGAAGGTTTTATGTTTTTTTTAATTCTTTATTAACGCATTCTGGACAGACAATCCTTTTTTAAACTAGACTTCAACCTTCAGTTAACTGGATGAACACTCAACCGAGATAGTTTAAAGTTTAAACAATTAGTAAGTAACTGTGATTTGTGGTAAGTAAACTTGAATTGGCGCGTCTTACCGTCAGCGTACAGTAGTTTCAATAAAGTTAAAACACTTAATTTAAAGGTTGCTCTAGTTAAGCCAAAGTAGCACGTTATTTTATCGTTGATTAAAATCGCTAAATCATCTTACAAAGTTGATGTATCCAAGTATCTCCGTACTTTTAATAGATATGATATGTGCAAGAGGAACGGGTAGCAAGGAGGCACGTGCGCGGACTGGATCGTGGACGGGATATTAAAGATGGTGGTTGGTCGTCTGTGTGATTGGTTTTTAAAGGATCTTTTAACCTTTTTAATAAAAAAACTAAAGAAAGACAGTGTTTTGTTCAATAAGTACATTTTTTAATGCGGGATAATGTCATTCTAGCGCTCGAAAATAATAGCAATAGCACAATTGTTTGGTATGGTAGCGAATGGAATACGAAGGCTGATTAAAAGCCTTTTTGTACGTACTTTCCAGTACAATATTTAAAAAGAGATCCGCGGCCAGAAATATTTCTCCACTAATTAACAAAGATTTAAAAAGTTTAGAGTTCTACACAAATAAGTTAATATAGAGAAGTAGGTAGGAAAAAATTTCTAAACACGGTACACGTTTGAAACAAGAAGTTAAATTTAAGCAGACAATTTGGTGCAAAATAGTTTACGACGAATGACGATTTTACGACGAGTCCGTAAGCACTTCCCGAGACATTTTAATTTAAAAGCTTTAGTTAAAGCTAGCTGGTTCCCGGCATGCGTTGCTATGCCATTTAATAAAGAAATTGTTTTCTCTGCGTGTCCTTTCCCATTTGTCCCGTTCCCGTTCCGCCTCCCCTTCTTCTCCCGCGTCCCCTTCCTCTTTTGTGTTCCCACTACGCCTACTCCACCTTCCCTCCCCCCGCTAACCCCCCTCCCCCATCCCGGATTCCATACATTCAGTCCCGGTACATTCAGCTTTCAAACAGCTCGCGTGCCACCTATTGCAATTTTTTTAAACAAATTTCATAATGCCAGAGCTCATCAATAGTTTTATACAAACCTTGTCCTGACAATAACGAATACACAAAAAAAAGAATTATCCAATTTGGTGCAGTCGTTCGGAAGTTATGCGCGTACATACATTTCGGCGATTCATTTTTATTTATATATATATATAGAATAGATAGAATAGATTTATATAGATTTCAAGTGAATCGAATCCGTGGAGGTTATGTTTCTGGCCAGTTTGAAAAATGTAGTTTTGAGATAGGTATCCGGGTTTTTAGTTTAACATGGCATTTTTCGATAGAAAAATTACATTAAAATGACCTTCTAAGTTATTTTGACCGGTCAGTGGGCATCGCGTTTGTGTCCCACCCAGGCGTTCCGTGTTCGATTTCTCGGCTGGCTAAGTCCTCCATCACGACTCAAGCAACATTTTCGGCTTACTGTGGTGGTAGTAGGAGATTTTTTTAAAATATTTTCGGGTTATTCGTAACCCGGAAATGTTTGTCTTTCCTAAAAAAAAAAGTTGATGTTTTTCCTAGCTTGTGACTATCTACATGATTTAATAACATCCTATCCTCTTTTGCGGCGTTCTATCAATCAGGGTCAGGTCCTAAAGCTAGATGCGGCGATCGCTAGCCTCCGCACAGATATTAAAACCTTTCTCACCTTTAAAACTTATTGTACCTTATTTATATATCACAAGCGTCACTTAAGCAAAAAATAATTCTTTGAAATCCCCCAGAGTAGCGTTACCCCTTAATTTATTATGAATCATAATAAAAATAATGCTTTATTTTCTATAATATTGAAAACTTCGTAAAATCTATAAAACTGTGAAACAAATTATTCCTTAACCGATAATTTTTACTGCCTTCGATATAGACTTCTTGTTTATGTGTGAATTTACTTTTCTCTTAAAATTATGGAAGTGAAAATTTCAAAAGTGAAATTGCGAATAAGAAATCGGGACGATCAAGTGATTCAAATAATTGATTCACTTGATCAAAAAAATTCAAACATCTCGTCCTGATGAAGATAACGTTGTTATTGAAACATGTTGAGATTGATAATTAAATAGTGGTTTAAACAGAGTGATTTGATTTTCATTATATTATAATGATGCCACAAAGTATGTTTGCTAAGTTTGAAGAAGTAAATAAATGTCAGTCCAAACAAGGTTATGGAATTGTCTATTATCTCTGCTTACCTCTGCTGAAAACTGAGATAGATAAGGCAACATAAAATATAATTTTCAAACCCTACCAAAACCAAGCCTAAAAACTGAGTGCGCCACTAAGCCAAATTCGCTAATTTGTGAAGTAGGTAGATACCTATGTGCACACGCATTCCAATTCCATAAAATGGTAACCTATGTGTAAATTGTTCTTAAAAATGACTTACTTATAAAAAATTTATTGCGTTAGACTGAACTAAAACAAAGACGGAAAAATGCCACAAAAAAGATGACGAAAATAGTAGACCAGAAAACTCCGTGTCTGGTTTCTCACGTATAATAATTATTGTTCTCGCTTGTTCAAGAATAACAAACTATTTATGCAATCGAACAATACAAATTTTCATCATTACCATACAAAAAGGCACAATAAAAGTTGACTTTCGAATACCACAGAGATCTCCCTTGATCATGACGGAATTCTTGTAAGAACAAACGCACACTTGGCATGCAGATATATTTACAAATGGATGTCGTTACAGAAAACTTCCAGCAGCAAACCTTTGTGCGCTGCATACATTTTCTCCGAGTCACCGCTGAGAAATGTGGGACGTTGGAGATGTAGACATGCATTGATCATAAACAGCTATTTACAAGATTGCTTTGTGCGTCAGTTGCTAGACTCGGGTTTACTCGAAATTATTCATAGGAAAATGTAACCCAACCCATGATCAGGGCCGGACTTGCCGTTGTAAAGGTACAAAGAGATGGAACGTGGAAATCACCTTCGGCTGCACTGCACCGTCTCCAAACCTCAAATTAAGATGTTTCTTTTCCACAATATCTATTTGAATAGTAAAACTACGTCCAGCGGAACCAAAAAACATTGAAAGAGATTAACATGTTCGCGGAAGTATGAAATATTAGAAATAAACTCTTAAATTAAATCACAATCTTAATATGTAAAAATGAATGCGTTCCTAAACAATTCATCCGATTGCGATGAAATTTTGGTTATTTGGTGTGCGCACTCCCGCGAAGATTTACATGTATAATTGTGAGCTCTGGCGTTATGAAATTTTTGTACAAAATTTACTTTAGGTGGCGCACGAGTTGTTTGAAAAATGTGTGTATTTCATACAGTTTGGCAGTAGGGAGGGAAGACGGAAGGGGGTGGGAGGAGGGAAGAGGGAGGAGGGAGATTGGGAAGGTATAATATATAAATATATAGGAATTGTATTATATATACCTATAGGTTAAATGTATAAATGAATTTGTAAAGCGCCCTTAAGGTGATTTTCTCGCGAAAATGGCGCTATAGAAATCAGCAAAAAATATTTTTTTTATTATTAGAAGGGGAATGGGGGGGGGGGGAGAAGGCGACATGCAGAGGAGACATAGTAGCGGTAGGAGAGATAGCAGGGGGTAAATTTCGAAAATCCATGCTTCTCACACGGACAACAGCATGTGGCCTGCTCACGGCATTGCAACGTACGCCGGGCACTCGCTAGTAATTCAATAAAAAAGTCTCTTAACAATCTCACCAACAATTAAAAGGAGAATTAGAATCTATATTATAGTATTTATAATTTTTATTACACAAAAGAAGAGAGGCTCGGGAAGCGTGGCTTTTTTACACAATTTACAACAGTTGTGTTCCGATAATGATGAAATTTTGCACACTTGACCTTTAAAACAAGAGAGCGGTCACTGTTTTGATGAGTTTTCTAAAAACCATCCCGTTTTCCCACCACTTATACAGAATTTTGATACTTTTGGTAAAATTTTGCACACTCGACGATCAAAATAATTGGAAAATTACTATCTGCATTTGATTTTGAAAAACTCTGCGCAACGTCGGGACTGCAGCTAGCTGCATTAAAAGCAAGAAAGCAACACATTGGAAATGTAGTAATCCCAGAGGAGTAGATCGATCCAATTTAATTTTCTTTCCAACTCTAATTTGCCGCAATTAGCTTTAACATTACATAATGTATTCAATGTACAGGTAATTTTCTCCTAGATACCAGCATTTACCTCATGATGCTGGACTTAACCGAACAATCAAAAAGACAATTTCCTGTATAATAACAGTATCTTCACGAGTAAATACAGTTTTCACCTTTAGACCTTTCCCCCGTTGAACTCTAGTTGATGAACGACATCTTTAATTAAAAAGATAGCCAACTCTCTTCGGCGCAGAATCCCAAACCGTGGCACGATTAAAATTATTCATCAAAATCATGATTACGAGCTGATCATCGAAAAGAATTTAAAAAAAAGATTAAAGATAAAATACTCGTAGGCACAAATTGCCTTACAATTAAAACAAGTCAATATTAATTTTGTTATTTACCGTTGGTAGTAGTAGTAGTAGAAGTTCCTATCTGTAGGTAGTAATTGGTAACCGACATGTCGATCGTCCAGTTGATTAGTCAGACATCTCCAAATAAGTTGTGAGATAATGAAGAAAGCAATTTTTAAATACTCACTATAAATACTATTGTTTTATGTTTATGCCTGTTGTATGCTGATGATGCGGTGCTGATATCTAACAGTATGGAAGATCTACAGTCTCTCGTGTCAAGGATGAACGAAGTATGTATGAAGAATGAGTTAATGATGAATGTAAGTAAGTCTAAAGTCATGGTGTTTGAAAGAGAGAGTACGAAATCAGTATGCAATATAGTTGTGAATGATGAATACTTGGAGCAGGTGGATGAGTTTGTTTATTTGGGAAGTATGTTTACGAGAGATGGGAAGGCTGATAGAGATATTGAAAGAAGGGTGAATGCTGGTAACTCTATTAATGGAGGACTGAACGCCGTTGGTACCAACAAAAAACTGTCCAAAGACGCGAAACTAGCCGTCCACAATGGAGTACGGGTACCTACCCTGATGTATGGCAGTGAGGCATGGAACTGGCATAGGAAGGATGAAAGTAGACTGAACGCTGTAGAAATGAGATCCCTGAGGCGTATGTGTGGTAAAACCATGTATGATCGTGTGAGAAATGTGGAAATCCGCAAAGAATGCAAGGCTGACGTAAGCGTAATGAGTAAGATCAAGAAAGGAACGCTCCGATGGTTTGGGCATGTAGAGCGAATGAACGAGGAAAGGAGTGTAAGGAGAATATATGACGCAAATGTGAATGGTAGAAGAAGTCGAGGACGCCCAAGAAAGACATGGCACGACCAAGTGAATCAGATACTTGAGTCGGGCCATGTCAAGAGTCAGAATAATAGAAGAGAATGTATGAGACGTTGTATGAATGTAAACGAGGCAAGGAATGTGTGCCAAGACCGGGATGTTTGGCGGTCCGTCCTCTCTGCCTACCCCTGCGGGGAAACGGCGTGATAGTTAGTTAGTTATGTTTTACATACTAAATACGCTACAAAATAATACCGAGAGACTTAACGGTCCAGTACATTAGTATGACATTATTAAATGTCCTACTAGTGACCCAGAAAAAATAAACATTTTGTTTAATTCGCTACAAGTTTTTCTGCGTTATAATTGAAGAGTATTGCGCATTGTACTAGATAGAGGGTACACTTTTACATATAACTACATAGTCAACTTAAATTTCGCTTTTTCGGAGATGTCTGCCTAATCAACTGGACGATCGATGTATTGTGATATTAGGTACCCAGTGTAATTTATGTTCAAATTGAGGTTCAAATTCAAATTAATTTATCGCCAATGAGGGCAAAATGAATTGTACCCAACAATAATTACTAAACATAATTCGGGAAACGGTAGGTATGGTACGGTAGGAACCATTTATTGGATAACCAACACCTCTGCAATAGGTTACCCCAAGTGGTTCGCTACATTTGGTAACTTAGCAGGGATTCCCGGGGTGAATATTGTCCGCATCTTGGCGGCGGGTGCGTCTGCCCACTAGCTGCAGCAGCAGTAGCAGGCCAGATCAGGAGAGACTGGTAAAGGGAAAACTTTGACATCTCCAGCAGGACCCTCTCGGAACATCTCCTTGCACCGCAGTTGGAGGGATAGATTCATACGTTCATCACTCCTGGACACATTAACCTCCAGATTCATACCCACCCTTCATACCCTTTTCCTTCCCGGAATTTTTCCTTTCCCAAAAAGACACACCACACAGCATCCCAAAAGACGGTATAGACCCTGAGGGGCATTATTTTCTTCAGTGCTGCTTGTGTCGAGCTAATAAATAAAAACAATAAAGTAGGTACTATCACAAATTTTAGATTTAGTTGGTTCTTTTACGATTTCCCATTACATAACAGAGTAGAATATACAGAGGAGTTGCAAAGTATGACGTTCAATCAAAAAGCTTGCGATGCTTCATAGTTTGAGAGCCCCTACGGTACAACGCCCGATTACAAGGAGAGACATGAATCATAAAAGATTGGAAAAAAAGCATAACGATAAGCTTTCTGCAGCAAAAACTATACGGGTCCGCTGTGCGGGAGAAAGTAAAAATAATAACTTGTACCCATTGTGTTCGGCAGATATGAAACCATCGGCAGATTCCAAAGTGGCAAAAGATAGTGACAAGCAGAAGACAGAACAATACGAAACACTTTAATATCTCGCCATCCAGGGCCGGATCTACGAAATCTAGCGCCCTGTGCAGTAGTTACCGATGGCGCCCCCCCCCCCCCCTACATTTTTATTTTGATTAAAAATTCGTTTACCCCAATTTTTTTTTAAATTAAATTTTTTTTTACACTAATTTATCGAATAAAATCAAGACATATAAAGGGTGTAACCCTATCTAAAGTTTTCGAATAAATAAGCCACGATCTATGTAATTCTTCTCCATTAGGCAGTTTCTTGTAATAATACTTAGTATTAAATTTACGCTTGTTCGTAATAGGAAAATCAAAACCTTTCAATTGTACAGGACCTTCCTGAACTAATAAACTAATGGAATTTTGAGATAACTTTGGCCAGCATCCGGGATCTTTCAATTCAAGCTCTGAAAACAGAATTAAATTTAAACTGCTATCAGTAACGTTATTTTTATCTTCTAATAATTCGACCAGAGGAATTTGTGCGATAGATATCTGTTTAGATGTGCTCGGGACCATTGTAACGTCATTGCGCGGGACATCATTTTTTATCGGTGCTGGAGAAATTGGAATTAAAAAATTCCCAATGGAAACGAGTTTTTTTATGTCATTATGCTCTTTAATTCTAAGTTTTAGATTCTGCGAGCCTGAAAGTTTTTTTTTTTAAATTATTGTTCTATTCATTGTAATCCACAATCCACAACCTCTAACAACCAATAGAAATGTAGTTATAAATTAAAAAATCTAATAACCTCAAATTTGTACCTTGCATTTCCATTTCCCCTGTGTTCTGTGTTGAGCGAACAAACACCATACAAAACACTAAACACTGACGTATCTATGGTATCAACGGCTTACAAAAGACGCTTACACTGATTATTACTGACTGTAAAATAACAAATCTAATAGAAATTAATTATAGATACAATTTAAGGAACTTCAACTGTCAAAACAATGATGAAACTGTTAACAAGTTGCAACCTTGCAAACCGTGCGATGTTTATGCTAATGGAATTTTGAATTTACTGAAGATTTCATAAGAAAATGGTCTTTAACCACATTCTCCTAGAGACTTAAATCGTGCAAAAGCACTTTGAAAGGCGCCGTCGGTTTGTTTGTTCTGTTGAATAAAAGTACGGCGCTGTGATTGGTTAATGAATTTGGATCGCACTCATTCGTCGTAAAAGACAATAAAAGATATATGGAAAAAATAGATCTTACGTTTAAACTAAATATATGGAATTTGTAAAAAAATTCTGTAACTGACTATAAATTCGTAAATCGTTGAATTTCGTTGAATTAAAACCAGATGCGTGCGCAGTCTGTATCTTTGGAAAGTGTTGCTAGAGCGTAATAATTATTTCGTACTATGGGTAATTTTTAAACGATTCAGGGAATATTATAACAAATTTTTAATACAATATTTATTTTCTCACGGCGCCCCTTCGGAGTTGGCGCCAGGTTTTTTGCACGTTTTTGAACGTATGGCAGATCCGGCGCTGTCGCCATCTTAGATTAGGTATCGGAGGTTTAAATATCTATATCAGATGGTCACACTGACCACTGGCCAGAAAACTGTATCTATTCTACTATTGCGCTACGCTTCTAGCAGAGATCAAATAAGTTAAGATCAAACCGACTTCCGTTCTTGTCGCCTCAGACTTCCAGACCAGCGATTGTTCATTGTAACATGATAAAATGATGACATTTTAAAGGTATGTCATAATTTTGATCGCTTTTCAACGTCAAACCAAACAAAAAATTCGAAGTTGCATTTTGAATTATTCAATATTACCTATATTAATTTTAGATATCGAATGTGTTTTGGAGCCACATTGTTGGGGATGTTTTTTTAGGTCTTCAAAGTTCATTTTGGTAAAGTAATTTTTGCTGATTAAACTAAAATTTTTGCGTCATAAAATAACTGCTGATGAAAATACTTAACCCTCAAATACGTATCTCATATTTATAAATGGAATCGCAAAAACATATAAACCGCTTTTGTATAAACTTCAAGATTTTTAATTTGTTTTACGATTACGCAAATATTTGTTTTTATCGTCTCCTGTAAAATTTTCATGTTGTGGCTTGAAGGGTTTAACCCATAGACATATGAATATTAGTAGACCTACCCTAAGGCTACGAACGCACAGGCAGGCGGCTTGCTTAGCGCCTAGCGCCTAGATAGGTAGTAGATAGCCGATGGATAGCCGCTTAGCGTGTATCCAGGTAAACCAACGTGTTGGTTTTTTGCCACTAGGCGCTAGGCGCTAAGCCAGCCACCTGCCTGTGCGTTCGTAGCCTTAGTGATAAAAGCGTATTATTTCCCCCTCCCCATATCGGTTCCATGGAACCGGCTGGGATTGAGTATGGCTTCGCGTGAATCTAAAAAATGTGACGTCATCATTCTTCTGCGAGCCAACGTCGAGCGCTCATCGGTGCATTTTACGAAATAACACCGCAAAAAACATGGTTTGTGTTTTGAAAACGTGTAAATATATACTATCACTCGAGATACATGGCGTGTGCTCGTATATGTTTACGGGGTAAGTAAATTATGAAACATTTGTAAAAGTGTCCTAACTAAATACGGCAACAAAATATTGGAGTCTGAAAATAAGCAAACTTTACTTTGCCGTATTTAGACTTCGCAAATTTGTTCATTACGCGGCAAGCAATTCGCGCTCCCATGTAAAAAGGTCTATTCATTCAAAAGCAGAGTTTACTTTTAGTAACTAAATGGTGATATTATAATGCGAGATGCCTATATACTGTCATATTGAGTTATCGACGAATCACATATCTCCAAAGTCATCTTCCCGCTCTGCGCCCCGCTGTAGTTGTTGTCTACCCCTCACCTTTATGTTCTGGTCTACTAATATTCATATGTTTATGGTTTAACCAAACCACAGTCGATGTATAAACTTAACTTCATATAAACATTAAGATTTTTAATTGTTACGCAAATATTCATTATTATCGTCTCCTGTAAAGTTTTCATTTTCTGGCTTAAGTTTTACAAAACCACTTAACTTAAACTTTCATATAAACTTCAAGATTTTTAGTTATTACGCAGATAACGCAAATTTTCCTTTTTTATTGTCTCCTGTAAAGCCTTCATTTTGTGTTATCAGCCACAGTCTGTGTTGTCACATGTACTTATAATACATAATTTTTCCAAATGTAAAATCTTTCTCGGAAATATCTGTTTTATAAAGTTTAATGTAATTGGTGACTTTTCGCAATAAATAAAATTACCAAAAATAAACTTAAAATGGGTCACAAATAATTAACGATGATAGTTGGTGTCTTTTCTATGAGAGCTTTTATAAATTATGTATTGCGATAGCTGGCTAATCTGCAATGAGATAATTGAGAAACTTATTGCTGTTATTATTAAGATACTTTCCCGGTCAGCATTGTTATGTAGATATTAATTGTTTTGTTGGAATCATCCGAAGATAATGTCTTATTCAAAGTGCATACGCCGATTGCAAAAAAATATAATGAAAAGTGGTTACCACATTCTGCATAATTATCAAATAGCGTGCCAAGTGCAGCCATCAACCCTCTGAATGCCAAGAAACGATTAATCGTTGTCTTGGCGAGAAACACCGACAACGACGTTGTTGAGAACATTTTTAATATTCTTGCGGCATTCCGACATTTTTTTTGAGCAATATTTGTAATACTGTTTACGATACAAATTATGTGGTCTATATTTCTAAGAGTTTAGAAATCTTGGCACTCTAAAGGTTAAGCACGTGTACATACATAGAACACGCACTTCTACATGTATTATGAATACATCACACTAATGATTAATTCTTTAAATAATGAGGCTCCATAAATCACGAGGGTCCCCGGAGCATATCACGACCTCATCAACGTCTTAGAAGAAAAGAGAGCAAAGATCATATCACCAATAATAATTATATTATTCTTGGGTACAGGCAATGAAACGAGATCGTGTCTCGGTGCTTTAGATATTGCTTACGAAATATGCAAACACATGAGTTCATAATTTGAATAGAACTATTTATCGAGTTAATGTCTCGGAGGTTCAGAGAAAGTGTGAAATAATCTGATGAATCAATTTTATTATATTGTTTAAAAAATTAGGCAATACGCATTGCTGGTTTTCATTAAAAATTCTGAAAATATCACTACTTTTACGTATAAAAAGGTTTTTATTAATAGGTGTATTTCAAGGTAAGTGTGTAGAAATTCTTTGTCTCATTGTAGGAGAACTTGGAAAACGCCTTTTGTATTTAGGAATTCCACACACCATCCCCAAAGATAGCATAGGCCCCAAAGGAAATTATTGGAAATGTTATAATCGCCCCAAAGGAGTTGTAAATTTCGTTTTGGTTTTTAATGTCTTCCTGTGGTTTCTATCCTCAGAAATCTGCAATAAGGCTTACTTTAAATCAATTACGATGAGAATTATTGACTTAGAAGAACTCATAAATATTTTTAAATATTATATCATTTCTTGGTAAGCAGGTATGATAATTGATTGGTTAAACAGTAACATGTTAATTTAGTGTTAACTTTATTATCAATGAGTTTGCAACCAACAACTCCCCATATACTAAGTAATCACTAGTCACTCATTGTGAAAAATGAGTTTTTAAAAGAGGGTTAAAGAATTTCAGTATTTGAATTCAGTTGAATTAGTTTTTCTCCAGTTATCTAAAATTCTAGAACAATAATAAAACTAATATTCCAATGTTCAGTTTTTTATACAGCTCTCACTCTGTAAGAATATGTACAAAAGGATAGTGATGAATGATTTATTTAAACTCCAAAAAAAGAAAGATTCAAAACAAAAAGGTACTACCAAACGCGTCTACTATCTTGACAGGAATGACCGGACACGGAACACACAAATAAATTTAAAGACAGACCAAATGCAAAAGTTGCAGAGTCAAAATGCTATGCATATGTTTCGCTATGCTCGGTCAATAAATAAGTAATAATAACTTTATAATAATAATAACAGCAACATAACAATAAACTGATATGGATAATAACATATAAGATCTCAAAGAGACTTGAGAGAATATAAAAAATCATTATTAACGTGATTTATTTTTGGGATATTACACCGCGCTGCGCTACTTCCTTCTAATACTCTTACTATTTGCAATTACATTTGTCGACCTAGCAAGTTTCTTTCCTCTTGTGAACAAGAGTTGTACATATAATTAATGCGAAAAGCCACTACATGAAATGGAGTCTTGTGTTGTATTTATTGGGTACGCGATAATTAAGATATTAGAGTAATATTATGTGGTGTTAATTTAATTTGTATTGCATTTTAGTTCTGATAACGTGTCAGGATGAACTGAGCACTACTACGAGGAAAAATATTATTCTTGTCAACAACCACAATCTGTAATATTCGTCGACATAAAATCCCGAAGAACCAATGGGTATTTGCAATACAATAGCCATGCAGCGAGTAGTGATGTAGCAATAGTAAATAAAGGTGTCTGGCTCGTGGTACAGGAGCTCGGCGCAGTTCATTGCTCCTGCCAGCGGAAGGATGTGGGCCTGCCAGGCCCTGGGGGCAGTGGTGGAGCCACTACTCACTTGACTATTCGATGCAGTCTGCACTTCTATGTCATTAACTATTTAACATCGTGATTTTAAAAATAATTAGAAGGATATATTCAGAATTGGAAGAAAGAAATTGGAGAAAACTTAAACCAAGCAACAGGTAGACTTGATGTTAACATTTCTAAAATGTATGAAACCAGCGTATATCCACGTAATTACAGGAAAATAACCCAAAAAGAGGTATCTCAATTCACGTTACTTTGAAGAATTATCAGGGAATTCAATGTCCATCGATATCCGATAAAGTTATAAAGGTACCTACATTATAATTATAAATAATAATGACACCCTTTTTTGTTTGGATTGGATTTTCCACATAAATAAATATTTCATCAGGAAAATATGTACCTAATTTATACGTTAAAAAAACGACGTTCTTGTTCTATTTGTGCGGAACAAAAGATCTAACTATGGTATTTTAAACTAAAGAAGACCCTTGAAAAATCACGAAATCCGACTTCACTTGACAAGATTAACCCTAAGAAATTTAAACAACAGAAATACACATTTCTAATACAGAATTAAAATAATTTCCTGATAAAAATATTGTATTACGGGTATATAGATAATACCTACTTAATCGATGGTCCGAATTCTTGATAGATCAGTTTCAATTATGAAAATGATAATTCGATTCAAAACAAATCCGGGTTCATTGAACCAGAGTTACAAAAACAGATACAGAACCGAAATTAGTATTTTCGATTATGAAACAATTAGTTGAAGTGTCAAACAAATATTAAATATTTCATAATTTTTTTATTGATATATTACCAGTATTTTTTTTTTAAATTATTTTGAAAACATTATTTTGATATAAAACTTTTCCGTGCTGAGGACCCCATTTTACAAATTTATAAGAAACAATTTATTATGTATTTAAAGAAAATGATCTTGAAATTAAATTACACCAACTTTAACAAAATAAACAAATATAACAATAACATAAAGTATAAAAAATGAAATAGTAAAGGCAGTAATTGTAAAGTGTATGTAATTATGATGGAGATTTGTGTTATAATACGTTTACTACGTATATGTATTCTTTTACGATAGTTTTTTTTTAATATCGCCTGTTAGATTGTTGAATGCTTTTATTGCCTGGTATTTATGGTGTCATTGTCCAAAGCTTATACTTATCCACGGAGTTCTTATGTTTTGTGTGAGTTCTTTATCTAACTGACTGTAAACAAACCGCACTGCAGTGTTTGCACGATAGGTTTTGAATTTATTACCTATATCAAAATCAGAACTTTATAATTCCAGCTGTGTTTTACTTATCCGTTTTTAAAGTCGATTATTTTTCAATCAATTCTGTATTTTCCTTATAATACAGTTCTTTCAATCAATACTATTGGTAATTTTCCACGTCCCTGATCTGTGGTCCTCACGGCGCGGCGCGCGGGGAAGGAAGAGAGAAGAGGGATGGAGGTAGAGGTAGAGGTAGGTTCTGCAGGAGGGACATTAGTATGCAGATACACACACAGCGAAAAGGAGGTAAAAGGTTCCATACACCAGGTGACTCATAGTCATTCCAAGAATAAAGGTACCCACCGACCTACCGGAGGAAGTGGTATCTGGGACGGGAATGGATTATGGCTTATTGCATGGATAGATTGGATAGTATTGAATAGTGGTCGAAGAGCTAACTATGTGACGATGATTATTACGAATATATTAAACGCTTTGTTACATGAATCTATACAGAAATCATAAACAGAATCATTGGCTGTTCATAGTATTCGGGGAAATGTTTTGAAGAAGAAGATTAGACACTGAAGATGGTTTGAAAGGGAGATACTTAAATTCAAAGGATAGAGGAAACGCGCTAATATTTAAAAAAAAAATCGATTAAAATAATTAACAGAAGTAAACGACTTTTGTAAAAATATTTACACAAAACACGACTTATTTAAAATAAAGCAAAACTCCCTCGATATCTCAGTTAAGTAGCATTTAAAGAGACATTGTTTATTGTTTTATACCTATATCATGCTTAACAGAACAGACGTGTTTTTTTTAATAATTTTTGGATCGTTCTGTTGGATTTTTTGTTTTCCATCGAGGGAATTTCATAAATATAATTCCTTTTTCTACTCGGCATCGGTTTCTGAATAAAGAGTTCACAGGAATGTTATATATTTTTTTTATATATTAGCATTTACGTAGAGCTCCGGGCCAAAAAGACCCCTATTGCCTACAATACACGACATCTTTTTTCAGCCCGATTCCAATTAGAGACCAAAGTCAACATTTTTCGCTTTACGCGAACGCTTCTATTTTCATATCTATGACTTCAGTTGGCATCACAGCAAACAGCATGGTTCATGTGTTGTTTACAGTGATGACAATTGAAATCGTAGATATGAAAATAGAGATGAAAACAGCGATCGCGTAAAGCGAAAAATGTTGACTTTGGTCTCTTAATTGGAATCGGGCTGAAAAAAGATGTCGTGTATTGTAGGTATAACTCTTTCATCATGAGTTTGGTTGTAGATAATTTATTTATTTATTAACGCCCTTTTTCGGGGCTTTTACATATGAATAGTAAGAAATACACATTATTTATTGTACATAACTGAACTGCCTTCGTAACAATATTTTATATTTGTTTAAAGATAAATTGAAGATGTCCACTGACTTGGTATAATTGTTTCCCTCCATTAGTATTCTGGGCAAAGAGGAATACATATGGTAGTTAGTTCCAGAATTACTGCCCTGAAATAAATCCTGACTTCTAGTATTACGAATTGGAATCCGGAAGCTTATCAATTCGAGCAATATCGGACTGTCAACTAAATCATTTAGAATTTTATACAGAAATACCAAGTCAGTGAAAGTTCTTCTGTCTGACAATTTTAGCATATTCATATCATTCAAAATAGTATTATAGTTCAACATAATTGCTGGAATACCCATTTTAAAATTAAGAAAACGTAAGAATTTGTTTTGTATTCTTTCAATAGCTTGTACATGTATATTGTAATATGGGTTCCAGACGGGAGAATTGTATTCAAGTTGACTTCTAACATATGCAAAATATAACAGTTTTATACACTTAATATTGTTAAAATTTCTAGTTAGCCTAGTTATAAATCCCAATTTCAGAATGTTGTATATGTCAGTAAAAAATTAGGAACAAGGGGTTAACTAATTCCACGAAATGTGATTAACACAAAAAATGCACTATTAATAATTATTGCAAGATGTTATTCAATCGAAAATAGAAATGGTGCATATCGGTTGCTCGCCTCAAATTCTGCATAAGTTTTAATTTCAAGAATTTGTACGACTTTTATTTTTAAGCTGCATTGAAAGTGAGACATTTGCTTTGTTTGTTAAAAAACAACCAACATCAAATCGTGAATGTTTTTCTCCGTACCGCTGTAGTTATAATGGGCACCAGGAAAACTGTGAATAAAGCCACGCGAGGTAAGAAAATAAGAAATTTTACGATTTTAACTGATATTGAATCGTATATTTAACATTCGTCACATTAATCTTATTGATTGATAACGTATAATTATTTCTTATGTTAAGTAGGTACGTACCTATCGATAAGAAACCCGGTATTTAACATTTTAGGTGACTACCAGTAATAATTCATTAAATGGAACTAATTAAAATAGTTAAACAACTCTCTAGCAATGAATTTCAATAACTACTCGTATTAATGTTAAGAAAGGAATGGGCAATCTTTTTTTCTGAGCAGAACGTAAAGCTGACTCAAACAAAAAAAAGAAATTTATTGTAGATTATTTGGTTGTGTGTAAATGTGAAAACTTATTCCAAGAAAATCGAGATAATATAAACAACTCGTATCGAATTTATTTCAAACAAGTATTTTCTGTAAATTTTCGCAGTTATTGAAATGATTATTTATTTTAAACAAATTATTTTGAATACATTGTTAAAATTATTATTTTTTTATGTGAAGCAGCGCCCAACCGCTGTAGCCAGCGAGACTATGAAATCCCCAATTGGGGTATGTTGTGAAGCTGAATGAAGTGGGAAGGGGAAGGAGATGAGGAAGGTGGGGTAGTACATGGCTATTCAGATCTACTACGTTTGATCACTTAGCAGGGGTGCCCGGGTTCATGGGGTGAGGTTTGTCCCGGTCTTAGCGGCCGGTGTATCTGCCCACCTGCCGCGTGGTGGGTAGGATCGAAAGAGACTGGTCGAGGGAGGTCTTTTATCCTCTTCTGCCAAAATCTCTCGATCCACCGCCTTGTACCACAGTTGGAGGGATGGATTTATACTGGACACACTGACCCCAGATTCTTACCCACCCCTCATCCTTTTTCCCTCCCAGAACTTCCTATCCCTCCCTTCCTTAATATGACCCTCCAGACAGCATACCCTAAGATGACATAGGCCCTGAGGGAAATTATTTTCCTCAGGTGTGAAGCAAATGTAAAAAAAAAAACTAACCAAACACAGCTAAAGCCGTTTCAAATTTCAATTCTAAATGGTGGTCTTAACCAGGGCGATACTGAGAGTATATTCCACTTTGGAACGTGCCGCAAATACAGCTTACATTATTTTATATACTTAAATTGTCAATAAACACAAATAATTTCTGTAATACGTAAGAATGTAGATATATACCTATAGCACGTAATTATTAGTGTATACACTTTTTATACAATCTGTTTAGGCAAAATGATATAATTTTTCTTTATAATATGCACACTGTATTATTTCTTTCTAGGTACAATAATATAATGTATTTAACTATATTACCCACGCACAAGCTGCGCCTTAGAGGGTTCGCATTATTATTATTTATTTATTTATTTATTTAATTTCAACGGTATACATATACCATAAGAACTGATTACATGTCACAAAATGAAAAATAGTAATATAGAAATAATAAAAAAAAATTGTTTAACAAATGATTGTGGCATTTGAATTAGAAATGACACCAGAGAGACAATTACGTACAAAAATCTATAGTACAAATAGAATTAATAATGACTAAAAAGATTTGATAGCATAGCCCTCTTGTACCTACTTTCCGTGCAGTTAAATAGATCTGCAATATCTGCATATCTATTAGTAACATCATGTAACCTAGGTAAAAGGGAGTGTTTAGTATACTCAGTCTTATTATTGTTACATTTAAACAGGATTTTAGATCGAGTAGTTCTCGTGGGAATATGAAATTCAATGAGCTTAGTTAAATCAGGACTGTCTATGCTACCATTTACAATTTTGAACATAAATATTAAGTCGGATATAATTCTTCGATCTGAGAGTTTTAATAAATTTAATTCTATCAGCAAGTAATTGTAGTTAATGTTTTCAATGGGAATACCGAGTTTAAAATTAATATGTCTTCTGAATTGTTTCGATTGAATCTGAATGAATTTTAAAATGGGGGGACCAGATCGAGGAGTTATATTCGACTTGACTACGTACTAAGGATGTATACAAAATTTTTAGTGTTGAAATATTCCTAAAACCTCTGGAATTTCGAAGAATGAAGCCATTATTATGATTTTTATAATATTGTATACGCCAAATGTAAAATTTGGGGAAAATAAAGAGAAAAAAAAATTACTTGCCCAAGCCAGGATTTAAACTCGCGACCTCCGGATCGCTACTCGAGAGCCTTACCTCTCGACCAAGGAGGCCGTCCGCCATACATAAAAGGTAGTGTATAGTATTTTTGATCTATATATATACATATTTATATTCACATATTTTACAAAACTCACCAGCGATTACGTTAAATTATTAAAAGGGTAAATACATATATTATTAAAACAGGTGGAAAATAAAAAAATTTCATTGTGAGAATACAAAATAGTTCGCTGTCCATATGAACAGCCCGCGGGCCAAAAGTTGCGTAGGACAGGTTTAACTGATTGATACATTAACAGTTAAAATAAATCTAAACGGATTTACTATCCAAACTGTACATTGATGTAAAAGTATATAATTTAGAACACACCATTAACCCCGATAGATAGGCATGGACGCCACTTGGAATACAACTAATTGAGTGATTTTGAAAATGAAATTGCCGTGTTTAGCGTTATTGGTAAGTAGGTACTGTAAGTGTAAGCACTTTACGAAAACTTTTCTTTTTAGAACCAATGGTTTACGCCGACCGCCGAGAGCTTGCTGGTGGAGAAATCCATTGACTTCCCAATTGCTCCCAACACGCTCCGAAGAAGACCATAATTCAAGATCTAAAAGCGCTAAATCCAACTTTTTTCTTTGCACCATTGCATAAAAACAATACCAGTATCACCGTAACAAACGAACCAAGCCATTTCGACGTGGAGGTTGAGAGATACGATGACATACACTTCTAACTTCACACAATCTTAGGTATACATATTCTTATATTACTTGTTCTGGCATTCGACTCGAGTGTTTGATTCGTGTCACGTCAACTCTTTCATCCACATGCGCATCACATCTTAATTTTCACCCATTCACTACACGTGTCCATTGTCCAAACGATCTTAGTGTCCTTTTACTATTCTTTCTTTTTTTATCCGAGTATCTACACGCACAAGATTCTCAACTGCTACCAACCGTCTGGAGCCAGTGAGATAATGGCATCTTCAATAGGGGTATGTTGTGAGGCAGGTGGGGAAGTATCTGGCTATTCAGATCTAGTCATCAAACACGACTAAAGCCATTTCAAGCGATTCTGAATCGTGGTCTTTCGTCCATCCGTCTATTATAATTTAATGGATTTTGATGTTATGTTTAATACAATATACTTTTGGGATTCATTTCTATTGCATTTAGACTTCTATCGCTCTTCCTCTGCCTTAATATCTAGGCTAGACTGGTCTACTGATAGTCTATCCTCTTTTGAACAGACTCTAGCTGTAGGTGATGAAAGTGATGACAGGTGATCTAGAACAGTGTAAAACCTATCTTCCACAATGACCCCATAGACGTGATGTTTTATATTAACATTATCTAATTTGAAAACGCTTGAGGAAGAAAACTATTTATTACTTCTAAATATTTACAGACGTGATACAAAGTAAAATATTATGTAATTTTGGTGCCCTCGGCACAATTGTTAAGCCCATAATAATGTTTATATTTATTGCTTTAGATGCGAGGTGAACCCATGACCCCTGCATCCCAATGTCAGCGCACCACCTCAAGATCACGGATGCAATCAAGCAACTTCAATAGAGCCCAAAGAAATCGCTGACTCTCCATCCGGTAAACATTACTTTAAAACTTTGCAGATGATTAATATTATTAACCATTAATAAGCTTCTTACAAGTCAATCTGAAAGTAAATTTCTAGCGTTTTATAACGATGGACGATGATTGAAATTATATTTGAACAAGAGTTGTTTGCGATAGTTTTTTTCCTCGTTGAATCAAAAAATGTAGAGTAACGGATGGTGTTTTTATGGATGGTTAAAGTTTTTCATTTGTGTTGAGTGGCTGAGTCGGCATCGCTTTTGAGTCCCCCCCGGGCGTCGCGTGTTTGACTCCTCGGCTGTTTAAGACCTCTATCACGACATAAGCAATATTTTCCGTTTATTTTGGTGGTAGTATAGGAGATTTTCAAATAATGTTGGGTTATTCGTAACCTGGGAGTGTTTGTCTTTCTTAAAAATAAAAAATAAATTGATTGCGAATCCGATGTATCGTAACCGGAGGATATTGTAATGTTTAGTGGTTATGTAATCGCCGATTTAGGGGTTCAATCAATCCAAAACCAAATTTAGCGATTTTTATCGTACACCCTCTTCTATATCATCTCAATTTGAGAGGCGGCTGTGCCCTAGGAACCATTTATTGGATAACCAACACGACTGTCATAGGTCACCCCAAGTGGTTCGCTAAGTTTGGTGGCTTAGCAGGGGTGCCCGGGCTCATGAGGTGAGGTTTGTCTACGTCTTGGCGGCCAATTCGTTTGCCTACCTACTACGCGGCGAGCCGGATCGGTCGAGATTGATTGAGGAAGACCTAACCTAGAACTATCCAACCGGACTCTCTCGACCCATCGCCTTGCACCGCAGTGGGAATGACGGGTTCATACGTCCGTCACTCCTAGACACATTGATACCCAGATTCCTACACACCTCTAATACCTTTTTCCTTCCCAAAACTTCATCGCCTTTCTTTCCGTAAAAAGATCCTCCACATAGCAACCCCATAGATGACATGGGCCAGAAGGATTTTTTTTCCTTAAAAATAAAATTCGGGAATATTTTCATTTACAGGCCTGGTATTACATACACACCTACGAATAAAAAAGCAGATTTCATTAATTTATTGAAAAAATTTATAAATGGTCATTCTGTTGAAGGTAGGTTTTTTAATAAGCGTTCTGCAATAATTAAATGAATTAAAAGATTACTGCATAATACATTATTACCTCAATGAGATAATTTATATTAACGCTCAATGTCACCCTTAGCTTTCGTGCCGCAGTGCATCAAGATCAAATGAAAACGCACAATAATTTTCCTGATAACGTCTCGATGTGATTAACGCGCTGAGGTAACGTTGGCCTTAATCTAACAATAGGCAATTACTTGCAATAATTACACAATACCCGGAGCTCTACACACGATCATTTAAAACCTTTAACATATTTTTCCATTACGGAACTTTTCTCATAAAACCATGCAACGTAGAAATAATATTATTTAATCTTGACCGTGACTCCCGACCTCCTATTTTGCAGAACAATATAAAAGAATATAAAATATTTCTCAGTAAATCTTATTGAGAAGAACTGGTTTGAAGTTTGCACTGAGCACCTGTCGAGTCGGCTGAATTAGGTTCACTGAAAATGCACCCGTTATGGCGATGTGTTTGTTCAAGCACTAAAAGTAATATTACTGTAAGTTGAACTTATTCTATTTAAAGCATTCATTAAGGTTTTTCAGCAAATTGCGGTAAAGTGTACACTTGGTTTCGGCACCTTTGGTGAAAAAAAGGTGATATAACGTACGTAAAAGTTTGTGCTAATTCCTGGGTGGTGTGGAGACTTGTAGGAAAACAACCGATGCCTTTGCCCTACGAGGAAACCGGTCGCCCAGAAATTTGGAGAATAGATATTTTACAAACTATTACTGTCGCTCTTACTCCTCCGAAACCAAACTGAGCGAAAGGGGCTTCTGCACCCCAGGCTGATAAAACCCCAATAAAAACATCAAATGTTTTGTGTTCCCTATTTTACTCTTAAAAGAAGAAAATACTGTACGTTTTGCTTTTTTTAAAAAAAATCATTGTCTAGTATACTGAACGTCTGTTGATTGCGTTCAAATCAGACAATTTTAAGGATTTTTCTAGGGTCCTAACTCCTATAAAAAGTAACTTCTCAAAAAAAAAATAACAAAACGTACCGACACGCTAGTAGCCGATATCTATATGTTAGGGAACGTCCATACTACGTGACCCGTTGAGGGGGGGGGGCGGGGAATCTTCTTCGGGGGGGCTTTGGTTTTTATCACGTAGTCAATCAAGAAATCTAAATTAAGTTCTGGTTACAATATATTTTGACATAAGTTTTATTTTGATAATATTTTTTCCAATTGTATCTAATTATAGGTATGCATGCACTCTTGCCGTCACGCAGCGAGCGCCGTATTAATAAAAACAAATATAAGCTAAATATATATTTTTAAACTTTCTGTTAGCAAGAAATGATTCAAAACCATAACGTAGTAAGGGTACGTTCCCTTAGATAATTTTTTTTTTGCAGTGATGCCAAAATCCAGAGATTAATTTGGGGAATATGATTGTATCAACAAAACGCCTGCAGCCCGTTTTTTGTTTCAGAAAAACCACAAAAATTGATTTTGCTGTTCCTTCCTATTCCTACCATAACGAAATGCGTATCATCCAATATGGAGCTTCAATAATAAAGTAAATTCGGCAAAAAATATTACTATAATCAAATTGATAAAACAATAGAAAACAGCAAAAGTAGAGATAAACCTTTATCCATATATCCTGTTATTCCGTCAGTGCAAATCTTATGGAGCTTCATTTTTTCGATAACTTAATAATTTATTATTTTTAAAATAGATTTAATTACCGGAAATCTAATCTAACGTAGGATATAAAGAAACTGGTAAGTTGGAAAATTGTTGAATTTACGATAACTCACCATTTTTTTGGTGATTAACTTCATTTGGTTGGCCATAAAAATATATCAAATAAAAAATAAATGAAAATGACGACCTAAATATCTCAATTTCATTTCATGTTCTAACAATATCCACCAAATGTTGAACGCAGATAAAATATTCAAATTTTCTGTAAAGTTGATCTGGTATTCCAATGAGCGTTTTTCGAGTGAGCAGAAGCGGTCACGATTACTCTTTGAGTATGGCAAGGAATTCGTTTGTGAAATATTGACTCTTTCAGCTATTTGAGTTATTCAGCCAAAACGTTAAACAGTTGCGACAGCAAAACACACTTGGTGGAAGGAATGCTTGCTCAGGAATTCATAATGTGTAAATGACAAACTCTTTAACAGATACATTCCTACTTGGTCATGTGTTTTGATCGATTTTGGGACAATGATAATTGAAACATGTGTCAATATTAAACATGCCTACTAATAGCTGACATTCTGGGCGTACGTGATGAAAAGCGGTGACGCAACGATTCTTACATAATAATTAATGTTTTCGAAGAAAATTTTCAGCAGAAAAGAAAAGAGTTTTGATTTATTATTAAAGAAAACTAATTTCGGTTGTATTCGGCTCGATGAGCTCCAGAACTGGTATTTACTTTGATTTTCAAAATTCGACCTGATTGTGTGAACAATTTAGACATGCGATAAACTAGGTAACCAAAGTTATTGTACTAATTTAATGATTCTGTATTTGAAAAGTGTATTTCTCTTTTTTTAATTTAATTTAAATTTAATTTAATAATGATATTAAGTTCTGCAAGTTTTATTTTAGAGTTTTATAATTGTGACAGCTGTTTCAGCTTACAATGTCATTTTCAAACTGTTCCAAACGACCTTGTACGCCGAAACAGCTATCACAATAATAAATAAACAAACTAAAATACTTGCTGAATTTATGAAATAAAATTATTAAATTGAAATTTTTTCTTTAAATTAAATGGAGTTCTATGAATTTAACACAAAATATTAATGAATTTCTTTTGTTTTTTGACAGAGATGTCGTAATTTTTCAAGTTTAATAATGGTGTCCAATCGAAAGGTAAAAATGTCTGATCGTCTATAAAGTTGATAATTTTTGTTTTTGAAAAAAAAAAATACTTCAACAAATATATATTTTTTAAATACTTTCAGCTTCACTAATCATACAATTATAATACCCCGTGATTTTTTACGGGTCGGTGCTAGTTAATTCATAAGATTAGATTCAGTACTTACAATATATATTTCCGACCAACTCCGATAAATTTAGTCCATAACGGGTTATTCGAATACAAATATTGCCGGCATAAGCAAAACATTTACGCGAATCGGGACGAGGTATCTTACCCAGGGGCATACAAGGCGCATTCTTTAATATTGGTCAACACTTTCGGAAACAACCTTTTTTAAAGACATTAATTTATCTTTTTAATGTGTAATAAATGCTGTATAAACGAGACTTCAAAAGCGAAAACGTTTTTAATGAGAACAGTCCGTTAAGATCAATGATTTTTATATTAAACTAGCGGGTACCCGGCATGCGTTGCGATTCACCCAACGAAAGTCAGTATTTGTTTTATGTCTGTTTAATGAAGTACTTTTGGATTCACAATATTTTTTGTGTTTTTCAGTCTGGTGCTTACATGAAAAATCAGAAGGTTTTCAACGCGTGAGCAGGCCACATAGAGAGCTGTCAGAAGCATGGATTTTCCAAAATTACCCCCGTTATCCCCTACCACTACTACGTTTCCTTTGCAATCACTCCCTCTGTCCCTCCCTCGTCCCTCCCATGTGTGTACTTTCCAATGCGTCCCCGTTCCCGCCCCTATTTCTGTCCCGCGACCCCTTCCCCTCCTGCGTTCCCCCTCCGCCTTCCCCACACCCTCGTTCCCCCCCTGGTTAATCCCCCTCTCCTTCGTCCATCTCCCCCATCCCGGATTCCCCTCCCCCTCCCGCCTTCCCTCCCTGCTGCTAAACTATATAAAATACACTCCTTTTGGAAATAACACGCGTGCCATCTATTGTATTTTTAATACAAATTGCATAACGCCAAATCTCACCATTATTTGGGAGGCGGGAATGGGTACCGCCGCCCCGGGAACCTTTATTGGATAACCAACACCTCTGCCATAGGTCACCCCAAGTGGTTCGCTACGTTTGGTGATTTAGCAGGGGTGCCCGGGCTGATGGGGTGAGGTTTGTCTAGGTCTTGGAGGCGGATGACCAGGACACACTGAACCCCAAATTCCTACCCACACCTAAAACCCTTTTCCTTCCCAGAACTCTCCTCTCCTTCCTTTCCTTAAAAAACCCTCCACGCAGCATCTCCAAAGATGACATAGGCCCTGAGGGAAATTATTTTCCTCAGGGCCTCCTGTGTAGAGCTCAAGTAAAAAAAAAAATTATATATAGAAACCTTTGCGGGTGTGCGCACAACAAAGTTTCAACTCAATTGTATGAGTGGTAGAGGAAATAATTTCATAACGCCAGAGCTCACCATTATATATAAAAACCATCGCGGGCAAGCGCACATCAAATCACCAAAGTTTAATCGCAATCGAATGAATGGTTTAGGAACGCATAAGGGACAAACAAAGAAACATTCATTTTTATATATAGAAGATAATTTGTTTGGCTATTTCATACCGCACCCGGGTGGCCACACGCCATACCCTACTATTAGTTCTCAACCAACTACCAGATATAGGTACAAGAAGATATTTGCTTAGTGCGAACCATCGGAACCGTACAACAGGAATGAAACTGTTTTTTTTTTTAATTCCACGAAACCTGATCCATAATGTTTACGTCACCAGTACGAAGCTCAGGTATGTCGTATCGTTTTATGTGATGTTTGACTGAATGGTTGGTGATAAAACCTTTTATTGCAAAATCGTTCAGATTCAAGCAATGATGATAACCTTTAAGATTCATAAAACCTGCGCTCACGTTGCCCGAGATCGTAATCGTTGCATCACCAATGGAGACACAAAACAGCCATCGTTACATAAACAATCATTGAACAAGGAGAAACAGCGAGGAGGTGTGTAAACACAACTCGGTAAGCCCATTTTACATACATAACTGGCAGGTAGTAGTTACATGGGCCAACCAGCCGCGTAATATTAAAACGATGAGCAGAGTTATCGCTATCATAAACCAGACGTGGTTTATACCAGAAGTGTTACACCACAGTTTTACGAAATTCGCTGAATTATTCAGAAATGCCAGGAGAATAAACTTATCGGAAAATATCTGATGCAGAATCACTGAAATTATAAGTATTGTGTTAAACTAGCCGAAATCCCCGCTTTGCCCTGGCAGAGTTTTGCGAAATCAGATGAAGACGACAATTTTTCTCTAATTTTGAACAAGGTATGTAAGATATAACAAAAGTAAAACAAAAAATAACTACATTAAGAGCGTTTAACCAGCCAGTGGACGAAAATCCACATTTCGTCGAAAGTTATTCTTACGATCGTGCAGGGCGGTTACAACGAGAAAGATTAATTATTACCAGCTTTTTAAAATTATAACTCAATATCGAATTTATTTCAATCCAAATTAGCTTTAATTTATACCTTCATCCAAAAATGCTGAAAGGCGTGATGATAAAACTATTAAAATAATGTACTTTTTGTAGTTATTTTTTTATTATAAGTATTTATCATTTTTCAATAATGTCTAAATTTAATAAGAATGTTAAAAAAAATCTGAAATATATTAGTTTGTAAGTGCGCAAATAAACACAAATGGACCAATTTTCGTCAAGAAACACATTACGTACATATTTTTTAATGATTTTATTGAAACTAAAATTAAAATTCTAAAACATACGTTTGCTAGATAATGTATTGATTTATTTTACTGCATGATTATATTATTTGAAATGGGTGTGGTATAATACAAAAACTTTTTTGAAAATTTAACAAATCTGCCAACGACCTATGGAATAACCTTATTATACTAAATATTTTAAAAAATTCTCAAAATTTATTACATACGAATGCTAGATAAGAGGACAATCTTTCGAAATCCATTTATAATTTTTTGTGGAAAAGAGTCAATACGTCTAAAATCTTTTTTGAAAATGACGTATTTCCGGTTTTCTCTGGTAATGCCCTCTTAAGGAACTAACGGAAAAAGAACTTACTTGTATATTTAAAACATCTTCATAGAAATGGTCGAGTTTCTTAAAAATCTTACCAAAACCCATGAAGAAGCAAGTTGCACCATAGAAGTCGCTGAAACCTTAACTTATCTAAAACTAGTCTCCCTCAGCACAGGATATCCTAGTGAAGAAGACTACGAATAAAATCTACATCTTTTTTATATATGTTTAACACATACCTTCTAAAATAAATGTAATAATTAAAATATAGTAAATAAATAAATAAAAAAATTAAAAATGTACAAAATTTAATCTAGAAGTATCAAAATTCTGGTTAAGGGTTGAGGGGATGGGTTTTTTTAGAAAATACATCCACTTCACTATTTTTTTTGACGGTCAAGTGTGCAAAATTTCATCAATCTCCCAATAAAACTGTTAATTTGTATAAAACACAAAGCTACGCCGCGCCGCCACAGTCCCTCTTCGTTATACGAGTACATCTGAACAACTCAAATAGGTCTCATAAATTCGTTGTGTACCTACCTACTATCATGGTTAGAAATATGATCGATCTAAACGGTGTTAGAAAGAGAAAACACTACGCTTTATATTGTTACGTTACGGAATTGATTCCCGTGCGAGCTAATAGCGAATTGACCCCTTACACAGGCCCTCCGCCCCCCTTTCCCCGCACCGCTCGACACAAGTAGCCAAGCGCCGAGCGGCTCCCGGCATTCATTCCTCGGCCGACCTTCGGCATAACAACTGTGTCCCCGTGATTGCGCTCTCCGTAAACGCTCGCGATGTTTACTTTAATTGTGCATTGTGCTCCAGAGGCTCCCGCCTCCTCAGTACCTGTCTGCCGACCGCCTATCTCCTGCTTGTGAGTACCAATGAACCTTGCTACCCCTCTGTGTGCTAAGAACTGACATTTAAATTCACTAAACACGTGTAGAGAGAGTTGAGAGAAGCTCCCCCGTTATGATAGAATTAATTAGAGATAGCCAAATACTCATGTGTGTAGTGCCGATGCTGGCCTTTTGTAGAACCCTGTTCACCTTTAAATGAATAAAACCCTTTTTCGTGCATAACTACTGTGTTCTGATTGAGGAAGGAGACCTGGAGATTTTGAGGAAAGGAAGTGGAGTAGGAATTTACAAGCGAACCACAAACACTCGCCCTGGGTTTAAGAGGGACCTTGCTCGCGCCGGCTGTGCAGAGCTAGCCGCCGGCTTGTTTATTGCATGTCCTTTCCAGGTTTTGGGTTTGGCGTTGGCCGCAAGTAGCGCCGATGCTAACAATATTTAAATCTACAAGTTATGCACAAAATAATTAAAATGTACTCCTTTATGAAACCAAAATTTCCGAACCGCAATTTGAAAAATATTTGAAACTTTGGATTTTTTTTAAAATTATTTTTATATCTATAATGCATTTGCCTTATAAAATAAGAACATGCTTTTTTTCGTTGTCAGAAATTTTAATTAGAAAAAAACGTAAGGTGAGCCATTTTTAAAACTTTTTATGTTTGCATTTCAAAATTTATATTTCAAAATTTTTATTTCAAATTATAAAAAATGAAAGCGTATGCACCTTTCAAAAACAGTTTTTAGTTTTCGAATGCGTTTGGAAATATTCCATTTATATGGATTTTATTGTAAAGCGGAAATATTTTGACCTTCCGACAAAATAGGCCCGAGGCCTGAGGGTTGATGCTTGAAGTACCTATGTCAGATTTTGTTCATTTGAATTGGGTATCAGAAATTATCCCCTATTTATCAGCCGCTCTAGAAGAATAAAAACGTGGTCTTTATAATGATGGATGTCAAAATAATGTTTCGACATTTTTGTACACCGCCACATACACTCTTTTTTTTGTATATTATATAGAATACATAGATTAGATAAAAATTGCTCGGATAATTTACGAATATGCATTTTTTATTACGATACAACCATAGTTACCCAAAAAACGGCATCTAAATTTCAATGTTGTCCACCTTTTTATGTCTCCGCAGATCATTCGGTTAATTCGATTATTCGGTATTTAGGAATCAATTATAACGCAGCAGAGTACACTTTTTACCAAGTGGAGATTGTAGTCGGTACTATAATTTCACCGATACAATAGTTGGACCCGGTTGGTACCTATAAATAGAGCATAATGCCCGAGTAAGACCACGCTACATGCGCGCTGTACTTTAATGGCTTGGTCTATTTAAGCATACAGCTCGCCATACATTCCATTTACTCCATTAGCTCCACACAGTAGACCTTGAGGAAAATAATTCCCCTCAGGGCCCGTGGCATCTTTGGGGAAGCTGTGTTGGAGGTCTTCTTAGAAAGGAAGACGAGGAAATTCTGGGATGGGAAAAGGTATGATGGGTGGGTAGGAAGCAGGTCAGAGTGTCTATCCCTCCCACTGCGGTGCACGGCGATGTTCCGAGAGAAACTTACTGGAGTGATCACGCAGTTAGTTGGTGGGCAGACGCATCTGCCGCCAAGATCCGGACAAACCTCATCCAAAAGTCACCAGCGTACCACCAGGGATGATATACGACAGAGGAATTGGCTATCCAATAAATGGTTCCCGGGGCGGTGGTACCTACACTCGCCTCCCAAATTAGGAATGCATGGCGAGCGATATGCTGAAACAAGTCAAGCCCAAAACGCTTGCTACTTTACAGCGTATTCTGACAGTACCTTAAAGTCAGTAGGGATTCATAACCAAACCGCAATAATACGTAATACGGAAAATTACGACATATTTTAGAAATGTCGTCGATTTCCGTCTTGGCGAGATAAGTTAAAAGACGCAGGAGATTTTCCCAGAACTAAATATTAGAAAGAATAACATTCTCTGTGACTAACACCTTTTACAAGAATGTTTTAAATTTTGTTTAATATTCAAGGTGTCAAAGGGTGTACTTGACTTATTTTAACCCGTGATATTATTTGGAGTAAAAAATGTAAACGAAATTTTGGTCTTCAGTGATTTAATTTTTCTTTTTTTTTTCTTCAAACAAAAAATTCTTCCGTATGTCGTCAGTGACTTCATACCGATCCAAAATGACCAATGCCTACTGATTTTTAAGTCAAATAATGTCAGGTATCATTGTTTAAAGTAAATCAAGCACGTCCTTAAACATTTTGTATACTCAAGAGATTTTAAAGCCCAATGAATCACAGCCAACATCAGGGTTCAACAAACAGGGGTGTGAAGTTTCTCTGAAAACAGCGAAAATTAAATCAATAATTCGCTGTGTTTGGTGACTTAGCAAGTTAGCAAGGGGTAGGTACCCGGGTTCATGAGGTGAGGTTTGTCTAGGTCTTGGCGGTGAATGCGATTTCCCACATACCTCGTG
The DNA here is from genome assembly GCA_917880885.1 of Limnephilus marmoratus. Classification (NCBI taxonomy): domain Eukaryota; kingdom Metazoa; phylum Arthropoda; class Insecta; order Trichoptera; family Limnephilidae; genus Limnephilus; species Limnephilus marmoratus. The sequence continues at coordinate 11,518,198 of OU862908.1, forward strand.
GCGGGTTGGATCGGGAGAGACTGATTGAGGGAAACCTTCTGACCTCTCGATCTCTCGCATTGCACCGCAATGGTAAGGATGGATTCATACGTCCGTCGCTCCTGGACACATTGAACCACAGATTCCTAACCAGCCCTCAAACTTTTTCCTTCCCAGAACTTCTTCTCCTTTATTTCCATAAAAAAATGGTCCAACAACATCCCGAAGATGCACGGGCGTAGCCAGGTTTTAGTTTCGGGGAGGGTTCAAGAAAATAAAACTCGTGTCGGGGGAGGGGGGGGGTATTGTCGGACTTTGTATTTGCTTTGAAAACTTTTATTTTCTATGTAACTACTTAATTTTTTTTTAAATTTTGTTCTTTTTTTAATAAAATTAAAGTAATAAATGTGTATAGAAAATAAAACTTTTCAAAACAAAATACATAATAAACGTTAGTAGTACATGTTAAAACATTTTACGCAGTCAAATTATTCAAATAATCACATTTATGCTGACTGACTGTAACACTGATCAGTCTAATCACAATACACTAACACTAACTGTAACACTAATCCTGATATATGTTTATTTAACACTTTTGCTAAGTAAAATATTACGAGTACCTACGTGTACAGAATAATATATGGTCTTTGTTATGCGTTTTTCCATTTCTGAATTTCGTTGCCTACAGAGGCTTTCTCTTTTCTTTCATTTGCATAAATTTTACCTAAAATCATCGATCAATAAATAATATTAACAAGATTAAAAAATGCAATTATCACAGTATGGTAATAAAAGGAGATAATTTTATGTAGATCGCAAGTGAGAAAGTGGTTGGTAATTTTCATGACTGTAAGTTCGATTAAGCTCGTGTTCAATTTATCACACTTTACTTACAGTAATGACTGGCTGCAAGTTCCGTACGCCGAGAAAGTTCTTCAGACAACAGTGAATATTTCAAAATGACAAGCAATCTGATATTTTCACCTTTCTTCTGTAATCAAATGGAAGTCACGTTTAATTAATAATATTCACAAGATGATGACACAAAAGATGGATGATATTATACAATATCTAAACATCGAGAACCAATTTTTGAACAGAACATTGTAATCTGCTGTACAGAATTCAAAAGTGTTATTCTTTGGTATGTCTTTCACAATTATTGTCATTTAATAATTTTATTAAATATCTGCAATATTTATTGGTCAATCACTGTGGGTCTAGGTTGAGGTAGAATAGTTGCTCATTTCGAAGGTACCTATGTTTAAATGTTAGCTATAAAGCAGAAATCTGTTTTCTGAAGCAGCAAAAACTGTCAAACGAGCCCAGGTTAGTTTTCCGTTTAGAAATTATGGTCAACGCAATTTGTTATTTTATTTTTTTTTATTATTAACTAAGATTTATTTTTTTACTTCCAGGTACACGGCACAAAAGGTTATTAATTTAATGTCAATGTCACTTTTTATTTTTTTAATTCTTAAAAAATTACTCGTTATGAAATTCCCTCGATAGAAAAAAATCGCAAGGTATGCTCCGAAAATTATTGAAAACACACTTTGTTCTGTTGTTTAACATACTATAAGTTTGAAAAAAATCACAGTGTATCTTTAAAAGCTTCTAGAGACATTTGTCTAGAGATTGTTGCTCTATTTCAAACCAATGATGTATCATAAAATATTTTCATAATTTTCTCTTATTTATAATATTTTTATATATATTAGCGCGCTCCCTCTAACATTAGTATTTAGATATCTCCCTTTCAAATCATATATTCTTTTTTTGAACGCTTACTACCGTAGCCTCAATTTCTGCAATTATCTTTGTTTTAATTATTATGACAGCTGTTTCGGCGTTCAAGGCGATTATAAAATCGTGGTCATGCCACATTGAGACAACTTATTTACCCCTACATTATTCTTATTTGTATGACGTATTGATTAATTATATTTTCGGAGAAAACTGTTGAAATCCAATTTACTCAGAAAATCAATTATGTGAGGCACTTACTGAAAAAAATAGTTTCCCCTTTCTAATAATAAGTACCTAACATTATTAAATTTGATTTGTTTTAAATTTAATAAAATTGAGTTCTACGAAATTAACACCATAACAATAAATTTACCCAGTATATATTTGACGGTTCCATGCCAACTCAGAATAAAGTCAATTGAACAGTTACATTTCCTTTAGGGGCCATACATAAATTACGTCACACGAATTTCATGGTTTTTGTCCCCCCCCCCCTTCTTCCCTGTCATACATCTTCACATGTGAGACCCCTCCCCCCTAGTGTGACGTCACATATTTTGCAATTTTACATCTAAAAATAATCAAAACAGTAGTTCAATTTTTTTTACATGTGACGTCACAGAGCTGATGACCCCCCCATATACCCCTTGTCACACATCTCTATTCCCCCCCCCTTGTGTAATTTATGGATGGCCCCTTACCTCTTTGAAAAGTTATGAAAAATATCCCATAACCTAAAAACGTATCTAACTTAACGTACACTATTTAATCAATTTTTGTATATTTTTTTCATTACTTTTAATGACATTTCAAAGAATTTGAGATTTCATTCTGAGTTGTCCCGTCACCGTATTTTACTTTGTTCAGTGAGAAAACTCGCGAATACATAGATAAATTATTTGTTGGATAATAATTATAAATTATTAGCTACCGTTTTTAAACAATGCATAAATTTATTAATGGCTAATTACTGTTGCTCACGATAACCGCTAAAACCGGTACATCAAGTACGCGAAACTAATAAATTGTTGAAATGACTTTGCACTCGCCAATGTCCCCTTTGGTCTCCAAGGCTGCCGGCCTAATTCCTCTCAGTGACTTTGGAGTCCCCTCATCGCCATCCGAATAACTATGCATATTGTTATACCTTTTGCATCGCATTGCACAACTGGAATTAATACAACATGCTTTCAACAAGGCATAATAATACTTATATAAAAGATATCATGACAATGCATGGCGTGTTTTATTCGAACTTCATCGCGTATATTTCTCATCTCTTTTCATTTTATCATTTTTTTTAATTAGCTCCGCATAGGAGGCCCCGAGGAAAAATCTTTCAGGACCTATGCCATCTTCGCATGGGCGTAGCCAGGGGGGGGGGCTTTGGGGGTTCAAACCCCTCCCCCCCGAAAAGTTAAAATATCAACATCAATAATATTAAAATAAGGAGAGTTAAGAGAATGTTATTTGTAATACTGACATCTCAAAATGATATTATGTATCTAAAAAGATAAATGGGGACCTCTGAAAGAAATAAAATAATTTAACTTTTAAGATCCATTTTTTCGGTGAATGCGGTTGATTTTTTTTTGCAAAGTGATTTTTATTTGGAATTCCGTTTCTAATTTCCGTTTCTAATCAGTGGTAAGTGTATACATATTTTGAAATTATTATTAGTAGTAGTCCAGTGGCTAAGACTCTTGACTCACATTCCGGAGGTCGCGGGTTCGAACCCGGCATGCGCAAATAAATTTTATTTGATTAATTTGTGTTATTTCACAATTAATTCATTTAAAATAACATATAGTATATTTGCGGCATGTTCCAGAGTGGAAGATACTATCAGTATCGCCCTGGTGTAAGACCACCATTCAGAATTGAAACGTTGCTTGAAAATGGCTTTAGCCGTGTTTAGTGACCAGATCTGAATAGCCAGGTACTTCCCAACCTTCCTCTTCCCCACCTCCTTCCCCTCCCCACTACCTTCAGCCTCACAACATACCCCAATTGGGGATGCCATAGTCTCACTGGCTCCAGACGGGAGCAGTTGAGATTCTTGTGCGGTATTCACTGTAAAAAAAAAAAAAAAAAAAAAAAATGTATAGAAACTCTTAGGAAAACTGGTAAAATGGGGAATGAACATCACAGAGAAACCAAAAAACTTGATCTTCCGATATGAGCATATTTTACTTTTTTTCATTTTTTTGGGCAATTAAAGGGTTTAAAAAAACTTTTGGAGCCAGGTCTGCGCTTCTTCGACGCATTTTAAAAGACATTAAAGTGCTAAATAAAACATGTTAAACTAAAATACTATACACAAGATTGAACCCGAAATTCATAAATTTAGTAAATAGATTATGAGTGCCACGGCCGATATCGTGACACTTGAGGGTCTGAGGGTTGACTGCAAATCTTTAGATATGATGGAAGACAATTGATGGCGTTTTTAAATCAATCACAGATTTTTGAAGGGAGAAAACCCTACCTTTCATGGAGGCGAATGCTGCTTATGCCCAGGCTGGTCTTATGGGTTGAATGGCAAAAGGGTTGGGTAAACTTTTCACCGTCACTTTAAATATATGTTTTAAATAGTATTTTTGATATGAATTTTAAAAAAGAGCTCAGTAGAGATTTATACCAGATCGCGACAATTTTCAACTGGTAAAATGTAGGTATTTTCAATTCTGGTGCTATAATTGTGCACTAACCAAGTAAGTAGTCATCTTCTTCCTTTTTCTTTCTTATACTAGGTAGGGCCCTGTAGGAACCGAAATGACAAAGGGAGATGAATGACAATGCAAGGACTTTGGGAAAATGTGTTTCAGTCCCAAAGCTGTTTCAAAACTGTACAATGAGAATTCGTCCTAGCAAACTTTTGATACCTCAGAACATGGTAAGGTGAAGTTAAAACCCCATCTAACTAATGTGACGAATTACACTGCGCCTCGTAAAAACTCAGATTTAAACAACCAAACGTCAGATTGTTTGAACCTTTTAAAATAAATAGAAAAAAAGCTCGAAAAAATAAACTCGATGTAAGAACTTCGACATACACGTATCAACGGAAATACAACACAGAGGGCTCAGAAAATTATTTTGGTATAGAAATGAGCAAAAGAAATGGTTTTGCATTCAAAGGTCATTTTTCAAAACAAATTCAGTTAGAACCTTGTCCAACTTAATTAACATAATATTAACCCCCAAAAGACTTCAAATTTCATCTAAACAATTCCATCTTTAGAACCGACTTACTCGACAACGAAAGCTCAAATCAAAAAAAGTTGTACCACATAATCGACTCCAAATGTGATATGGTTCAGTTTTCTGTTTATACTACGAGTTTCCGCATATAGTATCAAGTATGAGTCGGCAAATAATAACATTCATATTATGTCCACATGGTATGTTGATGTTATTTGTTAACATATCTAAAGTGCAAGGTTGCCTACATCATTATACCCATAGCTGGTTTATCTGGTTGATGGTCCAAATAGCTCCTACATATTTTCAAATTCATTCAGAGTAGTATACATATAAATAAACTGTTAATTCAGGAGGTATTCGTAGAAGAGCTGAACCAAGGCTGAGTAGTTAGCTCCAAGGCTCTAAATTCAAAGATCAAATGTTCAAAACCCGCCGTTTGCAAAAAAATATTAGATTGAATTAAATATTTTTGTACCTCCTTCAAGATTTGAAAATACCAAAATGAATTACCTGGTGCAATATCATCATTCAAAATCGAAGCGATATTTGAAATGGTTTAAGCTGTGCTCAATGACTAGAACTGAACAGCCGCATACTTTCTATCTATCATCCTTCCCTTCCTCTTCTTCTGACTTTATTCAACCTTATAATACCTCTCCAAATTAATATTTCTTCTTTTTTTAATTTCTTTTTTGTTTCTTACTTTCACTTCTTTTCTGTTTCTCTCATTTCTTGTTTCATTTCTTTATTTTAATTTATTTTAATTTTTTCTCATTTCCAATTTGGGAGGCGAGCATGGGTACCGCCGCCCCGGGAACCATTTATTGAATAACCCATGCCATAAGTCACCCCAAGTGGTTCGCCACGTTTAGTGATTTAGCAGGGATACCCGGGTTCATAGGGTGAGGTTGGGCTTGATTTTGGCGGCGAATGCGTTGCCCACCTTCTATGCGGGAGATACTGGCTGAGGGAGACCTAACCTAGACCTCGCCAGCCTGACTCTCTCGACCCATCGCCTTACATTGTGGTGGGGAGGATGGTTTCATTCGTCCGTCTCTCCTGACATATTGACCCCCAGATTCCTACCCACCCCTCATATATTTTTCCTTCCCAGAACTTCCTCTCATTCCTTTCCCTAAACACACTCACGACACAGCATCTCCAAAGATAACACAGGCCCTGGGGTATTATTTCCTTACGGCCTCCTGTGCGAAGCTAATGTTAAAAAAATCCTTTATATATTAAAATTAGATCAAATGTCTGCCACCTTCGAGCAGGCTTAGCCTATTGATGTGGTACAAAATTCAATTATGCAGTTGACATGCGGTAGAAGTGAAACCTTCAGAAAACTAAAATAGAAAAGAGTTGGGAAGTTACGAAGCACCGCACAAAGAGGAGACAGATTATACTATATCATTCTCTCGCAGGCTAAATCCTATGGTTCCATGCCAACTGAGAATAAAGTCAACTCATCACCTCGTTGAAAAGTCATTAAGGCTTTGAAAAAAAATAATTTTAAATTAACCGATAACCCTAACCTAACGTAACCTATTTAAATAATTTTTCATATTTTTTTTTATCACTCTAAATGACTTATCTTATCTGAGATGGTTCTGAGTTTGATTCATTCCGAGTTGTCCGGTCAAGAAATCTTACAGATGTATTTGCTGTTTTTTTTGGGGTCGCTTTTTCGTTTCATCGAGTTTCAAATCACAACGGTGCTAAAGAAGTTTTCACTTCAAAATGTAACTTTTCATTTATTAATAAATAATTTCAATAGTTAAATAATAAATACACCATCGTTTTACTGTCTCAGGCGCATAACGCTTATGTGGCACTTGCCTAATATTGAGTCAGAACTCTTTGTAGACCTTTACAGAAATGAATTAAGTCAATAAGATGACGGAATGCGATCTGAATGAGTATCCGGGCGTGTGGGCAATCTGGGCGATACCGCTCTGTCCGATATGATTCAAGCCAATTCCGCCGGATTATGAGCTGCCGTTGACCTTTGCGATTGCGTAAATCCCCGAGGCATCCCGTCCACAGAACCAAGAGGCTGCGCGGACTCTTTGTAGCTAACTCTGGGACCCGGTACCTATATATTGTACGATTGGCGCAGCCGTGAGTCACTCGGAGCGTGAAGGCGAGCTTCCTCACCCATTACCAAATATTGGTTAATTGTTGCAACACGACTATAGTAAGGCACGACGAGTAGATGCCTGCCCAGTGCCCAATGCCCATCTCCTGTCATGCCTACTGGCTTTTCTGAATGAAGCTAACACAAATCAATTAACGCGTGCGTTTAAAAATAAGCACCGCTTATTCTTGCGTATTCTTATCGGACATGCATTACGATGTTTTTTTCAAAAGATTTTTTTGTAAAAAAACATTTAATTTTCAGTACAGTTAAGGATAAGATTCATAGATATGACGTCCGAATTCGAAATGGCATAATACGTTTCACCAATTTTCTCCATAAATATCAGATAAAAAACCTTATATGTTTCGCCTCTCGCTACGTGATTAATGTACTCATTGGAGTATATCATGTCTTTTTTTTTTCGTTGTTTGTTTTTGGGGTGTTATGCCGTGTTGCGCTACCTCCGTCTTTAGCCAACGTTTCGGACAGCGTTGCAGTGTCCAATCATCAGGGCAGATCCGGTAGATTTGTTAACGAAACGTTGGCTAAAGAAGGAGGTAGCGCAACACGGCATAACACCCCAAAAACAAACAAAGAAAATACTTTTGAAAAGAATTTTTTTCATAATTATTTTTTTCGTGAATTTTTCCAATGTTTTAAGAGCGTTTAACCAGCCAGCGGACGAAAATCCACATTTCGTCGAAAGTTGTTCTTCCGATCGTGCAGGGCAGTTATAATGAGAAAGATTAATTATTCTCCGTACCAGCCTTTTTAAATTATAACTCAATATCGAATTTATTTCAATCCAAATTAGCTTTAATTTATACCTTCATCCAAAAATGCTGAAAGGCGTGATGATAAAATTAAAAAAATCTGAAATATATTAGTTTGTAAGCGCGCAAATAAATACACAAATGGACCAATTTTCGTCAAGAAACACATGTACGTACATATTTTTTAATGATTTTATTGAAACTAAAATTAAAATTCTAAAACATACGTTTGCTAGATAATGTATTGATTTATTTTACTGCATGATTATATTATTTGAAATGGGTGTGGTATAATACAAAAACTTTTTTGAAAATTTAACAAATCTGCCAACGACCTATGGAATAACCTTATTATACTAAAAATTTTAAAAAATCTCAAAATTTATTACACACGAATGCTAGATAAAAGAACAATCTTTCGAAATCCATTTATAATTTTTTGTGGAAAAGAGTCAATACGTCTAAAATCTTTTTTGAAAATGACGTATTTCCGGTTTTCTCTGGTAATGCCCTCTTAATAGCTATTCTGCTATCCGACATATCCGGCTATACAAATCCAACAAATGAAAGATCATAAAAATCGGTCCAGCCGTTCTCAAGTAATAAATGGTGTAACTAACCCGACTTTGTTTTATATATTAAGATTTGCATCTATGCTACTAACTTTTAACATTTACCGTTCCAATTTAACGTCCAAAACAAGATTTAAAAAAGCCTAACCTATTTATGAGCTACTTAAAAGCTTTTGTGGTAGGTACTTTTAATGTTTTTTTCCATGGCTGTTTGATTTATGCTTATTTCTACATAACGGGGTTTTTGTAAAAATCGTAATCACTCTTCTGTAATAATTGCACAACTTTTTACATTAACACATCTCATCCTACGAAGGCATCTGGTGTGCGGGGAGCGACCTTGTTTCACAGATCGGCTTTATAATAAATTAATATATAATACCTAACTAAGATCTACGAGCATCGATTTTTTCTAAGTAACGTTATTTCGACATAGAAATAATTAACGGTTCATATATGAACACAACAGATATTTACGACAGCTTTATATTTACGAGATAAGACAAAAGGTACAAGCGAGGCCATGAGTCACAAATAATAATTTTTCCCGCCCATCATTATAAAATTATCAACGCCCAATACTAACTTTTGAATAATGTTGCAATGTCGATGACAAACCACAAAAATGTATACTCGAACCTTAGATCATCTTTATTGCAAAATACAATTGATTCAGTAATTAATATTACAATGCTGCACCAAGGATTGATTCTAAAGGGTTATAAGAGGTTTCTAAATGGAATTTAAATTGTCTATTATTAATTTTCATCTACATAAAATTATATACACATAAAATTATGTTGAAAGATTTGTCTAATCCCAGCACTGGGAGGAATGGGAGAGGGCACCGGAATAAGACAATCTAAATCTAAAGGACGAATCCGTTGTCGAGAGGTAAGGGTCTCGACTAGCAATACGAAGGTCGCGGGTTCAAATCCTGGCGTGCGCAAATAAATTTTATATGATTATTTTGTGTTATTTCACAAATAATTAATTAAAAATAATCTACGTTCCAGAGTAGAATATACTCTCAGTGTCGCCCTGGTGTAAGACAACCATTCAGAATTGAATGGTTGCTTGAAATGGCTCTAGCCGTGTTGGTGACCAGATCTAAGTACTACCCCACCTTCCTCTACCCCATCTCCTCCCCCTACCTACTACCTTCAGCCTCACAACATACCCTAATACATTTAAAAAAATCCTAATATGACATAAGAAAATTCCGATGCCGTAGTCTCGCTGACTCTAGACGGGAGAAGTTGGGACTCTTGTGCGGTATTTACAAAATTAAAAAAAGGAATTGGCAGAAACTTACTGAGGATACTAGTAGGACTGCTAACGGGGGGCTACCATCTCAGGAGACACATGCAGCTGTTGAAAGTGGAAAACACCAATAGATGCAGGAAATGTGAAAAGGGTGAAGAGACTCTTCGTGAAGAGGGTGAAGTGATGGTTAATTTTTCACCTGTGGTGCCAATGTCTCGGACATCTGGTAAAATATATTGTTGAACCAGAAGACATAGCCAACATTCAATGACAACCCTGGTGAACTTTAGCAAACGGACTGTTAAAGGAAAAAGGAATGAGGTAAAATGTGAGATGACGCAACCGGTTCATTGCCTGAGTGCTCACATGAACTATCTGTAAACCGTCTCCGCTTTATATTAAATAATAATAATGTTCATAACGTATTGAACGATATCGTTGATATGTGATCATTTGATACTGCAAGAGATGTTGTGCTGCGGTCCAAACCACTTCCGGAGATTCACTAACCAAGAGTATCGCCTTCTGCAAGCACCAACGCGTGTCTTTCCCATGTATAAAATCAGTTCATCGTCCCATCCATTCATAAGGATACGGAGAGGAAAAAATGAAGATGTGTCTGAATTCGAAGTGCTCAGAGTGCTAAATTTTTCACCTCTTGATTTCCCTGACAATTTTCATAAGTAGATTCATACTGGTGAATAGTTAATTAAAACGTTATATTTGTTTTAAGTTCACGATAAAATTAATTTATTCATACACATGTGGGCAGGTACGAGTATTTTAGCTTTCAGCAAGTATGACTAACAAAATGGTGGGGAGTTTTATTTCTTATCGGCTGGTAAACAATGCTCGGCTGACCGAGGAATTTTAAAACAGGTTTTGAAGGAGCTAATTTGTTTAAATTTATTTAGCACTGCGGATTTTTAAGCCTGTAAAGCAAAACGAAGAAGATGATGAGTATTAAAAGTATGTTAAAAGTAAGTAGCTACCTCCGTGTTAATCTCATACAAATCTAAGAATAACATTGTTAAAAAGATAATAAAAATGGAAAAACAAAATTATATCTAAAACTATAGGTAATCTACTTTAAAAGTAATTGGTTATTCTAATTGAGACATTACCTACAACATACAATAAAACTGGCAAGTATGCAGAATTTTAAAGGATTCAATTAATTTAATTAATTAATTTTAATCTACTTTAAAAGTAATTGGTTATTCTAATTGAGACATTACCTACAACATACAAGAAAACTGGCAAGTATGCAGAATTTTAAAGGGTTCAGATTAATTTGTTGAGCAAACTGTCAAACAAAAGAAATGATAGAGAAAATGTCTTTAATTTGGGAGGCGGGTACGTTTACCGTCGCTCCAGGAACCAGTAATTAGATAACCAACACCCTTGCCGTAGGTCACCTCGAGTGGTTCGCTAAGTTTGGGACTTAGCAGGGGTGTCCGGGTTCATGGGGTGAGGTTTGTCTAGGTCTTGGCGGCGAATGCGTTCGCCCATCTACTGCGTGGCGGGCCGGATCGGGAGAGACTGGTTGAGGGAGACCTAACCTAGTTCTCTCACCCGGACTTTCTCGCCTTGCACTGCAGTGGGAATGATCGATTCATACGTCCGTCACTCCTTGTCACATTGACCCACAGATTCCTACCCACCCCTCATACTGTTTTTCTTACCAGAACTTCCTCTCCTTACTTTCCCTACAAAGACCCTCCGCACAGCATCCCCAAAGACGACGTAGACCCTGAGGGTTTTTTTTCTCCAGGGCCTCATGTGTGGAGCTAATGCAAAAAAATAGCAGATATAGATTCTAAAATTATATAACATGTTGAAGTTTCACATAAAATCGCTATAGAGCCCAAAGAGTGCCTATTTAATATTTTGGGAAACGTTAGAAATGACGCGCGCAAAGCGGAAATTTGTTAAATAATCTCATAGTTATTTATGGAATCGTTGCATAATGCAATGATAAAAATAATGCACGATGAATAGGAAAAAAAAACACAACTATTTCAATGAAGAGGCCTTCACACTTCACATGCAGCGTCCTCCTAATGACTCATGTAAAAGATAATCTCGCTAAAATAATAGAATAATAAATTATAATTCACCATCAAGCCACAAGCCATGGACGTTAGTACAATACCGGGTGACGTCACAGCCGCTGGTCCATCGCCTCGGATCTCAAGGTAAGGACTTCATTCATAAACTACTATCGGTGATTTATGTAATATTAGCGATTTCCCGGCATGCGTTGCAATGGCACATAATAAATTTTTTTTTCTCCCTGCGTGACCTCTCCCATTCGTCCCCGCTCCCCTTTCGCCTCCCCTTCCTCTCCCGCATTCCCCTCCACCTCCAACGTCTTACCCCTCCCTCCCGCGAGTTCCAGCCACTCTTTTTTTTTAATTTTAGGAAAGTATTTTTTAAATAGTTCTAATAAAAAGGTTTTCTGTGAACCAATGGAATATTGTAAATACGACAATTTACCGTATTCCTAAGTATCCTAAGTACCTACAGTAAATTTTTCCCCCTGTGGACAGTACATACGCACAACACACAACAGCCAAAAAATATAATTTTTCTTCTAACACAGCAAACTTATTTTGTGGCACCATTATGATTGAAATTAATAAATTACTTGGTTTTTACCAATTTTATTGTTTATAAATTGAAATGTAATGATTGTGATTTCTTTTATATAGGTAAAACTTCGAGAAACTTTGAAATAAGGATTAAAGAGCATATGAAAGCTTTAAATAATAATAGTTTCTCGGAGTTTGCCAACCATTTAATAGAAACTAGTCATACCTTTAATTTTAACAGTGGAATAGAATTAATTCATTGTAATGTCAGTGGCATTCAGTTAGATAAATTAGAAATTTTAGAGATTAGAAAGAGTGTTAATGTAAATTTAAATATAATTAATAATCAAAAATTGTTTTTAAATGACCCATTATTAAATCTATTCCCCTTTTAAAAATTTTTAAATTGTTCTATATTGCCCCTCGTCCCTTAAACATTATTTTCTTTCTAATTTTATTATTGTTTATGTCGATTATTTTTCTCTATTACCTATATATATGTCTATATTTAACATTAGTTCTGTCAAAACCCTGAAGAAGTCAGCTTTGCTGACGAAACATGTCGGTTTTATAAACAATAAAAGTGGTAAAAACCAAGTAATTTATTAATTTCAATATTATTTTTAGTATGGCAACACTGGTACTCTAGTGCCATTCTAGTGCCTTCTACCAGCTGCTGACAGAAAGGCAAAAAATTCTAATATTTCTTGGTTATTCGCTGGTTCAGGCTGTTTGTGTTGCGTGGTTCACTATCCTCATATTTTACCCTTCAGTAGAGATTATTGTCGTGTAATAAATGTGAGATACAAATACATAAAAGTCAGTAAACTCAAATTCTTCTTATTACTTTAAAACACCCGTGACATTCCCAAATAACATGGCGGATCGATTCTCCTCCAGTTATACCCCCAATAATTTATACGACATACAAATTTACTCAAATTTCCTAGTTTTCTTAGCCGTTTTTTTTTATTTTTATTTTATGTTATGTGACACTTTACAAGATCGCCCCTGTATGTACGGTGTAAAGGCAGGAGAACTTCGTCGCCACCCGGTTAGGCAGCTTTATGAGGTAGGTTAAGGAAGGTGCTGTAGGAAGGAATTTATTAGTGTGGTTATTGAAGAAGCCCGGATTGTATGAAGGAGGTAAAATAGATGGTGGTAGCTCGTTCATACAAGCCGACTTACACAGAAACGAGTTGAAGAAACGACCCGTTCTCATGAAGCCAACATCAAACATAAACGAGTTTCGCTCGCTGCGCCGGTGCACCGGGGATCAATGAATCTAGCTCCTTAGAGCAGGCTCCATTAAAATGCCTGTAGAATAGACTCAGAATACTCACGTTGCGTCTGTGCATTACAGATGGAAATCGGACTTTTAACAACGGATTGTTAATCAGACAGATACATGTTCTGTTTATCAAGTTTTGTGGGGCTCCTGCAGAGTGGTGGCTCCCAAATTAAATTGTTGGGCGTACTAGAGATTTGTATAGGGTTAGCAGCTGATCACTATTAAAGAATCTGCTAGCCTTATACAACACTGTTGTAAAATGATAATTTCTATTTCTACTTCAATTTCTAAAATTACGATCACGTTTATCTAATTTTCTGCAAGTGACCTTCTACCCTGTACAGCGTGTAATTTATAAGCAACGTTACATTCCTACCTCTTTGACAATACCTGATAGCATACAAGACATTTCAATGTACAAAGAAATATGAGGAGATATTCCAATATACTTGGGTTTTAACTTACTTTCGGACATTTAGTTTTTACTGAAAGAATTTCACCTCTTACAGAAATAACTTGAACATTAAACTGATTTTAAACGGCGAATAATTATTTTTTAATGTGTACAATAAATTGCAAACATAAAACATAATTATACACGGTTTTAAACCAGTCCAAATCATTTTTACTTTGCAATTCTTTCATCTGATATTTTTACTACAGACCATTTGACTACATACTGCAATAATATCCTTATTGTAATGTTTGTACAAAGAAAAAAAAAATTTGGTAACACGTTTTGATTAAAACGTCCATTTTTCATTACGTAACTGTAGATACTTACGTAAGGTGACAATATTTTAAGATTCCACTTAATATTTTTAAAAGTATCGGACTAGGTATTAATAATATTCTTCGTTTAATTTTGTATTTTTGTGGTGGAATAACTCCTTAAGAGCGTTTAACCAGCCAGCGGACGAAAATCCACATTTCGTCGAAAGTTGTTCATACGATTGTGCAGGGCCGTTACAATGAGAAAGATTAATTATTCTCCGTACCAGCTTTTTTAAATTATAACTCAATATCGAATTTATTTCAATTCAAATTAGCTTTAATTTATACCTTCATTCAAAAATGCTGAAAGGCGTGATGATAAAACTATTAAAATAATGTACTTTTTTAGTTATTTTTTGATTATAAGTATTTATCATTTTTCAAAAATGTCTAAATTTAATAAGAATGTTAAAAAAATCTGAAATATATTAGTTTGTAAGTGCGCAAATAAATACACAAACGGACCAATTTTCGCCAAGAAACACATGTACGTACATATTTTTTAATGATTTTATTGAAACTAAAATTAAAATTCTAAAACATACGTTTGCTAGATAATGTATTGATTTATTTTACTGCATGATTTTATTATTTGAAATGGGTGTGGTATAATACAAAAACTTTTTTGAAAATTGAACAAATCTGCCAACGACCTATGGAATAACCTTATTATACTAAAAATTTAAAAAAAAATCTCAAAATTTATTACCTACGAATGCTAGATAAAAGAACAATCTTTCGAAATCCATTTATAATTTTTTGTGGAAAAGAGTCAATACGTCTAAAAACTTTTTTGAAAATGACGTATTTCCGGTTTTCTCTGGTAATGCCCTCTTAAGTAAAACCTCATATTGTAATAGCCACAATTTTGGCTCATTGAGTAAAACCGTAATTGTAATAGCTACAATTTTGGCTCATTAAAAGTAAAACCTCAAATTGTAATAGCCACAATTTTGGCTCATTAGGAAAACCTCAAATTGTAATAGCCACAATTTTGGCTCATAAGTAAAACCTCAAATTGTAATAGCCACAATTTTGGCTCATTGAGTAAAACCTCAAATTATAATAGCCACAATTTTGGCTCAACACCAAGACTCAGATTGATCGATCAAAAAGTTGGGAACAAAGTCCGAAAAATATGAAACAGAAAAATCGAAAAAAGATTGCGATTAATGTTTATTAATTAAACAACATATACATAGGGTATACTTCATACCTAGACAGTAACTCTATGCGGTGTGCTCTTTTTACTTACAATTTCTACAATATTGGTACTTAGATAATATTTGTGAAAATAATAATATTTATTCCTGTGTGTGTGGGGTGTACAATAAACAACCCGACATACAAAGTAAAATACAATTCATTATAACATTATAAGTAAGAAAGCAACCCACCTTACAACTATGCTATTCATTATACCCAGCAACTCGTATTAAAGATTTAATAAAATGATAATTTACAAGAAGCAAATGGTACTAAATGCCACGAACCTACACCGTAGTCATATATCATAGTATCCATAAACGTTAGACAGAAAAACGTGTACCAATTCAATGTTTGAATTGCTCTTAGAGGTACTTACAATATTATTCAACTATAATTTAATAGATTAACCACGTTTCCCATCGTAAATAGTTGAATTCAATGACTTCTTCTTCATTCAGCGGCTAGCTATTATGCACAATCGTACGAACCAATGTGAAGAATTTTTCCCAGCGCACGAAATACACGGGTAGTACGGATAATTGAAATTTTTAACACACGCGGTTCTAAACACAGGACCGGATATACTAATAAGCTGATGAAGCTACAACTTAGGGGGTCACATTCTAAAAGATCTCTAGTTACGTTTTATGTCACTATCAATATTTACATACCCATGTAATTTTATCAAGAGAAAGAAGAAATTGTAGTAAATACTCGCAGTCGCAGTTCAAAGAAAAGAAATAAGTGCTTAGTTTCATTACAAATCGATATGAATTCAAAATATTCGCTGCCAGTATTTTGGACTCTCGGTTACGGCTGATAGGATTACTTCAACAGAATAAGAGGTAGGTAATTTTGAAATGGAAAGAATTGGAAAAATGTGTATCTATGAAATGTATAATACCATACTATAAAATAATACAAACAATAGGTACTCAATTTCTATCGTGGATTTACTGCCTAATTTCCATTGGTAGGCAATTTCTATCGTTCTTCATAGTATCAAATACAGGTACACCGGCGCTATCCATGCAAAAAAGTTTTTCTATGTTGCAGTAATAACAATTAGTCTAAAAAGGTTAAAACTATGGTTTACCTACGAGTCTTTGTCAAACAAAAAAAAACACGCTAAGGCTCACATTTCGTATCTACCTATTTTTAAGCTTTCAGCCTAATCACAGATAAATCCAGCCCTGCAAACATCAACCTACTGTATATGACGCTCACTTCTATAAAAAAACATGCTAGCATATTTCTATATCACAAGTTGATGATATCTCTTGGATTGTTATTTCAAACCTGTAGAAAAGCAACCAAGTTTCCTTCGATTCCAACCGCTAGTTAGTCCACGCACTAAAACGCAGTGAAAACAAAAAGGTATATCGGTCGAAGGTAGCAACCGTGACGGACTTTTAAAATATTTAGTCGTTGCAAAACTAGCATTTGCCTCCAAACAATGCTGGCAGCCGCTAGCCTTGTATGTATTTACTAACTTTCAGTTTTCCTTATCTCAAATGTAATTTTTTGCGGGAAGTACTGCGATTTTAATTGGAGATTTAACGTGAAGAGTGGAAACGTTAAAATTAAGTATGTCATATGTTATCAATTTAGATTCATCAGTTTTCATCACGAAGATAATCGCTACCATTAGCAATATTATGTTATCAAAATAAATAATGTTATCAAAAAGGCATTCAATTAAAAGTGCCGGATAATTTGAAAATGAATAATTTTAACTAGGAGATTAATTTATAATAAATTCACGTTATGATAGGTCCCGTGTGACCTAGTTAGGTGAATACCACAGTAAAAATCGCAACAACTAATACGCATACCTATCTATAAATGCATAAATGAATGCGTCATGAAAAGACGAGTAAAAATGGATGGAGAAAGGAGTTTGGCATTCCAACCCCTTCGGTTATTTGATAAGTAGTCATTAATAGAATTTATATCATAGGCTAGAACTACATTCTCCTCCACATGCAAAACATTAGGTTAATGCGATAAATCATTTTTCTTATAATATGCCAAACGCAAATAATATGCAGTTAATTTACCGCTAGGCAAAGTGCCTACCTGTAACAGTGAACATTTCCATACACAGAATTTCAGCGACATGCTTCAATAGTTTTTTATAAACAATGCTAAACAATGAAACGCATACGTTTGTGTGGAAATTGTGCCCATATCGATAACAAAGGTTTGAATCGGAAACGGTAAAGTTTCACCTAAAATTCGAATGACATTTCACCCTCAATTACACCGAAATAATGAAGCTGCAGTAAGGCAATAGGACCCCCTTTTATTAAACTTCTATTCATCCGAAACATATGCTACGGACATACTTGCTCATTAGAAGCCAAAGAGCATGCTACCTAGTAGCATGTATGTGTGTGTCAGTGACGTTGCTAGTAATAAGCATGCTCATTTGAAGCCGAATGAGCTTGCTCACAAATCAACAGCCATTTGATTAATGAGCATGCTCATTGGATTATCGGGTGGAAGGGGAAGCCTCTAAGCAAGTGTGCACAGGCTAGCTTATGAGCATGCTCATGTCAATCCGATTTCAGTTCGCATCTGCGCAGCCTTTGCAAAAATGTCAAAGTAGCCCGCTGGGGAGACGAAAAAACCTTATTTTTCGTGATTTATTATGGGAATCCCGAATATATTTGAAACACAAGGACACTAAAATACCCACAATAGATTTCCAAATTCCCCAAAAGATCTTTTACCTCCAAAATGAAACCACATTCTATTGAAATTAGCATTTATTTTTTAATATCTAGTCGTTTTCGGATTTGTTGATATCTTGGACCCAAATCAAACGTCTTATTTTATTGCGTCAGAAGATTCTTAAATAATTATATTGCAAGCAGTAATATTATTTTGTTTAGTTCTGAGAGAATGAAACTGACTATTTGACATTTATTTTTGACATGAGCATGCTCATTAAATAGCATGTGTGTTCAAATGTTGGCTTTGAGTACGCTCATTCACGAGAAAGCTCAAACCAAGCCTGCTCTTATTGAGCAAATGTGTACAGTTGACTATTTTTGACAGGAGCGTACTCATTAATGAGCATGCTCATAAGCCGGATTCTGTGAGCATGTGTGTCAGTACCTTTATTGAGCAAATTTAATGTGTTCAGTTGACTATTTTTGACAGGAGCGTACTCATTAATGAGCATGCTCATAAGCCGGCTTGTATGAGCAAGTGTGTCAGTACCTTAAGAGAGTCACATCGGAATCGATAGCTAAATAAATACTATTTTGATAGTTGGTAATTGGATTATAAAAAAAATTGATCAACAATCAGCAACGTAATGTAAATGACGGTAAACAATAAGAAATGTGAAAAACAAATTGTGGATACTGTTCTAATTTGTCTCTGAATAAATTTAACAACTGTAAGATTATTATCGAATGTTGATAATTTAATTATTTAGTAGACGTCTAGAGGGTAAAAACACGATATTTAGTGACGACCCACTTTTAATACAACCTCTGAGAAAAAAAAATGATGAACAACTTCAACAAATTGAAATATTCGGTTGAAGTGTATTCTCAAAAAAGTACCTGCTTTATACGATCTGAATTTTTTGCAAGATTTCTCTACTAGCCTAAAAATGTATTTTAATGATCTGAACAGAATGCTAAGAGAAATTTATTCATAATTTATTCGATCATTTTGTACATTTCCACAAACAATAAAATGTAATAATTTGTATTTTTATGGAAAAAACAATAAATCATTCACAATTTTATAGTTTTTATTTTTATAACTAGGTATTAACGTTTGCTTGCAATTTTTTTTTCCTGCAGCCACGTATGTACCTATGTGTAAAGTTGAATTATTCCCATTTTCATTATTTGCACATGTTTTTACCTAAAACTATTTATGTACCTCATAATGAAAAATCAACGGGAACTAAAATTCATAAATATCAGCCGGAGCTTA
This sequence comes from Limnephilus marmoratus, assembly GCA_917880885.1. Lineage (NCBI taxonomy): Eukaryota > Metazoa > Arthropoda > Insecta > Trichoptera > Limnephilidae > Limnephilus > Limnephilus marmoratus. Next base: position 11,537,718 of record OU862908.1, read on the forward strand.
ACAGTTTAGAGGTAATATTTTATTAATAAGAGCGTTGCAATGCAGCAAAAAGGGATTTTCCAAATCTATCCCCTGCTATCTCCTGCCGTTACTATTTCTCCTTTGCAATCACTCCCTCCGTCACCTCTCCCCCTGCGTGTCCCATCCCATCCGCTCCCCTCTTGTGTCCCCTTCCCCTCTCCCTCATTCCTACCCTTCTTCCCGCTAAACTATATGAACCACTAGCTTACCCGGCGAACTTCATACCGCCGCAGAATCAATAACTGTTGTGTTAACTTATTAGCTGAATTATTATTTTTTTTAATTACACAATGAAGCAATTATCGATGCGCAACTGTCCTTGTTTTATTTTTGTCAGTATCAGAGATGGCACTGAGTACGGATTTATATTTTTTATGTAATTTTGTAATTGTAATTTGTAATTGTAATTTTGTATGTAATTTTCTTACTTTCTACTTACTTGCGCTAATTGCGTTTCATTTTCTTTATGCGTATGAGGGAGATTTATTATAATTATTGTATTTTTCCTTTGGAGGGATGCAAACCCTGTATAGGGTGTTTCCCTCCACACAACATCTCAGATAAGGGAACGTACCCATACTACGTGACACACTTTTTGCGATTTTTTACCCCCCCCCCCCCCCCCCCGGTGGCCACGTGTAGTATATTCCAAGACCCCCCCCCCTACAGTTTTCACGTAGTATTTCATAAATATGGTTTCGAATCATTTTTTGCTAACAAAAAATAAAAAATGCATTATTTGGCTTATATCTGTCTTTATTAATACGGCGCTTGCTGCGTGACAGCAAGAGTGCATGCATTAGAAGTGGAAAAAATATTATCAAGATAAAACTTATGTCAAAATATATTGAAACCGGAACGTAATTTATGGAAACGAAAGTCTTGTTATTTTTATAAACATTTTTCATCTCATTCATCTTCAACAAACACGTTCCCTGAACTTTTTCACTGGGTGGGTTTTTAAGTTTGCGGATTGGGTAAGGAGTGGAAATAAAAACCAAAATTATTTTTCCTTTTCAACATATTCACCTACTACCCTAATACATTTTTCCGATCTTTAAATTAACTTTAAGAAACTTTATAACAGCGCGGAACTCAATTTTCTCCACATTTCACAATTTCTTCCCGATTGAAGTGTTTGGTCGACGATAGCTCAAAGACTAATGACCTAATTACGATAAAACCCGGTGTTTATCCTAAAAATGAGTTGTTCAATTAGTACCTAATTCAGCGGTACCCCCATTAATCACTTACCTTCACATTCCGCGAACTTAAAAACCTCCCATCGTAGCTCGAAAAAAAACGCGAGTTGTCTAGATTGACTACGTGATAAAAACCTAAGCCCCCCCCCCCCCCCGCCGTTGTGACCAAGCGTGGTATTTTGATGACCCCCCCCCCCCCTAAACAGGTCACGTAGTTTGGGTACGTTCCCTAACATAGGCCCGAGGGAAATTATTTTCCTCAGATTAATGTTAAAAAAAGACATACGTTCACCGTTTGTCTCATTTTCGACTGTTGACATTTAGTGTGTAAAAAAGAGGGGCAGCATTATATGTTTAAGGACAAAAGCAATAAGTACAATCAGCGCATTGACATTTGACGGTTTTGAATTTTTGGAATTCACTCACTATTCAATATTATACTTATTACAATATTGCTGCAGCTCTTTCAAAACATGAGAATCAAATCACCAAAGTTTCATGGCAATCGGATGAATTGTTTAGGAGCGCATAAGGGACAAACATATAAACATTAATTTTATATTATTAAGATTACCAGTAGTTAGTAAATTTATTTGATACCATTAGCCGGTATTGTTAACTCATTACTTCAAGAAATTTTGCTAAGTGAAATAATAATCTTTAAACCACAAATCTCCTGTAACAAGAAGTGACATTTTTGCAATTAAATAAATCACCGATGGCTCGCGTCTAATCCAGTTAGAATGGGATCCACGACCGAAGCTGGTTTTCTCTCGGTCAGTTCTCTCTGTATTCTATTTATTCTAACCTACACCTCTTGTGCATCATTCTTCTCCGTTCCGCGGCACTTCAGGTTTGAGGGCAAAGCTGAGTTAGCCTTATGAATTTGTAAGCTGGTATGACCAGCCTTTGAGTTGGGTCAACTCCACGGTGTGCAAATCTAGTTTTATAATTACTATCAGCAGACCAAAGAAGGAGAGACGTGAACTAAATATAATCCTTCATCCATTTTCGCATTGGCTGTTAGCAGAGTCAGAGAAAATAAGCTGGTAGTAGAGTCAGCGAGATCTGATCTGATAAGTGTTAAAAATTAATCCATTTTGTCGGAATTAAAAGAAAACATGATAACCCTACCTTCCTTATCAGATTTTAGATGATGTACTTCAATTTACAGCTTTATGCATTACAAATGCTATTTTTTAAATTATTTTGGTGCAATTTGTGCCACCTAACACGTCTTGCTGTAGTGCATGAAAATTGAGAAAAGGTCGAACAAAATACTCTTATGCTGCGGTAAATACAATCACATTCATACTTTATTTAGAGGTTAGTATAACTTAACACTGTTTTGGAAACTGAAGGTTCGAAAAGAAAAATAATACCGAATAATTGGTTAACAATAGTTGTAAAATGAACGTGCAGGCAAATTATTATTAAGATACCCTAGCTTGTGTAGTGGTGTAGATAATGGATAAATAGTTTTTTTGTTAGAAGGCTAATGAAACAAAAAAAACATTTAAGAAAATTGTCCAATTGAATCGCGAATCTAAATTGAAACGAATTAGGAAAACGTCGATCTACGCACCATATTGTAAATCAATAATTTTACAGGAGTTTCAGCGCACTTAATTTAATTTTTTATTTGAATACATGGAGAGACAAAGCTTATTTTAGATATATTAAATAAATAAAATATATTAGATATTTAGATAACTGACGGCCTCCATGTTCGAGGGCTAAGGCTCCTAACTAGTAATCCGAAGGTCGCGGGTTTAAATTCCAGCGTGCGCAAATAAATTTCATTTATGTTATTTCACAATTAATTAATTAAAAATAATATTTAGTATTATTTGCGGCACAATACATTTGAATGAAAATTTGAATGAACAATACACTCAGTATCGCCCTGGTGTAAGGCCACCATTCGGAATTAAAACTTTGCTTGAAATGGCTTTAGCAGAATTTGGTGATCTGATCTAAATAGCCAGTTACTTCCCCACCTTTCTCTACCCCATCTCTTTCCCCTCCCCACTACCTTCAGCCTCACGACATATCCCAATTGGGGATACCATAGTTTCACTGGTTCCATACAGGAGCAGTTGGGACTCATGTGGGGTATTCAATATAAATAGTAGTATAAATTATAGGAAAATTTTACTCACTTCCAATTTTTTTTCCCAGCTTTTAACATTTTTTATATGAGTTTACGTTTTGGCACATTTTGATGGAATTGGGTAAGGAATTGAACAATTTTGGGGAAATATAGTTAATTTTCCTATGGGCTAGCCTGGTTTCGCAGTGGTACACTGTGAACACGTATGTGGTATGTCTCTGGCTAGATCGATTTGTTTTTTTTATTGTATATAAATGTAAAATATTGCATAAAGTAGATAGTTCGTATTCTAAAACCATAGCCTAGAAACCGCTTTATTATAAGTCCACTATTCTTGAATCATTAAATCTCTGCTAATCAGTACAGAAACAGTTCTATGTGAGTAGGTTGGCACACCACGATAAGTGTTTATAATACAAAACATGGGGCCACCTCGTCAGACAGGAATTTCGGGTGACGTAATGGCCCGCCCGTTGGGAGCATCTGACCTTCGACATATTGGTTTTCCACGACTCGTCTTAAATGTGTAAAATCACTAAAACACTTACACACTATTTGAATGCGGATGTTGCAACAGTTATTCGGTTATTGGCATTGTATACAAGGTGCCCCGGAGTGAGGTGCATTCACTTAAAAGATAATAGTATATTTATTAACTTTAAGGTGATTTTAACGAAAAACATTAACTTAAAGGTGATTTTAATGGAAAACATTAACTTAAAGGTGATTGTAATGGAAAACATTAACTTAATGGTGATTGTAATGGAAAACATTAACTTAAATGTGATTTTAATAGAAACATTAACTTGATGGTGCAAAATGATAAATAATGCTGCTCCCCGCAGTTATTTTGCATAATAAATACCGTGGTGGGCAGGTAGGATGTACGTGTGTGAAGAAAAGTCGCCTAAATAATGTGGTAATTCATGAACATTTTATTAAATCACAGGCTTTCGTAACCGGTATCGCCTGCGTTAAATTTACAATATTACCCTTCGACAGTTTTTATTCTTCGACTTACTTGATCATGTAAATATTATAATATTGGTAATTTGGATGCTCTCAAATCCTTAGAATTCCAAAAGGTCGAATAACAGTGAGTTTTTTTGAAATATTCAAATGCAGTTATTCGAAATCTCTAAATGTGCAATTTGCTTTATCTGTGATGTACGCTGACGCAGAAACGTATATATTTCTCATAAACGTACAGTAGGCGCCAAACTTAAATGCCGATCTGAACTTGATACTGACCGTAAGCGAAAGAGAAAGATGAGTAAAACATACGTGCGACAGAGAAAGGCATAGGCGGGGAGGCATACCGCTTTCCGGACCTTAAATTTCTGTATCAACATCAGGTAGGTGTTAAAATTTTGCGTGTACTAAACGTAGATAAATTATGTAACTGAAAACATTTTCCCTTGACATCTTGTATTATACTAAAATTCATTTTTTATGGTCAATTAAATTAGGTATTTTTAAGCAAAAATAACCAAGTAGGTACAAACTATACGTTTTAGGGGCCATTCATTTATTACGTAAGGCGAATTTTGCTAGTTTTCGACCCCCCCCCCCCCCTATTATAAGAAAAATAAGAATAGGGCCCCCCCTATTTAATATTTATTATGTAAGAATCTAAAGGAAAAAATGAATACACGTTTGGTTTGTTTTAATGTTTATTTTTCAAATCAACAATTTTTAGAAATGTTTATTTGTACTTACAAAGGTACTAATGATTTTAACTTTGCGCTTTTTTGTGATCTTATGTAAGAACTGTCGAGACTCCCTCCCACCCCCTTGTAAGAAAAAATAAGACATGGTCGACCCCCTTCCCCCCTAAATCGTCTTACGTAATAAATGAATGGCCCATTACTTGCGCTAAAAACCACGGTCAACATATATTTGCTAATTGGATTTTGCTATCTTCAATCTAATAAAGATTCTTAAAAATATTATCCGTACATAGAAGGTAAACGAGTCTCTGGAGAGATGGGATGATGTGAGTAAGGACTTTTTAAGAAGAAGAATGAGTGAAACTGGCTTCTGACGAGACTCATGCTAAAGAAAGGAGAGAACACAGAAGATCGTCGAAGACTCGATTCTCACGCAGGTTACGTGCAACCACATTAGTAATGCATCTATAGCGTTGTATCTCAAATATACATCACATCATTAGGCTCCTCCTAACACTAGACAAGGGCGAACAAGTACTCGTATCAAGCAATAGTTGCACTCCATGTTATATTTATTTTTTTTATTTATTGGCTCGCCAACAGAATACATCACATAATTATTACAGTAGTTTACATTTTATACGGTTATAGAACCTAATTATTTTAATTATAGATGAGCACACAATTCAACTCAACATTCTTTTTGTAACGTTAAGTTACAATAAGTAATAATTAATTAATTACAATTATAACGGAAAACTAAAATCACAAATTTCGTGTACATAAAACAAGAAGGATCGAAATCAAATATTAGTAAATACATTCTTCTTCTTCTTGTGCCCTGTCCGTTCAACGGACGTTGGCTATCATGTTGGCTATGCGGACTTTGTTTACTGCGGGCCCGGAAGCGTATTTACAATCCCTAACGCGTTTGAGTCGCTTTAAATTTTCAATATCAAAATTTAAATATTTAGAAATAAAATTATTTATTTCTAATATACACATTGGAAAGATTATTTTATCTAGATTTTAGAACATTTTTTTGTTTTTGCAAAGTGATAAAAATTATCAATATAGAGGTGTATTTACAATATATGGGAATAATATTCAAATTTAAATATTTAGAAATAAAATTATTAATTTCTAATATACACATCAGAAAGATTATTTTATCTAGATTTTAGAACATTTTTTGTTTTTGCAATGTGATAAAAAATAACCAATATAGAGGTATATTTAAAATGTAAATTGTCGTTACCGCGACTGAATCGGTATAGGTTTTGTAAATACGCGGCCCGGAACAGCTCCACGGTAGACTGGCCAAACCACTGTCTCAGGTTTTTCAGCCATGAGGTTCTCCTTCTTCTAGGGCCCTGTCTTCCGGCAATCTTTCCATGCATTATGAGATGCAGGATCTCATACTTCTCTCGATGTCTCATCACATGTCCAAGATATTGAAGTTTTCGGATTTTTATAGTTTTAATTACTTCCTTTTCTTTATTCATCCGAACCATAACATCTTCATTTGTAACCCTGTTCATCCAGCTTATTTTAAGTATTCTTCTGTAGATCCACATCTCGAATGCCTCAAGCCGCCTAATTGGTTTTTCAGTAAGCGTCCATGCTTCCATTCCATAAAATAATATCGAAAACACGTAGCATCTGACCATTCGCATTCGTAATCCAAGGTTGAGATCATGACTGCAGAACATTTTTTTCATGCGGATAAAGGTTGCACGAGCTTGCTCAATGCGGCATTTGATTTCAACTGAATGATCCCATCTACCATTTACATTGCAGCCCAAGTATACAATACTCTGTACCTTCTCTAGTTTTGTTCCAGCAATATACAGATTTTCATCCAATGCGTTATTTTTGCTTATGAGCATGTATTTTGTCTTATTTATAAATAAGACAAATAGTAAATACATACATTCTCATTTACGTATGTATTTATTCAAGTGGCTCTAAGTGAGGAGATATATGGTATATGCTAGTATAAGTTCCTTTTGAAGGCAGTGATTGAATTCGAAAATGTATCCAAGTCTTAACGATCGTAGTATTATTTAGTATATTATGTTATTGTTAGGAGGAAGAAAACAAAAACTGGCAGATCGTTCTAGTATCGAGTTATAGAAACAATTCGGTTCTCAAGCAGCAAACTTCCGAAGTGTCAGAAAGTTGGGAGTCATTTTTCGTTCCAATGTGAAATAAAGGAGCATCTGATAGTTGACGGCTGCCAACGGTGGTGAAGTATCTACCAGAGAGCCTGAGTGCCTGTGGGAGGTACCTAGGTATCGGGTGCCTGGTGTCTGGTGCCTGGTGGCGGGTGCCCAGTGCCGGGTAGTTCCACCCGGGGCAATGGACTCCTGAACAGTGCAATGGCTCCCAGCGGAAGGATACCGAAGGCAATGTGTACCTACTTGAAAAAGCAGAAAGCTGCAGAAACATGTCGCAATAACTGCCATTGTTATATCAAGTTTTTTAGATGGATTTTAAAATTCATTCTCCAATATTTTTTATAGTTTAAAACTGGTTCGAATCCGGAAGATTTTAAACTCTCCCGCGTAGCAGTTTCAGGCTGAATAATATTTTATAAGTAAGTGCAAATGTGCGTTTTTCCTTATGAGGAGAACCTTAATATTATTGCTCAAGAAAATTGTAGTGCATTGAATAAAAGCTTTATTTCACATGTACATTTGTGGCTTTGTAATAATTAAGTAACAAATGTACATATGAAATAATACTCTTCAAAACAAAATATATAAATATTGTTATATATTTAAGTAATGCCCAAGAAATTTTTAAAAAAAGCTGAGTTGTCTATCTAAGGTCTGGGAGTTTCTATGCTAGTTCATTATTTTTAATAGGGAAAATTTTACATTAAATTTATGTGCCATTTTCCTTTACAACAAGAATTTTAATTAAAATTTTGATTCGAACAACGTTCTGGTCAATTAGACAAAAGCACTACATTTCGGGCAGAGATACCAACTAACTATCACACATCAATTAAAACCAAAAACCATCCTTTGGACGTAATCTGTAGACAAGTTCTATGACAAATCAACGAAGTGGCTTTTCAAAACCCCTATGAAAAGTCATTAGGTGATGATTTTTTTTAAGAGTAATTTCTGTAGCACCGCTGTGATTTGGATTTCGGATGAAATGAAATGACGATTACTGCACCTGCGACGCATCAACTGCGCTCATCGGCCGCTTTGCTTGAAAATGGCTTTAGCCGTGTTTGGTGACCAGATCTGAATAGCCAGGTACTTCCCAACCTTCCTCTTCCCCACCTCCTTCCCCTTCCCACTACCTTCAGCCTCACAACATACCCCAATTGGGGATGCCATAGTCTCACTGGCTCCAGACGGGAGCAGTTGAGATTCTTGTGCGGTTATTCACTGTAAAAAAAAAAAAAAAAAGTCACTTTTAAAGGCATTGGTTGAGATATGAAATGGAAATTACACGAGGTCTGCGCTCATTGGTCGCTTTGATATGACCTCACTTTTCAAGTATAGATTGAGAATGTTTTGGGAAAGATTCGCTTCTAACGCGTGTAAATTGCACTCGATTTTTTTTAAATAGCCCGTAATAAACCTCACCTAACGTAACCTACTTAGCTAAGTTTTTTCATCACTTTTAAAGCAGTTATGAAGTTTGAATTGCACATTGTTGAGTTGTTCGGTCACCCTGTAGGTGTAGACCAACATAAGCTTTGGGAAGTATTCCAAGTAAGGGAACGTACCCATACTACGTGACACGTCACGCCTGGTACATATGAGCGGCGGCGGGCTTAGGTTTTTAGTCACCGGGGGGGGGGGGGGGGGTTAAAAATTGCAAGTACGTTCCCTAAATAGTATTGCTACTTGTCCGAATTCGATTCTAAAATATTTCTTCATAGCTTGCAACAGTGGCCAATGTCGACTATATTACTTTTAATTTCTCCGTTATGGCCCATTTCTCTTCAGCGGGGTTTGCTGATGGTTTCGTTAATATTAATATTAAGTATAAGAATGAAGCCATTCTTATATGTATTATTTACATCTCATCACGCAAGGAAAGCTGTTCCAAGCAGGATTTGTTCCACTACTTGTGTATAGACACACAGTAATTTCTTCACTAATCAAATTACAATAATTATCTAGAGCATAACTACTGAACTGATAAGCGTACCAGCGTTATAAAACAAGTATATTATTATCGAATTAACATTAGGTATATTGAAAGGGTTCAATTAAAACCCCGCTGTTTCTGATTTACCGCAATAATGTACACAATATAATAAATACACAGCCGGTAACTTCTTTCACTGTCTGTTGGTCTTTGGACATGCGTGTATGGTCAACTTGCGTATAATTATTACTAACTGGCAACTTATTAGCTTAAATTATCCAATTCATTATCACTTATTAATTGCTTAACTTGGTATTAAACATTGCGGAGCCAACATTAGCAATGGCCTATATCCCCTGCTTCCAACAACGCCGAAATAACACCGTGCGAACTCTGTAAACTTTGAATAAACCGTTGTCTCTTACTGAAATTCTATCTGACTGGGCATAATGTGACGCGTGAACTGCGAAAATTCTTCATTTCGCCATTCAACAGTGTCGCCGCGGTCAACAATGGCGACCTTTTCACCGGCTTAAATTATAGGTGTGAACAAATGTCGGACTGCTTTTTACAATTTGGGAGGCGGGAATGAGTACCGCCGCCCCGGGAACCTTTATTGGATAACCAACACCTCTGCCATAGGTCAACCCAAGTGGTTCGCTACGTTTGGTGATATAGCAGGGGTGCCCGGGTTCATGGGGTGAGGTTTATCTAGGTCTAGGAGGCGGATGACCAGGACATGCTGAACCCCAGATTCCTACCCATCCCTTAAACCCCTTTCCTTCCCAGAACTCTCATCTCCTTCCTTTCCTTAAAAAAACCCTCCACACAGCATCCCTAAAGATGACATAGGCCCTGAGGGAAATTATTTTCCTCAGGGCCTCCTGTGTGGAGCTCATGTAAAAAAAAAAATGAAAACTTATTTAGCACAGTTGTGATTTGAAACTCGATGAAACAAAAAAGTGACAAACAAATACATCTACAGGATTTAGCCTGCAAAAGAATGAGATAGAATAATCGGTCTCCTCTTTGTGCGGTGCTTCGTAGCCTCCCCACTCCTGTCTACTTTAGTTTTCTGAAGGTTTCGCTTCTACCGCATGTGAACTGCACGCTTGAATGCGGCTATGATTACTTCAGTGCTTGAAAATAAAACCTTATCCGCAATAGTAGTTTAAAAAAAGCACTAAGTCTTTTCTCAACTCCAACGTCAAAAATACTCGGTGCTGCTTTAAAGAAATCCTCTGAGATCCGCCAACTAACCACAACTATGGACGGAAATACTAAAATAATCTTTACTTGGCATTTGAAGGATTTTCCAAGAAAAATGCGATGATTGTTTTCGAATGCGACATTGAGGGTCAAAGAGACTCGTCATTTGGCCGCCGTGTCGGCGGTTGAATGCAATAATGACTGCGTGTCCAGCAGACCTACAAGGTGCACTGGGGAGGTCACAAACTGATGCAAGAGGCCACCGTATTTGGGATCAATATATATAGACTAACCTGCGATTGACTTACGGTTCTTTGGATCCTCCGTGGGTTTTACAGAGCTGCATAACTTACTATAGAAATGACATTGCACACTATTAATAAATGTTGCGATAACCTAGACAATTCATATAATATGCTCGAATTCACTGTTTTCTGCTTGTCGTAGTCAACAGAAAATTTGAATTGGTATTTTTTTAACTTTAGAAAATTAATAGGAAATCTTTTAAGGTTGTAATGAAAAACTGTTAAATAATTTTTCATTTCAATGCACTGAAAAAAGACTTTCAAAATTCGACAATTTCCATTTCCTACAATTTACTTAGAAATCAACAATATAATTCTGAAATTCTCCAATCTTTCATATAATTCTGAGACTTGCACATTTAAATAAAATTAATATGTAAATTCACCTCTCCTTTCCCTGTAATTTTAAATGATGCGGCCTAGAATACCCTTGAAGGGTGAAAGCTAGAAATAATTCAATCAATCAAATAATTAAAATAATAAATCAATCAAATCACTTCTAAATTAAGATATCTGACCTACATATTTTATAGACTTAAGGAAGTACTAAACATTGAAAAATTGAAAATGATCTACTTTTCCCTGGTGCAACCATCAATCACTTATGGCATTATAGGATGGGGTGGTGCACTTGATACATTTATTAAGCCTCTACAAATAATTCAAAAACACATAATTAAAGTCATATATAACAAAAATAAAACATTCTCGACCAACTTATTATACAAAGAAACTAAAATATTTAATATACCTACGTAAATTATTTATATTACAAACTTTGAAATATGTATTTAAAAACAAAAATAATTTCGAAATAAATGAAAACAGAATGAGCAAAAGAATAAATAATATATTTTACACCCCACAAACCAATACTAAATTATTGCAGACACATAGCAGTTTCATTGGTCCTCGTTCATTTAACCTTCTACCACTACAAACCCAAATGTTAAATAAAATGATAAAATATGTAAAAGAGGTAAAAGTATGGTTGAATAATGTAGATATTGAAACGCTATTTCTATAAATTTATCCTTCCTTCTACAACTCACTTTCTGTAACTTTCTAAACTGTAGTACAAAACGCTATTTCTATAAATTTATCCTTCCTTCTACAACTCACTTTCTGTAACTTTCTAAACTGTAGTACAATATGTTTTCTGTTTTTTTTTAATAATGAGAATAAATAAAGTAAAAAAAAAAAAAATGTAATAAAAATAAAGTAATAAAAATAAAAGCAATTTTTCAAAAGATTTTCATTGAGAGCAAGCACCTAGCCACCTAGTAAAGAAATAATATAAATAGATCTAAACACATAAATAGATCTCCTATATGTATACAAATAATATAAATAGTTCACCATTAAGCCGCGCAGCCCACTCAAGTGGCTTCACCGCAGTTTGATAATGCCTTCAGAAGGCGAGACAACTGTCTCGCGTAATAATAATTACATAGCAGAACTTATTCACAAATAAAAATAATAAACTTGATAATAATATTATGATAAAACTATACTAACAGACAGATAAAACTATACTAACAGACAGAACAATTAGTCATAATAGACCTGATATAGTTTTACATGACAAAATTAAAAAAATAACTTATATCATTGATGTAGCTATTCCAAATTCCTGTAATATTAAAAAAACTGTTTCTGAAAAAATTAGAAAATACACAGATTTAGGAAATGAGATTAAAAGAATTTGGCATTCTCGGACTATAAAAATATGGTTCCATGACAGTTCATCCTGCGACAATTCATCCGGCGACAGTTCATCCTGCGACAGTTCATCCGGCCGATAGTTCATCCTGCCGACAGTTCATCCTGCCGACAGTTCATCCTGCCGACAGTTCATCCCGCCGACAATTCATCCGGCGACAATTCATCCTGACAATTCAACCTAACCTAACCTAACCTATAAGTATAAGTATGTCGTATTTTGTTATTCACGCATGCTTCTTCGGAGAGTCGAAATTATTGTTAGTAAAAATATTTTAACAGCGGATTTCCACTCAAGATGCCTTCAGTTGTACGGCCGTATATCCTCTTTGCATACTTACTTAATAAAAATCTTCTAAATGATCAGGCAGGATGAATTGTCGCCGGATGAATTGTCAGCGGGATGACCTGTCGGCAGGATGAACTGTCGGCAGGATGAACTGTCGGCCGGATGAACTGTCGCAGGATGAACTGTCGCCGGATGAATTGTCGCAGGACGAATTGTCGGGTCACCAAAAATATTACCATTTGTTATTTCGGCCACTGGCATAATACCTAGGAATCTGATTCAAAATTTAAGCATATTAGATTTATCAAAGAATTTGTATATAAAAATGCAAAAATCAGTAATTTTAAATACATGTAGGATTACAAAAGATTTTTTAAATATTTATATTGAGGGATCAGTAGGATTTATAGGTTCAATTAGAAATGCCACAGAGCCGAACCCTCTGATATGAAAATATCTGGAGTCGGTGAATTATATTCCCATTTGGTCTCTAGTAGGTTGACATGTTCTTGAATTATTTTGTATTTATAATACTTATATAGTGCAATTGCATAGCGTGGGTTGACTAGATGATCATTTGGGGAAGTGTGTGAAAGGGTTTAGTTTTTCCTGTGGGGAAAATTTAACCCGGACATTTAAAACTGGTGCGTAAAAAATAAAAAATAAAATGAAGTTCTACAAATTAAACTTGATTGCAATAAATAAATACATTTGTAGTTGCATATTTCTATTTAATTTTGTATCAAACGTTTGCGACCACTGATCTATACTAACAACTGAATTTCCTAATGTCTAATAAATTCATCAATAATGACATATCTATCTTGGCACGAACTGATGGAATTTGCGTTCTTGTGTAACGACGTGAATAATGTTAACATTGAACATTGTCGTTGTTAGCACAGTTGGGCTTGCTTTGCGCACCTTACTCATTATGTGTATTTATATAATTATCACCATTAATAGTGGGATGAGTAACAGCACTCACTCGGCTGAGTTCACCCGGAGTGTAGATTCAATGAACAACTTGAACGGAATCTGAAGAATTTTCCCGCATAAATCATATTTGGCGACCGGTGTGCATTCATACAAAAGCAGCTGGAAAATGAGTATTCCGGAGGTTGCAAAATATTTGCACATACCAACGTACTTACGAGTATTTAAAACAACTTGCGATCGTGACACATGGATTTTCTCACTCAATAAAAAAGTCCTCAACATTCTTCTGTTCGGGAATTGACAAATGCATGAACATTAATATCTAGGACATCTCTGTGCATCCCACAAAGCTTTGCCTCCCACCAATGCCTATTTATCGATTAAAGAATGCCTGGATCTATTGAAAAGGATATGTAAAGAGATGTGCGTCACCCATCTTGCCTAATCTCAAATAAGGTTGTACGCAATCGGAATCCGTAATGCAGACTAGTGGCGGGCATTATCGAAACCTTGTGATAATACGAAAACTTCGATTTTAATGTGTAAAAACCAGTAATCGAAATCGTAGCCTTTTTGGAATGCCTTTTTAAAATGTGAATACCGCACGAGAGTTCCTGCTCACCGGAGTCAATGCCTTGGCCGTAATCCGTGTTGGTTGGCCCACGCGAAGAATAGCGAAAGGGTATTGTATGATTTTGAGATGAAAATCCTGAGTAGATTCTTTAAAGTCGTACAAAAAATGGTGCCTAATAACAAGATACCACCACGAGCTATATCAAATCAATTCTTAAAATATTACAAAAGAGTCTTCTTTAAAATAAGCGTTCAGAACGAAGGTGGGGGAAGGTGTAATAGTAATAAGTAATATTAGGTGGATATGGTGTAGGGGAACGCAGACAACCGGAGACTGGCAGAAGTGGAGGCATTTTCTAAAGGAAACCAGACTCTCCAACGATGATTATGAATCTATTTTGGTTGACTTTGGTGATTTTCAAACGTTTTGCGCACCCTTCCCTACCTTGGTTCAACTTTAAATACCAAACATTTTATGCGGGTATTCCACCCATGAAAACGCGCCCATCTACTGCCTCGCCCGGTACGATAAAAACATAAAAATTACACACAAAAAATCGAAACAAATCCTTCGTAAAGTCTAAATCTCTTCAAATTGCAGCCATGTTCCCTTGCAAATAATTTTTAACACAACTTAAATTATTTATATTTTTCCAACAAACATTTTAAAAGTGATGAAAGAGAAAGGAGCCTTTTTGGTCCAGAGCTCTGTACGCCAGTATATCAGAAAGTAAAAAAAAAAAAAATTAAAAAATAAATAAAAAATAAAAAAAACTTGAAACAGTGTCCACCTCTATCTCACACTGCAAGATATATGTATCTGCATCAAAAACATTATCTCAAGAAAGTAGAGGAAGCGCAAAATAACTACTACAAAAAACCCCCCAAAAACCATATTTGATTTTTTTTCAGCGAAATGCTATTACAGCGCTCTTGAGGCGATTTTTCGCAAAAACAGCGCTATATAAGTTGTCCAAATTTATTATTATTATTATTAACAATCGAACACTTGTACTAAATTCATTCCAATAAATTTGAATCGATTATTTAATCGAAGTGACTCGGTTTTTAAAATACTCGATCGAAATTTTCGGAATGATGCCCATCGCTACTGTGAACTTGACAATTAATTCGTATTTACGTGCAGATAATTCGTACGATAGAGGTATCTACTTAACATCTGTTTTGTACAATATTCCGCGTTAACGGGACAGCTCCGGAGAGTAGCTACCCACGTACTCGGTGAGAATTCGCTTTTTATGTGAATACAAACATTATTTTCATGAAAGTTTTTATATTCGCAAGAGTATTAATGACTTAATAAGTATTTTTGTTTTATGATGTAGAAATCAGTGGAAAGAAGCTTAACTTTTTTACAATTGATTTAGAAAATGTGCTCGTAAATCTTATAATGCGGGTCATAAAAATATATCCATAACTGTATAAACGTTTTTATTTTTTTATTATGTTTATTAATCAAGATAGAATATACTCGTATTATACAAATACATTTACGAGTATTTTTTTGTATAAATCTCCTCTATGCTGAGCCTATTTGACGTGGCAGGAATATAATTTGATCAGTATTTCTTTAAATATATAATTATACCCACAAAAGTGGACTGAAAAAAAATCGTGGTACGCACCTAATTCATTCTCCTAAATGTAAAAATAAAATTTTAGAAAATTATAATTTCATCATGTAGGTTTTATAACACCCGAGAGAATCCAGAAAATAATAAACTTATTAATATTGTCCGTAAAAATCTTAAATTAATTACATAAGGTAGGTACCTACCTATTATGTAGGACGGTACTTACTCGTGTGCTACTAAATAAGTTAATTATGGTAATTCGTATGTTCTCTCACCAGGAGATACTGAAAGTATCATTTATTCCAGAAACAAGTGAAGATATATTATTTCCTAGTGTCCTATAAAAAATTGAGTTGGGGTCGGCAGTTCAGGGGCGTAAAGCGCAAAAATGTTATTCATTAATTATAATCGTTCTATTGCGCTTTTGCATAAGTTTATATTTATATTATTTACTGCGTGATACAAAGACAATTTTTGGCCCAATCTTATTTATCTTGTTTATAAATGATCTAACAAAAATATTTCATGATGTATTTTTCTTACTTTTTGCTGATGACCTCAAAATGTTTAGAATTATTCAAAATATTTACCATTGCAACATTCTTCAAGATAATATCAACAAATTGTTAATTTGGTGCAATGAAAATAGACTTTACTTAAATATCTCAAAATGCCAAGTGGTTAGATTTTCTCGAATAAAAAATCCAGTGATCTTTAATTACAACATTGATAACAATACTCTTGAGACATTAACACAAATTAAAAACTTGGGCATCACTTTTCAATCAAATCTTTCATTTGTTAACCATATAACAGAAATCTCTAATAAGGGCTTAAAAATGTTGGAATTTATAACTAGGCTAACAAGAACAGTTTAATACACTTTATATTTTAACAATATAAAGTGTATAAAACTGTTATATTTTGCATATGTTAGAAGTCAACTTGAGTACAATTCTCCCGTTTGGAACCCATATTATAATATACATGTACAAGCTGTTGAAAGAATACAAAACAAATTTTTACGTTTTCTAAATTTTAAAATGGGTATTCCAGCAATTATGTTAAACTACAACACTATTTTAAATGAAATGAATATGCTCAAATTGCCAGACAGAAGAATTTTCACTGATTTGGTATTTCTGTATAAAATTCTAAATAATTTAGTTGATAGTCCGGTATTGCTTGAATTGATAAGCTTCCGGATTCCACTACGTAATACCAGAAGTCAGGATTTATTTCAGTGCAGAAATTCTGGAACTAACTACCATATGTATTCCTCTTTGCCCAGAATACTAATGGAGGGAAATAATTATACCAAGTCAGTGGAAATCTTCAATTTATCTTTAAACAAATACAAAATACTGTTACTGAGGCAGTTCAGTTAGGTACAATAAATACTATATATTTCGTATCAAAATACCTATTATATTTCTTTATTAAAGAAATATATAGTATTTATATATTATTTAAACATAGTGTAATTTGTAAATTTCATACTTTTGTAAAAGCCCCGTAAAAGGGCGTAAATAAATAAATAAACAATAAGAGTTTTTAATGTTCATATAACAAACTTTTTGAAAAATGAACATAATAAAGTTGCATATAAAAAAATAGAGGAAAGAATTGTGCAAATATTGTCCTCTGGTCTTGTTTTATTGTTCTTATGAACTGTACAAAAATTACCCTTCAAGGTTTTTAACCCATGACCTCTTGTTTCAGAAGCATGGATCTTACAGCTCTGCCGTGGAGGTTTTAAGCCAAGTTCTATGCCATTAAGTCCTTTTAAGATACTTAAAAGGACTTAATGATTTATTCTGTTTATAGATTGTAAATGAATGGTGATCAAAGATTTATTTAAATGAATACAAATAGCCGGAACGTAAATAATATTATTTAGTGCTTAGGGCTTAGGCAATAGGCAGATTCTGCTTTTGAAACTTTGTTTACAAGAAAAATCGATCATGAAATTTTGAGTAGGTCTAATAAGATTTCAACGAGCAGTCAAAAGGAAACCTAACCCTTTTTTCCTTTGATTTCGCGAAGAATGATGAACTCAAATAAAAATCAATTAGTCACCAAATAAATTACACGTTTTCTATTGGTTACATTACCCACGAATCTTAAAAATATATATTTTGAAACCTTTTTCATTCGATCTTGTTCCGTATCCGAATACAATTTGAAATTATTTCGCTAAATCCATGGTATGTCATATCCTATTACATTTTTCCAAGTTTTTTTCGAATAAGTATCTTACGAGATACAACGTGTTTTATTTTTCAATACATAATAATACCTAAATGATAGCTGCCTTAATTATCCCCAGTCCGAGGGCGACGTCGTTTCGAGCATGTAAAAAAGTAATAAATAAATAAATACTAAGGAGTGCCAGACAAGTTGAATATTATATTATTGATTTGAACAAAAGTTCAATTTTTTTAACCTTATTATTAACGTATATTTATTTGTATGCATATTTGAAACTGGAAACCGCAACGTTATATTGGAATGTCAAATGCCTTTATAGGTACGTACGCACCCACTAATTAATATTTTATATTATGTAACGTCCTTTCTTTATTCCCAGTAAATAAATAATCATATAAAAATCGTGTCACGATATAATCAGTGCCTACAAAAAATTACAAATAATATCATTTCAACATTTACCTTTCCAGCGTCTGATTTTATCATGATTAAAGGTAATAAAAACAAAAAATATATAAATATATTACAAAATAGATTAGAAAAATATTTTTAGGTATATCCTTTATATCCGTCATTACTTCAGTTTACAAGGACAATGATTAAATCTACTTGTGCAATGCTGGCGATAAATAATTTTCGAAGGCATGAGATGAAGAATATGGGTAAATGACCGCAGATAAACTGAAATAGGTTTATAATATAGAATGGGAATAAATGAGAAGGAATACTTACAAGAGTGGGCCCACATAACATGACACTGTTCACAACAAATCACAGAACAACACAACCGCAAAGTTGAACTCTCGGTGTTTTACGATATTTCCGAGAAAATGCGCAAACTGAACACTGGTTCAAATTCTTCACTTAAAAACATTCGGCAATAGATCACTCTTTGACTGTAAAGAGTGTTATTTCACTTCGATGTGTCTACTTTTCGATTACAATAGACTTGCGGTTATTCGGCTGACAGCAGAAATATTATATGAGAGCGCGAGCTTCGCTGTGAAACAGTCGGCCTCTTCTCTGCGCATACTTCAACCGGCCTCGACAAACTGTTGAACATACCGTCAGAGCTTGGGGAATACACGTGCCCAACTATTTCTATCTCCCTCCGACACGTAGAAGTAAATGAAGCAAATTGTTCGTGGGTTCCGCTTTGTAACGCAACCCGCGAATGCCTGGGGAATTCAGTCATCTCCCTTTGACTTGCAGCGCCCAGAAGCAGTGGACAGAGACGTAGAACCTTGGTTGTTTGGAATGTGATGTATGTAGGTGTAAAATTCAGAAATTGGACTTTTTTGAGAAAGAAAGTGATTTTTATTGTTCTGAACAATTAATTTGTTTTTTAATTTACAACTTATATGGTGTTGAAAGGCCTGCTTTTTTATTGGGCTATAATGTATGGCTTGTATTTTTCATACCGAGAACCGACTGTACGAGAAAAAACAATAATGCCAGTTTTTCATTCTTTCATGAAACGATCTTCTAAATAAATCAAAAAAGATACAATCGTTTGATATAACTAAGTGATAATATAATCGTCTGATATATTCAGTTGAAAGCTACATTAAACGATTTTTCTCAAGTTATACGACGATCAAAGCATTTTTTTTTTCTTCAAATCGATCTTCCAAAATATGAGTGAATAGATAACATTTTTCGACATCCCTTTTCCACTAAATTTAATTCTAATTACCTATTCCTCTCAAACTCCTGATCTCAAAATTGCTTCTGCTGTGTTTTGTTTTTAAATGCGGTTTTCATTGATTTTTTTATTAGGTACCTACTTACTATGAAGAGGAGTAACATTTTTTTCTTACAAAAGATCTAACTTGTTCTGAATTCAACATATTTTACATTACATTGGAACCTCCCTTTAAATGCGTAATTACATACATAATTGATATTGGGACGGAACTTTTTCGTAATTTATTTATTTTATTTTGTGCCTAACATGGTGGTCAAAAATCCATAAATTTTATAACCATCGCAAAGAATAAATATATATTTTTTAAATTACAGGTTAATAACATTACATTTGTTAAAAAAAAACAACAAAATATAATAATTAGATTATAACCCCATAACTACTATTCACACCATGCACAAATAATAAATTAAAAAGTCAATAATTATTATTGAATTATTGTAGATAGGAACCAGATAAACTATATAAATACAATCTACATAAACTGTATAATACCTATATAAAAAATACAAGTAAACTACAGTTCGCAATTTTTGTGGCTAAGAGACAAAATATACAAATAAAATACAAATAGTGTGTAAATGAAAACACCACGACCATAAAATGACATTAATCTGACATTAATCAAGAGATCCCTGTTACCAACAATATTCACAAATCTGAAAAACATATATATACACGTATATATGTTTTATTACATTAACTCCATACAGGAGGCCCTGAGGAAAATAATGTCCCTAGGGGCCTACGTCATTTGAGGTGCTGTATGGAGGGTCTTTTCGAGGAGAGGAAGGAATGAACATTGGTCTTGAAGAGACCCATGTTGTAGGAAGGAGGAAACACAGAGGCCGGCCGTTCTCATGTGACAAATGTCAACCGTGTACATATGTTGGGCAAGCGTTTTACGGGTTTCCCGACTATGCACCGGTGCCGAAGGGATCAATGACGCTAGTTCCTCGGAGCATATTCCATTGTAATACCGGTAGAACAAGAAAAGCATTCCCACACGACGCCTGCGCTCTAAAGATTGCAATCCTTCTGTTAAGATGGGAAAATCTATCAAACGGACCGCCCGTTTCTGTACAGAGTAGAGGGTATTTTTCAGGTATTTTGGAGCTCCAGACCAGAGGTGGCTGCCAAATTCAACCGTGGGGCGGACTTGTGATTAATTTGTACAGGGTTAATGAAAAAACATAATGCGTCTCAATGGTGAATACCTACCTATTACTTTTGATTAATGTTCAGTATCAATTATTTATTTCTGTTTTACACAGATATAAATTATTTTTTAACAATGATTAAAGTTCCGGGCTTTTGCGTGGAAAACTCCATTAAAAAGTGAGGCGTGCAACGTCCGTCGGTTCGCACTCCGTGAAACAGAGTTACGGCAAATCATTTTACAGTTCGCTGGTGGAGGTGGCCACTCAGTACCTAGTGCTTCCCAGCCATTGTTCGCCCTCGGCTCCTATGGGCTATACGGCGATACGGCTGTTGGGTGTGTTCGCCGCTTCAGACGGTCGTGTGCACGTCGCTTTACCTTTAATAACGTGAAACTCGTCTAAGCTGTCGAAGAGTGGTATATTTATGGTTTGACTAAACCATTGTTGTGATCGAGATTGAGAAACTGTGTTTACCTACACCCAGTAAGAAATCACGTAGCGAGGAATATTAAGCAGTGAGCGATATTTTCGCAGTTTGTAAACAATGATCGGAAGCGATTATACACTTGAATTGTGCAATATTTTCCACTCTGGGCAGGTACGTTAACTATTTTCAAGTTCGTTTACCTTATGATATTGTGTTTTACGAGAAAGAGACGATTCTACGGCGGTAGGTACCTACGGCACTGGTCCAATGTGTGGACTGTCACTTGTATTTGTGTTTCCTTCCTTCGTACAGTATGGGAATTGGGAATATACATCAAACCCGTTTAACTCCTTCCCTATGATCCTTCCTCTCCTGAGAGACATTGCATAGAATCCCGAGAGATGACATGGATTAAAGCCTAAAATTAGTTTGCGAAATTTACATATAATAAAGATTTTATCTAAAAATAATCGTTGTTGAATTGCAACGATTCTATTTGAAACGGGAATATTGTGATACCCATTGGAAAGGTTTGGATTAACCGCGCGTTAAAATAATTTACCCTTCCAGATTTCGGATCCGGGAAAATTCCTGAATAATTGCGGCCGGCGGAAAATTAGGATTCTTTTTAGTTCGATTTAGTAAGTGTATTCATACGGCATTAGATTTTCCGGGGGATTTTCGAAGCATATTTATTTTTCCTATGCTTAGCGCTTTGATTAGCTATCCTATAATGGTACGGCCACACTAAGGCCAAATTCAAACGTTTGGACGTTTGTATAGAGGGGTAGTTCGAGCGTTGTAAGTTCGAGTTGGCCCGGGATAAACTCCAAGACGATCGGCGATCGCTGATTCGTGCGAGTTGGCCCAACACATCAGTCTGTGCAATATTATTACGGGAGAGTGGTATAAAAATTGTTTGAAATTATATTTTTTTAGCTTTACAAATCGAAATCAATATTATGGAAACCAAAGCACCGCCTGCACAATTAGGTGTAAGCAACTTATAAGATACGGCGCCGAATCAGTTGTTCGACGTCCGCTATTTTGGAGTTCGGAGTTGGAGGGTTGGCCGCAGCTAAGTTCGGAGTTGGAAGGTTGCATTGGTGTGAAATTAGTATTGCGAACGATATGAATGGGGCATAAAAATGGTAAAATTGTGAGGCGAAAGACGGCGGTGGCGGCGCCAAATTTGGGTCTCCGGTGACCAAATGTTTTCAAAACATCGGACAAAAACAAAAACATTACGTGTTTTGGTTTCCATCCGCCACGGAAAACAAAACATTGTGGCCCCGCCCCAATGTTTCATGTTTGCACAAACATTTGATTTAATGTCGCTGGAGACCGACTTTGAAACAAAAGGCGTTGGAAATATTTAAAAGTGAGAAACAAAAAACCACGTATTTGTATTTCGCAATTTCACCTGAGGCTCTTCCGCTCCCCCAAACCCCCTGCAAAAGACTAAAGATTCGTTCTAAAGTCGCCAATGGTCGCCAGTATATAGGACCACTTGGCAGTGGCGTCGCCAGGGGGGGGCGGCCCGTTCTGGGTGACACCCGACGGGGATGAACGAACAGGGGGGCACCAACGAATTGGTCCAAGGGCGCAGCAATAAGGGCGATCAGTAGGCTTGCTGCAGCCCTGATAATATTGAAATCAAAAATTGTATTAGTTGCCCGGGTTTACACAAGGTTTTCCGAAATCAGATGTAGACAGTGACCTTCCTCTTGTTTCAAAAAAAAATTGTCAAGTGTGCAAAATTTCATCAATGTAGATTTGTATAAAAATAAAAGCCACGCCGCCTTCCACAGACACTTTTTTTTATATAAATAGATGATCAACAAGCAACTAGAATGAAAAATCACGAGATATTATAATTGTAGAATTTGTGAAACTGAAATTATTAACAAAAAAAATATTTGCCCTAACTATCCAATGACATTATTTTATTTAAACTAATCGAATAAAAAATGTAGCACTGATTATGAAAAGGATAGCCATTCATAGAATACGTATAGGAATGGGCTGCTAAAATATGTATATCCACTGGACCTAATACAGTGAAACCACGCATGTTGTCCCAGTAGGGTATCTTCACTGTATTAATTCATTTAAGCATCTGTCAAACATTTGAACAAAAGAAATACGCATTTCGAATAAAGAATTATTAACTCGTAAAATAATTTTGTTATCGACTTTATCACTTGTTTGATATGATTAGTTCTAATATTTAAATAAAATTTCATTGAATGTTATAAATTATGTATATTACCCATACATTAACATCCGAAATTATTATGTTTAATATTGAAAAGACAGTGAAAACATTCTGCTGGGATTAGGGAACGTACCCATACTACGTGACCAACTTTTTGCAATTTTTAACCCCCCCCCCCCCCTCCCAGTGACCAAAAACCTAAACAACCAGCCGCTCATTTGTACCAAGCGTGACATTTTGAAGACCCCCCCCCCCCCCCCCCAAACGTGTCACGTAGTATGGGTACGTTCCCGTATCAATCAAAAACAACATTATTAATGTTTCATACCACCAGGTGGAGCCAGGGAGCTGCACTCAGCGCCTTACGGGAAACATCAAGACCGGGGTCATCCTGAAGGATGTGTCCCTCACGGTGCACAGCGGGGAGGTGGTGGCTATCCTGGGCTCCAAAGGTCAGTTCCAGTTCAACAGGATCCTTAAGATGCACAAAGTGCCCAAGCCAGGAATTAAACTGAAATAACCTTCATTCAATGTTTGTTCGTTACTGCTGTCCAAACCACCATCCTCACACATGGAGTATCTAAACCATACTCAGTGCAAGAACGATCTATATCGCCACTAGAACGGGCAGTGTTATGAGGCAGGTTTAGGTAGGGGCTTAGGAATGCGGGTCCTGAAGAGGCCCGGATTTTATGTAGGAGGAAAAACAGATGCCGGTAGCTCTTTCCCTGTGCGAACATACACAAAAACGAGTTGAAGAAACAACCCGTTTTCATGAAGCCAACATAAATAATTGTGAAAGGGGTGTACCGCTGCGCAGGGGATTAATGCTGCTAGCTCCTTAGAGCAAGCTCCATTGAAATACCTACAGAACAGGCTCAGCATGCCTACATTGCGTCTGTGCATTAGAGATGAAAATTGGTCTGTTAACAATGGATACATAATACTAGCTGTTAAAAACCCGCTCTGCAGATTTTTACTGCTAGGCCCTGTGGGCGGCTTTTGGTTCGGCTTCGCCCAGTTAGTGTTGGTGACAATTTTATAGATCCAATCCGTTAATCTTTTGATATCCGGGGAGATACCACATATTTTATTATATATTGGTTTTTGGCAAGTTACAGGGAGAAATTAACCCCTTTGTCTTGCAAACTGTAGTAATGTCACCTGATGGATTTTTTTTTTTTGCCCGATGTTCGGGCTACCTTGGGCAAGATGAAGGACATTAATAATTTTTTTTGATGGTTTGTTTATCTGTGAGTGGTATACATTTTGTATAGATAAACACACACATACAGACATTTTTACATACACCCATGCATGTATGTATTCATATGCAACAAATATGTATACCATAATAAATATATATAATTATTTATTTATCTTTTATATAAGAGAACAAAGGTAAATTTTATTATAGCCCGCGCATCAAGGTGGATGAAGGATGGAAATGGGCAGGCGGTGGAGGAGATTGTCATCGGGACTTGATTGCCCGAGACATGAGATGCTTGGGTTTGAATTTGAAGCAAGTTTGGAGAAAAATGTTTTGGCTAGATCTATTATGTGTTTTTTAAGTGGAGGAATTTTCGTGCCTGAATTAATAATGCTATTTCGGACGAACCAAGGGCTTTTGGTGAATCTTCTAAGCAAGACATTTTGGAAGGTTTCTAGACTCTTAGTATTGCTTGTGGCCCAAATTGGGGCGGCGTAAGTCATGATGGGTCGCAATTTTGATTTGTAAATAAGAATTTTGTTCTGTAGTGACGTTTGACTATTATAATTTAAAAGCGGGTAAAGGGATGCGGCAGCGTTTTTGGTTTTTTTAATTGTATGTTTGATGTGTGTGTGCCATGTGAGTTTTTTATCGAGTGAGACTCCAAGGTATTTAACGTTGTTTTGCCAGGGTATTGCTTGGCCGTACATGGAAACGTGACCTTTAGGAGTGCTGCGAACCTTTCTTCGCGAGAAGAAAATAGCAGCGCTCTTGGAAGGGTTCACGTCTATACGCCATTTGTTATAAAAGTCTTGGAGTATGTTTATGTTGTGTTGTAAGCGAAGTGTGATCATCCTGGGAGAACTGTATCGAACCATAATGGCGGTGTCGTCAGCGTACAAGGCTTTATACGAATGTTGGTTCTCCGTGAGTGGTATATCGTGTATGTAGATATTGAAGAGGGTGGGGGAAAGCAGGGACCCTTGCGGGACGCCTGCTGTCATGAATCTGGGAGTTGAGAGTGCATCTCGGATCTTTACTTGAAAAGTTCGGTGCCGAAGAAATGATTTTAAGATACCGAGGAGTTGGGGATCGATGTCAATGTTGTGCAATTTGAGAAGCAGTCCGTTCGGCCACACTTTGTCGAAGGCTTTGGCTATGTCCAGGAAAATGGCGCCAGTGGACCGTTGGGAGTTGAAGCCGCCTAGAATCAGTTCGGAAACTCTGAGTAGTTGATGAAGGGTTGAGTGTTGAGATCTGAAGCCATGTTGTTCATCAGGGAGGGTTTTCACCTCGTGAATGTGCTTTAAGAGCCGAGTAAGGAGAATTTGTTCGAATATTTTACCAACATTTGAGAGAAGACTGATGGGACGATGGTTCTCACAGAATTTCGGGTCCTTCCCAGGTTTTGGGATGAGAATGACGTGCGCGTGTTTCCAACTTTTGGGAAAATAACGCAGTCTGAGTGCGGAATTTATGAGGCTCACAATGGCGAGAATGCTTTTAGGGGGGAGGGCTTTAAGGGCAAAGTTTGTTATGCCATCTGGACCAGGAGCTTTTTTGTTGCTGCGGTGTTTTATGGCCCTTCGGACTTCTGATGGGGTGGTGAAATGTACATTTGTTCCGGGAAGGGAGTCGAAAATTATGTCTATTTGATGGTTGACATTTGCTATATGGACTGGGTCGGCGTGCTTGGAGCTGGGGCTAAATTGAAATTCAAGATTATCGGCAAACGCCTCCGATTTACCTTGATCGTCAAATATGAGGCCGTTTTCGGTATGAATGGGATGGTTTGGGGATGGGGTAGTTTGGAGAGATTTGCATAATTTCCATAGGGAGCCATCCTGTGGATTTATATTTTGAATTTTTTTGTTCCAGGTGGAGTGTGAAAGCTCGGAAAGTTTCTTTCTAATAAGTGCTTGAATTCTATTGATAGTTTTTTTGACTGAGGGATTTCGGTTTCTGTGCCAGTGTCGGCGAAGATTGTTTTTTGTAGAGATCAATTCCTGGATGTCGATTGGGAGGTCACTTTTGAGATTAAGGGCGGAACGTTCAGGAAGAGTTTTAGAGGCATCGGTGATGGAAGATATGATTATATCGGCAAAGTCGTCAACTGCCTTGTCTAGTTCGGGGCCGTCAGAAATATTTTGAGGGATGATTGTTTTTTCCCCAACTCTGTGAGTGAAATACGTCCAATCAGTTTTTATAGATTTGCGCGGTGCCATTGGAGTGGAAAGTCGATTAAGAGTGAGCAAAACTGGATTATGATCTGAGCTTAGGTCATTTATGGTTTCGATACTGTAGACCCAGGGTAATTTGTGGAGGAGTGCAATGTCGAGAACATCGGGTCTAGCCCCGCTGTTCGGGAAGTGTGTGGGTGCAATTGGGCCCGCGATGAAGAGTTCAGGATGTGCGCTAGCGTACTTTTGTAAGATACGCCCATTGGAGTTAGTAATCCTACTATTCCAATTGGGGTGCTTTGAGTTAAAGTCCCCAGCGAGAATAGTAGGAGTGTGGCTATCGAGAAGAGTATCGAGGTCTTTTGGATCAAGCTTATCTTGCGGACGGTGATAGATGGAGTTTATTCTTAATGGGCCTGAATGTTTTGTATGTATTGTGATTGAGGTTGATTCAATAGACGACAATGTGGGTGTAATGTTATATTTGTGGGCGATTTTCGATTTAACGAAAATAGCAGTGCCTCCACCTCTCGTGTTTTGGCGGTCGTTTCTATATAATGTATAGTTTGAAAGTTTTGGCATTTGTGATGGGTTGAGGTGAGTTTCATTAATAAGTAAAACGTCAAGAGCGTGTGTATTTGCAAAAATACGTAATTCATGTATATTTTTTAAGAGACCATTAGCATTCCAAAATGCCATACGTAGCACGGAGGGCATGGTAGTAGAGCTAGCCATTTACACTGAAAAAAGTGAAAAAATCTGAGGGGCGGCGGAGAAAATGATAGATATGTAGTCTGCCGGTGAGGTGGCAGACTGAAATTTGGGGATGAGGTCGGAAAGAAGATCGCCAACCTTGGAGAAATTGAAATTTTTGAAAAATTCAAAAATGTTGAAGGGGGTGGAAGGAGGTGTGTGGGAGGTTGACGTTGAGGGAGCTGAGGGGGATGTGGACGTTAGTGGGGTTTGGGCAGTGGCCTGCGCGTATGATAAGGAGGGATTTGTGCTATGCGAGGTGAAAGTGGCATTACGTACGGTTTGCAAGATGGGTTGTGGAGATGGTCTTTTCGGACATTCCTTATAATTTGCCGGATGGGCTCCAGAACAGTTTGCGCAGGTGGCGGGACCATCTTCTCTCTGCTTCTTGCATTCCTGCGTGAAATGATCACCCGCGCACTTGACGCAGCGGGGAGGCAGGTGGCACATCATTGAAGAGTGTCCAAAATTCTGGCAGCGGTGACACTGAGAGGGGGCTGTTTTTTTATTAAGATACTCGACTCTTATCTTGAGGTGAAAGAGGGAAGTGAGGGAGAAAATTTTTTGTCCCGCCTCACCATGATCCAGTTGTACAAGGACTAGTGGAATATTTTTCCTGTCTGGCCCGGATCTCATCCGAGTTACAGAATTAACTGGGAGGTTGAGATCTAGAAGTTCCAGGCGGACCTCTTCTTCGCTAATTGTCGTCGGAATCCCTCGCAGAACCGCCTTGGTTAATTTTTCTTCTGCAAGCTGAAATGTATGGAAGGGGGTTGTGTCCTCCTGGAGCATCTTTGTAGCCAGCCTGAAGCTGGTGGAGTCGCCAGTATTTAGAACCACCCCTGTTGGAATGGCCTTTGCGTTAATTATATTAACCCCAGCGTTCAAGAGGCGCTTTTCCAGGAGGCTCCAATTTTTTTCCGATTTTATAAAAATTGGAGGGATCTTAATAGGCCTCGTTTTTGTGGCATCGGTTATATTTGCGGTGGAGTCAGACACGGAATTTAGAAGTGGCGGTGGTGCAATTTCATCGTCTGTAGCGAGGGCGGAGAAACGATTTGAGGTTTTTATAACTTCGGTGGACGGAGGAGGAGAAGCGCACGCCCTTCGTTTCTTGTGAGCTGGAGTCACCCATAGCGGGGGGAATGAGTTTACGGAAGAGGATGGTGCGGTTGATGTTGAGCTGGAGGTGGTTGTCGAAGAGGTGGGAGCTGTTGAAAAAGGGGCAGAAGTCAAGGTGGAAGGGGAGACGGAGGTCAAAGACGTAGTGAGGGTGGGAGTTGTTGTTGTTTTCAAAGAGTAGTCGGAGACATCTTCTTCACTTCCGAAGTGCTTTAGGTATAGAGCAGTTGAGCGTCTGGACCTCGTTACCTTAGATTTTTTTGCCAAAAATTCTTCAAGTTGTGCTTCTGTAGCACCCACGGCGGCAAGTTGTTGGTGGAGTGTAGACATCGAATCCAGGGTCTTATGCGTAGGTCAATAGTGAGAAAGGTAGACTGTGGAAGGTCAATGTGTAAACGGGGGTCTGCAGGCTTGGATTTGGTAAAAAAAAAATGAAAAACACAACACTGCTTTGAAAGCTGACAGCTCAATATTTTGTCACCATGAAAATTGTTTTTGTTTGGAAACTGATGGAACGAATTACTATGAGAATGGAAGGAAACAAAAGAACCAGATGACGCGAATAATGATTAGAAAATAAACTGTTCGAAACGCGATGCACTGTTCGGAGCTCGATTTTTGAACTGTTGCTTCCTCGAGTAACAAAAGCGGACTGAGATACCACATATTAACAAATTCATTGCAGTTATACCTTGGGAATAAACGTCCACATACGAGCTGCTGTCGGAAGTAGCGTCATCTTTTGGCAGATTCTTGAATTAAAAACCGAATTACAATGGTAGCTTTGAAATTTCGCGAACACAGATGTTATTTGTGGCGCGGCGCTAAGGCGTGGCGTCAGACATGCAACGGAAGTCGGGTTCTGGAATTCCACCCTGCAGATACAAGGATATTAATACTGTTTGATTGAATTTATATTCTATGCGTGAAATAACCCATATCTTAATAATTATTTTCTCATGCCAGATTTCGAAACTAAGAAGCTTATCATTGTCCACAGAGACCATCATGGTCAGTAGATTGGAGGCTAAAATAAATTGGTCTCATCCGAATGGTAAAGGTGTGTGAAGAAAAATGTAAGATGTGTTCACTCCTGCAAATCCTTCTAAAAACTTGCCTTATTATTGTGCTTAACAGTGATATTTTTTATTTATTTATTTTTTTAATTAATAATTAATATATTTAATAATTGCCAGGCAGCGGCAAGAGAGCTCTGCTGGATGTGATAGCCCGCCGCGTGTCTGCGCGAGGTCAGGTGCTGCTGAACGGCTCCCCGCTGAGCCTGTCCCAGTTCCGCAGCTCCTGTGGCTACGTGCAGCACACATGTGACTTCATTCCTGGCCTCACCGTGCAGCAAACTCTCAACTATACTGTCATCAACGTAAGTCACTAACCGCCCTCATTCTTTCATAAACATATATTTGTTAATATTTTCTAAATTTGACACCCTTTTCACTTTTTTTTTCTAATTTTAGATAAGTGGATATTTGAAATCATCAAAAGTTAAACAAGTCATGGCGGATCTAGCCCTCTCTCAGGTCAGTAAAAAGAAACACGATTTTTATTCTAAATTATCTGAATAAAAGAAAAAAAAACAACAATAACAATAAATAAAAATTTTCAGGTATCCAGCAAGTGTGTGGAAAACTTGACCAAAAGTGAATATAGACGTCTGATGATTGGCGTACAGCTGGTCAAAGACCCTGGTAGGATTGTTTTTACTATTAGTTTCTATAATTATACAAGACACAATGATAAAAAATAAAATATAAACAAAATAACTTCTCTTGCGGGAAAGGCGACCCGGCGCGCTAACTCTGGAAGTAGGTGCGAAATACAAAGAATTCCACTAGGTACTCTTCAACCTTATATCTGCTGGTTCAAGGCAGTATATCCACTTATACAAGCTGCGCATAGTACACCAGTTGGTAGGTAGCGAAAGGACCTCCGTTTGTAGATAAGGATGCTGTCTTAGTTGTGAGCGAGAAAGTATTCGAGCTTGGGCGGTTTATTCGAGTTCGGGCGGTTTGTCTCGTTACAAGCATAAAGATTAAAAGTTTTCTAATAATAAAGTATTATTACAGTTATTCTGCTTCTGGATGAACCGACATGGGACCTGGATCCATTAAACACTTATTTGGTTGTGTCCATTCTTTCAAATGCCGCCAAGAAGTACGGAGCTGCTATTATACTGACTATGGAAAAACCACGATCAGGTAACACTAATATTCTTACGGCCTCAATTGTTTTTTAACGGTGAAAGAAGAAGGCAATAATTTGCAAGCAAGAAAAAAAGTTTCTCGTTAGAGATCCTTTAGCTAAAAAGCGCAGATCATAAATAAACCAAACCACGTAGCTTATGTAATAGGTAGGTACTTTATAGCTTGTCTGAATTCTTTGATACATCAGTTTCAATTTTGAAAATGACAATTAAAATAATTTTCTGTTATTAGTAATAGGTAGGTCCTAATAACACTTAAATTCAAAACAAATCCTAGTTCATGGAACCAGAATTACAATCACAGACAAACCCACAACCGAAATTAATATTTTTGGTGAAGATTGATTTTTTTTTACATTAACCATACAAAGAGGCCCACGAGGAAAATAATTTCCATTAGGGCTACTATTATCAGTCATTATTTCATTTGTAATCCATTGGCCTCCGAATTGTTAATCTCAAAATTATCCTTCACATCCGAATTAATTTTGTACCAAACATTTTAAATCTTCAATGGTGTACTAAATCTAATATAATTTCTGAACTACATGAGGGAGCGGGAGACAGAAATGAAAGGCGTCAGGTCGAAGTAGTGAGTCAGTCATTTATTGGGCTACGTAGCGGGGGTTGGTGAAGCAGTAACATGAGGTATGCAGGGTGCCGTGATGAAATGCTGCAGGCGCTCGGAGGAGATGGAGATGGTGTGGTGAAGGTCAGCGAGTTGCTCAACACCTTGGCGGTGGAGATGACCTATCTTCCAGGCTGTTGCTCGACGCTTTAAGTCGCGGAGATGAACGGTGTGTGGCTCGGTGAGCTGAGCCACCAGCAGGTAGTCCTGGCGAGGCGGAGCGTGTTTCCATGGCAGCGAAGCACGGTGGGGCTTCGGGGTGCCATGAAATGGTAAGCTGATCCCTTGGCTGAAGGTGGCGTCAAATCTTATAAGTCGCGGGATGTAGCTGTTCTCAGGAGCTGAACACGGGCCTTGTAGCTGAGACGTGGTGGTGGACCTCGGGAAGCTGCCCTGGATGTGTGTAGATGCCATGCAGGAGCACTTGTGCGGAGATCGTTACATGCTGAGATGTTGGCCGACTGTTAGTGTGAGACTAAACTGCAGCAGGCGAGCGATCGGCTGCTTATATAGCCGCGGCGAGTAACTACTCTTGCGGTAGGTAATACGTGCCACTTCGGCAGTTGATGAGAATGTTCGGCGCCGTACAGATATTGTACGGTGCTATCTCGAGACCTTTCTAGGCGGTGGCGAAATTATTATTTATCGGCGCGGCAGGCGAGAAAGTGCGTCGCGGCCAGTATAGGTAGGAAGATACCTAGGCAAGTAGGTTTGCCGATGCGGGCGATTATTAGGAGATGTTTCTCGTATCTTCTTTTGATGGCGAAGTTAATAATGATGTGTCGCCACAAATTAAATCATATTTTTTTTTAATTTACTTGTGTACTGAATCAAGGTATGTAAAAAATATATTTTGAGTTTTAAAATAAAATTATAAAATTAAATCTGGATATAATTTTTTTTTAAACATTGGTCAATATTATTGGCACAATTTTTTTTTTACGTTATTTATACTTATTTATACTTATAACTAAAAAAAATATTTTATGTGATAGTCCTAATCAGGGACGTGGAGGGCCACTTTGCAAGAATTTCAAGACTCCATTTTGACAAACTCTCAATGACGCAGTTTGCTAACAAAAACTGATTTGTAAATACTGCAAATAAATTTTAATAAATTTTATTGCCAATACTGCGAAATGGATGCTTAAATTACTATAGTGCAATTGGCACATAAAATTTAAAAAACAGATGTTACACGGATATTCGTTTGTTGGTTTAAAGCCGACGTATTTCAGACCCGCCAGGCTAGCGTGGTTGGCGTTTAGGACATATCCTTGTACGCCCACAAGGGTTGCCGCGTTTGAGGCTAATGGGTTAATGAATTTATTCTTTCAGATGTGTTTCCATTCCTGGACAGGGTGGTTTATCTTTGCCTGGGAGACGTTGTCTATGCGGGACCAACAAGGACTCTCTTGGATTACTTTGGTAGCATCGGCTTCCCTTGTCCTCAACTCGAAAACCCACTGATGTATTATTGTAAGTTGTATGACAAAATTACTAGTTGTTCTGTAAACAGTAGACGTCCCATCCAAAAAAAGTATGTTTCTAATTTGCTTTTATTCAATAAATACTCGTAAATACCAAAATTTCTTCTCAAATTATAACATTTTACTGCACTTTGATCTTAGCCAACAGGCCGAGAAGTGATGACCATAACATTTTAAGACATGTATTAATTACCTACCTACTTATTTATAAACCATAAATATTTAACGTAAGTAACATTTTTTTATTTCAAATAAGGAATTAAACAATGTATCCAAAGAAATATCACCATCTCAATGATAATTCTTTTTTCAAACTTTCTTTAGGCCGGTAGGCAGGGCCGGATCTACGAAATCTGGCGCCCTGTGCAGTAGGTACCGATGGCGCCCCCCCCCCCTACATTTTTATTTTGATTAAAAATTCGTTCATCCCAATTTTTTTAATTTTTTTTAATTTAATTTTTTTTTACACTAATTTATCAAATAAGCTCAAAATGCTCGGGACCATTGTAACGTCATTGCGCGGGACATCAATTTTATCGGTGCTGGAGAAGTTGGAATAAAAAAATTCCCAATGGAAACGAGTTTTTTTATGTCATTCTGCTCTTTAATTCTACGTTTTAGATTCTGCGAGCCTGAAAGTTTTTTTAAAATTATTATTCTATTCATTGTAATCCACAGTACTTTTATAACCTCTAACAACCAATAGAAATTTAGTCATAAATTTAAAAATCTAATAAGAATATAACCTCAAATTTGTACCTTGCATTTCCCCTGTGTTCTGTGTTGAGCGAACAAACACTAAACACTGACGTATAGTAAGACGCTTACACTGACACCGTAAAATAACAAATCTAATAGATATTAATTATACATTTAACGAACTTCAAATAATATGTCAAATCAATGATGAAACTGTCAACACGTTGCAACCTGCAAATCCTGCAAACCGTGCGATGTTTTTGTTAATGGAATTTACTGAAGATTTGATAAGAAAATGGTCTTTAACTACCTTCTCCTAGAGACTTAAATCGTACAAAATAAAACAATAGCGAGCATACGCTAACTAAAATTGTCAGCATTTTGCAAGGCCCAAGTCGGTTTGTTTGATTCAATAGAAAAAAAATACCGCCCTGTGATTGGTTATTGAATTTGGATCGCACCCATTCGTCGTAAAAGACGGTAAAAGATATATGGAAAAATAGATCTTACGTTTAAACTAATGGAATTTGTAAAAAAATTCTGTAACTGACTATAAATTCGTAAGCCGTTGATACCAACCTGATGCGTGCGCATTCTGTTTCTTTGGAAAGTGTTGCTAGAGCGTAATAATTATTTCGTACTATGGGTAATTTTTAAACGGTTCAGGGAATATTATAACAAAATTTTAATACAATATTTATTTTCTCACGGCGCCCCTTCGGAGTTGGCGCCAGGTTTTTGCACGTTTTTAAACGTATGGCAGATCCGGCGCTGCCGGTAGGTACCATAATATTGACCATTCTGATTTGAAAGCTCGTAGCAGAAACCACGATCATGCAAACTCTGGCGGGGTAAAAACATATTTTATAATATTATTTATAGGCCATCATTTTGAAATGGAGCCGGAACGTAACAAACAAATTTAGAGATAGATGAAATAATGCCACATGGTCTTCGTTAAGAGAAAACCCGGTAGCTGAGAAATTTGATCAGTAGGTATTTTACCAAAACTGTTGCTGTCACTGTTGCTCTTACTCCCCCAAATACTAAGCTAAAGAAACAACTGCACCTCTGCACGTCATCAAAATTGAAGTTTCATATTCTCCTGCAAAACTGGACCGATTTATTAACTGTAATGGAAGAAAATGCTCCATGTCTGTACGTTTTGCTTTTTTAAAAAAATACATTGGGCCGTATTCATAAAAAAAACGGTAATGCTTATACTTGCAGAATATAAAGGAAATCCTTCAGCTCACATTCATAATATTCCGAGTAAAACCTTATACTTATAGAGTATGAGCATATCCTTCACAAAAAGTATTTCGTTGTTAAAAGTATTTACTCTAAATAAAAAGGATATTAGAAAAATGAAACAATACAACTTTGTACAAACCACTTATATAATGCGTAAATCCTACCGGTTTCGGAACAAACGTTCCTTCTTCAGGGAAAGCTTATACTAATAGGTAGGATTTACGCATTATATAAGTGGTTTATACAAAGTTGTATTGTTTCATTTTTCTATAATGGAACCACAAAGTGATAGCTATATTCAAAAAAATATAAAGGATATTCTTCAATAATTTCGAGTGTGGTCAGTAGCAGACTCAGTCGTGTAGTGATCAGTTGTAGCGATGGCAGATACTGTGGAACTGCGAGAGATTAAGCACTACAAGCAGCGTTTATCAACACCTGTTCATGATTACAAAGAATTTTTCCAAAATCACGGCATTGGCAATTTCATATGCTATGAACTGCAGTTCGGTATCTTTGTCTGTACTTTCACTATTGCTGCTTGATGAATACATCTTCTCTGATCAAAGTACTGTACTCAAATAATACCGATAAAAAAGAAATACCGTAAATAAACAAACCATCAAACAACACAGTCACAATCCAACATGTCAACAACCTTTTACTTATTCTTGGAGGATATTCTTGCAAGTATAAGGTAATCATTATGAATACGAAAAAAAGGAAATTCTTATACTCCTACCTTTTTCTTCAACTCAAAACCTTATACTTCTACCTTATACTTACAAGGATATTCTTCAGTTTTATGAATACGGCCCATTGTCTAATTTGTATACTGAACGTCTGTTGATAGCATTCAAACCAGGCAATTTTAACGATTTTTGGAGGGTCCTAACTCCTGTAAGTAACTTATCAAAAACAAAATTGTGTTCACAAGCAGTAGAAGTGAAACCTTCAGAAAACTTAAGTAGAGAAGAGTGGGGAGGCCACGAAACACCGCACAAAGAGGAGACTGATTATTCTATCGCATTCTCTCACAGGCTAAATCCTACAGATGTATGTGTTTGACTCTTTTTAGTGTCGCTTTTTCGTTTCATCGAGTTTCAAATCACAATGGTGCTAAAGAAATTTTCACTTCAAAAAGCAAAACGTACCAACACTCTAGTGGTCGATATATACATTAAAAAATATTTTTAGTAGTGTCAAAATCCGGAGAGGAAATTAGGGCATACATTCGTATGGATGAAATGCTGTGGTTTTCTCTTAAGCTCAGTCAATGAGTTTGTCCGCATATTTTGTGAATAGTTGAAAATTTTGAAACAACTATGAAACTAGCACCGCTGTTTGTTGACTTTAAAAATATAATAATTGGTAATTTTTTTCAGTATGCTTATCCACCGTGGACCGGAGATCACGTGAGAGGTTCATAGAATCAAACCACCAAATAGCAGCTCTTGTGGAGAAATTCAAAATTGAAGGCCATGCCATCATGCAGAGCGGAGGGAATGACCCACACAGAATTATTAACCCTAACAAAATGCAACTGGCTTATGGGAAACCAAGTGAACTAAAAGTTGTGTGGCTTCTATACGTGTGAGTGTTCTGTAAAGTAAAATAATTTAATTTTTATTAGAACAAATGTTTTTTTATAACTTTTGAAGGTTGTTCCCATCAATGTAATACATCATTTAAGAAGAAGATAATACTAATAATCTAAACGAAAATATGAAAGAGAACAAGACACAAAAAAAATAAAACGATAGCAGTCTCAACTGGGACTCGAACACAGAACCTTTCGTCTCACCAGGACAAACGCCTTACCAATTCGGCTACTGCCACCTCTTATTTGAACATTATATTTGTCAATCTCATATTTTAGAATTAACAATATTATTGGCAAAACCTTTTTCATTGGAAACAAGTGTTCTAAGAACTGGTTTGTAACCTAGATAGTGTCTCGGATAAAAATATCCGATTTTATTTATATGGAATACCTATCAACCTTTTTGTAAAAGTCTAAATGAATATAAGTGAAAATAAAAGGTGGCAGTAGCCGAATTGGTAAGACGTTTGTCCCGGTAAGATGAGAGGTTCTGGGTTCGAGTCCCAGTTGTGACCGTTATCTTTTTATTTTTCTGTGTCTTGTTCTCTTTCATATTTTCTTTTAGATTATTAGTGCCATCTTCTTCTTCAATGATAAAATAATTTAATTTATAATTAATTAAAACCCACCATTGTTTCTAAAATTAAACTTTGCCCACTTTACAACAAGCCATCATCTTCTATTCTTCTTTTTCGTGTGCCCTATTGGGTCCCTTTCGACGTTGGCGATCACTCTGGTAAATGTATCTCTATCTTGCGCTGCCCGGAATAGCTACTCCACACTCCTAATACCGGTCCACTCATTTGTCTCCTACCAGGCCCTCGGCGACCCTTTATCTTGCCTTTTAATATTAATTGAAGCAAGTGATATGTTCTTGTTCTATTGACAGTATGTTATTATAATTTATTTTATATTAATTTTACAGGAGGATGCTGGCGTCAATATTTAGCTTCAAGGTTGCGGGGATAAAACAATTAGTTTTGAGATTACTATCATTGCCAGCTTACTTCTTTATTCTCTGGCTCTTCTATAATGATATGGAGGTAATTATTGTTTTATTGTATGTGCACTCAAATCAACTAGGTCCTCAATAGCTTCATACACACGGGCTGCACGTCGCACGTGTGCTGCTTCCAACTAGCAAATAAATAATTAAACAGACAAAAGTGTCATGACATCAATTATTGTGACTATTCGGATATTCCCTTGTTCAAGTATTTATTAACTTACTTGCTATTTGGGAGTGGCCCAAGTTCGTTACGCAGTCCGTATGCGAAGTTATTGGCTTTATATATATTTGTTAATAAAATATTATATATTTCAGAATTTACAAAGAACATTCATATCTAGAGGTGGACTACTTTTCAACTGCATGGTTGGCGTTTATTTCATCAGTATTGTGAACACAGTGCTAACGTGTGAGTTCCTAATACATAATCATTAGTGTTTATACAAAACTTAATTTTATTACCACTGGTCGGTCAATGGCTGAGTTAGCATCGTTCAATTCCTCGACTGACTAAGTCCTTCATCATAACACAAGCAACATTTTCCACTTACTGCGATGATAGTAGGAGATTTTCAAATATTGTCAGATTATTCATAATCCAGAATTATTTCTTTCTTTAAAAAAATAAAAATTCTGCAGAAGCAAAATCTTTTCAGCTTGCAATTAATTTTCCATTATTAGCTATGGAGCAATGAAATAACCATTTAACTGTCGAATATTATGATAAGGCGCCATATCGCTTGTTTTTTAAGAGTGATGAGAAATTCAAGAGAGCTGGTTAGTAAAGAATTTAAAAAAAATACTAAGTATAACATTATTGCTTTCAGATATCCCATATCGAACCAGATATTATCAAGAAGCTCAGGAAGGGGTGTATAGTGGAGCTTCTTTGCTCCTCTCTTGTAACCTTGTCTCTCTTCCTTTCTCCTTCCTATCTGTTCTGGCAGCCACCGCTATTATCTATCCGTGAGTATTGATTTAAGTACTATGATATGTACATTCATTAACGACTATAGTGTAAAACTGCCCTAAATGACAAACAGTAAATTGTCCAGGAGATTTGTGTTTATTTTGTTTTTTTTTTAAGTGGCTTTAGGACTGCTGGCTTTAGGACTTAGGCTGATCACGGAAACCATCATTCTTTAGTGTAACACAAACTTAACTAACATTTTAAAGCATGGATAGTTTTACACGCACAATTTCAACAATAACTTCAAAATATAAGAAATAGACGCCTATAACCAAGCGAGAACCCAATAATTATGAATGTAAAACTGTACCGAATACCTAAATAGGATAGCTTTACACTAAAAAGGCAAAGTAGAATTTATTTATATTTATGTAAATTACAATATTACGAGGGCTGTCTGTAAAATAAGGTCTCAGGAATAATTTTACGCGAGATCTGGCAACGCTCGCATGTAGCCTGGTTCCCCTACGCCAAATCCCCACCACGCAGCACTCTCTGCCAAGGTCGGATCCAGGATTTTTTTCTGGGGGGGGCACAAGGGGCGGACGGGCAAAAAAATCATTAATTACTGTTAGGATTTTTTTCTGGGGGGGCACAAGGGGCGGACGGGCAAAAAAATTAACAATTACTGTTAGAAATAAACTTGAAGTATCATACTACAAGTTCAAGTACCTATATTTAGGAAGGTTTATGAAAGTGTCAAAACAATAGAAAAATTAAATGTTTAATAAAGACAGTTTTTGCTTCTAAGTATGTACTGTGATGGAATCTCCACAGTACACAAAAATACCGTCCGCCCTTGCTCTCTGCGACACTCAGTCTCGGCATGGCGGCCACTTCCGCTCGCCGCACCCGCCAGGTGTGAATTACGCTCTATAATTAGTTTTTGTGCAAAGAACAAAACCCTTCTCAGCTACTTGAAGTGTACGGAAAACAGTGTATGGGTGCAAAAACATGCGCAAATGGTGCAGAGAATTTAAAAGCGTGCCGGACGGCCATCGGTTTCAGACAAAAAAATTGCCAAAATGGAAAAAACTGATTGCAGATCGACGTCAGTAAGACCACTATTGACAAGATTTTGGCAGAACATTTGGGAGACCATAAGGTCTGCCCAAGGTGGGTCCCAAAATGCTCACCGAAAATCACAAACAACAACGGGTTGAAGCAGCTCGCGAATTCCCTGAGTGCTACGACATCAATGTCCAAGAATTCTTGGACTTAATTATGGCTGGGGACAAGACCTGGATACACTACACGGCACCAGAGACAAAGGAGTAATCCCAGTGACGTCATTCAGAATCGCCGAAGTAAAGTTTAAAAACGAATTACAGAGTTCACACCTGGCAGGTGCTGCGAGAGGAAGCTCCATCGCGAACGGCTACCTCGCCGAGACTAGGGGTCACGGAGGGTATAACGTGGTGGAGATTTGGCAAGGGGAAACCAGGCTATACGCCAGTGTTGCTGGATTGCGCGGAAAATCGTTCCTCTAGACCTTGGAGACCTTATTTTACAGACAGCCCTCGTACTTGAGACAGTTTCACACTAGATAGACAATATAAGACATGTATTCAAAAGGTATTTGAGACAGTGGATATCACTTCCAACAACATGCTGTAGTTTTTTCAACATGCCCACATCCACACAATGAAATGCTGTGACTGCGCCGAATGTATAAGTTTTTTACCACTTTTTTTTTGCTGAACCCTGGCAGTTTATTAGTCTGATATCCAATAAGATACATATTCTTCAAATAGGAAGTATGTTAATGGATGGCTGCTTGAAGTAGTCTCACACCTTCAGTTCAAAAGAGCATATTGGTTGTGCGGTGACAAGGCATAAATTTCACTATTAAATTAATGCACATTGCATTTTCAGATTACTTGGTGAGATCTCAGAGATAGAAGACTTTGTGTTTGTAGCGTTGGGCCTGTGGGCGTGTTATATATTCGCTGAACAGCAGACAATGGCTATCCTCATGGTGGTGAAGTGTCCCCTATCTGCTGCCACCATGAGTGTTTACATAACTTGCGTCTATATCATGCTCGGAAGTGGATTCTTGAGGTAATTACTTATTGCTTATATTTATAATATTATCAAGGTGAAAAGACAGAAAAGAATAACTCTCGCGTTTAAAAAAAAAACCTAAGATTTATATACATCTCTGTAATATAAATGTATTATTTCGGGATGCTTTTTCACCGACAACACAAATTCTTTTACTGAGTATAGCTGTACTTTTCCAAGAAGAAATCAAATTTGAACAATTTTAAATGATTTCATTTTCAGGTCTTATCGTGGACTAGAGGACTGGCTGTATTATTTGAGTTATGCTACGCAGACAAGATACGCTTCATCTTTCCTCTACAGGAAGGTCTTCAGCCAAAGCATCTACAATGGTTTACCTTTCAGCAAAACCCAGAACTGTTCGGATATGAACAACCTCATACAAACGTCAGCTTCCCTGTATGATCCCAAACTGCCAGTAATGACAAACTGCCAGTTCAGAACGGGAAAGGCGTATCTGATAGAGAGATTTAGCTATCAGTACTCCGCAGTAGATTTGTATTCTATGGGAGAGTTCAATTTAGAGTTTAATCTTGGAATTGCCTTTGCTTTTGCAGTGGGGAGTATTGTTGTAAATAAGCTGTTTTATCTGATGCCCCTTCCATCATTTATCAAAGGGAAATTCAGGGAGTAATATGATTCCCCCAGCAGACTACGAAATAGTCAGAGGACAAAAAATATAGTACACACAAAATATAATGTTTAAATATTTAGTCTAGTATATTATTTAATGTAATTTTTGATATATGGAAAATAGCAGTTGATGTAGACCCTCGGTATTTTATGTTAGCTCATGAATATAATATGAGTAATGGAGTTGCAAAAGCCGCCCTGTAAGTTTTCAGAAATCTGGAGATTTTTTTGTCATGAAAACTTGATTGGAACACATTGATTTAGGCCTTCATACGCAGAGATACTTGCAAGATACGTGACTGCGATGCAACCACGAGTTACCTCCTAATATGCTACTCTAAAACTGGTTTCCACACACGGTGCTACCTGAATTATACTAAACTTGATGATTATTTCACTTGCAGCCATGGAGTTAATATAAAGTCAAGTGGAAAATACAGAACTGAAACTTTGCTTGAAATGGTTTTAGCTGTGTTTGGTGACCCCACCTCATTCTTCCTCATCTCCTTCCCCTGCCCACTACCTTTGGCCTCGTGACATACCCTATTGGGGACATATAACATACCAGTTTCCAGACGGGACCCATGTGCGGTATTTACATAAAAAGTGACAAGCGATGAAGACAATATTTTGTTCTTCTTTATCTTTATTATAAGCATAAAAAATTATCTAAAAGAATTGAATGTATCAAAACAAGCAGAAATCTTCAGAGAGGGTTTTGCAGCTTCAGGATTCATACCTAGCATAAAATGGTTAAAATAAAAAATCGTAAAGAACGAACTTTCAAACTAATTTCATCTTTCATGATGTTATGACCTTGTAGTATTTTAAGGGTTATCTTATTGTCTCTTCACATTTGATACGGTTTCGTAATTGGCGCGTTTTGGCTGCAGCTCATGATTCATACTAGTAGTTTTGTGAATAGTAGACTCTGCATAATGTTGATTACTCCAATTTGACAGCTTGCAACAGTCACAACGGTCATGTGCTCTGGTGGACTGAAAAGGTACTATCAAACACGGCTACCATCTTGACAGGATTGACCGGACAAGAGGTTGGGTCAAATTCAAAGAGGTTGGGTCAAAACAGAACTTCGTTACACTTACAGTCAAAATTGCGAAAAGATTTATGAGATGGAATTATAAATTATTGGAATGTTTTGGATGAATTAAAATAACACCATTTTACAAAAGAAAAAACTCAAGCTATCTTTTATGTTTGTAAGTGAAGGTATAAAAACTATGAGACTTAAATCTTGTGAAATGACAACAATAAAGATAAAAATAAATACAAATAATTATATACAAGAAATGGTTTTGTCTGAGAGGAAACAAAAGGTGAAAACATTCTTAGGTTAGGTAAGTCAAGATAACTGGTAATCTCCATTGGCGGGATAGGCCGTATAGATCACAGTCTCGTTCTGTTGCTGCTCTTCTGACATCATCTGGACTTGGCCGTCTGCAAAATAAATTATTACACATTTCAAGCCACAAACTGGGAACATTCAACTTTATAACCCGTACCAGCTTGATAAAAAAGTTTTAAGACCGGCCACCGTGTGACTCTGTCAGTCACCCGATTGGAATTTTTTTTTTGTTAGGTTACCACATCTATCCTCCAAATTTCAGCATCATAGCTTGACGAAAGTTACGCTGTACTGAGTATCTCTATCTTTGTGCGTATTTTCAATTTTTTACAAGTGTGAAAATGGCATCAATTTTGCACAACAATAATGCACGCAACTTATTTGTGAGTTTTTGACCAAAAACAACACAAATCTGTACCTTAAAGGATAAACCACACATAGCAATAGACTTAGCTATGTGTGGTTTAGGGTAGAGAAATAGTATCCAACAGCCTTCGAATTCACCTGATCTGGCTCCCTGCAACTTTTTCCTCTTTAACCAACTTAAAAAACTGCTTCGTCGAACGCGTTACAGCACCCGAGGGCATGTTATGAAAAAATTGAAAGCGGCTCTGATGGACATACCGAAAATTGAGTACCAGCAGTGTTTCGATGATTAGTGCTGGCGTAAGCAGTTGACGAGGAGTACTTTGAAGGGAACCATATCGATTTTGATGAATAAACTTGTATTTTCGGTTATATGAATTAAGTCCTAAAACTTTTTGATCAAGGTGTTATGCCACTATCTACGAATGATTCATGTCTCCGGAGCTACAAGTGTATGTATAATCTTTACAATTCATATTCTCATCCAAAAATATAACATGTATACTGCAAACATGCAAACAATATAACATGTCTTTCAATTTCAACAAATCCTAGAGAAAAGCGGCACTTTCAAAAATATCATATTTGGTGACCAGACAACCCAACAACATACAACTTCAACACCTACTTTGAAAAGTCATTTGGAGTGAAGAAAAAAAAAATTTGGTTAGGTTAGGTTAGGTTATGGGCTCTTTTTCTATTTTTTTTTTCCATAACTTTTAATGACTTTTCAAAGGGATGTTGAAATGCCACTTTGTTAAGTTGTCGTGGAACCATCTCATTCAAACACTTATCCACACACAGGAAAATAATTTCCTTCAGGGCTTATATCATTTTTGGGTATGCTATATGGAGGGTCTTTTTGAGGAGAGGAAGGACTGAACCTAGGTTCTTGAAGATACCCATGTTGTAGGAGGGAGGAAACAAAGAAGCCAGCAAATCATTCCACAGTCGAGATGTTGAACTCAAGAATGAGTCGTAGAAATGACCCATTCTCATGTGACAAATCGTCGCTTTAGTTCGTATTTGTCCAACAGACCATTAGAAAAACTTTCAGAAGGAGAAGGTTTTCTTTAATTATTTCAATAAAACATTATGATAGGTGTTTAAGATAAAGCTATTTCCATAAAGGTAAAGGTTCAATTAGTTTACATAATTCTCAGTTAAGTGATTAACTATCATTTTTCATACTTTGTTTTTAATTTTAAAGTGAAGATTGAACAAAAACTAAAATGGTCTGTTGGACAAATAAGAACTGAGGCGACGAAATTTCAACCAAGTACAAATGTTGGGTGAGCATTTGGCGTGCATCCTGAATATGAACCGGTGCCAAAGGGGTCAACTAGTCCTTCGGAGCATAATAAATCAGTAGAACAAGGACAGCAATCCCACCTGACACTTGTGCTCTCTAGATTTCAATGCATTTGGATA
The DNA here is from genome assembly GCA_917880885.1 of Limnephilus marmoratus. Classification (NCBI taxonomy): domain Eukaryota; kingdom Metazoa; phylum Arthropoda; class Insecta; order Trichoptera; family Limnephilidae; genus Limnephilus; species Limnephilus marmoratus. The sequence continues at coordinate 11,582,198 of OU862908.1, forward strand.
GGGGAATCTATCAAATTCATTGAATGCCTGTTTCTGCACATATCAAACGGATCGCCTGTTAATGTTATAAACTGCAGAAAAACAGACTTACTTTTGTACGCTTCCTCAGAAATTTCTTCATATATAATGGTATTTGATAAATGCTTCTCCAATCTTGCTGTAGCCTGGAAATAAAGAAACATTTACTATAAGGAACAAATTAAAAAAAAACCTTTTCTTTTAACCCGTCTGCTTGGTTCAATATATTCGCACCTCACAATCCGGAAGTCTCAGTCTCGCAAGTAAATTCTGAAACCGTCACTTTGGATCGAGATTGTAAAATATCTATGCAAGATAGCTTTCATATTTCAAAGACAATAAGATGCATTATTTCGTTCTCTTTCTGGTTAAAAGAAAAATACATATGTTTGCATGAGAGGAAGAGAGATATATAGCTTTTAAAATGTAAGGTCGCTTGTGACGTTTTTGGTCTTATGAAAGTATAATGCAATAACGTGTTTTGGGATGTATTTATTCCTAAACAAGCAGACGGGTTAATACTGGCACTGTCAATATTTTCAGTATCCATACTATAACAATATTAAAAAAAAGAATGTGGGGGAAAGAGGGGCAGCCTCTGTGGTTCAGTGGTTAAAATCCTCAAATACGAATCCAGAAGTCGCGGGTTCATATTTCGGTGTGTAAAAATAAATTAATTTATGTTATTTCACAATTGATTTAAAAATAATTTGTATACATTATTTATAGTATTTTATAACACATTCTAGAGTGGTAGATATATTCAGTATCATCACGGTAAAAGACCACCATTCAGAAGGAAAGTTGCTTGAAATGGCTTTAGCTATGTTAGGTGATCAGATCTATGTATCCAGGTACTTCCCCTCCTTGCTCTTCGCCGTCTCCTTCCACTCCTTACTACTTTGACCTCACAACGTACCCCAATTGGAGAATGACACAGTCCCACTGGCTCCAGACGGTTAGGAGCAGTTAGGACTCTTGTGCGGTATTCACATTTAAAAAAAGTATCTTGTCTACTAGAGCATAACTAATTTCTATCATCAAAATCAGCAAAAAAACTTAATTATAAATTTTTAAGAATAAAAATCTTTAAAACAATGATATAATATGTATTGCATTAATCGCTCAGGCTAATTTGTCTGCTTTTGGGAACAGCTCACATAGGTCTCATAGAAATCGTTGTAACTCTCTTACTGTCATGGTTAGAAATATGATCTAAACAGTGTTAGAAAGAGAAAACACCACGCAAAAATTAAAATGTGCACCTGTATGAAACCTTTGAAAAAGTTTCTGACGATTTGAGAAAAATTTATGATACTTTGTAATTTTTTTATTAAATGAAAAAAAATGGAGATGATAGTAACGTTTATAAAACATTTGTCTAATAAAATATGTGTGGGTTTTTCTTTACTTTCGTAGGTAATTTTAGTTAGAAAAAAGGTAAGATAAGCCATTTAAAAAAAAAATTATGTTTGCATTCAAAATTTCAAAAATTTATGTTTATTTCAAATAATAAAATTTGAAAGCATATTTTATCACCTTTCAAAAACAATTTTTAGTTTTTGGATACATTAAAAAAAATTCGGATTTTATTGCAAAGTGAAAATTTTCTGACCTTCCGACAGAATATATCTGAGACCTGAGGGTTCAAATTGAAATAGTTCTCTGATGGTTTACTTACATTAATAGCCATTTCTCTATATTTCTGCAGGTATAATTTGAGGGGTTCAACATAGTTGTCAAAACCAAGTGTTGTCATCGCAAACAGGATATCTTCTCCGTTAATTGTTTTTCTTTTCTCCACATGGCATCGGTCGCTCGCCTCACTTGTGATGAAGGAGATAAACTCCGAAACGCATTCCTGCACGCACTCTCTCGCATCTTTAGCAATCTGCAACACAAGATCAGACATATAAGGGAAAACATTATGCCGAGTCAATAGCTTTAAAGATCTCGGTATCGTCTTTGATCCCAAACTGACATTCTCGGATCGTATATCACGGCTCACTCCAGCGTGCTACAAACTCCTGGGTTTCATCATCAGAATATGTAAGCAATTTGATGACCCAGATGCAATGATAGCCGTGTTCGATGGAGTCATAAGAAGTAAGCTGGAGTATGCTAGTGGTGTGTGGACTCCGCACCAAGCTAAATATATTAATATGCTAGAACAAATTCAGAAAAAGTTCCTTAGGTATGTCTATATGCGGATGAATGGAACGTACCCGAGATTCATGCACCATATGGAATTACTTGAGGCAACAAATAGATTTAGCTTGGAAACTAGACGTTATGCAAATCTTGCAATTCTTAGTTTTAACATAATCCATAATCGTATTGACAGCCCATTCCTCTTGGAATGTTATGGCTTATACGTGCCTGAAAATTTCAGCCGTAGTCGTCGACACGACTTGTTCAAAATACCATACGGCAGAACAGATGTTTTAGCACAGCATAGCATGACAAGAGGAATGGTGCTGTTGAACGAAATATCGAAAACACTAGATATATATAACTCTTCTTTAGATAGCCTTAAGATTTTTTTGTATAATAATCATCTTCCTAGGTGTTAAGACTTGTCAAAATGAGAAAATTGTACAGTAATTGGATAAAAAATCTGTTGTACAATTAAAAAAAAATATATATTTTAATATGAAAAATTATTGAATTCAATATCTAAATAATAAATAATATTGAAAACAATATCTAAACAGCATAATGGAAATCAAATACATGAATTGTGACTGAATTTAAATATGAAGATTAAACAAAAAAACATTTAAGTAAAATTGGTACCGCAGCCTTCTTGCGAAACTGACAAAAACAGTCTGCCTTGTTTTGTTCCATTGCATATATTGTGACACTGTCTACATAGGCAATAATTTCTAATTTGAGTGAATACTCAATAAATACTAATACCGGAGTTTTTTTAGAGAAACATAACTTTAAAATGAAATAAAAAACATAAAAATCGTGGTACAGGCTTCTGGATAAATAATTTGATGCCATTGGTGTTATGGGTGCAGCAGCTGGTTCGAATACACACAATCTGGAAGTCCAATTTTCGAGCAGTTGGGGCTGTATGTAGTATATATAACGCAGCAAGTGTTGACTTCCAAGTCATCCGTCATCTATGGTTTGTTGACTCTTCCACATTAATGCCATGCAATTGAGGAATGAAAAAGTTGTTCAAGCTTTGTTCTGGCGTGTCTATTCATGGCGAAATAGCAAACCAAACTGAGCACAAATCAGCTGTCAGCTGCCACATTGGCTGCTGCTGAAAAAAGTGTTACCAAGTCGAAAAAGAAATTATGCACACCGAAAGTAAGAAAGCAATTGACACAGTTCAATTAAAATTGAACGGGCTGTCAGAGAGTGTAACGACCAGTATGCGAAAATTCTAGGATGTGCGAGTGTTCTCCAATAGGAAAATGACAGTCTCCGACAAGAAGTTGAATCTCTCCAAGACTCTCAAGATGAGATGGAGCAGCGCATTATAGACGTCCACAACATTCCCAAAGTGAAAGGCAAAAAATTAATGGAGGGAATGGGATCCATCATCAATGTGCTGCTTCGGTGTAGCTGTGTGGTGTCGGTGCACCGCAAGGCTCGCCAGCCTCCAAACGTCCACGCAAGGTAGTCGTCCATATCTTGACAAAGCGCCTCCGCAATGATGAAGAAGAAACAAGAAGAGCCTAGAAGTGAGGAGAGAAGCCAAGAAGAACCGTGTAGAGATGAGAAGATGCAAGAAAAGGCAAGAAGAATAGAGAAGAGTCGCGAAGAGACGGGAAGATCCAAGATGTGGCAAGAAGGGACAAGTAGAGACGAGAAGATCTAAGAAGAAGCATGAAGAACCAAGCAAATAGCAAGAAGAGGCAAGAAGTGGCGAAGTAAAAAAGGGCCAAGGAGAGTCAGAAAGACCCCAGAAGAGACAAAAAGAAGCAAAAAGAGAGAAGAGACAAGAAAAGCTACATAGGGGCAAGAGCCAAGAAGAGCCAAGAAGAGACAACAAGATCCAAGAAGGGACGAGAAGAAACAAGAAGAGACAAGATGTGTCAAGAAGAGATGAAAAGACGAAACAAGAAGCAAGAAGAGTCAAGAAGAGATGAGAAGATCTAAAAAGAGGCAAGAACGTCCAAGAAAAGCCAGAAGACAAGAAGAGCCGAGAGTAGGCAAGAAGGAAGACAAAAAGGAAAGATTTAAAAAAAATCATAACGCACAATCCATTCCTTTGTTCCTGCCCACCCTAAATTCCAATATTGGCTTATTAGGTTGCCATGTATTCAGGTCGATTAAACTCCAACCTCTTTTCCATCCTCAGAGCATGTGTTCCTAGTCCTAACAAATCAGTGCCGCTCGGTGTTCCGGTCTCACCGGGACAGGAGTGCTCCTGGCTGGGGGGTACTATCGTATCGTATAACCACTAAAGCCAATAATAAGACCATTGCCATGATTTTTATGTGTTTTATTTAATTTTCAAGTTCTATAACTCAAAAAAAAAACACTGTTACCTACTAGCCAAGAAGCATAATCTGTGATATAAAAGGGAATTATGTATTATACCATTGTTGATACAAGCTGAAAAAAATTAAGAAAGAACTTACCTTTCCATTTTCTGGAATAGCCCTCTTCATGATTTTAGCCACATTAGCAATGGGAAGAAACCTGTCTTGCTCTCTCAATGGCAAGTTTTTGCTGTACTGATCATTACTGGAGTCATCTGACTGCTCTCCGGTTTCTAAAATTATTAAACTCATAAAAAATAAATATCGATACACCTTAAATCTATAATTTTAAAAGACACAATGCTACTTATGAGTCTAGTTTTTGAACTGTTAATTCGTGGTGGAATTCCATTGTATTAGAATTTGAAATTAAAACACCTTTGTAATTTTTTTCACTTATTTATTATCACCAGGACCGGTTTCATCCTACAACGGGCATTTTCAGACTGGTAGTTGAAATTCTTATGCTACAGTATTTATACAACTTAGGCAGGGGTACACAACATTGTCTCTATATAAGTAATGAATAACATTCATTACCAAAATATAAGGTAAATATTCGGAACAAACGTCAACGGTTATGTAACGGGATTGTGTATGTTATCTTTACTTTAAAAAACAGCCTACGTTTTTGAATGGTTTGTCTGGCAAAGCAGGGTTTGTGTAGCGGGCATGTGTATATTATCTTAATTTTAAAAGTTTTATCAAAAAAAAGTGCGTATTAACCGTTGACGTTTGTTCCGAACTGCAAACAGAGTGATTTGACAGTGTGAAAGCAAATTTTCAATTTACGTAAATAAAATTAAAAATGTAACATTTTCAACCTCCCCGAATGCAAATAGTTGTCTTTTATGGTAATTAAGAAGAATCTAAAAGTTTTATAAAAAAAAAGTGCATATTAACCGTTGACGTTTGTTCCGAACAATTACCAAATATAAGTAATGAATAACATTCATTACTAAAATATAAGTAATGAATAACATAATAGTAAGATATAGAGACAATGACATATCATTACTTATATAGAGACAATGTTGTGTACCCCTGCCTAAGTTTGTATAAATACCATAGCATAAGAATTTCAACTACCAGTTTCTGAAAATGTCCGTAGTAGGATGAGACTGGTCCTGGTGAAAATAAATAAGTGGAAGAAAGTACAAAAGTGTTTTAATTTCAAATTCGGGTAAAGTTCGGTTTAGGGGCGGCATTCCTAGATAATAAAACTAGTTATTTTTATACTAACTATGGGCCGGAAAATCCGAATCTGAAAGAATTAGGCGTCGGCAAGCAATATTAACTGAATTACGCGACTTTAAAATTTTCTATACAAACACAGGAAAACAAGCCATTTTGAACGCATTCTGACACTACAAGTCATAGAAAAACAAGAAAGATGTTACACCACATAAAATTAAGTGTTGCCATTAAGCAATAATATCAATAACTAATTTAAGTAATTATTTTTTAATGCAATCCCACACGTCCCATAAAGTTGTACATATTTACACAACAGATAAAGTAAAAAAAAAAAGTAAATAGAACAAACAAATATAAAAGACATAAGCGATAATAGAAATAAAATAAATATTCAATTATAATGTAGGACGTGGTCTGGAGTGAGCTCGGGCTCAGCGCTCGCTCAGGAGTGGCGCTTGGTGCTGGAAGGCTGCGATCACCACTGTGTTATCGGAAGCCATTAGCCGCATCCTGGCTCCAGTGACCCGGTGTCTCATCAGACCGGCGAATCCGTGTAGTCCTAGCTCCGTAAACATTGAAGATGCGCTGCTGTGTCTTCTGTATCCAAATATAATTCTGCAAGCATCATTATATTGGATCCGGAGTCGTTCTATTGAGCTGGTACGGTAGTGACACCATGTTTCACATGTATATAGGTTAGTGCAAAATGCATTGAACAATGTTTTTTTTACATTGTTACTGCATTTGAAGAATCTTCGGGCAATCATATTAGACAGTATACTGATACTTCTCCGCTGTCGTTCAATATCACCGTCATCCGAGAGGTCTTCAGTAATAATGTGTCCCAAGTATTTTACATTCTTAGATGCGTTTATGTTTTCCTCATTAAGTTTTACAGGGAGCATTTTCTCGGGATTTTTTCCATGGTGGAATGCGATTAGTTCCGTCTTCTTGGGGTTGTACATCATGTTGTGGTCATTTGCATATTCTTCACAGATTTTTAATAATGTTCTCAACCCCTTGATCGACGGAGCTGGGAGAATCATGTCGTCCGCATAACTTATGTGATTTAGGCATAAATTATTAATACGACAGCCCGCCCTGGTGTCCAGGCGATTTGATAATTCGTCCAAGTATACATTGAACAGGATTGGGGACATACACCCTCCTTGCCTTACTCCTGATCGCAAATATATCGGTTGGGAGTACGTACTTGCCCACCGTACAACGTTTTCCTGCTGAGAGTGCCATCGGGATAGTGTGTTGATATACATAGTAGGTATATTTCTAGCTTACAATTTCTCCCATAAGGTTTTATGACAGACCCTGTCGAACGCTTTGCTCAGATCTAAGAAGCATCCGTATACAGTAGTTTTTCGTTTCTTGTAATATTCTATTATTTGCTTAGCGGAGTATATTGCCATATTAGTAGATAATCTGTACTTAAAGCCCATCTGATTGTGTTTAGAATTGAGTTTACCTTCTATTTCAATCAGAATTAGCCTTTCAAATAGTCTTGCAATTATAGTTGCCAGGGATATTGGCCGGTAATTGCTGGAGTTGGTCATATCGGGCTTTCCTGATTTCAGGATCGGGGTTATAATGGTTTTCGTCATTGCACTCGGTAGATGGTTGTGTTTGAGGATTGCATTGAACAGAATGTTTAGTAGTTTAGGTATGTATCTACCTCCGTACCTTATGTGTTCAATACTTAAACTATCATGTCCCGGAGATTTACCGGCCTTAGTAGCTTTGATGGCCTTCATTATATTATTTTCAGAGAGGAAGACGTTTTGTCGCAGTCAGGAGCAGTCGGTGCTTCGTTTCCAGAAATATCTGCAAAGGTTCTTCTAAATGTCCTGGCGATTTCCTCCGTATTTGTGGACCCGTCAATTTGGCTGGCGATTCGAGCGTTTGGTTTGATCAGATTGTTACTTTTCTTCCAGAATTGAGCAAACTGTTTTGTGTCAAGCGATTTTACGATTTTGTCCATCTTTGTTCGGCAGAGTTTTGGCAGTGTTTGAGGGCTCTTTTAAACTCCTTCCTTTTCTGTTTTCTTTCATCCGCAATGGGGCCTTGTGATGGTCTCCCGTTTTGAATCCACGTCATCAATGCCGATCTGGATTTTTCGTATTGTTCCTTGACTTTTTGATTCCACCCGGAAATGTGACGATATGTTTTTGGTTCACTTTGATTGCTCTCCCGATAGAATACAATGTCGGCAGCCTTTCTTAGGGCTTCCACGATATCTGTGTACATATTGTCCATGCTTTGCATATGATCGCATTTATCACATGTAGACTCAGAATTACATATGGATTCGGAGTGTCTTTGATATGTTACATGGAGTAATGCTTCTGCCACAGACGTATATTCATTGATTTTCTTGTTGTTAGTCCTTCGCCATATTATATTATTAGGCTGTTTCGGGGCACTAAAGACGGTAGCAGGTAGGTTTTCAGCAGCGATTATGCAAGATGTCGGCCGGTGATCGGACCAGTCAGTATCATAGTGTAGATGCAGATTATGTATTTTGTCCTTGAGATTATTAGTGCATATACAATGATCGAGCCAGGAAGTGGTATTGTGTGCATCGCTAACATATGTATATGTGTCGTTGGGTAGTCTTTCCATATCGATACAACTGTAGTTATTTTCAGTGTAGAAAAATGATAGTTCTTTCCCAAATACAGAAGATGGGTGAGCGTTGAAATCTCCCATCACGATGGTTTCAGAGTATTCATTGTCTTGAATGATCGTATGTATTTTGGACAGGTAGTTGGTGAAGTCAACCTTACGGTTGTCCGCATGACATACCGGCATGTAGACAGTCAGTACACATATTGTCCCTCCTTTAGTGGTTATCTGAATACCAGCGATGCGGTCATCTCCACATGGTATTACGGAAGCTTGCAACTCATTCCTCCAAAGTGCCGCGACTCCTCCATAGGGTCGTCCCCTCAGCGGCCCGTTAGCTAAATCTACGGCAGATGTGCCCCATCCCTGAAAGTTTGGATGAATTTTGGATAGATTAGATGTTTCGTTTTGTAAAAGCCACGTTTCTTGCAAAAGTATTACATCGTATATATCGCACATATCTATAATGAAATTAATGTTTCTTTTAAAGCTTTTGCAGTTTATCGAGATTATTTTAATTTTGTTCCTTTCCATTGTATTTTTTTTCAATAAATTTTCGGAAAACGGTACCTGTTGGCCAAAATTCTTTGTTCATGTAGGTTTTGAAATCCTTATTCGGTATAGTCAACTTAAAGGATCCAAACTGTGTGGGGTTTCGTTGAGTAATTTTTTCCACTTGGATGTTATTCGCTGTTATTTTACTATCAATAAAGTTTCGAATATTATTCTCAGTTACACTATTGTCGAACCTCGATATGTAGAGCGTTGTTTTTAGTTCGGCTATTTTAAGTGAGTTATCCGTTGCTGTGCCTGTTATATTTCTCGATCTACGTGGTTTTCTGGTAACAGTTTTAAAGCCTTCCGTATTAGAATTCGTTGTCACTGATTTGTACGCATTTTTATCATATTGTGTGCGTATATTTTGAGCTAATTCAGGGTGTTGTACCTGTGATAGTTTCTGTTGTGCATGAGAGTTAGATGCAGCTATTTTATTCCATTGTTTAGGGGTATGCAAGAGAGGCGGCGAGTGCTGTATTATCACATTACTGCAGTGGGCATCGTCAAATTGTAATTCTTTAAGTGGCGGGCTTGGGATCGAGCGGTTCTTTTCTAGTGCTACTGGTATGGTGACCTTTAATGAATTCAAGGACGGCGATGTATTTACGTCTTGATTTCGAACATGGTTGTGATTGTTTGTTTTCAGTTCTTCCCTTAAAAGGGCCATTTCAGAGCGCAAAACTTCCAGATCGCTTTGTTTGGACATTTGCGATTGGATTGTAAAAAGTTCACCCTTTAGTCCCATGATATCTTTTAATAGACATGTTACGTCTATGTGATCGAAATTTACAGGCGGTAATTTGTGAAGATTCTGAGCCACAAAGGTTGGTAGGGCTTCATTTTCTGTTTCCTTCAGTATTTTAATAATGTCGTATAGATTCTTGCACTTCTTACCTTCGCCTTTTCTCATAATTCTGCGCCCAACTGTTTCACTGCACAGAATATCTTTCGCTGCCTCCACATCGTCTTCGGAGAAATGTGTGGAGCATATTTGCACAGCAGTTAGTTCATCTAAGACATCAATTTTATTTTGAAGAAACGTTAAAAGTTCGTTAATAATCAGTTTTTCACTTTTTTTCGTGTTATTCATGTTGTTTTCGTAAACTGTGGCGGCACATGCAATTCGATCCTGCGCCCGAGCAGACAAAATGCTGCAAAAACTACTAAAACTTGTTTAAAAACATTAGTTATTCGAGAGCAAAACAAAAACTCGACAGCTGTCATTGACAGGTTATTGTCACTATAAAGTAGCGTGTGTCGCTCTCCATAGAGAGAAAACAAATGGCCTTATATTTAAACGCCCGGGGTCTCAAAAGTTTCGTATGATCTGTAGCTATTCGAAAACGTAAAAAAAAAAGAAATTATTGTTCACTATTAGCCCGCTAAAATGGCCAGAAGTTTCGAAAAAAAATATATTTCGTGATTTGGAAAAAAAAATAAAACAAAGGGTTCATATTTTATATTTTGTACCAAACTTATTTCTCATTACATAACTCCAGTACAAAGAACCAAAAAAATTTTTTTTTAAACATATGTGATGTGTTGGTTAAAAAAATAAAAGGGGAAAATAACACTTTTTCTGGATAAAATCAGAATTCTTGTTGACTTTGAACTTTTTTTTAATTTTTGTCAGTTATACGCATTTTTTAATAGTAAACAAACGTTAAAAGGTTAGATTACTGAAAAATTTTTTTTATTAAAAATTTCAAAAAAAATGGTTTTAGGTTTGTCTTCTGATTTTCAATGCATTTTAGCGGGCTAATAACCATTTTTTAAAAAATAATTTTAAATGCAGTTCTCATTTTCTTTGCAAGACGCAACTTTTGAGACCCCGGGCGTTTCTGAATTCAAAAGTTGAAATAATTGACACACGCTACTATAAAGGTATAAAGGGGCACAAACCATGTTACACAAACCTAGCGTAGCCGCTAAACTACTTGAAAACTGGGATTTTTTTGCCGTGACGCGAGTAGGCGCTACGAAGGGGGCACTTTCTTTTCTATCACAAACCATGTTACTAATGTGTTATGTGATGAATTATCATGTGAGGAAGTATCGTGTCGGAAAGTTTTACGTTATTGATATTATTGCTTAATGGCAACACTTAATTTTATGTGGTGTAATATCTTTGGTGTTTTTCTATGACTTGTAGTGTCAGAATGCGTTCAAAATGTGTTCAAATTTCCTGTGTGTGTATAGAAAATTTGAAAGTCGTGTAATTCAGTTAATATTGCTTGCCGACGCCTAATTCTTTCAGATTCGGATTTTCCGGCTCATAATTAGTATAAAAAATAAAAAAAAATTTATCTAGGACTATCCCCCCCAAACTGAATTTTTTCCTCAAATTCTAATACACAATGCTACATTGAAATCAAAAACAATATTATTTTCAACAAAATTATTCTAAGTTGGATTCTAATAGAAGTTTTATACATAAAGGAAAGCACAATAAATTAAATTATTTATATCTTACTCCGCTTACCGGTTAATATGCAATATTTCTTATTTGAACAGTTATATTTAACTTTATGATTACGAAAAGTGAGTATTTATGTCGGGGGAGATGAAAAAATATGCATGTTATATTTTAATTTTGTTAAAATTATTTCACTTGCGCGGTACACAAACTTCCGCTACGCCATTTTTATTTTCATCACTTATGTATAATTTTATAGACAATCAATCATGAATTAATGCTGCCAATCATAGAAAAAATATTATTGCCATGTAAAATAATAATTTATTCATGTTATGAAGTGAATGCATTATTGACAAGTTTGTAGTGTATTTATAACAGAAGAACATGGAAAGAAAGATATTAGAATAATTACACATACCCGTTAGACAAACCCTGCTTACCAAACAAACCATTCAAAACCTGGGATGTATATCTAAATTATGATGACATGCAGCTTTCGTAGCTTGAACCTCAACCCACAGAGTACTAGTAATAATTCGAAGTACGTACTTTTTTGTTTTTATTTTGTGCGAGAATTTATTTTATAAGGTTGGTACTTCCTATAAATGTCATATTTGATTGTCTATCACAAGAACATGGAAAGAAAGATATTAGAATAATTACACATACCCGTTAGACAAACCCTGCTTACCAAACAAACCATTCAAAACCTGGGATGCATATCTAAATTAAAATGACATGCAGCTTTCGTAGCTTGAACCTCAACCCTCAACCCGAAGTACGTACTTTTTGTTTTTATTTTGGCGAGAATTAATTTTATAAGGTTGGTACTTCTGACAAATGTCATATTTGATTGTCTATTAATTAAAAAGAAACGCTCCGTAATATCCGTTTATCGAACTTCAACAACACGAACGTTCCATATTATCCGTGAGGTGGGCTTATTTTTACCTAAATTAATATGAGAAGAACTTACGGTAATTGTTCGGAACAAACGTCAACGGTTAATACGCACTTTTTTTTGATAAAACTTTTAGATTCTTCTTAATTACAATAAAAGACAACTATTTGCATTCGGGGAGGTTGAAAATGTTACATTTTTAATTTTATTTACGTAAATTGAAAATTTGCTTTCATACTGTCAAATCACTCTTTGCAATATTATTGTTATTTTAATATGTTGGTATTACTGATATTTCACATTGCATTGGCTGTACAAAATAACGAGTGGCTAGGAAATTAGTTATACCACGAATTTTGAACTAGGGAAGCACTAATTTGGTTAGAAACTTTGCTGGAATACAAACTAGATAAATCCTGGGATGTTTTTTTTTTAAAATTTATGTTTAACGATTTTTTTCATCAATAAAGGTAAGAGGTTAGGTTGGGTTAGTAGGTTAGGTTGGGTTAGTAGGTTAGGTTAGGTTGGGTTGGGGTTAGGTTAGGTTAGGTTAGGTTAGGTTAGGTTAGGTTAGGTTAGGATAGGTTGGGTTGGGTTAGTAGGTTAGGTTAGGTTAGATTTAATATGAGTCAAGACGTTATTTTTATGCGTTAAAAAAAGATTTTTATATTAGTTATTTTGGGTGAAATGCAGATCCCGCCAATGTGGGGGATTTTAATAAAAATGCACTTTCTAGGTGAGAAAAGTGTGGAAAAGTTGAATAAAAAAGAAATTAAGGCGCGCTCGGCAAAATTGAGGGAGATACAGCCGTTTAAAGAATGTATGAAATGACACTTCGTGAATTCATACTACGCCATTTTGTTACTATAATGTTGGTATCTCAGACTTGCTATAAACGAAGGTTGATACGATTGTAGCCAACTTTGTGTGATATATAATACGGCGCGTAATTATGAAATACAGAATTAATAATGGTCACAAACCATGTTACACAAACCTGGCGTAGCCGCTAAACTACTTGAAAACTGGGATGTTTTTCTTGCGTTGACGCGAGTAGGCGTTATAAAGGGGCACAGACCATGTTACATAAACCATGTTACACAAACCTAGCGTAGCCGTTAAACTATTTGAAAACTGGGATGTTTTTCTTGCGTTGCCGCGAGTAGGCGTTATAAAGGGGCACAAACCATGTTTAGCGTAGTCTTAGGTTAGGTTACTTTAATTTGGAAGGTTTAAAAAATCGTTGAAAAAAAGTCCGCTAGACAAATTTCATAATTACGCGCTTCATCTATCACATGACGTTGGCTACAATCGTATCAACCTTCGTTTATAGCAAGTCTGAGATACCAACATTGTAGTAACAAAATGGCGTAGTATGAGTTCACGAAGTGTCATTTCATACATTCTTTAAACGGCTGTATCTCCCTCAATTTTGCCGAGCGCGCCTTAATTTCTTTTTTATTCAACTTTTCCACACTTTTCTCATCTAGAAAGTGCATTTTTATTAAAATCCCCCACATTGGCGGGATCTGCATTCCTCCCGTTATTTTCATTCAAATTCTTTCACCTTTACATAAAGTAGGTACTATTTAATATTTTAAAAAAAAGTGAAAATCAATGGTTTCTAGCCGTAGGTTTTTTCTCTGTTTGTAATTAAGGGAATACCAACATAATAAAATGACAATAATCATTACAAATTGCATATGGTGAAGCGTTGTGTTTAAATACGAAAGCAAATTTTCAATTTACGTAACTAAAATTAAAAATGTAACATTTTCAACTTCCCCGAGTTGTCTTTTATGGTAATTAGAAGAATCTAAAGGTTTTATAAAAAAAAAGTGCGTATTAACCGTTGACGTTTGTTCCGAATATTTACCGAACTTACCAAGTAAATCATCTGTAGTCACCATGTAAGGCTGATCATCGGTTAGGAACCCATGGGACAGTTCATCTCCGCTTTCACTGTTCTCCATTTTATTTCATAAACAGACCACAAATTATTACTGAAGTAATATAGGAAATAAACCTGAAATAAAGCATTTAAAAAATATATTGAGATATGAAAATTACTATTGGAAGCGCCGCTAACTCGGCCTTCACACAGAAATTAGAAATGAAGACTTCACACAAAGGAGAAACATAATTCATTATATCACATTGGATGATATTCGTGTGTAAGTCGTTGTTCGGATTTATTCAAATGTAACATTGAACGATTTTAAACCGTACAATAAACTTTGTATAGTTCATCATACCAATGAAACTGGTAAAAAAATGTGAGGGTTCAAACGCAAGTGCATAGCAAAAAACCTCATACAAATCAGGGATTGCTCTCATGGCTCATGAATTTATAAGAAGGATAATTCATAATATTATAAAGTCGTACCTTTTATTATAAATAATAAAAAACCTGAAAACCGTGTAATATTGCAGCAACAATGAACCAAATACCAAACGTCAAATATTTGTAATTTGTATGCTTTGCTTTGCTTATTTCATACTTCATACTACTTCATAGATATTGAAGGATATACCAGTATGAAAAAAGTTCTTTTCTACGCTTCAAATATGGTTTTGTGTTTTTTTGTTTATGGTCCACGCGTCCACGCATAATAGCGCCCCCCACACGCACAGGTCCCGCGCAACTTCAGGCCGCCGCACAATGGTTTTACTAGTATGGGAGCGTCGTAAACAATTCGAAATTTCAAATTGCAGGGATAACTAAATTTGGTTTCTATATCTTGACACCACATACGAGCGCATCTTTTCCCATACCACAAAATTCAGCAAAACGTTTCGTCACTGCGAAACACGTCAGCAAAGATTGACTTCCCGAGCAGTCAGGACGTTTGTGTGTAAATGCAACGTTTATTATATAAAATTTAGGGACTGATAACTTTTTACACCGCTTGCTGGCAATTTTTTTTAACATGAATTCAATACCTTCAGGTGTGTACTAAAAACGTTAAGTTTATTTTTTTCATTTCCTAATGCGACAAATTTGGGATATTTTTTTTAAAAAACATCTCATGAATTAAAAAAAAAAATTACGAAGATTTGAGGAATACTTAAGGTTAAAGTTAGATATTCACTAATATTCAGTATGTGTGCTAATGTACTTTTGTAGCTGAACTATTTACGTATCATTTTTTTTTTTAATCTTGCAAATTTTTGCGATTCTACGGCACAGTAATTTTTACGTAATTTACTTACTGTAAAATTTGAGTACTTCATAAATATTATTTTTGTCACAGGTTCGGTTTCAAAGAATTTGTTCTTAAGACAAAGGGAGTTATTTGACATGATGATGAACTTGAAGTGTCAAAACATGGAAAAAGATTTTAATATTTGGAAAAAATATACATATATAAACCTCACCTTAAAGAGAGGTTGGATAAATTCTGTAAAAAGATCGCGGGCTTCAAATTTTGCATTAATACAAGATGGACTATTGCTCGTTGAGATGATGCTAGATTTGCGATGGAAAATAAAAAAATGACTTGAGACTCCGATTAGTTTTATATTGTACGCGATTTATCCTGAAAACGGCACGTGGTGATCGTAAACACAATTTGAATGTAGTTCAGACCGATCCAAACGCTTGAAAACCAAAGATCTTCGGAAAAGTGCACCTCTTTCTCATTTGGTGTTTGAGAAAGAGGTATACTTTTCGGTCAATCGGTAGCATCAAAATTATTAGAAGACATTATTCTAGGCGCTCATCTATTAACAGACAAGTGTACAAGATATTTTATGATTATCGCTCTTCTTAATAACAGGTGTTCATTGGAATGCGAGAGGATGCGGATAATTCTAGTATTTTTAAATCTTCAATTGTACCTACCTTTGCGATTAGTTCGCGGGAAGTCTGACAATATAAACGTAGTGTGGCAGAATCCTTGCCCATCGTCCATCAGATATTGCCGCCCGATTAAGATTATCAGAAGAGGCTCAGGAAGCTCGGAACAAAGATTTTTAAAAATATCGCGAGAACTATTCTAAAAAATGTTCTCGTGAGAAATTTTATGAAGGTGTTTTTAATTTAATGTTACTTACATCTGATCCGATTATAACTAGTAACAGGCAACCCCCAAATAAACAATTAAATCATTTTCCTAAGGAAGTTTTCGATTTAATAATTCCTCCGGATATTCATTCTTCAAATATCTTTAGCACCGACGATGATGATAATTGTTCATCGTCTGCTTCAGAATGTTGGAAAGCAAAATTAAACATTACTCGGCCTTTATTTTCACATGGATATGGACATAAATAATATCAATTTAATTTTTTTTTTTCTTTGATAAAAATGTAATAAAATCCAGAAATCGTTTATAAAATCCAGTAAAACTTACTAAAACCGAATATTATAATTTTTTTTAACCATACCGAAAAATGGGCTGTAAAATTATCCCTAAAAATGGCGTTAAGCTCCTAGGTATACATCTGGACCAAGATCTTTCTCTTAAAGCCCAAATTAATAAAACAGTAAGCGCAGGTTTTTTTCACCGGCGCCAAATCAAATCTATAAGGAGAAATATTCCGACTAAGGCCACAAAGATGCTGGTAAACTCTTTCGTCGTATCACGACTGGACTATTGCAATGGCATATATGCAAATCTACCTAAAATTAACACTGACAGACTTCAGTCCGTTTTCAATGCTGCAGCAAGACTGATAACCGGCGTTTCCAAATATTCCCACATTTCCCGACATCTGCGTGATCTTTTGATGATTGGTTTAAGTGTCCTGAGAGAATCCAATTCAAACTCTGCTGGATGGTTTTTAAAGCAACACACAACATGGCGCCGCCCTACCTGTCGGAACTGTGCATTCAAAACGATGTCAATACCAAGCAAGCAACCCTTCGATCAGCTTCTTCAACAGCCATATGTAGACTCTCAGTACCTACGCGCAATCCCAATACCAATTTCGGAGACCGGGCTTTTGCAGTGGCAGGCCCAACAGCTTGCAACAAACTCCCTTCATATTTGCGAAAGATCGACAGCAAATCTGAGTTCAGAGCAAAGCTAAAAACTCATCTTTTTTAAATTGTCATATCCAGAAAAATAACTGCATCTCTTCAGTAGTTTGTCATTACACAGTCCATAATTTACTTAGATTGTTTTTAAATATTTTTCATAACTCACACTGATAGCACGGGCAATAATCATAACAATATATGTTTGTTAATGTAAATATGTGTTTGTAAATGTAAATATGTATAATAGTCAAAATAATTATTTTTAAGACATAATATATGATAATACGTAAGTAATAATACGATTAGAGCAGTTTTGTACTCGATTATTAAAATAAGTATAGTTTTAAGTCACTAGTCATATAGGTCTTAGTTGTAAGTCATTACATTAGTTACCAATCTTAGTAATAAGCCACTTTTAATATACATGTATATGTAGATTAAATGTGTAAATAATAATAATAATAATAATAATTGGACAATTTATAGAGCGCCGTTTTTGTGAAAAATCACCTCAAGGGCGCTTTACAATTTATCATTAATCTTAGGCTCTATCTAATTTTATTATTTACAAACAGATACAGAAACATACTTACCTGTAGGACACTTCCGATAAAACACACTTTATTAAAAAGTTTATGCTTGGGGAAGATACGAATTTGCGCGTGGAGGACATTATATTCAAAACACTGGACATTGCATGACTTTACCCTTGCTACCCTCATCACTGTGGGTTCTACATTTATATTTATAAGAAGATTAATGGCAAAATTGAGTTAATGTTTATTTTGAAAGTCTGGAGAATTTTAAGAATTTGCTTTATTTTTACACACTTGGTAATTTACAATGTTGCGAGCCGTGAAGACGGGGGTGAAAGGTTATATTTATTTATTATTATTTTTTTTTATACTTATGGATATGACTGTCTGAAAAGATGAGTTTTAAGTTTAGCTCTGAATTCTGCTGAATCTGTGATCATTCTTAACTCGTGTGGCAGTCCATTCCATGCTTTAGGTCCTGACACTCCGAAAGCACGATCACCGAATTTAGTATCTGGTGTGCGCTTCGGTTCCTTCAACCTTCCGATCGCTGATGTTGCTGCTGACCTGAGGGTTGATTGTCGAGAGTTGGAATTTTCTGGGATGCACATTTCCGATAAGTAAGTCGGAGCCATTCCGTTGAGGGACTTGAATACCATCCAGCAGAGCTTAAACTGGATTCTCTCGGGACACTTGAGCCAGTGAAGGTTTTTGAGATGCTCAGAAATATGGGAATATTTTGATACGCCGGTGATGAGTCTTGCCGCAGCGTTGAACACAGATTGTAATTTGTTGATTTGATACTTTGGGAGACTAACATATATTCCGTTGCAATAATCTAGACGTGAAACAACATACGAATTGACTAGTAATTTAGTTGCCTCTGTTGTCAAGTTTCTCCGTACTGCTTTAATTTGCCTTAATTGAAAGAACCCCGTGCTTACAGTTCTGTTCACTTGAGTTTTAAGGGAAAAATCAGCGTCCAGATTGACGCCTAGTAGTTTTATGCATGTCTTTGGTGTGATGTCACTTCCTGAAATGGTTATTGGGGAGTTATCAATGATACACTGGCGTCTACTTGTGGCTGTCCAGAGAAACTCAGTCTTTGCAGGATTCAGTTTCAATCTATTTGAGGTCATCCAGCGAGTGATTGCTTCTAGACACTCGGTTATTCGAGTTTTAAGACTGTCTATTTCCTCTGGTAGGCAGTAGAAGTAGACTTGCTGGTCATCAGCGTAGCAGTGAGATAGAAGACCAAATGATTCGATAATTTTAGCGACATCATTTGTGAAGAGGATGAAGAGAAGTGGGCCCAGAACAGACCCCTGGGGAACTCCAGATGAAAGGGTTGCATATTTTGATTGGTTTTTTCCCACTTTTACGGCTTGTACGCGGTTGACCAAGTAAGATATCAGCCAGTCCTTTACACCGCAGTTTAAACCAAAGGATTCTTCTAATCGTTTTATAAGGAAATCATGGTCAATCGTGTCAAAAGCGGCACTCATGTCTAAGACTGAAAGGAGTGCCAGTTTACCCGACTCAATAGCAAGCGTTATATCCGACAAAACACGTAGTAATCCAGTTTCCGTTGAGTGAAACCTTCTATATGCGGATTGGTATTTAGTCAGCAGTTCATTTGAGTTTAACCTTTCAAAGGCCAGGAACGCGCCCGCGCGCGAGACTGGAATTTCAAAAAAGAATATTAATTCAAATAATTTGGATGCGATTTTAAATTTTTTGTATAAAGAAACTGTACCAAGGAAAAAGTCAGAATAGCTTCCTCCATTCTTGTTCTTAAGGTAATTTCCAAAAATTTTTCCAAAAAACCCTGGCCCTTGACAGGTTAAGTGACATATTATCTGTGAAGCAGTGATTTTTTCTAGGATTTTGGATATTAATGGAAGATTTGAAACTGGTCGGTAATTTGAAAGATCTTCAGCGTCCAATTGCGGTTTTTTTATTAATGGAGTTACGACGGCTGATTTAAGGGGTTTTGGGAATTCACCCATGCTAAGTGACTTATTGAAAAGACAAACCAGAAAGGGAGAAATCTCATTGCAACACTTCTTTAATAACCAAGTTGGAATAGGGTCAAGTGAGCATTGCTTGTTCGGTGAAGTGAGTATTAACTTCCTAACTTCTTCAAGGGATGTAGGTTTGAAGGCAGAAAAGTTTCCGCTATTGCATTTAGTAAAAGATGGTGGTGAGGCGGAGGCTGTTTGGGCGCGTATTGACTTGATTTTATTGAGAAAAAAATTAGAGAAGATTTCCGGAGCTATGTCAGTTGTATTTTGTGCACGGACGTCGGCCCCGACTATCTTTATCGAGTTCCACAGACTTCGCGGGTTTTGACGCTCTGAGTCGAATGTATTGTAAAGCGCTCTTGAGGTGATTTTCTCACGAAAATGGCGCTATAGAAATCATCCAACAATTATTATTATTATTCGAAGCGACCACCCACACTTCCGACATTCCCACGCCACTTCAGGCCGCCGCGTAGAAAAGTAATCACCGATAGGTATTAGTTCATTCATGATAGTGAGACGTTTCTGCGCGGCGGTCTGAAGTGGCGCGGGACTCGGTCACTCCGAAGTGTGCGTGTGGGAGATGCTTTTGTCCCGGGCAAATTTTGATATGTTTTATGCAATCGAAAAACAGCTGTTTTATATAGATAGTTTACATTTTTATCTATGGTTTTGACAACCACAGAATATTTTCCGCCTGCTCAATGGCGTTTCGGTGTCTTGTTGTACATTTTTGGCGGATTTGCGCAGTATTATTTTTTTAAAATTAAAGTAGTGTTGCAAAATATTCTTTAATTTTTGCTGCGATCCATATTACCTAGACTAAGAAGCACAATACAAAATGGGGGTCCCAAAATTCTTTCGTTACATCAGCGAGCGGTATCCCTGCTTGAGCGAGTTGATAAAGGCAGATCAGGTAATTTATTTGCACAAAAATATACTGGCCAAATATTTTTAAGTAAATAGTTTATTTTTCAGATAAATTTTCGTGTTTCTGAACATACATATCATTACAAAAAACACTTAAAAGATACCATAAGCCTATAAAATAATTGTTGTACTAAGGTGTAACAAATATATTTTTATTGTTATTGCACAAGCTTGCACAATATTTTTGATAGCGTTTTAGATATGTTTATCATTTTTGTCAAGTCGTGTCATATCATAATCAGGTATATATTTATGATTTACAATTAAAATTGTTTGTCACCAAAATTATGACAGTGGGTAAGTTATGAAAAATGGGAATCCCAATTCAAATGTTTTTGTCTGAATATGGGACCAAAATATTTTGAAATTGTGGTAAAACACTCAAAAAATAATGTATAAATTTTTTCGATATCATTGGACATTTTAATTTATGGATAAGCCGCCGCATTTTTATGCACAGATTACCGAAATTATACTTCATTTCAACAATTATTACAAGAAACAACTAGGTATTTACGAACCCAAAATAGGTTATTAGGTTCTTAGTTTAGGTAAATTGAGTAATTCATGCGATTTTAGTTTGAAACGAAACTTTGCAAATGTCAAATCCATACAAAAAAACATGGCCGTAATGGAGATAGTGATTTTTAAACTTGGAAATCGAATTTTAATGCATATTTTTTAGTCTTTTCCGACCGAAACCGATGATTCTTGTGGTAATTAAGTTTAAAAGTATCAGCATAGGGAGTGTGGCGAACCCATCGCTCAGGGAGTGGAAACAAACCTGCTATAGCCATCCCAAACCAAGGTGTGAGCTACCGTGCTCAGGCTGAATGTCCTGGGGAACAGTGTCACCAACGGTGCCTCCGAGAAACAAGGTCGCATCTCGGAGTATTTAGACCTCACTCCAGCACTCGGGGCTCTGCTGGAGTGGACCTTCTATTTCCCTGGTAACTTGTGGGACAAAAAAATGACCATTCGAAACTAGGGGCCTTTTGGGAACCTAGGAGTGCTGAGGTCAGCTCTGTGGATTTCCTTCTTGGGGCCGTAGGAGGAACCAAGAGGAGAAACCATGAAGACCTGAGCTGAGGCCACCTCCATGAACTCTTCCCTTGTGGGGCCTTCAAGGAACCAAGGGGAAGGGCACGCTTCCAGCGCGGGGCCTTTGTGGAACCAAAGAGGAGTGAAGTGGAGAGATGTCCTCTTCCCATGTGGGGCCTTCGAGGAACCATGTAGGAGTGAAGAGGAGAAATGAGGCCATTTTGGTGAACTCTTCCTCTCTGGGGCCTTTAAGGAACCAAGGAGGAGAGATGAAGTTCTCTTCCCTCCTGGGGCCCTCAGGGAACCAAGGTGGAGTGGACTCTTCCCTTGTGGGACCTTTAGGGAACCAAGGAGAGGTGGACTCTCCGTCGTGGAGCCTTTGGGGAACTAAGGAGTGGAGAGGAGAGATGAAGCCCTCTTCCATCGTGGGGCCTTCAGGGACCCAAGGAGAAGTGAAGAGGGGAAATGAGACCTGGGAAGACACATTGTCGAACCAGAAGATATAGCTTCATTTCCAATGACAATCCTGGTGAACTTTATAAAAGGGACTGGGTTACTGTCAAAGGAATGAGGTAAAATGAGAGATAGTACAATGGGTCTATGGCCTAAGTGCTCACGGGAACTATATATATTATGTAAACTGTCTCCGATTATTTAAAAAAAAAAGTTTAAAAGCAGTTTTAAAGTGTAGCAGCATGCGACGGCTTGTCCATACTCTTACCCAAATATTTTTTATGGGGCCGATAGACTAAGCTATAAAAGTACCAGCACTGTTTAGCTTGGCCTATTTCAGTATATCGCTCGACATACCTTCCCAATGAGAAGGTACGGCTAGCAATATGCCGAAATACGCCAAGCCAAATAAAGCTGGCGCTTTTATAGCCGAGATTGTCCCTAGCAAAATACTATAAAACTTTTTGCATGCGGGGTGATGGAAAATACTTAATTTAAAAATGTTCTTTTTTATAAATTAATAACTTTACAATGAAAAAAACTTTCCTAAAAATCTATTTCTTAATATAAAATATCACGAATACTAACATACCAACATGTCAATATGGCAGTCGTCCCATAGAAAAGCAAATTTTCAGATGAGAGATATCTAACTTTTAATAATGTACGATCACTCTGGGAAAATCTGGGCCTCCTGTTATTATAACGGCATGTGATGTTTTGGGACAACTTGGGTCTCCCATGATTAGACGGGTTAGTTAGATTATTCTTGGTTCAACAAAATATTTTAGGGAGTCATCTGATACATCAAAATTAGCATTAGAAATGAGTTCTACAACATGTTAATGGTTTCCGCTCTCTTTTACAAAATACAAAAGGGAATATTCGACAATTTTGGTGACAAATCTGTCTTTCTTCAATGTTTTGAATAAGCCATCCAAAATTAGAATCCAATTTTTTGTTTGTTTAAAACCCGTCTGCTTGTTTAGGAATAAATACATCCCAAAACACGTAATTGCATTATACTTTCATAAGACCAAAAACGTCCCGAGGGACCTTACATTTTAAAAGCTATATATTTCTCTTCCTCTCATGCAAACATATGTATTTTTATTTTAACCAGAAAGAGGACGTTATAATGCTTCTTATTGTCTTTAAATATGAAAGCTATCTTGCATAGGTATTTTACAATCTCGATTCAAAGTGACGGTTTCAGAATTTACGGGAGAAATCGAGGTATCTGGAATGTGAGGTGCGAATATATTGAACCAAGCAGACGGGTTAAAAATATCAGTACGTTGAAGAAATTAAGGTTTGTGTTCGTTTCAGGTTTCAGATTTTGACAATCTCTACCTGGACATGAATGGTATCATCCATATGTGTTCACATCCTGACGATAACAATCCACACTTCCGTATCACCGAGGAGAAGATATTTGCGGAGATCTTCCACTACATCGCCTATCTCTTCCAACTCATTGGCCCCAAGAAGGTCTTCTTCATGGCTGTTGATGGAGTGGCTCCCAGGGCCAAGATGAACCAGCAGAGGGGAAGGAGGTACATATTCTCTGCATTTCTTTAACCCCTATTGGGCGGCTGGCTACATTTGCGAATGTTCCCTAGAAACGGCGTGAATTTTCGGTTTTGCAACTTATGTATTAAAATTCTAATAACTCTGCAATCTGACGATTTAAAGTTTTGAAAAAAATTGTGTAATACAAATAATTGTTTGATGTACAGTTAAAAATAATAACAATACAATTTTGAGTAGAGGTCAACTAATAAATAAATAAATAAATAAATAAACTTGTAATTACCACAAAAAATGTAGCCTTCCCGCAAATAATCAGTCATAGAATAGTAATGGTATAGTTTATCGTAAAACTTAATTAGTATATGTCATAAATGTACTTTTCCACATAATGTTATAATAAATTAAAACTTTTTTTTCAACGAATATACGTAAACAAATGATTTTTTTAGTCACTATAAGAAATTGCCCTTCTCAGTCACACACATTCAAGTTACTCTGCGTCGGCATTGAACACGGTGACCACGCGTTAGTTTTGTGGGACCGGGCGTGTATTATCAATTAAAAGTTTTGTAGTGCGTGATATATTTCAAAACATTTTGTAGGGCATAAAGCAACTTCACAGTCACTACACCAATGACGAGTCGGAACTCGTTTTTTTGGCTCTCACATAGTGTTTTTACAAACATAACATCGCCGGTATGATGTTTGTCGCTTTGAGTTGACAGTTAGCATTTTAAAATTAAACTGTAACCATTTCTCCACGCAGGCAAAAAACTCTGTCCATCTATTTCTGCCGGGGGATTAATTTCTAATAAATCAGAATCCTCAATTTCACCGTCACTTATTTCTGGAGGATCATATGGATCCTCTAAATTGTCCACTCTATACTCATCATCGTCACTCATAGAAAAATCTGAATCAATGTTTAAAACATATCATTCTACTCTTCCTCTTCCATTGTTGAAACAGTAAAATTGAGATCAAAAACAATAACATAAATATAAAAATTCCCGTAACAAAATACGACTAAGTCCACCAAATCTTAATGTTTATAATATAACACCAAGAAGTCATAAGCAATCTCCAGTTACCGGCGCCTCGAAACGATCAAAACTAATGGATACCCTACAATATAAACAAACACACTACAAACGCGTGAACCGACAGGCGATCACGGCGCGACCAGTACACAGGCATGCTGTAACGTAACTGTGTGAGTGGCATATCTTCCGATAGGAGATTTCTGTGAGATGAGATGTTACAAAAACAGCTCGGAAATTAAAAACTCTCAAGTAAAGTTAATATATTTTTTATGAGGTAGATAAATCATCAGGCTAATGAAAAATCCCCTTTCTTTTGTCTTTGATCAGTAAATAAACGTTACAAATAATAATTAAAGTGACTCACGCTCCGTGGCTACGAATGTAGCCATCCGTCAGCTGGGACCGAATTATCCGGGCTGCAAATGTAGCCAGCCGCCCAAAAGGGGTTAATACATGTTACCTTGTGTTGACTTGTGAGGCATTCATTCTTACTTTGATGATCACCATTGTTAAATCGATAAGCATACAATTGTGATTACGATTAAGAAATCAATAAACAAACAATGCTTAAGACCCCTGCCACACAGCTAGAAAATTTAAAAGATCATCGCACGCCAAATAACGCTCTCCATACAATCCCTTCAGACCTGTCACACCGAAGCGGTTTATATGCAGATCAACCATAGACAATACAGGTCTTACGCCGTAACCGCTCCTGACGCGATATGTGAAAAGTTATGCGATGCCCTCTCCTCCGAAAGCAGGAGAGTGGGTCATTTTAATTACGGAGCTGCCTAAACGGGCAGATGACAGCTGTTAAGTTGATTGATTTAGTACAAAGCATTTCATGGCGCTCCCTAATTCATCTGACCCCCTCTCCTCCATAGGAAGAAATATTTGATAGCGTCGTGTGATGGTACAACACATAAGCGCTCGCGGTTCAACAGATATCTGCTCGCGCTTTTATAGCTATGTATGTCAGTTGCATTAACGATTTTATATCGAGAGGCATATCATTATGTATTGGTATTTTGTCTGTATACATTTTGTTTTGTTTATCAAAGAAAAAAATAATTATCATATCATAAATTTGCAATACCATTACACAAAATATTCATCAAAAGTCTGAACGATGGAATATTTCCGGATCTGTGGAAGGTTGCCCATGTAATTCCGATCCACAAATCTGGCAGTAAAAATGATGTAACTAACTACCGTCCTATCAGCCTTTTATCTTGTTTTGGCAAAATATTCGAGTCCATTGTATATAAAACCATTTTTAACCATGTTACACATATACTTAGTCCTTTCCAACATGGCTTTGTAGCTAAAAGATCTACAAATACTAATTTACTCGAGTATATGGACTTTCTGTGTAAATCAATGAATAATAAAACACAAGTAGATGCCGTGTACACCGAATTCAGTAAGGCCTTTGACAAAGTTAGTCACTCTATCTTAATGAATAAACTCGATAAAATCGGCATTCACGGAAACCTGCTTCGTTGGTTAGAATCATATTAGTACATAGAAGTCAATTAGTTACTGTTAACGGATTTAACTCTTCCCCAATATTAGTTACGTCAGGCGTACCACAAGGATCTCACCTTGGACCCTTACTTTTCTTAATCTTTATTAACAACCTTACATATAAACTCCGCTGTAATTTTTCTCTATATACTGATGACCTCAAATTATGTAAAGCAATTAAATCTATGAAAGATTGTGAACTCTTACCACAAGACCTTAACACAATATCTACCTGGTGTGTTGACAATGAAATGGAACTGAATATAGCTAAGTGCAAAGTTATAAACTTCACCAAGAACACCAAAAAAATTCTCTATTCATATAGCATATGTGGTTACAATCTGGAAACAGTTGAATCAATAAAAGATTTAGGAATTATATTTGACAACAAACTAACATTCAACCAACCAGTGGCGGTTCCCCATAAGGGAGTCCCCACCAGTTATTCCAGAAACATACCAAGAAAAAATTGATAATTCTTTGTGTTCACAAAAAATAATTAATGCGTTCTCAACATAAAAGTGTCATTGCGCTTAGAAATATAATCTAAAAAATTAATTTGGATAAATTTTAGGTTCGAAATTTGAAATATTTCCGCGAACAAACGTGCGACCGCTCTCCTTTCTTCCAAAGCATACTGTAACAGACGTATCAAGCCTTTACAAGACTGTAAAATAAGGGGCACCGGTCTTGTGCACGCCTTCCACTAGCTCACGCTGATGATGGTGATATTTGTTGGCTGGCCTCCCTACATCCAGTGGTATAGGTCCTGGATGCGCCTAGTTTCTGCCTGAGCGGTGCCTTGGCAGTGCCCCGAGTCAGGGCCGACTGCAGCGGTAGGCACCGGGTTCCCGTTCAGGCAGAACTTCGGCAGGAGGCAGCAGCTGGCAGCAGGTCGCAGACTTCCAGAGGTAGGTGTCTGGACCACTTGTAGAGTAAATAAAATACTTGTTTGAATGTTGAAGAATAACTTATATTTTATTTTTGAAAAAATCGACATATTTATTGGGTTAATTGAACCCGACGGCGATCGGACATTGTTTTATAAAAAATGTGGAGGGGATTCTGGCCTCCTTGGTGGCTAAATAATGGCCCTTGTTGGGGCCGCAATATTGAAGAATGCGGGCTCTTGTTGTCCCTAGCAGCGTAGCCGGCCAAGGAGTGACTCCGGTTGGCTTCTTCTGGATGCCTTGTAGGGCTTTAGATTTGCCCTTGTGGGCTTTATGTTTGCCTTTGTGGGCCTTGTAGGCTTCGCGGGCTAAGTAATAATAAAAAATTAGGCAAGGCCGTCCGTCTTCCTGGCGGAGGAGGAGGAGGCGAAAAGGCCGTCCGTCTTCTTGGCGGAGGAGGAGGAGGCGAAAAGGCCGTCCGTCTTCTTGGCGGAGGAGGAGGAGGCGAAAAGGCCGTCCGTCTTCTTGGCGGAGGAGGAGGAGGCGAAAAGGCCGTCCGTCTTCTTGGCGGAGGAGGAGGAGGCAAAAAGGCCGTCCGTCTTCTTGGCGGAGGAGGAGGAGCAGCCTGCTTGCCTGTTGGTGGCAAGCAGACTCTCTTCCTAGTGAAAAAGGAGGCAAGGTTGCCAGAGCAGACTTGCTCTTCCTTGGCAGCGAAGCCGGTCTGGGCAAACCCTTGTTGCTCCTGGCGGTGGAGCCGAAAAAATGGCCCTTTTTAGGGCCGCAAAAATAAAAGGGAGGCAAGGCAGCCATAGCAGACTTGCTCTTCTTTGGCAGCGAAGCCGCAATACAGGCCCTGACCGGGGCCGCAAACTTTTGCTCCGGGCCAGGATGACGGCCCTTCATGGGGCCGCAAACTGGTTGCTCCGGGCCAGGATGACGGCCCTTCATGGGGCCGCAAACTGGTTGCTCCGGGCTAGGATGACGGCCCTTCATGGGGCCGCAAACTGGTTGCTCCGGGCCAGGATGACGGCCCTTCATGGGGCCGCAAACTGGTTGCTCCGGGCCAGGATAACGGCCCTTCATGGGGCCGCAAACAATAAATAAAAAGGAGGCGGAAAAATAATGACAATTTGTTAGAAAATGTCTCCCGGTGGCAACCTGGCACGCAAGCTTTATTTGGTTGCACCGGGGCATTGTACATAAAGACATAAAGAAATTGTAAGAATAAAAATTAGAAAAGAGGGTGTGCAACACGTCCGTTACACTCCCCCCGTGCTGCTTGTCTGCACTAGTCATCAGGACGTGTCGAACGATGAGTAGGCGAAGCTGCATAGGCGGGAACAACAGGATCCCAGCGGGCGTCACGGCAGGTCGGGTGTAGACTGCGGGGCTCGTCTGGATTCGGGCTGTCCTCTCTCGGCCATCTGCGGCGGGGGTGTCGTCCAGGACTCGGCCGTGTGGTCGGCTGATGTGGAGCATCACGGGGTCCATGACAGCCAGCAAATTTTTCTTTTCGCTGGGGTTGATTGGCTCCCCCCGTGTGAAGAGCGCCACTTCTTTGATGGTGGCATTGCTGGGGCAGGGTGGGCTCGTCTTCGCTGCGCCGATAACAGGTATCACGAATGTGGTAGTGATACTGCTGGGGCAGGGCGGGCTCGTCGTCGCTGCGCCGATAACAAGCATCACGAACGTGGTAGTGATACTGCTGGGGCAGGGCGGGCTCGTCTTCGCTGCACCGATGAGGAAAACCACTGTTATGACAGCGGAATGTGGTTGGTCATCCATCTGGGCCAGTGCTTGGTATCTCTGTTCGCGCAGAGGTACGGATCCAGCAGATGCTCTCTGCTGATCGGCTGACTGTGCAGAGCTGGCTGTCCGGTGGAGCCCGGGTGAGGGCGGCCCGGGGCCAGAAGGTCCAGGTGGCAACAAATCCCACTGCTCTAGCAGCGGTGCGGATCCGGCAGATGCTCTCTGCTGGTCGGCTGGCTGCCTTTGATAAAGCAGGGGTAGGGGCGGTCCGGGGCCAGAAGGTCCAGACGGTAGTGAGTACAACTGCTCCGGCAGTGGTGCGGATCCGGCAGGGTCCGGGGTCACGAAACTGGCCCTTCTCGGGGCCGCAAAACTGGCCCTTAATGGGGCCGCAAAACTGGCTCTTCCTGGGTTGTAGGAAGGGGGCGGCGGCGGAGGGTCTTCAGGCCCTAGCTGCGCCAGTGATGCATATGGTCCAACGGGCTTCTCCGGTGCGGCTTCACGTTGCCTCTTGTCGAGCAGAGGTACGGGCGGCACGGGGCCGGATGGTCCAGGCTGCATCCAAATTCCCTGGAGTCGCCAAGGTTCTCCTTGGTCCGGAACTGAGCGTTCGGTTGGCTCCAGGACTGCACCAGCTTGGGCAGGCTCTGCTGCTGCTGGTGGTGCATACCTCTGGTCCACCAGAGGTACAGGTTCGGCAGGCTCTTCACGTACGGCTTCTCGGTACCTCTGTTCGAGCGGAGGTACGGGCGGTACGGGGCCGGCGGGACCAGGTTGGGCAGGAGCTGCTGCTGCTGCTGGTAGTCGGTACTGCTGTTTGTGCAGCGGTACTGGCTGTGATGGCCCAGGTGGTGTCCACTGGGCGTGTGATGATGGTCCCTCAACGTTGTAGTAAGGGGGCGGCGGCAGGGGGCCTCCAGGCCCTGGCTGCGCCGGCAAGGCGTACCTCTGGTCCACCAGAGGTACAGGTCCAACGGGCGTCTCTCGTACGGCGGTACGCGGCCTCTGGTCCACCAGAGGTGCGGGCGGTACGGGGCCGGAAGGTCCGTGCTGCATCCATCCTTGACCCTCATTGTGATGAGGGGGCGGCGGCGGAGGGCTCTCCCCTGGCTGCGCCGGTGAGGCGTACCTCTGGTCCACCAGAGGCACAGGTCCGACAGGCATCTCTCGTACGGCGGTACGCGGCCTCTGGTCCACCAGAGGTGCGGGCGGTACGGGGCCGGAAGGTCCAGGCGGCGTCCATCTTGGACTGCCATAATGAGGGGGCGGCGGCGGAGGGTCTTCAGGCCCTAGCTGCGCCAGTGAGGCGTACCTCTGGTTCACCAGAGGCACAGGTCCGACAGGCATCTCTCGTACGGCGGTACGCGGCCTCTGGTCCACCAGAGGTGCGGGCGGTACGGGGCCGGAAGGTCCAGGCGGCATCCATATTGGACTGCCTTTGTAGTAAAGGGGCTGCGGCAGGGGGCCTTCAGGCCCTGGCTGCGCCAGCGAGGCGTACCTCTGGTCCACCAGAGGCACAGGTCCAACGGGCATCTCACGTACGGCGGTACGCGGCCTCTGGTCCACCAGAGGTGCGGGCGGTACGGGGCCGGAAGGTCCAGGCGGCGTCCATCTTGGACTGCCATAATGAGGGGGCGGCGGCGGAGGGTCTTCAGGCCCTAGCTGCGCCAGTGAGGCGTACCTCTGGTCCACCAGAGGCACAGGTCCGACAGGCATCTCTCGTACGGCGGTACGCGGCCTCTGGTCCACCAGAGGTGCGGGCGGTACGGGGCCGGCAGGACCAGGTGGCATCCATGTTGGACTGCCTTGGCTGCTTGGCTGCGGGGCTCGGCTATCTCGTGCCGGCCCTGAAGCATGACGAGGCTGCATCCATGTTGAGTCATGGCTGCTTGGCTGCGGGGCTTGGCTATCGCGTGCCAACCCTGAAGCGTCGTGTTGTGGCAACCCTGTAGCAGCATGCGGTAGAGCGGGCCCTGTCGCACTTTTTTGTGCCGGCCCTTTTGCTCCACGCGGTGTCAGTCCTGCAGGATGAGGTAGAGCGGGCCCCGTCGCACTTTTTTGTGCCGGCCCTTTTGCTCCCGCTGACCGCTCTCCTTTCTTCCAAAGCATACTGTAACAGACGTATCAAGCCTTTACAAGACTGTAAAATAAGGGGCACCGGTCTTGTGCACGCCTTCCACTAGCTCACGCTGATGATGGTGATATTTGTTGGCTGGCCTCCCTACATCCAGTGGTATAGGTCCTGGATGCGCCTAGTTTCTACCTGAGCGGTGCCTTGGCAGTGCCCCGAGTCAGGGCCGACTGCAGCGGTAGGCACCGGGTTCCCGTTCAGGCAGAACTTCGGCAGGAGGCAGCAGCTGGCAGCAGGTCGCAGACTTCCAGAGGTAGGTGTCTGGACCACTTGTAGAGTAAATAAAATACTTGTTTGAATGTTGAAGAATAACTTATATTTTATTTTTGAAAAAATCGACATATTTATTGGGTTAATTGAACCCGACGGCGATCGGACATTGTTTTATAAAAAATGTGGAGGGGATTCTGGCCTCCTTGGTGGCTAAATAATGGCCCTTGTTGGGGCCGCAATATTGAAGAATGCGGGCTCTTGTTGTCCCTAGCAGCGTAGCCGGCCAAGGAGTGACTCCGGTTGGCTTCTTCTGGATGCCTTGTAGGGCTTTAGATTTGCCCTTGTGGGCTTTATGTTTGCCTTTGTGGGCCTTGTAGGCTTCGCGGGCTAAGTAATAATAAAAAATTAGGCAAGGCCGTCCGTCTTCCTGGCGGAGGAGGAGGAGGCGAAAAGGCCGTCCGTCTTCTTGGCGGAGGAGGAGGAGGCGAAAAGGCCGTCCGTCTTCTTGGCGGAGGAGGAGGAGGCGAAAAGGCCGTCCGTCTTCTTGGCGGAGGAGGAGGAGGCGAAAAGGCCGTCCGTCTTCTTGGCGGAGGAGGAGGAGGCGAAAAGGCCGTCCGTCTTCTTGGCGGAGGAGGAGGAGGCAAAAAGGCCGTCCGTCTTCTTGGCGGAGGAGGAGGAGCAGCCTGCTTGCCTGTTGGTGGCAAGCAGACTCTCTTCCTAGTGAAAAAGGAGGCAAGGTTGCCAGAGCAGACTTGCTCTTCCTTGGCAGCGAAGCCGGTCTGGGCAAACCCTTGTTGCTCCTAGCGGTGGAGCCGAAAAAATGGCCCTTTTTAGGGCCGCAAAAATAAAAGGGAGGCAAGGCAGCCATAGCAGACTTGCTCTTCTTTGGCAGCGAAGCCGCAATACAGGCCCTGACCGGGGCCGCAAACTTTTGCTCCGGGCCAGGATGACGGCCCTTCATGGGGCCGCAAACTGGTTGCTCCGGGCCAGGATGACGGCCCTTCATGGGGCCGCAAACTGGTTGCTCCGGGCTAGGATGACGGCCCTTCATGGGGCCGCAAACTGGTTGCTCCGGGCCAGGATGACGGCCCTTCATGGGGCCGCAAACTGGTTGCTCCGGGCCAGGATAACGGCCCTTCATGGGGCCGCAAACAATAAATAAAAAGGAGGCGGAAAAATAATGACAATTTGTTAGAAAATGTCTCCCGGTGGCAACCTGGCACGCAAGCTTTATTTGGTTGCACCGGGGCATTGTACATAAAGACATAAAGAAATTGTAAGAATAAAAATTAGAAAAGAGGGTGTGCAACACGTCCGTTACACATACAACTAAACTAAACTAATACTAACGCGAAACGCGACCGGCCGGCCAGTCGGCCACTTCGGACGTTCGGACTCGACTCGACGCATAGGTACTAGATTCTAGCGCCCGCTTGACTGTGCGCACTGACTACTGCGCAGTTAGGGGACAACTCGGCGATCTATTCCTTCTAAAATGAAGTTTTTGCGCTCGCTGAATATTTTTGTATGTGATTTTATGGATCCGCGCATGCGCACTTGAACATCTATACCATAATCGCGGGGACCGGTTCAAGAATCCCCCTGTGAAGATTGTGAATATTATGCACGGGCCGGAATTCACGTTAGGCGTTTTATAATCGTATTTGACGTTTAGTAAATAGTAATATTGTTATTGATTGATCGGATTATTTCTATAGCCCCGTTCTCGTGGTAAATACGTATCAAAGGTAATTTAAACGAAAGTGCCGATGATTATCTTGTGTATTTTTATTAAACTTAATATTTATGTATGTAGGTACGTAGTTGGTGTTCCTGGTTAGGTGCGTGACTTATCCTCTGATCTATTTTACTTTATATACTTTATATACTTGTTATACTTTTGGTAAGAAATAAAAAATCTATAAAAAGAATTAATGAAGTCGACTTTTAACTGAAAATTATATTCTAAGTATAGATACTTTTTGGTGGTGATACGGTGTACTCAAGCTAAGTATAAGATTTAAAACTAATTTTAATCTTATATATTTTAAACACTTATCGGAAAGTTTGACAAAACACGAAAATTCGTGGGAGCACGTGACAAATGCAATAACTCACTTTTTTGGTAAAACACAACATTAAAAAAACATGAAAATGTCTACACAAAAAATGACCGTCCCTACTACAAAAAATGTGCTCGAGCCGCCACTGCAACCAACATATTGAATACATTGTGAGTAAATCAAATAAATTACTTGGTTTTATTGTAAGATCAACCAAACTGTTTAAGAATTCTAATAGCCTAATAATTCTATTCAATTCCTTAATCCGAAGTGTTCTTGAGTACGGGTCAACAGTCTGGAATCCACATTATATTACACAGGTATCTAGGCTCGAATCAGTCCAAAGAAAATTTACACGGATTTTGTCTTACCGATCATGTGTCTATCATCTTCTAGACGGGTACGAACAAAGACTTAAATATTTCAAATTAGAGAGTCTGGTTAAAAGACGTAACATAAATGACCTCTTAATGCTTTATAAAATTGTGAATAATCGTGTAGACAGTAACTTAGTCAATCAAATCAAGTTATACGCCAGGCCCAAATCTACAAGAACCCTTAAGGGAACGTACCCATACTACGTGACACGTTTAGGGGGGGGGGGGGGTCTTCAAAATGTCACGCTCCATACAAATGAGCGGCGGGTTGCTTAGGATTTTGGTCACCGGGGGGGGGGGGGGGGGGGGGGGTTAAAAATTGCAAAAAGTTGGTCACGTAGTATGGGTACGTTCCCTAACATATTTTGGACCGAAATTTTTACGAATAATACTGGATATTTTAATCCAATGTCTAGAATGTCTCGATCATACAACGATCTTGTTAAGATACACAGTTTCATAGATATTTTTGTAAATAGTTTAACATGTTTCAAAAAATATCTCCACAATTTGAGCACTTAAAAAAAAAAAATTGGTTGTTTTATTACTTTTCAGTAAATACTTTGTTATAAATATTTATTTATTTTTATTTATTTATTTAAAATTTACGGCACAAAGTGCCATTTACAAACATGTATTATTATTATATTTAAACAGTCATAGTACAGTGAAGAAAGATTGTTTTTTTTTAAATTTCTTATAATAAGAGAAAAAATTACGAACAACTAATGAAAACTTCAAAAGGATACAGTGAAATAAAAAGAATAACTTGTTATGAAGTAACCTCGTTACAATACGTAAGGCTGAAATGTTTGATAAGTAGAGCCTTGTATTTTAATAAGGAAATATGGAAAATATCAGCAACATTGGCATAAAAATTACCAATGGTGAGTATTCTATTTATAACAGAATTAGATCCAGCGACAGACGTATAATTGTCACAATAATACATACTAGGGAACCTTGATCTAATGGTAGGTACATGAAAGTGAATCAACTTTAATATATCAGGGCTATCCAACTGATGATTTACAATTTTGTATAAAAATATGAGATCAAAAATTTTTCTTCTGTCACTTAACTTCGACAATTTCAATGAGTGTAATAAAAAGTCATAATTTATTGATTCTAAAGGGATTCCAAGTCGAAAATTAATACACCTCAAAAACTTGCGTTGAACTTTTTCAATGATATTAATGTGATTATTAAAGACAGGTGAACAAATTGTAGAGTTATATTCTAGAATGCTTCTAACTAGAGATGTGAACAGAATTTTTAATGTGTGAATATTTTTAAAATCTTTGGAAATCCTTAAAATAAAACCTAACATTTTCATAGCCCTGTTGGCTATAGAAGTTACATGAGATACAAAGCAAAGTTTCTGGTCAAAAATGATGCCTAGGTCAAGTATTTCGACTACAGAGATTAAGTCTACATTACAGAGTGCATAATTATATATTAATGGGCGTTTAATTTTGTAGAACCTCATAACTTGGCATTTGTTAATATTTAGCTGAAGTTTATTACCTGAACACCATTTGAAAAAACTATTGAGATTCTCTTGCAAGATTATACAATCGTGCACATCATTAATGACTTTAAACAGTTTCATATTGTCGGCAAAGAGTAAAACTTCGACATCATGGAAAATGCTAGTAACGTCGTTGATGAATAGGATAAATAATAAAGGTCCCAGGTGAGAACCTTGCGGCACACCGCTGGTAGCAATAAATTCGTAGGATAAACAGTCATTGATCTTTACAAAGAGTGACCTATCAGATAAGTAGCTGATCAACCAAGCCAAAAAATTACCACTTATCCCTAATTTTTTTAGTTTATTTATTAATATTTTGTGGCAGTTTATTTATTAATATTGTATACTTGTTATTATTGTGTATTTCAATTTTATATTTAGGTTTTCAAGTTATGTATAAATAATACTTGCATTGTTTTTCATGAGTTTTCTTATGCTAAAATGCA
The DNA here is from genome assembly GCA_917880885.1 of Limnephilus marmoratus. Lineage (NCBI taxonomy): Eukaryota > Metazoa > Arthropoda > Insecta > Trichoptera > Limnephilidae > Limnephilus > Limnephilus marmoratus. Next base: position 11,617,910 of record OU862908.1, read on the forward strand.
TATGTGATTAATGCAGACACATTAGTCTAGGGATATTTATATTTGTATTCTAATTTATTATATATTACCCACAAAAATGTTGAATAAATATCCTGTTTGTGTCTCAAATAAATAAATAAATAAAATCTTAAGCTGTATTGTAGTTTGAGATGTTAATATTAATAAGATTAAAGAATGTCATATATTTTTTTTTTTAAATTTGCCATTGTCATTGGTGCAAAAATCAGGAATAACTTTATCTTCTTTGTGAGCCTTCTGGAATCCTTCAGGAATACATCCAATCTCCCTCAAATTTCTTCAGTGTTATTTATTTCAGCAACTTTTTTTATGTTATCAGACCGTCATCATCCAATGATATTATAATCCCAACCAATTTCGGAGACGGGAATGGGTACCACCACCCCGGGAATCATTTATTGGATAACCAACACCTCTGCCATAGGTAACCCCAAGTAGTTCGCTACGTTTGATGACTTAGCACGGGTGCCCGGCAGTGGCGGACCACGAGTTTTGTTAGAGTACTAAGATTGAAAAATACGACGTTATTGATGTTGTTGTAGCTGAAAGTGAACTTTATTTTATTTTTTTAAAATTTCAACTTTTTGTATGAAGATCTTTCATGGATGCGGCGCATCCACATTCTGAAAGAATCCTGAAAATCTTCATACAAAACATTGAAATAAAAAATAAAAAAAAATCATTTTCAGCTACAACATCAATAACGTTGTATTTTTCAATCTTAGCACTCTAGCTCACTGAAAACTCACGGACTGCCACTGGTGCCCGGGTTCTTAGGGTGAGGTTTGTCTAGGTTTTGAATCCCGGATTCCTACCCACCCTTCTTCTTTATACCTTTTTCCTTCCCAGAACTTCCTCTTCTTTCTTTCCTTAAAAATACCCCCCACACAGCTCCCCAAAGATGACATAGGCCCTGAGAGTAACTATTTTCCTCAGGGCCTCCTGTGTGGAGCTAATGTAAAAAAAAACCAGTATAATAATTGGACATTGTGGTAATATAGACAACTGATCAAACATTCAGTTTAAATTATCATTGTAATATAATATTGTCAAGTTTCTGAGGTCATCAATTAATTTGGCTTCTTAGTAATAAAACAATCTTGTAAAGACGTGTGTTGTTTGGTTAGATTCCGGACGGCCAAGGACATGCAGCAGCAAGAGGAGAAGGCGCGGGCGGCCGGAGAGAAGTTGCCCGAGGGGAAGAGGTTCGACAGTAACTGCATCACCCCGGGGACCGTGTTCATGGCGCGCCTGCAGGAACAGTTGCGCTACTTTGTCAAGCAGAAGATATCCACCGACAGCGCCTGGGCCAAGTGCCGAGTGGTGCTGTCTGGACATGAGGTACAATAAACCCTGTATAGTAAAACACACTTAAGAAGTTCCCACTTAAGAATTTTTATGCTTAACCGCTCAGGTGCCGCTCGTGCGCCGGCGTGTCGTGAGACTTTACACGCGATTTTGACCCTTATGTATAAAGAAAGTGTATGAAGAACACGGTCAGAATCGCTTGCTCTATTATAGCTCTTTACCATAGAGAAAACCGCAATTCGCTTGGTCACTCCATATAATTTATATTAATGATTTACCGGAGCGCGGGAACGTGCGCAGTTCTTGCGCATGCGCGGGAAAAATTCTTTGGTCTTCAACTTTGACCTTTCTATGTACGAAATTTCTCAAGGACGCTGTCAGAATCGCCGGACATTGGGTGTCATGGCTGCCGCTTTTTGCGAACGCTAATTGGTTACAACCAACCCCATTTACTCCCGGCATTCAACGAGTTAATAGACTGGGAGGCGAGATAGGTAAACCCTACGTCATCGAGTACACGGATGAAACTACTTTGGGGTGATAATGGACATATAGAAAACCTTCAAAAAGCTGGTATGCCGGTGTGCCTCTTGGCAGGAGCCGGGCAGTCATGGAAATAGTGAGCAATTTTTTTTGAAAAAATTACGTCATCGAGTACACGAACAGGAATGGTCTCATATGATAAAGGTCGATTAGAAAATGAGAAAAAAGCAGGTCTGCCAACCGGCAGCCTGGCACGTTCGCAGGCAGCCGGCGTCAAAGTGGGGTAAAAAATAGTAAATTTTACATCATCGAGTACACGAATGAAACCAACGAATAACTATAGTCCAGATCATTCCATTTAAGAATTTCTCGGTCTGCCGACCAGCAGCCTGGCAGCTTTTTGTGTACGATTTTTTAAATTTTATTTTTTTAAATTTTTCGTTTATCTTTATTATTATTTTTATTTCACTATATTTTTAAAAACTTTGAATGCCATATTTTAAAAAAATAAGCGCAAATTATAAAAAAAAATAATTTGAAAGTTCCGAGTGTACCCATCCGGCAGGCGAGCCTTTCGACGCCAAATCACTTACGAAACCTTCCGCGGTGCCCCTCACTGCTGTCACGTGTCCATATTTTTGTACAAATTTATAATAATAATAGTCCTTTTAAGATTGCCTAATAGTCCATAGTAGTTGGAAGTTCGAACAACCAACCCACCGTCGCCATAAGAGCTGCGTTCGTCTGAAAAACGACGGAAATTTCCGAACCCCGTCCGTTTCATATCGGTTTCGTTTGCCCTGCTGCATCGATTACATCGAATACAAGATCGAAACTAACGAAAAACTGTTGTCTAGACGATTCCATTCATGACTTCCTTGGTCTGCCGACTAGCAGCCTGACAGTTGACGCGGTCTTTAATTTATGTTATGTTAAGGCTGGAAATAGTGCAAAATTATAGTATTACAGTAATATGTTGCATACAGTAATATGTAAGTGAATGAATGAAGAACCATAGGGCAACGCTGATGGTCAGCGGCGCACAAGCACTACGTGCTGCCTACGGGAACCATCGGTTCAACTCTTCAGCACTACGATCGACCGACATGCTCACTAAATGTTTATTTGCTTTGACTCGTTTTCTAGTTCTAAATTATTTTGTTATTATTTCAGACTCCAGGAGAAGGCGAGCATAAAATCATGGAATACATTCGCTACCTGAAGGCCCAGCCCGACCACGACCCCAACACAAGGCATTGTCTATATGGGCTGGATGCTGATCTCATCATGCTGGGACTCTGCTCACACGAACCTAATTTCTCGCTGCTCAGAGAAGAGGTAATCATTGTTTTTAGTAAACAAGAACATCTTTCCCTCTGAAATCTAGTTTAATTTTGAAACAACTTGGGTTAGACGTAAACTAACCGAGGGGCCAGTCAGATTAGGGTATTTATTATCAGGGGATCAGCTTGCAATGTCATTTCTGTTATGCACTATGGAGTTTTCAAACATCATATTGTCGAAAAGTACTACGTTTCTCAATCAAAATCTTGAGTGAACGTAGTACAATACAGCTAGTAAATCTTGAAGCTATAAAATAATTATTTTTAAGTTTTAAAACTTCACATAAACTTTCCGTAAACAAAATTTGATAGTTCCTTCAAAACCCTTAAATGTATAAAAACTTTTAAAGGGTTTAAAACCCTTTAAGATTCTTTAATGCTTTAATTTAGATAGATGACGCTATATTTAATTTGCAGGTGAAATTTGGAAAGAACATCCAAAGAGCCAGCTCCCCGGATGAGAACAACTTCTTCCTCCTACACCTGTCCCTGCTGCGGGACTACCTGGAGCAGGAGTTCCTGGCGCTGAAGGAGGACCTGGACTTTGAGTATGACATGGAGAAGATCATCGATGACTGGGTGCTAATGGGCTTCCTTGTCGGCAACGACTTCATACCCCCGCTGCCTCATTTGCATATACACAATGACGCCCTGCCCCTTTTGTTTGATATCTATAAGACTGTTATTAAAAAATTGGATGGTGAGTTACAATTTTTTTTGTTTAATTTAAACATATTATGATAAGTTCGAATATCGAATAAGCCACGGAAGAGATAAAGTAAAATAAGTGTATTGTGGGCATGTCTGTGTGCCCAAAGCAAAGTAATTTTTTTCTTACTTTTGGTAATTATATTCTTGAGTCTGGGGCCTAGAAGTCGACAGGAAGGAATCAACAAATCAGTATTCTTTTAAAATGATTTACATTATACATTAACCTTCCTTTTTTTTCAGGATATATAAACGAAGGAGGAATTTTAAATTTAAAAAGGTTTGAAATCTTTATGAAGGAATTAGCCAACCTAGATAAGGAGAATTTTCAAGAAACGTATGCTGACTTAAAGTTTTTTGAAGAGAAGACTGGTAGGAAACCCAATGAATTGGAAAGAAAAAGTGTAAGCATAATGATTGTATAATTATTTTAACAGTTTCATTATTATAAAAAAATAATTGTAAAGGCTCTCATAAATGAGAAAATGCACTTGCTGGAGGAGTTATGCAAAATATGCCAGATGTTTGAAGTACCTACCTAAGGCTAAATTTAAATGCCGGCCTGCCTAGCGATTCCGTATTTTTTGTGAGATCGTTATTGGATAACAAACGTTATCTCCTCAGATTTGTGTGATTTTTATGGACGTTATTTGCTTTTTCTATATACAACGTACATTAAATGAATAAATAATCATGTGTACTTGCTGGAATTCGTGTTTAAATCGATATAAACTAAATTATGTGACGGTAAATATGTAAAAATCACACAAATCTGACAGGAGATAATGTCCGTTATCCAATAAAGATACCACAAAAATACGGAATCGCAGGGCAGAACTTAATACGATCCATTCTCGTGCAGGTACAGTCATTTTACTGACTTTACAATGACTGTAAGCAAAAGAGAAAGATGCGTAAAACATATGTGCGACAGAGAAAGGCATGGGCAGGGAGGCATGCCACTATCCGGACCTTAAACTCGCCTATTGCGACGATTTCTGTATCAATATCAGGTTGCTATTAAAGTTTGGCGTGTGTTATGTGCGCCCCACGGTTGATTTTGGCAGCCACCTCCGGTCTGGAGCCCTAAAATACCTGAAAAAAACCCTCAACTCTGTGCAGAAACGGGCGGTCCATTTGATAGATTCTTCTAACTTAACAAATCGATTGCAATCTTTAGAGCATAGGCGTCAGGTGGGTATACTATCCTTGTTCTACCGGTATTTCAATGGAAGATACTCCGAGGAATTAGCGTCATTGATCCCTTCGGCACCGGTGCATAGTCGGGAAACACGCCAAACGTGTGCCCAACATATGTACATGGTTGACATTTGTCACGGGAACGGGTAGCTTCTTTGACTCATTCTTGTGTTCAACAGCTCGACTGTGGAACGATTTGCCGGCCTTTGTGTTTCCTCCTTCCTACAACATGGGCCTCTTCAAGACCAATGTTTATTCCTTCCTCTTCTCAAAAAGACCCTCCACACAACATCTCAGATGACATAGGCACCGAGGGAAATTATTTTCCTCAGGGCCTTCTGTGTGGAGTTAATATAAAAAATATATATATATTTTATGTCACCTCAAAAGAGCGCCCCTTTCTACACAGCGCAAAGACTAGAAGTTAAATGCCACGTTGTTGGGCAGCCACCTTGTGAGGGGAGGTTGAGGTAAAGGCTATAGGAAGGGACGGCCGGCGTGGTCTAGCGGTAAGGCTCTTGACTCGCAATCCGAAGGTCGCGGGATCGAATCCCGACGTGGGCAAATAAATTTCATTTGAATAATTCGTGTTATTTACAATTAATTCATTCAAAAATAATGTATAGTATATTTGCAGCATGTTCTAGAGTGGAAGATACTCTCAGTATCGCCACCATTCAGAATTGAAAAGTTGCTTGAAATGGCGTTAGTCTTGTTTGGTGACCAGATCTGAATAGCCAGGTACTTCCCCACCTTCCTCTTCCCCATCTCCTTCCCCTCCCCACTACCTTCAGCCTCATAACATACCCCAATTGGTGATGCCATAGTCTCACTGGCTCCAAATGGGAGCAGCTGAGACTCTTGTGAGGTATTACTTTAAGAAAAAAAAAAAATTATTTATGCGGGTCTTGAAGAGGCCCAGATTATATGTAGGAGAAAAAACTGATGCTTGAAACTGATAATTTATATTTTTGTTGCAGTATAAAAATGTTCCCGATAATAATGACACTTTTGGAATGAGTGTGGAGGAAATCAAAGCTGAAGGAACCAAACCCATATCAGCTTTCCAGTCTGACTTGCAAGCTCTGATTAAATCTACTAATGACATGGTTTGTACAATTTGACCATATTTTGTTAGAGGGTCAAAATTTTTCTACTTTATAATAAAATCCAATATTCTCTTAGGGGTCATCCATTAATCACGTGAGGCTCGAAAGGGGGGGGGGGGGGGGGGGGGGGGGGGTCGGAAAAAATCACGTAATATCACGAGGGGGGGGGGGGGGTAAAATGAGATATCACGTGTATTTATTTTTCATGATAATAGACCGAAAATTTCAAAATACTTTGTACAAAAAAAAATACACGTGGGGGGGGGGGGGGTTAGTCTAAAACCTCACCACATATCACCAGGGGGGGGGGGGGGGGGTTAAAAATCTGCTAAAAAAACATCACGTGATTAATGGACGACCCCTTACTGGCCGGAAGCGCGCGGAATAAATTTTCGTTTTTTTTTTTAAATGTGATTTTAACCCTTATGTATAAAGAAACTGTATGAAGGACAAGGTCAGAATCGCTTGCGCCATTATCATTCTTGATGTAGCCAAAAGTTCCATTCACCTAGCAATACCAGAATATTTTTAAATGAATTATCTATGGAATCTGGGTGTCAGATTTCGCCGCCATTTGAACCGTCAAAAAGTCCGAGCTGACAGTTAACAAAAACATCGAAAAACCTATCAATTTATCAAATATATAGTTTATTATTCAAGGAATGTGTTTCGGTAAATAAAATATACTATAGCTCAAAATAAATCCACGAAATATTACTTCAAAGTGATGCATTCCGTAATTTCTAGTATGCAATAAAAGAAAAAGATGAATTTTCAAATTCACTAAAAAAGCACCACTTTGAATTTTGAATTGAATGTTTTTTGTATTAATTTTGAGCTATCGTATATTATATTGACTGAAAAACGTTCCTAGAAGAATAAACTATGTACCAAAACAACATTACTTGCATTATTTACGTAAATTAATAGGTTTTACAATGTTTTAGTCGAGGGACACGCATAAACTGCAACGGGTAAATTCGCGGCAAAATCTGACGTTTACGAAGTCACAGATAAAATTGTTTAAAAATATTCTGGTGTTGCAAGGTGAATGAAACTTTTACGCGTCTCATAGAGTAAGGTTGGCGCAAGCGATTCTGACTCTGTTCTTCATACAAATTCTGTACATAGAAGGGCCAAAATCGCAGACAAAAAGTTTTTGGTCGGTAATTTTATTCAAATTTTCGAATTATTTTCTCGCGCATTACAAAAATAAAAACACATATTAGACATATGTATTACAAAGGTTATTATCACCTCATTTTTTGTCTTTCCATGAAAAAATAATTACAAAAAAATTTCCAAAGTTTCATCAATTTTTTTCAAATTGCCATCCGAAACGTTGGTTTCATAAAGGTCTACATTTTACTTATTTTGCGCTTAACTTTTATATCTTTGCATAGTATAAAATGAAGTCGCTCCCGCTGTCTGTGCGCTTAGATCTTTTAAACTACGCTACGGATTTTCATGCGGTTTTCACACAATAGATAGAGTGATTCATGAGGAAGGTTTTATATAATTTGTCGAGGTTTTGTGTAAATTGGTTGAAATATATAAATAAAGGGAGCGAGCTGGCAAACAGGCAGCGGGCAGCGAGCTGACAAGTGGTGTGAATTTGATTTAACAGATGGCATTGGTTATAAAGGTTGGGTAATGGAGTAATGGCGTAGCGTTGTGTTTCGTCAGCCACAGCAACGTGTGGCCGGGTCTGCTAATTTGAATATGAAGCTTAGTGTTTTCTCTTTCTATATTTCTAAACTGTTTATATCATATTTCTCACTATTATGGTAAGGGAGACACAATGATTTCTATGAGACCTATATGAGTTGTTCCAAAAAGCGAACAAATTAGCCTAACGGGTTAATCAATTTTTTCTGTTTTGTTTCAATGTAAGAAATCACTATATACACTATGTGCATAATTTCATTAAAAAATATTGATTCAATGCTTGTATTTAATTAGGTATTAATTTATTTTTTTTCTAGGCTGTGGATGACGATGATGATAAAGAATGGGATGATTTTAACACTGATGATGAAGAAGCAGAGGACTCTTGCGATGGTATACATTTTTTTGGTATATCGTTTTCATGTTACCCGGCCAGCCTTAGGTTCAAATTTATAACATCGAGCGTAAGGTTGGGTAATTTTCACCAGAGATTTTTATTAAGATCGTTTTTATTATTCTCGGCTTATTATTTTTATTCGATATTATACTTATTTTCCTGTTTTCAAAACTAGTTACAAAAGTGTTATAATTAACCCGTCTGCTTGTTTAGGAATAAATACATCCCAAAACACGTAATCGCGTTATACTTTCATAAGACCAAAAACGTCCCGAGTGACCTTACATTTTAAAAGCTATAAATCTCTCTTCCTCTCATGCAAACATACGTATTTTTCTTTTAACCAAAAAGAGAATGAAATAATGCTTCTTATTGTCTTTGAAATATGAAAGCTATCTTGCAGAGATATTTTACAATCTCGATTCAAAGTGACGGTTTCAGAATTTGCGCGCGAAACTGAGGCTTCCGGATTGTGAATCCGAGTGCGAATATATTGAACCAAGCAGACAGGTTAATAGTTTAACCATTTTTATTTGAATCAACATTTTTCTTGGAGAATTCAACTTATGGCACTTAATTGTCCATTTTTATATAAAACTAAATATTAACATCTTCTAAAGTTTTAATCATAGCAAACACAAATTATAATAGTTTATCTCTTCTACAACTAATCTGACTTAATATTCATCTTGAAAAATAGTAACACCATGCTAACCAATAGTAATGGTAAAACTCACCCGCCAACAACTTTGACGACGTCTAACTACCTCGCTGAACTATGGCTGACTAAATCTTCGTTTCTTGTCGCTTCCTTACCTCCCCCCGCGCAGCTACTGAGGGGCATGGGATAGTTGAGCGCGGCAAACTAAAATTATTGAGCAACATAAATTGCCTTGGGTAAATTTTACCCAACCTTGCGCTCACCGGGTTAAAATATATTTTTAAAATTTAAACGACATTGAAAGATTTTTAATAATATTTAAATTGTTTTGTCTTCTTTTAGATAGTGAAGACAGACAATTCAATGCGGAGTTCATCTTACACAAGCGAGATTACTATCTAAATAAGTTGGAGTACAAAAAGGTGACTGGGTAAGTTGTTAAAATTTTTATTATTACATAATTTATAAATACAGACACTTTTTTATTTTTGGTTGAAACCAACTGTCTTTTTCCAACATTGCTTCAGTAACTAAATTTGCATAAAAATACATATAATTTCAGAAAAAGAAACATCAGTTATGTATTTTTAGAAACAACCTTCACCTTTTTTTATGTGAATACCACACAGGAGTCCCATCTGCTTCCAATTGGGGTATGTTGTGAGGCTGAGGGTAGTGGGGAGGGGAAGGAGATGAGGTAGAGGAAGGTGGGAAAGTACCTGCCTGTTCTGATCTGGTCACCAAATACGGCTAAAGCCATTTCAAGCAATATTTCAGTTTTGAATGGTGATCTTACACCGGGGCGATACTGAGCGTATCTTCCACTTTGAAACGTGCCACGAATATACTATATTTAGCGACCTCCGGATTGATAGTCGAGAGCCTTCCTCTCCATCACGGAGACCGTCAAAGACCTAGATACAATACGAAGTAAATCTTAACATCAATTAATAAATGCATATGTTGTCAGTGATGTCCTCCGCGAGCAGGCCGAGTGCTACGTGCGCGCGGTGCAGTGGGTGCTCCACTACTACTACCAGGGCTGCGCCAGTTGGTCGTGGTACTACCCGCACCACTACGCGCCCTACATCTCCGACGTGGTCAACTTCAAGGACATGGACTTGACCTACGAGATGGCAAAGCCTTTTAAGCCATTTGAACAGGTACTCAAATCAGTTTCAATTCAAAAACATTTTCAATCTAGCTGTCAATTGGTCCTACACTCTATGAAATATCGTACTGATAGAAAGGGGTCCTATATACTGAATCTTGTTGTGAAAAAGATTTGACATTCTGAACTTTGCCTCATAAGAGGTTCGATATTCTAAATCTCCTCGTAAAAGTGTTCTGACATTTTGAACCTTGCCTCGTAAGAGTTTCGATATTCTAAATCTCCTTGTAAAAGTGTTCTGACATTCTGAACCTTGCCAAGAAAGTGGTTGACTGTTCTGAACCTTGTTGTGAAAGAGGTCTGACGTATTTAACCTTGAGGTTCGATATTCTGATACTTTTTGTGAAAGAGTTCTGACATTCTGAACCTTGCCTAGAAAGAGGTTGGACGTTCTGAGCCTTCTTGTGAAAGAGGTGTGACATTTTGAATGTTGTCAAGACTCCGTTGGATGTTTTGAATTTTGTTGTGAGATATTTAGAACCTTGAACATTTTGAACCTTGCCTCTAAGAGGTTCGATATTCTAAATCTTTTTGTGTAAGTATTCTGACATTCTGAAACTTACCTAGAAAGTGGTTGACTGTTCTGAACCTAGTTGTGAAAGCCTGATATACTGAACCTTGAAGTTCGATATTCTGAATCTTTTTGTGAAAGAATTCTGATATTCTGAACCTACGAACCTAGCCTAGAAAGCGGTTGAATGTTCCAAACCTTCTTATGAAAGAGGTGTGACATTCTGAACCTTTCCAAGATTCTAGTGGATGTTTTGAATTTTGTTGTGAAAGAGGTCTGACACTCTGAACCTTGCCAAAAAAGTGGTTAGATAATCTTTTTTTTAAGAGGTCTGATATTCTGAATTTTGTTGTGAAAGAGATCTGAATAATGCGGTGAAATCTTTATCCTTGCAAGACTATATTTGCCGTAATAATTAAGAGTTTTTGTATGTTTCCAGTTGTTAGCCGTTCTGCCCGCAGCCAGTAAGGATCTGTTGCCTGCGCCCTTTCACTTCCTGATGACCAATGATAGTTCTCCCATTCTCACCTACTACCCACTGGATTTTGCGACTGACCTCAATGGAAAGAAGAACGACTGGGAGGCTGTAGTGGTCATTCCCTTCATCAACGAGGTAAGAAGCCTTTACAAGCGTGTGGCGAAACTTACGTCAATATTTGGATATGAAAAAAATATTGAAAAATTTCTTTTCTCTAATGGCTGGTTTACACAGTGCGAGCTAGCGTGCGAGTCAGCCTGCCGAGTAACTGTACGTGCGAGTTGCACAGTAGCTCGCATCCGAGTTACTTCAACTTTTTTTTTTCACTCGCATGCTCGTCCATGCAGCAGCTCGGTCATCACTCACATCGTTTGGACGCGTTCGGCAGTAGCTTGCCAGTGGCAGCCGGACAGTTGTGAGCGGAACCTGTGTTTTTTGTGTGCTGCGCCTACGAGCGTTTTGCGAATTCAAAATGGCTGCGGAAAGATGGTCTTTTGATTTTATTATATCATTCATGAAACTCTACTTCTCTAATTCAGAGAACAAGAAAATCTATGGAATTGTTTCGATAAAAATTACAGACATAGTGTTCAGGATCTCAACTTCCGCTCTCCTGACAGAGCAATCCGGCGTGGTAACACCAGATTCCAAAGGAAGTGTGGCTGGAGTAACTCTTCAATAATAACTCCAGCTCTTGAATAATTGGTCTTTATTGAAACAATAAAAGACCCGTAGGGTAGCTCATGTACGGTGAGCCCAATGATGCTATCTCTCTCCGCGGTTTTATAACCCACATGAAGTGAAAACCTGGCAGCAGACGTTTTGCCAAAAACGACCCGCCCAAGACGGATGGTAACAAGAGAAGAAGGAATTAAATCCGTGGCAATACGAAATCACCCTGGCAATCGCCAACACAAAATAAATGTTGCCACAACCATTAGGGTGACAATCACAAATATTAATATTTCAGTACCTGAAATCTTAACACATAGAGATGTGGGAAAAGCATCTTCAGAACACATTGCTAAAGAAATGCATCTAGATAACGCCAGCGAGGTAACTAAGAAAATTAAAAATCTTCTAGCCATCCAGTCTCTAATCCAAACCCTTTTCATTCGCTGTTTTTTTAAGGTTTTCATGGGCATCTTCCAATTCTTGACATAATATTGTTGTCATGGACCTTATCACAGTTTTTGTAATTAAAGCACGTTCACTCGACATCGCGACAACTCGCAAGACTGGGCAGCAGCTACTACATGTCGTGTGGACAGCTACTGGCGTACGAGTAGACAAGCCGAGTAGCTGTCTACTGGCTAAGCAGCAGCTCGCACTGTGTAAACCAGCCATAAGAAGTGAAACGAAAATACATACTATTCATTCATATTCAATTCCTTTTTAGAGCACTAAAGCACTTAAGACCTTTTTAAAATCAATTAAAGATTCCATGCTACTACAGCCTATAACTCCAGTTAGTTACAATGCCGCGTTTCAATATGCAAATTGTGCTGTATAAAATTCCAACCTAATGCACGTTATTGATAATTACACTTTTTTCACTTGATTTTTTATGTTTTTTTCAGCACTTGATGTAATAATCAAATTAATCTTATTTATTATGCACTAACAAAAGTAATTGTATTTGGTGCAGACTAACTTATTGGAAGCCATGCATCCATTCTACGCCCAGCTTTCTGAGGATGAGACCAAGAGGAACACTCATGGACCGATGCACATCTATGACTTTACTCCACAAGACTTAGGTTTGATATTTATTTATTTCAGTTAACTCCTCAGTCTAATTTGGTCTCTCAAGGGAGTCTCAATCGTTGTGTCTCCCTTACTATCATGGTTTATGATCTAAACGGTGTTAGAAAGAGAAAACATAACCCTTTATATTCAAATCTAAAAGTTAACCGCAAAATAATTAAAATTTACACGTTTATGAAACCAATATTCCAACCACAATTTGAGAAAAAATTATGAAACTTTGGGAATTTTTTATTAATTATTTTTACATGAAACGGCAAAAAGTGAGTTGACGAAAACGCTTATGATACATTTGCCTAATAAAATATGCATTTTTATTTTTTTTCCTTATCAGTAATTTTTAGATACAAAAAATGTGAGGTGAGCCATTTTTTAATTTTTTTTATGTTTGCATTGTCTGTACCTTTTATTTTTTATCTAGATCGAAACATTATCTTTCATTAATTATATGTATTAGTGTATTCTCTGCGGGTTGTTTCAATGATGTGGCATGTCATTATAAAGTTTAATTGGGTATTATCATGTACCTTTTAATCTATGTTATACTTCTACAAAAAAATTATACTTATTCACAAATCATTTATAAAATCTAACCATGAATGCAATAAATTTATTGTTTTTGAACAGGTGAATGCCGCGCGCCCGAGTACTTCCCCCTGGTGAGGTCATGTCACGCACGTGAGACGCCCGTGTGGCTGCGTGATATCGCGGTGCCCCCGGAGAAGGTGGTGCGCGGCCCGCTGCCCAACCCCACGCGTGGCCTGCTCTACCCCGGCATCCCCACCCTGCGACACCTTGACTTTAAGGTTAGGTTTAGTTGGACATGAATCATTTTCAATATCACAATCAATTATTGTTTAATTCGATTAGTAACAGCCACACCGAATGATCAAAAACATTTGCAATGGTATAATGAGGTATATTTGCTTAATATCTCTTTCCCGATTTGTATTTCTTTGGTTATTTTTAATGCATTTTTGAGTGGCCATTGCTTATCATGAATCAGAGGGTTTAACAGCAGATTTATTTACCACCAGCCGTGCTTAACCTCTAATGGGCCGGAGATGCGCGGGCGCGCACTTTATATTATATTATATAAAATTTAAATAAAATTTTCGACCAAAACTTTTGTCTGCGATTTTGGCCCTTCTATGTACAGAATTTGTATGAATAACACGGTCAGAATCGCTTGCGCTAACATCATAGATGATATAGCCACTAGTTTCATTCACCTTGCAACCCCAGAATATTTTTAAAACGATTTTGTCTATGACATTGAAATGTCATTGTCACGTAAATAATTATCAATTTGTGATATAAAGATGTTTTGAGTTTATTTTTTTAACTTATTCGGGCTGGATTTTCGGTTAATAATGTTTGTGCCGCTTGTGAAATGGTGAATTCGCATTCTCCGCATGCGTAACCTTTTGGGTTTGAATTTAAAGTACGCCGTGTGGCTCGGGGAATCTTGCTGTCGCCCTGAACAATTAAATTGTTGTATTTCCACGCCGACATGCTGCATCTCTTACTATTGTTATCATCTTGTACCTCATTCTGTTCTGTACTAAATAGGTACTATCCGACGGAAACCAGCAACCATCAAAGATGCAGAGAACTCCTGTAAAGTTTAATGACAGCGGAGGATCTTCGCCACATCCTCTGATTATGGTACCGGCTTTCAAAGAGTCTGAGCCAGACAAGATTTTCCCAGAGGCGGAGACTGTTAGCAAGCAACGAAACTATGGAGCTCATTTTCCAAAACACCTTGGAACAAGCAGACTCTGCCAAGAAGGCCTTAGCTTCCTGTGGGAACATCAAAGGCACCCACAAAGCCGCTGTGACCGCAGCAATAGATAAAATGGTTGAAAATGACAAAGAAATGGCAACATTAACAGCTGCTCAAGTGGATCCAGGAGGAGAAGCCAGAGATTACCATAAATTGAGAGAAGAAATGCTGATCCTCAAAGCAGAACATGTAAAGGAACTTTATGAACAGGAAAAGCGCCACACGAAACAATTAGTAATGATCGCCACTCAAAAAGGGGACAAAAATACGATCAATAACGAAACGACAGTCCATGGATCGGATGTGGAGAATAACAAGCCCTCCACTAGTTATGCAGATGCAACAAGTATAAAAAGTGGATCCAGACAGTCCCCCACAGCACACGCACCGAATTCAGAAAGCTCGCCAGATACTATTGCCCCTGTAGAGAAAATGTACTCAATAGTTGTCTCAGGGAAATCTCCCATAGCAAGCGATAATCTAGAAAAAACCATTAAAGAAAATAGAAATGTCACATCCTTAGGGATTGGCATAAAAAAGATAAAAAAGTTGGCCAACAATAGAGTGTACGTTCAATGCGACACAGAAGAGCAATGCAAGAAATTTTCGACCGAAGTGTCCAAAATGGAACATCTGCAGAGCCAAAAGTGGGTTAAACTTCAACCCAGACTCATACTAAAAGGAATTGGTGCCGATTTAACGGAAAAGGAAATTGTTACGGCAATAATAAATCAAAATAGCGGGTTTGCCTCTCTCTTGGGAGAGCGTCAACCCGAAGATGTTATAAAATTAATTCACAAAATCCCCTTCAAAAAGGATGCTACCCGCAAATGTGCGGTGATAGCGGTTACGCCACATGTATGGCAAAATATAATCGACAAAAAGGTGCTGAACATCGGATATTATAAAGCCGGCGTCAGTGAGTACCTTTCAATTCTTAGCTGCCAAAAGTGCTTGGGATATGGCCACACGATAGCTCACTGTAAGAACAAGGAAGTATGCTGGCGCTGTGGTGGAGACCACAAAGTACAAACATGCCAAGCCCCAAATACAGGTGTGATCTGCTGCCAAAGCTGCGTAGCAGCGAACAAAAGGCAAAAACTAACAAAACCAACAAACCACATGGCCCAATCAATGGAATGTCCTATCTACAAAAGGAACGTAGAGAAATATAGGACCTTGATTGACTGTGGTAATTAAGTTTGCGCAGACAAACCTACAGAGGTGCGAAGCTGCTACCGTCAACTTTTTACAAAACGCGATTAAGACCATTGTTTGCCGGCGACCAAACTCGATTTTCAATAATCTCATGACTTTCGTTTGTCCCTTTCTAACGAAATATTGTGTTTGGGGTGTGGAACGGGGAGGCGGGAATGGAAGTTTTCTATGTAGTGGTATTTAGCTGCAGCGCTAGCTAGCAACATAATGGTGTTATAGAGGTTTAAAGAAAAGGCCGCGTAATTATTATGTAACATCATTTTATCGGAGAATACGAGGAATGATCTTTTTGTTTAGTGTCTTGAAATTAACGGATATATTATATTATTATAGGAGATACGGGAATCGGATGCATGACGTCAAATTGTAAATAAGTAAAATAGAGCGTTAAACAAAATAAGGCATTTATTTCCATGCCCGAATACTTGCACGAAGACGGTGAAATGCCCCTTTTGTTGAGTATAATATTTTTAGGAGACACCTATAAAATTGGAGACTCCCGACATATTTCGTAATGGTGTTAGTGTGTCCGGTGTCCGGTGTTTACGAGACGTGTACACGCGAGAAACCACCGAAACGAAATTTTAATTTTATATGTCAATATATTTTCGTCAAGACGAGAAATCACCCTTTTGCTTAGTTCATCCAATATTAGCTGAGACATGTATTGTTAGAAGCGCTCCGGAAATAATAATGATAGGTAATCTAAGACACTATATAAAGAGGTAAGATTTGTTTGTTTGTTTGTTTGTTTGCATCGAATAGGCTCCGAAACTACTGAACCGATTTGAAAAATTCTTTCACTGGTAGGAAGCTACACTATCCCCGGGTGACATAGGCTATATAATATTTTCAAAAAAATTAGGGATCCTTACTAAAACTCTCATAATGTAACCCAAGGTGTAAAAAAACTACCTAAAATATTCTTTGCATCGCGTGCGCTGCGAAAACTATTAATGATAGAATAAAATAATGTACTACGACTTTGCAGAAGATATCATTATTTACAAAAAGTGTCACGACAGCATATGTCTAACTATTATAGTTATGCCACAATAAGTGTTCTTTTATTTGAAAATTTTAATTAAAATGTCGCCGCTTGAAAAGGATCTTTATTTGTATCTTGGTTTTAATCCTTCCCAAAATAAATTACTTCATAAACAAGACTGCTTTAATACCTTTATTTAACTTTTTGAATTATTCAATTCGGACATACCATTCGAAAGATATCGCGAGTTTAAAAGTGCAAGTATTAGATAATTTATAAAGTTAGCTAGGAAGGGGAAGCGGGAGGGGAACGGTGACGCACGGGAAGGTGATTCCGGGAGAAAAAAGTATTTATTTGAATATGGCATTGCAACGCATGCCGGGAACCAGCTAGTATTATACAATTCTGCAAAGAATTCTATTAGGAAACATCTATGTATAAAAATCAATGTATGTTTGTAACGGGACGAATGGGAAAGGACACGCAGGGAGAAACAATGTCTTTATTAAGCGCCATTGCAACGCATGCCGGGAACTCGCCAGTAAGAAATAAAAGATTGTACCTTTAGAAAACTTAAATTCAGAATAATAACAATTTAAATGCTCAGCGAGATAATTCCAAGGAAAAGTTTATCAATATAATGTCGTCGAAGACGAAGAATATTTTTGGAATAAAAAAAAAAACAGCAATAAAAACGCCTATTAAAATTTAGTGTTAATACTCATTTTGGGAGGCAGGTATGGGTGCCGCAGCCCAGGGAACCATTTATTGGATAACAAACACCTCTGCTACAGCTCACACCAAGTGGTTCGCTACGTTTAGTGACTTAGCAGGGGTGCCCGAGCTCATGGGATGAGGTTTGTCCGGGTCTTGGTGGCGGATGCGTCTGTCCACCAATTTCATGGCAGGCCAGATTGGGAGAGACTGGTTGAGGGAGACCTTTTGATTTCACGAGTAGGGCTCTTTTGGAACATCGCCTTTCACCGCACGGGGAGGGATAGAATCATTCGTCCGTCACTCCTGGACACACTGACCTCAGATTCCAACCCACCCCTTCTACCTTTTTATTTCCCAGAACATCCTCTCCTTCCTTTCCTAAAAAAACCCTCCACTCAGCATCCCCGAAGATGACATAGGCCCTGAGGGGAATTATTTTCTTCTGGGCCTGTGTGGAGCTATTGTATAAAAACATAATCTTGTCCTTTGTTTATGTCAGATTTGAAAGTCAAATAATATGTGTAACTTCACATTCAATTATAGGTACTGTAAAGTTCCAAAATCGGCGTTTCGGAGTTTACTATATATGTATATATGTTTTCTATACATACGCCTCAGGGATCTCTTTCTACAGCTTTTTTTAACATTAGCTCCATACAGGAGGCCCTGAGGAAAATGAGGGGTCTTTTTAGAAAAGGAAGAAGACGAAGTTCTGAGAAATAAAATGGTAAGTATTGCGGGTGATTAGGAATCTGTGGGTCAGTGCATCTAGGAGTGACGGATGCAAGAATCCATCCCTCCCACTGCGGTGCAAGGCGATGTTCAGAGAGAGTACCTACGGCTGGAGAAGTCAAAGAGATTCCCTCAACCATTCTCTCCCGATCCGGCCTGCCATGCAGCTGGTGGGCAGACGCATCCGCCGTCAAGACTCGGACAAACCTCACCCCATGAACCCGGGCAACCCTGCTAAGTCATCAAACGTAGCGAACTATTTGGGATGACCTATGGCAGAAGTGTTGGTTATCCAATAAATGGTTTCCGGGGCAGTGGTACGCATACCCGCCTCGCATTCAGTCTAGGTACTTTCATTCACCTCTGCCAGTTCCCATGCCTCACTGCCATCTGCCATACATACCTAGGTAGGTAGGTACCCCGATATCGTAGAAAATATTTAAAAAATAAAAGCTGAACTGCAAAAATTTTTAATCTTACTACCTACCAAGTAAACACAAATACGTTGAATATGGTTGAATACGTTCTCGATTTTTTCGGTTAAAATTAAAGAGTTCAAAAATGATTCTAAAACAACGAACACCTGCATATTGTCAACAAACAAAGACATAGATACACATATTGTTAATGTAAGGCGATTGAGTTATGTATGTATTGGTTTGTCGGCCCCCGGCCCCCGGCCCGCGCAAGCTACGCCCCGTACGGCTGGCAAATGAATAGATGAGACGGCATCAAAAAACCTAAGTAATTTTACTACAAATCTGCGCGTATCTAAATTCGGTTTTTTACACGAATAAAACTGTTTTCAGTGCAGAATAAAATTTTATCGTATACTTCATCATATTCCTGACTCAGGATGTGAAGAGTTTTTTTTTTAAATTGCGTCCATTTGCCCAGAAAAAAATTCCAAAGTTGCCTCCTAAATTCATGGATAAATCGTCATCTTTTGGGGCCTATATTTTATAATTTAAAACAAAAATCGAAAATCGGATTCACATCCTAACTGTATACATGCCTAACTTATCAATTAAAAAAAAGAAAAAAATATTTAATTGGATATTTTAGCCGTAAATCCAAAACAAAATTTTGTATGAAACAGGCCACGCATGCGTTCCTCTTAACAGGAAAATAGATATCGTCATCATACAGGAGCCGTATACAGGAAATACGGGAAAAATTAATAAATCATCGTACAATGGACCCATTTTTCAAAAAACAAGTGTGAACTGCCCAGTCAAGGCGGCAATAATAGTATTGAATAAAAGTATTGCGGACACATGTGTCCTCCTCCACAAATTCAGCAACAACTGCAATATATTTATTGAACCGCAATTCCAGGGAACCCCACTAATAATAGGATCAATATACTGTCCCCCAAATGAAGATATCGACATCAGCCTAGAAAAAGCTAGTAGGCTAATAGACACGAACAACAAGAAAATCATCATTGGAGTGGACGCCAATGCCAAAAGTATTTGGTGGGGCAGCAAAAAGACAGACAAAAGAGGAGACAAACTGAGCGACTTTATTGCCCAGAAACAATTACATATTGTCAACGAAGGAACAACACCAACATTTGAAACCGTTCGACAAAACGCGCTACTGAGCAGCGTGATCGACGTAACCTTGTGTTCCGACAACGTAATTGGACTCATAAAGAACTGGAAAGTTGACAAAAGAATTGCTGCCATGTCTGACGATAATGGAATAACTTTCGATGCGCAATTCAATAAATCATCAGCAGAAGAAATTCCAAATTCAACATTCCTATATAAGACCAGTAAGGCAAATTGGATAGAATTCGACAAGACACTAAAATCCAATGCTGAAGACAAGAGAATAACAGTTCAGGCGATTGAGTCGAATAATCAAGCTGGTACCCTCAACAGACAAGTTTCAGTCCTCATGGATGCCGTATCGGATGCATGCAGAACGGCAATCCCCCCACTGAAAAAATCTAGACAAAAAATCTGCCCCTGGTGGAATGATAAATTGGAAAAACTGAAGAAAGACATTCTCGCTGCAAAGAGGAAGCTGATGAACTCAGCACCAGCAAGAAGAGATGCGGTCACACTACCAGCATACCTCGAGCTGAGAGAACGCTACAAGGAGGAAATTGCTGCAGCAAAAATCCAAAACTGGAAAGAATTTTGCAGCAGCCAAGGAAAAGATACAGTCTGGTCCACGGTACTCAGAGTTCTTAAAGCAACTCAAAAGTCACCACCAGAAACGCTACTATTCAATACTGTGTCCACAACGTCAGCCCAAGAGACGGCGTCCACACTCTAAGATCATTTCTTCCCTAATGACTCTCCAGTCAGTGAAACAGCAGAACAAACACGTATTCGGAATAATGAGGAAGAAGACCGCCGTAGCGAAATCGACCCCCCGTTTACAAGAACCGAAATAAAGAAAATACTTGCATCCATAGATACAAAGAAGTCCCCAGGAAGAGATCACTTTACAGCCGACATATGTCAGAAAGCGTTCGAAAGTCTCCCAGATATTTTTACGGCATTATACAATGCATGTCTCCGAATTGGCTGCTTCCCAATCCTTTGGAAGGTCGCTAAAATTAAGGTAATTCCGAAGCCAGGAAAAGAAGACTACGGTAATATCTCTTCATACCGACCTATAGGTCTCCTCCCGGTATTTGGCAAGGTACTAGAGAAATTACTCATTAAGAGAGTAACCTGGCACTTCAGCACGAAGGGGAAACTTATTTCAAACCAATACGGGTTCACGCAACAAAAAAGCACAGAAGACGCAATGCTTGACGCTGTAAACCACATCAAGAAAGCGAATAAAGAAGGACTTCATGCATGCCTAATATCACTGGACATAAAGGGGGCATTCGACAACGCGTGGTGGCCCTACCTAAAAATGCAACTTGCCAAAAAAGACTGTCCACTAAACATATACAAAGTTTTTAAAGACTACCTGTCGGACAGAATTGTAGAAACAATTTACGCAGGCGCATGGGCACAAAAACCCTCGAACAAGGGCTGTATACAAGGATCTGCTTGTGGACCAATTCTATGGAACATAGTTCTGGACGAACTGCTAAACCTTAAATTCGACTCTAACGTACGCATACAAGCATTTGCTGACGACGTTTTAGTTATAATAACTCATAAAGATGTGGCAGAACTACAAAAAATAATTAAAGATACCCTCTGCTTAATAACTGACTGGGGAGAAAAAGTAAAACTGCAATTCTCTGAGGAAAAACAAAAGTTCTATTCATTAGTAACAGGAAGACACTGTCACCAAACATTGTTATGAATGGTAAAACTGTTCCACTCTCCCGGGACTGCAAAATTCTAGGGATCGTCATAGACGACAAGTTAAATTGGAGCAAGCACGTGGACATGATATGCCAAAAAGCTGTCAATATAACCAAGAAACTTGCATTTATGGCTAAACCTACTTGGGGTCTATGTTCTGAAATATTAAGGACAATCTACATAGGCGTAGTCGAACCAATAATAACATACGCCGCGACGGTATGGGCAACAGCTGCAAAACGAAAAAATATTCGCAAAAACTAGATAGAGTCCAAAGGACTATCGGCATCAGAATATGTAAAGCTTACCGCACTACGTCCCTCACTTCCGTGCAGGCAATAGGGGGACTAATACCTATGGACCTAAAACTCAAAGAACTCAGACTTATTGGTGAGACAAAAAGGAACAGAACTTTACATCTACTACCTGATGATAGGAAGTACCAGGGAATCGTAAAGGTCACTCATCTACCCCAGCCTAGTAAACAAATTGGAGAAAATGTCATCTTTCCAGGAACATACGAGAGAAACTCCTTTGAAGAGAACGAAATAGATATCTACACAGATGGAAGCAAAACTGGAGGAAAAGTGGGTGCGGCCTACACTGTGTTCAATGCTAGCGGAGAAATTACAGCAAGGAAACTGCCCTTGGCTGATTACTGCTCAGTTTTTCAAGCAGAGCTTTTCGCAATAATGCAAGCACTTGAGTGGGCTCACAAACTGCAAAAGCATTGGGAAAAAGTTAATGTCCTGACAGACTCACAAAGCGCTGCCCAGTCCGGGACACCTACTAACCCAATGGTCTTCAAAATACAATGCTTGGCTCAACTTTTGAGAGAAAGAGGATCTGCCTGTAAATTTTTGTGGATACGCGGGCACAACGGAATCCACAGAAATGAAAGAGCAGACGAGCTAGCAAAAGACGCTGCATTAAAAACAAAGACACAAAAACTCTATTCGGAATTCCCACTGAGCTACGCAAAGTTCAAAATAAAGGAGGCAATTCTTGAAGAATGGGACCAAAGGTATAAAAACTCTGACACAGGAAAAGGAACACGGCTATTTTTCAGGAGTATAATAGAAGCCAAAGAGTTTGGAAAAAAGACAACTCCAACTTTTGAACTCACGCAAATCCTTACCGGTCATGGAGCGACCCTATCCTACCTTCACAGATTCAAGCTGAAAGATAGTCCGGCTTGTCCTTGTGACAAACTATCACACCGAACAGTGAAACATCTGTTGTTAGACTGCCCAATGAAAAGCTGCACTATGGAAAGATGGCAAATAACCAAAGAATGCCAGAGGAGAAATATAAATTTTACTGACATCACTGAAGTCATACAAATTATACCTCTCCGAAAAATCTTCATAAAGTTCACAAAAAACATCATAAGTAAAATTAAGGAACAAAATAAATAATAATTAAAAGAAATTACATTAACTTTAAATCATATCAAGCATGATTAAAGCTTAGCTATCCGATCAATCTATAACGATACATGAGAACGCTAGAATGCTAAAGAACACTACCTTTCCTACAAATGGTTCCGTTAAGAGGGTAAGCAATGACCACCTTAACAGAACATTCCCATTTCTTTCAGATACACAATACTGCTCCGGCTGAGGTTTTACATGGTTCCCTCACGCCGTTAAACAAATGTTGGAGCAGTTGATAGCCCATGTTAGACAGACATACTAACCTATTTACCCACTAACCCCTCTCCACATCCCATATTTGCATGACCCATCACCTATCCCAACATGCATGAAAAACTTACTTTTACAATTAGCATTGCATTTAGCATTCTCGGTAAATGAAGAAACCCACCCTTAGGGTTTTCCCAAACTATGTAAGTTCCATTTCTAAACATTGGTCTGTGGTACTATCACAAATTGATAATTTGTCTGTTTTGTTGGGAAACTTACTTGTTTGTTTGTTATTTTATGTAATATGATTATTTTTGACTAGATTACTAATTAATTATCTTTCCCAACAGTCTCATTTCACAAAGGCCCGAGTGAAGGTATTTGACTTCCCCTCAAGGAATGACAACTGCATTCTGGAGTTAAAGCACGATAACTCCAAGGAGCCCGACATTAGGACGGTGGCTGGCAACTTGCTGGGGAAAGTCGTCTGGGCTGGATGGCCGCACCTGTCTCAGGCCAAGTAAGTAACCACTGAACCACTTATCGTTATTTATTTTTGGGGTGTTATGCCGTGTTGCGCTACCTCTTTCTTTAGCCAATGTTTCGGACACTGTGAAGCTGTCCGAAACGTTGGCTAAAGAAAGAGGTAGTGCAACACGGCATAATGCTCCAAAAATAAATAAAGATAATACTTTTGGCCGTGAAAATCTAAAATCATAACTGAACTACTTGTTCAATATCCCTGAACTGTATAATAATTGGAATCATTCCCCACAAAATACCTAATCACTGCAAAAATATTGCAATTAATGTTGAATTTATTTGTTTTTATGCACCTTATCAGGGATTCTCAAATTTGGTTCCTAGTTATACATCGGAAAATGGTCCCGCCGTCGCGAGCTCTGGCGGCTCGTGACTTTTGGGTATGCTAGAGTGCTAATAATACACATTTAAAAAAAATGACATTACTGATTTTGTAGCCGAAATGTTTGTTTTTGAAGTAAAACTTCTTTACGCACGCTTGACTTGGGGAGTAAGGTGGTGAATGCGTGACGAGAGCATTACGAAAAGTGTGATCGGGCGAGGCGAACGGTCCGGCTTTACACACGCTTGACTTGGGGAGTAAGCTGGTGAATGCGTGACGAGAGCGTTATGAAAAGTGTGATCGGGCGAGGCGAACGGTCGGGCGAGGTGAACGGAAGTTGAGAGGGAGCTATAAGTTAGTAAAGTTTTACTTGAGTCGTGTAGTCTAAAGCACACTGGTTTTTTTTTTTTTAGAAAAATCAGTTTTCGTTTGAAGATTTTCAGGAAGTTTCAGTTTGGCAGTGCGCTGCACCAGATTTCCTGAAAATCGTCGTACAAAAAATCAAATTTTCGAAAAAAAAACATTTTCAGCTACAACATCGATAATGCCATTTTTTTTTATATTACCACTTTAGCTTACCCAAAGGTCACGAGCCGCCACTGGTTGAGAACCCCTTTGTGATCTCACATTCTATTACATAATTCGTTTTTGAGAAAGAGGGAGAGGTTACAATGGAATTATTGGCAGAATGCCTGTAACCTGTTAATTAATAAAATATCAGCACCTTTTTCAATAAAATGTTAGTATAACACAATGAAACAACGTGGTTTTGCTAATTGTAAATTACTATGTGCAATTTGATGATGGTTTTTAATTTATGTATTTTTACCCTCAGGGTGGTAGAGGTGTCAAATGCAGAGACCCGCTTCAAATATGTGGCGGTCGAAAAGGAGTTCTCCTTGATAGAGGATGATGAAATATTTTCAATGTCTGAAGATAAAAACCCCAACCTAAGACAGTGGGATATGCAAAAGAGGACTATCATTGAGCAGTAAGTTATATTATTAAATCATCAGTACCTACATGAAATTTTTACCTTGTCACTATCGGATCGGAGCCCCATCTCCCATCTAAGGCCTGCTTCCTTTTCAGCTTTCTCAACTGATATTTGCCACTATTCTTCAGCTGTTGACCATAGCATTTATTTTTCAGCAACATGAGTCGCCTTGGGATTGACGTTGGAGATGTGAGCGTTATAGTTCATGCAAGATCGTTGAAAGGTAATTAATTATACATTAATTTCTCTATGCTAAAAAAAAATTCTGTCACTTTCTGGTCTATCTGGTATGTCCAATTGGATAGACCAGGGCTTCCCAAACTTATTTCAACTGCGACGCCCTTGGGAAGTTGCCATATTTTTGCGACGCCCCCCCCCCCCCCCTCTAATCTAAGCCCCCCGCCGCTCATTTGTACTAAGCGTGGTATTTTGAAGCCCCCCCCCCCCCCCGAACCGGTCACGTAGTATGGGTACGTTCCCTAAAAACTTTTTATTAGAAAATATAGAACACGACATGAAAACAAAAATGGAAGCAAACAAAAAAGATATAAAAGCAACCACACCGTTTTTTCTTTGGTATTAATGAGAAGGATGTGCTTGCTTTTCTGAGCATAGTTTCTCAAAACGAGGTTGAAGTTTCGAAATTGCCACTCTCGTCTCTGCCTCCAAATTTATTTTCGATCTGTACTTGTTCTTAATTACTGCAACTGCAGAGAAACCTGTCTCGCACAAGTATGATGTCGCAAACGGTAATAAAACCCTCAACGCTGCAGTGCTGATGGAACGATATTCTTGATCAATAAGTGGCGCGGGACTCGGTCGCTCCGAAGTGTGCGTTTGGGAGACGCTATAAAGATTGTCTCACGACGCCCCTGGGATGATACCGCGGTGCCCCGGGGCGTCGCGACTCACAGTTAGGGAAGCCCTGGGATAGACAATGGTCAATAGTTATAATGTCCTTGTAAGGTTGTCAATGGAGAAAACCCCCTAGATTGAGCTATTTGTGGATATGTAGTTATCTGCCTGAAAATTTTCAGATAGGTAACATAGTTGACAAGGGCTTGGCGGCCATTGTGTTAATTATGTTTGCTTTTCAGGTTACCAGTACATTTTTGGCCCCAATGGCAAAATGATAACGGGGGCCGAGTGGTGCGAGGTGTCCAGTCCATACCCCTACCAGGCCGTGATCCACAATATGGCGGTGGCCCCCATGTACTCCACCCGCAGCCTCTCTGTTGAAGAGGCCCTGCCCAAGGGAGACAAGGTCTTCATCAAGACGGGACCCTACTATGGCTGCATTGCGGAGGTTTATTCTCACATTTTTTAATGTATCCGGCTATTTAAATACAAATTTTTTTTTACGGGTGTGCGTTGATTTTATGCATCTCATATTAATTATTGTTACCGTTCAAAACCTTTAACCACTCAAGCTTTCGCGTTAATAATTGAAATATGAGTTGAGCGACCTTGATTTCTTAGCGTTCGATTTGGAAATTTCCCGCCCTCATTAAAAAAAAATCATGCCTCCGAATTTTAATATCGAGTCATATAAACTGATTATGTTGCCTCTTATAGCCAATGAATCCACATATATTTTACAGCTTAACCCATATTTTTTGGATTTGTAAAAAAAATATTAAAAAATAATAAACTTTATAAATATTCTAATTCTGCGTGTTAGTTCCGTTTAAATTGCGGTGCATCGTACTTAATCAGGTCAACATTGAATTTTTTCTATTTTTCTATGGCTGCCTTTACATATGTAAGTTTTTTCCCGTAAATCGGTTACGTAAGTGACTTATGGGCAAATTACCAATGTAAACAACACCAAAAGTCACTTACCGTAATTTATATCAAGTTACAAAAGTAGTTCTCACATAAGTTTTTTGCAAGTCCTTCCAGCCTTCTCACGGCTTGTCAAATCAGTTTAATAAGTTGAGACGCTTGCTTACTGTAAGAAATGATACCAAAATGTGCAGATGCGAGAGTCAAAAATTAAAATACTGAAGTGTGGCAATATTGCATTTCAGTCGCATTGCATTTTATTTTGGTGATTTTTCATAAAAACTAATAAAAAATTTATACATGTAGACATTTATCTAACCAAATTGTTTTTTTACCCAACAGATAGTGGATTCGAGTACTGTCCAGAAGTTAGG
The DNA here is from genome assembly GCA_917880885.1 of Limnephilus marmoratus. Lineage (NCBI taxonomy): Eukaryota > Metazoa > Arthropoda > Insecta > Trichoptera > Limnephilidae > Limnephilus > Limnephilus marmoratus. The sequence continues at coordinate 11,645,127 of OU862908.1, forward strand.
ACGAGTGAAGATTTGTGTGTTCATGGAACCAGAACCGGTGGTGCAGCCTTCCAAGTACGCCCCCCCGCCCACCCAGTACCTCCAGTCTGGAGCTGCTGCAGCCAAATGCGGTAAGTGTCCAACCAATCCACAGATAGTAGAAACAAGGGAGATGGGCCATGAACCATTATTAGTATGAAACCACGCGTACAACACGTGCTGCTTGTTTGTCCATGGCAGTTCCTGTATGTATCCCTTGAATCTGTTCACCTGTTTCTGTCCTATTGACGAGTATGTTGCTCTGAGTTTGGTTCCTTCCTATAACCATCACCTCTGTTTTTGCGGTGCTCATCTTTATTCCCGCCGCTGTGCACTCTTCTTTGAAACGGTTGATCCACTCTTATAGTCCCTCCTGTGTTGTCGCTAATCTTGCGACGTCGTCAGCAAATAGTAGGGAGCTGATTCTAGTATTGCCTATTAGTGCTGCATCCAGTATTTGACTGTTTCGGCTAATTCGGTCCATGAATATAGTGAAGAGGACTGGTGACACAGGGCAACCTTGTCTGAGGCCAATTTCCACTTCAAATTCTTCCGAAACTTTACCCTTTACTCGGACCCTACTGCTACTTTTTTCCTATAATGGTGCTATACCTTTTAGCAAGTTGCCTTCAACTCCGTATTCTTTAATTTTTTCTTTCTCCCACAGCAGTTGGCGCGGTACTAAGTCATATGCCTTCTCTAAATCCAAACTTACATATGCTACAATAATGTTCATCCATTTTATTCCAGGTGTGACTCCTCTATTGCTATCCCGCTTGACTGGATGCATCTTTGTATCTACGTCTGAAAATCCTGACATTGGTGGAAGACAGCACAGAACCAACATTGGCCTCAATATCAAATTTACTAAAAAGGTAAAAATCTCTCAGCAATCCACTGCACGATCATCCAACAACTACTATAATCTGACATTATTTTTACTGGTTAAAAGTACAAAATCAAGCTCTATAATTCGCCAGTATTCGTTTGTCAAATTCAGTTGTCTGCTGCTTGTCTAGACTCTTCACACTCAGTTGCTATACCGCCGTCTAGAACTGAGCATTTTACCGGTCTTCAGGGTTTTAGGACACTTCTGTAGTCCTCTGTGTATTTTAGCTATTGTCGGCATGTGTTTCTATTTGTTTCGTTCGGCCACTTTTTTAAATTATTTTTAACTCCTCAGGTCTTTATTTACGCTTTGCAATAAAATCCAAATAAATGTAATATTTCTGAATGTATCCGAAAACTAAAAACTGTTTTAGAAAGGTGATTTGTTGTTAGAAATAAACATTATTTTTTTGCATATTTTATATGTATGCACTATAATCGATTCTTTCACTAATTGTACACTTGCCCGGTTTTTGGGATGGCAGATTAGTGAGAGAGTATGGAAATTTAACTTCAAAAGTGTTTTACATAATTATAATAAGTATTTTTTGTATATTTATTTTAGAATGAAGAGGTGACCGGCTACACCCGCAGAGTGGACAATCGTTGGCTGTATTCGCAGAAGTGCATCGACCTGGTGAACGCCTACTCCAACAAATACCATGAAATGTTCCAGTGCTTAGCCGTCAGGATTGAGCAAGACAATTTCACGGAGAAGGATCTGTTCCCCAATAACGTCGGGTGAGAATATATGTTTTTATAAAATCATCATCAATCAATATGACCAATTATTTTAAACATGTAATAAAACTAAAGTCACCCAAATTTATTTCTCCATTTGATTCATATAAACTGAAATGAGTCGCCCAAAGCTTAAGATTTTAGTATCAGTGTTGCATAAGCAGTCAAAAGGCGCTTTTAATGTTCCCACATTTACGGAACGGCGACGGTACAAAAATGCAATAAACCCACTTTCGTTATCACAATAATGCTGCAGCTCTTCTTTACACATTTAATAATGGTGAGACAAAAGATGAAACACACTACAGCACCCTCCAAATGGCCACTTCAGAGCGACTGAGTCTCGCTCCACTTCAGGCCGCCGCACACAAAAGTAAAGACCGATAGGTTTATAGTGTAGTTCACACGCCGCACACAAAAGTAAAGACCGATAAGGTTTATAGTGTAGTTCTGAAGTGGTGCGGAACTCGGTCGCTCCGAAGTGACCGTGTGGGGGGTGGTAATGCACGTATGTCTCATCTTTTGTCTCACCATTATTTAATGTGTAAGTTTATTGCCTCCGTAAACGTGAGAATATTAAAAGCTCCTAAATGATGGCTACTCATATTTAGCTCTCATCGCTCTAGACCAGGGTTTCCCAACCAGTGGTCAGCGGACCACTAGTGGTCCGCGATAGGCTAGAAGCTGGTCCGCGAGTCAATAAGCGAGCCAGCTCGCGGGCGGTCCCTAGTCGAGAAGTCTGAATAAAAAAAATTGGAACTATATTCAGTTTATCATTATTGTACCTTGTGGTCAGTGACCATTACGGAATTCCATTTCGCCCTACCCCATCCTACCCCGTTCTACCCCCTCCGTTGTGGTAAATATTTTGTTAGAACCCGTCCCACCCTATCCCATTACGCATCTCCCGTTGTGCTTTCCGTCCCGGGTGCGTATTTACAATCCCTACCGCGTTTCAGTCGCGCTATTGACTGAATCGCGGTAAGGATTGTAATGCATGAATCACCTTACAAACACTACCTCGTTTCAGTCGCCTTACGCGCTTCGTTGCTCTAACTGTTTCTGATTGCGCGCGTTTTTTTTTTTACTTAAAAAATAAATTTTCAATGTAAAAAAAAAATTTTTTGAAGTAAAAAAAACGCGATCCATCCTCTCGACTTACCCTTCTATAATTACGGTCGTCACCCTCACAGAAACAGATAAACCAAAGTCAAAACGCTTTTTTTAACTTAAGAAATAAATTTCCAATGTTAAAAAAAAATTGTAAGTTAAAAAAAAACGCTCTCTCCCTCTCTGCTAACCCCTCTATAATAACGGTCGTCACCCTCAGAGAAACAGATAGAGCAACGAAACGCGTAAGGCGACTGAAACGAGGTAGTGTTTGTAAGGTGATTTATGCATTACAAACCGCGATTCACTTAGTAGCGCGACTGAAACGCGGTAGTGTTTGTAAGGTGATTTATGCATTACAATCCCTACCGCATTTCAGTCGGTAGCGCGACTGAAACGCGGTAGTGTTTGTAAGGTGATTTATCCATTACGATCCCTACCGCGTTTCAGTCGGTAGCGCGACTATAACGCGGTATGGATTGTAAATACGCGTCCCGGGTGCCACCCCTGCTAGCCTACGCCACTGACCACAAGCAGTGCCTTGTGGTCAGCGGCGACGGCTGCTAGCCAACGTGGTGTCACCCCCCTCCCCTTGACAAACACAAATTTCGACTTCATAAAAAATTGGTCCGTCGGTGGGGCACCCGGGGCACCCCCCCCCCTCGCTATGCCACTGCGTGGTGGTCCGTGTCGAAAAAATAACGTACAAGTGGTCCCGGGTCATAAAAAGGTTGGGAACCACTGCTCTAGACCAACCATTGGCATTCTAAATTTCGTATATGTTGAGATTCGTTTTGACTTTGACGCACAGATAGTGACAACCGAAGAGAATTGTCATTATAGTCCTCATCAGATCTGGTATCAGCGTGTTGCTATTGCACACGCTACATTTGTTCCCAAAAAGCAATTATTTGACAAAAAAGTATGCGCGCAAAATAATTCATTAATAAAATAGCCGTTTCTAGAAACCACCAAATCAATTATAATGCATAAAAACTGGTTAATATTGTATAACAACTGTTTAAAGTTTTAAAGCGATGTACTAGTAGTCAGGTACCTACTTGCAAACTTTAACTCGTTGAATGCCGCGAGTAAATGGGGTTGGTTGTAACCAATTAGCGTTCGCAAAAAGCGGCAGCCATGACACCCAATGTCCCGCGATTCTGACAGCGTCCTTGAGAAATTTCGTACATAGAAAGGTCAAAGTTCAAAACCAAAGAATTTTTCCCGCGCATGCGCAAGAACTGCGCACGCTCCCGCGCTCCGGTAAATCATTAATATAAATTATATGGAGTCACCAATCTAATTGCGGTTTTCTCTATGGTAAAGAGCGATAATAGAGCAAGCGATTCTGACCGTGTTCTTCATACACTTTCTTTATACATAAGGGTCAAAATCGCGTACAAAATGTGATTATCACCGGTGTACTATCGGCTAGCGATGGGTTAACAGCATTTTTGGCTGCTTTATAAAGTATTGTTTTGTTATAATTTAATTACCCATAATGGCAGGAGTGTCTTCAGAATGCAATCGAAAAATGTCCGATGAAAAGAGCGTTTCAAGACAAATGGGAAGAAGATTATTTCATTGTTTCGGGGGAAGGGGAAGGTGGGGGTGTAAAGGGGGTATTTTATGATTTTTTTTAGTCATACCAGTATGGTGTTGCGGCCCGCGTAACTTTACAAGTATATGTATGTGGCCCGAAGACAAAAAAGGTTGAGTATCGTTGCTCTAGACCAGTGGTTCTTAACCTTTTTGGCTGGCGACCCAAAGTACGAATATATTTGAAGTACGCGACCCTAATCTAATTTTATATTTTATTTTCCAGTGACAGGTATTAAAATGATATGTTATGTTATTTTATACTATAAAATTACAACTACATCCTATAAAATTTATAGTTGTTAATTTCTAATTGTAAAATTAGAAATTAACAACTTTATTTAAATGTTCTGTATTAAAATCAGACAATTCAGCATTTAAACAGTTAAAAAATTTACAGCAAAATAATTAGTAACTACCCTGGTGTTGTATTTTTGAGCAAAGATCATGTATACGTGGAGTTATGTTTATAGAAAGTGCACTACGCATGTCATGCTGAGGATCCAAACTATTCCAGTACTTATTCTTCATAACAGCAAGGCATGAAATTCCTGCTTCACATAAATAAGTAGGTAGTTGGAAAAGGTAGCAGGGCTTTTTCAGCTTCACTGCTCAGAACACGCTTCCCAGATAATTGTGCCCAAAATTTTGTGAGACTCGTTCTGGCATGTCGCGATTGTGAACGGACAATAGATGGCAGTAACACAGCCTTTAGTCCTTGTTCTGCGAGTAGTAATAATTGTGACTATAGTAGTTTAGTGACATCGATCGGGCTATCAATACGCGATTTCCGCGACCCAATCCAATACCTCTCGCGACCCGAATTTGGGTCGCGACCCGAGGTTAAGAATCGCTGCTCTAGACCTTGAGCCATGGCTACCTAAATTTAAACCAAATATAGGTGGATTCATTGGTACCACAGTAAACCAACTTGTTGTTTTTGTATGTCTTGTTAATAGTGAATATTGTGAATTGTAGTGATGGCAAGATCAAGGAAATAACGGAGTGGCTGAAGGCGCAGCCCTACAACCGCTGCTCCGTGAGGGCCTGTGACTCCCTAGGGCTGGAGCCGGAACAGATTGAGTATGTAAAGGACACCATCGCCCACCAGCAGCCACAGCTGGAGAGTGAGAGGAAGAGACTGGCTTTGCAAGTTAAACCTCACGTCTTGTTCAAGGTATATTATATAATCAAATCAAAATGAATATCTTCATTTTGCCCCTTCTTAATTTAGCATTTGTGTTTAATTAAAATTAAATCAGACCTCGACGATGTTTGTCAGAGATTCAAAATATTTACTCTTTACAATAAAATCCATATAAATGGAATATTTCTGAATGTATCCCAAAAATAAAAACTGCTTTTGACAGGATGATAAATACGCTTTTAAATTTTATAAATCAAAATAAACATATAATATTTTAAATATAAAAATTTTGCACGAAAAAATAAAAAAGTTTTAAAAATGGCTTACCTTACGTTTTTTCTTACTAAAATTACTGGTAATTAAAACAAAGACCAATGTATTACAGACGTTATTGTCATACCACTTTTTGTCGTTTCGTGTAAAAATATTTAATAAAAAAAATTATAAAAAGTTTCATAAATTTATTTCAAATTGCGATTCGAAACTTTGGTTTCATAAAGGTCTACATTGTGGTTTTTTTGGAATTTTCTCTTTCTAAAACCGTTTGAATCATATTTCTCACTATGATAATAAGGGAGACACAATGATTTCTGTAAGACATATATGAGTTGTTCCGAATACCAAACCAATAGACTTTAAGGGCTAATTTTATATTACAGCCTGAATTGCATCTTGGAACAATTCCTCCCGATGCAACCGCCGCCAATTTCCACCTATACGACAGAGTCATCAATGTCAACCCGAGATCTACCGTAAGTATAATGCCATGAAAGCTATATTGTGTGTGTTATCACCAAGTAAGATATTATTTGACATTATTGTGTGTAATGTTTGGCAGGTGCCTCTGGGACTGAAGGGAACCGTGGTTGCAATTAGTCAGATGCAGCCGCGGGCTGACACGGTCAAGTTGTCCGACAAGCTCAACACGGAACCCGTCTTCCAAATACTGTTTGACAAATCCTTCCTTGGAGGCATCAATACTGACGGCATCGATGAGAATAGAATATTCAAGTATGTGACATTTTATTTTTTTAAATTGTGGACTGTAAAACAGACAATCAATTGGATAATTTATCCAGACAGTAGCTGAGAGTCCTGTGTCTGTTTTACTGGGATTTCAATGGAAAGTATTCTGAGAAACTAGCATAGTAATGATTTGTCCTTACGCTCAGTAGTGACTTACTGTTTTTCTATTTCTCCTTTTCTGCAAACTGGATCTCTTCAAGACCCAATTCTTATTTAAATTTAACTTTGCTTGTTGATAAACTAAGTACAGAAGAACCCTGTTAATTCGAACCCCGATAATTTGAAAAAATGCATAATTCAAAGTTGTTGCCAAAAAAAAGTCCCAAGAAATTTTTTTCCAACAAAATGATTTTTTATTTCGAAATTTGAAATTTAATTCTACCCGCACACGAAAATTTGTTTGTGTAATTTGAAAAACATCGATTTTTGCAAGAGAAACCATAAAATTTCGTAAATCTGATTCTGACAGACAGCCGTGGCGGTAAAACGTCATAAAATGTCAATTTATGCGGTTATCATTGTCCTAATTCATATTATTGTTTTGTTTATCTGAATCAGTTTACGAATATAGATTTACGAATTTACTTGGATTAACTAAATTTAAAGAGCCGGACGCGGCGAATTTATTTTAAATATCTGAATTGAAAAGGTAGGCTGCGACAGAAATCGGCTGCAAAACTTCGATTTTTTCAGAAATATATCACTGTTTTACGAGTTTAAAGGGACGGCCGCGAAAATTTGATTTACGTGGAAAATATTATATTTTTATGATTTTTTTTTTAAATATAGGGCCGACCGCGGCGGTAAATGCCTGTAAAAATTCGATTTACATTGGTATAAGTTGTATTATTACGAATTTACTCCGAAGAACCTACCCGAATTTAAATTTGCGACCGAGGAACTCAATTTTCGGCGATTTTTTAAGAATATTTTTTTCATGAAATTTTGAATTACGTGGGAATTTGTTAATTTGAAATATTATTATTGATATCCGGTGGATTTCGAATTAACGGGGTTCTACTGTACTTCTCTTATTGAATCTATTTTTATGCATTACAATTATGACAACAATGTACTTTTATTTTTTAGAATGCAAGGATTCAATTTATTGAATATCACACAGGGCCGCATATTATACAATAAGGCTAATGACAAGGTATGCAAATCTTTTAAATTTGTAAACTACAACTTTAAATTTGTTAAATGATTTTGATTGAACTCTTAAAAATTCTCATTCTTATTTGGTTTTTAAGGTCCAAGTGAATATGAAGGCCTCCCCTTCTAACACTACCCCGGACAGCTTTAAAATGCTGCGAACAAACGACGGACATAATTCAGCATTTGCCAACTACACAAGGTAATTTATAACTCTATTTTCATGTGAGATCTTTTGCAGTATATGTTTCAGTTAATCAAATGCTTGATCGTTACCTAATTCATATTTCTTCAGTCCAACCAAGAATCAGATGATGACTAATGATGCGGGTACTTCGTACACGCAGCAGAGGGCTCCGACCCTTCATTACCCTACCCCCAAAGTAAGTAAAAATGCATAATGTACCTGTGTGTTTGAAAGGATCAAGGGAACAAGTTCCGTCAATACATTGTATATAAGGAACAACTCTGCATTGAACACTCGATATTAAACTCATCCTGTTTTATTTTCACACACAGATAATTTTTTGTGGGTTTTTTTTTTTCTAAATGTGTCTTTACTAACAATAATATTTTGTAGTGTTCTGTTATTTAGTAGACACACTAACAGATTCTCCAAATACTGGGATGGAGATTACTTGATGGGAATGAATAGATTCTTGTTCGTTATCTGGATTTATTAATACTTTGCATATACAATAATAATAATAATGATTTATTGTCTTCATTTCTTAATAACAAATAGAGATAATGATATCCTCACTGGGATCTCCCGTGCTGAGGATTTCATTTACATTTTATAATTTAATTATAAGAATAATATGAATTAGACATAACATAATATATCATGTAGTATTTTTATTTTATAATTATAAAGTACAGCTTGTCAAATAAGAGTAGAAAATATATGAGGGCGCCACTGTTGATCAAATGGCAATACTAAACACATAACTCATGGTGTTAAAGTAAAGCTGTGTAACCTACATTTTTATAAAAAATTAAAAAGGCATAATAGTGGAAAAAATATTTTTTCATTGCAGTATAGATACCCGCCGATCTCTAAATTAGAATTGCGTATAGGTATATTATTATTATACCTTTGCAATTTTGTGTTAACATAATGAAGAATAACTATAATGTAATAAAATATAAAGCACAGTTAAGAAATTGCTCACATTTATTTAATACTAGATAAAGTACCTAGCGTTGCCTGGGCTTTAGATCATGTCTCTAATTTTAGATCTGAATATATTTAACTCATTCAGATCTAAAATTAGTGTAACTAAACTCACCATTAGTGATTCTTCCTTTCTATCCATTGTTAAATTCAAATTTATGTTAAAATAAATTAAAGCAAATCGCTTTATAAATCACCTTTTAATTAAATTTATGTCATGAAGAAAAAATGATTTTTAAAATGTGGTTTACTGTGTTTTAAACATTCAGTGTAATTGCACTTCAAAAAAATATTTGACAGTTAAATTGGTGTTGCCAGTCTACAAATTTAGTAGTTCAAGTTTTTATATTTTCTACTCTTTTTTGACAGACTATAAATAAGATAGTGTTTTTTTATAATTCAGTTCATTAGATTCATTACAATAGGGACTGCGGTAGTATACCTAACTAGGAGCTAGCTAAAATGGTTCTGCCGAGTGTTTACAGAAAACACTCACTCTGAGCCCCTCCGATCCCCTGTCGGACAACTTAGGTACTAAGCTACCTGCCATCTAGCGGAATCTACTATAGTTCATATCACCGCCATCTGTGTCTAAAAGGCGGAAGCTTTTTAGATACACAACATAACACAAATTTTGTTTTAGCATGGTGTCGATTATGTGGGATTTGTTGAATTGTGTTCTGTTGTAGATGAAACATTGAATTGCTTTTATTTTATTTTTTAAATTTTGTTCAATAATCTTAAGTACCGATTCAATAATCATAAATGCTTATTCAGACGGGGCGTTTTAAATTGTACATAGAGCTCCATAAAAGTATTCACATGAAACCACTCTGTCTAGAAATTCAGCAGATGCGCTGAGAGCATTAAGTCGCCGCGTGGTTTCCAAGCATTTTAGACATACATTTTTAACTAAACTCGAGGAGGTGCAGTAAAACCGCACGGTAGCAACCATATAAGCTCACGTCAAAGCGCTCGATTCCGTAATCACACGGTTCAACCGTCCTTTGTCTATAAGCACTAATCGTCAAAGAAAGAATCATTATGAAGTAACTTTTAAGGGTAATATTATATTTTACACTTACCGTAAATATGTAACCAATCTCATTTACCTACATAATATTCTAGTGGTAGTGATGTTTATTTAAATATTTCTAAGTTTAGTTAGATTAGTAGTATGCCAATCCGTCCGAGCCGTCATAATTTAGGCCTCCCAAAAGCCTTTTTTTTTTTTTTTTTACTTAAAAGTAGTACGCATTGACATTTTGTGGTTTTTTGAGTAGGGTAAAATTAATCGGTAAACCAGGACACGTTAGCACCAAAATTAATTCAGTTGCCGTAGTCAGTTTCAGTAAAAATAATTTCGGATGGGATGGGTTAAGGGTAGGTATTATAATGTCCAGAAATGGTGGCTAACGGAGAAAAATCCCCAGATAATGCAATCCGCAGTGTTACAACATTCTAATAATAGTTTTTGTTTGGAGGCCCATCGTAAAAGAAAGCGATAGCACTGACAGTTAATTGTTATATGCGTATAATGGCAAAGTTTTCCATTAAACTTCTGCACATCACTAATGGTATTTGCACAGTTTGTTGTTAGTGTTGGTTTGGTGGTAGTCTACTAATTCAGAGAACATGAAATGAACTGAAACTAAAGTGTTCTGAAGCATGAAGCATTACTTTTTACTGCTGTCAAATTTTGAAAAATAAAAATCATGGGCAAGTATTTTCTGAGCTGTCTGTGACCTGATAATGTTTGTTAGCTTATCCTACAGAGGGACAATCAGATAGATTTCTATTATGTGTATGGTATAATCCCAATCCTAAGAAATATTTCCAATTTATCAATATTTTTGCACTAACACCATTTAAAATATTTCAGATGCAAACAACTGTAGACGATTCATATACACAGCTTCTTAAATCTTTACTTAGGATCAGTGATACAAAGAACACTGTGGTCCAAGTAAGTTTTATGTCCCTACAGATAGTTCTTAGTAAATTATCAGTTCTTCCATTTTTCTTTATAATTTATAGCCTAGATTAAAGCAAACAAACGAGTTTATTATTATTATACATACCAAATTCGTTTGATTGGGGTGGGATTGTGCCCTTTAAAAAACATACTTTTACAATATAACTATACGTTTCCAATAGTCAAGTCGTCTTCACATTTTTTGTAAATTTTTTCATCCACTTGTACACACAATATGTGATGAATTACGGTTTGTTGTTTCCAAGTTTTATGAATAAATTTTACATTACAAACCAGAGGCTCTTTTTAACAATTTTTTTTACAAATGCCGATTACTCATGCTTTAGTTCATAACTTCCAAATTATTTTCAAGAATTTCACTGGAAAAAATTCGGTTTAGGGGCGGCGTTCCTAGATAAATTTTTTTATTTTTTTTATACTAATTATGGGCCGGAAAATCCGAATCTGAAAGAATTAGGCGTCGGCAAGCAATATTAACTGAATTACACGACTTTAAAATTTTCTATAAACACAAAGGAAAACCAGCCATTTTGAATGCATTGACACTACAAGTCATAGAAAAACAAGAAAGATGTTACACCACATAAAATTAAGTGTTGCCATTAAGCAAAAATATCAATAATGTAAAACTTTCCGACACGATACTTCCTCACATGATAATTCATCACACAACACATTAACCTGATGAATTATGACTATCTCAACGGCCGTATTCTTAGACCAAAAGTATGAAAATTCGTAGTCTTAAAAATGCGTAACCTAACCTAACCTAACGCTAGGTTTGTGTAACATGGTTTGTGATAGAAAAGAAAGTGCCCCCTTCATAGCGCCTACTCGCGTCAAGGCAAGAAAACATCCCAGTTTTCAAATAGTTTAGCGGCTACGCTAGGTTTATGTAACATGGTTTGTGATACAAAAGTGAATAAAATTTATAAAAAATAATTACTTAAATTAGTTATTGATATTATTGCTTAATGGGAACACCTAATTTTATGTGGTGTAACATCTTTCTTGTTTTTCTATGACTTGTAGTGTCAATGCATTCAAAATGGCTGGTCTTCCTTTGTGTTTATAGAAAATTTTAAAGTCGTGTAATTCTGTTAATATTGCTTGTCGACGCCTAATTCTTTCAGATTCGGATTTTCCGGCCCATAGTTAATATAAAAATAACTAGTTTTATTATCTAGGAACGCCGCCCCTAAACCGAACTTTACCCATTTCACTCTATTTTACAGCTACTTATAATTCAATGTTGTATTTTGTAATACTAATGCATGTCTTAAGCCTGGTATCCTGCGACCGCTTCCACAAACATTGCCTCAAACATTACCACAAACATTGGCTCAAACACTCAAAATGGGGGTGTGACCTTCCACATTTTTATTTGCAGACACAATGTTTGTGCTTTCTGTGTCCCATGGAAAACATTCTCCGCCCAGGTGAAACAGGGAATGGGATTGTTCCATTTTTTGATAACCACCGCGCAGTGATATCTGTCATGGAGCATAAATAGCTCAAATTTTTGAGGTTATGTGATAACATGAGTAAATGAATAATTATGAGTTTAATAAATTGCAAATTAATAATGCCGTAACGGATCATGAACTCTCCTGTAAATAAAGTCAGTCAAGTTTTATAAATTTTTTGTAGAGGGCGCCCAAAAATTTCGAGGTAGTATGGTCTAACTTCAGAATTCATCTTGACATTTTTTTGCATTACGTAGAATCAGATGTGAAGTCAGATGTGCAGTTCCTAGACACGTCTTCACCACAGACCATTGGACAAAATGTGTGTTGCCATGCCCGCTGCGCCCCAATGTTTCAACAAATGGAGGAGACAAATGTGGACGAAAACAAATAATGTTTGCACTTATGTTTGTGGTAATGTTTGATGTATTGTTTGTGGAGACGGTACAAGAGATCGGACTTTGTATCAATATGTCTGTATGTAGTTGCTATAACCTTAGGAGTTTATGCAATTGGATAGCTAATTGTACGGGTATTGTACAGTTTTATTATTTTTTTTATGTTATGTGGTATAAAGAAAAACCAGTGTCTTAGCATTTTTATTATCTGAAATTATACGTTAATAGTGAGCAGAAGTGCATGTATTCTGAAATAATTTATACCCATACAGGGGCGGCTTATGATACCGGTAGCAAGTGGTTGGTCCCCACTCAATTTTTTGAGAAAAACCAAACAAAAAATGTATGCTTTCATAATAGATGAAGTAAAATTTTTTGCATAAATTCAATGAATAATTACATTGAGTAAAAAACGCCATGGTCCTACTCATCGAAAGGCAAGACCTAGTTGCACCGTCATTTCATCCAATTTCAGAGAAATGCATGTATTGGCACGAGTGCCACCAACAGTTGATGGAATGCGTTGTCATCGACGACTCTATCGGCCGAGTTTCAGTTCGATCTGAAGTCAAGAAGTGGGTTAATTTCCACTTCCAAGATTTGCTTCCAAAATATTATAATATTAAGGTCTACTTTGTCGTTTGTCTATTTCCTTCACACAATGAGTTCTAATTTTGAAAATGACACAAATTAGACCTAGACTAGACTAGAGTTCATTGAACCTTAGTTACAGACAGACACATACACAGCCGAAATCGGTATTTTTTATAATTGATTTTGTTTTCAGCACCAGGGTCCACCCCAGCTTGACAACTTCTTCCAGCCCAACTTCAGCCGGCCACAGGGGGACAACAACCCCCTAGCTCCCCAGGGCTCCCAGGCGCCCCACTTCCCCCCTGACAACCAGAACTACCTGCAGATGGTGCACCCCAATAACACCGGACACAACCCCAACTTCATTCCACCAATGGCCTCCGTAAGTTACTCTGTTGAAACTTCTCTTAGGCTAGCTTTACATTCGTAATTAAAATTTACGGATTATGTAAGATTTTGACAGGTACAGGTACTCACGGGAGCGTTTATATATTTTTTTTTTTTTTTTTTTTTTTTTTATTTCATACAATTTTTGAAAATACACTTTTATGTTTTTTTCTTGATTACCATACTAGGCTAATGCCCGTGTTATGCATCCAACTTGTGGTAATTAATGATCACGAAAGTTCAACATGTGTAATTGCTCATGCGACCATTTACATCTGTAAATTGATTTGCGGTAAGATGGCTTCCTGTCAACAATGACCTGCTACTGTCAAAATTAAGCGATTTTGTCAATAAAGACGAAAAGGCTCCAATAATGTGTTGAAATAGATTTTGGCTTGAATTAAATAATTCTCCACGCGCTTTTGCGCCGTCAAAGGCGAAATTAACTTAATTTTATCCGATATTAGAAAGGATTGTACCAATAATTGAATAGAAGGATGTTCATTTTCAGAAAACTTAAATAAGTGAAAATAAATACTAGTTTTATAAGAACCAAATTCAATGAAAATAATTATTTGTATTTTTCACATTTTGTAACGGCGCATTTTGGTACTATTCCTTATGTAAAATCTCTCAGCTTATCAAACTGATTTTATAAGCTGTGAGAAGGCTGGAAATTTGCGCATGTGCGATTAGACCTGTCAAAAAACTTCTGAAAGAACGAGTTCTGTAACTTGCTGTAAATTACGTTAAGGGACTACTTTTGGTAATTTGGCCATTTCGCTTACATGAGCGATTTACAGGAAAAAACTTAGGACTTAAACCCAGCCTTATTATAAATTGCATTGATAGTATGTACATTTATTTGTTCTTTGTCCTTGATTAGAAGTTGGTGACACAATTGTTTGCTATTCATTTATCTCAAGTACTGTGGATTGATAAACTTCATTATCATAAAGATTATAGTATGTATTATGTAAGCCTAGACAAAATGACTCAGAAAGATTCTCCGATACTTGTTCCTTTTTGCCAATCCACATTGAAATTGCATTGTTTTTTGCAATCAATAAAAATCCTTATCATCTTGTAATCACAAGCACTTCAATGCAATGTGTAACACTTAGGGGCATTTTGCAAACCCAGTAATTTCTCTATTATTCAAATAATTAACTTTTAATATGTAAATGAAATTCTCAGCAGGAGAGATCCCAGTGAGGATATCATTATATTGTAACAAAAAAAGCAAGTTAATAGAACTTTTATTATTATTACATTACTAGTAGTTATGTGAATGAAAGACCCTGCACAGAAAAGTAAAGTTTAAGTTAAAGCTACGGTTTGCAGCGCAGTCTTTGTTGAACTTTTCTGCGCAGAGTCTTTAGTTTATATCGATTCCTTATGCTTATGGTAGGATGATTAGCACAAACATGTATGTAAACTCCTCCATCTCAATATTGATATTGTCTGAGAAGTTGTGACAAGCTGTTCATTGATAGTTGAGCTTAATCACATGGGTCTACCGCCTTTGTAAACTGTTTTTAAAAGGTGATAAAATTTGCTTTAAAATTGTATTATTACAAATAAATATTAAAATTTGTAAATATTAAAATTTAGAATGCAAACACAAAAAAAATTGTAAAAATGATTCACGTGATGTTTTTATGTGAAAACGGTACTAAGGTCACATATTATATAAAAAAAACTTCTTCTATCATATAAATGTATAATAAACAATTTTGGCACCTCATTTTTTTCCATTTCATACAGAAATATTTAATAAAAGTGTAGGCAATTTGGCGAGTAAAACTGTTTCTAACAAATAAGTATTTTTTTTCTATTTCTATGGATAACGTTGAATAGGGATTTTTTTTTAAATAAAAAAAGAAAGACAAACATTCCCGGGTTACGATAACCCAACAATGTTTGAAAATCTCCTACTACCACCACAGAAACTCTAAAATGTTGCTTGTGTTGTGATGGAGGGCTTAGCCAGCCGAGAAATCGAACACGCGACACCCAGATGGGATCCAAGTGCTATGCCCACTCAACCACTGACCGGTCGATGTGTAGCGTGTTTTGTAGTAGACATTCTCCTTTTTGTTTTAGGGTTGTAACTAGAAAACGAATTAGAAAATTTACAGAAACGGAGTTACAACGATTTCTATGGGAACACGCTTGAAAACAAGCTTATTGGACTTGACTGCTATTGTTATATTGTCAGGTAAACAAGCTTAGGAGTCCAAGCGGTTAAACAAGAAGTATTTTCAGGACCTGCCCGGCTTCAACAAAGGGAACATGCAGGACAATAATGGTGGCCGGGGGATTCCTTCCTTGCACTTCTACAACACCAATGCCCGGGTACCGCCTGTATTGCCGCCCGTATTGCCGCCACCCAATCTTCAACTCCCTTTCCCGCAGAAGTTGATAGAGCACGATAACAATCAAAATGTATGTACTTTGACAGCTACCATTACAAATGAGAATCTCAATCTTTTACCAGGAGAAATTTTTACAAGATCTGCGACCACCGAGACGAATGGTAGTAACAATGCCACAGAATCATAATTATTGTTTCCTTATTTATATATATATATATTTTTTTTTTACATTGGCTCCACACAGGAGGCCCTGAGGAAAATAATTCTCATCAGGGCCTATGTCATCTTTTCGAGGGTCTTTTTAGGAAAGGAAGGAGAGGAAATACTGGGAAGGAAGAGGGTTTGAGGGGTGGGAAGGAATCGGGGGTCAGTGTGTCCAGAAGTGACAGATATATTATGAATTCATCCCTCCCACCTGCGGTGCAAGGCGATGTTCTGAGAGAGTCCTTCTGTAGAGGTCAAAAAGTCTTCTTCAACCAGTCTCTCCCGATCCTGCCTGCCACGCAGTTGGTGTCAAGATCATGGCATCCGCCGTCAAGATCCGGACAAACCTCACCCCTGTAAGGCACCAAACGTAGCAAACCACTTGAGGTGACCTATGGCAGAGGTGTTGGTTATCCAATAAATGGTTCCCGGGGGGACGGTACCCATAATCACCTACAAAATTGATTAATGTATAGGGTGTGCCGTAAGTTTTTGCACTTTTGAACACTCAACTTTTATTTTAATAAAAGTAGACGAACAGGAAATTTTTTTCAAACAGTAATTTTCCAAGAACCGAGCTTTTGCACCCATCCCCTCTCTGGTTCCCCCGCAGGAGCGATATGTTAAAAATGCGAAATATGTTATATTAAAAGTGCAAAAACTTAAAGCTCATCCCATATTGTGCAGGTTTTTGTTCCTACTGTTGCATTTCGTGTTGATGAATTACTTTTTCCTTTTCAGGCCAAGTTTAATAACGGCACCCAGCCAAAGGTGCTGTCCAATGTGTCTGCACCGTTTATTCCCCTGCAGGCCGTGACAAGACAAGCTGTGACGAGGTAAAGTATTCCTTTAATCTTCTAATATGTTCTTCTTTTGTCACAGTAAACCTTTTACAATGAGCTTAAATGGACTGCTAAGCAGGCGACATAAACAGATTCAAGCAGCGACAGCGTAGCGTATCTACCGTTTCCATAGAAAAAATTCTTCATAATACACTGACTTCTTAAACAGTTTGCAACTTGACCCGAGCAGTTGATTCGCCTTCGAAATCTATTATAGACCTCTGTGTTTTCATTACTTGCCGTCCTTTAGATAAATATTCATGAATGCCATTCATTTAATACTAATTTAATCTCGTTTTCAGAGAACGGAGTATAAATAAACTTTACCTTTTTTGTTTTTAGGACTAGTGCACCGATTGGTAATAAAAACTATAAGAAAAATTTCCACGAAAACAAAGTCATCCCTTCGGCCGCCGGACCTGATATTCAGAAAGAGACGAGAGCTAATGTTCCACCGGCCGCCGTGCAGGTACTGATTGACGCCTTCATATTATTATTAGTAAAAAAAATTATTGGAGTTTTTACAAATCGTGTAGTATCTTCTATAATGGTATTTACCGATACTTATACCCAGTTGTTTTGCAGAAATTATCGTGTGTCATCAAATTGCCATTCAGCACCATTTTGTTTTTGAAGTGAAACTTCTTTAGCCCTGCTAACGATTTGAAATTCGGATGAAACGGAAATGTGTCACAAAAATTTATTATTTGACTCAGTTCTAATATAATTTTTTTTTTTTTTTTACATGGGCTCCACACAGGAGGCCCTGAGGAAAATAATTTCCCCCAGGGCCTATGTCATCTTTGAGGATGCTGTGTGGAGGGTTTTTTAAGGAAAGGAAGGAGAGGAGAGTTCTGGGAAGGAAAAGGGTTTAAGGGGTGGGTAGGAATCTGGGGTTCAGTATGTCCTGGTCATCCGCCTCCAAGACTTGACAAACCTCACCCCATGAACCCGGGCACCCCTGCTAAATCACCAAATGCGTTAAATTCACGACTATGCACGGGCCTCCAATAGCGCCGCGGTATGCGCCCAGAGAGACATGCAGCGAACGGAGGTTCAAAACCTACCAAATCCAAAAAAAAAAAACATTTTTATTTTTGTAAAATCAATATCCAATCTTCGCACCACTTTAAATAAACAGGCAAAAGAAAAGAAAGATACATCTAGTGACTTTCTAGTTTCACTTCTACTGCGTGTAAATTGCACATTCTGATTTTTTTTTTACGTTTGAAAGGTTTCCGTTAAACGCTGATTCTAGGTACATTTCAGCTTTTTCAAATTGTAATAAGCTGACATGCTTATCAACATGATAGTTGTTGTGAAGTTCCTATATACGATAAGTCCACTTGAGTCAAAAGTTGGCAAACATTTTTTTTTTTATTCATAACCTAGAAAATTATTTAGTATTATAATTTTCTAGTTTTTATTTTAAAAGGCTATTATTGAAAAAAAAAAATGTTTTACTCCGTTTCACCCAAATGGACTTTATCGTACATAGGAACTGTAGAACTCAGTTGTCCTCTTTTGCTGATCACAATTTGTTCAAAAGCTGAAACGGGCTTAGAATCAATATTTAACAGGGACCGTTCAACTGTCAAAAAAAACAAAATGGCGCTGAATGGCCATTTGATGACAATGTTACATTACATTTTACGTTACATTTCTGTGAAACGACCCGTCCTTAGTATGACTTTAATTTTTTTATGTGGTGGTATGCTGGAGAAGAGTTGAATTATGGATTTATCATTCATCCACACTTGTGTTAGAACCCAGCTTATCCTACATTGTTTTGAAATTGTGAGATGCACTAGTGTAGGCACTTCAATATGTTCTCGGCCTAGGTAAGGAAAACCAATGGACTTGCAATAAACACTGCTACGTGAAACTCTTCCCTCCACTCTACTACCATGACTTCCTCTCCTCAAATATTGCACGGCCCACTGCAAAATGAGAGACAGCAACCTACATAAAATACGAAAAGGCTGTGAATGTAACACTCCACTTCACGACGACCTTTCAAACATAGCCTACCACTTACAAACATGCAAAAATTAATTGAGAACTAATTGAACTATACTCATGCGTGTACTCAATAATATTATAATCTATATTATTTCATTATCCTTTTTGCTTTATAGGAAAGTTTTTAATATCCAAGCAATTCAATTTGATTTCAGAGCCGTTGTTGTGTGATCCCCGTGTTGATGAAATTTCGTGATTCGCGTTTTTTTATCATCTATAAAAATTGCATCAACTCGGCTAAACAATGCAATAGATGGTGCTATTGCAGAAGGCTTCTTTCATTCTTTCCGAGATGAAACATCCCGTCATGTGTTGTGTCCCTTCTCAGGTTTCTGTGTGATGCACAAATTATGTTTGCGCATGCTCTCCACCACCACTACCTATATTCTGCCATATTCACCTATCAATAGTCTCAATAAATTTTCTTATCTCATTATGTCATGTATTATATTCCCAATGTGCAAACAAATTACTTTTCTTTATCATACTTCGATAAAGAGCCGCTATTAAAATTTAAGATAGCTTAAATCGATAGCTGAATAAAGCTTCCAATTTTTTTTTTTTTTTTTTTAAATTTCCAAGGGATTTTTTTCCGAATAATTGGTAAGCACTTGTTCTAGAAAATAGAATACTAATGCAGTGGCGAAAAATTTCTCTCGAGCCAGGATTATTTCACCATACATCCACCAAGTTGTAAAGGAGATAATCTATTAAAGTTTTGTTATTTTTTAGATTGCGCTAGCTAGAGGTTTTCTCTGTCAGCAACCTTCTTTATTTAGACATTGTATTACCGGCCCTAATCCGTAATAAAGTCGTATATGATTTGAGTTTTTGAGTTTTTCATGGTCAAATTATTATATCACGGTGATCGATTTTTGGGTTAATATGCCGTGTTGTGCTTCCTCCTCCTTTAGCCAATGTTTCGGACTGTGCCGATTGCCGAATCAGTGTCCGATTTTGACACTGTAATCCATCATCAGGGCAGACACTGTAAGGGTTAAAAATCGGACGACAAAAACCCATATGTCAGATGCCTTGTTCACACTTTTGTTTAAAAAACGGAATGATACAAAATCGAATGATCATGCTGGCGCTGCGTGCATGCTTCCTTGCGACTAGAAGCGGGTGGGTTGAGGCGTTGTGAATTGAATGTGATGGGGCTCACGCCGGAACGACAAGGCGGCAAGTGTGAACAGTTTCATACAAACCTATGAGTGAGCGAATTCCGACACGATTTTTAAACGGGCACGCTGCGCTGGCCATCCATCCGACAAAACGTGCCGGATCCGTTTTTTAACCATGTCAGACATGTGTGAACAGCTTCGTATATACTCCACAGCCACTAGGGAACTGATTTTTAAACGGAAGTTGGCTAAAGAAGGAGGCACGGAATAATAACCCAAAAATTAATCACCACGATAAGTCAATTATTTTTTGTATTTAGGAGGATCAGTCTCTTGTGCAGGACAGAAACTTTATTAATCTGTTTAAAATGAATTCTTTAGCCAAAAGGGTGGTGTTCATGAGATCTTAACCCGTCTGCTAATTTAGGAATAAATACATCCCAAAACACGTAATCGCGTAATTTTTTCATAAGACCAAAAACGTCCCAAGCGACTTTACATTTTAAAAGCTATATATCTCTCTTCCTCTCATGCAAACATATGTATTTTACTTTTAACCAGAAAGAGAACGAAATAATGCTTCTTATCGTCTTTGAAATAAAAGCTATCCTTGCATTATTTTACAATCTTGATCCAAAGTGACGGTTTCTGATTTTTCGCGCGAAACTGAGGCTTCCGGATTGTCAGGTGCGAATATATTGAACCAAGCAGACGGGTTAAAGCACATACAAGTTCATCGATACTTTCCATTTTCGCTCGATATCGAAACATGCCCATTGTGAAATACTTTGAATGCTTTTTCCTACCATCAACAGTTACATTTTTATCTAAACTATATTGTAACTTTCTGTGTTTTTTTTAGGCATTTAACGTAACAGACAATCGTGCCAAACCGGCACCGAAGAAGAAAAAGTCCCGCATAGCAGCAAACTTCGGCCTACCTCAGTAATTGTATTTAATATGACCTCAGTCGTAGTGACAACGTATTACTGTCTGCAATGTGATGTTTTAAATTTATCTAAAGACTTAATTAAATATCCTCAAAATTTGTTTCGTTGTTGCCAATTTTTATAATTTCTTTGAAGTTGTTTTTTTTTTCAGAGTTTGCTCGTTTTATTCCATGTTTTATACTGATGACAAATATTAACAATTATAAATATGTACAAATGAATCAAGACTAAAATATATTTTTGAATGTGTAAATACATTTTATTTACATTATTTATCTTGTTAAGTTCTGTATGATAAGAATAACGATGCATTATTTTTAAATATTCTAATTTCACAATAATTATTTTTGTGTAAAACTAAAAGTTTTGTTATAAA
Organism: Limnephilus marmoratus; assembly: GCA_917880885.1. Lineage (NCBI taxonomy): Eukaryota > Metazoa > Arthropoda > Insecta > Trichoptera > Limnephilidae > Limnephilus > Limnephilus marmoratus. Next base: position 11,666,728 of record OU862908.1, read on the forward strand.
CATAATTTTTTTCTGTATTATTAATTATTTTAAATTTTTTGTTTATTAATTTATATTTACAATATTCATTCTTTAAAAATCTCAATAAAGGTCAGTTTTTCATCACCCCTTTGATCCTAAATTATCGTGTATGACCTTATTATTATTTCGCATTACGTCAAGCAAAATCTTAATCCAGGATGAAATTGGTTCTATATGGTGCTAGATGTCACAATATGACAAGAGGTTTGGGACTCTTTATAATTTTTAACAATGCAATTCCGCTCATTACGCTGCCTATTGAAGCGCATTACATTTACATATTGTATGAAATATCTGATTATGATAAAATTGTATCAAAAAGTATAAAATGCAACTGCTTGAAATAATACAGGTAACCACAATAATACATACATTTTTTGATTGGGTTAGTATCAGTTGAAATAGCAAGAAAAAATTAGCAATTCTACCTACGCCAAGCTGTCAGAAGTTGATGAAAAACCTGGCTTTAATGAGAATAATTTTAACCCTCAGTCTTACTGAATCATTAATCGTTAATGATCTTAATCATTGTTAAAGCAAAGGAGTGTGTTACAACATGATCAAATAGCATGTTTTAAGTACGATGCAATCTATATCTTATTTATACGTAATATACAAAACCTTTCTTGACTTTGAACTCTACGATCCTGAGGTACTCGAGGTTTTATGTTTTAAAAGTTCTTATGCATGAGACAGACAACATGTCCTGACATAAAATGTTATGTTTCTGCCTCGTGATATTCTTTACTGCTCAGATTGATTTTACCGTTGAGTTTTTAGTTATATCATCGCCGTGGAGCAAAAAGTCGCTAACACTTTTGGTAAAAATGAGTTATGTAAATACTTAATTTAGAGTCCTGCTTCTATGCGTAATGTCAATAATTGCGTGAAAAATCCCTAAATCAATTTATGTCATGTTATAAGTTTCGAACAGCACAGTAACAGATTTTTTATTTTCCAAAATTCATTGAACTTCTTAGATATTTATCGCATATATGAACTTTCCACCTCATATTCAAACATTATATGACCTATTTGCAAAGATAACTTGACAGTTTTTCGCACATTGTATTAAGAACTATTACCTTTAGTTATTGTAGCTCTCACTTACTTAGCAATCTCCTTTCTAAAAACAGTAACACTAAAATCGCTTAGTGACTTTACTTACCCAACATCAACATTTTTTGCCAAAAACTTGGAAAAAGCCGATTTTGCGAAAAATCACTAAATGTTTCTGTGTAATTTATTACTGTACTTAGGCAATTTAAAGATCTGATGGTGCAATTATTAAATTCTAAGACTTATATTGAATAAAATCATTGTTATTGAAAATCACCCTTAAGCAGAGGTTTAAAATTTCAACCACAAAACACCCATTATCTCAGAACTGTCAGTTTGTTAGTTAATGACTTTTTACTCCGCGGTGATGACACATTATATAAAAAATATAAATATTTGCATTTATATTAAATAAAGGAAAATTGACGGAGATTTTTTTGAACCAAGGTCTAGAATCTTTTCCCCAATACCAGGTGAAAATGAAAAGCTGCAATTATCAGGGATTTTGTTGTTTTTTTTGGCTACGCTGAATATTTTAAGTGAACACCAGCAATTATTTTTCTGCTCAATAATTTTTATTTTAATCAAAATGTGAAAAAGAAAATTATTGTATATAATATTATTTCAAATTTATTTCTGATCAAAATAGTGTTTATGTTTATTTTTCAAGTACATATTTTGTCATTCATCGTGAATCATGCAAAATCATTATTAAGTCAGGTCCATAGCTTTGACATTTGCCTCGACAGTCCCATTACAGCATCCAATGCTTGTCATCAATATCATAAATATTGACAATTTTTGTTGTGTTTCGAGCTTCCCATGTTCGACGGAAAACATTTCCTAAACATTCCATCCCGGGTGAAGCGATAGGCAGTCGGGGGCCGGCGGGGGGGTATAATTCATTTAATTGACAGGAGCCGCGCGATGCGGTCGTGTATGTAGAATAAACGGAACGCCTTTTTGTGCTTATGTGCAATGAGCGAGCGCAATCACGAGTTTAAAATATTATATACCTAAATATAATATAATAATAAATATATTTGATAATAAAATTACAATATAATATGAAATATTAATACAATTATTCGGTTTTTGACGACTATTTTACGCACTGGAAATTTTTAAAAGGCAACTTTAGGTCCTGCAATAATCGAAATTAGTCGGAAATCTTTCCTGATATAAATATCTGTGTTTTCTTCCTGATATAGCATATTTTCTTAATCGAACGCATGTTAACATTTATGCAAACGATAAACGTCAAATGTTAAGTTTTTTGGTATTATGTCAACTGCGCGGACCTAATAATTATGATTTTAAATTGTAAATAAACACTGCCTTAATGGATGATTATTTCTTTTGTGAACTCACTTGTAATTAAAGTCTAATAACTTATAAATAGTTTTCAGAGAGACAGTAGAAATTGACCAATCCAAATCGGTATTCTATTTTTGATGCTACGTAATTATTTACGCACTCAAATTTTTAATAGTAACTTTAGGTCATGCAATAATCGTTATTGTTCATTGCGTATCCGTGGACAGGTCCGTACCTCAGACCACTTGTCAAATTGTGTGGACCGTTCGAACTTTATCCCAATCTTTGAACCATGTTGACGGAAAACAAAAAATGTTGATGTGATGTTTGAGGGACTGTCACGGCAAATGTTTGAGCTCTGGACCCGACTTTAGGCTATGGTTAATAGTTTTCTTTTTTGAGGAGACTTCCTACTTCCATCTTTCAAGATCAATCAAATCGCTGACCATACACATAAATCTTTTTTTTTAATTAAAATAAAATTGCATTTTGAAATAAGAGTTTGAAGTAGTGATGCCATAATTACCATTTTGAAGCATTGTGATAACCGATTGTTTTTACGATTAGCTATTCGGCTATCCAAAATTGTCCTCTATACTGCATCTGACATATATTTATGTTTATGAATGAAATATAACATTTTTCTTATATTTTCTGTGTGTGAAAACGTGAAGTGGATGAGTAATAAAATCGAGTATGTATTAATTTAAGAATGCATTTTGCCCAATGTATTTTAAGGAAAAATGCGATGAGTAGAAATTAAAAATAATGAATTTAATTGAAAGTGTGTACTCATTCCCTTCTCTCTTTCGCACACATTTTTGAAGTGAGCTAATCTAAATTCCTCTGAAACGTAAATGTGATGTTTGTAGGAGTTTTATCAGCAATTATAATGATGGAATTATTCTCAAACTAATTTCTCAGGTTAGAACAAGCGCTTCTATGTTGCGATTATTTCATCACTATTTTCAAACACATTTGTAAACTTAGTTTGTAAATATATTCTGTGTATACAGAAAAATTTAACTGCATAAGATAACTATGCTTCATAGAAGAATTCATTGCAAATATAATGTAACTTCTTTGAATTTCTCTGAAATATTTCTCACATAAGTATTATACAAAAAAGATAAATAGTTAAATTTTAAATTGCCATTCACGGAACCATTCAGATTTGTTTTGAATTTTCTATTTATGCAATTTTTAATAATATTAATATGTGAAAACAAATATTCAATATCTAATCCATTACAAAATATTATAATTTCCTTCCAGAATTCTTTTGTATCCCCTTTTACCTCTATGTAAAAAAAATTACATTTTGAAGTCATGTACAAAACATGAATGAAATCCGAATGTTAAAATATTAACTTTGCCTTATTTTATAATGTTCTCAAATTGAAACAAATATGAAGCAAAAATTATATTTTTTATTTAAAATATCTTGTTTTTATTTTTCAATCCTTTCAAAGACACTTAAAGCAAACCGTTAATCACATTACACACTTATTGGGAATTAACTTGCCAAGTATGTTTGCGATACTTGTGGAAAAAAAATGGCTACCAGTATTATTTCAAGTTTTGGCTTGCACACATCGGAGCATTGATGGAATAAGGGGGCATACATTAATTGTGTAGGTGAAATGGAAAAGGCTGAAAGTGTCAAAAAATAAAAAATCGATTTTTTGCATGAAATGTGTTGTAAGCGACATCGCCAATAACCTAGAGAAAGTTAAAAGTGCCAGAAAAATTCCTACTAGATCCTAGAGCAATCGCAAGGAGCAGCACCGTGAAAGCGCCGGCTGACCGTCAGTGGAAAAGGCTGAAAGTGCCACCCGCCATGATGAATGTGCCTTTCCATTGCAGTAGTTTTTTGGCTAAACTTCCAGCCTTTTAACTAACAAGGTATGGGACTTACAGCGTTTCCCAAAAAAAAAGATATGATGGCACTTTCAGCTTTTCACATGCAAAATCAAGTTATATAATATATAACTATGTACATATTATGTGCAATAAAAAAAAACAACTCTTGAAAATCAAATAAAAATATATTTTGAATATTTAATGAATTTTGCAGATTTTTAAAGCATACAGTATAAGTTTTATGAAGTTTTTATTGAATTCTGAAAATTTTACTTTGTGACACTTTCAGCCTTTTCCATCTCCATTACACAATTATGTGAGCTCAAAAGGGGGGGGGGGGGTCCGGAAAAATCTCACGTTACTTGAAAGAATATACGGAAGTGGCCCAAATTTATCTCACCAAGGGGGGGGGGGATTGGAAGAAAACTGTTCACGTAATTAATTTATGCCCCCTAAGAGGTAGTTATTGTTTCCCGAGCAATGAAAATTGAAATAAAATATAATGAAAATATTAAAAACATAAATCGCAGACATTATAATTATATATAACGGGTCGGTTGATATCCTGGTGGGTAGGACGCTTGACACAATTGGACGGATCGAGTACTCACTGCGGTTAACCGATTTTGCTCCCTTTTATGTTGGGGACGTCCCAGGAAGAGATGACACAATCGACTAAAGCAAATACTTGAAGCGCTTTGTTGACATGACCCGAATAGGACAAAGGGAAGACAATACACGGATGCACCAAATACTTAAGTCTGATTATGTGAAGAGTCAGAATCAGTATTTATACATTCTACAGGTTGAAATTTAAGAACCCTACTTCGAGTACATCTCTGACGCCGCACCTTATGCAAAACCATTTTCGTACGTGAAGTTTGTTACAAAGCCACTGTCGTGTCACCGGCCGCCTGCAGGAACTGCTAGTAATGTATTTATTTTATTTTTATTTCATTATTATTGTTCGAGGAATGATCAATCGAGATTTCACTGTAAAAATAAATTTTGTTTGTTAGTTTTTCAAAGAAGGATTAATAATACAGTTGATTCCGTTTAATTTGTACACAGGTTTATCGGGACAGCCAGTTATTTGGAATAAAACCCAAGGAACAGAAATAAATATAGATAAAGAAGCTAATACTTTGGGTTATCTGGGACAGCATTCCGTTTAATTGGGACAAATTCCGATCTGAAGTTGTTGCAAAAAGTGTCTTTGTGCGGCACGGGTAAGGAAGGGGATGCCAATTTATCAGGATTGGGTTAAAAGAAATTTAGAAGAGAATGAAAAACCAATTTTGAAGCGGGAAAATGAAGGTGGACCTCCAAAAAATATGTATTTATATTAATGTTCACAATGAATAACAAAAAATGGAAATCTCCCTTCATACTCCTGCTTAAAAATGTGTTTTTTTCACTCTCCTGTAATTTTTTCTTTCACTAGGAGGTTATTACGCGCCCAACAATGATATTTGTTCGTACATAATTATTTTTCTATAATTAAATATTGTTTTCAAAATTTTTATGAAATTTAAAAACACATTTGAGAGAACTTAAATAAATGAAAGATCTACTTATGCGTATAAAAAAGTTTCATACATGATTTATTTTTTACCTACCTCAAACTTTGCTTATTTGGGACAAAATGTTTGTCAATAATCCCAAAAGATGTGTCCCAATTTAGCGGAATCGACTGCATTAACATATTATGTATCTAGGTAGGCACTCTTCGTAGGCACTACTTCTTGGAACTGAATACATAATTAGGTAAGTAGTAGCGCACTCAAGATGATTATTCTTGATTATGCTTTACAAGGTTTTTCCTTATCATATAATAACCATCTTCAAGTGCAAATCTGTTTGTCACAATAATGATCCCCTTCCGCCGATTACTTAACATCTCGAGAGCCCTCTTGTAGTGTTTTTTTGTTGTATATTTTGCTGATAAGGTCTCTATAAATGAGCGTGTTCCGATCCGCACCTCCAAAGTTCACCATGAGAGTGCTGTGGTGTCTGTTGGCCCTGGGTCTAGGAGCCGCCATCCCCCTGGTATCTGCCGCCCCCAACTGGTGGCAGAAGACAATCATCTATCAGATCTATCCCCGCTCCTTCAAGGACAGCAATGGCGATGGAGTTGGAGATTTAAATGGTGAGCATTTCTTTTTGAAAGAGCTGGTTTCTGATGTATTTATTAAAAATGAAGTATTTAATATATACGTAAATGGAATAATTTCCTATTTTATTTAACCACTGGAGTGTTCTGCAATACGATCAATTTCAGCCTTGAATGTTAGGAAATTTTTTAAGCGTTTGGTTAAGAAATATCCCACCCTCATTCAAAAAATCATACCTCAGAATTTTAATACGGAATCATATAAACTGCTTGCAGTGTAGGAGAGCCATTGAATGCACTATTATTAATAATTTTGATAGCCATCGGATATTTTTAGGATCGTTAAAAAAATTAATTAAAAAAATGTTAAATTTATGAACATGTGAATTTTGCATATTATTTACTTTATTGCCGTATGTGGTACCTATTTGTAGCAATATTATGACTTTTGTATGTTGTCTATGACCTAATTGATAATCACAGATATAAATATAAATTCCAACTTGCATTTTTTAATATGTAAACACTTGATCAACGATTTGTAAGAGAAAATATTTTAATTATTTCAATTTGCGGAATGTCAATAACAAAGAATCTTTTGTTAAACTGTGAAACTACGTTAGCCTTGTGGTTATCGAAGATCCCAACCAAAGGGAACTTTTAAAATAAATCCAAAAAATGTTTTGAAATATCTTTTCAATGTGGCCACATTATGGCCAGCAGGTGCTCGCGGTTGTTTGCAAATTGGCCAAAATGTGGCTAAATACTAATTGTAATAGATGTCCTTTGCTTTGAAATTTAATTTAATTTTTTTTTTTAATTTGTATCTTCTAATACTTCCTTCGTGAACTTTTTCTAATATTTTATTACTAAACTTACTGTTCACCGTTGGACTAAGCAATAATTATTGTTCATTTGTTCCCAGGAATTACACAAGGGTTGCCCCATATTAAGGACGCCGGCATTGGATGCATTTGGTTATCTCCTATTTACAAATCCCCTATGTACGATGCTGGTTATGACATTGCCGATTTCAAAGCAATCCAACCTGAATATGGAACCATGGAAGATTTCGAGAACCTTTTGGCAGAGGCAGCTAAATTAGGTAATAAATATTTTAAGTCATCATACAACAATAAATTACAATTCTGAAGTGAAATAGAATATTTTTAAACAAGCAGTCTCGGATGTTTTCACTAATGGATTGTTTAAAAATTACTTTACAGATATCAAAGTAATTCTGGACTTTGTACCAAACCACAGCAGCAACGAGAGTGACTGGTTCGATCTGTCTGCCAACAGAACCAAGGGATACGAGAACTACTTTGTGTGGGCTGATGGAAAACCTGATCCCAACAACCCTGGAAAAACTCTTCCCCCAAGCAACTGGGTAACAAACATCATTATTATGAATGTTTTATACAATTAACAGTAATTTAGTTTGATTGATTGTACTATTTTGTTTGTTTAAAGATAAGCATTTTCCGCAAGAGTGCCTGGGAATGGAATGAAGTTAGGGGACAGTATTACCTTCACCAGTTTGTTATTGGCCAGCCCGATCTTAACTACAGGGAACCCCTTGTTGTGGAGGAAATGAAGGTAACAAATTCCCTTATTTGATTACTAAACTTTTATTCCCCTCACTGAAAATATAGATTCTCAAAACAGTTTACTTCAATAATTAATTTGAGGAATATTTTTTGTGCTAAGCGAAAGTAACCTGACCTAATTTTATTAGATTACGCTTCATTTTTTAAGGGAAAAATAATTTATTGTTTGCTATTAAAATATTACCAAGATTTGTTACAAAAAAAAATAAATGAAAAAAAAAATGCTGGCATACTTCTTGTGCCATTAATTTTTTTTTTATAAAATCTAAAAATATGGGATAAATGGTGAAATCTAGGTTGATTCATTGATTTTTACTGCAGTTCATATTTATGTTTCCGTATTAATATTTGGAAGTATGATATTTTACATTGAATGACTGAATAGAAAACTGAACTCCCAGAAATCTCTATCACTCGAGCGGATAATTACATAGTAATAAAAACATATATTTGTTATTTGTGTTCTTCCTCTCTGTTAATTAACACAGTTTTATTGAAAAATTCATTGTTTTTGGCTGTTTTTCATTGTTTAGTTGTTATGAAGCAATTTGAATTATTTTGATGTTTTTCAGAATGTTCTCCGTTTCTGGCTTAACAAAGGAGTAGCAGGATTCAGAATTGACGCTCTTCCCAGTTTGTTTGAGGTGGATCCTAAAGACTTTGGTGGCGTCTTTCCCGATGAACCAAAGACCAACATCCGAGGCTTAGGCCCCGATGACTATGGTTACCTGAACCACATTTACACTTCAGATCTAGACCCCACATATGACATGGTTTACCAATGGAGATCTGTCCTGGATGAGTTTGAACGAGCCGATGGGATCCCAAGAGCCATGCTCACAGAATCTTACTCCGATATCAAGCTGGTGATGAGATACTACGGGAACGGTACGCACAATGGCTCGGTCCCGTTCAACTTTGAATTCTTGCGAAACATTGACAAGAATTCCGATGCCCGAGATATTAAGTTCATCATCGACAAATGGGAGACCTATATGCCAGTTGCAAAGACCGCTAACTGGGTGGTAAGTTGTAATTACATTTGTTTTAATTATTTAAAACTGTTGAATATTTCATTGTATTTTGATGCCGAATGTTTATGTTTTAGAATGGCAACCATGATAACAGCAGGATGGCTTCTAGACACGGAGTTGAGAGGGCCGATATTATGAACATGCTGGCACTTCTCCTACCCGGAGTGGCACTTACTTACCAGGTTAGATCAATGGTTTAGCTACAAATGAATTTGAAAAATGCCATAAATTAATAAGAAGTTTCCAGGAAAGTGTAGCCAAGCACTATAACATATTTAAATTTTATGAGAGCACCACATTATTATTTAAGTAGTGGCAACACCAAGAGCTCAGCTGCAGTTTTTGGCGCAGCATTTTTCTGTGGATTTCTCTCTCACACAACTACAAAGGCATGGCAAGATCAAGAGAACTAAATACTTGAGTCAGGCCATGTCATAAGATAGGATAATAAACCGATGTATGAATGTGGAAGAAGCTAGAAAGTTTGTGGCATTCCGTCTTCTTTGCCTACTCTTATGATGAAATTTATTTATGTCTTCACAGTAGTTAATGCCTCTTTTATAAAAGCAATGGAATTTTTTTTTAAATCAGTAAAGTAAAAATAATAAATACACACTTTTATTAGCAAGCAGCAGGATTAACAAGTTGTTAACTAGTCATATTGCTTTTATTCTGCAGGGTGAAGAGTTAGCCATGACAGACGGTGAGGTGAGTTGGGAGGAGACGCAGGACCCACAGGCGTGCAACACGGATGACCCCATCAACTATTATAAGTCCTCACGCGACCCGGCACGAACTCCCTACCAGTGGGACAACACCAAGAATGCCGGCTTCTCCACCGCCAACAAGACCTGGCTCCCCGTCGCCAGCAACTACCAGACTGTGAATCTGAAGGCGCAGGAGACTGCCACCAAGAGCCATTACAAGGTACTATAATATAATATGGCTACCGATGTCAGGGTATTTCAAATTCCTTCCCATTGGCATCCGATGAATTATTTTGTGCCATTTTGAAAGTACCTACATGAATGAATTTCATTATTACTGGTGGTAAATTCCAGTAAATAATAGTGGTGAAGATATTTACTGATAAGCGGTTAAGCATGTTTAATTTAAATCTTTGTTTCAGTTCTACCAAGACATTGCCAAGCTAAGGAGTAATACCACATCGCTTCAAGAAGGTGATTTAGATGTGAAAGCTATATCCACAACCATCCTGGCATTGATGCGGTAAATTCATAATTAATATTATTTTAAGTAATAATTACTACATATATAACAAGCAACACAATGACAATGTATAATGTTTTACAATAAGATTTTTATACATTTTAAAAGATACATTATTTCTTCTTCAATAATTGCAAAATTACTTTGTGGCATCTTTGAAATTAAGTGAAAATAACAAACTTTGTTTACACCACTCTCTTTATACCTATTAATTAATTACGAATGATTATTGCAGTTCTCTTCCCAATGCGGAAACTATAGTGGGAGTGATCAACTTGGCCACCACCACTCAGACAGCCAGCCTTGATGCCTTCAGGACCCTGCCCGCGGAGATGACTGTCTACACTTCTAGCTTGTACTCCAAATTACAAAAGGGGTAAATTTTATTATGCATTCTCATTTTTTTAAACTTATTTCCCAGTACTTACTCGAAAAATTATACATTTTTTATAGTAAAAATAACAGAATTTCATATTATCTGTGGTTAACGTGAACAATTTTTTTTTGTTTTTTTTTTTTAAATTTGAAATCATGGAATGGAGGGGCATTTTTATTAATACTGTTTTAATAATTTCCAGAGAAAAGGTGAAGACCGCTCAGCTAACCCTATCGCCCAATGATGCTGTGGTACTGACAATATAAGTGCAATATATGTTTAGGCCCGGAAAGAACAAAGACCAATTTGCGTTGTAATACAAAATATTGGAATAATAAAATTTTATTACTCTATTTGATTTTGCATTTTTAAATACATCTATCAAAATTTCGATTTTGTTTTTCTGATTGAATGAATGAATGAAATGGATATACATACTCATTTCTCTGAAATTGGATGACATTATATTTAAAAATTAGTCAGCAGATAGTACGAAATAAATGTCGGTACTATCCAATTGGGATTTGGCTCATTTGTTAGCGCCCTTAGTGGTGTTCACTTATTTTAGTCAATCCTTGGGGGAAAAGGTTCAATCCTCAGTCAAATAATTTTTTTTAAGTTCAAACAAAAAAAAGAAGTTGGTTAAAATAATATTGTTAATTATGAATTTGAATTTGATTAACAAAAATTACATAAATTTAATAGGCCCCAATGGCAGAGTGCTTTAAGGTATTGTTCCGATAAAACAGAGATCCTGGGTTCGATTCGCAGTTGTGACCGTTACCTTTTTATTTTGTGTGTCTTGTTCTCTTTCATGATTTATTAATACTATCTTCTTCTTCAAAGATTCATATATATGACATCAATTATGGAGACTATAATAGTGTGCTCAGGCCCACTATTAAAGGATCAGCACTTTTGACGTCATCACTCTTTGCTGTAATGATTACAAATGAATCCGGCCTAAATTTAAAATCCGGCTGGATACCGGATAATAAACGAGTATCCGGCCAGATACCAGATTTGAAAAAAAATTGTTTCACTGAGCGCAAATTATGATGAATAAATACCAATTACTCTGCGTTAAGAGACAACGTTTCGCTTGTCTTCGTATACAAGGCCAACTTCCGAAAAAAGTCTTTCGCTGTATACAGTACTGCAGGGCGTTGAAAGATAAATTTTAGCAAGCTTTGTTAAGTTTGGGTATTGCACAGCTTTAGCTGACCACCAAATATAAGGATCACGATCGCAACTAATGCGTACTGAATTCAAATATTTTTGATCATCCCTTTTTATGTCAGAATATTTTCATAAAGGCGATCTTTTCTTTATCGAAGATATTTTTCTTCGGTAACTGAATCTCTTTGAATTTATAGAAAGAAACACTAATAAAATCACCTCAAACTACAACAACATGTTTTTTCGTAACCTCAAATGATCGTGTTTGCAATCAATTCAATAAGACAATGAAACACTAGCTTCACTCATAAACAAAAGGGCCCGAACTCACCCAAGTCCACCCCATCGTTTGTGCGGTTTACTCGTCGCGTAACGAGTAACGAGTCGCCAATCGGCTGTGTTCATCTCTAATAATGTTATTATTGTTATTTGTGTTTAGTTCCTCGAGCTATGTTAATGATTGGAGTAATCTTTGTGCCAAGCAATTGCATGCGCATTTGTGGAGGGGCATTATGAATCGTTGCTGTCGCTTTTTGGAATCCTTAGACCCTTGCTGCAAACATATGAAGTTGGTTAGCTGCTTTGAGGAAACGAATTACTTTGTTCCTTCTGGATGCTCCATATTTCCACCAATACCGTAGTTCCGCCACATGCTTCTTTTCCTTTCTTTGCTTCAACTCCTTAACACATTGGTGAAATTATTTGCTGATTGGTAGAAATAATTATCATCAGGCAATAACCCATCCTTTAATGTGTATTCCTGTGATTATGTATTATTTTAAGTGTAAATAAAATAAAACAATAAATAAACGAACACCCTTCTTTTTAAGTTATTGCCCTATTGCTTAGAATCATGCCTGTTATTGCCTTGATGAACTGGGTTCTTCCAAGATGAAAATACACACACTCGAAACAGCATTAACCTCTGAGAGAGTGAGTTTCTAGAGAAGGAAGTGTTCAAATGAGTGATATTTTTTTTACCTCAGAAATTCCCATTTTTAAATTTTATTCAGTATGTTGTCAAAATAATGTCCGAATTAACCAGAAAAATAAAACTATTTATATTTTAAAATTTTATTATTAATAATTCATATTACTAATAGAGGGATTTCTATAAAGACTGCCGTACGGTGTAAGTCCATACTCTTTTACGCATACCTTTTTACAGACGTACATAGTACGGTCATATTCTCCTAAAGGTTAAAACTATCCCTCCACACACCATCCCGTAGGTTCTGTGGGAAATGATTTCCCTTAGGGCCTGCTGCGTGGAGTTATAATATTATTTTTGTTAGATATTTTGAAAGGGCTGGGGCCAAAAGCAACATGGCAACACCAATTTTAAAAAAAAATTTAGGTTCAAGATATGCAATCATGTTTGACCTTGGAATGTTTGACTTCCAACAAACCATATTCCTCCAAGTATCTGACAGATTGACTGAAGATTGACTGGAACCTATTTTTTAAATGTTGAAGTGTACGCTTCTTCCATGTAATATTTTTATTGAAGTAAAACTTCTTTACGCACGCTCCACTCCGGGGGTAAGCTGGTGAATGCGTTTCGAAAAGTGGTGATTGTTACGAAAAATGACATGCGTACGGTAATCAATGCGAACGGTAATCGAAACGAATGGTGATCAATGCGAATGGTGATCTGTTCCAGTTTCGGTGACGCCATAACAGACTCTTCTCCTCTGCAATGCGTACACTACCTTACGGCGTATTTTTGCTTAAAAAAGCAAAGACGCTTAAGCCCTTTTACTTTCCAGCCCCGCCTCTGCCTCGCAGGCGATAATCGACCGTCGATCCCTCGATTTGGAACGTTTCAAGATCCATTTTGGCTTGACGGCGAGTTAAATACTGTTGAGATAGTTCAGGTTCTGAAGTGTCACATTTTTAGCCTAAATAATACAGACCTCTCAACGGTTTCGGTTGTTGTTTTTCGGGAAACGGCATTGCGGCCGAAAAACCGATCCCGGCTTAGATGTTTTTGAAAAATATTAGTAGAGGATTCTGCAACTTTTTATATCAATATTAAATACGCATCTCATATAAAATATGTCAGGAGAAGCTGAGGAAAACCAGACATTTCCAAAAAAATTCATGTCAAAAACGTGTTCTCCAATTCCTCGAGAGTATGAATATTGTTGGCCATGTGAAAATAACACAATTTATTACAGGGTAGGTACCTACTATCCCATCAAATTATTGCAAATTTGGTAACAAAGTAATAAATTATAGTTTGGCAAGAAAGTGTAGAAATTAATTCAATTGGAACTAAACGTGTTCATTACTATGGCAACACCGAATTATATGACGTTTCCTATGGCTGTCATATTATCTCGTGTTACGGTTGATTTATTGTCTTAAATCTGAGAAGAATATCGCTGATTTGATAATATTTTTATTCATTGTTTGCCTGAATTTAATTAAAATGAATAAATTATTACATAGTGATACAAGAGGGGTTATATTCTGCGTTTTTCAACGCTGCCTAGCCGAGTGTCACGCGAAGAAGCATCTTTTTAATTTAGAAGATGTTTGCAAACGAACTGCAGAAATGACTGGTACGTAGTATAGTTTGTTTAATAAATTTCATTAGTATTACAAGATTTATGCCAATTTTCGAGCGATAATAACCATTACAATCTGATTTGAGGTTATGGTAAAAAAATCTGATTTTGACACTTCATTTTGACAGTTAATATGCGGCCACAGGAAAAAGGGAATAACTCAATAAAAAAAAATAATATTAAACTCGTAGAAAAGTTACTTTTTTCTCGTTTTCTCTTTCTTTCTTTCCAAGTGAATATTATCTAGTGTGTGTTTTTAAAAATCCCTTCTATAATAATAATTTTAATGATTTTTCACACACAGGTAAATCTGAATCAACGGTAAGACGAATTGTCAAGGAAGGGGAAAAGGCAGATGGAAAATTTGAAACACCGGGAAAACGGAAAATGGGCATTATGTAATAGCATAAGTGCTGATGATTGGAAAAATTGTTGCAAACACGTGATGAAAATTGATGCAGAATATTATGCATGAGGCAGTAATAATGATGATATCGATGAACTGCGTTTAGATGAAGATAAAGATACGGAAGAAGAAGAATCACACGAGGACGAAGACAATAATTACATGTCGGGTGTTGAATTAATAGACTTAAATTTTTAAGTACCTACGTTTTTATATCGGAATAAACGCCCACTTAAAACTGGTTTTGTTTTATTTTGCTTCTATTAAATTACAGTTTTTTGTGCAAATTTTTTGAAAATACAAATACGCTATGAAATATGCATTTTGCCAGAAGTGTTTTTTTAAAACATACGTTCTTTGTCTTATGAGCCATCTTGGTGTTGCCATTTAAAACTAGAAAACGATCGCAGCGCCATCATTTATTTTCTACACTTTCTTGCCAAACTGTACGTAATGTTGACGCAATTTTTATTGAGAAAATTCGACACAAATATTATTTTTCTCGGTATGTACCAGGTAGGTACCGGCTTATGAAGGGTATTCTTTCCTTTAAACATTAAATTGAAAATTAATGATATGAAATGAAAGAAATCACCTGAGTCAAAGAAAGAGGTCACTTTTTGCCAGCACGTGCATGTACACGGAGGTAGCTTCATAGTAGTACTCGGATAGTGACTATTTTTCCAATACATTTTTAATGAAATTAAATTAATTTGGATAATGTTACACTTTATTCACCATTTTATATCATTTATCGATATCATTTAATACGTACGAGTGGTACTTATGCTGATAACGTGAATGAATAATTTGTTTCGTAAATTTTTCTTGCAATTAAATGAAGTCTGAAATATTTTTTGAAGTAAAACTTCTTTACGCACGCTCGACTTGGGGGGGTAAGCTAGTGAATGCGTTACAAAAAGTGGTGATTGTTACGAAAAGTGTCATGCGAATAGTAATCGATGCGAACGGTGATCGATTACGCACGCTTGACTTGGGGAGTGATAAGGATAAGGATAAGGATGGTCACCCCAAGGTTGTAGGTCACACCAAGTCGTAGGTTACCCCAAGGTCGTAGGTCACCCCAAGGTCGTAGGTCACCCCAAGGTCGTAGGTCACCCCAAGGTCGTAGGTCACCCCATGGTCATATTTAACCCCAATGTCATATGTCACCCCTAGGTCATAGGTCACCCCGTTTACTTGGGTTCATTGGGCGAGGTTTGTCTTGTAGTTTTACTTCAGTTGTGTGGTCTAAAGCACACTCGTTTTTTTATTTTATTTTATGCTAGTCTCACACGAGTTCTGTCCAAGCGATATGATGAAACAGGCCAAGCCTACATATATTATGTGAGTGTAGTACTCCTTTGAGACTAGTATTAACGTCTAATAAATGGTTAATTTGATATTACGTACATTCAAAAATACAAAAAACTTTTCCTCACAATTATCTAGCAAAAAAACCATGTTCGAATATTTAATTTCTTTAGAATATGATGTAGAATCACCTTCTTTCAGGAATTACCACCACTTGGATGTATCTGAATAATATTTACTTGCACCCAAGTGCCTTTTTTAAGTTTCATCAATTTTCCTTTCAACTAGTTTCATGTCAAAAATTTCATCAACATTGGTGTTGCCATTTTACTCTTGGTGTGCTGACACAAAATTTTCATCATACACCAGCTGATTCTATTTTTTGTAATAACTGATTTGTTTTTTTTATTTTTTTTAAATGTACCGTCTTAACAGTATAAAAATAAACCGGATTTTTTTTTTAAATTTGATGCAAGTGGCCTATGTTTCTGTCTGTTAGTATAGTTTTATCATAATATATTTTATAAAATTCATTTTCTAAAAATGAATTTGGTTCGTATTCATAATATGGTACTATATTACGGCAGTCAATAAAGTTATGTTTTTTTTCGTTATTTGTTTTTGGGGTGTTATGCCGTGTTGCGCTACCTCCTTCTTTAGCCAACGTTTCGGACATCGTTGCAGTGTCCATCATCAGGGCAGATCCGGCAGATCCGGTACATCTACCGGATCTGCCGGATCTGCCCTGATGAAGTTATGTTTAGTTACGTTATGCAAGTTATGTTTAGTTACCAAACTTTGGTGAATTATTTTTAAAACCTGATTGTGCCTAAATGTATACTCAGACGGCGCTAATACAGAACATCCCGATATAATCTTATATATAAAAATCTCGTGTCACGGTGTTTGTGGTCGCACTCCTTCGAAACGGCTTGACCGATTTTTATGAAATTTTTTATGTATAAATGGTAAGTATGAGAATAGGTTTTAACGTATATTTCATACCGCTAAGTGATTAGGTGTTCCTACCCAGAAAAAAAATTCTATTTTTTAAACAATTTTTTTTTTATTTGGCATCAAAAAATACCTATAACCCCAGATTTATACACTCCTACCCCCACCCTCCCATTTCTTAATCGCGATGTTATTATTTTTGTATGAACAAATTTAACCGTCTTTCGTATTTCAAACAGAACGAAATTATTTAAGTTGTTGAATGACAGATGGCGCTACGTCCGCCTCATCGATCTTTCATCTGCACATGCACAAGACATTCACGAGAAGCGTCGCGTTGTTTTGATATTTCATTCGGCATCATGTTCTCGCTTGGGCAAACCATCGAGCTTATTTGTGTTGGCTAAAGACGGACTGACCAAAAATATTGTACACTCAATTGCTCTTTGAAATTATAATAATAGTGTTAATAATACACATAATTAAAATTATAATTAAAAAGTAAGGGTCCTGTACCCGTAAGAAATTAACCAAAATATAACCTTGAAAATTGGAAAAAAAGATATAAAAATACAAAATAAACTAATAATCTGTGTACGGGACGTGGCACTGTAATCGCCACCCGCACAGACGATGTAGTGGGAGGGGGACCGGCTGGCCGTTCCGACGCCTTCGGGAGAAGGGGAGAGAAAGGATCGGTAGAGGGAAAAGTGGGGTAAATGTAGGGTGAAAGGGAGAAATGGGGAGAAAGCGAGGGAAAACGGGGAGAAATTGTAGGTAGAAAGGGAGAAGCGGATCTAGGGCAAGGGGAAGGGAGGTAGGTAGAGCGCAGCGGTACCTTCGCCTTGATAAAGGCGTTTCGACCAATTGTATAGGTTCTTCAGCGTGGGCAGGCCAGAGGAGAGAAGAATTCCAACTTGCCGTAGGTAAAGGGAGAAACGGGTGAAGGCGAGGGGAAGAAGGGAGGTGGAGCAGGGTAGAGGGGTAACCTGCGCCTTGAAAAAGACGTTCGAACAATAATTGTATTATGCTTCAAGGGTGAACAAGTCGGCCAGGCAAGAAGAGAAAGTCGAGGTTGCAGTTGGGTCGGGGAGCGCAGGGCAGGTACAGATGTGTGCGAGATGACGGATGCAGGAACTCTATCGGTCCATAGCTTTTAGGGCACTATTTAAAGGGAAACAGCGGGTCTTTAGCCTTTTGTCTCCCTGAAATTCCGAGAATTGAGATCCCGGAATGGACCGGGCAAAGGTTTCGAATGCGCTGGCGGTCGGTGGGCGTTCTTACCATCTCGCAACATCTGTCCGACTCTCTACGCTTCCGTGATATTTATTTTGTGAGTTTGCACAATTACATGATTTACAGAGTTTGTACAAGATAAGATTTTATGCAAACTGATAAAGGTAGGTTTTGCATAAAATGGGTGTACACAGTAAAATTTGGTTTTGCACAAATTGGGTGCAGTTTCATAGAGCCAATTTGTGCAGGATAAAAACACATAGTTTTGCACAAATTGGGTGCATGGAGAGATAGGAATGGCTTTGCATAAATTTGAATTTGCGCAAAGGTCAAAGGGTTGTAGGTATGTACAACAGACCAAGAAGGCTTTGCACAAATCACAAATTTATGCAAAGTAAGAGAATAAGTATGTAGGTACGTACACAGAGGGAGGAAAAAGGGAGTGGAGGGGTCAAGTTTTCTTTTTTTATCCCTTTGAAATTACTTGACCCCGGGAGTCAATTTATTGATTAATTATAATTTTAAATACATAAAATAAATGGTCAAATGACGTCCGATACAATGTGCTTACTAAATTTCAAAACATAAATTAGTTAGAATCAGAAATCTATTCTCATTACACAACAGCAATAATAATAATATATACATACCACAACT
The DNA here is from genome assembly GCA_917880885.1 of Limnephilus marmoratus. NCBI lineage: Eukaryota > Metazoa > Arthropoda > Insecta > Trichoptera > Limnephilidae > Limnephilus > Limnephilus marmoratus. The sequence goes on from OU862908.1 coordinate 11,685,670, forward strand.
CAGAGTGAACACAATAGTAAGTCGAATGGCAAGAAAATGGAAAGGATTCACAGCAATAACACGATAACTTGTAAAATGGTCAATAAATTATTTAATGTTAGCTATGGCATACTGTTTTATCGGCGGTCATCGTCTACAGCGCTCCATTCCTCTTTTCTGTCATAGATTCCATCTCCACACACTTACAATACATTCATTATTTTTTTAATTAACAACCAAAATATTCACTGGAAATAATTTATATGGCTGAGCAACGTTTGTCGGGTCAGCTAGTATGTTCTAAAGTTTCCGGAAAAGACAAACATTTTCTACATAAATCATCAATTTGATTTGTATCTTTTATTATACGCTTCCTATAATTTTTAGTATTAATGACTCTATCTTGAATGGCAAGCATAAGTCCTTCTCTTTCTGCGCTCAACTCTCCAATACTCAACCATTTGTTTGACGAAAGTTTGTCAACATAAGTTTGGTTGAGATAATTGAAGTGTTTTGCGTGAATAATTTTATTTGACTAGGAATCTAATAATTCCTGGTTGGTATTTATAAGAATGTTGGCATTCTCGTCATATAAATTTAAAGGTGTAATGTTTCTATCTGCCTTGCAAATTATTTTGTGCATTTCTGAGCTATTAGCTTTCCTATGGAAAAAAATTCTTAGCATTTCTTGTTTCAAAGAAGTTATTTTGACTATACCTCTACCTCCTAAATTTCTAGGTAAATTAATTTGTGCTATAGCTGAATTTGGATGATGGCAATTAAACTTTGTTAACATAGTTCTAATTAATCGTTCTAAGCTATCTAAATCTGTATTGGATCATTTAATTGCCAAATGAGTATGTTAATAGAGGTATTGCCCAAGTATTTATTGCCTTTACAAAATTTTTAGCAGATAGATTGCATTTAAAAAAATTTCTGATCCTAATTTAAAATTTAATCCTAATATCATTTTTAATACTAGTGTGATTTAATCTATTCGATTGATTATATCCTAAATATTTATAAACCTCATCCCCTTTCATATTTTTAATATTGAAATTTCTGAATATACATTTGTCTCCATCTACAATTTTGCCTTTCTCTATGTGGATCGTTCTACATTTATTTAAACCAAAAGTCATTTTAATATCATCTGAAAAATGTTTAACTACCTTAATCATTTTCTCTAAATTTGGTTCAGAATTCGAAAATAATTTTATATTATCCATAAATAATAAATGCGAAATTATACTACTCTCTCTTGTATTACCCTTAATTTTTATTCCAAACTTCCTTTTAATTAAAATTTTAGATAGAGGATTCAATGCTAAGCAAAACCAATTTGGGAGACGGGAATGGGTACCGCCGTTCCGGGAACCTTTATTGGATAACAAACACCTCTGCCATAGGTCACCCCAAGTGGTTCGCTACGTTTGGTGATTTAGCAGGGGTGCCCGGATTCATGGGGTGAGGCTTGTCTGGGTCTTGGAGGCGGATGACCAGGACGCACTGAACCCCAGTTTCCTGCCCACCCTCTAAACCCTTTTCCTTCCCAAAACTCTCCTCTCCTTTCTTTCCTTAAAAAAACCCTCCACACAGCATCCCCAAAGATGTCTTAGGCCCTGAGGGAAATTATTTCCCTCAGGGTCTCCTGTGTGGAGCTCATGTAAAAAAAAAAACCAAAGAGGACTCAATGAGTCTCCTTGAAAAATCCCTCTTTTTATTGAAATGCCCGGTACTACTATTTTCTTACCTTTTAAATTGACAAATAAATTGGTATTCCAAAAGGACACAATATTTTCCAAAAAGCTTACAATATTATTTTGTATTACAATTTTAATATTATATATTATATACTTTAATTCTAAGAGATTCTTTCAGAAATTGGGGTAGATTAATATATTTTATTCTACTAAATTAAATTCTAACTGGGGCTAATGGGGTCGGTCAATTTTCAATTGTTATGTTATGATATCAGAACCCAGCCAGAGAATAAATTTTCATTCAATTTGGGCATATGTATTATGAAAAAATACTGTTCATTATTTGTTCAAATTACAAATATATATTTCTAGAACATGCCTTCATATTTAATGATTACATTTACTGAAATATTAAAACAATAGAATCAGCCTTTTTTGCCTAGTAATCATTGTTTAGGTTTTATGAAGTGCTGGGAAAAGTATTATGTCATACATAATCATCACTGCGTTTATGAAACATGGAAGGGATAATAATCTTAAACATTATTATGCAGATACCTCTTCGATACCTCAACAACATTCTCACGGAGACACTTGACCCAGATGTAGAGGTTAAGTGCAGAATTGAAGCAGCAAGAACTGTATTCAGTTAAATGAAATCCATTTTCTGTAATGACAATATCAATTTAAAACTAAGGTAGAGAATGTTAAATGTTATGTGTGGTCAGTCTTGCTGTTTGGATGTTAGACATGGACTTTGAAAATAAATACCATGAACAGGTTAGAGGCTTTTGAAAAGTGGCTTCACCGGAGAATGCTCAAAGTCCCATGGTCCAACATGATCACCAACACAGAAATTCTCAGGCGGGCTAGAGCAGATAGATAACTGCTCAAATTAGAATTCTGGAAAACCTCATATCTGGGGCAAACACTTTGAAGGGAGAAATATCACCTGCTCCAATTAATATTAAAAGGTACGATAGTGTGTCGCCGAGGGCCTAATAGGAGACAAATGTTTTTGCTGCGAAATGTACGTGAGTGAATCGGTATTAGAAGTGTGGAGGAGCTATTCTAGGCCGGCATAGTCCAGCTGTAGGTCGCGGGGCTCGCACACCGAAGGTCGCGGGATCGAATCCCTGCGTGGCAAATAAATTTTATTTGATTAATTAGGGTTATTCCACAATTTATTAATTTAAAATAATATACAGTATATTTGCGGCTTGTTCCATAGTGGAAGATACTCTCAGTATCGCCCTGGTGTAAGGCCACCATTCAGAATTGAAACGTTGCTTGAAATGGCTTTTAGTCGTGTTTGGTGACCAGATCTGAATAGCCTGGTATTTCCCCACCTTCTTCTTACGTATCTCCTTACCCTCCCCACTACCTTCAGCCTCACAACATACCCCAATTGGGGATGCCATAGTCCCACTGGCTCCAGACGGGAGCAGTTGAGACTCTTGTGTGGTATTCACGTAAAAAAAAAAATAAGGCAGCGCAAGATAGAGATACATTTACCAGAGTGATCGCCAACGTCGGGGGGACCTGATAGGAAGAGCATTAACAAGTGTTGTGTTCTACATTCGAGTTTTTAAATCATAAGTTTGCTATTATTTAAAATGTATTCATAATATGTACATAATATTATTTTGCACTTTATCTTTTGGAGGACCTAAATAAGTGGAGACTTTTAAGTGGAATGTCTTTGCCTTGTTTACTGATGTTTAAGTGGTAGGAAAAATGCAATAAGTAAAGATTTAAGTAATTTAATTTTCAATGGAAAACTGCAGATAAGTTTACTTCAGCAAAAATCATCATTTTACAATAAATTTTTATAATGTGTAAAAATGAAGAGGAAATGGATGCATACAAATAAATGCTTAAAACATAAAGTTAAAAATATTCCCAGAAATGCAAAAACAGCCTGAATTGGTAAATTGAACAATGTGAGAGGGTGGAACAACAGTGTATTATTATAGGTTAAAACATTGAATGCTGTGGTTCTTATCTCTTTTTTTATTAGGATTTTTCATTTACGAAATTTGGTACTCTGAACTATTTTTAGGGGCACTTGGGCATGCGGTCAAACCATTTACTTTCCATAATAAATAAATTATTTCTCACAGTAGGTGAATAATTTGTGTATGGAATAATTTTTTGTTTTCATTCGCAACATAAAATTATCAAATAAAAACCAAGTCCTACTCTTTATAGTCGTCTGACTTATTTTAAAAATGTAGGTAATATTTTACAATATATTTTTTTTTGATTTTAGGATGGGACGTTTCACAGAATATGAACAATTAATAGATTTCAAACTTTATTCAAGTTCCTATTCGAGTTCTGATGAATGTGAATCAACTGGCCTATTATGAAATAATAGCAGAACTTGAATTTTAACTAACTAACCATTACACCCTTTCTCCACAGGGGTAGGCAGAGAGGACGGACTGCCAAACAACTCGGTCTTGGCACACACCGTTTGCCTCACTCATATTCATACATCGTCTCATACATACTGTTCTATTATTCTGATTATTGACATGATCCGATTTAAGTATCTGATTCACTTGATCGTGCCATGTCTTCCTCGGGCATCCCTGACTTATTTTACCAAACAGCATGCCCTAACCCTTCTACAATTTTATCAGCGTTCCCTAACCCTTCTACCAGAAATGAATAAAGAATGTAGAATTTTATTAAATAAAATCAAAAATATTTTGCTTTCAGAAAGATTTTTATTTGTCATCCCTATTGAAGAAAAGCATTCTTGAGTTGGGAAAACAATTAATTTTCTTAGAAAATGTTTCGTATCAGGTTTTACCGACCTTTTAATAAATACATATGTAGAAAACGATTAAAATAAATTCATACATGAACAGCACCGCGATAATAATGAGAGGAAGAATCCAATTATATTATTAGTACATACTTAGATTATTATCTTTTAAGCGTTCTCAAGAAGATAATGAAAGAATATATAAATGCAGTTATGTTGGGAGAGGTAAACCATTCGTCATGAAGCTTCTGTGGTGTCTGTTAGTGGTAGGAACAGTGGCCCTCCTTGGCCTGCCTCGAGTCTCCGCTGAGGTCAAGTGGTGGCAGAAGACGGTGGTCTACCAGATTTACCCCAGGTCCTTCAAGGATACTAATGGAGATGGCATTGGAGATCTGAACGGTAAGTATTATATGAAATCATTTGTATTTATTACGTTACTCCATATTCATAATTTTTTGTCTAAATTATACGAGCTACCACTATTTGCTACCACTACATGCGTATAATGTCGATGTCCATATGTCATATAACTATGTTTGCAAAATTTAGCAAAAAAATTTTTTTTTTCGATGTCCTTTCAATACATAATATTTAGTTGTCGCCGACAATAGTGACACAATAATTAATTTTATTTGAATAAATTTTATTAAAAAAAAAACAAAATATTAAGCTACACAGCTTATGGGTACACATACTAACACTAATTTCATTACATACAAATAAACATACAATGGAATCCGTTTATAATGACATCGAAGGGAAATGACAAACACGTCATACTAAGCGGACGTCATACAAAGCATTTTGTGGAAAATAAACAACCTCCGGTTTTAGGTAGGTATATATGTATGCATTTATTTTAATAGAGAGAACCACAGCATATTAAGACTCGTGACGTGCCACACAAGCACCGAATGTCGTCAGGCATCACGTGACCCTCCCGAACATTGCCGAATATGTTAGGAATCATATCGGTCACTATAACTGACATAATTTTCCATGAAATTAGGACATAATTTATTAAAAATGGGTCATAATAAGTCATTACATCCGACTATGTTATAAAGAATTTTATATGAAAACCAAACTTCGCTGTGTAATTACTTCATATTAAGCAGTTGATCAATATAAGTGGAGTCATAATAAATGGATTCTACCATATATTTTTAATTTTTTTTTTAGTAACTAAATATATATTTTTTTTTACATTTTTATATGAAACATGTTAGGTATATATATATATAAATAGAAAATATATTCGAAGTCCTCCTCACTAGGAGATCCTTTGCTGAGGGGGACTATGCTTTGGATAAGTTTTCAGCGACTTCTATGGTTTAACTTTATTGTTTGGATAAGGTTTTCCAGAAACTTCTATGGCGATGTTTTAAGTATACAAATAAGTTCATTTTCCGATAGTTCCTTCAGCCAACATTTAAGTTTGGTACTATATACTATAATTTCATTTTCCCTTGTATTGTAAAAATATGTTTCAATTTATAAAATTGAAAGTGATTCCTAAATTTTTTTGTCTTCTGAATGACTTAAAATGTTGAAAAGGAAGTAACAAAATTATTTAGACAGTAAATGACATGTTTTTTCTGAACTTATCTAGAATTCATTATTAAATCATTTATTATTACCTCATGTATTATTAGGTAATATGTAGGTATATGATATTTTTATATTTTTGAATGTAGCTATAACTTTGTGGTTATCCATTATAGAAAAAATAAAGAATTCAACTTTGTATAAACCACTCATATAATGCGTAAATCCTACCGGTTTCGGAACAAACGTTCCTCCTTCAGGGAAAGCTTATACTAATTTGACAGTTTCGAACAATGTTTTATTATGGTAGGGGTGGAGCCGTTGCTAGTTTGTAGATTGGGTGGGTAGGTATTAATGTAGAGTGGGTACACCCACATATAAGTGGTTTATACAAAGTTGAATTGATTAATTTTTCTATGATATTTTTAGTTTATGATGTTGATTGTTAAATCTGATGGTCTTTATGAAAATGTTGCTAAAAAAGTTCTTCCAAACATGTTGTTCTCCCATGTTTTACCTTGTTCCTTATATTGAGAAGGAGATATTATCATTAGTGAACTAACGGTACACTGCCACCTCAGCAGACTAGGTCATCATCAAAGAAATAATGCATTCTAATAATTGAGTACTATAATTTTAATCAATATCCGCTACATACGATTTTTTGACAAAATGATCTGAGTACGACATCTTGTTCACATTTTTGCGAGGAAGAAGAGGAACCTAAAATTGAGTTCCAAACCCGACCAAAAACCATGTTAAAACTGGGGGTGAGAAACAAAACCCGCTACTTACAGTACTGTGCGAATTAATGTGAACACAAGTGTAGAATTAGAAAAAATAATATATATTCTTTATTGAAGAAAAAAATACAGAAACAATTACAATAATTTTTTTTTTAATACAAAGTGTGTTCTACCTTAATTTTTATAACTTCTTGTACACGGTTTGGCATAGAACAAAGAATTTTTTTTACAATTTTCTGATATTTGGTTGTCTCTAAATTACTGCCTCAATCAGCTTTGTTTTTGTCGTGCTTGTCTTGCTTTAACTATAGCCCACCGATTTTCAATTGGATTAGGATCCGGAAAGTTACCCGGCTATTCAACGTATGTAATTTTTTTGTCTTTGATATATTAACAATCTTTGTGCGTTTTTAAAGAGAAATATCCATCTTTAAAAATAAGAAACAAAAAGCTTTAGTTAAGTTTACCTCTGCAAAAAAACTGTAATTCTAAAAAATTAACGTATCTGTAGCTTGGTGTGTCTCGTAACTCACTGAATGATAGAACACAAACACAAAATGGCCGCTGTTACAATATGCTACATACAACTGCAAGAACAAGTGTAATTGTGCTAATTATCACGTGTTCACGTTAATTCGCACAGTACTGTACATCATTCAAGAAGTTACTATCAAAACGGGGCATTTATTGTGTTACAGGCATCACCCAAGGATTGACGCACATTAAGGATGCTGGAGCCCAGGCCATTTGGCTGTCCCCCATCTTCAAGTCTCCGATGTACGACTTTGGATATGACATTGCTAACTTCAAGGAGATCCAGCCCGAATATGGAACTATGCAAGACTTTGATAACCTCCTGTCGGCTGCTAAGAATCTTGGTAAGTTGGTAAACATCATGGAATAAAAATACTTACAACTGCCTTTCTTTATAGCAATTATTACATAAAATGTATCTGCCCTGAAGAAGGTACTACTGCGTTTAAAACTACACAGCTTTAAATCTGTGATGTTTGAAATATTATATCAATACTGAATTATTTATAATGTTTGGTGGTAAGAATTCATATATCTTCATTGCGCTTGCAATGTGTTATGCGTGTTTTATCAAATTTTATAGCAAAAAACTTCCCAGTTTTGTATTCAGATGTGTCAACAAATAACATTTTAACTCCCAAGGCTTTTTTTTCGCTTTCCAGAATAACTCACACAGATCTTATAGAAATCGTTATGTTTCCCTTACTATCATGGTTATAAATATGTATGATCTAAACAGTATTAGAAAGAGAAAACACCACGTTTTATATAAAAGTTAACCACCAAATAATTAAAATGTACACCTTTATGAAACCAAAGTTTCCGATCACAATTAGAAAAAAATTTATGAAACTTTGGGAATTTTTTATTAATTATTTTTCACGAAATGACAAAAAACTGAGTTGACGATAGATAACATTTATAATACATTTACCTATTAAAATACGAGTACGTGTCTTTTTTTTTCATTCTTTGAAATTTTAGTTAGAAAAAACGTAAGGTGTGCCATTTTAAAACTTTTTTGTGTTTGCATTAAAAAATTCTATAATTCAAAAATTATATTCAAAATTAATCGAACATTTAATTTTAACCATGTTTATTCTTTCAAAAACCACCATGTTTCGTAAGCAATGCTTATATCACCAGGGTTTACTATTAACATGAAGAAACATGCTGGTTTTTTTAAAGAATAAATATTGATAAAACTAAGTACACATTCTATTAATTTTGAATTAAAATTGTGTCACAAAATAAGTTTGCTATGTTTGAATAAGTCAAAAATCATATGATAATTTCTAATTATAAAACTTGGATGCTTATTTCATCACCTTCCAAAACAGTTTTTAGTTTTTGAATTAATTGGATTTTATTGCAAAGCGGAAATATTTTGACCTTTCGACAAAATAGGCCCGAGGCCTGAGGGAATAATTTTTTTTGTGGTGTAAAAAACGTTTGATATAAATTTGTTTCTGAAATGGTTTTGAACTATTATAATGTTCTTTCCCCATTAGATGGTATTGTTTGTTTTATACATTGAATATAAGTAGTATGATATATTATGTAGGTATGCTAGGATTTTGAAATGTATTGCTGCACTGATAAGAAATTATTATTGAATACTGTTTTAAAATAAAAGTAGGATAAAACAGGGTTTATAATTTATTTTACAGATATCAAAGTAATTTTGGACTTTGTACCAAATCACAGCAGTAATGAGAGTGACTGGTTCAATCTGTCTGCCAACAGAACCCAGGGATATGAAAACTACTTTGTATGGGCTGATGGAAAACCTGATCCCAACAACACGGGCAAAACGCTTCCACCAAACAACTGGGTAAAAATACATTTTTAAAATTTGGATCAAATATTAGGAAGGTGACAAGAAGAATTACATAATTTACATATATCTTTGTCCAATTTACAGGTCAGTGTTTTCCGCAAGAGTGCCTGGGAGTGGAACGCAGTAAGGGGCCAGTACTATCTTCACCAGTTTGTCATTGGTCAGCCTGATCTCAACTACAGGGAACCTCGTTTGGTAGAAGAGATGAAGGTAGGTTGATTAAATATTAATTCTATAATTTTAGTGTTGGGTAGGACACGACATCAGGATGAGTGTGTATGAGGTACATCAGCTCCACACAGGGGGCCCTGAGGAAAATAATTCCCCTCAGACCCTATGTCTCTTTGGGGATGCTGTGGATGTATTAATCCATCCCTCCAGTGGTGCAAGGCGTAAGGCCGGAGAAGTCAAAGGGACTCCCTCAACCACTCTCTCCGGATCCGGCCTCCCATGCAGCAGACGCATCCGCCGCAGTGAACCACTTGGGGTGACCTATGGCAGAGGTGTTGGTCATCTAATAAATGATTCCCGGGGCAGCGGTACCCATACCCGCCTCCCGTGTTTGTTATTTTTGTAATACGAAAAATGGATATAAAAAAAGGCCTACCCTCCCACCCCCCCCCCCCCCCCTCACCCCCTTCCAACCCCTCGACCCCTCCACCTGATACTGATACTCTCCCCTGCACCTCCCCCTCTATCCCCCCCCCCTCAGCAACCCCCTCCACCTCATCTCAACACTCCCCCAACCTCCCTCCCTTGGGAGCAGTTGGGACTCTTGTGCGGTATTCACATAACAATAATTTACAATAAAAAAAAAATTTAAAAAAACATTTTGGAGCAGTTGGGACTCTTGTGCGGTATTCACATAACAATAATTTACAATAAAAAACATTCAATTTTTTTTGAACAGTTGGGACTCTTGTGCGGTATTCACAACAATAATTTACAAAAAAAAATTAAAATATATTTTTTTGGAGCAGTTGGTACTCTTGTGCGGTATTCACTTTTTTTTAGTTTTTTTTTTTACATGAGCTCCACACAGGAGGCCCTGAGGAAAATAATTTCCCTCAGGGCCTGTGTCATCTTTGGGGATGCTGTGTGGAGGGTTTTTTTAAGGAAAGGAAGGAGAGGAGAGTTCTAGGAAGGAAAAGGGTTTAAGGGGTGGTTAGGAATCTGGGGTTCAGTTTGTCCTGGTCATCCGCCTCCAAGACCTAGACAAACCTCACCCCTTGAACCCGGGCACCCCTGCTAAATCACCAAACGTAGCGAACCACTTGGGGAGACCTATGGCAAAGGTGTTGGTTATCCAATAAAGGTTCCGGGGGTGGCGGTACCCATTCCCGCCTCCCAAATATAAAATAATTTAGAATATAATAATATTTGAAAAAAAAAAAAATTTTCGGAGCAGTTGGGACGCTTGTGCGGTATTCACAATATATGAATGACTCACCCCTACACCACCTCACGGTACTAATACAAAAATGTCATACAATATACAAACACCTCACACCTCACCATCTCGTACATTTGTCCCACACGATACGTGACACGACATGTAGTCCAATACACCAACCACCTCACACCTCACCTCATATTTGTCCCATACATGACATGACATGAATTTAGTTCAATAAACCAACCACCACACACAGATAATATGCGACAATGTGACATGACATTTGTAGTAATACAAAAAAAAAGAGTTGGTACAAATACATTTTGTGAGGTGGGGGGACATTTTACGTGTTTGTATGGGACATTTGAGGCGCCTCTTGTATGAGGTACTCAAGACTATATCATTTCTTTTTGAGTAATTAAATAGTAGCCCAGTGTGAAATGTGACATAATGACTTGTTTGCTGGAATAAGGACACAATTCAAAATTAATCATTTTTCAGGAAACGAGTTATAATATTTTTAATTGAGGCCGCGAGAACCAGAGTGGCCTATTTACAAAACTTTCTTTTGGAAAATAAGATATAGGCCAGTGATGCACAATTTTTATTTATTTATTTTTTTTTTATTATTTAATAAATTTTACAAAAATTTCATGTTTTTGTGTATAAATAAAGTTTTTTGAAAAAAAAATATACATTATTTAATACGTCTTACACCTTTTTTTTGAGCAAAGCTCGTGTTAAAAAGGCGGTGACAACGAATGTAAATATTAATTTTTATATAAGTTTAAATAATATATAATTTTTTTTTTTTTTATATACATATAGATCAATTGATGGATAATTAACAGTATACAAAGAAAAAAAATCGTATATATCTTATAATATGCATCTATAGTTTTATATAATATATAAAACATAAGCAGAATGAAGAGGATATAAAAAAGAAAGCTGAAAATTAAAGAAAGAAAAAGGATATCAGATATTACAATTGTGTTTATAAATAAAATATTATAAGATGTAGTGATTGTGATAAGTTATATATAAAGAGCTTTAATTGATTTTTTGAATTTTTTATAATTTGTTTCCATTCTTAAATTAACTGGTAATTGGTTAAACCATGCTTTTAGGCAATAATTTTTTTATAATACAGCCCAAGATTCCTTTAAAACTGTGGTTTTCCAGACTCTCTTTGAGCTAATTGTCAACATCCTTCATTTTCTGCGTGAGGAGAGGGCATTGCTGACAAAAATACATGTTAGGAATTCATCCATGTGCGAATGTCGTCTTAATGAAGAGGACTTCAATCACATGTTTTTCAGTCGCCCAATAAACAATTTGTATAAAAATTTCATCCCTGATCTGATCAGTGTAAGTATTTGTCCCCCTACGACATTGCATGTCTGTTGTCTTCTGTCGATAAACATGCGTATAAAGTCATAATATCTAGTTTCCTTAATGTTAACGGCATCAATTTGTTTTCGTAATTGAGCATGTTCATGTTTTCCTCTTGTATTAGGTGTTTTTTTATACATGTTGTTGAATGATGGACATGAATTTTTTTATACATGTTGTTAGCATTGGATTGCGTCTTACACCACAGGTAGTCGTTATTTGATTATTGTCCGATACACCACATAAGTACGATAATCATAATTCACCAAAGAGGAAGACCCCTTACCTTCCATACCCATATGTGCTAAATTCAACCGATGTTGAATTTCTGGCAGAGACTTGGCTAGCAGAAAGAACCCATCGATAGCCAATCGGCGTTACGATGCAATGTGTTTTGCCTAGTTGGTCGATTTGGTACTTTGAAGTCTATGAGTTGTAGGAGTTCACAACAGTCTAATTCGGAGTAAATAATTTAAAACAAAATTGAGTCATTTATATTTTATCTATTTTTTTAGGGAACGCCTTTTAAGCATATTTAGTAAGAATGTGTAGTTTATGTGTTGAATATATAAATAGAGCTCGCAGGTTTAATATAAAGTCACATTTTTCCAGAGTGTCTTACGTTTTTGGCTGGACAAGGGAGTTGGAGGCTTCAGAGTGGATGCTGTCCCGTTCCTGTTTGAGGTAGACCCTAAAGATTTCGGTGGTAAATTCCCGGATGAGCCCCTCAGCAACATCATTGGACCGAGCCCCGACGACAATGACTATACAGACCACATCTACACCCAGAACCAAGAGCCTACCTACGACATGATCTACCAGTGGAGAGCGGTGCTGGATGAGTTTGAGCAGAAAGACGGCGAGCCCCGTGTGATGCTCGTCGAGGCCTATACCGATATCAAAAATGTGATGAGATATTATGGTAACGGAACGGTCCTCGGAGCACACCTGCCATTCAATTTCGAATTCTTGAACGGAATCAACAACAACTCAGATGCCAGAGACATGAAGTTTTTCATTGACAAATGGGAAACTTACATGCCCGTTGGACAGACCGCTAACTGGGTGGTAAGCTTTATTTACTATTTATTAATATGTAATGCATAATGCGAGACCATAACTATATGTAACTAATAATCGACCTTTATTTCAGAATGGAAATCATGACAATCCCAGGATGGCAACAAAGCAAGGAATAGAGAGAGCCGACATCATGAACATGATTGCCTTGATGCTTCCAGGAGTAGCATTGACCTATCAGGTAAAATAACACATACGTAGTTTTAACAGCAACCATTCAGCAAGACCCATTCATTTTTAAAAAATGTTAAAGATATACAAATATTTCCAAGTTTTGAATAATATGACAATATTGAAGTGAAATAACACAAAACTGGGCTATATAAATACTACGTTATTATTATCATTTGTGTGAGAGAGGTTTTAGGGTGGCACACCTGTTTCCGGCCATACAAGAGCGAGACAGGTGATCCCGCATATAAAAGGAGATGCAGGCCTCTCCTCACTCTCTTTTTCCAACCGCCAACACGTTAGTTAGGACGTATTATTAGCCATTACTTATAATAAATATCCATATCGCCAATACGCGCATTATTTATAAATAACCTCGCCTACACTCGAGTCTGTATTTAACAGTGGCGCAGCCTACGGTACACGATTCTGCACAATACGGCAGAAATATCGCGAAAAGAATCGACGCGCAAAAAATTTGGCACAAAAATTTGGCAAAAATACGCGGTAACATTATTATTTCGGGTCGGTAAGAAAGGCCGGACCGAAATTATTCCAACACTTCACTGCAAGGAGTGAAGTGCAAGAAGACACTGGAGCCAGCCAGCTTTTCGGAAGGGGGAAGCACGGGAGGTCCAGCGTCAATCGACATCTCTGAGGGTCAAGGTTCGGAGATCCAGGTCGCAGGAGTGATCTGGGGTAGCCATCGGTGTTACTGTGTGACGGGTCTGGAAGGAGCCATCAATTCACAGGGTCAAGGAGCAGTTTCCGGAGCAGGGTCCAGGGAGCAGACGGCAGAAGAAGAAGCCTCATTGGGAAGTTTTTGTTTTTTCTGTTTTCTTTCTCTCTATTTGGGTACCTTCTGGGCATTGGGAACATGGAGTCTCGAGGATTGGAGTCCTTCAGTTTGCGTGACGGGAACTGGGAGAACTTCAAGGTCCGCCTCGGACAATTTCTCCTCGTGAATGATGAAAAGTTTGCATCGGATGATAAAAAAAGGGCTATTTTCCTGAATGCATTGAAAGATGATTGTTTTTCCTTATTGGTTAATTTGTGCATTCCTAAAAAGGTAACAGATATTAAGTTAGAAGATTTGATATCTAAACTTGATGAGTATTGTTGTTCAACGAAATGTTTTTTTGAAGAGAGATCTAAGTTTTACAGTGCTAAACAAAGAAATGACGAATCAATCCGTGAGTTTGCAGTGCGGTTAAAGTCTCTTTCTACTAATTGCAAATTTGGGAATAGTTTATCAGTAAATTTAAGGGATTTCTTTGTTTTGGGTTGTAAACCAGGAAAGGTAAGGGAAAAATTATTTCTCGAGGGTGAATTATACTCGTTCGAAAAATGTTTACAAGTCGCCGAGTGCATTGACCTCGTAGCTTCAACTCAAGCGCAGTCCCGAGTTGATAATACGGTTTACGCTAATGTACAGCTCAAGGCCGGTCGACTCTCTTTTAATAATTCGCGTGTGAAAGACAGAGACGTGAAGCGTTTCGGGCATAGCAACAGGGCACGGTCACAGTCGCCAGCGAACGCTGTGAAACAAAATTGTACCGTTTGTGGTCACAATAATCACATCGCGACGGAATGTAGATATAAAAATTATTTATGTAAAATTTGCAGTACGAAGGGTCATCTCGCAAAACAGTGCAAGCGTTCCTCAACACGTAAGAGTGTGAATACTTTGTTGTCGGACACAAAGTTGGGTGAAGTTAATAGTGTCGAACCATTTTTTATTGAAGTTTCACTAGACGGGATCAAGAGTAAATTCATGGTAGATTCTGGAGCATCTTGTTGCGTAATTTCCAAGGAGTGTTATTTCAGTAAATTCAGTAGAATCAAGCTAGTGCACGAAGACATTAGTCTACGGGGTTTTGACAATACGCTCGTGAAAGTGGTAGGTACAATTACGCCACAAGTGGAATTTAACGGTCAGTGTCACAATTTGAAATTTGTTGTTGTCACAAGTGCTTCGTTATCGATAGTGGGGCGTGATTTTATGAATCTTTTTAACGTCGGGATTAACGGAATCGTAAACAGTATAAAACAGAATACTTTGAAGCAGCGATTAGTAAAAAAATTCCCGGAAGTTTTCACGGATAAACTAGGAAAATTTAATAAGTACGAAGTGAATTTAACTTTAAAAGAGACCGCTATTCCGATATTTCGTAATCACAGAGTTATGCCGTTCGCTTTGAAAGAAAAAGTCGAAAGGGAGTTAGATAGTTTACTGTCAGACGGTATTATAGAACAAGTCCAGTTTAGTGAGTTTGCAAGTCCAATTGTTCCAGTAATTAAGAAAAACGGTAGTATTAGATTATGTGGTGATTATAAATCGACAGTGAATAATCAGTTATTAGTTGACAAATATCCATTACCTAGGATAGAGGAGCTATTAACGAAAGTAAATGGTGGGAAAGTTTTTGCAAAAATCGATCTTAAATCGGCGTATAGTCAATTTGTTTTAAAAAAGGAGTGTAGGCGTTTTACAACAATCAATACCCATTTAGGATTGTTTCAGTATAAGCGGTTAGTGTACGGGTTATCTCCCGCGCCAGCTATATTTGCAAAGGCAATGGCAAATTGTTTGTCAGGATTACAGAACATGACGTTTTATTTGGATGATATTATCGTGATAGGGGAAGACGAAGACGATTTAGAGAAAAACGTATGTGTCGTGTTAGAAAGGTTGAAACATTGTAATCTAACAGTGAATAGTGACAAGTGTGAATTCAATTTAAAAGTTATTGAGTTTTTAGGTTATAAAATAAGTGAACAAGGGATTCAACCGTGTGAACGGAATAAAGAAGCCATTTTAAATGCACCAGCACCTAGTGATTTAAATAATTTAAGAAGTTTATTAGGTATGATTAGTTATTATCGTAATTTTATTCCAAATATGGCAAATATATTGTCACCATTATACGAATTACTTAAAAAAGATGTTAAGTTTCAATGGGGTACGGAACAAGAAAATAGTTTTGCGATAATTAAAAGAATATTAACTTCGGATAGGATTTTAACGCATTTTGACGAAAATATACCTGTGAAACTTGTCACAGATGGTAGTTTTAATGGGGTAGCAGCAACATTACTTCATAGGTTTCAAAATGGCGTAGAAAGACCGATTGGGTTCGCAAGCAGAACTTTAACTAAAGCGGAAAAGAATTATTCTATTCTAGATATTGAAGCAACAGCAATTATTTTTGGAATTAAGAAGTTTTATCAATATTTGTACGGCAGAGAATTTATTTTAGCTGTGGATAATCAGCCGTTAGTGAGAATTTTAGGTGAAAATAAAGAAGTACCTAAGATTGCCGCGTCAAGGTTACAGAGATATGCTATTATGTTAGGTTCGTTTAATTTTAAAATTTAATATGTAAAATCGAAAAATAATTGTTCAGACTTTCTGAGCAGGTGTCCGATTGAAAAGGTTAGCTGTGAAGATGAGATAGAGTCTGATTACATTAATTATTTCGAGAATAATGGGTTTAATTTGTCTTTAGACGTGATAAAAAGCGAAACCGAAAAGGATGATGTGTTAGGTCAAGTAAAAAATTTTCTTATCGAAGGTTGGCCAGCATCAGTAAAAAAGGCACAAAGTGGTAACTTTATTAGAATTTTTTGGGAAAAAAGGTTAGAATTGTCTTTGATAAATGGGTGTGTTTTATATCAACATAGGGTTGTTGTACCTGAGTCTTTAAGACAAGAGGTTTTAAAGATGTTACATAGATCTCACTTAGGGGTTTTTAAGACTAAAGGTATTGCAAAAAGCTTTGTCTGGTGGCCAAAAATTAATCAAGATTTGGAGAAAATAACGGAAAATTGTAGAGATTGTTTAGAAATTAAACCAGAATCACAAAAGAGTTCTTTAGCAGTGTGGCCATATGAACCTGAAGTATGGTTCAGGGTACATATTGATCATGGTAGTTTATATAACAAAAATTTTTTAGTGGTGGTAGACTCTTCTTCAAAGTGGATTGAGTGTCTGGAAGTAAACAGTCTGTCTTCAAAAGAAAATATCGAAATACTTCATAGATTATTTTCGCAATTTGGTTTTCCTGCAACTTTAGTTAGTGATAATGGTACGTGTTTTTGTTCTGAGGATTTTGAAAATTTTTGTAAGAAAAATGGGATAGAACATATCACTAGTCCAGTCAATCACCCTAGTAGCAACGGGCAAGCTGAAGCTACAGTAAAGACTTGTAAAAATTTCCTTAAAAAAAATTTGTAAACATAATGGATTTCCTTCAGATTATAAAGAAAAGTTAGGTAACTTTTTAGCAGACTATAGGAATACAGTTCACGCAACAACAGGATGTGAGCCATCTGTATTATTAATGGGTAGAAAAATTAGAACAGTATTTGACTCTCTGATTCCAAGGAAAATTGAGGATAGAACGGGTAGTTCAGGTTCTACTCGACGAAACAAAGTAATAAAAAAGGTTACTCAGAGCCAAAACAATCAGAAAAGACAATATAAGGGTAGAGTTAAATCAGGTTTTAATATAGGTCAGAAAGTAATGACTAGAGATTTCAGATCTCAGGGTAATAGGTTATGGGTCCCTGGGGTTATTGTGGATAAAAAAGGTAGTAAAATATATTTCATAAAAATTAACAAGTCTAATATGGTGTGGAAAAGACATTTAGACCAGCTAAAGGAATTACATGTTTCATGGCAGGAGGAAGATAACCAGGAATTCGCGTCTGACACGTTGGAATTGTCGACGGACGAATTAGATCTCTCCGGTATGTTACGTAATAGAAGTGTCTCTAATTCTGTTTCTCCATGTTTCAGGTCTAACCCATGGCAAGGAAGGCTTCGGCCCAGGTGACAGCACTTCGCAGTTGAAATGGACAGAAGGGAAACAGAAAGAACAAAAACAAATGTTTTGTTAATTTTAAATGTAATGTGTTAATTTTAAATGTGAAATATGAAATATAAAATATATTGTATGAAATATGTAGCTATAGGTATCACTTATGTAGCCAGGATTCTCCCGTTTAAGTAGGGGAGGATGTGAGAGAGGTTTTAGGGTGGCACACCTGTTTCCGGCCATACAAGAGCGAGACAGGTGATCCCGCATATAAAAGGAGATGCAGGCCTCTCCTCACTCTCTTTTTCCAACCGCCAACACGTTAGTTAGGACGTATTATTAGCCATTACTTATAATAAATATCCATATCGCCAATACGCGCATTATTTATAAATAACCTCGCCTACACTCGAGTCTGTATTTAACAATTTGAAAGACTCCTACTACCATCATTATAAATGGAAGACGTGGCTTGTGCGATGATGGAGGACTTAACCAGCAAAGGAATTGAACCAACGACGTCAACTCAGCCACTGACCAGTCAATTTTCATATTGATAATTTTCATATTTATATTTCCGGTCAATTTTCGTATTAATCACCTTCAGGTGTCCCTATCTTTCATCATGTGAACTTGTACCATTGTATTTGTTATCCCCAGCTTTATCTGGGAATCCCTTCAAAATTACAATACAACTATTTGCATAATTCTTTTCCAGGGAGAAGAACTGGCCATGACCAATGGTGAAGTGAGCTGGGAAGAAACCAAGGATCCTCAGGGATGCAACACAGAAGACCCCATCAACTACAACAAAGTGTCTCGAGACCCCGCCCGCACCCCCTTCCAGTGGGATGACTCTGTTAATGCTGGATTCTCTACGGCCAACACGACCTGGCTGCCGGTGGCCAGCAACTACAAGACAGTCAACCTAAAGGCTCAGCAGGCTGCCCCCAAGAGTCACTTCAAGGTACATATTTATTTTCTTCATAATTAATGGCGTACAACATGCATCGCATTTGAAGCTGGGATCCCACCTGATCTATGAAATCGATCAGTAAGTGAACAGGCTTTCTTTGGAAAAGAAACCCAAATCTGAATCGACTTCATAAATTCTCATAGAATATAGATCAGGTGGGAAACCAGTACATAGAAGCAATTGAACTGTAAATATTTAATTTTTGTGTTCAGTTTATTCTATGTCCATCAAAAATGAATATATTATTATTATTTATAAAATTTTCAATCATGCGTTGCTGCAGTACTTTTTATTATTCATTCCAAGGTTGCAATCTCTATAATTACCTGTAGGTATAAGAAATACATAAGGAGATAAATAAGAATATTAAAGGGTAACAATTATTACAAGCAATAATTGTCAGCCTGAAACACTCATTTACATTGAAAAATCTTCCGAGAAAAGATACTTGCCGCCAACGTGACTTGAACCCGTGTCCTTCTGATTGCCGGTCGGATGCTCTGACCACTGAGCTATGGCGGCTTAACAAATACCCGCCAAATAATTCAATATATGCTAGTGTTTCATTCAACAATTACTGCTTATTATATTTTTTCCACCTGAAAACAACCAACTTTATTTTTGCGAGAGAGACATTGTTAGTGTTAAATCCCTCGCTAGGTGGCGTCGAGACAAATTATGTCTGCATTTATTGGGGAAATACTTAAACTTGTCAGATATTAATTATTATTTTTTTAAAAATTTATAAACTAACGTTTAGACAAGATTTTTATGCATAGCACAATGTAAATGAGTGTTTCAGGCTGACAATTATTGCTTATAATAATTGTTACCCTTTGTGCTATGCATAAAAATCTTGTCTAAACGTTAGTTTATAAATTAAAAAAAAAATAATAATAAGAATATTAAATTTTTCTTTCAGTTCTATAAAGATGTTGTCGCTTTGAGAAACACTACCGTACAAATCGAAGGAGATTTGTCCACCAAAGCAATTACTTCCGATGTTCTTGCGATCATGAGGTTTGCTTCCATAACATTTTTTTGTGAAATAATGATTCCTAATACATTTTTTGTTAGAAACTTTTATGGTGTGTAGTTATTTAATTTCAAAAGGGGATTATTTTTTTTTTTTATTATAGATCTCTACCAAACCAATCAACAACTGTGGCTATTGCTAATTTGGCCACTACTGCCCAAACCGTGGACCTGACTCCATTCTTCCGAGCCCTACCAGCAGAATTAGTGGTCTACACCTCTGGCATCAGCTCCAAACTCGAAAAAGGGTAATTTCTTACGGTTAACTTAATAGACAATAAACAGTGTTAATTTCAAGCGACCTCCCAGGTAATTATTAGCTTGTATCGCTCTCCATGGAGAGAAAAAAAAATGGCCTTATTTTTAAACGCCCGGGGTGTCAAATGTTTTGTATGATCTGTAGCTATTCGAAAACGTTAAAATTAATGAAATTATTGTTCACTATTAGCCCACTAAAATGGTCGGAAGTTTTGAAAAAAAAAACAGATTTCGTGATTTGGAAAAAAATTAAACAAAGGGTTAATATATAATATTTTGAACCAAACTTAATTTTCATTCCATAACTGCAGTTCAAAGAACGCAAAAAAAAAATTTTTTTTTTGAAACATATGTGATGTGTTGGTTAAAAATATAAAAGGGGAAAATAACACTTTTTCTGGATAAAATCAGAATTCTTGTTGACTTACTTGTATTCATAAACATAATTATTTTTTTCATTTTTGTTAGCAATTCGCATTTTTTAATAACAAACGTCAAAAGGTTAAATTATTGAAAAAAAAATTAATTAAAATATATTTTTTTAAATGTTTTAGGTTTGTTTTCTGATTTTCAATGCATTTTAGCGGGCTAATAACCATTGGGAGGAATGCAGATCCGGGACAGCTTGTTTTTGGCAAAAAACCATGTTTTCACCGCGTTTTACGTTGAGAACTTTAATCTGAAAGGTGAAAAAAAGTGCGGAAAGCAATAAAAAAAAAATTTTAATAAGTAATTAATTTTCAATTACGTTAGGTAAAATTTCACTTCGCGAACCGACACTATGACAACCCGGCGGCCATTTTGTCACTGATATATTGGTATCCCTGATACAAGGATGAGCAAGATACGATTGTAGCCGACTTCGTGGGATACATGGATAAGGCGCGTAATAGGGTTTGTGTAGCGGGCTTGTGTATGTTATCTTTACTTTAAAAAACAGCCTACGTTTTTGAATGGTTTGTTTGGCTACGCAGGGTTTGTGTAGCGGGCTTTTGTATGTTATCTTTACTTTAAAAAACAGCCTACGTTTTTGAATGGTTTGTTTGGCTACGCAGGGTTTGTGTAGCGGGCTTTTGTATATTATCTTTATTTTAAAAAAACATCCCAGGATTTGAATGGTTTTGTCTCCACTCCAGTACCTACGCGCCTTATTATTTATCCCACGAAGTCGGCTACAATCGTATCTGGCTCTTGTTTGTAGGTCTGGGATACCAACATAACAGCGACAAAATGGCGGGCGAAGTGTCGTAGTATCGGTTCACGAAGTGAAATTTTATTTATACTTTAAACGGCTGTATCTCCCTCAATTTTGCCGAGCGCGCCTTAATTTTTTTTTATTCAGCTTCTCCACACTTTTCTCATCTAGAAAGTGCCTTTTTATTAAATTTCCAAACTGTGCCTGGATCTGCATTTCACCCTAACCATTTTAAAAAAAATCATTTAAATGCGGTTCTCATTTTCTTTGTAAGACGCAACTTTTGAGACCCCGGGCGTTTCTGAATTCAAAAGTTGAAATAATTGACACACCCTAGTAAGTATGGTCCTGTTTTCATTCATTTTTTAGCAGCATCGCGTTCATTGGTCAAAAAATTATACATATATTTTTAGTCATAAGTTGTTTGTCTAGCTTGTAGTTTTTTTGGATTTTAGAAATGCATTATAAGTTTGTACAGCGCCCTTGAGTGATTTTTCATTTTAATTATTAACTTACTTTAATTTAATTTATTAACTTACTTTAATTAATATACATAGTTGCCTGCTCACTGTAGGTAGCCGGTTTCTTGATTAAAATAATGATTTAACGATTCCACTTACAACGCGACTTTAATTACATTATTCTTTAATTACATTACTCCCAGAATGTATTACCCTAACGACTCCAACCCCACTTTTTTCTTCCCATACTAAACACATTTTCGCACAAATAATATTATAAAATTTTTGAAACTAATTCTTTTTCTTTTAAAGGAGTACATTAAAATTTCAGCATCTTCCAAATTTTGTTGTATTAAATCAATATTTCTAAATACTTGCCATAAAGTACTTAAAATATTCATTATTAGTATAATGTTTACACACTTAGGCAGGGCCGTATTTGTACTTTTCACGTGTATAGGCCACTTCCTTTGCGCCGCCCCTTCCATCACCCTATCATAATCACTTACTTGTAGGCTTTTAGGTGACACACAATTTTCAAATACATATTCAAATATAGGTTAAGTAGGTATTTAAAAATGAAATAAACGAATGAATTAGTCATAAAGTAAAAGTGTAACATGAAACAAGAATTACAATTTTTTACCAGATTTTTTAATTGACAAAATCATCTATAATATCTTTAAGTCTGATTCTATGCATAGAAGAGCCGAAGAGTTAAGTTTTTCTTAGGACAATGAAGACCTTTTGTAATTCTCCACTCGCTTTAAACAGGAAAAACTCCTTTCTCCCTTGTGGCTGGAGTGCAAAGTGCGATGCGGAGAGCTATATTCAAGTTCGGGTAAACGTTGCACAGAGATTGTTTCCTCAAAAACTTCAAGTAGATAGATTCAGGTTTCTCTGCCGTCTTATTAGAGGAAATGTGACCGCGAAAGTGTACACTTTCCTGAATTAAATCGTTTTCTAAATCATTGTAATATTATTGCGCAAGAGACTGAGCTTTTTCTGAGACTCTTTGTGTTGACAGTTCACCCATTCGTATTAAAAATGAAAAAAATTCTTTGAAGTTTACATTTTATGCATTATGCCTTCTCTCTAATTCACCTCCCACTCTAACCAGGATGACCAAAAAGGTATTTACTCTGAAAGAACCTCTGGAGGTTGTTTCAATTTCCTCATTTGATGATTCGTCTATAAAGTTTTTTCTCTTAGGGCTCCCCTTACTCTTCATGTTGCCCTGATATTGCTTAAGTGCGCTCATTTCAATTGCACTTTCTTCGAAATAATCAACGTTTTCTCGCTCTGCAATAATAAACTCGAGAAGAGATCCATAAAGATCAGATACCTTCAGTACATCAACAGATGAGCTCTGAATCTGAGCACTCACTTTATTTAGTATTTTCAAAATAGCATTCCAAAATACGATTATAAGTGCAGTTTCAACAGTTTCAAGTTTTTCCAATTTGAGGCGAATTCCCTTTGCTTCAAATAGCGGGGTAGGTTTCTCTGTAGCGTCATTTTCAATCATTTTTAGAACCGTAAGTACTTCATCCCAGGAATCTCTTAGATTTTTACAGGCTTCTGCTCTTGTTGACCATCGCGTGAGGTTTACTCTCTTGAGTGTCTTTCCTCTCCCTATTTCACAAACCAATGCCGAAACTGAACTGACATATTACTCAGTGCCAATTTAAAAAATACGTGTAAACACCTACTCGTCCTCCCAACTCTCTCGGCCTAGTATTATTTTGCTGTCTCGCCCATCAACTCGGTAGGTACGTGTGATCTAGGCATTACCGCCGGGGCAATAGCATAAACATAAGTAACTATCTAACATGGGGTAGGAATGAATACTGGGTATTAGCGACTTTTACCAAGTGAGATATAGCGTTTAATAGATAGAATACTCTACATATCCACAGTGACTTGATTTTTGTTTATAATCGCACACAAACTTGACGGCTTACCAAAGCAAGCGAGCGCCGCCCCCGGAACTCTGCCGCCCCTAGGCCGCGGCCTATAAGGCCTATTGACAAATCCAGGACTGCACTTAGGTACTTTAAGTCAATTAAATTGGGTTCAATTATTTATTGATGATTTCATTTTTGTCTTTTTCAGGACCCGTGTGAAGACAGCCAGCTTGACTCTCTCTCCTTATGATGCAGTTGTTCTTGTTACGCCGTAGTGTCATACAAATAAATGAATATTAATTTAATGTAAAAAAAAAGTTAAGTACACAAATCGTATGCAAATTTTACAAGAGTTTTTATTGAGATTGAAGATTGTACAAGCTTATTTAAAAATAAGAACATAAACATGGAAACTTTACACATAAAATAAAAGTAATTATGGTATATAATTTCTATTGTAATCATAAATTGTTATTTTGTGTTGGAAAAGTAATTTCAAATATCCATGGCTCCCTCCAGAAAACACAAACAGTCCACAGTGTCAATAACGGCATCCAAGTCTTTTTTGGTGATGATTTTTCTTTTGCCTTTAGCAGTAAAGCTATATGCTTCCTTAGCTATTGAGTCAATGAACAATTCCTGTAACAGTGAAAGACATTGTAAATTTAATGATTTCCAAAGACAATAATGTAATTTGGAGTGTTTTTAGAGGAGATGTTTTTTTTTTCTCAATAAACGTTACATACTATTAGACGAGGGGTAGAAATCTCAAAGTGGGAAGACAAGAACAAGACAATTGCACCGATCTCGATATCTAGAACTTTAGTACTAAACTGCTACGCGTCGAGTAAGGTTGCGTCTTACCAGCACTTACCAGTAAGTAAATTGCATTTTAAAAAGTACCAAAATGCCCTCCTGTGCGATGAGAAAATGTTTCAATTACTCGGCAAATAATAGTAAAGGTGAAGGAATAACATTTCATTTATGAGTACACGCAAATTACTTATTATTATCGATTTTTATAAATATTACAATTAATTTTCATGTTTCCCGCCCGCGGTTTTACACGTCATTAGAGAAAATTCAAGTCCTACTAAAGTAAAGGGTCTGGACGCGCAACAGCCAAATTTCTGTTGCTAAAGTAAACTTTACTGTTTTAAAGTAGACTAATCAGCCTAAACACTCTGTTTATTTGTTTGCTTGCGGTAAAACAACACATAAATCAGTAGTTCCAACGAGTATTGATGACAATCGCCACCATTTGAAAACTGTCGTTGCCCTATTGTATTGCTCGACATATCAAACTCCGACAGGCAGCCGGACCTTTTATTCTAGTGGGCCTCAAGAAAAGGAGACAGCGAACGTTCCATCAAAAAGTGACAAGCAATACGCCGCCCGCTCATATATCCATGTCATTCATACACACACATTATTTGATTGTCTATCTTTATCACACAGGAATAAACTTTTGAATTAAGAAATTATGCTGAAAATCGCTGAAAACAAAAGAGTGTTCCTTACTTTCCACATTATATTGTGAGTATATGAGACTATGGCGAGTCTATTTATTTATATAACATCATTGAATAAATATGGGTATTTATAAGATTCAAGGCTTCCAAGTCGAGACCATATGTTCAAATGCAATATGTTATAGAGTAAAAACAAAAATTATCTAGCAAAAACAAAACAGTACCCGTATAATTTATGTTGGGAACAGTTGAACAATAATTCTGTACATGTGCTTTAAATTTTGCTATTGAACTTAAGCCCGTAACTACAAATGAGGGGTATAAAAGCAAAACCGCCATTGTCTACACTTTGTTCATTTTGACCTAATGATTGACTAGTAATCTGTATCTCACTCTCCACACCAGTGGTTCCCAAACTCTTTTGACCCATGGACCACTTTTGTGGGTGGACGTTTCAGACTTTCAGAGAGGCGGTAAGACCCAGAGAAACCCATATCAACCCACCCCATCCTGCCCTATCCCATCTCATCACGCCCCCCAACTCAATTTTAATTTTCCACAGACCCCTGATTGATCCTGGGGACCCCTGGAGGTCCATACGGACCACTTTGGGGACCACTGCTTTACACCATTCAATCTTCATACCAAAAGAAAAACTCCTCTGAGCCATTCAAAAACAACTTTTAAAACGGTGGTCAAATACAAAACCGCCTGTCTTCCACTTTTGGTGAGGTAAAGGCGCTACTCTCGAAATGTACCAATAACGAGCCAGAAAACATAGTATTTTGCAAATCCAATAAGGGCACCGTGCTGGTTGAAGTGCAAAACCGCCACTCCAACAAATGTTCGGGTTCAAAAATGCTGATAAGCTGAGTTGAACTCCAAAACCTCCACTATTCAAAATACATTTGTGTTAAGAGCAGAAAAAAATCTAAAAATGATTACTTTGAAAAAGCGAATCTAAAAAAACTCGTACAAGCTCACTAATTTAAAAAAAAATTAAGTACTAAACAAGTTTCAAGGGAAACATTAAAGTTTTTTTTTTTAAAGCTGAAAGTTTTACATTGGAGGACAGTAGTGGTTTTGCTTTTATATCCCTCGTTGCCCAACACTATGCTCTGATGGTAGACTTGTTTTCCAAAACGTTGAAAGCAGCTTTTTGCAGACTATTTTTTAAGTATTCAACTAAGACACCAATACCATAATGTAGGTATTATTGAAATATTGGTGATAACTAACAATAGTTAATAATGTGAGAAACAATAGTTGTCATTACCGTGGCCTTCGTGACAGCAAAAACAGCGTCACTACTCGCAAGATTAACATCGGGGTCCATTTTCATTATGGTTTTTATTCTCGCTAAAGGAAGCTGTGTAAATTTCACTGTTTCAGGTTTATTTTTGTCAGTTTGATCATTTTTAGCGGGTTCACTTTCTTTTTCAGTCAATTCATCTGCAATATCGGCAACGGTTGGAGTTGTATTGACTGTATTATCGATAATCTCCGGTGTAATTTCTATTTCTTCATCCATGAGACCCATATCTAGATAGTTCTCAGAGTTTGCAATGTCGTCATCCATTTTAGTGCTATTTTAAAACTGTTAATAATGTCATGAAATTGAGTAAGTTATGAATATAATATTATTATTTTGAACAATAGAGATTTGTAATGAAAGATAACCACGAAGTGACAGAACTATGTTGACACTTTTGACAGTTCATTTTTGTCGTTCGTCGTTCGTTTCGCGCGTTTTATCGAAAGTCTATGGATTCTATGGTTTCTTGAAATGGCTAGTCTGATATTCGTGTAAATCGTCTGGTATTCGTCGACTACGGATTTTCCATTTTTTTGTGCTGCCATATGGTTGTCATTAAAATATAAAATAACAGAGAAAGTGCCCTAATAAGATAGTGTTAAATGTTATAAAGTGATGTATTTTTATAAATACATCACTTGCCAAATTTTATATTTTATCAGTTGGCTCGGCAGCCGTAATAAAAAAAAACGAGTGTGACCACACGACTGAAGTAAAACTTCTTTAGCTCCATCTATCTGATAGGAAGAGAGAAAAAAATGTGCGCCCGCACTGCTCTCTCTTGCTCCTACAGTGTGATACAGACAATAGGCCTTGCACTGTGTCTTAGGTATACGAAACGTAACTGGCTATGAGAGAAAGAGAGAAAGAAAATGTGTGCTCGCATCTCTTTCTCTTGTCCCTACAGAAATAATTCTCTCTCTTTCTATCTTCACTAACATATATCTCACTCTCAACTACCGTTCGCCTCTCTTTTCGTAACGCTCTCGTCACGCATTTGCCAGCTTATTCCCCAAGTCAAGCGTGCGTAAAGAAGTTTTACTTCAAAAATATTTGCATTGCACAGTAAGAACTGCCGCGCCGTAATAAAAAATATTTTCATTGCACAATAAGAAATGCCGCGCGCCCCGGGTAGGGTTAACAGCCGTCCGGATTAATCCGGACATGTCCGGACTTCTAGCCTTTTGTCCGGACTTTATCCGGCCCTTTAATTTGTCCGGATTTTTTTGGTTTAGATCGAATATGAGTAATAAAACTTTTCTAAGGGCCGTCTGTTTCAACGCTTGCTAGAGTTAAATCAAGAACGAAAGACATTGCTAAAGATAAATTTTACCAAAATGCGTTTTTCAATCGATTTAACATCTTTTTTTTTGTCAGATTTAACTGTAGTTTTTACTTCCCGAAAACCAATAGTTACTCTCTAGTTACTCCGCCATTTCAAATAAGTCTTTAATCTTTATTAATTTCCCTTCACTCATCTAAAAACAAAATATAAATCTTCTTTAACAATCAACTCATGTAGATCAAACAATAAATTTTAATTGTAGTTACAAACAATCAACAAGTTCAAATATAAAATATCTTCTTCAAAACTTAACACTTGTTTTTGACAAATATATAAATTTTAATATTTTTCAGCGCCAGATACTTGACGGAGCAGCTCCCGTTCATTCAAAGTTTTTCAATTTGGAAGGCGGGAATGGGTACCGCCGCCCCGGGAACCTTTATTGGATAACCAACATCTCTGCCAAAGGTCACCCCAAGTGGTTTGCTATGTTTGGTGATTTAGCAGTTTTGTCTAAGTCTTGGAGGCGGATGACCAGGACACACTGAACCCCAGATTCCTACCCACCCCTTAAACCCTTTTCCTTCCCAGAACTCTCCCTCTACACAGCATCCCCAAATATCACATAGGCCCTAAGGGAAATTATTTTCCTCAGGGCCTCCTGTGTGGAGCTCATGTAAAAAAAAAGTATGATGGTCCATAAAATGTGGGTTACCATTTTTACAAATTTCACAATCGCCAGATTGCCCATTCTATTGAGTATTTGCGAGTTCATTTTTGCTATCCAAGCTGAAAACGGAAGTGTAGAAAGAATATTTTCTTTAATGGAAGCACAGTGGACAAAAGAGCGTACATTATCTGTACCCTCGGTCAGTGGAGGTTATCCACCTCTTACCCGCCCTGGTATAAGTAACTGATCGTTACTCCTTCAAGGCTCTCGCAAGATTCTAATTTTTTTTGTTAAACGAAGCTACATTTATTTATTTTGAACGAATCTAGACCTCCAGTGTCCTTGCATACGTTGTTAGTAAGCAGTATGCAAGTACCCTCGGTCAGACCGTTGTTGATGATTTAATACAACCTTAAAACTATGAGCTGCGAAGAATTCTATAAGAATATTTTGAATGAAGTCAATGTCAGCCAAGGTACCCCGGCCCGGCGTTTTCACTTGACAGCTCCCCTCCCGCCGCGGCCCCGCTCTCGCCTCGTCAAGTCGCGCGTGCGACACAAGCACATCTCACCTATAACTGTATATGTAGTTACAAATTGGCTGACACCGACTCCAAAAATAACAATCGTACCTGTACCATGTGATGAGTAGAAAAAGTAAGTTGATTATTAAGTTGTAGAAGAATACGAAATTATTTTTTTACTTTTTAGTGCACATTTTGAAGTCGTTTTGTTGTTTTGTTAAAATTTTTGTTTATCTTTTCTTTATTACACTTTAAGAATGGAATATTAAGAAGTCACTGTTCCAACCGTTGCTGATAGTTCCTACCCATGTTGCGTTACGATTTATTTTAATTAATACCTTCCATTTTCGTATACATACATGTAGGTATATTGTATCACATGTTTGCGATATAAGTAAACTTTTCAGGTTTCCATAGCAGCGCAAAGCTATGCGTTGGAAGCTGGAAGTCAACCAAGAACTCTTCTTCTGTGTTCAAAACATTTTGAAGCATGTTTCTTAAAACAGAACATTGAATGTAACTCGATGGATGAAGCATTGCCCATTTAACTAACATTAGGCAGTCCTGGATTTGTCAATAGGCCTTATAGGCCGCGGCCTAGGGGCGGCGGAGTTCAGGGGGCGGCACTCGCTCGTTTTAGTAAGCAGTTAAAGTTTGTGTACGATTATAAAAAAAAGTCTCTGTGGATAGATAGAGTTTTCTATCTGTAAACCTTTAGATGCCCAGTAGTCCTGTACGGGTTCAATGCCCAACCATCCAATACGGGAAGGGTGATTGTAGTGCGAATTTTTCACAAAAATGCTTTGGCAGTGGTTCATCTTTATTGCCCCCGCCGATCGAGCGTTTAAGGGGGAAATGGGTGTAGGACGGCGTATTTTTAGTGATTTTCATGATTTTTTTAACACTTAAGGAATATATATATATATTATTTATACTTTGGGGTCATTTTACACATACACAATAGTATTTTCAAATATTTTCCTCAAAAAATAACGGAGATATCGCGCATTGTAAGTCGCCATCCGGCTGGACAATTTGTGTAACTCCTGGAGGTCACAATTTTCATCCGAACTCAATTTTTCAAAAGAATTTACTTTTTCTATAACTGTTCCTTCTATTTGAACTTCCTCCTTACAAAAAAATCGAAAATTAATATTTTTTTGAGAAATATGAAAATTTAGTATGATTTTTTACCATTCTTTTGTACTTTTTATGTGCCATAAAAAAATAGTAAAAATAAAGATATTGTTTAGGATTTAAATAATGAAACTATGTGCTGAGTTTTATAACGATTGATCAAAAACTATAGGAGCTAGAGAGGTTACACAAATTTGAAAAAAGTAATTTTGATAAAAATGTGTTTGAAAATAAGAGTGGCAGTAAAATAGTGGTAGTCCGACCGAAGGACACTCACTCAAACGCATATAACCTTAAAATGGCGTGGTATATTGGTTTGAAATTTTCAGGATTTATTTTTGAATAGTTCCGTCATTTTTTTTTACATGCGCTCCACCCAGGAGGCCCTGAGGAAAATAATTTCCCTCAGTCATCTTTGTGGATGCTGTGTAGAGGGTTATTTTAAGGAAAGGAAGGATAGGAGAGTTCTGGGAAGAAAAAGGGTTTAAGTGGTGGGTAGGAATCTGGGGTTCAGTGTGTCCTGGTCATCCGCCTCCAAGACCTAGACAAACCTCACCCCATGAACCCGGGCACCCCTGCTAAATCACCAAACGTAGCAAACAAGGGTCATATTTCCTCTAATAAGACGGCAGAGAAATCTGAATCTAAATAATTACTGAATCTTTATGAGGAAAGTATTTGAGGAAACAATCTTTGTGCAACGTTTACCCAAATTTGGATATAGCTCTCCGCGTCGCACTTTGCACTCCAGTCACAAACTGTTCTGGAGAAAGGAGTTAACGAGTGAAGAAATACCAAAGGTGTTGATTATCGCAAGAAAAACTTTACTCTTTGGCTTTTCTATGCATAGAAGCTGACTGAATACTATAAACTATTATTTTTTTTATTTTTTTTTTTTTATTAGTAATAGAAGGTACATAAATTACAAATAAATTTTATACAGTAATTAATTACATAGTAGAATATTTTATGTACCCCCATAATTAAGCAAGGCTTGTGTGTATGGGGGGGGAAAAGCAAGGCTTGTGTGTATGGGGGGATTATAAATTATTTATTCAAATAAAAAAACCCGTAAAAAATTGTAATTTTTGTTTCATGTTACTTTTTCTTTGTGAATAATTCATTCGTTTATTTTTACCTACTTACCCTATATTTGAATATTTATATTTAAAATTGTATGTCACCTAATAAAAGCCTGCAAGTGAATGATTATTGATTATGATAGGTTGCAACTTCTGAGAAGGAGGAAGGGGCGGCGCAAATGAAGTGGCCTACACCAATGAAAAGTGTAAATACGACCCTGACATTAGGTATATTTATGTAGATATAATTATGTTAATTAGATCACGGAATTGAAAATGAAAAATGGTGTATCTACATTCTGAAAATTGATTATCATTTCCTTGATATTTACTAGACTTGCTCGAAAAATTATTATGATTAAATACAGTAGGTACCTACCTACTGCAAAAGCAAAAATGTGTTTCATTTATGTACATTAATTTATGTACATTTAATTTACTTACATTAATTTATGTAATTTCATTTATTTACATTATTACATTACATTACATTTATTTATTACAAGTAAAAAATATTTGTTATTTTTGCCCCCAAATGTCAAGCCTCTATGGAAACGGTCTAGCGTTGCGACCACCTTGGCCGCCATTTTTGTGCTACTGTTTGATATTTTATTTAGTCGGTTGCCACCGACTTTTTTCTCTTCGGTTTGAAGAAATTTTCATCTATGGTTACGACAGTTTTTCCTGACTCGGAACCAGAACCTGCTCCTGGTATCCGGAGCGCAGAAGTTAGCAGAGTAAACTGGATAATAACGCTCGAGTTGAAGGAGCAGTTCTGTGAATACTAGATCTCACGTCCGAAAAGTATGTTTCTAATAATATCTTATACTAGTCCCAGTGAGAGATCGTACGTGATGTCATAGTTCTAATAGGTATCTTCTGTATCTTTCGTTTTCAAACAAGGCGCATGAGAAGGAAGAGGACGAACGTCGATGACGTCCGTACAAGCTCTCTCTGGGATTAGTATAATTAATAAATCAAAATACATCGATTACCGTTCGCATTACATTTTTCGTAACAATCACCACTTTTGTTACCCCCCAAGTCGAGCGTGCGTAAAGAAGTTTTAATTTTAAAAAATCTACCTGAAAAACAGATAACATTTAATTTCAATTTTCGACCTATTTGGGCCGGCTAGTGGACAATTTCAGAGAAATGCATATTTTTGCGCGTGAGCGCCACCTAATGCTTCGAGCATTCCAAATTATCTGCCAGTACTCGACCGTTATTTTTCTCGATAATCTGCTAATTTCCCTGGGCTGATCGCAGTTTGGTGCTAGTTTACAAATACCAGGAGCACAGTCGTGCGAGAAGGTGGAAAACTAACTTCTGATGGAAATGAGAATGTATGGACTGTTACTCTTTTGGCCGCCTGTAAACTACCAGGAGCACAAAAAATATGAATGGGTATAATTGAATGTCTAGTCGGCCAAAAGAGGAACTACTAACGAATGGTTTTGCATCCAAATATCTAAAGTTAGTCTACCAAGTTAATCACTTTCTAATAATCTTGCTATAATCTCGGAATATTTAGTCTTCAAATCTTAGGCAAATGTAAATTGTAAAGGAACAAAACATAAATACATTTTTAAAAAAAATCTCTATCCCAGCATTCACCCGTAATCGGGGTTTATTGTGTGGCTGAATCATTTTTTCATGTATACATCGTAACATATAAGTAAATAAATCTGCGGCCATAATTCTAGGACAGATGTCACATTACATTGCTGATGGCTAGTGGCTAGTAAGTTTCTGAACGGCTTCTTATCAATATCTTACATTTTGGTTAAATTAGGATTTTATGTCCTGGAAAATTTCACACGAAGCTACCAATTTATGATTCCTCCCAGGTGCAGAACTTACTTACCATTGGTGTGGTGAAGCCCGTGGAAAGACAGTATAACTGCCTCGCAGGAAATGTAGATATGTCCTTCAACGACTTTAAGCTCGAAGTATCCTTTAACTAAATTTAATTAATTATGATATAATACGACAATAATGTAGGTACATCCCATAATCTAGTATATATATATTGAGTATAACCTTTTTTGAGTATCTTTTTCTAGATATATTTTTTTGAAAAATTTTAATCCCTTTGCAATCTTTTGGCTTTTGGTACTATTTTGGCAAACTTAATAATATATCATTTTTATGAGGAACAGTTGCTCCATTTGCGACCATTATCTTTTTCAATTTTTCTGTGTCTCGTTCTCTTTCATATTTTCGTTTAGATTATTAGTGTTGTCTTCTTCTTCAATGATTTATTACATTGATGGGAATAACCTTCAAAAGTTAAAAAAAGAGAGTTGTTCTTATAAAAAAATCATTTATTATAAAAAGTTCCATATAAATAAAATCGGATATATTTATCCGAGACGCTACCCAGGTTACAAACCAGTTGCCAGAACGATTGTTTCTAATGAAAAGGGTAGTTGCTATGATATGGAAAAATTAGTCGAAAATAATATTGTTAATTCTAAAATTTGAAAATATGAAATTGACAATTATGACGGTTTCTTAAAAGGTGGCAATGGCTGAATTGGTAAAAGCGCACGTCCCGATTAGATGAGAGGTTCTGGGTTCGTGTACCAGTTGCGACCATTATCTTTTTCTATATTTCTGTGTCTTGTTCTCTTACATATTTTCGTTCAGATTATTAGTGTTATCTTCTTCTTCAATTAATAATATATTTTTAAACCTCCTTGATACCTAATAGAGGGGAAGGCTTTATCTGTTATCGCAAACAGGGGGCGCCTCCCATCGCAGGGCCATACGCCATATCATTAAATGAACTTAAATTTGCCTTGAATTTAAGTGTCATTTTAAAAATTGGGACTGATCGTGTTAAGAATTCAGACAAGCGATAAAGTACCTAACCTATAAGTGGCTTTAAATAATATATTTTTACAGAGATTTATTGTTAGGGTTTTGATTCGATTAATCAAATAATGTAAGTTTTTAGGTCTTCAAAAACTTCAACAAGAAATTCAAGGTAGATACAAAATTAATTTATTGGCAATAATGTACAACAATTCCAATCCAAATAAATTATTAAATCCCCCCAACGGACTGATAATCTAACGTTTCCTTTTAAAGGCAAACTAATGCAGAAAGAGGTAGAAAATAATGAATTCATCCTATTTATAAATTTACAACAGGGTCCATTTGGGAGGGAAGACTATAGCCAACCCTGACATCTATGTGTAAATCCTCGAACCACAACTATGCCTGACCTCTTTGTTAAAAGCGGAGAAACATTTCAACCCTTGCTCAACTAAATATCAACTTTAATTTCTTAACATATACTCCCCCCGAAAAAGGGAACGGAGGTCACTTTTTCTAAAATATCAAAACAAAATAAGGATAAAAAATCAAACACCTAAATATAAACATATGCTAAAATCAATTTGGAAGAAACAAAAAATAATAATAATTTAACTTTAACTAAACCATAAAAATTTCCAAATAAAAACTATCCTATTTCTAAGAACTATTAATAATAATCTAATTATTAATAAACATTATAACTTCATTTAAAAACAAAAATTTATAATTTTAACAATAAAAAATAAATAAATAGCAATCTTGAGATCTTGACGTGCGAAGCTCCTTGGTCTTCCTTCTAGGTTTGAATGTTCGGATATGGTTCCATCTTGAATCTTGAAGTGTGTAGAAAAATTGATATTTAAATTTGAATTTTAAGCCTCTTGCTGTTTTTGATTTAAATTAAATTTGTAGTTTTGCTTTAAATTAATTATTTAAATCTTGATTTATATCTTGAAACATTGTTTTTTTTTTTTTTAAAATAACTTTTTTAGAAAATAAATTTTCACTGCCACTTGGTTTTACTTGCGGGAAGTTTATTAGATTTCTGCGTCGAGTTTTTTCTTGTGGAACCTTCAATTATTTTCTTCATCAGTTTTTGTATGAACATCATTTGCGTCGGGTCCGTTGTCTTCTATTGGTAGCAGACATAATTTTGAAATGGCCCTCTGGATTATGCCCTTCGAAGTGATGATGGTCGCCACGCGAACTCGTCCATCAGCGCCAGGATGTACGGCGCTCACCCGTCCCAGCCTCCAGTAGCAAGAAGGGACGTTGTCCTCCTTCAGTATTACCATGTCGCCAGGCTGTAACTGTCCTTGACTCCTGTTAGTCCATTTGTTCCTGGTTTGTAGCTCTGCCAGGTACTCCTTCCGCCACCTCGACCAAAACATTTGAACAATTTGTATTAGTTTTTGGTAATTATTTAATCGATTGAACGTGATATGTTCCAAATTTTGCTCTGGAATCGCTGCCATACTAGTTCCTATGAGAAAGTGACCAGGGGTCAAGGGATTAAGGTCATAAGGGTCATTTGATAAGGGAGTCAGTGGCCTGGAGTTTAAGCAAGATTCAATTTGATATAACACCGTACTAATTTCTTCGTACGTTAATGAAGCGATACTTGTTATTCTTTTTAAGTGATGTTTAACTGATTTTATCCCGGCTTCCCATAGCCCCCCAAAGTTCGGGGCACGAGGCGGTATAAATCTCCACTGAATACCTAATGTGGATAAATATTTATCAATTTTATCATTGGACATATTTAAAAAATTATAAATTTCCTTTAATTCATTATTAGCCGCTTTAAAATTGGTTGCATTGTCTGAGAACATTTTACTTGGTCTACCACGACGCGAGATAAATCGTTTCAAAGCGTTTAAAAAACTTTCTGCGCTCAAAGACAGCACAACTTCTAAGTGCACTGCCTTAGATGCCATGCATACAAATAAGCAAATATATGATTTAACGCTATGGGTTTTTCTGTGAATACCCGATTTTATCAGTATTGGACCGGAATAATCGACTGCCGTATTTTGAAATGTCCGGCATTCAGTTATTCTTTCAGCTGGTAGGTCGGCCATCAACTGCTGTTCTGGTTTGGGATTGCATCTATAACAAATTATACATTTTTTAATTATCCTTTTTACTACATTCTTTCCCTTAATCGGCCAAAATTTCATTCTAATCAACGCCAATAATGACTGCGTTCCCGAGTGTAAGTTCAAGTAATGATAGTGTCTTACAATTAGCTCTGTTATTTTATGATGTGAAGGTAATATAATTGGGTGCTGCTGGTTTTCATCTACCATTTTACCTTTGGAGAGTCTTCCCCCCACTCGAATTAGATCCCTTTCAATAAAAGGATCTAATGATTTTAAAAAACTATTTCTAGGTATATTACCGCCATTATTTAAAGCTCGAATTTCGACGCTGAAACAGTATGATTGCGCCCGAGATATTAATTTATTTACTGAATTTTCCAACTCACTAACTGTTAATTTACCATAGCGGCGCTGCAAAGGGTTTTTACAATTAAACTGAAATCTAATAATGTATGCCGTTACTCTTTGTAATTTGGAAAAACTAGAATATCTATTAAAAATGTCCCAGTCCTGTTTCACTGCAGACAACAGAACCGAGCTTGTCTTGATCTCTGGTGGATCAATACAAAATGTGTCGGCATTCGGCCAGCACGCTGAATCCAGTATCAGCCAAGCTGGACCATGCCACCAAATGCTGGAAATTAACAATTGTGAAACACCGGTTCCTCTGGAGAGCACATCTGCTGCATTGTCTTCCGACCTTACATGTTTCCATTGCTCCGGCTGACTGGTTTCCTGGATTTCCGCCACCCGATTCGCAACGAAAGTGTTCCATCTTGCAGGCTGCTCCCTGACCCAGCACAGTACTATTTGAGAATCGCACCAGTATGTTGTACGTATATCCGGTGTACATATGGCTTCTTTAATATAATTCACTAACTTTGTCAATAATACAGCTCCACATAATTCTAATTTGGGTAGAGACACGCTTTTCAAAGGTGCTACCCGTGACTTGGACATTATCAAATTGGAGTATCTCTTACCCAATTTATCAGTAGATATCAGGTAGACACAGGCCGAATATGCCTTCTCTGAGGCATCACAAAATCCATGTAGCTGTAAATTTACATGATCTTGACATTGAATCTTTCTACCTATTCTTAAATTATTTAATTGAGGCAGTTCACTCATATAAGCTTCCCATGTCTTCAACATGTCATGTGGAATAGGCTCATCCCACTGAACCTTCGTCTGCCACAATTTTTGCATCAACAATTTAGCAACAACAGTGACAGGACCTATTAATCCTAAAGGGTCAAATATGGACGCAATGCTTGATAGCATTTGTCGTTTGCTAACAATTGGATTTTTTATTAACTTCACCGTGTATAAGAAATTATCCTGTTGGTTATTCCATGACAAGCCTAATATTTTGCTGTCATTTGAATCTGTACTAATAATCATATCCGACATGCTTTCTTGCTTTGAACATAATGAGGGCAAATTTGATCGCCATTTTCTCAAGTTCATTCCAGCGGATGCCATGATAGATATTAATTGCTCTTTAATTAATAAACAGCTTTCTTCTGTTTCATCACCAGTAAGCAAATCATCCATGTAAAAATTATTCTTTATAATCTGACTGACCTTGTGATTTGATGACATATTTTCATTTCCCAACTGCTCAAGGCATCTAGTTGCCAAAAATGAAGACGGCCCCAGACCGTAGGTAACGGTGTTAAGTTGATAATGCTGAATTTCCTCCTCCGGGAAATTTTTCCATATTATACGCTGTAGATCCCTGTCTTCGGGTCGCACCAATATCTGTCTGTACATTTTCTCTATGTCTGCTGTTATCACGTACTGGTGCTTTCTGAAACATATCAATTGTGCAGCTAAATCTTTCTGTAAAACAGGTCCTATCATGAGCGCATCGTTTAAGGATATACCAGTGGATGATTTTGCAGAACCGTCAAATACTACTCGAGTCTTCGTGGTAGTGCTTGATTCTTTTATTACTGCATGATGTGGTAAATAATAATAATTTTTTTCATTAGAAGGTGCCTCGCACCAGGTCATATGACCCAAGTCTATGTATTCCTGCATAAATTCTTTATATTTTTTCATCAGGTCAGGATTTGAAGAAAATTTTCTTTGCAAATTGCAAAGTCTCTTTTCTGCCATAGGCAGTGTTTCGCCTAACTGTTTAACACAGGGGCGCTGCGGTAAGCTTACCATAAAACGACCTTCGTCATTTCTTTTATGCGTGTCCTTGAACATTTCCTCGCACGCTCGCTCCTCATGGCTCCGGTGCTTCACCGGCGGGAATTCTTCTAATTTCCAGAAGTTTTCCATTTGTTTATGTAATATATTTAATGATAGGTGACAAGATTTTACTGGCCTTTTTGTTTTTGTTGTGACGATAGGTCCTGACACCAGCCACCCGAATTCCGTTCTCTGCAGTACAGGTCCTGAGTCTCCATTTCGTAGTTGATCTTGTTTCAAAATTTCCCAAAAGATTTCCGCTCCGAGTAGCATATCTATGGAGCCTGTTTCGTAGAAGGTAGGATCCGCTAACTGTAGACCATCAGGTACGCTAGCATCCTTTTTCTGAAAAGAAATTTGCGGCAGATTACTCGTTATTTCCTTCAAAACGAGACATTCTATGTCTCTTTCATAAGGTGAATAGCTTGAAAAAATCCTTAAATTTACACTTTTCTTAATATTCAATATTCTGTTTTGTATTCCGGTAATCGGTATGTTTGCACTTTTGGGTTTTAATTGCAACCTAGCTTCGAATTTCTCTGAGATAAAATTAGACTGCGCTCCGCTATCCAATAATACTCTTGCCTTAATTAAGTTTCCATTATTATTCAACACTTTAATAACGGCCGTAGATAACAAAATAAAATTATTAGATACCTTCGCTGAATGATTGGTAACTAAAACTTCATTATTTGATGTTGATTGTGTATCATTATTCTGAGGAGACTTATTATGAGATGAATTATCTATTTCCTTTTTTAAATGTAACAATGTATTGTGCGAATTATTTTCGCATATTCGACAGTTGTATTTACTTTTACATTCCTTTAGTTTATGACCTAGGCACAAACATTTCAAGCAAGCACCTAAATGACGTATCTTTATAATTCGATCCTTAGCATTTAATATTAAGAATTTTTTACAATTATAAATCCTATGATCGCCTTTGCAAATAATACATTTTATCATTTGCGGCGTTAATGAAATCATAGCTTCCTTTCTGTACTTGACAGGGAATGTTTTATTTTGATTAACCTTTGCTTCAGTAATCCCGGCAAATTCTAAAATCTGGACGCGATCTGATAAATATTTTATAAACTCCTTATATGTAGGTAGGTTATCTTTGGTTGCAAATGTTTCCCAATGATTTCGAGTTTCGCTATCTAGTTTATGTGACAATAAATATATTAAAATAATATCCCAATTTTCGGTGGGTATATTTAAATTATTCAACGATTTTAAATGTAATTCGGATTCATCAATAAGATTCCTTAATGCTGTGGAATTTTCAAATTTTATTTCAGGCAATTTGAATAATGCTTCCACGTGCTTATGTATAATAAATTTTGTATTTTGGTATCGGCTGGTCAACATTTCCCAGGCCGTGTAATAATTGTCTTGGTGATTTGGCAATGATATCAATAATTTAGCCGCGTCACCTTCCAGGCATGATCGCAGATAATACAACTTTTGAATAATTTCTAAGGATGGGTTATTTTCAACCAGAGCTACAAAAGTATCTCTAAAATTTAACCACTTTTCATAAGAGCCGTCGAATTTAGGCAACTCTAAAATAGGCAATCTAATATTGTGTGAAATTGCATTCGGAACCTTAATTAACAATTTATCTTTAGCCTTGGCAACAAGACTATAGTAGGAATTTTCAAATGCTTGCCTTTCCAATGGTTTAGCCAATTCGTCCGCTGAAAGCGCTTCAATTTGATCTTGGATTATATCGAAAGAATCTAAAATTGGTTCGAGTTTCTTTAACCTGACTTCAATTTCAGATTGCGACAAATTATTTCCTTGGATGTATTCGTTGAATCGAGTTAATTTAGCTTTACAGATTCCCCTCTGGGCCACTAATGTTTTGAGATCCATTTTTTAAATATCAAAAATAAGGTACTCACAGAACACAAACGTTAAATTATAATCACTTGTAATTAATCACTACACGTGCACTGCCCTTGATCACAGAATTTTACTTATTAACCGATAAACAATGAATTTTAACCATGAAATGAATCTTATCTCGCAAAATGCCACAGCCCGTTAGCTGTCAAAATTAAGAATAATATTATTTGTTATTTGTTCCTACCGCGCATGCGTTAGGCTTACGGCTGCGTTTAAACAACCGCCTCGCGGTAAAATTCGAATTTTAACTTACGGATTTTCAAATAATCATTCGTAATTAATCATTTATGAAATTTAAAATGCTTTCTCAGTATTCTAAAACTTCTTTTTACATTGATGTAACAATTTTTATCGATTACTACAATGTTGCTGTTGGGTATGAAATCAATTTAACACCACAGCAATAATCAGCCCGTTTTTTTAAATAAATTTAAAACAAACAAAGAAATACGGTTATGTACTCCATCAATCATGCTCTCCTGCCTGGGAAAATAAGGTATATAGGAATGGGAATTGGTCACTTGCCCTTTTCTCTGAAGATCTCTCTTGATGAATGTTGAAGATGCTGGTTCTTTTATCACTCGCGATTCAATCGTTAATGCGGCACGAAGGATCAAATGTTAGGGTTTTGATTCGAT
Organism: Limnephilus marmoratus; assembly: GCA_917880885.1. Taxonomy (NCBI): domain Eukaryota; kingdom Metazoa; phylum Arthropoda; class Insecta; order Trichoptera; family Limnephilidae; genus Limnephilus; species Limnephilus marmoratus. Next base: position 11,726,659 of record OU862908.1, read on the forward strand.
TAATCAAATAATGTAAGTTTTTAGGTCTTCAAAAACTTCAACAAGAAATTCAAGGTAGATACAAAATTAATTTATTGGCAATAATGTACAACAATTCCAATCCAAATAAATTATTAAATCCCCCCAACGGACTGATAATCTAACGTTTCCTTTTAAAGGCAAACTAATGCAGAAAGAGGTAGAAAATAATGAATTCATCCTATTTATAAATTTACAACAGGGTCCATTTGGGAGGGAAGACTATAGCCAACCCTGACATCTATGTGTAAATCCTCGAACCACAACTATGCCTGACCTCTTTGTTAAAAGCGGAGAAACATTTCAACCCTTGCTCAACTAAATATCAACTTTAATTTCTTAACATTTATTTTAATGAAATTCAAATCTCCACATATTATAAATTAAAGTTCCCCGCGTCGTCTGTCTGTCTGTTCGCGATAAACTCGAAATGAACGGATTTTCATGCGGTTTTTACCAATAGATAGAGTGTTTCGTGAGGAAGGTTTAGGTATGTAATTTGTCAAGGATTTGTGTAAATTGGTTGAAACATAACGATAATTGTTAGAAGTGTCGGAAAAATCAAGCCGAAAAAGGATTGATTTTCATCGAAAAAGTTGCTTAATCCTTTTGGTAATAACAAAACAATACATGGTGGGATATTCCTCTTTTATAGATCTACAAAAAAGTCCGCGAAGGCATATATCTATCTTTTACGGATAGCTTACTATACCCATTCTATCTTCGAAAAAAATGGTCACGTACATTGCAGTAATTGAAAAGTTATTTAGACGGATACAGTATTAATCCTTATTAACTTAAATACGTTAGTTACCCCAAGCATTTCATGCACATTATTATAATCTTACGTATTATAAATTAAAATCCTCCGCGGCATCTGTCTGTCTCTATGCGATAAACTCAAAGACGGCGGTGGTTATAAAGGTTGAATAACCATCCAGTAGATGACGTTGTGTTTTATTAGCCATAGCAACGCGTGGCCGGGTCAGCTAGTACAAAATATAAATTGGAACTGATTTTTCAAGGTTCTGTACTAGTTGTAAAATAAATATGATGTCGGTAGGTAAGGCAATAAAACAAGTACAGTTATTATTTAAAAATCACATTATTATATATTTATTGTTCATTGATATAAAGTAAAGGTAAATCTTATCATAAAAATATCATAGGTTTTATTATCAGATAATTAATGTCAATATACACAAAGCACTTTTTTCCAAAAAGGTGTTTTCTTTTTGGTAACGGGAAGAGCGGCGAGGATAGCGGAGTCAAAAACATCTTTTAAACGGCTTTTTGTTTTAGAAGACGTTTCGATGTAGGGGGCATTCAACTTGGAGGCCAGAATCTTGGCTTCAGACTCTGTCACGGGAGATTCGCACTGCGCCTGAAAGATTCAAACAAAAATTATTAATGAAACGACTCCCAAAGAAATCTTCCGGGTTAAAAACGTAATAGAAAAGAGCACAGATATTGAAATACAAGAGATAGGCTATGATGGCCGTCCGACTCTCGGCGGGCTACCATCTAATGCAGCGGTTTTTGCCTGCGCACCCCTTGATTCTTACTACAAAGATATGTTTCTATTGTATTTTTTTAATACTCGCATTATTACTTTAATTTAACAATCAAATCACACAAATACAAATAATGCAATTTTATACAGAGTGTAGCACTTCGTCTTCGGGCATTTTAACCAGTGATTCTACATGCGAAATGGAATAAACCTACATTCGTGCCACGATATTACGTATCCCCAATTTTTGCTATTTAGCTTTTTTTGTTAAAAATCCCCCCCCCCCCCTTCCTAACCCCAGGACGGACCAATTTGCGTCGAAATCGAAATATTTGCGTTTGTTAACTTTAACGGGGGGGGGGGGGGGGTGATCCACGTTATCCACCCCGGGTGCCACCCATGCCAACTGTTAAAATGACAACTGTTTTGAAAGTAGTGGTAAAAGTGGCGAATTTTCATCACACACACAGAGGGAGAGAAACAAAAAAACATGTTTTTGCAATCTGAGTTTTTACGTTTTTTTCTACGTTTCGCCTCACTTTCAAAGGCAACCAAACAGCTGATAATACTAATAGTGACCGATTTAAAATTTTATCTTAAAATTTCAATTTCAAACTCGATTTACTCGAAAACGTGGGTTCAAATCAAAAAAAGTTATACTAAAAAATCTACTCCAAATATGACATCGATTCATCAATTACCTGCTGTACAGTTTTTACTAGTTTCTAATTTTTACTAGTTTCTAGTTTTTACTGGTTTGTACTAGTTTTCGGACACCATATAATTATACGTGATTTTACCCCCCTCCCCCCCCCGATTGCTATTTTGAATTGGGTTGTTTTGACGGGTTCTCAAAAAATGAGATGAGATCTACATATGCATTTTAAAAACCCTCATATTACAAGTTATAATAATATACGGGTGTCCCAAAAGTTATCCCTTGAAGGACTGCTAGGAAAATTCATGACGGACCAGAATATCATAATATGACTTGTCGACAGTTTTCGAAATATTGCCACCTATATAAATTTACACCTTAGATTCTTAGATTAATTAGTTTTTCGGGTGCCACAGTTACGAAATTCCATATTCTAAGATTCTAATTTTTATTATGTAACCCTGAAAAGCCCTGCATTGATCACAGTCCAAAATAAAACTAACATTGCGAAATTCATAAATTTTCCAATATCTGAAAAACTTACGACATTTTACTTGTAAGTCATATTATGATATTGTCTGTCATGAGTTAGCCTATCTGCCCTTCAAGGTATGACGTTGACTATTGGGACACCCTATATTATTCAGGGTGTAACAAAACTTACCCGAGGGATTTAAATCAGCGATTCCTGAGCACATTTGGAGTAAAACATGTAGATGTCATTTTGCTGTCCGGTTACTTTTTTTTCTATCAAAAACTTAAAAATATTTTTCTATCTGACTGGTTCGGAGAGTGTAGCGTGTTTGTAGTCTAGCGTATTTTGACAAGCGTTGCGTCTCGTTCTAGCATCACGTCACACGAAATAGCGATTAACGTTAGCTCTAACCCAGTGATTTTTAACAGGGGCATTTTGGAGGTGTAGGGGGGCGTTTTTAATTTTTTAGCATTTAGTGGTCGCTGCAGAAGTTCGAGTGGGCATTGTGTTGTGTAATATAAAAAAAAGAACTCATTTACGAGCTAGTCACACTAATACATTGACACACTTTCTGCAAGTGCAGCGATTTGACAAGTTCTGTTAAATAAACTACACTTTATTGATTCCACCCTATCCCATCCCGCCCCACCCTATCCCATTACGCCCCCCGTTGTAGTAAGTATAATTGTGACAATAGCTGTTTCAAATTCACCATTGGTCACGATTGTATTCGCCACAACGGGGGGGGGGGGCGTAATGGGATGGGATGGGACGAGATGGCAGACTTTTCGGGGGGCGCTGGATAATTTTACTGTGGTAAAGGGGGCGATTTTTTCAACACGGTTAAGAAGACGGTTAAGACACCCGTCGCGACGGGATATATCCCGCAGCGATGTGATCAGCAGCGACGTGTAATCGCAAAATATATATTTTTTTTTAATAGAAAAAAAATATCATCGGACAGCAAAATGACATTTACATTTTTAACTCCAAATACGCTCAGGAATCGCTGCTTAAAATCCTTCGGGTATGTGCTGCTACACCCTGTTTGTATAACGTATTATACATTTTTTCGTAAAAAAATAGTATTCACCTTGAGTCCATAGGCGGTGTGTCCGCACTCCCGGAGGTCGGCCTGCGTGCCCACGAGCACGAGGGGCGCGCGAACGGATTGCACGGCGGGTGCCCAGCGGCTGGCGATGGCGCGGAAGGAGTCTGGCTTCATCACGGAGAAGCACAGCATTATCACATCCGTGCCGGGGTAGCACAGTTCCCTCAAACCCTTCAGAGAGTCTTGGTCCTGGAGACAATGAGATATTATGAGTTAAACTTTAATTTATTCACTTCTGTGACGGCTTCCGTGGTCGAGGGGTAAGGCTCTCGACCAGCGGTTTCAAATCCCTGCTTGCGCAAGTACATTTTATTTGATTAATTTAATGTTTCAATTCCGTCAACACTGTGTAAATATACTAAATATTTAAAACTAGCACGCTGCTGTGGCTAACGAAACACAACGCCATCTATTGACAACGCCATTACCCAACCTTTATAACCAACGCCAACCGTTAATTTGCATACGTATCAAATCCATACCGCCCGCTTGCCAGCCTGCTCCCTTTATATGTATATTATATATTTCAACCAATTTACAAAACACCCTGACAAATTATATACCTAAACCTATCAACAAACGTTGATTCTGAATATATGTTTTATAAAGCATATATTATTATAAGCAGAATTTATAAATTGTCGTTTAAAAATGACTAAAACATCATAACAATACATCACCTTCTTTGGTTGGTACGACTAAATCTGTTGATTCTGAAGTCACGGAACCAATTCACAGTGTCCAGATTAGAACAGATGAACCTCAGGTTTTGGATGTATTTGTACATAGTATAAAATTAAGTCGCTCCCGCTGTCTCCCGCTCACGGATTTTCATGTGGTTTTCACCAATAGATAGAGTGATTCATGAGGAAGGCATTGGTTATAAAGGCTGGGCAATGGCGTGGCGTTGTGTTTCGTTAGCCACAGCAACGTGTGTCCGGGTCTGCTAGTGATATATATGTATAATGGCTAATGGCATTGTAAGCAGGTACCTCCGTAAGTATATTATTGTGTATCAATAATGTATTGTGATGCAATCAATTGTTGTCTATAACGCTAATTGGGGAGTCTGTAATAATATATCAGATATCGTCAGACACTTATCTGTAAATCTGTATTCAATTCCATGACTCACATTTTTTAAAAGCAATATTTTGATACGAATGGAGGTGACGCAAGAATTCTAGAAGTTTTGCGGTAATAAAGTAGAGGGAAATAATGTCACCTATTGAGAGGTACATTGCACATTGAAATATCAATGACATTATAAATATATGATTTATTATTTACGTAATATGTAACGAACCAAATTTAATATAATAATTAGTGTCCGACCGAAACAGGAATTTCTGCCGAAACTGAATCTTCGGTACTGTCTCAGTTTCGGCCGAAACCGAAACCGAAACTTTTTTAGACATGTTAAAAATTTATTGTTTACTGAAATTTGGCTTATTTTTTACACATATACCGACAGTTAACACGTATTAAATGAAATAATTGAAGTATGTGATTATTTTTTAATTATTTATATTACTGCTATAAAACAAACAATTTTTTAAAAAATTAACAAAACATGTTATCTTACTAACATCTACTTCTTGAAACAAAATTTTTTCAATAATCAACATTAACCTTCGACCAAGTACACCCTTCAATGACACTTACATTACACACGAGCCACAAACTCACCCGAAGTCAGCCGAACGACGCGCGATAAATAATTCACGAACGCAGAGTTTCGGTGCGACCGAAGGTTCGGCAGATTTTCTGCCGAAACCGAAACTGGTGCCGAAATTATATTTTTTTGCCGAAACTTGCCGAAACCGAACCTTCGGTCGGTCACTAAAATGTTGTGATTACGAGATAATTGTTAATAATTGTTTTTATTTATTTTGTTAGTTTATTTTTAAGAAAACTTTATTAAAAAATTACAGTGAGTTAGTTATACCAATGTAAAGAGCATTAAGGCCCATTGCAAACCCTTGCAACTGTACAGGCGGTTCCGGTGAGAAATATTGATTATTCTCCGTATCAGCTTTTTAACACTAATAACAAAATATCGATTTTATTTCATTCAAAATTTGGTTTAATATATACTTACATTCAAGTTAGCAATAAAAATGCTATCTACTTTTATCTACTTTTTGTTGTTAATAAGTATTTATAATTTTTCAATAACGTCTAAGCAAATGAAGCGAGTAAAATAAATCTAAAGTATTTTTGTCGCAAAACATGCGCGCGGATTTTTTAAATTTTTTTATTTTAATTAAAATTGAAATTTTAAAATGTAGCTTTCTTTGATTAACATTATCGTGTGATTTATATGATTTGTCATTTGTGTTGTATAATACAATTTTTTTTTGTTAAAAATTTAACAAATCTGCCATCGATCAACGGTAGAAACCTTATTAAAGTAAAAATAAATATATTTTTTCGAAATTTAAAACAAGTTTCCTAGATAAAATAACGGTCGGTTACTAGTCTGGTTATATTCCTCTTAATAATAAATATATTAAGAGGGAATAACCAGACTAGTCACCGACCGAAGGTTCGGTTTCGGCAAATTTCGGCAAAATTTTTTTGCCGAAATTCGGCCTCACCGAAACCCTGCGTTTGTGAATTATCGCGCGTCATTCGGCTGACTTCGGGTGAGTTCGTGGCTCGTGGGTCACCCGCCATCAACAGCTGAGTTCGCCGGCCGGTCCGAATTTTGTGATTGTAAACGCAATTAAAAATTAAAACACTCAATTAATGTGATTTCCTTTATAATGTATCTAAGTGTTGATTATTGACAATTTTTTGTTCCAAGAAGTAGTTAACAGTTTTTATAATTTTTGTTTGTTTTATAGCAGCAATATAAAAAAATTAAGGTAAATATTTTTTCACATACTTCAATTATTGTTTTTTTTTTATTATTTTTTATTTCTTTAACGCGTGTTAACTGTCTATATACTCGTAAGTGTAAAAAATAAGCCAGATTTCAGTGAACAATAGATTTTTAACAAGTCTGAAAAAGTTTCGGTTTCGATTTCGGCCGAAACTGAGGTTTGGTTTTGGTTTCGATAGAAAGTTCTGTTTCGGTCGGACGCTAAACCAGACACTAATTCATAAACTGCTCGTTTGTAGATGACGGTAATTTGAACGTCGATATAAAACCTAAAGAAAGGTTTGTAACGGGTTTAGACGGTTCAATTTTAGTTGATCATTTCGACACTTAAAAGCGTAATGACACGTCCTGTGAACCAAAGACAAAGTTAAACAAGTTTTTTCAAACAATTTTTGACGTTCAATCAAAGTTCATCAACTAAAATTGAATCGTCTGAACCCGCTATTACGAATACAATATTATATCGATGATTCAAACCAATAATGTATTTGCGAGCCTTTCTTGGAAGGATTGAGTTTATATACAGACCAAACTATTTATTCATATTGTTTATTCACAGCGTAACTTGCACTGGTTTTTTATCAAAATAATTCAATTACCGCCATCTGTGGACGAGCAGATTATAAATTTTTATAATTTGATTGATTTCAAGGTTAGCTCATCGAGGGGATAGAGCGGTGATTGGCTAAAAATTCGTGACGTAGGTGGAAGTCCATTTCCATTGAGAGATTTGAATCAACTGCAATAGAAGTGGCAGTGTTTTACTTCAAGCTACGCATTTTCTACGAACCTTGGTTACGCAGCTTGAAATTTAATTATTAGTACAACTTGACAAAACAAACTGAAAATTGCTGGCAGCCAATAGAATTAGAGGAACTAATGAACTATTATTGATCCATGGATTTCAAAAACAGTTCGTTTCTCTTTTTATATCTAGTTTGTTTTTTTTCAAAATATAAACCAGCGACTCCCACGACTGAGACTTTATGTCGATTTGTGTGTAGGTAAGACAATAAGTAGTTAAAAACAGCAGTTACCAACCCACCAACAAGTAAAAATAACAAATATACCGTTTTAACCATAAAACAGCTGCTGTTGGTTGAAGCGCATGCAATAGACAAACCTCAACACAAACAGTGGTAGACGGTAGACGTAAAGTAAGAACCATCTAAAGCTGTGTACAGAGTACAGGCACAGCTATAAACCGCGAGCAGATATTATGTTTTGTACCGTTCACACGACGACATCAAATATTTCTTCCTAAGAGAGGGGGTCAGATGAATTAGGGAGAGTCCACGGAATGAACCTTTTTTTCAACTTGACATCTGTCATCCACCGGTCTAGGCAGCTCCGTAATTAAAATGACCCCATCTCCTGGGAGAGGGGGGTGCATAACTTTTCGTATATCGCCTCAGGAGCGTTTACTGCGTAAGATGTGTATTGTCTATGGTTGATCTGCGCTTATACCGCTTAGGTGTGAACGGTCTGAAGGGATTGTATGGAGAGCGTTATTTGGCGTGCGATCATCTTTTATATTTGATAGCAGTGTCTGAACTGAAACAAAAGATTACGGACAGATTTTTTCGAATTTACCTACAAGATTTTTTCGAATTTACCTACAAGTATATATAAATAATAATAATTTGATAATAATAATATAGCGAATCCCATGAAGCTTGGCTGGATTAGGTAGATACATATTTTTTATTTATTTTTTATTATAATATTTAATCGAGGCTTCTGACTCGCATACTGCTGTCATTTTTTGCCTCATCTGTTTTTATTTATTTTAAGGTTTCATTTATTTTTATTTTTTTTTTTTAAATATATCCTATATATTAATGTTGCAATATTAATATATGTATGTATCTTTATAAAACAATGTATCATATATTTTCCATGTTGCACGATCTAATGAATTTCATGAGTCTTGAAATGGCATAGTAGTCGGTTGAAGCTATCAAATTATGAATTTCCGATGGGTTTGAGGTCATCAATATTGTTACTCTCTGTTGTTCAAATTTAATGCACTTTGTGAGAGTGTGTTCAATGTCTTCAAATTCTTCACATATAGAGCACATTGGAGAATCAGAGAGGCCTAACAGACACAATATTCTTCCCATTAGTGCATGTCCGGATCTTAATCTAAAAATGACTCTCATTTCTGATCTCTTCAGATTGGTTTCAATGAACCATGGTGTTTTAAAGGGTTCTTTTTGAAGCTTTCTATACAATACGCCCTTATTGGCAGATAAATTTTCAAAATGCTCATTCCACATATTATTACATAGTAAATATGTTTTTTGGGAGTAATCTTCGTTATCTGGCGTCCAGTCATACTCGTGACCTTTCACCCCTGCTTCGTCTGCCAACAAATCCATATATTTCGTGTGCCTCTAAATTTGTTTGTACCTTTCCGTTTTTCCAAGATGGTGACCGTTTTGATTTTTTTTTATTTTTTTTATTTTTTATTTTTTTTTTATTTCATATATTTTTTATTAGTAACAGATATTTGGGTTTTTTTTGGCTACCACACTAGGCTAAGCCCGTGTTGTGGTAGTCGTACATTTAATATTTTAACATTTCAAAAAATATTAAGAAATACTTAAAACTAAAGAGAAAAAAAAAGACCATATTTTAAAGAAAAGTAAAAATGAAAATTCAAATTCAAATTTTGAAATACAAAAATTAATAATAAAAATTAAATGTTAAGAACTCAAGTGTTCTGTATAAATTAAAACATATAATTATATAAATCAAAATTAAAAACATATATAAATTTAGTGAAAAACTAAGAGAAAAAAATAACAACATTTTAAAGTAAAATAGAAATACAAATGGAAATTAAAATTTTGAAATGCAAAAATTAATAATTAAAATGTAGTGTTAGAACTCATGAATTCTTTAAAGTGCGTTCGTCCCCTTTCAAAAATCCAATGTTGTACACGTGTTATAAAAAGAGAATTAGAATTACTTGACTTTATGTCAGTACTCAGAGCATTATATATTTTAGGAGCGATGAACCAGAATTGTCGTTGAGCGAATGAGGTGTTAGTTTTTGGGACCACGCAACCCAGGTTTGATGAAAAGCGGGTGTGTGCTTGATGTTGTGGAGCAATTAGTAGATTATTTTTTCGTATATAACAAATGCTTGTTTTAGTAAATAGCTGTCGAATATCTAAGACCCTGATTTTTGCAAAGAGTTCATTTGACGGATGGGTAGGTTGACATTTAAATATAATTCTCAGAATTAGTTTTTGAACTAAAATAATTGGTCTAATAATGGATTCAGCACAACCACCCCATCCCACTATACCGTATATTGCTATGGATTGGAAAAGGGCAAAGTATACGCTTCTTAGAGTCTGTAAATCTAAGATAGACCTAAGGGAGTAGAATATATGGCAGAGTTTACGAAGTTTTTTTACTGTGTCACCGATGTGAGCTTCCCAACGTAGTTGGTTGTCTATGATTATTCCCAAATATTTAACTATTTTTGATGATTTGAGGGTCGAACACGTACAATTAATATTAGATGTGGTTTCCGGATTGTCTAAATTGAGTGGACACGAGTGGATGATTGGTTTAGGGCAGTTGTTGGGTATATCGTATTTGCGTATGGAAAATGTCATATATTGTGTTTTGTCGATGTTAAGTGTGAGGAGGTTTGTGTCAAGCCAATGCTTTACTTTTATTAGAGCATTATTAGTTTTGTTAATAACTGATTGCCATGTTTCATCTTCGAATATTAAGACCGTGTCATCAGCAAATGATAATATTTTTCCACCAATATTCATGGCACATAGTGAGTTGATGTATATAAGAAATAGAATTGTTCCTAGTATGCTACCTTGGGGTACACCACAGGACACAGATAGTTTATTGCTTATATGTATTTTGTCAGATTGGATGAGAGTTTGTTGTGTTCGGTTTGATAGATAGTTTTCAAACCATGTGTAGGCTACTTCAGTTATTCCAATTTGCTGCAGTTTTTTTAGCAGTAATGAATGTGAGACCGTATCAAATGCTTTTGCGAGATCGAGAAAAACAGCAAGTGGTTTGCGACCAATGTCAAGATTATAGGAAACGATCTTTGTGAGGGCGGCTATTGCATCTGAAGTACTTCTACCTTTGCGAAAGCCGTATTGATTGTCAGATAATATTTTGTTATCTTCAAGAAACTTACAGAGTCTATTTTTCACCGCTTTTTCTACAACTTTAGATATTATGCTTAGTAAGGATATCGGTCGGTAGTTACTTACAAATAATTTGTCTCCCGCTTTAAAGATTGGAATTAATGTGGCCTGTTTTAGGGAGTTAGGAAAAATGCCAGTTTTGAAGCTTAAGTTGATTATGTGTTTAAGAGGGGATGCGATGTAATTTTGAATGTGTTTGATTATTTTTGTCGAGATATGATCAATTCCTGTGGAGTTACTGTTTTTAAGAGATGTTATTAATCCTATAATTTCAAGTTCAGTGGTGGGAGTGAAGTGAAACTGGTTATAGCTCAGACTATTGATAGGTATATTATTTGCAAGATCTTTCTCTGAGATGCTGTTTCTGTCTAAAATTTTTTTTGCTAAGTTGGGTCCAATGTTGGAGAAAAATTGATTGAAATGGTTAGATATTTTTAGTTAGATGGATCTGTAAAGATTATTTTTTCAAATGTAAAATCATCGTGATTATTTTGACTTTCTCATTCGAATGTTTTCAATATTATTGTACCTACCTGCCTGAACAAGGTTTGAAAAGAAAGAATTGTCATTGAGATAATGAAATATCCTTGGACAAATTGTAAAATATCCTGATTTGAAATTAAAAAAGTTACATTCATAAAATATGCGGTTTATAAGTTTAAAAATTAATTGGGTAGGTATTCGTACCTTTTTACAAATCTTATGATTTAAGAGGAATTTTTTTTATTTTTGATTTATTAAATAAGAAAAAATTAGAAACATACTTTTTACGACGCGAGATTTAGGTTCCTACTATTTGTTCACAGAACTGCTAGTTAGTTAATTGACAAAAAAAGGCAAAGGAAATTGATACCAAGAAGCACTTATAAATTGATCGACAAACTTGTTTTTGCAGTCGGGGGCGTCGCTACTATGTACAAAAATTGCGCATTAAAAAAATAAAATTTAGGTAGTTCGTCAGTTCCTCTTTTGAGGAACAATATCAGCTTTCCTTAAAATTTTCCTAAAAATGGGTTTGACTTTAGAGGATAATCATCATCATCATCATCATTACATCATCATTACATAGTATAAAATGAAGTCGCTCAAAATGTATGTGCGCGTTAATCTTTTAAACTACGCAACGGATTTTCATACGGTTTTCACCAATAGACAGAGTGATTGAAGAGGAATGTTTATATGTATAATACATATAAATTATATTAGAGAAAAGTCGAAAAATTTAAAGAAAACATATTTTTGTGTGATTTAAAACGGCTGGCGGGCCGTACTATAGTCATTTTTGAAATTCGTTCTACGGAAGAAATTTGAAAATAGATGTCCTAGAGTAATCATCATCATCATTACATAGTATAAAATGAAGTCGCTCAAAATGTATGTGCGCGTTAATCTTTTAAACTACGCAACGGATTTTCATACGGTTTTCACCAATAGATAGAGTGATTGAAGAGGAATGTTTATATGTATAATACATGTTAATTATATTAGAGAAAAGCCGAGAAATTTAAAGAAAACATATTTTTGTGTGATTTAAAACGGCTGGCGGGCCGTACTATAGTCATTTTTGAAATTCGTTCTACGGAAGAAATTTGAAAATAGATGTCCTAGAGTAAGTAGATATTTGATTTGAATTATTTAATTTGATGAAGTCGCTCAAAACGTATGTGCGCACAGATCTTTTAAACTACGCAACAGATATTCATGCGGTTTTCACCAATAGATAGAGTGATTCAAGAGGAAGGTTTATATGTATAAAAACATGCTTATTATAGTAGAGAAAAGTCGAGAAATTCTAATATTCAATTCAGGCAGCGGGCAGCGGGCAGCTCGCAGGCGGGTGGTGTGGATTTTATAAAGGTTGGGTAATGGCGTTGTGTTTCGTTAGCCACAGCAACGTGTGGCCGGGTCTGCTAGTTATAAAATAAAATATTTAGGTACCTGTCCCGCTGTATCACAGAGCTCCACACCGATTGGTCTTCCGTCCACTTCGACTACGACTGAAAAGATAAGAAAACATAATTAGTATTTAGTTGGATAAAATCGGAGAAGCTTCGAAGGGGCCGAAGATGATAAGTGGTAATTGTCAATGTACTCGAGTCATTGACGATATTTGTAAAAGCGCGATTGACGGACCTTCAATCGAACGACAATATTTTCGCCCCAGTTGATTTGTTGACGTTTATGGAAACGGTGACCGGACAACTCAGAATAAACCTCCTTTGAAAAGTTATTAAAAGTGATGAAAAATAAATACACGAGTATATTAAGTGATGAACTGATGAATAATGACTTTTCAAAATAGGTGTTGAGTTGAGTTGATTCTGAGTTGCCATGAGGCCGTGGAAAACGAACCTAAAGTTTGCGAATACAGGGATAATCGTTTGATTTTACTTTCCATAACTCCTTTTTTAATTAGTTCCTCACAGGAGGCCCTGAGGAAAATAATTTCCTTATGCCTATGTCATATTTGGGGATGCTGTGTGAAGGGTCTATTTGGGTAAAGAAGAGGAAGTTCTGGGAAGGAAAGAGGTATGAAGGGTGGATAGGAATCTAGAGTCAAAGTGTCCAGGAGTGCGGAAGTATGAATCCATCACATCTACTGTGGTAGAGGCGATGGGTTGAGAGAGTCCGGCTGGAGAGGTAAAATGTTTTTCGTCAATTTGGGTGGCGGGAATGGATACCGCCGCCCGGGAACCTTTATTGGATAACCAACTCCTCTGCCATGGGTGCTCGGGTTCATGGGGTGAGGTTTGTCTAGGTCTTGGAGGCCGATGACTAGGACACACTGAACCCCAGATTCCTACACACCCCTTAAACCCTTTTCCTTCTCAGAACTCCTCTCCTCTCCTTCCTTTCCTTAAAAAAACTCTCAGCACAGCATCCCCAAAGATGACATAAGCTCTGAGGGAAATTATTTTCCTCAGCGCCTCTTGTGTGGAGCTCATGTAAAAAAAAATCAACCAGTCTCTACAGATCCGGCTGCATTCGCCACCGAGACCTTGTCAAATCTCACCCCATGAACCCGGGCACCCCTGCTAAGTCACAAAACGTAACGAACCACTATGGCAGTTATCAAATAAATGGTTCTCAGGGCGGCGGTACTCGTAGCCGCCTCCCAAATTGAAATAACTCAGGACAATCGCGATATAATGCAATTGTGAGTAAAACAAATCTCGTTTCTTAACGAAACTGAATTTTAAGAGCGAAAGAATGCCAATCACGCAGCGAAACTGGCACTTGTCTATGGCACCTATTATAATACACGTCAGCTTCGATTATAATAAACGTCATCCCAATTTAATTTCAATTATTGTCAATCGCTTCAATTGCGTTAGTTAATTAAGCAACTTTCAATCATTTCTTTGGATTCGTATTCAAGCCAATCGATAAGAGAGACAAAGAAGTTTTTCTTACAACAACACAATGCAATTTTTAACAAAGAAAATATCCATTTATATTCAGAACATGCGATATTTTTATCTGCTTCGATTATGAATCATTTTATTGTTATCATTGGCTTATCTGCTTATCATATCTAGGTCTATAATGCTTGCGAAACTAACTGCAATAAGTAGTGCAATGGCTTAGCCCTATTCACCAAAGTTTTTTTAGCAGCATGCATTTTTCACATCCTAATTTAATACGTTACATGCACATGCACTAACTGCGCACTCGATGGTGAAAGTTGCATCGTGCTATTTTTTTTTTTACAATTGTTTAGAAAATAATGTGTCCTTACTGGGGTACCAGTGGTACCATGTTATAAGATCATATTTTACATGGTTACAAAATAAGTTTAAAGATTGGTGTGTTCAAAATAATTTATTCTTAAATGTAGAAAAGTGCAAAATCTCGACTTTCTTCAGAAATAAAAATCCTGTTTTATTTGAATATTCCATCAATAACACAGCTTTAGAAAAAGTCACGGAAATGATTGATCTTGGAATTATTTTGGATGAAAAACTAAGTTTCGCCAATCATATCCACCAAATTGTAAACAAAGGTATGAAAACACTAGGCTTCGTATTAAGAACAACCAAAAACTTTAATTCCATACAAGCAATTAAATTATTATATGTATCTCTAGTTAGAAGCCTAATGGAATATAACTCGGTAGTTTGGTTTCCATCTTACCAAATTCACATTAATAACATTGAGAAAATACAAAAAAAAATCTGCGTTTTAAGAATTTTAAATTAAATATCCCACTAGAAGACTAGAAGACTTAAAGTATAACTTATTATTAAATAGTCTAAAAATACACACACTAGAAGACAGACAGAAAATAAACGACTTAACATTTTTATTAAAAATACTTAACTCTAAATTTGACTGTTGCGAACTCCTGCAACTCATAAACTTACGAATACCGACAGTAACTACACGACAAAATACACTATTCTACTGTAGCATTCATAAGCGGAACTACATTGCCCACCCTCCGATACAACGATTTCACACAATGGGAAATCAGTACTTAGGTGATATTGACATATTTAACATAAACTTCGCGAATTTTTTTGATCTTGTAAAAAACTTATTCCAAAACTATTCCTAAACATATCTGAATTTTTGTAATCCTATGAAATTGCTGTATTTTTGTATTTTTATGACTTGCATGCTTTTTTATCTAATTTTATTTTTATTATTTCTGTATCTGTTTAAAAATCATCTGTCATGAATTAATTGTACTACTAAACATGTAAAAGCCCTTTGGGCGTTAAATAAATAAATAAGTTACGTCTTTGAATTACATAAAAATGTATCCATGTTAAAATATTGAGAGGAAAATTATAAAGCTATATCTAGAAAAAACACAATACAAGCCTTTGTATCCAAATATGTTTGATGGTTGTATGGTTGAAAAATTGTATCTATTTTCTTCGTTCCCGTGTCCACAATCCATATCTTAATGCTTCTTTTGAAATCGGTTATTTTTTTAATGGTTTTTATTGCAAGGGGGTGTATATTACATAATTTATTGGAGAAATATTGCATATTTCTTTGTCCAAAAGTTGTTTTAGTTGTAGCTTGGTGGAATGTATGTTGTAATGTGGATCTTGTAAATCGGCCCGAGTTTGTCTGTACAAAGCCTCGATTACATTGAGCGAGTTTACAAGCTACTATTTGAGAAATTCGCTATCTGTTAGTAAACTCGCTCTGTATAATCGTGTTACTATCTAACTAGCAGATTGTGGACAATCTACGAAAAAAGTTGAAAGGTAGTCAACTTTACTCGCTACCCGCTCAATATGGCGGCCTACCAACAGCTGATTTCGCAACTGTCATAATTAGTTCGTGCGGGAGCCGTTATTCTCGCTTCTGGTTAGTGTGTGGCGCTACCTGCGAGCACAAGTTTTTTTACAAAATGTCGACCGAATTGGTTCGCGCGAGTCGTTATTTTAGCTGCTACAGTCCTGTACAGTCCCTACTGAGCGAGTAGACAGTTTTGTATGTCATCATGACAATCTCACTCGCTGATTCACCTGCTTTTAAACTTACCGGCTAGTAGCTTGTAAACTCGCTCAATGTAATCGAGGCTTAAAGTTATCCTGGTTTTGAAATGAATAATTAACATATCTTTTGTATATAATTGTTTCAGGGACATTAAATTCAGGGTTTTAAAAACATAGTCTCTAGGAGTTCTGATAGGGACTTGATTATACATTTATTAAACATTATTTATAAAAAAATTTGACCACCCAACTAGGGGGATTCCCGTTTAAGGACAGTCAATTGTAGATGAGATTGGGCTAATGCGTAATTTAGTATGGAATTATGGAGTAATTTAGTACGGAATAACATATGGAGTTTGTGACTTCGAAGTAAAAATATAAATAACATCAACTAGAAATTCAAATGAAAAAATGTATAATTGAACAAGCTAAAGCAGCCTTGCTTGATAAGTTTATTGTATCGTGTAAGGCCTCCGAAGGTACTCCACAATAATAAATTTAATTGTAAAAAAGTATAATAACGCTTGAGTCATGTGTTGCTAAGCATGAGGTATACGGATGCGAAATGTGGCGAAAAAAAGGAGGCAATCAACAAACGCCGAGTATTATTGAGAGTTGGATCCTGATTATTTAAAAAAAGGTTTCTTATGAATATTAATATTATTTAAATGGTTTGTTCAAATCCAAGTTTAGAATCCCAAATTTTGAATTAGATAAAATGCCCAATGGAAGCAGAGAGCATCCACCGTGACACTTAACATACCTACTATTAATATTTATAATTATTTAACCTCCTTCAGATACCTACTGCAAAGTACACATAAAAAAAGTGGCAATTTGAGTATCTAAGATTGATCCCCCTGAGTTCTCGTAAAGAACGACATCATCGTATAAAGTGGATGATTGATATCAAAAAGTGGATTAGTAAGGGGAGGAACTCAAATTGCCAGACTTCCAACATGTAAATACAGTAGGTAGGTACTAGATAACTGCATACCCGATGTTGATCTATGACAACAATGGCTAACGTTTCAGAAAAAGACATGTCAATAAATTGCATATCTAATCTGCAATCTACACAAACAGGATTTTAAATGATCAATATATTATTTTTACTGTGAAAAGTGGGAATGTGGGTGACTTATTTGCGTGCTTGAATAAAAGTATGATGCATAATAACACAACAATACAACAATATTATTGTGTCAATATCTTTTGCTCCAGCTGATAACGATATTAGCCATGTTTATTATTATCTTCACTCCGTCTACCATTCCTCTAAATTATATATTTTATACGTCGTAGATACGGTCATTTAAGTTTGACAGGTGCTAAGCCAAATTTCACGGTTTTGAAAAGTGGTGTGACGTTTGAATTTTTTTAAAATTAACCGTTATTACAAATATTTTTTTTATTTCCTACCCTTCCAGATTTGTTTTATGTCTTCCCCCCGACAACATATTACTGCCTTGTTATAAATACAGAGTGTTAAATTGGCAATTGGTGGAAGCTGCGATACTGCGATGGTCGCGTTCCAGCAGAGATTTTCTCAGAAGAATGACACCGATGACAATAAACCCATGACAGCATGATCTTGATCACTGATCAATGATCAGCTTGATTGCGACAACCGGTGCCGCGCAACACAGGGGGACATTATTTGATCAGACGCTTGAAATTAATCACACTGTAATTTTGACATGATTATTATTTAATATAGAATAAGGAAGAACATCTTATGCTGTGTTATTGATTATCATTATTTTGGTAACAATGAATGTTCCCCAATGTATGCCAAATCTTTTATTTACTCATAGATAACAAAATAGCTAGTCAGGTTCGCTTTTCCGAGTAGGTACCTACACAATAGGTATTTGCCGAAGTTTTAATGCATTACATATGACGCATGTTATCAGTTGAAGTCTTTGCATAATCTTATGCATTATGATGAGATTTTGCTTTGATAACGACCGCGATATAGCTATAAATTTAATGATAATAACACATTGTTCAATCTTGTATACTTTTGAGAGATCTCACAAAAGAGCACCTCGTTTAATTATTTTAACACCTCGGGATAATTTGTTAACTTTTCGGAACAACTCATAAACGTCTCTTAGAAATCATCGTGTTTACCTTTATATCTTAGCGAGAAATATAATCTAAATGGTGTTAGAAAGAGAAAACACCACAATTTACATTGAAATCTAAAAGTTAACTATAAAACAAGTAAAATGTACACGTTTATGAAACCAATGTTATAAATCGCAATTTGAAAAAAAATTATGAAACTATGGAAATATGTAAAGGGGCGTTCAAGTATTACGTAACTCAATTTTTGAAGATTTTTGACCCCCCCTCCCCCCATGTAAAGCGCCGTAACGTTTTTCCATTCCACCCCCTCCCTAAACGTTACGTAACGCTCAAGTGACTATTTTTATCTGAAAGTCGGTTAAATACCTTTTTTATTGTTTTAATCGCGTTTTCGGTAATAAATAAAACAAGAGATTTTGAGAACGAAAAGGATTGCCAACTTGCAAGATTTTAATTCCCTAGTTTTTTATTATCTAAATAAAGAAAAACATGTTACGTAACGCGTTGTTCGAACCCCCCCCCCTCCCCCCCTCCCCCTCGTAACGCACAGTAACGTTTCACAAGACCCCCCCCCAAGTGCGTTACGTAATACTTGAACGGCCCCTAACGACAAAAAAATTAACTCAATTTATTGAAATGTCTCCTTATCTCCCCCCTCCCCCCTTTTTCTTCCTTTTTATTATTATTACTCATCCATTCAATAATTAAGTTTTAAGACCGGTTCATATCTCAGGCGTAATTACCAAATGATATTCTATGGACTTACGTAATAGGTACATAACCATGTAATAATTTAATTTAACATACCTTATAATCTGTATTATAATGTACTGTGTATGTCTTAATAAACAAATAAATAAATAAAACGCATTTGTCTAATAAAATATGTAGATATGTGTTTTTATTTGTTATCAGTAATTTTAGTTAGGAAAAACGCAAGGTGAGCCATTTTTTATTTTATTTTTGTACACAAATTTTTTAAATTTCTAAAATTGTATTTCGAATTACAAAATTTTATCATCTTTCGAAAACGGTTTTTAGTTTTCGGATATGTTTAGAAATGTTCCATTTATTTTGATTTTATTGCAAAGCGGAAATGTTTTGACCCTTTGACAAAATATACCCGAGCCCGAGGGGTTAATTAGAATACCTTCATGACTTTTAGTGTGTACATACATAAAATAAACTGAAATTTAGTTAAAAAATATTTTCTAAGGGTCGACCGAGATCTCGGTCTCGGTCTCGGCATTCTCGGTTACAAATTCTACCGAGAACGCTGTCTCGGTTCTCGGCGAAAAATCGCCGAGATTCTCGGCCATACGGTATAGGATAATGGGATTCAAATCTACCGCGCGCTTCCACATTCGTCACTTGGTGTCAGAGCTGTCGATTGTGATTGGTCGGCTGACGGCGAGGCGAGTTTTACTTATAAATTATTACATTCTTAAATATACTACATATATTATGCAAAAATAGCCCTTTTTTCCTCAATTTATCTATTCTCGGTCTCGGCTCTCGGTCTCGGCCGAGAAAGAAAAACCTGTCTCGGTCGACCCTTATTATTTTCACTAATCAAAATTATTGCAATACTTCAGCAATGTTACTGATATGCAATGAATTTGTCTCTTACAGGGTGATTGCCTGCTATGCTGGACAGCAGATAGGTACTAGGTATCTACCCAAATGATTACCCGCTAATTTTATTATCTAATTCAGACGAATGGAGCCAGTTGAGTGACTGGCCTCTTTCCTCTGTACAGCTGATTGTGTGATCAAAGGTCTCATTTGAAACTTGATACTGTCAATTGCATATGTATTTATGATTGTCTTTCTGAGAAAATAAATTTTATGCAGTCATAGAACCAAACATAGTGATCATTTATTAATATACTTATTAAGGGGTGGCGCCACTGGGAATAGAAAAAAAGCTCAATTTCAAGAATTGTTTTGGGTAATCTTATGTATAAAAATGAATCGCTGAATGTGTTGCTAAGCGCATAACTTTCGAACGACTGCACCAAATTGGATAATTCTTTTTCTTTGTGTATTCGTTATTGTCAGGACAAGGTTTTTATAAAACTTCAGGTGAGCTCTGGCATTATGAAATTTGTATAAAAAATTGCTATTGGTGGCACGCGAGGTTTGAAAACTGAATGTATGGAAAGCGGGAGGAAGGAAGAGATGGGGGTGGGGGGAGGGGGGAGGAGGGAGGGGGGAGGGGATGGGGGATGGGCGGAGAGGGGAGGGGGAGAGGGGGGAGGGAGGGCGGTGAGAGGGTGGGGGGAGGGGGGAGGTGGAGGAGGCAGAGTGGGAACCCCCTTACACCATGCGAGCGAAGCCGCGGGAAAAAGCTAGTAACTAATAAAAAATGAAATACAATATCTGATTTGGGGCCTTTAATGAATGAATGATTTCTA
This sequence comes from Limnephilus marmoratus, assembly GCA_917880885.1. Classification (NCBI taxonomy): domain Eukaryota; kingdom Metazoa; phylum Arthropoda; class Insecta; order Trichoptera; family Limnephilidae; genus Limnephilus; species Limnephilus marmoratus. The sequence continues at coordinate 11,747,484 of OU862908.1, forward strand.
GCATATTTAATAAAATAAAAGTTTTTTTTAAATTGGAAGCGCCAGAGCTCACCAAAGATAGTCTCCTCTCGCGGAGAGGGATCAGTGGCTGGAATTTTCCTATTTTTCACCTGGCACAAATAATGCATTTTTCATTTCTACATAAGATTATCTGAAGTATCTACATAAAATAAAAAAAGAATTACAGTTTTTTGTAAAACGGTTCTAGTTTGAAAAAAAAGTAATTTAGCACAAAATTTTCTGAAAAATAATTCCTAAAAACAAATGTTAAATACTAGGTACAATTTCCGTTACAATTTAATTATTAATTTAAAAGGAAAGGTAAATTTTCTAGAATCTTTAAAAGTTATGTTTCCGGTCAGTAAGAAAAATGTAGTTTTGAGATAAGTACGTGTAGGTATACGAGTTTTTAGTTTCGCTAAGCATTTTAATTTTTTTTTAAGTATTCTTTATTCATAAAAATATCTTAGGTATACAGTTTTTACAAGTTTTCGACTGCCACACTAGGCACATGCCCGTATTATGGTAGTCGAAGAATGTGTATACATTTAAACGTAATTGATTGCTAGTTCGTTAATATTCATTTAATTATTTTCTCCATTTATTTAAGCTAATGTTCTGTATCCAGGTGGGTTTTTACGTGATTAGTGTATGATACTGAAACACGGTTTTTATATAAAAAAAGATAAACATATCAGCCTTACTAAAAAAAAAACCACAGCACGCCCGATTACCCGCGTTGCTGCAGCAACATGAATAAAACAAAAATACACTAAAACACGATAACATTACTAATAAGATTTGTTCTTAAAATGTATTTTATAAGTTTGGCAACAATGTAATTTTTCATACTATACACAATTTAATTGTTTGTTTTCCTACAGAACCGCTAGATGGCAGCGCCTTCGCATTCGTCATTCGCGTTAAAACCGCCAAAAAAACTCACTTCGCGGGTGTGTGTGAAATTTTACACAAATCTGATCGTAATATCTATTAATATGACTAATTCACTATTACATTCGCATAATTAATATATATTTACGGTGTTTTTTGTGGTTTTTAATAAGTTTTAGTCAAGTTATAATAACCATAATCATACTTTGAAAATTGAAATGTCAATAAGTATTTTATGTGAAACATGAAAATTCAAATTTACCTCTAAAGTATTTTATTTTATGTGAATTTCATAAAAGTGGTGTTTTTTTTTAATATTAATATCTAATACATGTGTACCTAACCGTATCAATGAAATTAACGTTTTAAAGTTGCAAGAAATCTGTTATAAAAGTCGGTATTATTTTTTTAGGTTAGTTTTTTGGCAATAAAAAAACTTTGAAATTTATTATTATTTTTTTATTGTATGCACGAGGAAAAAGTGAGGTGGCAGTTTCGTTCCAAATTCATTATATAAAAGGTTAGTATTTTTTAAATTTTGTTTTTTTATAAATTTCTGTACACTTTCATCAAATATGTTTTGGTGAAAAAAAAATCCATTTTTTTTCGCGTTTGAATCTTAATATATGGCAGTTTTTAAAAACTAAAGTGTATTTCAATTACACAAATCTAAAAGGTAATTTTATCTAGTTTTCATAAATGGTATTTGTTTTTACGACACCTTCAAAAATAAGAAATATATAGAACATTCAAAATATTTTGCAAAAATTTCAAATTTCGTTCAAAGATCATACAGAGATAAAACAGAGATAAACTACCCACTCAGGCCGGGTAAACCAAGTGTATTTTTTTCCATGAACAATTTTTTAATTAGTAATGTTTTCACATCCGCGGCCGTTTGTCAATTGAATAAAATTTTCACTGGGTTTTTTAGTAATGCTGAATATCTATCGATGGTACGTATAAAGGTAAATTTACGTGAAAATAATGTATTACAGTAATGGAGAAAGTTTTTAAATTGAAGGTGGCATCGAAATAATAATATAAAATTTACAGGTGACGTATGACGGTCTGATTGACTAATACGATTAATCAATAATACGTGACTAGGCGCATGTTTCAGTAATAGAAAAAAGAATGAGTTTGTACATTTTAGATAAACAGAAGGGAGGTAAAAATATATGCAATATCTCCTATGCGAAGATCCTTACATATTAAAATATGGTACATAAAAATCAAAGATATTGAAATATAATAGATGTGCTATCTGCAGTTTTTACTAGGTGTGACTGCGCTTCCGGGTGTCGCCGATATTGTTTACCAATTAACAAATAAACTAAATAAACGAATAATTAACGAATAAACCAAACGAACGTTAAACTAAATGAACGAATTCTTTCCGTAATCAAACTATATTGTTATTAACAAATTCTTTTCGTATGCAAATTACCCTGATTAGGTCGTAGTCCGCCGACAGTTGCGCGGACATCATAACATATCTCTTTTGTGTTTAAATATCTTTGATAAAAATATTATTCAGGTACGTAAAAGTATTATTAAGAAAATAATGGTAAACTTGAGTAAGTATGTCGATATTTGAGGTGCATTTGTTTCCAAGTGTAAGAAGGCTATGAACAGGTGCGTGTATGTGGCAGTTCATGTGTTCAGTTCATGTTCAGAATTATTGTTGTAGAATAATATATTTTACCTTGTTGTTCAATTAGAACTAGTAACTCGAACCTTGAATTCGATGAGAAGCAGGAGTTCATAACGGTTTAATTAGATTTAATCAGAGTGCATAATTTTAAACAGAAAAGTTAAGTAATTTATATTTCTTCTATTTTCTATGGGATGCAATTTAAGCTTTTTTAATAAGGAGTTTGAGTAGGAGTGTGATGAGGTTAATAACTTCTATAATTGTAATTCTAACAAACTGCATACTGGTGATATAGACTATTTTTATAATTTCCAACGAATCAAAGTCTTTGATTGTTCTGATTATAAATCCCAGTGTCTTCACGACTTAAAAGAAGTTGATGATAGAGCAAATTAAGTTAATTTAATGATGTCAAGGCATTCTTTAAAATAGTCCCTTCCCTTTATAATTAAAAAGTTCTGAACACTTGTGATATAACGATCGTCAGTTTTCGATTTCCTGGTATCAATACTCAGCGAAGTGAACATGCACATGAACATGAACATCTTTAATGCCTGCTAAGTACTAATTGCTGATTAGTATTACCTACTAAATTCGAATACATATAATACTGCGTATATACACGTAAGCCGAACTTCCGTGCTGAATCACATTCATTTAAATTTTAAATTACTTTAAATGCGGCGCCAATATATTTTAAAGGTTTAAAAATAAAACTACATAATACATGGAAAGGACGTCTGGCGTGGTCTAGGGGTATTAAGGCTCTTGACTGGCAATCCGATGGTCGCGGGATCGAATTCCGGCGTAGGCAAATAAATTTTATCTGATTAATTTGTGTTATTTCACAATAAATTCATCAAAAATAATATATTTGCGGCATGTTCCAGAGTGGAAGATACTCTCGGTATCGGGCTGGTGTAAAACCACCATTCAGAATTGAAATGTTGCTTGAAATGGCTTTAGCCGTGTTTGGTGACCAGATCTGAATAGCCAGGTACTTCCCCACCTTTCTCTTCCCCACCTCCTTCCCCTCATCACCAAACATATTCCAATTGGGGATGCCATAGTCTCTCTGGCTCCAGACGGGAGCGGCTGACTCTTGTGAGGTTTTCACATTTAAAAAAAAATCAATAAAATGACCATCTAAGTTGACCTTTTCCTTCTGTTCTACTTTTCTGGCTGATTAAGAACATTCTGGCCTCTTTTGCAGACTCATGGCAGTCAGGAATGGGTCCTTAAGCTGGATGCGGCGCTTGCCAGTCTCCGTGCAGATATTGTAATATCGTTCACAGAAAGCACTTAAAATCTTTCTTTCCCCTTGTAAAACTTATTTAACCCTGTTTCTGAGACCCTAAGGAACCATTTAAGTAAGCAGAAATCTTTAATTTCTCCGAAATCTCGTAGTAAGGGGCCCTTACTAAGGGCCCCTTAACCAGTCTACAGTGGACTTCCTCTAATGCGACATGGAGCATTTAATTTTCAATTTGGGAGGTGGGAATGGGTACCGCCGCCCCGGGAACCTTTATTGGATAACCAACACCTCTGCCATAGGTCACCCCAAGTGCCCGGGTTCATGGGGTGAGGTCTGAACCTCAGATTCCTACCCACCCCTGAAATCATTTTCCGTCCCAGAACTCTCCTCTCCTTCCCTTAAAAAAATCCTCCACAAAGCATCCCCAAATATGTTAAAGGCCCTGAGGGAAATCATTTTCCTTAGGGCCTCCTGTGTGGAGCTCATGTAAAAAAAATCAAACGAATCCACAGTAACCATGTAATCCACGTAACTACAAAACATAACAGAACAGATCATTTGGCTTGACCTTTTTAGCATATCGCTTGCCATATACATATTCCCATTGGTAATGTACGGCGAGTGCAGCTTTTATAGCTACGTGTGACACAAGTCTTAACCGTAAATTATCGCTTTGCAATTTCGACCTTTTTAACGTGGTTTTTCGAGCGGTTTTTGCTTTTCGACTTATGTACCTCACAAAACTCCTTTGGCAGAATCAACCCTTTTAATGATACCAAATGCGGTACAATTTACATGTTCCTTATTAGCTACATAATGATATGCAGTCTACTTCAGTTTCAACGACTCATCGTCATTGTTCATAATTTATCAACGGTTGATAAATTCACTTATTTACATTTGAAAGGAAACAAACACGGAATTTGATCACCTTGGCGAATCAACTCTTTGTGTGCTTAAAATTTAACGATAAAAACTTTTGCGTCGTAAACTCAGTGTGTAATAATTTGAAATTCATTGTTTCTCAACCATATTATGCAACTACAAAATGCGATTTTTATTTAGGAACCATTGTATTTCGCTTTGAGCAATCTTTCCAGGGTTAAATATTTGGACATATAAGAATTTAGGTTATTATGGTTACGAACAATAAACTTCTGTAAAATAATGTCTAATTAATTAATATGCCAAGCGCAATGTAACTTTTTATTTTATTTTAGTGCTTCCTAAGTTCAAAAACAGATGTTATCAGCTTTCAACACGATAGAAGACATTTCAAGATAAACAGAAACATGTTAAAGCAATTAAATTTGTACGTTGCATCGTCGACAATACTAAAAACAGGGTTGCCGAAAGTGAAAACAAAGTACTTATTATATGAACGTTTCGTACTAATTTCTTTACGATAGAGCGACCACATGAAATGTTTTTTACCAAAATAATATTTCAATAATTTCGGTTCGCGGAATGTAAATGATAAATGACATCTCTTGTTAAACTGGGAAATTACTAAGTTAGCCTTGTGATTATTCAAAGATCGCAACTCGCGGGAATTATTTGAAAATATCAAAAAAATGTTTTAAAATTCCCGCTGTCCAAAATGTGGCCAATTTGAAGAGATATTTTAAAACATTGTTTTGGATTTTTTTTAAAGTTCACGCGTTTGGATAATAGTATACCACGAGATGCCTCGCATCTCTTCTTAATTATTTGTTATTGATTTTCCGCGAACCATAATAATAGAAATACTTATTCTTACAAATCATTGATTATAAGTTTACATATCAATAAATATGCATGTTCAAATTTAAAAGTATGTCTGTGATTATCAACTAGGCCATAGACAACAAACAGAAGTCATATTTTTTAAAATTATTTATTTTTATTTTTTTTATTTCATTAAATTTTATTAGTTACAGATTTTTCATATTTTTGGCTACATCACTGGGCTGATTCCCGTGTTGTGGTAGTCGTACATTTAATATTTTAAATAGGAATTAATACATAGAATTAATAATAATAATAATTAAACATACTAAATAAAAATTAAGAAATACTTAAAACTAAGTGAAAAATAAAGATAAAAAAATCATAATTTAAAGAAAAACAGAAATAAAAATTCAAATTCAAATTTTGAAATACATAAACTAATAATAAAGATTAAATGTTAAGAACTTAACTGTTTTATACAAATATATAAATTAAAACATCTAGGCATACAACTTAAAATTAAAACATATCGTATTTCGTATTCTTCTTAAAAATATTGGATAAACGTATATTAACAATGGCTCTCTAACCCTCCAAGCAGTTTATATTATGTCTCCATATTATAATTAGGAAATATGATTTTTTTAATGAGGACGGGAAATTTCCAAACCGAACGATTAAAAATTTACTGACGGTCAAGGCTGAAATTGATCATATATGGAAGAACACTGCATTTTATTTTTATTTTATCTTAGCGACTGATATTGGTAATAACAGCGCATTATCAACATGGTAATCGTGGCTATTTATGTTTGAAGGTGAGCTTAAGAACTTAATAATTCAGTTTACATAATTATTTCAGTTATATAGGCTCTAAGTTAAGTAGATGTAGGTGTGTGAAGGAATAGGAACTGTAAAATTGATTGTCTTGATCTGCCTTAAACAATATACACATGAAGGAAAACAAAAGAGAACAAATCGATATTGGAAAATGATTCTAGCAGAAAATGGAATATTATCTGTTTGGGAAATAATTTGTCGGATAGGTAAGTAGACTTCCAAGATACCTAACAATTTAAAAATAATATTTGAATAAAATAAGCATTGAAGGTAATTACTGTACACCTCAAGTATGCATATTACAATAAAAATCCATGTTCATCGGTATTATATTTTTCATTGTGATTAATGTATAAATTAGAAATGTAAATGTAAAAGTTAGAAACGCGTGGTAAATTGAATATTTCTAAGTACCATTCATAGCAAAATAGGCATTTAATTGTATGCAAATCACACTTTTTAAAATCATTATATGAAATTTAACCATTTATTAGCAGAGATAAAAAAATAGGAGTCAACGTTCTGCAATTTTATCAATGGCAAAACAAATTTAATCGTAATTCAAGGTAAGTGACAACACAGCTTGAATGGCGCAAGGTCGTTGTTTTATTATCTGGCCTTATGGTATAAATATTAATTTCCACTGTAAGACGACGTGTCATTGCCACGTCCGCTTTTCCTATGACCGGTGGGTGAAGCGTTGAACCCCTTGGCATTTCCCCAAAGAACACACTTTTAAGCCGTGACATAAAAGGCGATGTGACCTAGTAATCTATTCGGAACTACCCACCGCCGACATCGGGACTCCGCGTGGTGGATCATCGTAACTATTTGACATTTAGAAGCTCAGCGGACGTACAATGAATTGGTTTACGTAACCCTTATTGTAATGTTCCATGAAAAATCGACGAAATTTATAATGAATGGTATTTTTAAAACATCACTACACATTCAGCACACGCTCCTTGCTTCATTTATAAAATAGAATATATGTATATATGTACATTGATATGGTTTTTCTTAAAGTTATCCAGCCAAAACTATTACACGTTTAAAAATGTGCTCACTCAAAACTTATGCAGAGAATTAAAAAATCTCAGTGTAGTTCAGGTATTTTCATTCAATATGTGATCAAAATATAATTCCTAAAGCTAAAGGTAAATGATTTATAATTTACATGAATATTATAGGTTCCTGCCATCTCAAAGATCTAAGAATGAATACTACTTCATCGAACTCCGGCTAGATTATAATAAATTAAACGTTAACCAAAGATATCGTTGTGAGAATTTGAAAACTGTAAGCGAAATGCCTACACATCTCATTTTATTTTTAAAAGATGTTTAAGCTCAGTTTAAATGATGCTGTGGCTAGCGAACAACGCAATACATTCGCGACGTGATTAGCTCCTATAGGCTATTTGTACTCCAATAGTGGACACGAACCTTTTTACCCCAGCAACGGGTGTCGAACGATCATTCTGTTTCCAATTGCCGCCGATCTTACAGCTTGCGAATTGCTATGTTCGCTCCCCACTTCTAGATAAATAATCTTGTATAAAAATGTAAATTATGGTTCTAAATTATTGTTTAATAAACATGTAAGTACAGAATCACGCTTATTTGATTTTACCATGAAATAAATTTACGGATATTCTTGGCTGTGCCTACATGGTAAGATATTATGTCGATGTGGCTATGCCTTATTATTTTTTTCTGTGGGGAAATCGACGAACTTAATTTTAATATATTTTAATTGTGATACTTAATTTTAATATGTTTTGAAGTGTGAAATGTGATAGAATAATGCATCAAATCAAGTTTTTATTATCTCAACTCTCTTGCTGTACATTTTTCCTCTCTAAAATATCAAGTGTTTCAAAATCAATTAGCCCGATAATGACTTCACCTGGCAACCGGCGACGGCCTCCGCTAGCAGCTGCTTCACGGTTTCTACGGCCGACTCAGAGTTGGATAATTTCGAGTAATGATATTATGAGTTATGAATCACGCTGCGGCAACAGGTAGTTAGCTCAGTTTACGTCTCGGAGAGCATTTACCTCCGCATTGAGAGGAGAGAAGACCGGAATCCCACCAGACCCGTTTTTGTGACTGGGCGCTAGGTCTGGTCACTAGCCAGTTAGCCACGGACCATATAGTACCAACTCGCCACCAAATACAGTGACGACAGTGTGTCAAGAAAATCGAGGCATTTTTTCAAATACAACTAATTTTCTTAATTACTACGGCAACACCGATTTTACCACTTTTTTTTCGATTCAAATGTGATTTCTGAATCTGACTGAATGTCGACTTGAGAGGAAAATATGATCTGACATGATATTTCTTACAGTTTTTATTTAAAAAAATTATGTTCAATGTGTTTTTTTCTTGTGAAACTTGTTTAGCCCCGTTGTGATTTGAAATTCGGATGAAACGGAAATGACGCATTACAGTATCTACGAAGCGTCAGACCGTGCTCATTGGCCGTTTTGATTATGACCTCACTTTTCAAGGCTCCTATTGGTTGAGATATAAAACGGAAATGACTCATTACAGTACCTATGAAGCTTCAAACTGCGCTCATTGGCGGCTTTGATTATGACCTCACTTTCCAAGGCTCCTTTTGGTTGAGAATGTGTTGGCGAAGGTCTCACTTCAAGGTCAGGGTTCATGGGGCGAGGTTTGTCTAGGTCTTGGAGGCGGATGACCAGGACACACTGAACCCCAGATTCCTACCCACCCTTTAAACCCTTTTCCTTCCCAGAACTCTCCTCTCCTTCCTTTCCTTAAAAACACTCCACACAGCATCCCCAAAGATGACATAGGCCCTAAGGGATTTTTTTCCTCAGGGCCTCCTGTGTGGAGCTAATGTAAAAAAAAAACAGCGTGTGAACTGTGAACGGCACTCGATTTTTTTATATTTTGATTTACGCCTAAAAATGGCTTATTTGGTAATATGTGTTTAGGTATAACAAGCACTAAAAACTTTGAATGTAAAAAAATATGTAACAATGAATCATCTCCTTTTAGGAATTACACTAATTTCTGAACACTGCTCGATATTGTTGTAAACAATATTCACATGAACCATATACCTTAATTTGGGAGGCGGGTATGGGTACCGCCACCCCGGAAACCATTTGTTGGACAACCAACACTCTTGCCGTAAGTCACCAGAAGTAGTTTGCTACGTTTGGTGATTTAGCAGGAGGGCCCGGGTTCATGCGAATCGGGAGAGACTGGTTGAGGGAGACCTAACCTAGATCTCTCCATCCGGACTCTCTCGATCCATCGGCTTAAACCACAATGGGAGGGATGGATTAATACGTCCGTCACTCCTGTACACATTGAACACCAGTTTCTACCCACCCCTCATAACTTTATCCTTCCTAGAACTTCCTCTTCAAGATGTCACAGGCCCTGAGGGAAATTATCGCAGGGCCCTCCATTTTTTTTTAAACTTTCTTTTGACCGACTATATATTTTCCTAATTGGATTTTTTAAACTAAATTATTTGGTTTCAATGCGTCCGATTATAGAGCCGGTTTGACAAAAGCTAGTTGCTATGTGTTATGCGCTGTAGAGCTAATCGCCTGCTCGATTATTCGAGCGGGCATCTAAAAAAATATAGGTATTGTGCCATTGTTCGAGAGTTTCCTTATCACGTTTTCTATGACGTTGGCCGTTGCATAGCGATTATATAAGTTGATGGAAAAAAACTTAGGCAAAAAAGCTATCTCTAATTAACTAGCTGGTAATGCGCACGCTCGAAAACCACATTGATTATCGAATTAATTAAAAAAGCTAAAGTTTCGAAAACATTACTCTTTTCAAGTCTACCCCGTCCGATAAAGGCAGATTTGTCATTCGACAAAAATACTCGAATATTCGAATTCGTTTAATTCGATTATTTCAAATGTAACTACCGATATCTTTATTAACGTCATGAGTGTAAAGATTGTTTTTTTTGTGAGCACCCTTAAATACTAACTTATTAGAATTTATTTTATTGGATTATTTCAAACTAGCTTTTGCCCCCGGCTACGCACGCGCCACTCCCCCCCCCCCCCCCCCCCAACTCCCCTCCCCCCTCAACCCCCCACCCTCCCCTCAACGCCCTACAACCCACTCAACCCCCCCCCACCCTCACCCACCCCCCTCCATACCCATTACATTCATTTATCAAACAGCTCGCGTGCCATCTATTAAAACGTAACAATCAAACACGCGCAGTAAATTTTAACTATCAAAGGGATTTCCATAGTAACCTAAACAAATAACAATATGACGGCGCACGTCAAACAATTACTTAGCAACGCTTTGCTTTTCGTCTGTATAATAAACGTATAATAAATAATTTCATAACGCCAGAGCTTACCAATATATGTAGCCTATGGTACTCGCAAATAATGTAGCTTTCTGTTGGTGAAAGAGTTTTTAAAAACCCATTCAGTAGTTTTTACGTGAAAGAGTAACAAATCCATACAAAAATTTGCCTTTATAATATTAATAGGATAATAGGATTGTACCTACTACGTCGTTAGAGTAATCATTGTGTCACACACAGCTATAAAAGATAAAAGATCATTTGGCCTATTTCAGCATATCGCTTGCCATATATTCCCATTGGGAATGTACAAGCATTAAGATTGCAATTTTTCGCACGGAAATAATGTGGCTTTTTTTTCAAAAAGAATATTTTTATAGCTCCATACAGGAGGCCCTGAGAAAAATATCCCCCAGGGCCGTTGTCATCATAGGGATGCTGTGTGAGGGTCTTTTTATAGAATAGAAGAAAAGGAAGTTCTTGAAATGGATGAGGGATGGTTAATCTGGGATTTAATGTGTCTAGGAGTGGCGACGTGTGAAAGAGAGTCCGGCTGGAGAGATTATAAGGTCTCCCTAAACCAGTATCTCCCGATCCAGTCCATCATGCAGTAAGTGAGCAAACACACACGCCACCAAGACGTAGACAAACGTCACCCCGTGGACGTTGAAATTAATAATTAATTGTGATAAATCCGTAAGAATAATGAATATTCTCGATAAAAGATATTCATCACATTATCATTATCACTTGAGTGATTTCTGCAGTTATTCATATAGCGGTAAATTCAAAGGGAATTAATTAGTTATTCATGTATGTACGATGTACGGCGATGCTGCAGGTGCATGACGTACTACATAACGCGTTCTACCTCGCTGAATGCTGAATACATGTTTACATGGGAAATACACCCGGAACAGTGCTGGATGGTGACTTTTTCCTACACAAAATATATTCACAGCATTTAAATAAAGATAAAGATAATTATAGTCCTGCATTTTTATAAACATTTTTTTTATTTGTTTTCTTTTTCACATTTTCTCTTACCCCGGCAACATTTATTTAGGTTAGGTAAAATTATGCACTCGAAAAATACTCGCAAGAAAAATATTCGAAAAATCGGTAAAATGGTTTTCTAGTTCTGACATTTTTATTGAAAAATTAAAAATATTTTAAGTATTCTACCAGATTCATTGATTTATAAAGTAATATGTATGTAAGTATGTAGATACATACACTGAAAGTAGAGTGTTTAAAAGTAGTGATCCCGTATAATTTAAGAGGAACAATGATATTTTAGAAGGTTTTTGTAAGTGAAGATAAAAAATTCGTCCACACAGTATTTAACTAACTAAAGCCGTTTCCGCAGGGATAGGCAGAGACGACGGACCGCCAAACAATCCGGTCTTGACGCACACTCTTTGCCTCATTCACATTCGTACGTCGCGTCGTCTCGTACATAGGTACTCTTCTATTATTTTGACTCTTGAGATGGCCCAACTTTTAGTATCTGAATCATTATGTTTTTTTTAATTTTATTTAAGGAGAAAACACAGATACAGACAATAATTAACAAAACAATATTATGAACAAATAACTTGAGAATTCGCCTGCACCCCAACTATTTCTCACTTATTGACTTGATAAATAAAGATTTTCAAATACATTTTTTATACATGTTTAAAAATAAGTCGTAATTAATAATGAATCGAAAATTATTTAAAAAGAAGCACATAAAAGTATAGTGAATGATATATGAGTTTTCTTTTTTTATAAGAAAACAGCCTTCAATTTTCTACCAAAAGTGCTATAAGTATCAAAAAATATATCGAAATTGTTGTGGTTTTTATTAAACAATTCGCACATTCTTCTGTAGGATCCCTGACACCAGCATTTGTACGTGTCAGGTTAATGTGGAATAAGTCGTTAAGCCTAGTTGTTCTGGGTGGTATTTTAAAATTAATTAGTTTGAGTAAGTCAGGACAGTCGATAACGTTGCAGATTTTATACAAGGTCATTAGGTCAAGGTATGTTCGCCGGTTAGATAGAGTGGAGACGTTATTTTTCATAATTGTGTATCCCCGTTTAGGTGCGCTCATTCTGTAATTGAGGCAACGCAGAAATTTCTTTTGGACACTTTCAATATTTTCTGGCTAAATTTCGGTTTACGGAAGGTCTTCCTAAATAATAAAACTTTTTTTTTATACTAACTATTGGCTGGAGAATCCGAATCCGAAAGAATTTTTTTTCGGAAAGCAATATTAACAAAGTTACACGACTTTAAAATTTTCTATACGCACACATGAAAATCGACATTTAGGAAGCATTCTGACAGTTTAAAGTCATAGAAATAGCCATACCAAAGATATTAAACCACATAAAATTAAGTGTTGCCATATCAATAACTAACTTAAGTAATTATTTTTTATAAATTTTACTCACTTTTGGCGTAGCCGCTAAACTACTTGAAAACAGTGATATTTTTTTAAATTGACGCGAGCAGGCGGTATAAAGGGGCACAAACCATGTGACACAAACCTAGCGTAGCCGCTAAACTACTTGAAAACGTAGGCTGTTTTTTAAAATTGACGTGAGCAGGCGGTATAAAGGGGCACAAACCATGTTACACAAACCTAGCGTAGCCGCTAAACTACTTGAAAACGTAGGCTGTTTTTTTAAATTGACGCGAGCAGGCGGTATAAAGGGGCACAAACCATGTTACACAAAACATCTTTCTAGTTTATCTATGACTTTAAACTGTCATAATGCTTCCAATATGTCGATTTTCATGTGTGCGTATAGAAAATTTTAAAGTCGTGTAACTTTGTTAATATTGCTTTCCGAAAAAAAATTCTTTCGGATTCGGATTCTCCAGCCAATAGTTAGTATAAAAAAAAAAGTTTTATTTTTTAGGAAGACCTTCCGTAAACCGAAATTTTTCCTGTTGTGCCATGTCTTTCTCTGGCGTCGCCGACTTCTTCCAACATTCAAATTTGCGCGGTATATTCTCCTAACACTCATTCGCTCTACATGCCCAAACCATCTGAGGGACCCTTTCCAATATAATATTATTATTTATAATTTGTTATAAGTCGCACTGTGAACTGTGAGTTGACTAAAAAAACACAAACTTCAATTGTACTAACGATTGGGCGTTGGTATAATTGCATATTTACGAGTATTAATACCTTTTGTCTTGCTTACGTCCGCGTATTGTTATTAATGAGAAAGGGACAAAAAGTGTACACGATCATCGAATTTGAAAATTCAAAAGATTTGCAATGTGCTCTTCTCATTATTTTGAAACATCTTTTTTTCATTTTGGAAGCCGAATAACAAGTTAGCGATGCACCTGTGCGATGTGTCAGTATGAGTGTTTTACTCACACATCTACGAGTATAATATATACTTTTACTTTACTTTTAGATCTGAATGAGTTAAATATATTGAGATCTAAAATTAGAGACATGATCTAAAGCCTGGACAACGCTAGTAGGTACTTAAACTAATATTAAATAAATGTGAGTAATTTCTAAAGTGTGCTTTATATTTTATTAAAATATCGTTATTCTTCATTATATTAACATAAAATTGTGAAGACATAATAATAATATACATACATGCAATTCTAATTTTGAGATAAGCGAAACGAAAAAAATATTTTTTTTACTTTTATGCTTTTTTAATTTTTAATAAAAATGTAGGTTACACAGCTTTAGACACCATGATTATATTTTTTGTATTGCCATTTGAACGACAGTGGCGCCTTCTATGTTTTCTACTCTTATTTGACAGCCTGTATATAGTATTGCAGTTAAATCAAATCTCCAAGTGGAACATGGACTTCAAGCTACGTCACCAATATTTAGCCAATCACCGCTCTACCCCCTCGAGTCGTCACAATCTGTGTAGAAATAATGTGCATAGACAATCGGATCGTGTTCTTACCAATTACTGACTGGGATTACATCCCTCGACCCTCCCAGTTATACTTTTCACCATAAGTATTACCTACGTACATGTAAAAACTCTGGCTTGATATTATGAAAATAATTTTACGAAGTAATGTAAAATCTGTCAACTGGTTTGAGAATTTCCTGTTGGTGATAAACCGGGAAACCATTGAAATCGCACTCAACAGGAAGTTTACCTGCAGTTTTCCCAGAAGTCTCGTATTACGATGGTTTTCAACGTTCTCGTACCTGCTGTATTATAAAATAGGTACCCCATCAAGGTACATAGGTTCAATTGATGGTCTACCAACATTATGTTAGAAGCTTTGACAGCTTTGTGGGTCTACTCAAATTTTTGTACGAAATGTATATGTAATCTAATAAATAAAAAAAAAAATAATAAAAAAGCATATTATCTGCGACCTGAGAGGTTTTGCGCAAAGACACATTACATTTTGACGGCATAGTCGAGGGGTAAGGCTCTTGATTCACAATCCGAAGGTCGCGGGATCGAATCCCGGCTTGTGCAAATAAATTTTATTTGATTAAATTGTGTTATTTCACAATTAATTCATTTGAAAAAATATACTGCATATTTGCGGCACATTCCAGAGTGGAAGGTACCTATTCTCAGTATCGCCCTGGTGTAAGACCACCATTCAGAATTGAAACGTTGCTTTAAATGGCTTTAGTCGTGTTTGGTGACTATATCTGAATAGCCAAGTGCTTCCCCCCTCCATCCCCATATCCTCTTCCCAACCTCCTTCCCGTCCCCACTACCTTCAGCCTCACAACATACCCCCATTGGCGATGCCATAGTCTCACTGGCTACAGACGGGAGCAGCTGGAACTCTTGAACTCTTTTACATAAAAAAAAAACATTGTCAATAAAAAGGTAATTAATTTTATATATTTCTTAGATATTACTGAATATGCTGAAGAAGAAAGCTATTCAAGAACGGGTCGCTTCTTTGAGTCGTTCTAGTGGTCAACAGCTCGGCTGTGGCCTTTGTGTTTCCTCCTTCCTACAACGTGGGTCTCTTCAAGACCAATTTTCATTCCTTCCTCTCCTCAAAAAGACCAGCCACACAGCATCTCAGATGACACAGGCCTCCTGTGTGGAGTTAATATTTAAAAAAAAAATTGTGTTTCTTAAACTAGTTGAATAGATATTTCATTGAAGAAGAAGATAACAATAATAATCTAAACGAAAATATGAAAGAGAACAAGACATAGAAAAAGACAATGGTCGCAACTGGGACTTGAACCCAGACCTCTCGTCTAACCGGGACATGCGCGTTAACCAATTTCGCTATTGACACCTTGTGTTAAACCGTCACATTTGTCAATTTCATATGACAAATTACAAATTTTAGTATTAACAATATTATCTTTAACTAATTATTTTTCCTTCTTTTTCAATGATATATTACATTGACGGGAATAACCTTCAAAAGCCATAAAAAGAGAGTTTTTCTTATAAAAAATTACCGACATTTGCATTTACCAACATTAACATCATTTAAGTTTTCCATATTTATTTTCCATGTTTTGTTATTTTTCATTATTTAAAAAATATATATTTGTAGCGGAGACCTTACCGATTGTTTACTACAAGTAAACAAATAATATTATGTCGAAAGTGTATATACAAGTGTATGTTTTCCCAAATAAAATAAAATCAACTCCTCCTGACGTCCTACGTGTTCGGGGGGCATGGCTCTTGACTAGCAATCCAGAGGTGACGTGTTCAAAATGTGCGCAGATAAATTTTATTTGATTGATTTGTGTTATTTCACATTTTTATTCATTTCAAATAATATAAAGCATATTTGTGGCATGTTCCGGAGTGGAAGATACTCTCAATATCGCCCCGGTGTAAGACCATCATTTAAAATTGAAGAGTTGCTTGAAATGGCTTTAGCTGTGTTTGGTGACCCGATCTGAATAGTCAGGTTCTTCCCCACCTTCCTCTCCTTCCCCTCCCCGCTACTTTCAGCCACACAACATACCCCAGTTGGGCATGCCAAAGTTTCAGTGGGTGCAGGCGGGAGCATTTGGGAGCATTTGTGGGGTATTCACATACAAAATTACAAGTGTGCAGTTCACACGCGGTAGAAGTGAAACCTTCAGAAAACGAAAGTATTCAAAAAGGGGACCGGTTATTCTATCTCATTCTCTCACAGGCTAAATCCTATAGATGTATGTGTTTCAAATCACAACGGTGCTAAATAAGTTTTCACTTCAAAAACCGTCAAATTTCTACGTCAATGCAACTATTTTCGGCTCTATGTCATTTCCATCAAGAGCTGTGGAGCTATTTAATAGCTTTCCATTTGACTGTCAATAATTAAGACAATAGGTTTGCCAAATAAAGCGAACATTCGGAAATAATTTTTCAAAAATCAATCAACAAAAATATCGAAAAAAGAAGCAGGATAGTACCTAAATACTAAATACCACAGATAATGATTTGCACTGCCTTTAGAAAATTAAAAGATCATATTCATACAGAACATGGAGAGAAACAGAAATGAAATGACCTTATTTTAATTAAATTAAACTACCTAGCTAACCACACGTTCTACCTGTTTGTTCACTTCTTTGTCTAACAGAATGTTTTCAATATCCGATTTAAAATCCTGACAAACAAACTTGTTTGTGACACTCGTTTGGTCGTTCCGAAATAATGACGTAAGTATCTGACTCATTGTTACCGGTTTCTGCAAACTTTTTTTGTTTGAAAATGTGCATCATGTTTTGGCCGAGTACCAAAACACTCATTAACAATATTTATATCAGTCGGTAAATTTTCAGGCAGTTCACAAGCCAAAAAAATCAAAATCGTCACAATGTTTTTAACCGACATTATTATTTCATTGAAGAAGAATATAACACTAATAATTTAATGAAAATATGACAGAGATCAAGACACAGAAAAATAAAAAGATAATGGTTGCAGCTGGGGCTGGTACACAGTACCTCTCGTCTTAGGGGCCGTTCAAGTATTACGTAACGCACTTGGGGGGGGGGGGGGGTTGAAACATTACTGTGAAAAGTTACTGTGCGTTACGAGGGGGGGGGGGATGATTTTCTTTATTTAGATAAAATAACTAGGGTTTAAAATCTTCCAGGTTGGCAATCCTTTTCGTTCTCAAAATCTCTGGTTTTACTTATTATCGCAAACGCGATTATAACAAGAAAAAGGGTATTTAAGCGATTTTCCAGTACTTTGCGCAACTTAATTGTGACTTTTAGGTAAAAATTGTCACTTGAGCGTTACGTAACGTTTAGGGGGGAGGGGGGGGGGGGTGGAACGGAAAAACTTTACGGCGCGTTACATGGGAGGGGGGGGGGTCAAAAATCTTCAAAAATTGCGTTACGTAATGCTTGAACGCCCCCTTACCGGGACAAACGCCTTACCAATTCGGCTACTGCCACCTCTTCTTTAACTATCATATTTGTCAATATCATATTCCAAATTTTAGAATTAACGATATTATCTTCGACTAAGTTTTTTTTCGTATTATTGGTAACTACCTTTATCTTTGGAAATAAGTTCTTTCTAAGAACTGGTTTGTAACCTAGAGAGTGTCTCGGATAAATATATCCGATTTTATTTTTTACATATTTTATTTATATTTTATTATTAATTCAGCAGTAGCCGAAT
This sequence comes from Limnephilus marmoratus, assembly GCA_917880885.1. Lineage (NCBI taxonomy): Eukaryota > Metazoa > Arthropoda > Insecta > Trichoptera > Limnephilidae > Limnephilus > Limnephilus marmoratus. The sequence goes on from OU862908.1 coordinate 11,765,792, forward strand.
TGGTAAGGCGTTTGCCCCAGTAAGACGAGAGGTTGTGGTTCGAGTTCCAGTTTAGACCGATCTTTATATTTTTCTGTGTCTTGTTCTCTTTCATATTTTCGTTTAGATTTATTAGTGTTATCTTCTTCTTCAACGATATATTACATTGTTGGGAAAAACCTTCCAAATTTATAAAAAGAGAGTTGTTCTAATAAAAATTAATAAATTAGCCCTGCATGCAGGAAGATAAAATAATCTTGCTGTCGATGCCGTAGACTTTTTAGAACGTAAAAAAGGAAAGCCGAATTTTCGAACTATCTATGAATAAATCTAAATAACATGTAATATTATATAACTTTCCTGACTTGTAGATGATTCATTTCGAGTATGTCCAAGAGAATGTCGATGTGATTGACGGGTAGTAACTAAACCCATCCTTACAGTAAATTAGCTAGTGTTTTCCATATTAATTTTTATTAACTGTTATCAGGTTATCACCTAATCCCTCGATACCAAAATAACTCTCAAAAGAACAAGGAAGGCGAGGCGCAACATCACGGATCTAGAAAAATACTGGTGAAGTAACGCACGATGCAAATATGATATCTCTCAAAAGACTCACATTGCACTTGTACTTTACAAAAGATATTTTAATTTTTGTAACACACACTACTGCAAAACGGATGTACATATTTGAACCTGTTTTTTCATCAGTACACTACTTCAACGAACTCGTACTTGCCAAAACACAAAACTTTACCCAATAATTGTATCTTCCTTGCTAAACTATGCCTCGATCTAATTGACCTGACCCTTTTTTAGAACACGCACCTGAAAACACATAATCTTCAAAGATCAAGGATCAAAGCAGATAAATAAAATTAAAAACAAATTAAAAACAAACACAAACAACAACAACAACAAGAATGACACAGATGCAATTTTTTCTTTGAATGCAAACAATATAATTATGTAGATACGATAACAAGACCGATATGGGAAATGTAGTATGAATTTGAATTTGAAAAAAGAAATCAGGAGTCCGTCTTTCGTAGAGTTCGTTAATCACCTAGTTAGAATATAGCGTAGGTACGTAAATAAAATAAGTCATATGAGTTCATCTACTAAAGCAATCTTTAAAATGTCGAGTCCAGAATAATTACTGCTTTAAATCTTTTAAAATACTCTTCCTAATGAGTGTCCCGAAACATGACTTACCAAAATAAAGACTACAAGAAGTGTTACCAAGAAGAAATTATTTGTCACAACACCATTCTACAAAGCACAAGAAAATTATAGCTATAATGGTGGCTCATAAGAACAGATTTGGATATTCTGTTATGTATTACCATTGATATAAAGTACGATAGATTGGTGCAACCAGCAACATCTGAATAAATCTAAAATGGATCATATTTGCAGCGTTATTTAATAACTAATAACGAAAGTAGCACAGGTGATCACATTGGATTATTTCGTGTGGTGGTAACATCATGCCGAAAGATCATTCGACCTCTAGTACATTTTATAAATTAATGCTATAGCAGAATTCAAAGGATTAGTATCAGCCGGTTGAAATTGGCCAATCGTGTGCAGGCTACCAAAAATCTGTATAAATAAAAATGAATCGCCGAAATGTATGCACGCGCATAACTTCCGAACGACTGCACCAAATTGGATAATTATTTTTTTTTGTGTTCGTTATTGTCAGGACAAGGTCTGTATAAACTACTGGTGAGCTCTGGCATTATGGTATTTGTATAAAAAAATGCAATATGTGGATCGCGAGATGTTTTAAAACTGAATGGAGGGGGGTACGAGGGAGGGGGGGTTTATTTATCCCTCAAAATCTTTAAAACCTTTCCCTCTTTATTTCCTAGATTTCTAACAACAGTGAAAGAGCTTGCAAGGAACCTCTGAGTGGTAAATAAAAATTATTGAAATTGGTACATGCAGATCATTTTAAATAGAACACAATTATTTTGTTGTATACCGATGGTATCGAAAGTAAAAAAAAAGTTTTTTAAAAACTACATAGTCTTCAAACACCCGCCTGCACTCCCCTTTTACCCCGCCAATGCACAAAGATACTGGGTTCGTAGTGACGTTTATCAATACCGTTTAATTTTAAACTCCGACAATGTTATGTTTTTGTTATTTGTGTTTCATTTTTAGCTTCATTACAAAAATCTTCTTTTTATTATTTTTTTTATCCATCCATTATACCACTACAGAAGCAAGGGTCTCTTTAAAATGTTTTACCTGCACCAGTAATCATTATTCAATTCATTTTAATTTTGTGTAGGGTTCACCCAGTCTTTGCAATATCGGTGTACGCTTGTTCCGTGGACCATGACCGTGACGCATAACTGCACTCAGCTGAAGATGCTTCATCCTTCCGATGCATTTATATTTACAACTGCATCATAATGCACCCAGAGACATGAACACTCGGTACTTAGTTCTCAGCGGAATACACCTCGATACTGGTATTGCGCTTTTGTAGAAAGTAAGAGGTCACTGTCCTTCATTCGGACACAGCTGCACAAATAATAACGACTAGATTAATAAAAATCACCGCGCTTAATTTTCTACCTATAAGCGCAGACCCGTGAAAAATTTATTTATTTATTAACGGTATAAATATACCATAAATACATATTACATGTCACATAATATTTGTTGTAATTAAAAAAAGAGTTATAAATTAATTGTGGCATTTGATTAAGAAATGACACAAAGAGCTACAATTACATTCAATACTGTAGTACAAATAAAATTAATATTCATTGAAAATATATGACAGAATAGCCTTTTTGTACCTAGCTTCCGTGCAGTTAAATAGATCATGGGTTAGTCTGAATTCTCGACCTAGCAGCACCAATTTTGAAAACAGCAATAAAAATAACTTTCTGTTAAAATATTATATTATGCGTACCTACATACATCGGTATTTTAATGTTTTTTTTGGATTAGCTCCACGCATCAGGCCCTGAGGTAAACAGTTTCCTTCGGGTTCTATGTCTTCCTAGGGGATGATCTGTTTAGGGGGGAGGGTAGGAATCTGGGGTTCAGTGTGTCGAGGAGTGACGGACATATGAAACCATCTCTCCCATTGTGGTGCAAGTCGAGAGTCCGACTGGAGAGGTCAAAAGGTCTCCCTCAACCAGTCTCCTCAGCCTCAACATCCGCCGCCAAGACACGGACAAACTCACCCTTTGAACCCGGGCACCCCTGCTAAGTCACCAAACGTAGCGAACCACTTGGGGTGACCTATGGTAGAGGTGTTGGTTATTCAATAAATGATTCCCGGGGTTGCGGAACCCATATTCGCCTTCCAAATTGTAAATCTGAATTCTTCACTAAATCAATTAAAATCAAAGCTAATCCGAGTTCCAGAGTTCATTGAACAAAGTTACGTACGACACACGCATAATCGAAATTAGTGATTATAATTATATAACTATCATTTCCACTAAACACTATTTTCCCGAATCGTAAAACGGGTAGGTATTACATGTCCTACTAATATTATAAAGGCGAAAGTTTGTATGGATGTATGTTAATAGTGCACAACTGCTAACCCTGTACAAATCGCAAGTGCGCCCCACGGTTGAATTTGGTAGCCACCTCTGGTCTGGAGCTCCAAAATACCTGAAAAATACCCTCGACTCTGTGCAGAAACGGGCGGTCCGTTTGATAGATTCTCCCATCTTAACAGACGGATTGCAATCTTTAGAGCACAGGCGTCGGGTGGGAATGCTATCCTTGTTCTACCGGTGTTACAATGGAAGATGCTCCGAGGAACTAGCATCATTGATCCCTTCGGCACCGGTGCATAGTTGGGAAACACGCCAAACGCGTGCCCAACATTTGTACACGGTTGACATAAGTTACATGAGAACGGGTCGTTTCTTCGACTCGTTCTTATGTTCAACAGCTCGGCTGTGGAATGATTTGCCGGCCTCTGTGTTTCCTCCTTCCTACAACATGGGTCTCTTCAAGACCAATGTTCATTCCTTCCTCTCCTCAAAAAGACCCTCCACAAAGCATCCCAGATGACATAGGCCCTGAGGGAAATTATTTTCCTCAAGGCCTCCTGTGTGGAGTTAATGTAAAAAAAAAAAAATTATGTTTGTTACTCTTTCACGCAAAAACTACTGAAAGGATTTTAATGAAACTTTACAATAATATAGCATCAGAATAACATACAGGCTAAATTTGTATCAAAAAATTGCAATAGGTGGCACGCGAGCTGTTTGAAAAATATATGTAACGGGGGGGGGGGGGCGGTGAGATTGTGAAGAGGGGGGAAGGGGAAGGGGAAGGGGGAGTGGAGTGGGGATAGGGAAGGTGGAGGAGGCGGAGTGAAAACCCCCCTAATACTATGCGAGCGAAGCCGGGGGCAAAAGCTAGTTTACTATAAATGTAAATTTACTATAATTTTATTTGTTTAATTTTTGTGTTACCGCGTGATTACTCGTTGGCGTTTTGGATGCCTTGCTCATAACATTGATGCAAACCTGTTCATTAGCTGCTTCCAGATGAAAGGCAAGTCCACTAAATGTTTACATTCATTTTGATGTGTCATACTCATAACTCAAAACGTTCAATAAGTGCATTGTTTCATAAATATTATTTAATATAAATGTAACAACAATTATTGTACTCTTAATACTAGCAATAAAAATGTTTTTAAAATAAATTCGACGTTCTCAGAAGACCAAGAAATTTATTGGATTTGTTGAGTTTTATATTATCTTATATATAAAAATCTTGTGTCACGGTGTTTGTGGTCGTTTTCCTCCGAAACGGCCTATTGGGGCCTCCAGAATATTTGACAATTTTTTTTTGTATTTTTTTTAATTTGGCATCAAAAAATACCTATAGGTAACCCTAAATTTTAACCCTCCTACACCCACTCTCCCATTTTTTATTCGCGATCATCCACACATGCTCAAGATATTCACGAGAAGCGTCGTGTCATTTTATGTTCTCGCGTGGGCAAACCATCGAGCTTATTTGTGTTGGCTAAAGACGGACTGACAAAAAATATCGTACACTCAATTACTCTTCGAAATTCATATTGATTTTCTTTAAGTATTTCATTTTCCTACTTTAGTTGGCGTTCGTCTACAGCGCTCCATTCCTCTGTCTGTCGTAGATCCCATCACCACACACTTACAATACATTCGTTATTTTTTATTTAACAACGAAAATATTCACTAGAAATAATTTATATGGCAGAACAACGTTTGTCGGGTCAGCTAGTTTGAATATAAAAAAATCGATTCCTTTTTGTGAATATTCTTCGGCAGATGTTTAGAAAATAGAATGTTGTATGTTTAATCGTGTATATCGATCGTCCGGTTGATTAGTCAGACATCTCTGAAAAATCGATATTTAAAATGAAAATGCAGTTATATGTAAAAGTGTACCCTCTGTCTAGTTAGTTGTTATAACTACAGGTTAGTTATAAACACCCCCAAATCAATTATAATGCCGAAAAAACTTGAAGCGAATTAAACAAAAAAGTTAATGCTTTCTGGATCACTAGTATGATATTTCAAAATGTACTACTAATGCACCGGACAGTTACGCTTCCCATCATATTCAGTATGTAAAACACAGAAACGTGTAAATTAATATTTGTTTTATGGCGAGCCTTCGAATATTGCTTTCCTGATTATGTCAAAACTTTGTATGTATTTGGAGTTGTCTGTCTAATCAACTGGACGATCGATTTATTTTATACTATTATATTCAGGTACACAATGCGACGAAGGAAAGGACCTACTGCAAACAGAAATTTAACTGTTATAATTTAACTGTCGATAAATAAAAGAATCATCATGAAAATACGTGCTTTATTGTTCCACTGTATGACTGTGAATAACATCAAGAGGACTGTTTTGAAAAGGGCGGTTGATTGGACAAAACCCTGTAGCCAGAGCAAATTCTATGCTAAGGAGCAAAATGCAAAAAAATCAATACATAAGACCCATTTCTTAGAATTCTGATGTTCTACTAATCAATCTAGAATTCATAGAAATAACTGTTTTCAGTTAGCACAATGATATATTATGCATAAATAATATGCTAGAAAACAATAATATCTAAGAAGAAAGAAGACGCGCAATGAATTTTTAAAATACGTTTAAAGTTCAATGGTAGGGTTGCCATAAGCTGAACAGAAACATTTCACAAAATAAAATTAAAAAAAAACAGGACGAATAAATTTTATTTTACGACTACGACAATAAGAGGAGAACGGTGATGAATCGTTGATCGAATAAATTAAATAGATAGATATTATTTATTATTTCACCTTCTGTTGTTTTCTATATGTTTGATAAAATATAAGCTGCCGCACAATTTCTTGATACTATTCCAAGTACCTACCTAATATTTGCTAGGTTCAAATGGTCATCAGGTGTGTGGTGCCTGTTACACGCTAATAGTAGAAATTAGTAGAGTTAGACCTGGCATCGTATATTTTTTAACTGTTTTTCATCATATTTGAATTTCATATAAGATGTATTTGAAATTTAGGCCACATTGGCCAGACTTTTGAGTCACAAAACAAGCCCAAATCGCATTTCTTGTGTTCTTCTGTATTCTACAGCTGCAGATGCCCCAATTATTGTCTATTGATCTATTATGCGATACTATTATTATAAATTAAAGCAGTATACATGAGCAAATAACTCAAATTAATTAGGTAATAGGAAACAGAACAATAATAAGATTTAATTTGTGTTTTGACACTTTTTTTGTTGCCAAATTTGTAAAAAAAACGGTATCTTTACATTTAATTTTATTTTGTGGATTCCCTTTCTCATTATAAATATGTAACCTTATGTACTGTATTTAATAGTCACGTAGTTTCAGTTAGTGTTAACAGTTAGATAACAATAGTTTAGAACTTCTTCCATATCCCAACAGATGTCCAGTGAAGCAGTAACAGTTAGAGCAACACCATCTAGCGTCGTTCGTGTCGGGAACACGGACGGTTACGATAAGAGCCGAAGGCAGTCCAGTCAGACAGGAAGTCCATTATAATATAATATTGTAAATATACACGATAAGTAATAAACCAACTTGTAACCGAAACCCTAATTATAGTAATTATTCATTGGAAGAGTCCAATACTTCACTAATGTCTGAATGTGAATAGAGCAGACACTTCACCTTATGATAAACATTAAGTATCTACTTATTATGTCCCAAAAAACAAATAATAATTCAGGTAATTTTTTTTACAGGCAATATAATAAGAAGTATATTGGAGTGCCTTCAATTTTGGCAAAAGAGAGATTTCCTTTCAAAAACGAATAATGTTGGAAGTAGCTATACAGCTTCAAATTTACAATTCAGATCTTTTCACTAACTTTATTTCACTAAAATAATAGACCAACAGACAACTTATGTTTTGAAAAGTAAGTAAGTCGGAAACCGATGCCAATTTATTGGTCAAACGTCTTACCTGCCGGAAACCAATCGCCTTTTTTCAGTGCGTAATCTTTTAGTTTTAACTAACAAAAACAAATATTTAGTTTACTTTCATTCCCATAAAACTAAGCTCTGGGCCTAATGCTTTCTTCGTAGTCAAATTTAGAAGAAACCGATTTTTTATTACACTTACAAGTGACAATTTTCTGCGAAATATAAATTCAATTGGCATAATATGACTGTTCGGTTCCGATAACACCTTAAAATACCATGTAATAAAAATGTAGAATTGAAATTAAATTATATTATGCCTACTTACGATTCTATTATATTAAGCATGCATTATTGTTAAGGGGCGCCAACTTTATTGACTTATAGCGTAGATTAAAATAAAATAAAAAAAAGTATACCTAGTTAAGAAATGATAATTCATGGAGTCAGAGGAAAAGTTTATATAAATTAGAATGTGTTTCTTCTACACGAGGGCGATGCAAAACGACGAAAAAACTTGGTAATTTTTGCACTTTTCTGTTCTTACTGCCTGACACTGTTATCCCGCTCCTTAAACCTTTGTGTTTCTTTGCAAAATTTCCAGAAACAGTTTTCAGTTAGAACTCCTACCCACCTAGAAACGAGAAGAAAAATTAAATAAGAAATGTTCGAAAGGACGGAACTTTTATTCGTATTTAAACTTTTCCCTTCTTACCTAATTCATCATACCCTTCATACTTCCTTTTCATATTGCACTTCACCTGAGCAACTTGCCTTCTCACCATCATAGAGGTTTGCTTTATGACTTGTATCAATGGCTTCTCATAAGAAACATCCACACATTAGGATAAAAAAACGTGTTTTTATCACTTAACAATATTGGCTGTCGTGTAGCTCGTCCTTTATTATCTATACAAACGAGGTTCAATATTATTTAACTGATAACACTGCACAAAATGATGTAGGGTTTGATAAGAACGTCTACGAATTATCATACTCTATTATTCACCAAGATAAACATGTACCTAGGTACTGTAGTATTGCGAAATTGCATAGAAAATCGACCAATTTATATTGCCATCAGGCGAAATCGATTATTGAGATAGTCGTAGGGTTGCCATATCTTAAATTTGACAACCAGGACAAGACGCGTGAAAACCCCGGATTTTAGAGCCCAGAACACGGACAGGTTTTGCAAAACTGAACCCTTTTAAAGTTTAGACTTACTGTAATGTAAGTTACATTATTAATTTTTTAAAGCATAAAATAACCACTATACTCATTTATATCACCTTAAAGTTTTAATCAACAGCCATATTGTAAATTTCTTTTACGTAATAAAAACAATCATAACTTTAACTACAAAAATGAAAAGAAATTATTGCACTCAAAAGTACATTATTTGATTATCTAGCTATTAAAGCTTTTTCCTCGCCTTTTTTACTTTTCAGTTTTTTTTTTGTATTTATCATTCTTTCCGATAGCTTTTAGAATATCTTCTCTTTTTAAAAGAAATTTTTAAAAATCAATGCAGCTGTGTTCTTGGAAATTTTAATTTTAATTAAAGATAAATGAAACAATGTTACTTTGTTTGAACCACTTTTATATTTGTTTAAAGCCGGCCGGTTTCAGAACGACCGTTCCTTCCTCAGAGCAAACGTACACGTTTGACTTTAAATTTTAAGATTTAAATTTTTTTTAAACCCGGACATCAAATGAAAACCCGCCCGGACGCTCCCCGGACGCCCTCTAAACTAGGACACATCCGGGGAAACCCGGACGGATGGCAACCCTAGATAGTCGTATAAACAGCTGTTTGCATCAAAATCAACAGCACTGGCGGACAAACGAGAAACAAATAAGCGCCCAGGTACATACTTGTTGATTACACAAGGTAGAATATAACAAGTACATTACGTGTATAGGAACAGGTAATCCAAAGAAAGTATTTAAAAACAGCTGCGCCACTTCAAGGTTAGGACTGTTATCTTTATATTTCAGGTTTCACCATTATAAATAACGTATTAAATACTTAGACGAGTAAATATTGTAACTAGGTAATAAGTACTTGTAGAGGTTTACCTACGCGTATTCAGGCGTTGCGCACAGATTCAGTCAGCGTACAGATTTTACGTTGAAAATTCTCGATATAATTGGTTTATTATTCCGGTACGAATAAAATATAACAATTAAAAACTTTTATAATAATGATCTAAATCCGAGCATTCCGAAACGGTTCCAACTGGCTAAAACGTCATCATTACGCAGAAAACGCTACCTGGCTGGTCAAACGGCTGTCACCAGCGTTGGTCGGTGTGACGTCAACAACGCCGTATTCACAAACAAAATGAGTATGTTGTTTTGCCGGCAAATCAAAAATGGCACATTTTAAATACTTATAAAAATATATTCGTCAAGTAAAACAAACATGACTTCAGAATAGTAATTTTTTCGACAATTAAAAAATGATTAAAATACCCTGAAATCATATTTCAAGTCAGAATAATCTGGAAGATAATAAGAAGAAAGGGCATAATGAGCAACTGCCCCTAAAAATTAAAAATTACATCTCTTGAAAATCTTTTTTTAAATTTTATCTGGTGGAAAAAACAAAACAAAAAACCTGGTTCATCGTACGAGAGTGAACAAGTGACTTTTGTTTGAAATTCAATGAATGAAACAATTTTTTATCTATAATACGGTAATGAGTCATTAGTAATGACCCTGCTTTTTATCTAGATGTTAGATTAATTATTTAATAAACAGTGTACAGTTACTAAAAAAAAATCTGTTACACAATTTTTATTTAATATTAATGTTATTGCAGCTGTTTAAAAATCACAATATCTCCGGTAGATAGTACGAAATCCGTTGAAAACAACATTGTTTGTTTTGCACTCCAAACAAAACAGATTATTGCGCGGAGGCAGATGTGGTGTGGGAGTCAAGTTGAAGGCTGTGGGGTGTTGCTACCTGCCTCAATAAGGCCTTCCGCGCGATACTTACCAAACAATAATAGCCGTTACGTAAAGGTCCTGATGATTGATAATTCATTATCATCAGGTATGCATAGAGCTTTAAAGCACGCCTCGGTAGCCCGCATGTGCAGTACAGAGCTCATCCCAACCGCGCTGTTGGGAAACGAAATATTTCATGTAGATACTCGTAGGCGATAAAATATTTACGTAACTCGTAACTTATGATAACGAAATGATTTAAACATTATGCAGGTGATTAAATAAGCTTGGTATGGATTACAAACTACCTAGCAAATTTTAATAATAAGTATCGGTGACCAGACAACTCAGAACCTCTTCAGAACATCAACGACCTTTTGTCATGTGCACCAATTCACTGTTATGCGGATGACAGTACAGTTCATGATAGCTTTTTGTTTGACAAGCCCCCAAAGGGCTCACAAACTCCAACAGCTCGTAGGGCTTTGAAGCAAAGAATGGACGGCTACCTCGAGAGTGTTTTCTCTTGGGGTAAAAATAATCTCGTTGAATTTAATGTTTCAAAGACCCAATCTTGTCTGATTACGTCCAAAAGGGATCGAAATGAAAATCTAGTCTCTTTCAACGGAAGCAATCTTCCGAACAGGCCCTCCATTGATATGCTTGGTGTAACCCTAAGTGACCAGCTCAGGTATGGGGGCTCCATTGAAGCCAGAGTAAAGCTAGCCTCTCAAAAACTGGGCGTACTGTACAGGGCCCGCAGATACTTTAATAGTACACAACTGCTAACCTTGTACAAATCACAAGTACGCCCCACGGTTGAATTTGGCAGCCATCTCTGGTCTGGAGCTCCAAAATACCTGAAAAATACCCTCGACTCTGTGCAGAAACGGGCGGTCCGTTTGATAGATTCTCCCATCTTAACAGACGGATTGCAATCTTTAGAGCACAGGCGTCGGGTGGGAATGCTATCCTTGTTCTACCGGTATTACAATGGAAGATGCTCCGAGGAACTAGCATCATTGATCCCTTCGGCACCGGTGCATAGTCGGGAAACACGCCAAACGCGTGCCCAACATTTGTACACGGTTGACATTTGTCACATGAGAACGGGTCGTTTCTTCGACTCGTTCTTGTGTTCAACAGCTCGGCTGTGGAATGATTTGCCGGCCTCTGTGTTTCCTCCTTCCTACAACATGGGTCTCTTCAAGACCAATGTTCATTCCTTCCTCTCCTCAAAAAGACCCTCCACACAGCATCCCAGATGACATAGGCCCTGAGGGAAATTATTTTCCTCAGGGCCTCCTGTGTGGAGTTAATGTAAAAAACAAAAAAAAAAAGAAAGTCATTAAAAGTGAGGTTAAAGAAATTGGTTAAATAGATTACGTTAGGTTAGGGTTAAGGGCTATTTTAAAATTATTTTTTCCATAGCTTTTAATACATTTTCAAACAGGTGTGGATTGACTTTATTCTGAGTTGGCATGCAACCATAAGTATCCAGTTACAATTTAGTAAGTATGCCTTACAAAAAATATATAACATTTTTATTGGAAGAAATGCGCTTTCTTATTCAAGATTTCCGTATATATTTTAGGAAGGGGTTATAAATCTAAAGGCTTAATGCTCAAAGTACATATGTCAATTTTCTGAATCGTTCAGGGATGAAGATTGTTTATCGATTTCTTTGCGTAAAAACGCTGTTTCAAAATTTTGACTTCTGTACTAGACAGGCCATAGAGCACCTGAGGTAGGTATTCACAGCTTTCAAATAAGTTAGGTTTTAGGGGCAGTTGTTTCACAGAACTTGAATAATTCATCAAATTAAAAAGAAAGTAAATTTTCGGGTCCTGCGAAAGTTTTATTCAAGTTCTGTTAACATTTCAGTTTTGTGAAATGTCCAAAATGAAATATACTAACAAAACTTGAGTAGAACTTTCACAGAACTTGAAAATCAAGTTTATAATTTATTTAATTGTTCAAATTCTTGATTAACTCAATCTCAAAGATTAACTCAATCTTAAAGTTCTTTCTGGTACTTAAATCAAATTACTAAATCTGACATAGGCACTTCCAGCATTAACACCCAGAAATATAATTTAACGTTTTTAAGTCATATATCGATGTTTACAACTATCAAACATACTAATTTCGGTTGTCTGTGCGTGCGTTAGTGATAATTTTGAATAATTTGTGAAGTGGTTCACAAATTATTCAAAATTAGTTGTGTGAAGAATTCAAACAAGCGATAAAGTATCTACCCATAACGTCATATTTTATTATAATGATACTGATGGAATTCAGGATAACCCGTGATTTTTCACGGTTCTGCGTTAGTTTAAAACTATTTTCGAACGCTTTTTGATTGTGATTTCGATTACGATTCGATTAACATTTGAAAGAATTTGTTTTTTTCATGGATACGATTCTTAACAATGCAATGTTATTTACATCAAAATTAAAACAAAAAATCTAAGCAAAAATATCTAAAATTGTAGATAAGCACACTGGAAACGTATTTAAATTGAAAATCTGCTATTTAAATTTAAAAAAAATAAATGCTCGCATAGCTAGAGGTCAGTTAAAGAAAATGAGATTCTAGGGTTTAGGGAGGTTTACCATTGGTTAATAATATTAACATTTAATAGATAAAATCAAAACATAGAGATTCAGGGGTCCAGAATTTAGGACCACCAAACTCAACAATATTGCGTATATAAGCTTCGAGAGAGCTAAAGTAAGCCATACGGATAATCTTACAAGTTGGTGATTGCGATACCTACATCTCGCGGAAATGTCCCATGATTTAAAATGATTGGAAATGTCCCATGATGATTTAGTCGCTATTATTATTTACGAGATACGAGAAAAACTCGTAGAACGGGTTATTTCACAGAATTTGAAAAAAAAGTTAAATTTAAAAGTTTATTTTCAAGTTCTGTAAAAATTCTATTAAAGTTCAGTTATGTTAAATGATTAAGGGGCTAGTTACTTCGAACAACTGAACTTGAATAGAACTTTTACAAAAAACGAAAATTAACTTCGAAATTTTATGACTAGTTGAGCTGGATTATTTCACAGAATTTGAACAATTTATTTTTATTAAGTTTAAATTAAAGTTCTGTAAAAGTTCCATTCAAATATTATGACAGAATTTGGATAGAACTTTTACAAAAACTTGAATTTGAACTTTGAAATTTGATGAATTATTATTTTTTTGTGAAACAACCCGTCCTTGGTGTGCCTTTTTAATAATTGTAAAGAATGTTAGAAAAAATAGGTACCAAGTTATAGAGGATGAAAAAATATAGCACCTGCCATGGCGGAACTTTTTTTGCTTTACGTTTTTGGATTACAGGCTTCATTATTATTATTTTCAAGAACACGAGTGGCGAGAAGTTGAATGATGCCTACACAGACGATCACACGAGAAGAATATGATGTTATTATTATTTTAGAACAGGTAAAAAAAAACAGCTGTTCGTCTTATGAAGGCTGCATATACCAGAACAAGAGCTTATCCATTAGGTAATTCATTTGTACATATGTAGACTAGCGAGTACCCGGCATGCGTTGCAATGCCACTCAAAGAAAGTGTTTTAATTTTATTTATTGACGTCTTTTTGGATACACAATATTTTTTGTTTTTCCGTCTGGTGTGTACCTATACAAATAAATCAGAAGGTTTTCCGACCCGTGAGCATGCCACTTACAGCTGTCAGTGAGAGAAGCGTGGTTTTTACAAATTTACCCCCTGCTTTCCCCTACCGTTACAATGTATCCTTGCAATCTCTCCCTCTGCCCCTCCCTAATCTCCACGTTTCCACCCCTCCGTCTCCCCTCATGTGTGTTTTTTCCATTCGTTATTTATTTTATTATCACTTTTTTATGTGAATACCTCACAAGAGTTCCAACTGCTCCCGTCAGGAGCCAATGAAACCTATGTCACCTCTAGTTGGTGTATGTTGTCACTGCTGTCAGGCTGAAGGTAGTGGAGAGGGGGAGGAGATGGGAAGAGGCAGGTTTGGAAGTACCTGGCTATTCAGATATCTTCACCAAACACGGTTAAAGCGTAAAGTTTCAATTCTGAATGGTGGTCTTACACCAGGGCGAAACTGACAATATATTCCACTCTACAAGTGCCGCAAATATAGTATTATATTATTTTGAATGAATAAATTGTGAAATAATACAAATTAATTAAACAAAATTTACTTGCACACGCCAGAATTCGAACGGATTGCTAGTCGACAGCCTTACCCCTCGACCACGGAGACCGTTATTATAGGTACTTAGTATATTTCCAAAATAGTCGTTTACTTTTGAAAATGATTTGTTCTCGGTAAACAAAGTACCTACCTAGATATTTTTTTGTATTTTCGTTGTTTTGCCGCATCACCTATCTACACTTGTCGTTACACCTATGTACATGTGTCTTGTATTTAAGTATAGCTGAAATAAGTGATTGTGCGCACATACTGCTCCTTATCCTTGTTCAGAACAGGAAGTTGGAGATCACGACCTTGGGAGCACCTGACCGCGCTGAATGTTGATGAGGAGTGAGGGTATGGAGTGTTGTTATGGAGTGCGGAAACGGCAGAGGATGTGGCAACTATGAATATTCAAGAGATTCACTAAATCAATCCGCGTAGGACGGTACTTGCTTAATATTTATGTTTGTTTTTATTTAGCTTGTGTTATTCTCAACCTCCGTAATTATCGACACTCGTTCTATGGAGTTTATATTGGGAAATATGATAAAATATTCAATTGCAAATAGAAGGCAGAAATCTCCCCGCCCAGTACTCGCATTCAGGAGGTTTCCGGAAATCAGTCTTTATAATCATTCGTTAGGGCCAGAATTTGAACAATAACTAAAAAAATATCAAGTTCTGTGAAAGATCTATTCAAGTTTCGTTATTCTTCCACTATGGGCCAGTTATTTCACAGAACAGAAATAATAACAGAACTTGAAAATTAACTTTTTAATTTGATGAATTATTCCAATATTATGACATAGCTGTCCCTTATCCACAAGAAGCTTTCACATGTCGGTACTGGCCGGTTTTGGGTACCGCCGCCCCGGAACCATTTATTGGATAACCAACACCTCCGCCATAGGTTACCCCTAGTGGTTCGCTACGTTTGGTGGCTTAACAAGGGTGCCCGGGTTCGTGGGGTGAGGTTTGTCCAGGTCTTGACGGCAAATGCGTCTGGCCACCTGCTGCGTGGCGGCCCGGATCGAAAGAGACTGGTTGAGGGAGGCCTTTTGACCTTTCCAGCCTGACTCTCTCGACCCATCGCCTTGCACCGCAGTTGGAGGAATGGTTTCACATGTCCGTCACTCCTGGGACACACTGATCCCCAGATATCTACCCATCCCTCATACCTTTTTCCTTCCCAGAACTTCCCAAGAAAACCTTTCACACTAAGATGACATTCCCATAAGATGACATAGGCCCTAAGGGAAATTATTTTCCTCAGGGCCTCCTGTGTGGAGCTAATATAAAAAATGCGTTTTTAAATCATTTTGTAAAGACGGAACATTTTCCGAAAATCGGATTTTGAGCCTAATAAATGGGGAATCCAGATTTTGAATGTTCGCTAAGACATCATTAATTATTGACCCTCTGAAATTGCAGTTACAATATACACAATATAAATTTTATGAACTTACTATTTGCTGAATGTTTTGCACAATGATGCATAATGTAACACTGGCTGCATGGTTTTGTAATAAGTAATAACAGTACGTTGAGTAGATACGTATATCTAGTACCTACGCACCACAAGAACTTTATGTTGAAAACCAGTTTTTACGGTAATTGGATGACACAACTGCGCACGCCCATACGACTACGTCGATTGACATTGACTTCGAAACAATCGCAACAACAAAATTTTTTGTCTGCTACTTCACTGATGATTTTTTAAAACATTCAAATACTGAATTCAGAACATTTAAACTAAATTTAAGAACATTTAAACTAAATTAAAAAATTGAATTGAGAACATTTAAACTAAATTCCCGGAAATCCCGCAATTACCCCTACCCCTTTGCTTACCTCACACTAAAACACCTAAAATTTGTATATCTGTCAATATTCTATATCATAGGTTTAGTTATAATATTCTCCTGACGAAGGAAGGTGCTTCCGAAACCGGTAGAGTGTTAATAAAATAAAAGTGGTCTACAACAAATTTACATGTTTTTTTATTGTAAACTAGCTGGTCCCGGCAAGCGTTGCCATGCCATTTAATAAAGAAATTGTTTCTCCCTGAGTGTCCTTTCCCATTCGTCCCGTTCCCCTTCCGCCTCCCCTTCTTCTCCTGCGTCCTCTTCCCCTCTCGCGTTCCCACTCCGTCACCCCCGCCTTCCCTCTCCCCATTCCACTCCACCCTCTTCCCCCGTCCCGCGAACCCCCCTCCCGAGTTCCCCTCCCCCTCACATATCCCCTTAACCTCCCGCGTTCCCCTTCCACCTTCCCCGCCTTCCCTTTTCCCTTTTCCCTTTCCCGCTCCCTCGTCCCGCCAACACTCCTCCCGCGTTCCATATATTCAATCCCAGTACATTTTAAACATCCCGCGTGCCACCTTTTACAATTTTTATTCAAATATCCATTTTTCATGTATATTAAATTTGGTACCTAACATAGGTAGGTACCTATTTAAAATATCTAAAATTCTTGATTTGATTCAAACTATTAGGGGAGTACCTACTTTAAATAAATTTATCAACTTAAAGATTTTCAAAAATAGAATCCTGATTTAACAATCATTGTTTTGCAAAATGTCATTCTCAAACACGCGAACCGTCAAACGTGCGATAGTCGTTAGGTTTTCTGAAATTATCCAATTTTCTGCGCAATTTTCTTAATTTTTTTCTCCGTAAGAACCATTCTCGTACTTCATGGAATATTCTGAAAAAAGAATTAGCGAAATCGGTTCAGCTGCTCTCGAGATTTGAGCTTAGCAATACATTCAGCGATTTATTTTTAAGTATAAGAAGATTATGGCGAGCCACAAAGTTAATGCTTTTTACAAATATGCATTTAAAGTAAGTTCAAATATTGAATTGAGAACATTTAAACGGAAGGGATGACTGATTCTATTGCAATCAAAGATATTGGATCTTTGATCGCAATAAAGGTAATCAAATTTATCAATTGGTATTTATTAGTTTTATTACCAATGATAATGCTAATTTTAATGGCGGCGCATGACATCATTTGAAATTAAACCCTGAAAATAACAATAAGCATCAAACATCAAACCCGAAGATAATCATCAATAAATTACTTGTAAAGATGGCGTTGGATCACAGTTAACATTGTCTTTTGAACTATGTTTAAGGAGGGAATGAATATGCAAACATATTGTGAAGATTTAAGTAATGATGGCTTTATTCCTGCTTATAAATCACACTTAATGTTTTCGATTACGTGTTGGAAATACTGATTGCCGGCGAACTCTTCTGAAGTGCCCAAAGCAGACAATCGAACGAATATCATAATTGTAAGGCGATAAGTACTTATTGGATCCAAACATAATCCCGAGAACATACTTGCATACATTAGTACATACCTACACGGATTGAGCTGTAAGAGGACTGAGAGGTGTGCCGAAGATCAGAGACAGGTAACATTTATAATATTTACGTATGGATGAGTACTTATGAACAAACAGTGCTCAGGATTAAATCGGAGCAAGCCGGAACGACGTTCCTGTTAGATTATTAAATATGTTATTAAATATGCTAAATATTATATTCCTTTTATTAAATGTTCAAAACTACCACACTAGAACGCATCGAAATAAAATAAAAAAAATCGTTTTTCGTTTTCCAATCGCTGGTATTACTTACCTTGTGTTAGTTTTTTTTTCAAATTTGATTTAAGCTAGATTTTTGTTTAATCTCGGCATCCACATAATTTAAATTAGTTTTTCGTATTTAAGTTTTATAGTAATGTTATTTTTAATTTTATTAATAAAATTATAATTTTTGTATGAATTCTCAATTAAAGCGAAACATATCCTTTTGGGACCCAACGCTTTATGTACTTAAATCAAAGATTTAAAAAAAATTTATTGTTGTACTTTTTTTAAGATGTTAATAAAATATATTTAAATTCTTTCGATTAAAACCCATGGCCGTATCATGGTATTTGTGCATCGATTATATTATAATGTAATAACTATAATAATATATTTTGTGGAAACAAAAAACGAAGTACTTGAAAATCACAATAAAAATAAAATCAAACTGATTGTTTACAAAAAAAAATATATTTAAATTGTCGAAAAAAATTAGAGATGAAACGGATATCCGGTAACTATCCGGTATCCGGCCTAAATTCACTATCCGGCCGGATACCGGATATTCAAAAACTACGACAATTTCCTATAATCAAATGCAATACATTCATCTTTGTGTGGTAAATATCAATAAAATGGCTTATAATTATGACTTATTAATGATTTAAAATCGAAAAAGTTACAAAAAAGCCATAAGGCCTTAACTAAAAAAAAACAAAAATTTTCTTCTGAAATATTCACTCTAATGATAAATACATAAGTAGTAAATATCTAAACTAAAAACTTTGAGTAAAAACTTACAAAAACATTTGAAGCACCATAATATACCTTGTTCTTCTTCTTATCAATGAGAATATTTTGAATTAACACTCAAAATTAACGAGACAATGGGTTGAATATCCGGCCGCCGGATATCCGGCCATCCGGCCTCGCAGCTCGCCGGATATCCGGTATCCGGCCAAACAACTATCCGTTTCATCTCTAATTAAAATACAGTATACCAATTATATTATGCAACATAAAAAGAAAAACACTTCAAATTGTAAAATTGTAACGCAGTTTACAAATTGGCAATAACTTCTAAAGCATTGATAAAAACTTCATGTGAATTTTTCTATTGATTCTAAAAGGTGTCATGAAGCATCAAATTAATAAGTTTTATCATTGCCAGTTTTATTTCATGTCCGATAGGGTTTAAGGGGAAATGATTCATGAATATTGGAAAATATGAATAAAATTCATAATAAAAATATGATAAGTCATTCATTAATCCTTTTTGTTAACTGCTTTTCCATATATCGTCCCCAATGCTCTTCTATATATCGTTCCAAATGCTTTCCCATACATCGTTCAAAATGTGTCGACACATATCAAATTCGCCTAAGTCCCGTTTAAACAGTTTTCGGATAATGACGATTTTTTCTAGTTTCAACTTTTAGCTAGTAAAAACCTGTGAATATTATTTTATGTTATGGATATTGTACCTGGGAGCACAGAAAAATAAAAATCAAAATAAATTTCTTATAGTAAATACGCATTTTCGAGGATTTTTTAATGGACTTTGGCGAATTTGATATAATCTCTATGAACTTAGTCGATATTGAAATAGAATTACTGGACTTAGGTGTGTTTGAATTAAAAAAGTAGGACTTTAGTTTGAGCAAACACAAATGGCGGCTATGACAGTGTGAAGACGATGTGTGGTTGGCTGTAATCAAAGATATTGAAATCTGTATTTGAATATCTTTGGCTGTAATGGACTTTGGCTCGTATGATTTGAAGCGGGTGTGGGACTTAAAATGTGCTGTGGGAAAAAATTATCAACTTTCACCCTTAATTTCTTTGGGAAGCCGTGGACTTCGGTTAGATCGATCTAAAGCAAAAGATTAGTTTTTTTTGCTGAATCGAATACACAAAAAAAAAAACAAAAAAGGTTGGTGGTGGACTTTGGCGAGTTTGATATGTATCGACACAAATGCTTTCCATGGTTAAGAGAAATGATGGTTCCGGTTGATAAAGTTATCGATTTCAACCACTGTTTAAATACATTGTAGTATAATTTTATAAGTTTGTTGAAAGGCCGCAGAGAGAGGCATTATGAATGATTGCAGGTACAAGCGCAGGTATATCAGCACCGACGTAATATGGCTGGAGAAATCTCAGACCTTGAATATCCGCACATTCAAATCGTCGAAATGTTAACATCAATGAAGTGAATGGAAAAGTTAACCATTGTTCGGGTCTATTCAGCCAAAACTGACAATGTGGAGCTATGCTTTGATTTGTTATTGTCTGTTGTTGTGCAGAGCGCGACTGTGAAACCTGTATGGTCCTGCCGCTGGGAGCTCCGCTGTAACCTCTCTTTCTGATTCATGCGTGAATTAATAGGAATGACGGAAAGGTTGCAACGGATCTATCGGGAGTGGGTATATCAGGTACGGCGGCGTGACTGCCCGGGGGCAACTTCTTTCATTATTTCTTTTTTTATTTATCTTAGAACAGTGTTTCAGGTTTGGCTTCACAAAGGAGAAGAGCCGCCTGTTTTGAAAGAGCAAGCGTCTCTTCTTCTAAATTCTAACTCGCCGCTGGAAGGATGCCTTGCCACACCTGCATAGTTTTTTCTAAACTTCAATCGAAATTCCATTTATTTCGTTGTTTGGTGCTCAAGTTAATTTTAATGAATTAGTAGGTGAAATGTATCAAAAGTGTCTACTGCAGTGTTTTAAAATATATCTGTAAAAAAACTAGCGTGTGTCTGGTTTAGTGGCGTAAGATTCAAACGCGTTTTGTAATGCATAAAAAATGTTAAGTACCCTTATCAAATAATCTGTTATCTTACAACGAACCAAAACCCGATTTTTATCGAAGTCGTCGTGAGAAATGTTCAGGGTATCTAGCACGGTCGAAAAGTCGATAACTTGTCTTCATTCACGTTTATTCGTGGCGATCTGCAGAGTCATACTCGGGAACGATTACAAGCTACCAACATTTTTCTTACATTAGCTCCACACAGGAGACCCTGAGGAAAATAAATTCCCTCAGGGCCTTTGTCATCTTTGGGGATGCTGTGTGAAGGATCTTTTAAGGATAGGACAGAGAGGAAGTTCTGGTAAGGAAAGGGTAAGAGAGGTGGGTAGCAATCTGAGGTTTAGTGTGTCCAGGTCATCCGCCGCCAAGACCTAAACAAAACTCACCCATGAACCCGGAAACCCCTTCTAAGTCACCAAACGTAGCGAACCACTTGGGGTGACCTATGGCGGAGGTGTTGGTTATCCAATAAATGGTTCCCGGTACGGCGGTACTCATTCCCATTCCAAACTGAAAGCTGACATTATGGATAAAACCTTTATCGATCCATCGTGCTAGATTCCCTGATTAGTGCAACCCCTGTGATATCTGAAGCAAATAACGGAGGCGTCTACTAATACCTACAGGAATTCCAAAAACTGAACAAATCAGACTAATATCTATGAGAATCAAAGTGAGTACGAATATCTACAGCACTGGCAGAGGTTGGATTTGCAATTATGTATAGCATATTGGAATAACGTAATATTGCGTAGGTTAGGTTGGGTTAGATTTTACCGTACAACCTCTTGCTCAGCTGCTCTCTGTAGATATTAGTCCTCGCTCTGAAGTTCATAGATATTTGTCCAACATAATATGAGCTGTTGATATTCGTCCGACATAAAGGCTGTAGATATTAGTATCTGGAGTCGCAAATAACTAGACATTATTCGCGGGGCGATAGTAAATAAATCCATTAAAACTGTCCTCGGTTGCGATTTATCATATTTATGAAGAGTAGGTAATATTAATCACTTAGGGAGAATCGCGAGGTTTATTTCTTCACCACTTCCCCCGAGACTGATATTGTACGTGACTTGGGTTGATGAACGTCGCTTGGAGAAATACTGTCGTCTCGTTGTCTGGTACCTATTCTTTTCAGCCCAGGGCAGGGCCGGTACAAGTGTAGGATAACCGAGGTATTGACACTATTGACCCCAGACGAAATCAAGGGTAAAAAACCCAAGTTTTAAAAGTCTAAAGGCTTAAAACATACTTGAACGTAGGTGAACACGTAAGCACCTGTTATCGTTAATAAATTAACATTTGATTTTTTGTGCAAGAATACAATTGATCCAATATCGCGTTGAAAACCAACCCAAATGGTGAGAAAAGAAAAAAAATGGAGTACAGTTCACACGCGGTAGAAGTGAAACCTTAACCCACTAGGTCTCAACCAATAGGATCCTTAAAAAGTGAGCTCATAATCAAAGCGGCCAATGGGCGCACAGCTTGAGCTAGGAAAGGTTTCATTCTAACTCATTCTATCGCGGCTAAATCTCTCTTTTTAGTGTCACTTGTTTCCGTTTCATCGAGTTTCAAATCACAACGTTGCTAAAGAAGTTTAATTTCAAAATGTGTTCAGTTCACACGCGATAGAAGTGAAACCTTCAGAAAACTAAAGTAGACAATAGTGGGGAGGCTACAAAGCACCGCACAACGAGGAGACCGATTAGTCTATCTCATTTTCTCGCAAGCTAAATCCTTTGGATGTATGTGTTTGTCCTTTTTTAGTGTCGCTTTTTCATTTCATCGAGTTTCAATCACAACGGTGCTAAAGAAGTTTGCACTTCAAAAAGTTAGAATTCGTCTTACTCTTTAAAAATGGTCATCAAACTCCAACGTTATAAAAGTCTTCGTGCTATACATTATTATTCTCATCTGAAAGAAGATTTTCTGGTGGACAATTGTCTATAATTGCTGCAAACCAATCCCAGGATTGAAACCAGAGAGAGAGAGAGAGAGAATTGTCTATTAAGACATACATAAAAATAATATTATAACATCTCAGACTCTATTAGTCCGGCTGTACACCTTCAAGTATACTTGCACATATGAAGGCATATAGGCGGCCTTAGATGTCCTTATAAAGTAATAACAAGGTGTATTGTGATTCATCTGTCCGCCACCGTGACGAATTTACGTTTCCCAACAATCTGGGATAATCATTTAAACGTATTTTTCTGCCATCTCACATTTTTCTTAGAAATATAAATATCGCACAAGATTTCAAAAGGAATCGGCAAAAAAAGGATATGTACCGGAAATGATTGATATCCGGCCATTAAAATGCCATTATCAAGGGCGGGGGGGCTAAAAGGATAATTGTCATGTTATGTTGTATTCTCGAATGAACGTTTTCAATTTAAAATGTTTTTATACAATACATGATCAATTTGCAGCCGAGTCGTAATCCCCTTGGATCTTGCACAGAGGTCACGGTTTCAAAACCAGGCGCGGCGTGGGAAATAAATTAAAAAATTTGGGGTTTTTACGTATCTACCTGTACAAAAAAAAAACAATCAAAATATAGTGTATCTATTTGATGACCTCCGTGGTCGAGGGGTAGGTATATGGCTTTCGACCACAGAGGTCGCGTGTCCAGGCGTGCACAAGTAATTAAAAAAAGGTG
Source organism: Limnephilus marmoratus (assembly GCA_917880885.1). NCBI lineage: Eukaryota > Metazoa > Arthropoda > Insecta > Trichoptera > Limnephilidae > Limnephilus > Limnephilus marmoratus. The sequence goes on from OU862908.1 coordinate 11,789,462, forward strand.
TTGTTTTAGAATATTAATTCACTAAAAATAATATTTGACTAGTATATCTACTCGTATTTATGGCACGTTCCAGAGTGAAAGATATTCTCTGATGAAAACAATTTCCCTCAGAATCTATGTTATCTGAGATGTTGTTTGGAGGGTCTTTTTGAGGAGATGAAGGAATGAACATTGGTCTTGAAGAGACCCATATTGTAGGAAGGAGGTAACACAGAGGCCGGCAAATCATTCCACTGCCGAGCTGTCGAACACAAGAACGAGTTGATAAAGCCGCCCGTTCTCATGTGACAAATGTCAACCGTGTACATATGTTGGGCGTGTTTCCCGACTATGCATCGGTGCCGAAGAGATCAATGCCGCTAGTTCCTCGGAGCATCTTCCATTGAAATACCGGTAGAACAAGGATAAACATAAGCCCTGGTGAAAGACCATCATTCAGAATTGAAACGTCGCTTGAAATGACTTTAGATGTATTTGATGAGCAGATCTGAATATTCAGGTACTTCCCCACACTTCTCTTCCCCTCCCCACTACCTTCAGCCTCAGAAAATACACCAATTTGGGATGCCATAGTCTTACTGGCTCCATACGGCTGGAAGCAGCTGGGACTCTTTAAAAAAACACACCTCGTTCCAGATTATCTCAATAGGGTGGTTTTCAAAGGGTTTATTCTCTAAAAGTTGCTTAAAAACAAATAGATTTAACAGACATCTGATTTACAACCTTCCTCTTCCCTATCTCCTTCCAATCATGACTTCTTTCAGTTGCATAATTCCCATTGACTGAGCAGTTGGTAGGTAGCACTCACGAGTTGAACCCATCGAAGTGTGATGTAAGCGTGTCGGTGTGCCTGAAGATGGCTCTATTCTTCCTTATTATTGAAATTGGTTTGGGCAGATAATCAATTTCATTCTCCTATCCGAGGCTTTGGAGTAGAAAGTTCTTAAGTAAATTGGCGACATCAGTTTTTATTCAAATCAGTAAGTGCCTACATAACAAATAGGTTATTTTTTCAGTGGTAGATTGGAACATTTTTGCGATATCAAATTTATTTAAAAAAAATGTTTATCGTGACAGATAAAAATAATGTTCTTTTATAATTCAGTTCGATGTTAGTTATTAAATTGAATAGGTACATAAGTACCTGCATTCTAGTATAATTTGGATTGCAATACGGGTATTATGCATTCAAGGGACGTATGCACTAATTTGCAGTATGCACGCACTGCGAACAGTGCCGGAACCATGAAATTTTGTGCCCAGTGCAATGTGGAGTAAGTGCCGATGGCGCTCCCCCCACAGCTTTATTTCTACAGGTTAAACACTCTTAACCCAAAAAAAAATATTATACCTAAGAGATTTTCGAAAAACAAACCTTTACAGTTGTAGTTGATTCGAAACACTTTGCTCAACACCAAAATTAAAACAAAATAAATTGACTAACATGGTTTAGTTGCATGAAGGGGCCGATTGTGATTAGTTATTGAATTTGCATCGCATACATTCGTCGTAAGAGATAACTGGAGAAATAGATCCCACGTTCGAATTAAATGTATAGAATTTCTAAAACAAATTTCAAACTTATTTTTTTTATTTGATCTTTATTTTCTCATGGCGCCCATTTGGAATTGGCGCCACGTTTTTTTGCTCATTTTTGAACGAATGGCAGATCCGGCGCTGACTCAAAGGTATTTTGTGTACCCATTCGATTATTTTTATGAAATCTGTAAACTGTAGAATGTTGAAGGTTGCGCGCCTAATAATCAGATAATCAGCAGATAATTTTCAAACGCCTGTAAATACATGAAATATTGTTTCGAATTAAGAACTATTAGAAAATATTGTCAATCAAATACATGACGAAGTGTCATGAAACTTTAATTTAATGTCTATACCCTCTGACATTTTCCAATATACATCTCATAATATATAATATGTTAACTGTCAGAGTCAGAATGCAGTTATGCGAAAAATATTTTCGCATTTCTTTCGATTTTAGATAAATTCGCTGTTTTCGAACGTATTTAAAAATAAAATACCTGCTGTTCTAGAAAGCAGATGAAATACTCTTTCAACATTTTTCTATTTTTTTAACATAGATAACCTCAAAAACGGGACATTCAATTACACAGAAAAGTTAAATCGAGTGCGAAAGTTTATATATATTTAAATATAGGAATACAGTTTGGTACAACGTAATAACAATAGGGACTAGATACCGACATTTTACAATGTGTTTTCAATGAAAAGTAGTTAAATTTAAGAATAGAAAAGTGTATACTATATAGTCAAACAGAAACTAAGTGAACGGTCAAAGTCCAAAGCCAGTAAAAAAAATTACAGGTAAAGCAACACGAGAAGGTTCACGACTTAAAATTAATTTTACTAAACAAAATGTTTTAATTATGTTCGGGACTGAATTTAAGTTTGAATAAGGATTGAATGAAAATGCGTAGGTGTTTAAAAATACCTATAACGTGTCTGGTAACTCATATTACATATATATTTCAGAATCAAGAAAATTCTTAGACAGGTTTTATCAGATGCTAATTAATAAAGCGGTAACGAATTTATGAGATATATCAATTTTAATAATATGTTATTTTTACCCCTTTATCGGATTTTACTTATTATTATTATTTTTATTATATTTATTTTTTTAAAGACAAAAATACCTAAATGTGCTCATCAACATAAAACAAAATACTTTTTACAATACAATGAACATGTTACATCGGTAAATTATTATTTGTGATTAAAAAATATATATTTTACATTCCAATTACAGAGGGTTCTTCGAGGAATGTCACAAACTGATTTTCAAACCAATTTTTGAAGACTTTTGAATTCATTTCAGAATGGTAATCTGTTTTCGACATAACCTTTTTCGTACGGAATATTAATTTACTCCCCGTGATATAACCCGTTTTTGCTGAACCACAATGCAAAATGATCAGCCGGCTTCCTTTTCCAACTGGTACTTCTAAACCCCCATTGCCCTCACTATTTTGCCACATGTGTGTAATCGAGTGATTTTGATTCACCCAAGTCTCGTCCAAACAGACTTTTTGCCGTCCGTTACTAGTTCATTTTCATTTTGATTCATTTTTCTCAAAAAGTCTACACGCGCTGTAGCAATGTCTAATCTTCCCATTAAATACTTTCTTTCATCTTTGCGTATTTTGAATTTTAAACCTATATCATGAAAAATACATCGCAATGACTCATGAGATCCAGAAAAAAAAATTATCCACCAGATCCTTGTTAAGATTTGCAAGAGTGGGATATTATCCATTGTATGGATAATATCCCACTTATGTTATGAAAAACCATCACACTGCGATGCACAACATCTTTTTAAAATCTTCCAATCCCGTTACCGTTTTTACGGGGCTGATGGAACATTTTTACTTCTTCTGCGTACGGAAAATGAGAAGCTTCCGACGACACTCTTCGAATGTTGGACAGGTTGAGGCCGCAAGCCTCTGCTGCCAATAAATGTACATGCTTAAAGTTCAATGTTTTGATGTATTCTGGATTGTCACGGATTTTTTGGAAAAACTTGATAACATTATAAACTATCTTTTTTTCACTTGCTTGCAAATCGTATCGTTGATTTAGATCCACCATTTTAAATATGTATTATCTACTAAACACACAGATATTAGATCACATAATATGTAATTACAATCACACCGATTAAATAAACGGAGTCAAAATGACATTAATAAAGTATAGGTATTAAATCGAAAATAAAGTAATGGACTGGATTTTGATTTCATGAAGTCAATACAGTACTTATTACTGAATGGGAATCATTAATTGTTTGCTTTTATAGTAAGTAGCATGATATAAATAACAATGGATTTTCCAAAGGATTTAGTCGCCTAATTCACGAGAATAACTGCCATTAGAATTTCTAAATTTTGTTTCGCAGCGTGTAATTATTAGGTATCATCTGAAATATTGTTTTTAGAATCCAGTTCAATGTATTTTCGAAAGTCGGAATTTTCGAGGGACGTATAAATAAAAAGAAATTATAAACATAAAAATATTAATAATATAATGGTGGAGTGCCTTTCGAGTTTGGGTTTTTCGAAGTTTTGACTGTACGTTAATCCCCGTGTGAAATTTTGGGAGTGCATTTGGTATCTGTTCGACTATAGTGGTGTACTTGTACTGGCTACTTAACTGGCGGTACTGACCATTCGAACGACAAAATTCATTCGATGTGACGTCACACCAGATACACCATAGATTTGGTGCATTTTGGCAACCGTAAAAAATTAAAACAATTTTTTTAACTGTAACAACTAACTTAAAAATATATAAAATAATAAATCAGAAGATAAAAGATATTCACAAAAAGATACATAAATATTCAAACAAAGATATTCATAAATATATTCATATTCATATAAGATATTTATAAAAAATTGACAGGGATTCTTATGGTGGAATGACAAAAATGCCGTATTTATTCAAATGGCATTTTATTAATTCGGATAGCATCTACAAAATTACGGGAACGAGTCCCGATTTACAACACATCCTTACCCAAAAACTGACAGCGTAACTAAAAAACGTCATACTGTTATTATTATTAGTGATGTTGCAGAAACACCTTTTAACGGTCACCGAACAGAAATACTGTTTATTATAGTCGAACAGATACCAAATGCACTCCCAAAATTTCACACGGGGATTAACGTACAGTCAAAACTCCGAAAAACTCAAACTCGAAAGGCACTCCACCATTATATTATTATTTTTATATTTTTCATTTCTTATTATTTATACGTCCCTCGTAAATTCCTATTTTCGAAAATACATTAAACTGGATTCTAAAAACAGTATTTCAGACGATACCTAATAATTACAAGTTGCGAAACAAAATTTAGAAATTCCAATGGCGGTTATTCCCGTGATTTAGGCGACTAAATCCTTTGGAAATTCCATTGTTATTTATATCACGCTACTTACTATAAAACCAAATAATTAAGGATTCCAAATTCAGTAATAAGACATTTAGTATTGACCTATACTTTATTGATGTCATTTTGACTCCTTTTATTTAATCGGTGTGATTGTAATACATATTGTGTGATCTAATATCAACGATACGAAATGCAGGCAGGTGAAAAAACGATAGTTTATAATGTTATCAAGTTTTTCCAAAAAATCCGTGACAATCCAGAATACATCAAAACATCCCAATAACCCACTATATACAATATCCCACTCTTACAAATCTTAACAAAGTTCTGGTGGATAAAATATTTTTTTGGATCTCATGAGTCATTGCGATGTATTTTGCATGATATTGGTTTAAAATTAAAAATACGCTAAGATGGAAGAAAGTATTTAATGGGATGATTAGACAATGCTACAGCGCGTGTAGACTTTTTGAGAAAAATGAATCAAAATGAAAATGAACTAGCGACGGATGGCAAATAGTCTATTTGGACGAGACTTGGGTGAATCAAAATCACTCGATTACAAATATGTGGCAAAATAATGAGGGCAATGGGGGTTTAAAAGTGCCAGTTGGAAAAGGAAGCCGGCTGATCATTTTGCATTGTGGGGGTTGGGGGGTGGAGAAAAACAGGTTTATCACGGGGAGTAAATTTATATTCCGTACGAAAAAGGTTATGTCGAATACAGATTACCATTCTGAAATGAATTCCAAAGTCTTCAAAAATTGGTTTGAAAATCAGTTTGTGACATTCCTCGAAGAACCCTCTGTAATGGGAATGTAAAATAAATATTTTTTAATCACAAATAAAAATTTACCGATGTAACAAGTTCATTGTATTGTAAAAAGTATGTTGTTTTATGTTGATGTGCACATTCAGCTATTTTTGTCTTTAAAAAAATAAATTTGTAAAATCCCAGCCGGGGGTAAAAATCAAATATTATTAAAATTTAAACATCTCATAAATTGGTTACGGCTTTATTAATTAGCATCTGATAAAAATTGTCTAAGAAATTTCTTGATTCTGAAATATATATGTAATATGAGTTACCGGACACCTTGTAGGTATTTTTAAACATCTACGCATTTTCATTCAATCCTTATTCAGACTTAAATTCAGTCCCGAACATACTAAAAACATTTTGTTTAGTAAAATTAATTTTAAGTCGTGAACCTTCTTGTGTTGCTTTACCTGTAAATTTTATTACTGACTTTGGACTTTGACCGTTCACTTAGTTTCTGTTTGACTATAATACTGTTAAATTTGTATAATAATATGGGCACGCGATGGCGGCGAAGGGCTCCGCAGCCAGTTTCCAGTAAGTTGTTTCAGGTAGAAAGGCTCTCCCGGCCGATGGGTACAATTGGAACAATCAAAATGTATTTTTTTATCATTACAACTAATTTTTTTTTTAAATCTGGCATTTTTAGTTTTTTAAAACATATTGAAATAATAATAATAATAAAGATATTAAAAATATCATTTTTAAATTAAAAAAATTTAAAACTTTAAAAGAACGTACACAAAAAAATGCCAGGTTGCTGGTCGGTAAACCAAGAAAGTCATAAATGGGATGATCTGTACAACAGGTTTTCGTTAGTTTCGATCTTGTATTCGATGTAATCGATGCAGCAGGGCAAGCGAAACCGATATGAAACGGACGGGGTTCGGAAATTTCCGTCGTTTTTCGGACGAAAGCAGCTCTCATGGCGACGGTGCGGTGGTTGTTCGAACTTCCAACCGCTGTAGACTATTAGGTTATCTTAAAAAGACTATTATTATGATACATTTTTTAAATAATATGGGCACGCGTTGGCGGCGAAGGGCTCCGCGGCCAGTTTCCAGTAAGTTGTTTCGCTCTCCCGTCCGATGGGGACACTTGGAACACTCAAATTTTTTTTATTATGATTACAACTTATTTTACTTAAAATTTTGCATTCTAAGTTTTTAAAACCATATTCAAATAAAAATAATAATAAAGATATTGAAAATAATTTTTTTTTTATTAAAAAAAATTTTAAATTTTAAAAGATCGTACACAAAAAAGTGCCAAGCTGCTGATCGGCAGACTAAAGAAGTCATAAATGAGATGATCTAGACTACAGATTTTCGTTAGTTTCGATCTTGTATTCGATGTAATCGATGTAGCAGGGCAAGCGAAACCGATATGAAACGGACGGGGTTCGGAAATTTCCGTCGTTTTTAGGACGAACGCAGCTCTTACGGCGACGGTGGGTTGGTTTTTCGAACTTCCAACTACTATGGACTATTAGGCAATCTTAAAAGGACTATTATTATTATAAATTTGTACGAAAATATTAACACGCGACAGCGGTGAGGGACACCGCGGCAGGTTTCGTAAGTGGTTTGGCGTCGAAAGGCTCGCCTGACGGATAGGTACACTCAAAACTCTCAAATTATTTTTTAAAATATTTTATGTTTATTTTTTTAAAATATGGCATTCAAAGTTTTTAAAAATATAGTGAAATAAAAATAATAATAAAAATAAACGAAAAATTAAGAAAAATAAAAAAAAACTTTAAAACATCGTACACAAAAAGCTGCCAGGCTGCTGGTCGGCAGACCAAGAAATTCTTAAATGGAATGATCTGGACTATAGTTATTCGTTGGTTTCATTCGTGTACTCGATGACGTAAAATTTACTATTTTTTACCCCACTTTGACGCCGGCTGCCTGCGAACGTGCCAGGCTGCCGGTTGGCAGACCTGCTTTTTTCTCATTTTCTAATCGACCTTTATCATATGAGACCATTCCCGTTCGTGTACTCGATGACGTAATTTTTTCGAAAAAAATCGCTGACTATTTCCATGACTGCGTGGCTCCTGCCAAGAGGCGCACCGGCAGACCAGCTTTTTTAAGGTTTTCTAGATGTCCATTATCACTACAAAGTAGTTTCATCCGTGTACTCGATGACGTAGGGTTTACCTATCTCGCCTCCCAGTCTATTAACATGAACTGTTTTCTTTAGTATGGCTGTAAGATTAAAATAAACGATACAATTTCAACATTATTGTTTGCATTTTAAAAACTTTATGACGAATATTATGTTTCTGAAACGAATTATTGTAGAAATTAAGTTAATGGGAATATTAGAACCGGAGCAGAGTGGGCAACGGCGTGTGAGAATTTATTTAATTGACAAACCGTGGGACTAATGAATTAGTTGAAAACTGCAGCTGGTCACTGACAGTCAGGATGCTGTAATTATCATGTGGTGGAATGAGATCCGCCGAGATGACTTCATTATTGGGTCGATAATTCTCACCTCTTTCAGTTTGGTGGGCAGATAATATTCATTGGTGATTTATTCTTAGAAATTGTTTCCACTCCAAGGGAAAATCTTTTCAGATAATTTAAAAAACAAAATCATTCCAGAAAAAAGATAATTACATTTTCACCTATTTAACTAGAATATAGTTACCTAAATTCCTTAATATTACACTTGACATATTACACACAATGACGTATTATAAATATTGTAATGGTTAATTAATTTCAGAAGGAATTCATTTTTTTAAATACTAGCTGATCCCCGGCATGCGTTGCAATGCCAAATTCATTGTTTCTGAATCACTGAATCACCTTTCCCGTGCGTCCCCGTCCCCCTCCCGCATACCCTTTCTATCTAGCTTTATAAATTATAGCCTATGTCACCCAGGGATAGTGTAGCTTCCCAACAGTGAAATAATTTTTTAAATTCGGTTAAGTAGTTTCGGAGCCTATTCTATACAAACAATCAAATCTTTCCTCTTTATAATATAAGCATAGATATCTACACACTCAATGCTTTTCTTTTCTAATGTCGTCTGATAGGTAATTAAACAAATTGGCTCTCGTAGCCAATGGGTTGCTTGCTATATGATGTGCATCTTAAAAATATATACATAGGTACCTTTGTGAATGCTCCACGAGAATAGGTACCTATCTACCAACTGTTTACCGCCAGTGGGACAACGGAATACTCAAGTTGGAAGGGGAAGGAGATAAAAAGAGGAAGGTTGGTAAGTACCTGGATATTCAAATTTGGTTACCAAACACGGCTAAAGCCATTTCAAGCAACGTTTCGATTTCGAATGGTGGTCTTTCAGAACCTACTTTCTTAAGAGCGTTTAACCAGCCAGCGGACGAAAATCCACATTTCGTCGAAAATTGTTCTTACGATCGTGCAGGGCGGTTACAATGAGAAAGATTAATTATTCTCCGTACCAGCTTTTTTAAATTATAACTCAATATCGAATTTATTTCAATTCAAATTAGCTTTAATTTATACCTTCATCCAAAAATGCTGAAAGGCGTGATGATAAAACTATTAAAATAATGTACTTTTTGTAGTTATTTTTTGATTATAAGTATTTATCATTTTTCAATAATGTCTAAATTTAATAAGAATGATAAAAAAATCTGAAATATATTAGTTTGTAAGTGCGCAAATAAATACACAAACGGACCAATTTTCGCCAAGAAACACATGTACGTACATATTTTTTAATGATTTTATTGAAACTAAAATTAAAATTCTAAAACATACGTTTGCTAGATAATATATTGATTTATTTTACTGCATGATTTTATTATTTGAAATGGGTGTGGTATAATACAAAAACTTTTTTGAAAATTGAACAAATCTGCCAACGACCTATGGAATAACCTTATTATACTAAAAATTAAAAAAAAATCTAAAAATTTATTACATAACCATGCTAGATAAAAGAACAATCTTTCGAAATCCATTTATAATTTTTTGTGGAAAAGAGTCAAAACGTCTAAAAACTTTTTTGAAAATGACGTATTTCCGGCTTTCTCTGGTAATGCCCTCTTAAGAGATGATAATATTATTTTCTCATCGTTATTTTACTTTTACATTTCTGAACTAAATACGTACACAATAATATTATAATTTAACATTTCGAATATTTTTTCCTAATTTCATATTACAATAATGAGCTACATGCCCGTGATGTGTATGACTATTTAGCCAAAGGCAATTTGTTGGTTTCGGGTGCTGATTCGAGTAGCATTGAATTTTTGTTGGCGGCCTTGAAACATTTTTTGTTGAATGTTGAGGTGATGGGAATAGACGACCGTACAAGCTACCATAAAATATTAAATTAATTTAGACTTTTTTCTTGTTGTTGAATGTTCATACGTTACATCACCAAATTTAATAAAATCCGAAATTTCTAGATTTACAAGCATCTATTTTGTAATTCGTGTTCTGTGAAGTTAATTTTATCTCAATAGATTTTGATAGTTCGTCGAAAATCTGTATATAATAATGCGTTTTCAGTAATGAGGCTGATTTAATTAGTTATTAAACACATTATTTATTATTGTTTCTGTGTAAATTCAATTTTTATATGCACATGTTGTGTTTAACTGTTTCAACGTAAACTATCTCTTACTATCTAGGGAACGTACCCATACTACGTGACACGTTTGGGGGGGGGGGGTCTTCAAAATGTCACGCTTGGTACAAATGAGCGACTGGTTGCTTAGGTTTTTGGTCACCGGGAGGGGGGGGGGGGTTAAAAATTGCAAAAAGTTGGTCACGTAGTATGGGTACGTTCCCCTATCTAATTCTTTGGCCCGGTAGTATAGCGTTCAAAAATAAGAAGAAAAGAAGATGTGTTATATTATGTTAGAAGATTTTATTATTTTGCTTTTACTTAACTGTTTTGCATGACCGATATTTGCGTGTGTTATTTTTATTAAATTGTGAAATTATTAACCCCGATACAGGCGAACCCTAGTGGGGTGAATAACTAACTACATGCTAAAAATATATGTATATAAATTGTGAAGAAGCAATAAATAAATAAATAAATGTAAGGGGAAGCGCGCAAAATAAAAAAAAATATATTATAATTACGCGTTAATAGTGAAAATATTAAAAAAAACGCGACTACTTTAAAATAGAACAAAAATCTCGCCACAAGTGCTTAAGTTGCATTTAAAGATACACTATGAATTTTTTCATAGCCAAAATATGTTAAGAGGGAATAACCAGGAAATATGTCATTTTTAAATCAAATTTTAGACTTATTGACTCTTTTCCACAAAAAAATTATAAATTTATTTTGAAAGATTGTTCTTTTATCTAGTAAAGCTATGTTTTAAATTCTGAGAAAATATATTTATTTTTAGTACAATAAGGTTTTACCGTAGGTCGTTGGCAGTGTTAAATTTTCAAACAAAATTTTGTATTGTACAACACACATTTCAAATCATATAATCACGCAGTAAAATAAATCAATAAATTATCTGGGAAAGCTGTGTTTAGAATTTTAATTTTAGTTTTAATAAAATCATTTAAAAAAGGCCCGCACATGTGTTTTGTGACGAAAATACTTCAGTTTGTCTATTTATTTACGGTCATACAAACTAATATATTTAAAAATATATATTTTACATTCTTATTTTGCTTATTCATTATTGAAAAATTATAAATACTTATGATAAAAAAATAATTACAAAAAGTACTTAATTTTAATAGTTTTATCATCACGCCTTTCAGCATTTTTTAATGGTGGTATGAATTAAAGCAAATTTTGAATGAAATAAAATCAACATTGAGTTATTATTTTAAAAAGCGGGTACGGAGAATAATTCATCTTTCTCACTGGAACCGCCCTGTACGATCGTAAGAACATCTTTAGACGAACTATGAATTACGTTAAAAGGCCCGTTAACAGACCAAAATGTGTTTTTAATAATTTTCGGAACACATTTCGCGATTTTTTTCTAAAGAGGGCATCTCATGTAATTGCCGTTTCGGCTTTACAAATGTACAGATATTATCTTAAAAAAATAACCTATATATTTTTAGGAAAAAAACAGAAAGAGTTCAAGAGAAATATGTTATAAATCGGTGGAAATGCTTAAGCCGAAATTAATTTTATTATATTATTAGCTACTCTTATAATTTGAAACACCTAAGGGAACGTACCCATACTACGTGACACACTTTTTGCAATTTTTTACCCCCCCCCCGGTGACCACGTGTAGTATATTCCAAGACCCCCCCCTCCCCCCTACAGTTTTCACGTAGTATTTCATAAATACGGTTTCGAATCATTTTTTGCTGACAAAAAATAAAAAAAACATTATTATTTGGCTTATATTTGTCTTTATTAATACGGCGCTTGCTGCGTGACAGCACAAGTGGAAAAAATATTATCAAGATAAAACTTATGTCAAAATATATTGAAACCGGAACGTAATTTATGGAAACGAAAGTCTTGTTATTTTTATAAACATTTTTCATCTCAATCATCTTCAACAAACACGTTCCCTGAACTTTTTCACTTATTTGAATGTGCGAGGGTGGGTTTTTAAGTTTGCGGATTGGGTAAGGAGTGGAAATAAAAACCAAAATTATTTTTTCTTTTCAACATATTCACCTACTACCCTAATGCATTTTTCCGATCTTTAAATTAACTTAAAGGAACTTTATAACAGCGCGGAACTCAATTTTCTCCACATTTCACAATTTCTTCCCGATTGAAGTGTTTGGTCGACGATAGCTCAAAGACTAATGACCTAATTACGATAAAACCCAGTGTTTATCCTAAAAATGAGTTGTTCAATTAGTACCTAATTCAGCGGTACCCCCATTAATCACTTACCTTCCCATTCCGCGAACTTAAAAACCTCCCCTCGTAGCTCGAAAAAAAACGCGAGATTTCTAGATTGACTACGTGATAAAAACCTAAGCCCCCCCCCCCCCCCGTTGTGACCAAGCGTGGTATTTTGATGATCCCCCCCCTGAACAGGTCACGTAGTATGGGTACGTTCCCTAATGTTATCTTTGGAACGTTTCATAGCCAAACATTTTTAAATTACACAATCAAACCCATACCCTTTTTAAAAACGTTGATTACCTATATATAAAGCACATTTAATTAAGGTTATATTTAAATTCTGTTGGTTCATGTAATACATTGCGGTGTATTACATGAGCTTAGTTTACGCAATGTCTATTGGGAAATTAGATTAAATTAATGTTAATTCAAAACTCGTTTCGAAATAAAAAAGGTTACCGTTCGTACCTTTCTAGGAATGGATTATAAAATGATTTTACCTAGCCGTTGCGTTGCTACGAGTAACTACGAGTATCTATTATGCTCAGATGACAAGAAAAGGTAAAATATCCAGAATCAAATCACAATATCGGAATTTTCAAAAGAACTGATTGCGTTATCTGAACATGATTGTTGTCTTGCTGATTCCCATTTTTTCTTTCTTCCGCCCTTTTGATTCTATAAATTCATCGCTTATGCCCTTTTGCCAGATATACATTTAATGATCAATAATGGCCATGTTTTTTACCTGCAACACATTATTAAAGAAAGTCTTTAAAGCGGATGACCGTAATTAAAAATATATACGTTACCGAAAAAATATGTGTCGTATTATCTGATAGTAAGCATCAACGTATCAAATGTCGATTAAAGTAATCATATAATATACTAGCAGTTAAAAACTCGCTCCGCAGGTTTTTTCCTGGTTGGTGACCATTTTATGAATCCGATAGGAACTGGTTCCAAAAATAGTCCGTTCCTTGAATCCACTATAATCCAGTGATAGCTATTCAAAAAATTCAAAGTAACCGGGACAGGCAATGACGTCATATGTAATATTCACAACCAATCTTTCCATATCGGGAGAGATACTTAAATTTCCAAAATCGTAGTACCTATCTACTTATACCAGCCAGGTCAGGTTCTCGTCTTCTCGTACGACCTGCTAACGGAAGTGGCGCCATCATTTGACGAATTCTTGAATTCGAAACCGAATTACAACGGTGGCTTTGTTTGAAATTTCACGTACACATATGTTTATATGGCACAGCGCGAACGGCGCGGCGTCAGACATGCCCTCGAAGCCGGGTTCTTAAATTTCAACCGCAACAAATTATTGAATTCGAAACCGAATTACAGCGGTAGCTTTGTCTGAAATTTCACGTACACAGATGTTTATATGGTACGGCGCGAACGGCGCGGCGTCAGACATGCACTCGAAGCCGGGTTTTTAAATTTCAACCGCGAAGACGCAAGGCTATTAATACTGTCGGATGATTGATGATAATATAAACATACTGTGATTTCCAGAGATAATATTCAGAAAGCAGCTTTAATTATGTCTAGTAGCTAGACCTGAATAGCCAGATACCTACTTCTTATATTAAGTCTTTCCTTCCATTGTATTTCTTGTTTGTCTCTCTTCTGTGGTAGAACGAAAACATCCAATACATGTTTATTTTTCATTGGGAATAAAAAATTTGTACTGAACAAGTTATATTATAATATCTTATCATTGAAAGCGAATTAGAACTAAGAAAGGTTGTCGCGTATCTAGCAAAATCTTTTCTTATCCATATCTACGATCCTTATCATCACAAGACTGCGATAAAGGTAGTGCCTATATTTATCATCACATCACTAACCTATTATAAACACTGAACTTTGCGAACACACTTCGATCATGTTTTTCGCACAATTTGCGACAGTGAATAACACTTTGACTTCGAAATTAACTGGTGAATTCTGACTAATCTGCATATTCCATTTAACATAATAAACGATAATAATAATTTATTTAGCTCTCGGGTGGTTAAAGGCTATCAATTAATTCTGACTTAGGAACTTGCCCTTTTCGAATTTTGGACCTACCCAAAAAAAAACTTGATACACTTATAAACTAGGACAAAAATAGGAAAAGAGATATAAAAATTATAAGTACATCTACATACCCATGCAAATATATTTGGAGTGGAGAAATTATTGTTTTTATTTTTTATTACAAGACTTTCTTATTTATTATAATGTATTGAAAGAGCTTCTAAGTGACGCCGACAGATGCCAGCAGGGAGAGTGCTTCTATCGATTGACGACAGGGCTGCCCGAGTAGGCGGTCGAGAGTGGTTCGGGCCAGTTGTTCAATTCAGTTAGCCGCTAGTATAGACAAGTCGTGTGACTTGTAACATAATTATTGTAATTACGTAAACTCAAAATAAACCAGTTTTTATTTATTTATTTTTAATTTTTAACTTAAATAACTAACTAACCATCACGCCGTTTCCCCGCAGGGGTAGGCAGAGAGGACGTACCGCCAAACATCCCGGTCTTGGCACACATTCCTTGCCTCGTTTACATTCATACAACGTCTCATACGTGGTCTTTTATTATTTTGACTCTTGACATGGCCCGACTCAAGTATCTGATTCACTTGGTCTTGCCATGTGTTTCTTGGGCGTCCTCGACTTCTTCTACCATTCACATTATATAATCTCAAATTATAATATTTAATTAAATGAAGACAATGTTAGCGAAACTCAATCGAAAATCTGGAGACAGAAAAATCAGTAAAAGATATTGGCTCCACTGGGACACGAACCCAGGACCTTTGCTTACACGGCAAGTGCTCAAGTCCCAGTGGAGCCAATATCTTTATCTGATTTTTCTTTCTTCAGATTTTCGATTGAGTGTCGCTAATATTGTCTTCATTTAAGTAAATAAACCAGTTTGGTTTCTAGGAGCTATTGTTATTGAGAAGTAATAACAAACATTACAGCATTTTCCAGTTCCGGACAACTCTCGCGATTTTCACAAAAATTACTAAGTTTTATTAGTGTTATTATTTCTGTTAACTGTAGTTTTTACGAGCATACAAATAATTATTATGCACCGTTTCACAGTTGCCTAATAAGACGTAGGTACTTAGATAATAATAGTGTATGTGCTAATTATGTAATGATAACGATTCCGATGCATCGCGATGAAGATCTTTAAAATTTAAAGTTGATTTTATGGATAAATATTTTAAAAATACATACAGTCTCTGAATTTGATACCACTTCACGCTTCACATGGGAATGATTCAGATCAGACCCAATGCCAGAAAGCAATAAAATACACAACAGTTACAGTAAACAGTACCATTTCAGTTTTCCAAGTCATCCGCGTGCTCATTCTGATGAATCGCGTGCGACAGAAATAACCAACCTTTCAAAATTCGTTGGAAAACTGGCGTTGATACCTATTTTGGTCAATAAATAAAGAAAACACAATGAATATTTCCTAAGTTTAGTTTAGTATATAAATCGTATGATTATTAGTTTTAACCCCTCAGGCTAATTTATTCGGTTTGCGGAACAATTCATACAGGTCTCATAGAAATCGTTGTCTCCCTTACTATCATGGTTAGAAATATGATCTAAACGGTGTTAGAAAGAGAAAACACCACGCTTGATATTTAAATCTAAAAGTTAACAGCAAAATAATTAAAATGTACACTTCTACGAAACCAAAGTTTCCGACCGCAATTTGAAAAAAAAACTTCAGGAATTTTTTGTTCATTATTTTTAATAAGTGAGTAGACGACAAGATTTATAATAATTTGCCTAATAAAGTGTGTGCTTTATTTTTTTTTAATTAGTTTTCAGTAATTTTACTTAGAAAAATCGTAAGGTAAACCATTTTTAAAACTTTTTATCTTTGCATTAAAAATTTTTGTACTTAAAATTACACGTTTATTTAAAATTATAAAATCATCAGCTATCAAAAACAGTTTTTAGTTTTCGGATGCGTTAATATATTGGAAATATTTTGACCTTCTGACAAAATTGGACCGAGGCTTGAGGGGTTAAATCTCTTATCATTCTTATCGTAGGGATTTTTTTCTAAAGAAAATATGATTCATTTTTTATAGGTACATACATTAATGAGATTTTTCCACAAATCTCGTGATTTTAATATCTTGAGATTAATTTATGTAATTTCCCTTTGATTCACGCGACACAATAGATAAAGATTGCATTCTTATTTCAAATCAATACACGATATCATCTTCTATACGAGAGGCGGTTTATGACGAAAACAAAATTATTTTTCTCTGGGCCTATGTCATATATATATTTTTTTTTAAAGAAAAAGGTTTTTTAGAGAAAATGTGTCCTTACTGGGGTACCCCGTTCTAAGGACACATTGTACAAGTTTTATTATTTGAATTATAAGTAAATACCTAATCTATGTTAGAATATTGCCAAGGAAAATTATTAAGTTAGATCTAAAAGAAAGTACAAAACAAAGTACAAAACAAAGTATCTGAGGACGTTGTGGATAGTCTTTTTGAGGAGAGAAAGGATTGAAAATGGGTCTTGAAGAGACCTGTTGAATTTAATAACGTATATTTCCCGACTATGCGCCGGTGCTGAAAGGATCAATAACACTAGTTCTACGGAGCATCTTCCATTGAATTCCCAGTAGGACAGCATTCCCACCTGACACGGATGCTCTAAAGGTTGCAATAATGGGAATCTATTAAACGGACCGCCAGATTCTGCACAGTCAAGGGTTTTTGAAGTAAATCTTCTTTACGTACGCTCGACTTGGGGGGTAAGCTGGTGAATGCGTTACGAAAAGTGGTGATTGTTACGAAAAATTTCACGCGAATGGTAATCGATGCGAACGGTAATCGATCCGAACTGTAATCGATGCGAACGGTGATCGATGGAACGGTGATCGATTGCTAGGCGAACGGTCGGGCCATTATGTACGCTTGACTTGGGGAGTGATAAGGATAAGGATAAGATGGTCATCCCAAGGTCGTAGGTCACTCCAAGGTCGTAGGTCACCCCAAGGTCGTAGGTCCCCCCAAGGTCGTAGATCACCCCATGGTCATATTTCACCCCAAGGTCGTAGGTCACCCCGAGGTCGTAGGTCACCCCAAGGTCGTAGGTCACCCCGAGGTCGTAGGTCACCCCAAGGTCGTAGGTCACCCCATGGTCATATTTCACCCCAATGTCATATGTAACCCCTAGGTCATAGTTCACCCCGTTCGCTACGTTTGGTAACTTAGCAGGGATACCGGGGTACATTGGGCGAGGTTTGTCTTGTAGTTTTACTTCAGTCGTGTGGTCTAAAGCACGCTCCTTTTTTTTTAGGTTTTGTAGTATTTTTAGGTTCCAGACTAGAGGTTTTCAACAAACTATTATCAAACGAAGCATGAATCAGCCTTCCTCAAACACCTGTAAGAGTTCACATCTGCCCTGATGATGGACACTGTAACGCTGTCCGAAACGTTGGCTAAAGGAGGAGGTAGCGCAACACGGCATAATACCCCAAAAGGAAATAACCACCTGTAAGAGTTATCCAATACCCAGAGGTTAGTCTTACTCAGAGGGAAAAGTTGTAGTTTCAGAGAAGAAAAGCACCGGTTAGATAGTCCAGAGGAAAGTCAATAGAGTTAGTGAAACTTTCAGCAGGTGACAGGAAAGTGTTTGTTAATTTTCTGAGTAATATTCATCACACGGCGCGAATTAAAATCCACCCACCTAAAGATATGTCTGCCTGAGTGTGAACGTATGTAGTAATTATATATTTATGTGTATGCGAATGTATATGTGTAAAGTGCATTATCACCAAACATGTAACTAGGCGCCGTATAATGTTACGATAATCAATTTAATCAGAATATCGTCACCTTGTAGAAATTTCTCCGATAAAATAACCGATTGCGATTTAGTATTGCAACATAATGAATCGAGGACAAAGTTTGACGAATTATTAGAGAACTTACGTGTTAATTTTTAGATTCTTACGACATTTTTTTTGTTTAATTTTTCTATACACTCCATCAAGAGGAAACACTGTCACCGAGAAATTTGAATAATAGGTTTACCAAACTGTCGCTGTTACCCCCGAATACTGAGCGAAAGGGACAACTATACCTCAGACTGATATTACCTAAATAAAATCGTCAAAATCAAGGTTTTATATCCGCCATTTTCTTCTCCAAACACGACCGATTTTTAAGATTTTTTTATCAACGGTATCAGAAGAAAATAATCTATATATGTACGATTTGATTTTTTTTTAAATACATTGTCGACCAGGCAATTTTAAGGCTCTGCAACCGGGCCCGAAAAGAAGAAGATGGAGAGATACGAAATTACGAATGTTAGAGTAGAGCGCTAACATTTACAGCGACAAAATCGATGCGAAAATTGCGAAAATGTTTAATAAAACACGACTCATTTAAAATAGAGCAAAAATCTCGCGGGCATTATCTTAAACAGCATTTAAAGAAACACTGTGAATTTTTTCATACATATAACTTGTAAAATAACTGAAACAAACGTGTTAATAATAATTTTTGGAGCGTACTTTGTGATTTTTTTCTATCGAGGGAATTTTATATAATTTGCGTTTCGGCGCGGGCAAAGTCTAGATATTGTCTTCAAGAATAACATATATTTTTTTAGGAGCTTTAAAACTGAACGTGTTTAAGGGAAATATGTAATAAATCGGTACAAATCCGGGTTGCGGGCCCTTAACGATTTTCGGAGGGTCCAACTCATATAAGTATCATTATCAAAAAAGCAAAACGTACCTACCGATAAACGAACTAGTGATCGATATCTATGTTATATTAAAAAAATATTTGCACCAGCGTCAAAATCCAGACGGGAAATTAAGGTATACGTTTGTATGGACAAAATGCCGTGCTCCGCCCGGTTTCCTCCTGATAACTAAAAAAATACTCATGAAATAAAAATATAATACCCTATTCATATTTCTAAGGAAATTGACATTTAACTCCAGTTAACTTTCGTTTGAAAAAAAAAGTGTTTTTTCACGATGGCCTATACCCTGTACCTAATATAATGACACAAATGAAAAACCTTACAAAATTATGCATCAAGTCAGTATCATGCGTATTTTTAAAAACATTGTTATAAAAACACATCTGATTTTCTAAATTATATTACATCACTTACATATCCACATAATCACATAATACGAGTATATAACATTAAAATTGCATAAAGAATCGAAGGTCGTTGTTACTGAAATCGTTATCAAGCTAAGTACCTACACGCATGAGGTAGGTACCCACTTTACCTGATGTCAATTTTATCTTTTTTGGGTGAATTTTATCAAGCATTAACAATTTTAGAAATCTGTAGTTGAAAGGTCTTATGTTAATTGGGATTGGATCATAATTCTACGAACTCTCCGTTCAGTGTAAGAAGCAGACGTCGGATAATTGCCGAAATAAATACACGTAGACAAGAAGCGTATCTATTTTTCCCAAAGCGATTAAATTAAAAACAATCGATTGTTTTTATTATTATCGAGAAAATAAACAATTTTCCATGACAGTCTTGCATTATGCATTTATGAGGGCTTAAGTGGAAAACTTTAAATAATCAGTGATTCAACTACATATATTATCAAAAGTCATTAAGGGATATAGCGAATCGTAGCAAAACACGTAAGTAAAAGAATTACAAATGATTGAATATAGAATACGTATTATTCTCAACTATCTTTATCTTTATATATATATATATAAAAAAAACTCGCTTCACGATGTTTGTTCAAAATAAACTTCGAAACTACTTAACTAATTTTGATGAAAATTGTGTAATTTGATCCAACTTAAAAGATGGGATAGTTTTTATCTGGATTGACCACAATATTTATTATTGGGAGGCGTCTACTAATATCTACAGGAATTCCAAAAACTGAAAAAATCGAACTAATATCTATGAGAATCAAAGTGTTGACGAATATCTACAGCACTGGCAGAGGTTGGATTTGCAATTGTGTATAGCATATTGGAATAACGTAATATTGCGTATGCAGTTTAAAAAACTTAATTTATGTAAGTATGTATGTAAAAATCCCTAATATCGGACTATTGGACACATTTAGCTGATTAGTCCAACCTATGCTCTGTAGATATTAGTTCAACCTAAGCTCTGTAGATATTAATCAACACTCTGAAGTTCGTAGATATTAGTTCAACATATGAGCTGTAGATATTCGTCAGACAAACAGGCTGTAGATATTAGTATCTGGAGTCTATTATTGTGGTCAATAATCAAATGTTTGTATAGGACAATGCTTTGTAATTATTTGTAAGTTTTATAAGTTTCTAACAGATGACGGTGTGAGTTAATTTATCGACACAACACTTGGTTATCTAGGTTGGGTAGCCATCCAGTAGATGGCATTGTGTTTCGTTAGTCACAGCAACGCGTGATTGGGTCAGCTAGTAAAAACATATAAAATTCAGGTATAATATTAAGCTCAGTTGTTTCGCAGATATTCAAATGCAACTTTTTTTGACATTTGAAAGGTCCTAGTTAAACACAGATTCTAGGCGTCTCAGCTTTCCAACAAATTGTAATAAGCTGACAAGCAGACATGATAGTTGTCCTCTTCTGCTGATCACAATTTGTTCAAAAGTTAAAACGGAGTTAGAATGGCCATTTAACGGAAATCTTTCAAATGTCGAAAAAATGGCAATTTGATGACTTTGTCACAAGTGAATTTCTGCGAAACGACTAGGCCTAATAGGATCTACTCACCATCCGATTGGTAGAACAGCATGCTGAACAGCCAACTGAATTAATATTATTCCAACGGCCAGACAAAGGGAATAATAATTCGGCTGGCGGTTTTGTCTACAAACGAACCGATTTGTTGGTCCAACAGTGAGAAGACCGTTTAATAGTTTTAAGTTTAATACTTTGCAAGGTCGATTTACAATTTGATTTTTGCAATCGAAGCATCTGATTAATCAATCGATTCTAATTTCAAATTCTCACAAAAAAAAAACAATGTAGTCGGTCGATGTCGTCGACCATTTTCTGGATCAAAAACGAATTTTTATTCAATTAATTCCTTTCGGTTTTTGAGTCGTGAATGAATGAGGAGTCAAAATATTATAATACCTAATAAAAAATAATCAATCCCTTTTGGCTGTTAGCGCCGTTGTTAAAAGTTGTTATCTTTGTTTAGGAACAACTACGACGTAAACGCTACAATACAGTCAGTACATTGATTACACTGTAGTAAAGAAGTTTCCCCAAATCGCCAATTCATGAAACAAACGGAGAGAATTAGCATGCTTATCAGTATTTAAACACGCGCCCTATAAACGTGTTATAAACGCAAGGCACGCTGAGGTGTATTCAAACAAAGGGGGATTACATTCATGTTTCTTGTGTAGGTTTTGGTGTCCGAACCTTTTGGCAGAAGGGGCTAAATCTCAAGCTGAAATGTAAGGCGAGAAATAATCCGGTTTACTCACCGTTGTAATTATCAAAAGTGGTTGGTTTGTAGTCACTCTGGAACATGTTTTGGGCGTAAGATTTTATCAGGGACGTTTTCCCAACGGCACCGTCTCCAACCAGCACACACTTGATCTTTTCTTTTCTCGCGGTGGAACTCTTATTCCTGGCTTTCTTCCGTTCGCTCGTGATTCGTTTATTCTTGTTTCTCGTTCGGTTGTCGTCTATTCTAAACATGCTGCGCTTTGCTTCTCCAGGGTCAGTTCTCACGCTAGGCACGATATTCATCTTTTTATCACAATATAAACTCTCTGATTCATCGTCTATCACAGTTTTGTCTTCGGCTACGTCAGCGTAGTCGTACGTGTCGTCGTTTTGGAAACGGCTTCCAATTTTAAACTGACTGGGAGTATCCACTCCGAAAACGAAGGGTCCTTCGTCCCCGTATTTGTCCCTGAGTTCTCTAATCTCCCTGAAGCCGCGAGGTAGGTCTCCGTTGGAGTGAGTCTGTGGAGCGGGGTACCGCGGGGGCTGGTGGACCTCCCTGTCGTCTGGTCGGTAGCGATAATTATGTTCGGGTTCGAAATGAGGTTGGTGGTAATGAGGCCTGTGCATGTCTGGCATTCTGCTTTCCGGCAGATGCGTGCCGCCGTTGCAGAATTGTCCGAATTCATCGGAGTGAGGTTGATGTTGATGGAACTGGTTCACGCCATACGGGCTCGGGCTCGCACCTGCCCGACCTGCCCCCAGGTGGCTGCGGCTGTTGCTGTTGGCATTCTTGGATGAATCGCTATTGTTGTTCCTCCCCCCCTGCATCGCCCCCTGCACCGCCCCCTGCACCTGCCCACCCCACAGCATGTCTTGCAGTAGGGGCTGGCGGTGGAACCCGTACGACTCCTCTACCATCATCCTTTCTTTTGTCATGTGAATTATCAATCAATAACAATTAGCAGGTAACCAAATATTTACATTCTTTATCAAACCATCTCAGTTGTGAACTTATATATTTTTTTTATTAAACAGTTAAACACGTTCAAAATAATTTAAAAATTTATAATATGAGCATGTGCGATTATTTATAAAACTGTAGCAGATTTAATGCTGAAATTTTTTACTATTATTTAGTACCTACACCTTGTTTGCTACGTTAAGAACAAATAGGTGTATACATTCACGTGAAATTGTAGAGATCACTTTAAAACCATAAATAGAAACAATAAATAACTTTAAAACATTCCCAATAAAGGAAAAGGTAAAACTTTATAATAATATGTGGGTAGTACACAAAATAGTTGCACAAAGAAGAAATAAATAAATCACTGATAAAGTTTGAGTTTGTAGAGATCAACCGTGTAAATATTATTCCAAACACCGTTAGCAGTGTGTACACTGTATAGAGCCGCGTGTCGCCGTGTTCTGCCGGCCGCGGGAAACTGAGACTGACTGACTGAGAAATGAGTGAACTCGGAACTGATTCAGTTCAACATAATCAAATGAACTGAGTCACTAGCGCTGCAAGTGAAAGACTAGCGGCTGGCGGCTGGCGGCTGGCGGCTGGCGGTTGCGCTGGGAGAGGTAAGGGAGAGGGAGAGGGGACACGACCTGTTGTGACTGTACCCACCTCCCCACCTGCCCAGCCAGGTACAAGAAGCGGGACAGAGTTGAATTAGGAAATGTTCTAGTGTGCAGTTCACACGTGGTAGAATTGAAAACTTCTGAAAACTAAGGTAGACAAGAGTGGGAAGGCCACGAAGCACAAAGGGGAGACCGATTAGTCTATCTCTTTCTCTCGCAGGCTAAATCCTACAGATGTATGGTGTTTGTCTCTTTTTCAGATTTTCAAAACGCAACGGTGCTAAATTGTTTTTTTACTTGGGTTTCTAAAAACACATTGTAAATTTTATTATGCGTTGTCTTGTTTATATTTGGTAGGTATCCGTGATACGTTTTTAGATTTTCACGGCCAAAAGTATTTTCGTTATTAGTTTTTGGGGTGTTATGTCATGTTGCGCTACCTCCTTCTTTACAGAAGACAGCGTTGACAGCGTTGCAGTGTGCATCATCAGGGCAGACCCGGCAGATCCGGTAGATGTGTCTACCTACATCTACCGGATCTACACCGCTATCCGAAATGTTGGCTAAAGAAGGAGGTAGCGCAGCAAGGCATAACACCCCAAAAACAAATAACGAAAATATTTTTGGCCGTGAAAATCTTAAAACGTATCTAAAATGCATACAATATATTCACAATCCCACGAGAAGAAGCCGAGATATCTCAAAACTAAATTAACGCGCACACAACAGCGTTATTCATAAAGGTCAAAAACTTTAATAATATTTTACCAAAAACCTTAAAAGAAGCCACAAGTCTGAAAAATTATGATTGAAAAAGGAAGCCACAAGTCTGAAAAATTGTGATTGAAAAACAAAGTCACAGTCTGCAAAATCATGTTTCAAAAACGAAGCCAAAAGTTCGAAAATTGTGATTGAAAAAGGAAGCTAAAAGTCTGAAAAATTATGATTTGCATGCGAACGTAGGTACTTACCAAGATTGTTTTAGTAAGGGGTTTTCTTCCAGTTTTTCTTCTAATCTATTCACGTAATTAATGTATGCCCCCTTACTCTTATACCAATGTAACGGTATTTTTTATTATTATTTTGTATTTTTCCTACTAGATACATTAAAATTTTTTTGTGTATCCAAGAATAAAATAGCCTCGTAGCTCGTTAGTAGGTACCTACTAAAAGTTAATATCTACTTAAACTTTAATTATTCGCAGCTGGTTTCAACAGGTAAAAGCTGTGATTGCACCAATGGGTTTATGCTTTAAAATAATTATAATCCGATTGTCTGTAAGAGTTACGAATTTAAAAAATATATTTAACCCATTAATAGTTCTTTTTGGCAAACATAATGAATTAATTTTAAAATTAATTATTTTTATTACAGTGAAGCAAATAAATTACCCACCTATTTAACTTTTAAGAGTACGGTACTGGTCGTTACACCGCTCTACCAATGTTTCTCACAAGAAAATAGGGCCTGCACTTTGAATATTTTTATTAATCACCCATTATCGTGTTACGATTAATTCCATATTTACCTGATTACAGGGTCGACAACAAAGTATACTACATCTTCTTATTCTGAAGGATGGTGGTAGGTATCGTACCACGAGGTTTACCTTTCCCAGGTACAAAGGAATTACGGTTTGGTCCGTAATCAGGTGTTCAGAACCAAATCTTTGAAAATCAATTAATTTTAAACATAATTTCGTTGTTATTCAGTTTTCTTTACGGATTTATTAAAAAAGTGAAAGTTATTTCACAGCTGATGTAAAATCAACATTTTTCAAAAATTCACCTTGAAGAGAACAAATAGACAAACGTGATATAGTTTTTAGCAATAATAAAATGTAAACAATTTCAACGTTCTACATAAATATGATGTTTATTATCTATAAAAATCTAATTAAATTGTCATTTCACTCCAATGTAATGCGTCAGTTTCATTTTATGGAT
The DNA here is from genome assembly GCA_917880885.1 of Limnephilus marmoratus. Taxonomy (NCBI): domain Eukaryota; kingdom Metazoa; phylum Arthropoda; class Insecta; order Trichoptera; family Limnephilidae; genus Limnephilus; species Limnephilus marmoratus. The sequence continues at coordinate 11,815,064 of OU862908.1, forward strand.
TTAACCGAAGCTATTCTACGTTTCAGTCATTTCACACAATACGCGTTGGTATTTTTGAAGTGAAACTTCTTTAGCGCCGTTAGTGATTTGAAATTCGGATGAAACGGAAATGCGTCACAACTCGGTTCTGGATAATTTGACTGAGATAAAGGGGGAGATTCTTTCAAGTTAAGAACCACTGGTTTAAATCATACCTATTTCTCAGTGTACTACAAAATGATACAGCATAACTTTTATGAAACCGTGCCGATGGGATATCTCCCGAAAAGACTACAGTTGTTTGTTGTCTGTGAAGAATGTAAAGTATGCAACAAGTATGTGCTACCATTTTTCATGTTTCAAGAAAAATTTGTTTTTGCCAACCCTACATAAAATTATCACGAAATTGCGACAGCGTTGCAAATTTTCCGCTCACTACTAAAAGTGTATTTCTATTATCTAGTTCGTGGGTTTAAAAGGGTCCTATCAAAAATAATCCTTTTGCCGTGGTTCGTTTATTTTACCTTCTTCTGATCCTCATGTCTCGTGATTCAGCAACAGCTGCTGTTGAGTGGCGGACATCGCCCAAGACGCCACTTGCAATAATTAGGTAAAAAAACAGAATTTTACAGATATTTTTTTCGCAATTAAATTATTAATTGCGAATAAAATATTATTACTTTATGAAGTATTTGGAAGGTATTGTATAGATATATGTATGTAATCTAGAATAGGTTGAAGTATTTCTTATCAGTAATGAAATCAACATACAAAATATAAATAGAAAATAGTGATGGGCATAATCGAAAGGTTATGATTTCGGAAAACTGAAAAAAATCGAAAGCTAATTCAAAGCGAATCGCTTGACCAACGTCGTTCTCACAACTAGTATCCCAACCCGGCGTTTCTTGATCACGGATGATAACATTGTTTTATTTCCTATAAAGACAATGAGCAAAAAATTCATTCTAGAACTGTGGGGGTGTGAACTGTGCAGCTACACTGCATCCCAATGGTATAAGCTATAAACAAAAATTTTAACAAAACAAAAGAACGACTTCAAAAAATGCACTAAAAAGTAAAAAAATAATTTCGTACTCTTCTACAACTTCATAATCATCTTACTTTTTCTACTAATCAACATGTAGGTACGATTGTTATTTTTGGAGTCGGTGTCATTCAAGGAAGGTTACATACATAGTATAGGTGAGATGTGCATGTGTCGCACAAGCGACTTGACGAGGCGAGAGCGGGGCCGCGGCGGGAGGGGGGCTGTCAAGTGAACACGTTGGGCCGGGTACCTTTGCTGACACCGACTCCAAAAATAACAATCGTACCTACATGTTGATGAGTAGAAAAAGTAAGATGATTATGAAGTTGTAGAAAAGTACGAAATTATTTTTTTACTTTATAGTGCATTTTTTTAAGTAGTTTTTTGTTTTGTTAAAATTTTTGTTTATTTTTTGTTTTTTAGTGAATCTGAAGTACCTACACCAACTAATTTATCTGAATATGGGTAGACCTACTAAATGTGCTGCTCATATGAGCCAGACACAATTTGAACATAACGACGCTAGGGTCAAATTAAGAGATTCGTCCGAATTTCGTTAATTTGCTCCTAAGAATTGAAGAGTTCCGTTACTTTGTCATGGATCCGATAATCAGAACCTAACCAAACTCTCATCAAACTACCCTTGAAGTACATCCTTTCCAATAAAAAAAGAATAATCGAAATCGGTTGGCGTGATACTGAGTTATTCGTCCATTTGTCGCGCACAAACTTAATGCAAATTTAAGACTTAAGTATATGGTTTTCTCATGGATCCCATTATTGGAACTAAACCAAATTAAAATGGGACCACACGGAAAGCATCAGCTTTCAAATAAAAAAAGAATCATTAATATCGGTTCACCCAGTCGAAAGTTCTGAGGTAACAAACATAAAAAAAAAATACAGTCGAATTGAGAATCTCCTCCTTTTTGAAGTCGTTTAAAAAGTCATCAACAATGCTTATCGCCAACTATCCCGCCTACCGAGGTACTGCAGCGCTACAGAAATGTTCCTCCGACACCGCTTGGAAAGCTTATGGCGCAGACTACGCCAGTCGAATAATACAATCATCATTGCCACAATTGCCTGGATGGAGTCCTCCCTGATAGCCCTCTGGAGACGATAAAATATCCTCCATAAACGGCTACTTTCTACAATTTTGTATTTAAAATTTTTCAGCACCTTTTCGCATTATTTTTTGAAGTGAAACTTCTATAGCCCCGCTGTGATTCGGATTTCGGATGAAAGGGAAATGACGATTACTGCACCTACGATGCACTTTTAAAAGTTCCTATTAGTTAAGATATGAAACGGAAATTACAAAAGGTCGACGATCATTGGTCGCTTTGATTATGACCTCACTTTTTAAGTATTGGTTGAGAATGTTTTGATAAAGTTTCTACCGCGTATATAAGTGCACTCGGAATTTTTTTCTTTCCTATTTATATTTTATGAACCTATGAATTATTACTTTGTCTAATTTCATTTTCTTATTATTTGTTGATTTTTTTTTTTATTTCGAAATATGGAATGTATTCCATTGCACTACCGCTGTATAATTATGAAATAAACTATTATTATTATTATTAAAAAAATACAGAGATAAAATAAGACATTCAAATTTGTTACTCGGATATTTCGATTAAAAGGTATTTGGAAATTGTTTACTTATTATTAGATAACAGAATCGAAATGCTTCAAAGATTTCTCATCGATTATATTATCAATAATTTCGGAATGAATTTCTCGATATGCCCATCACTAAACCAAAACTAATTTTAGAAGTTCGTTATCTATTGGTAATTTTCCATATAATTTGCACATTTAATTGTGTCAATAATAATGAAGTCAGAGTAGGTACCTGCAGGGCAGGATTTTACTTTGAAAAGGCTAGAAGTTATAAAAACATAACATAACATCTATGGGGTCGTCCATTAATCACGTGATTTTTTTTAGCAACTTTTTAACCCCCCCACCTGGTGATATGTGGTGAGGTTTTAGACTAATCCCCCCCCCCAAATCACGTGTATTTTTTTAGTACAAAGTATTTTGAAATTTTCAGAATATTATCTCGAAAAATAAATACACGTGATATCTCATTATACCGCCCCCCCCCCCCCCCCCGTCGTGATTTTTTTCCGACCCCCCTCACCCCTTTCGAGCCTCATGTGATTAATGGACGACCCCCTTAAAAGGTATTTGGAAATTGTTTACTGATTATTAGATAACAGAATCGAAATGCTTCAAAGATTTTTAATCGATTATCAATAATTTCGTAATGAATTTCTCGATATGCCCATCACTAAACCAAAACTAATTTTAGAAGTTCGTTATCTATTGGTAATTTTCCATATAATTTGCACATTTAATTGTGTCAATAATAATGAAGTCAGAGTAGGTACCTGCAGGGCAGGATTTTACTTTGATAAGGCTAGAAATTATAAAAACAAAACATAACATCTACCTTACTAACCTTGCGTAGTAGGTGTACAATGTACAATATTTTTCACACTTTCAATACCGACCAGCCGAGTGATTCTATATATTTTGTGGGATCGTTATTAGATAAAGGATCTCCTGTCAGATTTGTGTGATTTTTATGGCTGTTATTTGCTTTCTCGTACAACGTACATTAAATGAATAAATACTTAAGCGTATTTGCAGGAATTCGTGTTTAAAACGATCTAAATTAAAATATGTGACAGCAAATATGTAAAAATCACACAAATCTGACAGGAGATAACGTCCGTTATCTAATAACGATCCCGCAAAAGATGTAGAATCGCTAGGCAGGTAGGAAAAATGTTAATTATTAAAAAAAATTATTGATATCTGTCTAAGATATTTTTTGTAAGTATTATATTTGTTTCTTGTAATTCAAATTGTTTAGTTTTATTTTGTTATTTTACATCTGTTACTTCTGAAAGCACCGCAGCGTTGTATTCATTTTTAATCATCTTCAACATGTACCTTTCAGCATAGATGCAATGCATAGATGCTACTTCTGTGTAGTGTTTTTATTTATTTATTTTATTTTATTTATTTATTTATTAATTTTCAACGCCCTGATGGGCTTTTACATGACAAGATTATAATACAGAGACAGTTTTTTTGAATAAAAAAGACAAACTATAAAAATATAACTAGTAGGTAAACATTATACAGATAAATTTAGGAATGATAGTGCATTACAATAAAAGAGAAAGTTTCTAAGTTGTAAATGACATAGAAATAAACTAGTACCTAGGTATGTTAGAAATTACAAAATTTACAGGTGACTGATTAAATGTCATGAATAATACATGACAAAATGCAAGATACATAAAAAGAAAACGTAAACAAGTTTTTACATTGTAGATTAATATAGAAATACACAAATATATGCAATAGACCCTAGGTGATGCTCCTTAGATATCAAAATGTTCTACATAAAAATATTGTTCAGATATTTCTTGAATAACGGTAAACTTATATTAAATACATCGATATTTGAGGTGTATTTGTTCCCGAGTGTGTGAAGTCGAGAAATTGATGCATGTGTGTGATAGTTGGTTAGAGAATTATTGTTGCAGAATAATATGTTTTGCCTTGTCGCTCGGGTTGGTACCTTAAAGTCAATGAGATGCAGGAGTTCACAACAGTTTAATTCGGAGTGAATAATTTTAAACAAAAAAGTTAGGTCAATTATTTTTCTTCTGTTTTCTAGGGAATGCAATTTAAGTGTATTTAGTAAGAATGTATAGTTAATGTGTTGAATAGGTATATGTAACTTGAAGTTAATAAATTGTAAAAATTTGTGCTGCACTCGTTCAATATTTTTTATATGAATTTGATAATATGGGGACCAAACGATGGAATTGTATTCCAGCAAGCTGCGTACTAGTGACAAATATACAATTTTAATTGCTTCTAGTGAATCAAAGTCTTTGATGGTTCTGATTATAAATCCTAGTGTCTTCATGCCTTTGTTGGTTATTTCTTGTATGTGGTTTATAAAATTTAATTGGGTGTCAAATATAACTCCAAGATCCCTGATTTCTTTGACTTTTTCTAAGATTTTGTTATTTATTGTGTATTTAAAAGATAACGGGGTCTTTGTTCTACAAAATGTTAGTGTCTTACATTTATCGATATTGAGGAATAAGTTGTTTGCAACACACCAATTGTCTAATTTGTCAATGTTTGACTGTAGGATAAGGCAGTCTCTTATATTAGATATTTGTTTATATAATTTGATGTCATCGGCAAAAAGCAGAACTTCTACATCATCGAAACAACTTATAATATCATTTATGAATATAAGGAAAATAATGGGTCCGAGATGACTCCCTTGCGGTAGACCACTAGTTGCATAAAATAACTTAGATTTAGAGTGTTTAATTTTGACAAATAAGATTCTGTTAGACAAGTAACTTGAGAACCAATCCAACAACTTGCCTCTCAGTCCTATTGCATAGAGTTTTCTAAGTAATAATTTATGTGATACTTTGTCGAAAGCTTTGGAAAAATCTGTGTAGGTAAATACTGTCAACTTGTTTTTTTTTGTAAAAGATTCTGTAATATAGTTATGGTAAAGTAACAGGTTAGTAGCAGTTGACCTACCAGAAACGAATCCGTGTTGGTTTTTATCTATAACTTTTAATATTGACGGATAAATTAAATCGAGAACAAGGGATTCAAAGATTTTCGGGAGCGCTGATTGTATGCAGATTGTACGGTAGTTTTTAATGTCTGTGTCATCACCTTTTTTGAAAATCGGAGTAATATAACTAGATTTCCAACGGGTTGGAAAATGTCCTGAAGAAAGTAGGTGGTTAAATAGTGTGGTGAGTGGACCGGATATTGCAGATGCGCATTGTTTGAGAAATATTGGTGGGATGTTATCTGGGCCTGCAGATTTGTTGGGGTCAAGGGAAATTATTTTATTTAAGCATGATTCCCGTGTAATGAGGTAGTTCGTAAATGTATTGTGCTTGGGTATATGTATGACGGTACGTTGGGTAGAACACGATTTCAGAACGAGTTTGCATGAGGTACTCAAATTCTGAAATGGGGTGTTGAGGTGTCACGCCTTAAATGAGGTGAAAGTGTTAAGTGTTAGGTGTAAAAGTGCCAAAAAGGAGCTAAAATCTTACACAGCTTAAATACATTTTCCACCCCTCCTACTTTTCCTACCCAGAACTTCCCTGCTTTCCTCTCCTAGATTATTTTTATGTCCTACTCTAACAAAAAAATGTTGCGTACACGAAATGAATACATATACCCTTAGATAAACACCTCACCACCTCTCCGTCTCACCCAATCATCACCCCATCACTTCCATAAATATTACAAATTTTTTGTAATATTTATGTTTATTTATTTATATAAAAAAACTTTTGGAAGTAGTACCTACAAAGAAGAAGAGGTGGGAAATATATATTTGGTGAGATGGCTGCATATTTAACTTTTTTGTATCCGTGTGACCTTTGTAGTGCATCTTGTATGAGGTATTCAGCACAACGTCTGTACCTAACCATTATTTGTGAACTCCTGGATTTTCGAATGCACTTATTTGGAGAAATTTATGATTTACTACAGACTTCGATTCACACTATTGTAAGTTGGAAAGGAGGAAGTTCAACAAATCAGATCCGGAAGGTAACAATAAAAAACAATCGAAATCGGATTTTTATATATTTTATTATAAAATGACAAAGAATAATCTAAAATGTCATGAGTCATAGAAGGTGAAAACACACGTGGACCGATTAAAATATATACAGTGAAAGGTGCTTAAGTTCATACTTCACGGGGTATGTTGGATCTTCTGGGAGCCAAGCTGGGAGACGACAGCTGTGTGTTCTGTTCTGAGGTGTTCAGATCAGCGTCTCACTTCGCCCAACTTGGCCATGCAGGCTTTGTACATGCAAACAGTTCAGTTCCCACCCTAAAGTCCTGTAAATATTTCCAACCAAACTGCTCACTCGCGGAGCTCAGTGGGAGAGACTAGATACGTAAGAAACCTTGATAGAGTTAACACGTACTAAACATACATGCTCTCCCTTTGTAAAGAAGCGTTAAACAAATACGAATAGCTTAAAATGAAAGTGAGATTTTACATATTATTTAAAACAATAAAAAAATCACATCAATATTTTAAGTACCCTTTCACAAATACATATAAAATATATATGATCCTCAATCGACAATTTCCTTTATTTTATTCTAGTGAAGACTAAATTCATTTATTGAAAACATAATGCATTCCTCAACCTAAATTCAAGTATTTTAATATCAGACAAAGTATCATAACAATTTTTCAGTAGATTAAAGTGAAATGTTATCAGTAAATTTAATAATATTTTATTACAATAAAACACACATTCAATCTATATTTTAATGTATAATACTGTGGTTGGCACCCAACATTTATAAAATATTTTTACAGGAAAATAAGAGTTTGTAAAAGTGTTTTTTAGGTTACAGAATATATATTTGTGAAATAGTTGTGCAATGTTAATAATAGATAAAACCGTATTATTTATAAAACAATCACAAGACTACACAATGATACAAGCTACACCATTCCTTCTTCCTTACTGGTACAATCACGCACGAGAGACTCTTGCTTTGAGCATTCCATCCAAAATAATATACACAGAAGACATTTAGACGCAGAGTACAGAGAATGAATGAAACATGATTTAATAAATGATTATACGATTCCAATGGTTCTTCTATCGCATGGTTCATTCAGTCTCCCAAGTATTCAAAATAATACTTATTATGTTATACAATACAGTTAATTATACCTATATTTATATCGCAAACAAATTCATGAAGTGCCCACAAATAGAAATCCACAAAGGCGTCTTTGACTCCCATTGGATGTTACTTTAAATAGATATTTAATGTGGAATGATCTTGTTATAAGTGCAGTCATCAAGTCATCTCGTGCTGTATTCAGCGAGAGAATAATGTTCCTCCAACAGGGTCAGTTGACTCCAAGACCAAAGGAAAGAACACGAGAATATTCTCACGCGTTACGTATTCATATCCAACAGCAACATGTGCCATTTTATACTGACAACAAGTGAGAGAACAATGCTATTTGAACACAGTCTGTTGACTCTAAGACATTTAAAATGAACAAAGTAATTTACTTATAGGAGTATGCTTTACATGTAATATTCACAACAAACAACAGAAAGTGTATTGGTGACAATATTTGAAGTTCTGATTACAAGTAACGTTGTGCGGTATATGAGTGAGAGAATATTGGATCTCAGACAAAGCTAGTTGATTGTAAGATCAACATAAATTACGAAGGCATATTCCTATAAATTACATGTCATATTCACACCAAACAGCAGCTAGCTTGTTATTGGTAATAAGTGCATTATTCGCGTCAGTTTGCACTATGTCCATAATGTGTACCATTGTTTCTCCAACAAGGTCAGTTGACTCAATCCCCGAAAGAAAGAAAAGAAAGAACATGGGAATAATCCTACACATTACATATTCACATCAAACAGCAGCAAGTGTAGGCGGCGTGATACCTTTTGCATGAAAAGGCTTAAGGTAAAGTTTAGATTAAAGATTGTCAAGTTTTAAAGATTACATTTTGAAGATTTATTGATAACAGTCATTCATATATTGATGTGAAGGCATTTCTTTTAGAAAATATATTAATATCCTTACTAAGATATTTCGAAACACTAGAAAACACGATGGCAGTTGTTTATTTAAAAATCAATACAAATTGAAGTTAACAAGTCATGCAATTGGCCTTTACGCAAGAGCAATATTTATTATTTTTTGATTATTAGAAAATAACCAGTTGATTAAAATAAACAAGCCACCCGGTTCCCAGAAAAAATACATCTGCTTTCTTCACTCTCCAATGATGTCTTCACTTCATACAATATATCCAATAAATTATGTTTTATTCAACAAGAATTTTGATACAATATTTATCATGAATTAATGTGACTGAAGAAACATAAAAGTAAATACGATTTGAATGAAGAATGGAAAACCTGATTTGCCACTGATTTCAGAAAATCTTACTGTATTTAGTTTCTGCCGAAGATTCAAGCTCCCGTAATGTAACAAACTGAAAACTTATTCTTTTAATCTCCGCATTAAAGGGATATCCATTTACGTTTGTATATAAAAATATTGCAAAGTGATGAGAGTTGACTGCGTTTCATCCAAGATCAAGCGAGTGTGAGTGATGCGGGGTATGGAGATGTGGCAAATCAAGGATTTTGATGAGAAAAGTTAGCCTACTCTAGAAGAAGATGTGTTTGTGCCCAAGATTCCACTAATGATAATTTGTAATAATAGATTTAGATTTCTCTTAGACTAAAGTGAAACTACTTCTCATGATTATAATATATTTTTCTAAGCTAATATTTATTTAAATAAAACAAGTATATTTAGATATTTTCATAAATTAGACTACTGCAATTTTTTTGAAAATGTATAAGTATAGCAAATGTGACATTTGCATTAAGTATCTAAAATATTTTATTTCAATAAAAATCAAGTTCTCAATCACCTGAAATTTGGGTACAAATTTTAAGAAAGGATCTGGCGGATGATTTAGCAATGTCTAAACCACCCGCGGACAAAAGATAGACTCAAAGGGTTTCCTCAAACAAATAAATACATAATACAGAAGTCATGTCACCGTACGACACTCGGATCATCTAAGCAACAAGAAACAATCAGGAAAAGAAGATGGTACCACCGGCGAGAGAAATACTTAGAGAGCTACTTCCTATGAGCTAGATACGAGTATAATATTATGTATTATAATGAAGGGGATATGGATAGACATGTTAACACATTGAAGCATATTAATTACCATCATGTTCAATACACTTTCAATGGGCTTTTATTTCACAATAGATTTTAACATGGAATGTTCAACACACGAAAAAGATTATTTAAATAAAGATTTATCAACACCGTAAAATAGAAATATGTGTAAACCACTGTTTAAAGGGGAGTATTCAAAATAAGTTCATTTAATTTAATAGAATTGTTCCCTGAGAATATGTGTAATTTTATAAACTGGTTCATTTTCACAGTATGCCAACAGGAAAAGATTTTACAAGAATATGAATGCTTTTTACAAGAAAGAGCGAAACAAATGAAGAAAAACAACTTTATATAATGTGATATGATTGACTATAATTAAGCTGAAGCACTATTTCCGAAACAACAATATATAAAAATATTTAAACTTAAATATAATATATACTTAAAGTATTCAAAACAAATTGTGATACCAGCACTTGTTTAAATCACATCCTTTAATCATACTCACTAAAATAACAAACATATTATGTGGAATTGTAGTATTAAGGTTCATGGAATTAGATTATTCTAATAATTCACACAGTGTACTCTGTTTACCAAGAAGAAATTAATTTAAAAAACAAACAAATAAATAATGCACAATGCATCACACTTCAAGCATATTATTATTGGCAAACTATATTCTGATAGGTATAGGTACTTATTAGTCTGTAAGTATTCATTTTTGGTTATTAAGATTCTATGGGAAACATGATATTATATATATATTAGGACATTAATGAACAATGTGTATAAATTTATTGTACGCTCTAATGAGCGTTCAATGGTAAAATAACTAGTCCAGAGTGTCTATCACACGTAATTTTTTTTTGTGAGAGTGAATTTGAAATTGATCCCTTTTGGATGAACAGAGTACAAGAAAAAGTTTGCCTTGGCAGTTAGACAGTACGCAGAGTGTTTACAGCAGGTAAGATATTTAAATAAAGCAAAGCAAAATAAATGGAAAATAAGGAAAGGAAATGGATAAAATAAAACAAAAGAAAAAAAGTTTATAATGTAATTATAATTGAAAATTAAAAATAATGTTAGCTAGAAAAAAAGAGAGTACAAAAATGATGTAATAAAAAAATATTGAAATATGCAAATAGGTTTTGTGATTAAAAGCTGCCAAATAAAGAGAATGATAACAAGGGTTAAAAGATCAGAAGTTGGTAGTATTATCATGACTTGCCACATGGATTTCCCAGACTTGATAACCCTGTGCCCATGGCTTTTTGTAGTGTAAACATAAAGCTAGAGTAATGTGGTATCAAAAATCTGATAATTTAACTTCCTTTATTTAGTTTAAGTATTTGTCCAAACTGGACTCGAACTGAAGCCTTGCGGTAACCCTAATTATAATTACCCCAGATGCACAAGACTGTATTGCATATCCCAATATGTTGCACCGAATAGAGAATATAGTAAAAAGCCTTAAAAGTAGAATCAATACATCGAACAAATAAAATAAGGAATATTTAATGTAATGTGCGTAACATGAGGTACACAAATCATTATTCATACATTTGATTAAATACTAGGGCATTTAAAATATATGTTAAACTTAAGAAAGAAAACTATAAAAAGGAAGTAGGCTTGAAGAAAAAAATATTAGTTGAAATAACAACTGCTGCTCTGAATAGAACTATCGTAATTAACTTTTTGGATATAATGAGATTATATCCCTAACTAATTTGATCAATTTTTATCCATTATCGCCTTGATTCAAGGTTTCACTACATAGATCAACAAAACGTGTGAACAAATCTTCAACCGGATTTCTATAACAATTTGGATAGTTCAATTCAGAGCAGTTGACAATTGCTTGGAAATTACATTACCATAGGATGGAATGTATTACCAAAATGCATAAAGATAATATAATATCAAATTAAAATCAGCATGAAAAAACATATGATATTAAATATTGACTCGTGTTATTATTAGGCATAATATTTAAATTATTAAAATTTATCATTTTGATTAACTCCTGGAATGCTAACAACAGCACTCTTGCATTTATCCCAAACAATTTCAGTGAACTTTAAAAAACATTGATTGGTTTACGATCTTCATGTTAAATAATGCTTTTTTTGTATTTTTGGATATTAAATATTAACTTGCGTTATTGTTATTCGTTATAAATATGTAAAGTATTAAAATTTACCATTTGATTGATTCTTTGAATGCTATCGACAACATTCTTGCGTTTATCCCAAATATTTTCAGCAAACTTTAAAAAATCTTGTTGTTAAATAATGCTTGGCATTTTAATGGTTTATATTATTAAAAATATGTGTTCTTGATAACTTTAAACAAAATAAAACGGTTTTACTAGAAAAACGCTCAGTGATTATGATGAGGTAAAGAAATGGGGAGATTGTAAACATGAAATGATTAAAAATTTTGTAAAAAGTGAAATTTTTTTGTAATATGGTTATAAATCAACCGAATCATATATATTTAACCATGTATTGGAACCTACTCTAGAATTCATCCAAAGCAAAACTTTTACTCACTAATTTGGCAATTAAAAAACTCATTTACTCCACAGGATGAAAAATATTTTATATCTAAATATGAATGCTTTTGGGGTTCATTACGCACATTAAGCGAAATGGGTAGGTTTCAAAATGATCATTCTACAAAGAATAATTTATTTAAGTTTGAAGGAATACTAATATTGATATGTAATTTTGTTTACTCAAAAAATCAGTAAGCTACGCTACCTTCCTAGAGTAACCAATGTAACAGGAGTACAGGAGTTGAAGGATCTATGTTACAAAGTTTTCAGAGAACGGAGAGGATAATTTAGATAAAAGAATTCAACAGAGTTAAACGCATTTTGATATTATGTATTTCCTTAATCATTATGAATTATTCACTAGTACCACTTTATACATGTTGATATTGATGACAGTCACTAGACGCTAAACAATCAATATCTCTGAGATTAGTTATAGTGACCGGGCACCGGACACCAGACATCGGACATGGAACACCAGACACCGGATGCCACACTCTGAGCGCTCTCAGTGTGTCAAGTAAAACCAATCAAAAGGGCAACGAATCACACCCTGTTACCTAGTTTTTTAAATTCAGCTCTACCCGAATAAAACAAATCAATATCCAATAACTCCACTCGTAACATTATGTACTTTCTAAAAATTTTAATGAATCATTCTAAGCTCTATTAATTATTTTAATATATTTTCAATATCTTATCGTTAAAAATATAACTGTCTAATAGTTTTTTCAAAACAAAAAAATCATTACGCAGGCGAGACAATTTGTCGACCAACTTTTCCATAATAATGATAATATTGTATAATTTTTACCGTAGTCTTTCAAAGCAAAGCACTCAATTGAAGGATTATTCTACAGTTTGGCATTTGAGACTCAGAACTGATTAACTATGCTGATTAACGCCATTAAAAAGAAATACAAAATGAAAGAACCAATTTTTTACTCGATTAAAATAAAATATTGACAAAGACTGAAATTAATTAAAGGTTATTTAGAATAGCGAAATGATTGTTGAATAATTAACACATAAACAAAAACAACATTGGCGATAAATACAAATAAACCTAAATAAATATTTAACTTGTCAGTAAACATGGGAATTACAATATGCGTGTATATTAAAATTAAGCCAAACAAATGTTTCATAATAATAAAATAGCTACCATTATCAGCAAAAACTAATTAATAAAATGATTTCTGCAAATTATTATCGAAACAGTATTAAAGTAACATTATGATAACAAAAGAACCAAATTTCTCATTACCTAATTATTAAAATATTACTGGAAATAACTGATTGTTAAAAAGATGATATTATGAAAATTCAACCTTTTGATAAAATTGGTATACTTTAATTGTCATAACGTGTACCGACGCTAGCTAGAACAAAACATATAGAATACTTTAAATTAATAAAATACTTATTTATCTTAAATAATATAACAGACAAAAATACTGAATGCTTTTCTCACAATGTCCATACTATAGTAATGTGGTTGCAATAGCTACCAGTTAGCGGTTAGCAGGTAGCGGCTACCAGCCACCGGCCACCAGCGTAACGTCATCAGAATCAGATCTGGGAATCAGCTTCTTTCTCGGTTCTTTACAAGAACCAGAACCGGTACTCTTAAAGTATAACTATTCAACTAAAGTTTGTTACAACGCTGGCCAAACTTTTATTATTAAATGCATTCATTTACTGAAACCTTTTATATTTACCTAATTTTGTTTAACTTATAATATAATCTATATTAATATATTTAATAAAATAAAATCTCAACAGAAATCTGTATATTGCACACACATACACACAATTGCAAAGTACGTATCATTTAAATTTATGTATTATGTTTGTATGTGTTTAATAAAATATATAAAATTTACACTTTGCACATTTTGATATATTGTTTGAGAATAAATTTTAACGTTTAGAAGTCAGTTGATATCATTTCTTAAATCCAATAAGTGCAAGTATAAAAAGATGTGATCAACTAATAGAAAGAAAAGACAGCTCTCTCGAAGCTGTAAATTTTGTACCTATGTTTCATCGAGAACTCAGTTAATCCGTGGGAAATGTTAAACATAGATTTAGTAATTAAACTTACACTGGCATCATGTCAATCGGAGATTTCTCTTCCCGTAACGAGAATAGGACAGTCCAATGAAAGAACAATTTGGTCACAGAACAGAAAATCTATAAGATTAAGATATCTGATCTCATATATATGTATATATTTTTGGCATTTAAAGACCTAAAAATACGACGAATAATGTTTTATCAATCACCAAATACTGCAGACGATTTCAAGAGCCAATAAGGCCAAAACCAAACCTGTCCCTTCGTCATCGTGGCCTGCCTCACCAAACAAACTTAATTGTGACTTCATTGAGCGTGTGTCTTATCATTTATGTTTAATGCAACTAATATGACATCATTTACTCTACCGCCTCTACTTCCATTCACATTTCTTAACTAACCATTGTATAATAATATCTCGTCAGAATTAGATTAACCGTGTGCGTCGCTTTCACAATGTACAATTGTTAGAGTACAAGAACTGAACTGAACAGAACTGACACAGTTTGGTGGAATGAAGCGAGGGGGCAGTACGGTAAAGACGCCAGGTTGGTCCACTTTAAATGTTGGACTTGGAAAAGGAGACTCGGAGGTGATTGGACTCGGATAGCTGGTGGTTATGCATCTTTATGAGAGCAGCTACGGCGTCGTCGATGGAGGTCAGCTGGACGAGGGCCATCTTGCGGTCCTTACTGGAAACATTAATTTATTTACATTACCAGGCAATCCACATAGAACAAATCTAAACAAGTAATTGAATCGTTGAGTTCCAATATTTGGTCAAAAATTAGGTGTGAAAGCCATCAGAAGAGTTCTCTCTATTTTTTGTGGGATCGTTTTCGAGATAACGGACTTGATCTCCTGTCAGATTTGTGTGATTTATTTGATTTTTCTTTGTACAATGAACATCAAATGAATAAATAATCTTAACTAAAATATTACAGTAAATATGTAAAAATCACACAAATCTGACAGGAGATCACATCCGTTATCTAGATAACGATTCCACAAAGATATAGAATAACTCTTCTGATGTGGTTTCTCACGAGGAACGTGACGACCTCCGTAGTCCAGTGGCTAAGACTCTTGACTCACATTCCGGAGGTCGCGGGTTCGAACCCGGCATGCGCAACTAAATTTTATTTGATTAATTAGTGTTATTTCACAATTAATTCATTTAAAATAATATATAGTATATTTGCGGCATGTTCCAGAGTGGAAGATATTATTAGTATCGCCCTGGTGTAAGACCACCATTCAGAATTGAAACGTTGCTTGAAAATGGCTTTAGCCGTGTTTAGTGACCAGATCTGAATAGCCAGGTACTTCCCAACCTTCCTCTTCCCCACCTCCTTCCCCTCCCCACTACCTTCAGCCTCACAACATACCCCAATTGGGGATGCCATAGTCTCACTGGCTCCAGACGGGAGCAGTTGAGATTCTTGTGCGGTATTCACTGTAAAAAAAAAAAAAAAAAAAAAAAAAAAAAAGTGATGCCGTTGTTATTATTTCCAAAAGTCTTCTAGTTTCTTTATAAATCGTGTTTAAATATTTTTATTTATTTTATTTTATTTTTTTTTATTAGTAATAGAAGGTACATAAATTACAAATAAATTTTATACAGTAATTAATTACATAGTAGAATATTTGATGTATCCCCATAATAAAGCAAGGCTTGTGTGTATGGGGGGGTGTTATTGTATTGCTTTTTTGATATCATTCAGTTTAAGTTTTCAGTATAATTTTTTAGGTGAGTTTTAAAACTTTTTATATTGGTATTCATGTTTCTAATTTTTTCTGGTAATGAATTAAAAAATTTTGCTCCGAGATATTTATGACTCAATTGTCCAATTTTTTTTTTACATTTTGGAGTGGGAAGTATTGATGTTTGATGGGCCTATGATAATAAAAATACGTTTTATTTAAATATATATTAAATATTTAAATAGAAAATAACAATTGTATCAAGTTATTACAAGATCGTTCTAACATATAAAAAAAATAAAATAACTGGGATCATGAAAACTCGTCAGCCTACTATGTTTTTCTTGATTTACTACACTACACGTTTTTCTTGATTTACTTGCAAGTAAGAAAATCAATTTATCCTCGATTACATTGAGCGAGTTTACAAGTTACTAGCCGGTAAGTTTAAAAGCGGGCAAATCGGCGAGTGTGATTGTGGTGATGACACATAAAACTTTCCACTCGCTCAGTAGCGAAATTGCCAGCGAAAAGCTGAGCTAAAATAATGACTCGAACTAATTCTGTCGACATTTTGTAGAAAACTGAGATATTCGCAGTTAGCTCACCGCTAGTAGCTAATTGCCGGTTACTTAACAGATTGTAGAACGAATAATCCAGATCAATCAGTAGTTTGACAATTACAAAATCAGCTGTTCGAGGGCCGCCATCTTGCCATCCGCCGTACACGCTAGCGAGCAGCGAGCAAAGTTGACCCCCTTTCAATTTTTTTCTTAGGTTATTTACAATCTGCTAGTTAGCTAGTAATACGATTACACTGAGCGAGTTTACTAGCAGATAGTGAATTCACCAGTTAGTAGCTTGTAAACTCGCTCAATGTCATCGAGGCTTTAGGGCGGGTTTCGGAACTCAACGATTCAATGATTCAAATCTTTTCCCAGATATTTAGACAAATTACATCATCAGGTAGATTATTTTTTTTATATGTGACAGGGGCAACACTTTAAAGACAACGTTTGTCCAGGTATATATATTTTTATATATCTATGAATTATCGATGTTGTAAATATTGATGTTAAAAGATTTGATTCTCAGGAAAATCAACATTGTTGATTTTCTACAGATCTAAAGATTTTGAAATGATAGTGTAGTTGGCGCTTGAGCCATTTTGTACTGTAAAGTGAAGACAGGTTTTGTATGTAGTGTAAAGACAGGGGAACTATGTCGCCACCCGGTTGAGCGGCGTTGAGAGGCGGGTAAAGGTAGAGGCAGTAGGAAGGGATTTATTAATGCGGGTTCAGGTTTGGATGTTCGTTGTAAAAAACGAGTCTAAGAAAGGACTCGTTCTCAAGCCAATATCAACTGTGAACGAATATTCTGCTCGTGTCAGTTGAGTTTCACCGGGGGCACCGGGGATCAATGCTGCTAGCTCCGCAGAGCAGGCTCCATTAAAATACCTGTAAAACAGACGCAGCATGCCTACATCGTGTCTGTGAATTAGAGATGGCAATCGGTCTGTTAACAATGGATTGTCAATCAGACCGACCGCCTTTCTTTGCACAGAAACAAGTAGGTTTGGGGTACATGAGATTTGTACAGGGTTAGCAGCTGCTCACTAATGAAGATCTGCTATCCCTATACAAGACGCCCAGTTTCTTGGAAGCCAGATTTACTTGGGCTTCTATGGAGCCCCGATACTTGAGCCGGTCTGACATTCTTACTCCATACAATACACAAGAGAAACTTACGGGAAAAACTTGAAGGCTTTGACGTTAAAGCCTTTCTTTGTAAAGGCTTCCTTGATTTCTTCCTCTGAAACAGTAGCCCTGTAAAGAAATTAAAAAAAAAATGTCACAAATTTTGTAATAAAATAACTGAACTGCGAAAATCGATGATATTCTGTGACTACAATAACATTAAAGATTAACACTCTAAGGTTACAATGATTTAGAATCGTAATCGTTTCATCAAGAAATAAAAATTAAAATAACTCTAAGGTTGCACTGAATTAAAATCGTAACTGTTGCATCACTACATAAAGATTATAAGACTCTACGGTTACAATGAATTAGAATCATAATTGTAAATTCACTAAATAAAATTGAAAAGAGAAAAATAAAATTTAATATACTCACGGGATATTGGACAAGTGCAGAGTGGCACTAGGAGGATAAATGTTTTGATAATTTTTGCTGCCTGGTTTCTTGAACCGGTGGAGTGGGCTTTGGGAGTAGTCTCTGTAAACAAACATAAATGGTTAAAGAAAACCGCCCATTAACAGCATTTTGAAGTGATTATGCGAAGGCAACTTGATTGTTGTATATCACTTTCTGGATGCAGATAATGTGAAATAATCAATACACATTAAAAAGAAAGTATACAATATGCGTGCCAATAAAACTCAAAAACGAGTCCCGGTACGATAAAGGGAGTTGCATGTTGTGGTAGCCCTCTACCCCCATAAACCCATGAAGAAGGCTTCCGTTTTTATCTGAAGAGCATGCTAAGATGCAAGATATAAGGGCTGGAAGTTTCGCTAGAAATTTCCAGAACAGACCAGAATGAGAGTTTTCTAGAACATTCCACAATATTCCGGAACATTCTGGAATGTTGTGGAATGTTTGGGAATAGACTGGAACGTTCAGAAGCATCCCGAAATATCCCAGATCATTATGGAACATTCCAGAACACTCTCGAATGTTGTGGAATGTTCTGGAACATTGTGGACTATTCAAAGCCTTTTTTGTATGGGTGGGGGTACTTATATAAAAGAAGATCCGTCGTGGGCTCGAACATCATTTCAATCTCATATCAACTCCCTGAGTGAAGCCGGATATCCCAGCTAGTAATTACTAAATGTTAATGAAGTGAATCAAATAATTTATTGTAACCTTGTGAGACCAGCATCGGGTTGGCCTTCCTTAGGCAGCTGAACGGTTTGATGTTTGCTGATCATCACTCTCATGGCCTTTCCGAATACTCGGAGCTTGTCCATGTGGGTCATAGCTGAAAGACAAATTAGGTAAATTACTTGGTTGTTTACCGCTGTACGGGTAATTAAACATAAATACTAAATAATAAAATGTATTCCGAATATGTAGATTGGTTGCCTTTTGGTAGTGTTGGGAGAAGAGAGACTGGTTGAGGGTGATCTTTTAACCTCTCCAGCAGGACTCTCTCGGAACATTGCCTTGCACCACAGTGGAAAGGATGGATTCATTCGTCCGTCCTCCTGGACACACTGACCCCCAGATTCCAACCCACCCCTCCTCATACCTTTTTCCTTTCCAGAATTTCCTTTCCTTCCTTCCCCTAAAAAGAACTTCCACAAAACATCCCCAAAGATGACATAGGCCTTGAGTGGAGTTATTTTCCTTAGGGCCTGCTGTGTAGAGCTAATATTTGAATAAAAAAAGTGTTCTGCTTGAAAGGGAGGATGAACTAAACATAAGGAAACTTACCAAGATGTGCCTGATGTGGCTCGGCTAGTTGTATGAGAGCAGAATCCTTCTTGTTGTAAAGGATCTTCACTCTCTGTACATCTCCGTATACACCTACAAATACAAATAAAAAAGTCACGATAAGGAGACATGAGAAATACTTCTAGAAAAAAATACCATTATCAATAAAGACACATAAAAACGGTTAAGTGGGTACCTGTAACGAGTCAGAAATGTGAAAAAGAAACAAAAAATGCTAAAACATACCTAAAAAGCAAATTGTGACTATAAAATCATTTAAAAGATGTTTAAAAATAAATATTGTAAGAATGTTACTATTTTTATAAAGATATTTTTTTAGAAAGAAAAAAATTCGGCATAATATTTGGAATGCAGAAAAGGGTTACCAACTTTAAAAATTAATTGAAAAAATAAACAGAAAAAAGGTCACTACAAAGAAAATTATTTTAAGAATTGTTAAAACACAACTATATTGAAAAACAAAATATTTTACCAAGCGCAGAATAGAAAATAAAATAATTTTAATTTTTTTCTTAAAGGAACAACACAGATGAACGGAATGAAGAAAGTAATATTAAAGTTCTATAAAAGATTGGTAAAATGATTGTTTATTATGTAAGGAATAATATGAATTAAATATAAATAATGGTATTGTGCACACGTACCAAAGAGGGTAAAGAGAGCGTCAGGCGTGACCATCTAAAACAATAGGACAGACAAGAGACAGCATATTATTAGGTGTATTTCTGTAGTCAAATAATCAAACTGTAGAATTACAGACTCTAAATCAATCAGAACATAGTATTGACCAGCGTCTGGTACATCAAGCAAGAACAGATGGTATTAGATACGGGAGTTGCAGGGGGAGTTAAAACACTTCAACACTTTGTAGCCATGAGATCAGGTCAGCAAGATTTAAGTCCTTCATGGCTAATGGTCTTAAATACGTTGGTTGTGTTTTAAGGAGTTGAGCTATCTTGTGGTTTGACTATCTGCTTGAACCTACGTTTGGGACAGTCTATACAGTCAAGAGGTGTACTGTGTAGAATTGTTTGTGCGTATGGATTACGGTTTAGCTGTCTAAAAGCTGATTGCCTTTTCTAAAAGCCTTACTGATTACAAAGGTTATATTATGTTAAAATGTTACATAAGTGTACCAAAAGAAAGTGCAGCATTTGAGTTTTGGTTCAATGTTGTCTTTTGGTGATATTTTGAGACCATGGGTTCTTTTTAAGAACAAAAAGGAGTGAATTCATGACCGACGAATTCAACAGATACACGCTGTAGAAAAAAAACAGAGTGTGCATTTTACAGGCGGTAGAAGTGAAACCTACAGAAAACTAAAGTAAACAAGAGTGGGGAGGCTACGAAGTTCCGCACAAAGAGGAGACCTATTATACTATCTCATTCTCTTACAGGCTAAATCCTATAGATGCATGTGTTTGTCTCTTTTTAGTGTCGCTATTTTTTGTTTCAGTGAGTTTCAAATCACAACAGTGCTAAAGAAGTTCTCAAAAAGAAACACAATAGCTAGCAGGCCGTTCCAAAGCCGAGGTGTAAAGCATTTAGAATGAGTCGAAAAATTTATTCTCATACGGAAACACGTGCCTGTGACCTGCACCAGTGTCGAAGATATCAGTTAGACTAGTTCCTTATGAAACTTTCCACGAAAATACAGGTAAGACAGACACAACAATCGCAATCTGTTCGAAAGGAGAGTTCGAAGGGTTCAAGAAGGAGGTGAAAGCACAACACGGCCCAACATCCCATAAACAACTAACACGAAAACGGGATAAAGTGGTCAAGAAATAGGACAGACAAAGTGAATGGTTTACGGGAAACCAGAGTTACCGATTATAGCTATAGTCACTGACAACCAAAAGGTAAAGTATTCCATTAAAATAATGACCATTCTTGGTTGATGTAAGAGGTTGTTAACAATCTCATGGCAAATAGTGTTAACGCTCATATCAATTAATATAAAGATGAGTAGTTACCTACTTCATTAGCGACAATAGGGTGAAAGAAATTTGAAAATAAAACCGATTTTTAAATGAGAGCGACATTATTTTATCGTCAATTGGGGATTTTAACACTATTTTGCCGCAAGATTTTCAATTTCTATGGCAAGTTGTTAATTTATCTGAAATGTCAGGACATGTTGTTTCACAGAATTTGAACAATTCATCAATTTATAAGTTAGTATTCCAGCTCTGTGAAAGTCATATTTAAGTTGATTGGCATGGAATCAACTCCAATTCCAAAAAACTCAACATCTCTTTGAAAAGACATTAAAAGCTATGTAAAAACAAATTGAAAAATAGCCCATAACTTATCTTATCGTAACATTTAAACAACTTTTTTCATCATTTTAATGACTTTTCAAACAAGGTGTTGAGTTTATTTCATACTGACTTGTCCGGTCACCATTTAAGTCATGTTATTATCAAAGTACTGTGAAACAACCGGCCCATGATGAAATGATAACAGAACTCGAATAAAAAATTCACAGAACTTTAATTTTGACTTTGAAATTGTTAAAATTTTAGGAAACAACTCGTCATCAGAATAATAGCGATTATATTTTAAAATGCGTTAAAAATGTCGAAATTATCAAGGCTCTCGATTTTGTCTATTTTTATTTTTTCTGGTATATACCTATTCAAAAATTATCAGAATAAATTGGTAGTCTGAAGATTTAATCTTAACATTTCTATAACAATGTTCCCACACCTCTCCCTCGACAATAACATTTTTTCCTTACGGTCTTACAGGGAAGATGAAAATTTTATTTTGAGTTGAATGAACCTACCGCTAGTTAATTGAATGAAAATATTAAATATGTAATCTGATACAAGAAATGACACAGTGTTATCCTTTTCATTGGGTGAATTGCAGCTTTTAAGCAAGTACCATTCTTGCGTGTTTTGGAATGTAGATAAGTAATGAAAACTCCAATGGCTGTAGCGATCTTTAACTACGGCGCTAAGCATTAAAACAGTATTACTCAGATAAAGACATACCGCTGATAGCTCCATCGTAACCTCTCCCTCTCATAAAGTCTCTGTTAAAAGCATCGTTTATGAGGTAGATTCAGATAACTAAAATAAACGACTAAAATAAACGATAACTAAAATAAACGACCTATAAGTTACAACAAGGAATTTCAGTAATTTAATTATTTACAAAAATATATACGTTTACAGTGGATTTAAATGAAAATGTAGAGAAGACTTTTAGAGTGAAATGAGATTGCAGTTGGTATTTTTAAAACTAAATAAAACGGGACCAATTAATTCGAAGTGTCAAATTGGGCCAAAGGAAATGGCATCAGAATGACGTCACACAGCTGTCAATATCTCTGCGATAGCATCATAGGCGTTTTCAGATGACGTCAGAGATGAGATGGATCGTTTAGGTTTGTTGGTTTTTTAATCACTTTTCAAAATCGATGAACCAATAAAACTATTGCACGAATAAACAAATACAATAAAACTTGTATTTTCAGAATCGATGTTTGTTGTTGTACTTATATGAATTTTTATCTATGAGACTATTTTTTTACTGGAATTCCTCATTGTGAAAGAGGGCCTTACGTAGTTAATCTGTGTGCGAACAAAATTTATCAAAAAATAAAGATAGGTTAATTTAGGTTACAAAGGAGCTATCAGCGGCATTATGGTTGATTGTTAAACATACCTCTTCGTTCAGGTTGGAGACGAGCAGTACTGTAGCGAGCGGCAGTGGCTGCGGCAGCGCGCGCAGGGCAGGCGCGGCCCCACTGAGGGCCCCCTGCAGCGCCAGGGCTCCGAAGCCCGGCAGGCCCCCGGACAGGCCGGCATACCCACCGGCTCCCAGCCCGAGACCGAACGGCGGCGCCAACACGCCTGGGCCTCCTAGAAAGCCAATGTACGGCAGACCTTTTTATGTTTATGACTATTCATTTCGGGATTAGCCGAATTAGGTACTCAGTTAGGTGTTAGTAACTTCTACGAGAGCTCAGTTAGGTGTTAGTAACTTCTACGAGAGCTTCGTGGAGTTAGCGTTAATTTCAATTTTAAGATTAGTAGGTCAGAATAATAAGCAGAGGGAAACACAGTGAGTACTCACACGTACGATAAGATTTGATGGGATTTAACGTAAAAGCATTTTACTGGTTTGTTTTTATTATCTCCCTGCGGCTTTTATTGTTAATTACCATCAAATATGGCATAATACACCAAATATGGCATAATTTACAAAATATGGCGTATCACACCAAATATGGAATAATACACCAAATATGGCATAATACTACACCAAAGATGACATAATACACCAAATATGTTAATTAATTAACTAACTAACTAACCATCACGCGGTTTTCCCGCAGGGGTAGGCAGAGAGGACGGACCGCCAAACAACTCGGTCTTGGCACACACTCTTTGCCTCACTCACATTCATACATCGTCTCATACATACTCTTCTATAATTCTGACTTTTGACATGGCTCGTCTCAAGTATCTGATTTACTTGATCGTGCCATGTCTTCCTCGGGCGTCCCCGACTTCTTCTACCATTCACATTTGCATCATATATTCTTTTAACACTACTTTCTTCGTTCATTCGCTCTACGTGCCCAAACCATCTGAGGGTCCCTTTCTTAATTTTGCTCATTATACTTACATCAGCCTTACATTCTTTGCGGATATCCACATTTCTAACACGATCATACATGGTTTTACCACATATACGTCTCAGGGATCTCATTTCAACAGCATTCAGTTTACTTTCATCCTTCCTCTGCCAGTTCCATGCCTCACTGCCATACATCAGGGTAGGTACCAGGACTCCATTATGGACTGCTAGCTTCGCTTTTATTGAAAGTTTTTTATTAGCTCCAACGGCATTCAGTCCTCCATTAATGGAGTTACCGGCATTTACCCTCCTTTCAATATCTCTATCAGCCTTCCCATCTCTCGTAAACATACTACCCAGATAAACAAACTCATCCACCTGCTCCAAGTATTCATCATTCACTACTAGACATCTTTGGGGTATTATGTCATATTTGGTGTAAAATGTCATATTCGGTGTATTATGCCATATATTGTGTATTGTGCCACATGTGGTCTATTATGCCGTATTTGGTGTTTTGTGCCATATTTTGCGTATTATGCCATATTTGGTGTATTGTACCATATTTGGTGTATCATGCCATATTATCAAAGGGATGTATTCAAGTTTGTAAACTATGAATTTTATTGATGTAGCGGGTTTTTCAGATGCAAGACAGAGCTCCTATTTTAAGAGAAATATTTTGGATAACCTGCAGCAGGACAATCTCTGTTGAGCTTTCGGAAAAATAGTTCCGAAAGCTGTAGCGAGTCGATCTACGCGGAGCTATTGAAAGAATAGCGCGAACAGCTGCAGCGGAATAATATTTGCCGAGATAACTTGGAAAAGTTATAGCGGATCTTTGCAAATTCGCTTAAAAGAATAACTCAGCAGAAACTCAAGAATAGTTCAGAAAAGCGGCAGAGGAACAATGGCTGTGAAGCAATTGGAAGAATAGCTCAGAAAAGCTATGGCGGATAAGATGTTCGAAGCCCAGCAGGATCTCTAATATAGCTAGGATAAGCTTTAGCGAGAAAATAGCTTGAAGCTGTAGCCGATAAATTTATCCAAAAATCTTGGATGAATAGCCAAGTAGAGCAAGGTCAAGCTATTATTGTTAGGAATAAATCTTTGCAAAGCCTTTGTAAGAGTTTAGCTTGTACGAAGTCTCTTGTTTTTGGGACAATCTTAATGAGTTGGCGGAAAAGCTTTGAAAAGCTGTAGCGGGCACACAGGTGATGCAAGAGGGAGCTACCTGAGAGACGGTCCCTGGCGAGCCCGGGCCTCGCAGCCAGCAGCAGAGAGGGCAGCAGGTCAGCAGCACCAAGCGACATGTGCTCGCCATCCCCGCTGGGCAGGCCAGGGTTGGTGTAGTCGCGCGACTTGTCATTATTGTACTTCACGTTCAGCAGGGACATCTTGGAGTAGTCGATGCGCAGCGTGCAGCATCCGTTGTAGATGTTCTGGCCATCCAGCGCCTGGAAAAATTGAAAATACGACTAATTAGTTAAGAATTTACAAAGCCATTTCAAATTCTCTACTAGAATATGCATCCTTGGGACGGGACGGATAAATATAAAACAATTTAGGATCCAACAGCGAAAGCACAGAAATCACTATTAAGAGTCGTCTTGAAAAAACTTTTAGGCCCCCAGTTACTCAGTTACTTTTCTTTATTTTTTTAAGTGAATACCTCACAAGGAGTCTCAGCTACTCCTGTCTGGAGCCAGTGAGACTATGGCATCCCCAATTGGGGTATGTTGTGAGGCCGAAGGTTGTGGGAGGCGGGAATGGGTACCGCCGCCCCGGGAACCTTTATTGGATAACCAACACCTCTGCTATAGGCACCCCAAGTGGTTCGCTACATTTGGTGATTTAGCAGGGGTGCACGGGTTAATGGGATGAGGTTTGTCTAGGTCTAAACACCAAACCCCAGGACACACTAAACCCCAGATTCCTACCCACCCCTTAAACCCTTTTCCTTCCCAAAACTCTCCTCTCCTTCCTTTCCCTAAAAAAAACCCTCCACACAGCATCCCCAAAAATGACATAGGCCCTCAGGGAAATTATTTTCATGAGGGCCTCCTGTGTGGAGCTCTTGTAAAAAAAGGGGAAGAGAAAAGTGGGGAAGTACCTGGCTATTCAGATCTGGTCACCAAACACGGCTAAAACCATTTCAAGCGAGTTTCAATTTTAAATGGTGGTCTTACACCAAACTGAGAGCATCTTCCACCCTGGATCTTTTACTTGTTAGTTGGTTGCCTTTTACGTTGATTTTTATGAAATTGTACATTTCGACAGTACAAAACATCAGCTACTGTCAATGGACATAAGGCAGCTGTTAAAATACTAAGACAAAAAATAATATTTTTATAGCACATATTTTAATCGTTAATTAATAAGAAATTAATTTGGGTCTCAAAGAAATCACATAGGTACTTACCTACTCACACTTGTGTACAATCCTAAATCAAAATCTGATAAATATTTAAGATTAAAGATACTATGTTTCTTGACGTGCAAATTATTTTGCATTTTCTATTTGTTTTTAGATCAAATACTTACCTACTTCGTAAAAATGTAAAGTCGGGGGAGACTCTAGTAATACAAGTGCCCGTTTTAAAAACAAATAGAAAAAAGCGGAATTCCTCTTTTATGAAGCGAGTTAGTGTTTCCCCCGGTATTTGTCTGCACTGAAATATTTTATAATTGTTTGTTTTGAAAATGAGATTTTCAGTTGCTGAAATTTCAAAAATGTGCAAAATGTACTCGAGCCCACTCGCAATAGGAATTTCATTCAGACCAGGCAGGATAAATATTCTGGCGTTAAAATAACGATTGCCTACAATAAAACATTAATACCGTTAAAGTTATTTTAACGATAAATACACTTGATATGTTTATTATAATGCAGCATTTATTGAGCAATGAAATTGTTTTGTTAAATTATCATATTACTATAGGCATGTTTCACGAATCCTCCGTTTTGATAAATATATTAATCACGGGTAAATAATAAAACGATGAAAAAGGAAAAATAGTAATAATAACAGTTTATGAAAATCTGTTTAGGTACGACGCGACGCCTCGTACCTACTAACAAACTGAAAAGCAGTTTCCTTTACTTCAACTGCATATCTAAAACAAATATAGATTTGATATGTCCAGTAGGTTCCATGACAATTGATCCGGCGACAATTGGTTCCCCGACAGTTGATCCCGCAGTTGATCCGGCGTACAATTGACACCTCCGACATTTGATCCCTTAGAAGATCGACTTTAATTGCGCGGCAGTATATTCTCTTTGTATACTTACTTGAAAAAGTAATCTTTCAGGGGATCAAGGATCACTTGTCCCAGGGATTAACTGTCCGAAGGATCAACTATACGAGGGATCAACTGTCGGGGGATCAACTGTCAGGGGATCAACTTATATCAATTGTCGCCGGATCAATTGTCGGGTCGCCGTCCAGTGTTAGTAAAATAAATATGAACTAAAAATCACCAAACACCCGCAGATAGCTTTCGTAAGGAGATGCTCGCGCACCTAGACAACATTCCAAACAGTAGAAAGCTGCTAATAGTATAAACATTGGGCACAAAATGTGTCCTGACATATTTTTATTTTTATCACATTCACGGACACAGCATCTTCAACGTAATTGTAGAGAAAATGTGATAAGACACATAATACTTTATACAAATTTTAGCCAGTGGCGCGATGCGACACAACGGATAGGAAAGTCAAATTTTGTATTGTAGTAGTACGCAGTCTGGACATTTCTAGATTTGATAGTGTCACACAC
Organism: Limnephilus marmoratus; assembly: GCA_917880885.1. NCBI lineage: Eukaryota > Metazoa > Arthropoda > Insecta > Trichoptera > Limnephilidae > Limnephilus > Limnephilus marmoratus. The sequence goes on from OU862908.1 coordinate 11,843,114, forward strand.
AAAGTAAACATTTTTGATTACTGATTTTCATCGACTTCACAAAACACATGTGACAGCATGTATCGTATCATGAACCTCAATTTACCAGCGTTTTCCGGCAAGTATCCGTCAATGTGTAACTTTCTCATGACAATCAAATATGTGTGAATAATGCTTTTCAAAAGGTAATCCTATATAATCGTTTAGTACGAACAGCACGATCCGACTATAATGCTATTCGTGTAAAATTATAATCTTAGGTGTATTTTAAATCGCTAAGAAGTTGTTTATTATCGTGGAAAATTCAGAAAATCGAAGGAGAGAGCATAATAAAAAAGCGTTAAATTCCGTTAGCAGCAATAACTGGAGTGTTATTAAAAGCGACACGATTATAACGCCTGGCGCTCGCTTTAAGCTCCATAAAGGAAAGCTCCCGGGCCAAACGAGTGTGCCTTATTAATTGGTTTCAATGGCAATGGCTTCACATTTTATTTTTCGTAATAACTGCGATTAGGGGATCGACAGGTAATGGGAAAGAGAGGAAATTTAATTCGATACACAGAAAAAGCGATAATAATTGAAGGAAATTTACAGGGAAAATGAAATGAATACCACAAATATGTACGAGTGTTTTAAAGAATATTCCATGTATGACTTACATTGCTTTACCTGTTTTTCGTGAGCTATCTTATGTAATAACAATTAGGAAATTTTCTATAAAAAAATAAAAGTTTTAACGACTTTAATTTGTTACAGTTTGTTCCACAAATCAGAACCTTCGGGAACATGAATGTTCGAACTTCGCAAATATGTCCAAATAGCCAGCTGGTCATTTATATAAAAAAACAATGCCTGATTTTAATGTACAAAATAAAAGAGCTTCTATTAAGCATTTATATATTTAAGTTAATGAAACTAAAGGTCAACATGCTGTCTGGCTTTGTAAAGTTCATGGAGGAGGCATTGCATAAAAAACGCGTCATAAACAAGCATTAAGAGGAACTTTTGCGTGACCCGTTTCTGCCCTTTTCATATGAATCTTAATTTTGGATTTGACATCAAAATACTTAACCAAACCGAAAAATTATTTTTTTAACCAAAAGTTTTATCAAGTATCTAGTACGGATGTGATCTACTTTATTTATTTTTGCTTTAAATTTTACAATTTGGGAGGCGGGTATGGGTACTGCCGCCCCGGAAACCATTTATTGGACAACCAACACCCCTGCCACAGGTCACGCCAAGTAGTTCGCTACGTTTGGTGACTTAGCAGGGGTGCCCGGGTTCATGGGATGAGGTTTGTCTAGGTCTATTTTTTAGTTTCATACGTTTGCCCAACCACTGCGTGGCGGGCTGGATCGGAGGAGACTGATTGAGGGAGGCCTTTTGCCCTCTCCAGCCGGATTCTCCCGACCCTTCGCCTTGCAACGCAGTGTGAGGAATAGATTCATACGTCCGTCACTCCTGGCCACACTGACCCCCAGATTCCTACCCACCCCTTATACCTTTTTCCTTCCCATATCTTCTTCTCCTTCCTTTCCCTAAAAAAAACCCTCCACACAGCATCCTCAAAGATGACATAGGCCCGTAGGGAAATTGTTTTCCTCGGTGCCTCCTGTGTGGAGCTAATGTAAAAAAAAAAAAAAAATATATATATATATATAATTTAAAGCAAAAATAAATAAAGTAGCTCACATCCGTACTAGATATTTGAAATACTTTTTGATAATAAAAATAATTTTTAAGTTTGGTTTGTTTTTTATCTTAAATTCAAAATTAAGATTTGTATGACACGGGCGAACGTTCCACTTAATGCATTGATTCCGTAATTATACGCATTAGACTTCGAGTGAAAAGGCTCTACTCCTACCATAAGGCAAAATCACATAGAGATGGATTTTTTAGTTTCATTTCGACAGACCCGATGGAAAGTCATGAATTATAATGGGATATCAAATATAATAAGAAGGCATGTACTATTGCAATTATAGCGCATAACTCTTTTAATAGCCCATTCCTTTCGGAATGCTACGGCTCATACATATATACATGCCTGAAAACTTCAGCCGTAGCCGTTGTCAAAGTAACCACATGGCAGAACAGATGTTCTAGCACAGCATAGCTAAATGAGTGGTGCTATTGAATGAAATTTCAAAAATAGTAGATATATTTGATTATCTACTCTTTACCTCAAAACTTTATACGTCTATCTTCCCAAATGTTAAAATAAGAAGTCTTCTTATTATGACTGTTCTTTCAAGTCTTGTATCACAGAAATGAATTATCAATCTATGGTACAATAATAATTAAAAAAAAAACGAGTGTGCTTTAGACCACACGACTGAAGTAAAACTTAACTAACTTATATCTCGCCCGATCACACTTTTCATAACGCTCTCGTCACCCATTCACCAACTTACTCCCCAAGTCAAGCGTGCGTAAAGACCCGACCGTTCGCCTCGCTTGATCACACTTTTCGTAACGCTCTCGTCACGCATTCACCAGCTTACTCCCCAAGTCAAGCGTGCGTAAAGAAGTATTACTTCAAAAAAACTGCTAATTGGAAATATTTCTTCAAAAATAAATTTTATAAAACTGAAATAACAATCTTTGCAGCTGTCTGTAATAAAAAGGAGGTTAAACATGTAAAACATTTAGTAAATAGATATACTAAAAATTCCAACTCTACATTAAAAGCTGCAAATATGTATCTAAACATAACCATACGTTAGTCAGCAGCTCCGAGGTGAAACAGTAAACATAAATACGAGATAAAAATAATAAAAAAGCCCCTGAAAGCTCGCATCATGTACAGGCAAACGAACCTAAATAAGTAACATAAAAAGTAACTACAGAATATTTTTCACTATCAAAATATGATTTTTCATTAATGGTATCACATCCATCTAGCAGTAACATCTCCCGGAGAAAATAAAAACAGCTTTTCCGAGTGAAATATTCATGAAGCCACGCAGTGCTCAGCGCTGGAGTAAGACGGTGTAGATTACTTGGCCACACCGCTATGTGCTACCTGCTTACTACCCGCTACATCGGCCCACCATTAGGCTGTTTATTTTACGGCGTATTCGGGAGCAGCTAATACTTAGCGGCGGGTAACCTCGATGTTTCGATACAAACATGTAAAATTGTGAAACACAACCCCAAGTCCTGGGGCGGAGAATCACAACGCAGCGGACAAGGGATGAGAATCACGAGACAAAGGAAGCCTATGTAACACAAATACATTATTATGTATCGGTGAGATATTTTTGTGGATGGTGGAAATATTTATATGTTGTGTATGGCTCAATACTAAGATTCGTGCAAGTTCCTTTAACAAGGTGTGCTCATGCGGGCCTTTTTTGAAAAAAAAAAACTCGGCAGGCCGCTTTCGAAATTTGGAAAGCGTTACGTAGCTTAAAACGTCTCCGAATTTTCGTAAATATTCGCTTGAGATGTCTCAAACAAAATGACATTTTACGAAAACTTTGTGTTATTACCGCTTCACAATTAAAGCTCTATAAATGAAACATGTCTGAACGTAGCCGTGTAGTAAAAACTGTTTTAGAAAGGTATCAAAATAAGCTTTCGAATTATTGTATTACAAATAAATATTAACTTTTGTAAATATTAAAATTTAGAATGCAAACATTAAAAAAATGTAAAAATGACTCACGTGATATTTTTATACGAAAACGGTACTAAAATCACAGATTACAACAACAATGATAAATGATACAGTTAAAAGTGACCGAATTAATATGGGTTCCGTAGCTTAATCGGTAGAGCTGTTTCCATGTAAGAAAAGGGTTCTGGGTTCGAGTCCCAGCGGAGCCAATATCTTTTCTGATTTTTTTGTCTCCAGATTTCGATTGAGTTTCGCTAATATTGTCTTCATTTAATTAAATATTATATATGTACAACCTGGAGGTAAAATTCTAACATACTAGTTCTTCTAAAAGCATAGATAAAATTTGCACAAATAAAAAGGTGATTAAAATACGCGACCCAAGCGAGAGCGATTCATTTTGAAAAACCGGGCATAAACAAATTAGCTATGCACGCCATTAGCTACAAGCTGTATCTACATATACACAGAAACCAGCTAGGTAAGTTTCAGCAGTCGACTCTCGACGCCATAGATTCACCTCGGGGAACTTTGTACATCTTTAAGCAATGTTTCCTACCTGAGAGAGAAGTTTGTAGCAAATGTCAAAGAGATGGGATCGCAGCGGGGAGGAGAAGCAACAAGAAAAGTAAAAGTCTTTCGGGCAATCAACTAATGAGTCTCCTAAGTAATTAAAATTATACAATTAGCGTTCTAACATTATTAGAAGAGGGCAGTGGGAGCATTATCACTAGCGGTGCTCCGGCCGGATAGATTTCGATTCGTTATTTATTAAATGGGTGCTTTTATGTAGGTTCGTTCCCTTTTTTGCCAGAGTCAATTGAATGTGTCCATAAAACGGGACCGTGTGTGGGGTTCTCATTATCCGCTTTTACGGGACGTGACTTTGCGAGTCTTTTAAATTTCACTGAGCGGAAAAACGTAGTCTAGTTCAGCAGAACCGATTATTATCCCAATGAAAGTCTACACGGATTGTTTCCGAAGTGAGGTCCAGATTATTATGGAAATAAACGAGGGTTCATTCCTAACATGTAAAGCAACAAGAAAACAAACAAGGTCGTTACTGGAAACTATCCAAGTAATGAACAACGTATTGTTTCCTATCATCGCCATTGTGTATCGGGCCAGCGGGCAGCGAGCAGGGAGTAGTAGGCTTGTATAATGTTCCCTGGCTTGTAGCTTGTAGCAGATAGCACACCAGTATCAGTAGAGAGTAGCCAGTGGCCGTAGAGTGTAGATACATCGACTACGACTAGTGCTGTGTATACTTGTAGTAGGGAACTGCGCCGTACCATGGCAGCCGAGGCCGGGCGGGACGCGTGGGACATGGATTCGCACTTTGCGCTAATTGGGGAGAGTTATTAATTTCCCCTCATCAAAATTTCCTCCAATTAGGGTGATTATCTGCGAGAACTTCGGAGAACCGGCGCAAGGGTCACGCAACAAACACTAGCTTCTCTATCAGATACAACAATTCCACACAACTTTGATGAAGCTTTCATTCCCTAAATACTAAATAATCACGATACGTGTATTGAATTTAGTTCTAGGGTCTTACTTCAAATCTTTATTAATTAAATGAGAGGTCACGTTCTAAATTAACTCCGCCATCAACATCAAACTGGAATAGACCAACAATGTTAAAACTTTCCTGCAGCTAAACCAGTTTGTATAACAAGGGACAATAGAGTCGGGTTTTACATACTCCGAAAGGCGAAGGTAAAAATGAAATTTATGGTCGCAATTACTCTGAAAGGACAGTGTTTCATTTGTGTTACTAAACCGTGTATTTATGGTTTGTGTGATGTCACGAATTTCATTTCTCTGTCTCAAACAGGAGACAACTACAAAATGGCCATGTGCACGTCACAACTTCTCAAACATTCAAATGGAATGAGATAATAAAAATTTCCTTAACGAAAAGTGTATGGAAGAACCGTAGCAATGGTTTTCAATGGCCAGCGGTATAATCTATTAAACTATGATTCTTCCTCTTTAATTGAACATAACGATCACAGAAATATGAAATGCTTTGAAGAAAAATGTTAATTCTTCAGTAAAGCGACTACCATTCGACTACCATAATACGGGCATTTGCCTAGGTTGGTAGTCGAAAAACCATGCAAAACAAACCTGTAACAAACAAAATGAATAAAGAAAATTAAAAAAAAAAGCGAAAAAAAGTTTATTTTTATTTTTTCAAAAACTCATATCATCTGTTTTTTTAGACGAATCATTACGATTTTTTTTTATAAAATCACATTGCATACATTTTTTCAGAATACTTCTACTTTTAAAAGCATTTAACATATTTTAATTTTTCAGAAAAATATCCTCTTAAAATATACGTAGTAAAAGACGCACTTATTTTCCTAGAAATATTTCAACGAAGCAGATCGAAAGAGAAAAAAAAAACAAGAAAAACGATATATTTAATTCATTTTTGGTTTTGTTGTCCCTTACATTATTTCAAATTTCAGCTATCGATATACTTTGGATAATAAATGTTGAACTTAGGAACATTCAATCATAACTTGCAGTAGTTTTCAGGAACGCATAAAAACCCTCGTATTATTAAGTAATATAAATAAAGACGTTAAAATAATAATTAAATGCAAATAAAGTCGATAGTAGTTGACGTGCAGTAAATTCATCATGCTTTCGAAGGGCAAGTAGGCCAGAACTAGGTATAACAATTTATTTATAATTACAAAATGCATAATCAAAAAAATATAAGTATATAAAAAAAGAGAGGAACTTCGTCTGTGAAATGCAATTTTCAAGTGGAAAGGTAAATTGGGTTAGTTTCTACCATCCTGGGAGCTGCAAGTGATTGGATATTGAGAATCAATGACTGCATAATTGAGTAGAGTAAAGGAACTTAGTTTGTTTGTCAAGGTAATCAGTTTACAGCCATTTAAAGTGCGATAGTTAATCCACTAGATTCACTTAAGCACACCAACAGAATTGCTAAATAAAGCTCCGAAGTCGACGTTACAGAGAAAGCTCTAATTAGATTGAAATTCAATTTGAAACTTGGTCAAACAAAAAAACAAGAAAAAAAGGAATACGAAAATGCTTAAAAACAGACAGATTTTGAGCGAAAGTACGATGAATATTTTTAGGTGTTAAAATATGAGAATTTTTTCTAATTAATAATATAAGTTCAGGTTCTGTGAAAACATTTCGGCAAATGGATATAAGTGATGTTTTGTTTCGCAAAAAGCTCAGAGACCCGAAGATAGAGTATCGCTTGACGACCGACATGGCCGCGTCAGGTGTTCGGTAAGCACGCGCTGTGGGGCTGCTCAGGTCGCGATAAAGGATTTTATCCCCTACTGACGTTTTCCATTTTCATATACAAAGTTGTAACGGTAAACATGCAGACGTGAAAGTTTGATGGTGACACGAGAGCATAATGCGCTTTAGGTGATATTCATTTTCGCGAAATTCACAAAATAAACGTTCTGGTCGTTAAACTTTCAAAGACAATGTGGCTACCTTATACATGAACTCGAAAGTAAGTATATTACCAGAGTATGACGTGTTTTTGATTGCCGTTGAATTAACCCAGCTGTTGTAATAAAACAATGTGAAGATCGTATAAATCACAAACTTCAATGTTACATTGAGCACATTTTTTTACCAAAGACCTGAGATAGACAAATCAATATTCGGATTTTTTTTCACTGAATCCACACTCAATTAATTTTCACCGAATCCACAATCAATTAATTGCTAGGATCTTACGAAGATTACCCACTCCCACTGACATTTTTGAAAACCTGTGACAAATCATTGCAGCTATAAAAAATGGTGTATTATGAGTATCAAAAATAATGACTATAATGATGATTTACAAAAAAACAAGCTCTGTAAAACTGAGCTGGTTCCACTGGACGATATAGAGACTGGAGACCAAATCTGCGTCCTTGAACGTAAGAAAACGGTGAGAGAAAAGGCGTGTCCAAGATGGGAACAGGGCTCTCCGAAGGCTTTATTGTCGATGATGATTTGTAGTACAAATCACTTTCTTAATCGTACTATTTAATATTACCGCTGCGAAATACAAATTCTACTCTTCCTCTCTTTTAAATAGTTTTTCTGACGAAGTATTACTGAAGATATTTCTGGTTGCCGCCCAACTGATTCAAGTGGTTATACGAACTGAACTACTCACTGAACCTTCGAGGAAATGCTCGAAGTCTATTGAGAATCAGTATTGAAATTCATAATTATTGCAAGTGGGCTTATTGGTACTCGGTACTATTAGATAAATCGAGAAACGAGTGGTTTCAAAAAAGTATAAATCAGCATAAAATGAGCAATACGGTAGAAAGCAAATCGGTCGGACGTTTTTGTAAATTTAGCCAATTATGACCGGCCGCGGCCTGTAGAGAGATTCGGGATTCTCAATTAAAACACGCCATTAACGACTGGAAAACATTTTTGGAGGTAAAACTCCGCCGGAGTATATTACCAAGATTTAATTAATGATATAAGAAAAGGAGCCTTAAAATAAGATAAATAATAACAAAGGAGCATTCCCCTTTCAAGCGGGAAAGCCCGTGGCAAAGAAAGCTTTTCTTGGCAAATTTAAAATAAATCGGATATTGAGGTTATACGGCGGCGAGGGAGTCAGCGACGAAATAAGATATAAATTGTAAAGAAATAATGTGTACGCTGAAGTGAGTATTCCACACAAAGCACAAATAGATTTCGGGAAGATTAATTTAATTAAAAATCGTACAAGACGAAAAAATTCAGCAGCTTTATTGGGGACCAGCCTCGGGAAATAACTGCTGAATTATGAAATAATACATTATACCTCACTATTCTCCGGGCTAGTTTTTTTTGTTGTTTTCAAACAGATCTCAAATTCAATTTATTAATGGTATTAACAATTATTCGAACAGGCAAAACTGAAGACATTTGAGTGAGGACCATAAATAAAATTGACTCACAAGGCTTCTGAAAAAATATGTCTAAACCAAACCAAAATGTTACAGCGTGATAAAATATTAATATTAATAATTAATATTAATAAGCGTGATAAATACTACAAGGTACGGTACTGTCCATCAGAATGCCCGAAAAAAAGACATAATGTATTCATAGTCAATTTCTAACGTTAACGTTAAGATGAGAGAATCTATCCAGTCTATGTCTAGAATTTGGGCCTTCGAAGGGAAAAATGATTTGTTTGTGGTCGCCAAGCTTTACTACGCGAATAAAATTATTATTTTCCCCGCTTTGTTGATGTTATTTCAACAACCAGTATATTAATATTGGCGATTGCCTGCATTAAATTAATAAAACTATTACAGTGTATTTTTGTACGGCGTACAAACATTCCGCATGTTTATATTTAGCTTAAAACAACAACGATCAGCGCAGGTAATATTCGATGGAATGCATAATATTACGTAGGAAAAAGCTGAAAAATGTTTATTCATTTAAACTGTTTTTTGACCGAGCAATTTGTGTTATTTTAAAAATCATTACTCGCGCACCAATAACAAGTTTTTAATAAATACGAAACGCCGCGTCCGATAAAGCAAACAAACATCCATATCGCGATATGCTTGATATTGTAAACCGCTGATTCAATTATTTACATCATCGCGTTACAATGGCCGCTGAATTAACGCTAACTGGACATTCAACCGATACAATGGGGGCTGTTTGGAAACACGAACCGTTCGCAAACAGTTGCCATTCTCAAATTTATACTGCATGAAAAAGTAAACATTCCACTCTCCCTGGCCGGGACGGGAGCGGCAGCACACCGGCACAGATTAACCAAACATAAAAACAAATCGATATCGGTAATTAAAATCACTGCCAAATACGAATAATCGTAGCAATTCGGCAAAAAGCGTACACAACGCCGGTCGCTGGTCGATGGTCCAGACCGGGGGATGTTTTACACGGGGGCTCACGGGAACTGCGTGACTCATTCGTGATTTACATTATGCCTTTTTAAAAACATTATGAGTTTATTCAGAAGAAATATTCAATGAAGCTCTGCAAGAAGCTACTCAAGGACTTGTTATAAATGGGAAGATTCTGAACATCCTGCGTTATGCAGATGATACGGTACTTCTAACAAGTAACATTGAGGATTTACAACTTTTGCTGAATCAAGTAGTGAAGAATTGGGCAAGAAATGAATACAAATAAAACAAAATACATGCTCATAAGCAAAAATAACGCATTGGATGAAAATCTTTATATTGCTGGAACAAAACTAGAGAAGGTACAGAGTATTGTATAGTTGGGCTGCAATGTAAATGATAGATGGGATCCTTCGTGTGAAATCTTAGTGTTTATTTAGACGTTCTTAATCACATTTTTTCAATATTATGATGAAAAAGTTTGAAAACATAATTGTCATTAAGATGTGGCTTGTCTTTGAATAAAATATTGTATAATGCCTTAACTAAAATAAAAAAAAATCTTACACAAAATATTTTTTAAATCTTATTATTTCACAGGAAATTTTGGTTTTGGTTTATAAAAGGAATTTAAAAATATACTTTTTTAGACGAGAGGTCTAGTATTTACAAAACTACTAAGCGTGAATAATTGTACAGACACAATATTTTTAATATCGGTAAAGTGAACCAGAAAAGTTACTACGACAGTGAAGTAAGAATTTTTTGATATGTTAGATATAAGGTTACAAAACTGCTCGCAGCATGTGAATCTATGGCATCACAATATTTAAGGAAATAGTTGTTAGGTTGAAGAATGTGGTTTAGGGTAACTAAACTTTAATCAGGATAACTTTTAGGATATTTCAATACTTTATTGAAGATATCTTTATTTAACATCTCGTACAAGTTCTAAGTTAATGGGAATCATCCTATTCCCGAGGATCATATAAAGGAACACTCAATCAACTGTATTTTTTGCAAACCTATTCGCAAATACAAAAAGGAGGAAGATAAGAAACGCAAAATAAAAAATATTATATTTTATGGCTTGATAGGATGTGAGTGAATAGAAAATACTTTGCCGGGGGCTATACTAGACCTGTTGGTGTGTGCGGATGTGTGCGTATGTGTGGGTGTGTGAACGCTATACATAATACACCATGTATGTATATCCACTCGTATTGGCTCACATTGGCTCCGGGGAAATTATTCGTGAATTCCCCCATTTCCGAAATTGAGCTATTAAATACCCGCGAGTTAACCTTAATGGTGTACATCTGTATGTAAAGCATTACACAAATACGCCGATTGAAGGGAATGATTCCAATATCAAGACGAACTAAGACGAAAATTTTTGATCATTGAATAAGATAAGAATAATAATCTAAACGAAAATAAGAAAGAGAACAAGACACAGATAAATATAAAAAGATAATGGTCGCAACTGGGACTCGAACCCAAAATGCGTTTACCAATTCCGCCATTGCCACCTTCTGTCAAATCGTTACATTTGTCAATCTCATTTTTTAAATTTTAGAATTAACAATAATATTATAGATGACGTAGGCCCCGAGGGAAATTATTTTCCTCAGGGCCTCCTGTACGGAGTAACTGTAAAAAATTTTTTTTTTCAACATTTTTTTTCCTTATTACAGGCAACTACCCTCTTTATTGGAAACAATCATTCTAAGAATTGTTTTGTAACCTAGATAGCGTCTCGGATAAATATAGCCGATTTTATTTTTTGGAACTATGTATTGACTTTTTATAAAAGTCTAAATGAATATTCAATTTTTATAAGAAAAACTCTCTTTTAACAATAACCCACAAAAGTTATAAAAAGAGAATTTTTCTTATAAAAATTGAAAATCTTTTGTCTTCATAACTTCATAGTGGCAATTAAAGAATAGTTTGATAGAAAAACTGTAGAACTATTTTGTTTTGTTTTTTTAAGAAAGACAAACATTAAGACACGAATAACCTGACAATATTTGAAAATCTCCTATTACCACTACAGTATGCGGAAAATTTTGCCTGTGTCGTGATGGAGGACTTATCCTTATTAAATATACTAATATCGGTTGTAACTCCACGACGGAGCATATTTAACATAGAATTTAACTAGATATGTTAACTAGATATATTTAACTAGAAATGTATATAAATATCTCAGAGGTTCACAGCCAGAGGCTGAGTTGGCAACGCGTCTGGGTCCCATTCAGGTGTCGTGTGTTCGATTCCTCAGCTGGCTTAGTCCTCCTTAGAAAAGTCTCCTTAAAACGACACAAGCAACGTTTTCTGCTTACTGTGGTGGTGTAGTAAGTCTGTCTGTAATTCCGGTTTAATGAAATCTAGAATTTTTCTTTGAATTTAAGTTGCCTTTTTCAAAATTGTAAGTGTTTGCAGAATTCAGACTAGTACCTGCCTACAATATAGTATATTTGACTGAAAACTATTTTAACTGCAATTTTCAATATTTTAACTGATTTGTCGAGAATTTAGACTATCCGTGATTAATCACGGGTCTGTAATAGGTATTTTATAAATAAAATAAACGTTAACACGTGAACCTGTCGACAGACACAAAATACCACGAGCACAAAAATGTCGAAGGGTAAATTGTGTTTATTTCCACAGTGGCGTTGATGTCACATAATGTACATTCAGTCACATAAATGTACATATATATATATATATATATATATATATATATTATTTTGACTTTTGTTGCAACACCAATTTGCTGAGATGAAAATAATAATTTAACAAAAAATAAATTGTCTTTGTTCAATTATTGGGGAATATTTATTTAACTGGGAACAAAGCATATGCGAAGCCGGCAGTTTTTAAAATGGTTTTATAGTCGAGTAAACATTGAGAAAAATCGATACAATTCCATAGGCATTCGTCGGCATATTTGATGATGTAGACCCGTATTATGTGTACTCTGTTCCACAATGGTAACGCTCACAGCAGTCAAACAATTACAGGCCAGCTAATTTTCAGAATGTTTTTTTCTAGCTTATTGTATCGGAAGTGCATTCGACGGGTGATTGGATTGGCTGAATGATGTAAAATATGCATATTATGATTGGGCAGGTGAGGTATGAATGCATCTGATTGGCGGAATCAAACATTGGTTACGTTTTTTAATTAAGCCGAATGCCATAGTCCAGAGAAAAGCGCAATTAATGACGAAATCGCAAATAAATAACGTTAATTAAAATTTCAATGCATTCGGAAATGAATTTCATATGATAAAAACTTTTTTCTGCGAAATTTTACCGCGGTGATTTACCCGACATGAATTGATTAGTTTTTTACACAAATTTGGGAATCACTAAAATAAATACAAAATTCAAGTATCAATTTTTTTTACATGTTTCGCAGAGTAACTTCAAGGCAAAAATGTGTGTATTCTTAGTGTGCCTTATATCGTCATGAACATAGATAATAGGCATAAAATCGCTTGGCAAACGGAGGCTAGAGGTCACGATTTCAATCACAAAATGGTTTTTATTTATTTTGTACATAATTTTATTAGAAAGAAAAAAATGTAACCAATAAAAACTGTCATAAATAATTATATATTTTTAAAGTAGTTTCTTATTTGCGTTCATACATTTTTAATTAAAAATATATTTTTTAGTAGTTTACGCTTATATTGTATATAAAGTATTTAACAATTTTATTTAAATTAATTAACTCATAAGAAACGGTAGAAAAACCTTCCATTTATCCAAAACATATTTTTTTGTATCTATATGTATAAATATAAATGAATTGCCGAAATGTATGTACGCGCATAACTTCCGAACGACTGCACTAAATTGGATAATTCTTTTTTATTGTATACGTTATTGTCAGGAAAAGGTTTGTATAAAACTACTCGTGAGCTCTGGCATTGTGAAAGTTGTATTAAAAAAAGCAATATGTGGCACGCGAGCTGTTTGAAAACTGAATGTACTGGGACTGAATGTATGGAATGCGGGATGGGGGAGGGGGAGGAGAACTCGGTAGGGGGTTCTAGGGAGGGGGGGGGAACACGGGAGGGGAAAGAGGAACCTGGGAGGGGGAGGGGAAGTTGGGAGGGGGTTCGCTGGACGGGGGAAGGGGGGAGTGGAGTGGGGAGGGGAAGGTGGAGGAGGTAGAGTGGGAACTAGAGAAGGGGACGCGGGAGAGGAAGGGGAGGTGAAAGGGGAACGGGACGAATGGGAAAGGACACGCAGGGAGGAACAATTTCATAATTAAATGGCATAGTAACGCATGCCGGGAATCAGCGAGTTTATAATATAAATTATTTCGTAGTAAAGATTATTCTAAAATAGAGATTTAGCAAAGCTTCGCATTAATTCCAAACAATATAATAAACATCATACCAAAAAGGCAGCGCACATATTACATGAAAATAAAAAAAGCTTTAAAAAATCTGTTAAATAATGGACCCCTATTGCCGTGGAAGAACGGGTGTACTAGTTGAGAATGTTTTTCATTTTTAAGAGCGTTTAACCAGCCAGCGGACGAAAATCCACATTTCGTCGAAAGTTGTTCTTACGATCGTGCAGGGCGGTTACAATGAGAAAGATTAATTATTCTCCGTACCAGCTTTTTAAAATTTTAACTCAATATCGAATTTATTTCAATTCAAATTAGCTTTAATTTATACCTTCATCCAAAAATACTGAAAGGCGTGATGATTAAACTATTAAAATAATGTACTTTTTGTAGTTATTTTTTGATTATAAGTATTTATCATTTTTCAATAATGTCTAAATTTAATAAGAATGTTAAAAATTTTTGAAATATATTGGTTTGTAAGTGCGCAAATAAATACACAAATGGACCAATTTTCGTCAAGAAACACATGTACGTACATATTTTTTAATGATTTTATTGAAACTAAAATTAAAATTCTAAAACATGCGTTTGCTAGATAATATATTGATTTATTTTACTGCATGATTATATTATTTGAAATGGGTGTGGTATAATACAAAATCTTTTTTGAAAATTTAACAAATCTGCCAACGACCTATGGAATAACCTTATTATACTAAAAATGAAAAAAAATTCTCAAAATTTATTACATGCGAATGCTAGATAAAAGAACAATCTTTCGAAATCCATTTAAAATTTTTTGTGGAAAAGAGTCAATACGTCTAAAATCTGATTTGAAAATGATATATTTCTGGTTTTCTCTGGTAATGCCTAATACGATGTTGTCAGTGTAAAACTGAAAACTCACTGCACGGTATACATGCATTGTTACTGTCTCCTATCTCCTCTATTACTTCCTTTAACTTTTCGCATCAAGTAACAAATACCAAGCACATTTTTAGCTAATTATTGTAGATAGAATCGAACCAGAAACTTACATATTAAAAGTCAAATGAGCTAACAAAATCAAATCACTGCACGGTGTACATGCATTGTTACTATTTTAATCTCCTCTATTACTTCCTTTAAATTTTCGCGTCAAGTAACAAATACCCCGTACATTTTTAGCTAATTATTGTAGATAGAATCGAACCAGAACCTTACAGACTAAAAGTCAAATGAGCAGACAATTAAAAAATACACATGAATAACCAGTATTAAATCTGTCAACAGTACCAAAAACTCTGCTTTACGAATTTGCCTCGCTCTTCCATTCGCTAAATTAATTATTAATAATTTTCCGTACGGCAGGTAAATAAATAAAAAAAAAATCGTTGCTCATA
The DNA here is from genome assembly GCA_917880885.1 of Limnephilus marmoratus. NCBI lineage: Eukaryota > Metazoa > Arthropoda > Insecta > Trichoptera > Limnephilidae > Limnephilus > Limnephilus marmoratus. Next base: position 11,858,380 of record OU862908.1, read on the forward strand.
TTCTCGCTTCCGAACTCAAATCCCTAAACTGGAGTCATTTATTTATTAAAAATTGCAAGGGTGGTGAAAAGTGGGTGGGTTGCGAGCGGGGTGGTTGCGGAGTGGTAGCTAAAAGCCACGTGCATATTTGATGAACATCCGCCGAGGATTATGGCAGAGAGAAACCGTGATGCAGCGGCCCGGCTACCGCGACCGGAGATGGATGTGGCTGATGGCCCAGTGCGGGTTGGCTAGAAGCTGGAAGCGAACCCCGCACCGCCCCGTGCCGTACCGTAGTCCGTGGCCCGTGGACGTGCGCTGAGGCCGTGGTGCGGTATTCCCCTGCCACCGTGTGCTGTGCGGTTAAACCTCTTGTTTGCTGATTATTTTACATTTACTGACGACGCCGGAGGTATTAACCCTTTATGATGGTGATCCATAAATTGGCCACATTTTGAAGTGAAAACTTTTTTAGCATCGTTGTGATTTGAAACTCGATGAAACGAAAAAGCGACACTAAAAAGACATACATATGTAGGATTTAGCCTGCGAGAGAGTGAGTTAGACTAATCTGTCTCCTCTTTGTGCGGTGCTTCGTAACCTCCCAAATTTTGTCCAATTTAGTTTTTTGAAGGTTTCACTTCTACCGCGTGTTAATTGCACACAATTTTTGAAGTGAAACTTATTTAGCACTGTTGTGATTTGAAACTCAATGAAACGAAAAATAGAGACTAACACATACATGTATAGAATTTAGCCTGCGAGAGGATGAGATAGTATAATCGGTCTCCTTGTGCGGTGCTTCATAGCCTATGAGTCTTCTCTTTGTGCGGTGCTTTGTAACCGCCCCACTCTCGTCTACTTTAGTTTTCTGAAGGTTTCACTTCTACCGCGTGTGAATTGCACACACGATTTTTTAAATTGTGTTTTTAATATAACTTCCCCCTCATCTTTTGTACATGCGTGTATATTCGAAGTGTGATTATTAAATAACGAGACTGACGCTGTAAAACGTTATATTTCGATTTCTTACATATTTACTTATTATCATCTCCAATATACACCCCTCGTCTACCCCCACAACGCTCCATTCGAATCTTCCATGGTTTGAAACAGCTCCTTCAGGTAGGGTTGCCATATTTTAAATTTGGCAACCAGGACAAGACGGGTGAAAACCCCGGATTTTAGAGCCCAGAACCCGGACATGTCAACAGGTTTTTTTTAAACATAGTCAGTGTAATAAAATACAGTTGAAAATGTCATAAATCACCTTTTTATTTATTTTCAAATTAAATTAAGTCATCTTTTATCATCATTATAAATGTACCTAACAAAACAGAATCTTGTTGCAGTTTGTTACAAATTGTTTTAATAATCAGTTAGAATTTTTTTATTCTTAAAATAAAACACAAATTATTAATGTACTCTGTTATGAAAACAAAACCTTATTAAAATATTAAGCCTAACAAAATTCAATTAAATTTTAAAACATAAATCTTAAAAGTACTGAGACCATTTTAGTATTCAGTCTTACAATTTTTTTTAGGTAACTCTTTTACTCAACAATAATTATATCTTTAAATTTTTATCAGCAGCCATTAAAACAAAATATCTCTTAATATAATATGAACTAAATTCAGACTTCTTAAATTTTAAGCATCAAAACTGAACCTTTTTAAAGTTTAGACTTACTGCAATGTAAGTTACATTATTAATTTTTTTAAGCATAAAATAACCAAAAACTATTCTCATTTATATTACCTTAAAGTTTTAATCAACAGCCATATTGTTAATTTCTTTTACGTAATAAAAACCATCATAACTTTAACTACAAAAATGAAAAGAAATTATTGCACTCAAAAGTACATTATTTGATAATCTAGCTATTAAAGATTTTTCCTCAGCCTATCGCCTTTTTTACTTTTCAGTTTTTTTTGTATTTATCACTCTTTCCGATAGTTTTTAGAATATCGTCCCTTTTTAAAAGGATTGTGTAAAAATCAATGCAGCTGTATTTGAATTTAACTTTAATTAAAGATAAATGAAACAATTTTACTTTGTCTGAACCACTTTTATATTTGTTTAAAGCCGCCCGGTTTCAGAACGACCGTTCCTTCCTCAGAGCAAACGTATACGTTTGACTTTAATTTTTTTTTTAAACCCGGACATCAAATGAAACCCCGCCCGGACGCTCCCCGGACGCCCTCTAAACTAGGACAAATCCGGGAAACCCGGACGGATGGCAACCCTACCTTCAGGACGCGCGGCGCTTTTCCATTCACAGTTTAAACGGACTTAACCCATCTGCTTGTTTAGGAATAAATACATCCCAAAACACGTATTCGCGTTTTACTTTTATAAGACCAAAAACGTCCCAGAACGACCTTACATTTTAAAAGCTATATATCTCTCTTCCTCTCATGCAAAAATATGTATTTTTATTTTAACCAGAAAGAGAATGAAAGAGAAAGAAATAATGCTTCTTATTGTCTTTGAAATATGAAAGCTATCTTGAATAGATATTTTAAAATCTCGATCCAAAGTGACGGTTTCAGAGTTCACGCGCGAAACCGAGGCTTCCGGATTGTGAGGTGCGAATATATTGAACCAAGCAGACGGGTTAAATCTTGTTTCTTTTTTTCACCTTAGGAAACAGATAGAAGTCACGCGGGGCAAGATCCGGCGAATAAAGCAGTATAAAGTGTCAATACAAACATTTTTGCGAGCTTTTTGTTATTCAAACGTGAGCATTTTAAGCACCATTTTGGCACACACTTTTTGCATGTTAAAATTGTTATATAAAATTTAATGTAAGTATTCTTTGTAAATTCTTACAGTTTCAGCAATCGCATGAATACACTACGCCGAAGGTTAGATAGAACCAGATTAGCCATTATTTCGATATTGTCATCCGTTTTTAACATGGACGGGCGACCCCAGCGTTAATCATCTTCAACGTTTGTCTTTTCGGCCATCTTGGAATCGCTCAAACCACTCAAAAACACGTACATGCGATATAGGTAATTCTTTCATTAAATTTTCAACAAGTTTCAGTAGCGGTTTTTTCAGTTTCATGGTAAATTTCACAATAATTCGTTGCTCTATTGTTACAACATTTTTCCGGCGAAAAAAAATCGGAGTGTGCAATTTCCTTACAAAACTAAAGTGGACAATAGTGGGGAGGCTACGAAGCACCGCACAAAGAGGATACCGATTATACCATCTCATTTTTTCGCAGACTCAATCGTATAGATTTTTTTTTTTAAAGAAATACAAACATTCCCGGGTCACGAATAACCCAACAATGTTTGAAAATCTCCTACTACCACCACAGAAGGCCGAAAATGTTGCTTGTGTTGTGATGGAGGACTTAGCCAGCCGAGGAATCGAACACGCGACGCTCGGGTGGGAACCAAGCGCTATGCCCACTCAACCACTGACCGGTCGTATGTGTATGTCTCTTTTTAGTGTCGCTGTTTTTCGTTTCATCGAGTTTCAAACCACAACGGTGCGAAAGAAGTTTTCAATTCAAAAAAATTGTGCGCAGTTCTAACTAAATTAGACACGGGTGAGGAGGCTACGAAGCACCGCACAAAGATGAGACCGATTATTCTATCTCATTCTCTCGCAGTCTAAATCCTATAAATGAATGTGTTAGTCTCTTTTCAGTGTCGCTTTTTTATTTCATAGAGTTTCAAATCACAACGGTGCTAAAGAAGTTGTCACTTCGAAAACTACTCTTATGCGAACGAAGGCTACAGCTATACGGATTTGTTTACAAAAGCGAGAGGTACTGCATTAGAAAGAGAAGGCTTCACCCTAAACAGCTGTCGGTCGCTGGCGTCTGCCGCATGCAAACTTCTTCTATATTCTGCAGCAGCATCAGTCTCGTTATTTAATAGCCATACTTCGTATGTTATTAGATCGATAGAAACACCAATTTATTACACTACTTATTTATGTACTTCGCCTGGGTTTCGTTTTCAAAGTATGTAACAACCAATATCTAAATTCTTTTTCTTGGAATGGATATTTAAAAGCCTTCTGCCCCACTTTTATAACTTAACATAACATACGTTTATGATTCGTAAATAGAGCGGAAAATAAATTACCTGATACCATCCAGCTGCAATTTCGTTTGAGACAGTATTAGGCATTTGCAATTAAAGTACGTATTGGCTAATCACTTATAATATTTATTTCCTTCACAGATATTGGCAACGAGCAGATACTTGATAAAAATCTATTTATTGACTGAGATTCCCGCGTTTCCGGATGATGGGCGGAAAACGGAAGCTGTTGGCTAATCGTTGTCGATTATTTTTCCGGCTTTTCCGGAACTCTCAGGATCGGAGGCTGTTTCTCGAAACACTTGATACTTAGTACCAACAAAACGACGATTACTCCCATAAAGGTGGAAATGCAATTATTGTAAATGCCAATTTAATCTCCGCCGATAAGTAATAAACCAAAGAAATAGAAAGTTTATTTCTGAAAACCTGGGAGACCCAAAAAACACGTCATTTAAAACAAAAGTTTTTGGAACTTGATTTTATTTAATTAAACTTAATTTCACACCCTTGAATATTATGAAAACTTTCGTATTAAAATTCAATTTGCAACCACAAAACTTTATTGGATGAAAATTTAAATCATAAACACGAACATTTATCGATTCACAAATATCAGGCTCTTTAATTGGGACCGATTTATTTTACAAATTAATATTTTTACAAATCAAAAAAGTGAGACGAAATTTCGAGATTATTATAGCCAAACGATACATTTCATACCAGCACTAAATTATACTACACTTCAGGAGCTGAACTAAATATGTTTTACAAATAATACGAAAAATAAGTTTGCCTTTCGGACTGATAAAATTATTTTCCTGGTAGCAATCTGAAAAGGTTTACCTGAATCTGTAATGCCTAAGTCTTTCTTCGGGGAAATTATCGAAGCTATTAACACGGGCGTAATTTTAAAATCATGAAAAAATATTTCAAGCAGTAAATATTTAATACCCAGATTGTTATCGCAAAAATGAAGAAGTCTTCGTAAATATCTGATGGCACCGTGGAACGGTACTGAATAATTAAAAACCATTAAACCGTATTTCGATACACAAGGCAGAGTTTGGAATTATCACCAAAAAACGCCCGGGGTTATTATTTTAATTTGGCAAATCGCAAACCGAGAAAAGCGTTTCCCCATTTCTGAAAAGTATTATTATTGAATTATATTTTAGCGATTTTCTAACAGCTGAGAGGCTCCTCACTCATCTCTATCTGTGAAGGGGATGGAGGAAATTGTAATTACCCCTAAGCGAAATCCTTATAAGGGTCGGTCGTTTTCTTAGATGCTTTTACTAAATATGCCTCCTAATAGGATAAGGTTCAGCGGAGAGTAGATCAACTTATAAACTTGAATGATTAATGCCTAAGCCAACAATCATTTATAATGCATAAACCTAAGGGAGTATCTACCTGTATGCTACATCCCTTTAAAAGCATCTTCTAAAAATCACATATCGAAACAGTAACTTAGGTTGAATTTTACGCTAATCACAAGGGAAAAAAGTTCATTGCCACGTTCATGCACGTCCGGGAAGTGAACTTTGTAAACTTTTGCTAACCGGACGACTATTCTAAATAATTGATACAGCTATCAAGACAATCTGCAAACTCGTTGAGATCAATTTGATAACAGTCATTAATCAGTCAATTTGGGAGGCGGGAATGGGTACCGCCGCCCCGGGAACCTTTATTGGATAACCAACACCTCTGCCATAGGTCACCCCAAGTGGTTCGCTACGTTTGGTGATTTAGCAGGGGTGCCCGGGTTCATGGGGTGAGGTTTGTCTAGGTCTTGGAGGCGGATGACTAAGACACACTGAACCCCAGATTCCTACCCACCCCTTAAACCCTTTTCCTTCCCAGAACTCTCCTCTCCTTCCTTTCCTTAAAAAAACCCTCCACACAGCATCCCCAAAGATGGCATAGGCCCTGAGGGAAATTGTTTTCCTCAGGGCCTCCTGTGTGGAGCTCATGTAAAAAAAAAAAAAAATATATAAATAATAATAAATAAATAAATAAAGGTCTTTATTCCAGAATGTGGGGAGGTCGGTGCAATCCCACACATCCTATATAGTTTGTAAGTACATACATAAAACACATAGATATTTATAAAATATGGTAATAAGAAGAAAATAAAATAAAAAATATAAGTAAAAAAATAAATAAAAAATCAGTCTGGGGTTATGGGAGCCAGTGTTTTCCTCCAATGTTCTTCCAAGCTCGATCCTGAAGTCAAACGGGATTCTATTATGAGAATGTTTCTGGAGTGGTTTATCCTTCCCCTCAGTCTTGCAATCCTGGTTCTTAATAGAGCTTTAAATCCTGGAACTCGCCCTTCTGTAAACATTGAGGAGGCACTGCAGTGCCTGGGGAGTCCAAAAATCAGACGGTAAGCATTGTTATATTGCACCCGAAGCCTTTCCATGGTTCTTTTTTTGAAGGTTGCCCAAAGCTCGCATGTGTACAGAGTGGTGCAGAAGGCTAGAAATAGCGTCATTTTTACCCGTGGACTGCATAACCGAAATCTTCTACTGAGCATGTTGCATTTTATGCTCAGTACGCGCCTCTGCCTGTCAATATCTTCATCATCTGTTAATTTATTGTTGATGATATGTCCTAGATATTCAGTAGATTCTACTGTTTTTAGGAGTTCGCCGTTCAAAAAGGCGGGGGGGATATTTTTTGGGCCTTCCCCGTGTTTTATGACCAACAGTTCTGTTTTTTCGCATTATAGATCATGTTGGTTTCGTGTGCGAATTCTTCACAGATCTTCAGGAGGATTCGTAATCCCCTTATTGACGGTGCCATCAGAACCATATCGTCTGCATAGCTCATGTTGTTGATACATTGACCTCCGATGTGGCAGCCCACTCCAGCATTGTTTAGTCTGTGGGTTAGTTCATCCATGTACCTATATGTTAAACAATACTGGAAACATACATCCTCCCTGTCTGACCCCGATTTTCAGGAAATAAGGTACTGAAAACCCATCTTTCCACTTTACAAGATTTTCCTGTTGACGGTGCCAAGTTTCGAGGATTTTACCACTTTCCAATGTATAATTAATAGAAATAAATATTTTCATTATAATCAGCAAAGTGCAAAACTTTAGCAGGCTTAAAGAATTTTATTACAATTTCATTGATAAATATAGTAAATAGCAATGATCCCAGGTGAGATCCTTGAGGGCCTCATTTTCTAATACAGTTTATCAAACTAGGTGAAATTAAATAAGAGGTAAATTAGCCGAAAAATTGAAATATCTTACAAAATAATCACAAAGTTTATAGGGTAAATTTGCAATGATGATAGCCTACCTTCGAGAGGAGAGGTATCGAAACGAAAAGACTAAAGTGAGCCACGCCACCAGTGTAGGTTTATTAATTTATTTTTGATGTTTTCACGGATTTTATCAAACAATAATTTAAAAAAAAATTGTTCACTGACAATATTATAATCTTTGAGCTTGCTAGATTGTGTGGAATATTAAGCCGCCGGCGATGAGATTTAGGTCCAATCCAAGATAATATTCATAAAAAAAAAACACGAAACATTAACAGACGATTCCAGAAAACGATTTTAAGCGTAAAATGTTTCGGAAAATCATTTGTGAGAATCTAACGATGCTCCGAAACCATGTTCTTTTTGTTTCAATCAAACATTGTTGTAATTAGCGTAACTTTTTGTTAGTCTGCCTCAGACTTATTGCCAGAAGGCATTACCGGGTAGTAATTACATGTACCAGGTAGCTAGAGCTAGAACCCACGGCCGACGGACAAGACGCATCATTAATATTTGGCTGCTGGCGTGATACCGAGTACGAAAACCCGACAAACATCAAACGCAGCAAAGCGGTGGAAAGCACTTTGCTAAAGATTACTTTCATCTTACGTGTAAATGATTAGACGAGTTAGAGTTTTAAGGCCGTTATTTCACGCAGTGAGCTTAGTGCTGCCTACTCAGCCGATGCTACAAATAACTTTTGGCCATCTGCGGGTGGAGGGGGTGGCCGAGGGTTTGAATCCACCCCCGGGCTCAGGGAGATTTCCACGAAATATTAAATAAATTATGTGTTATTTACGGTGGTACTCGGAATCTATTGAATTTATTGGAAATTTAAAGAATTCGGGATTTAATAAATATGATTTTCTAAAACCCTGATTTAGGTCTGTCGTATTTATGACATAAAATGCCGTTTAACCCATGAACATACAATGTTTTTACGTGTTGTTCTACGTCTCGTTCGTTTTTGCTAACAAAAATTGTGGGGTGTATGGAGAACACTTAAATCCTTGTAATTGATATTGTCAAATAGATCACCAAAAATTTTTGTCATGGGAATAAAGTTATGCCAATTAACGGATATAGAAAAAGAAACAGCTTAAAATAGTGTCTGGAAGGTGGACAAAGGACGCAAGAGTAGACCCAAGCAGACATAGGCAGTCCTAGAAAGGCCCAGGACTTAAAAACTCCCATGCAGATCAAAGCAGACTCAGGCAGACCTAAACAGCCAGGAAGCAGGCAAAACAAGTGCGACCGAGGGCCATAGCCTAAGCTACCAGCAGAAGAACAAAGCTAAAGCGGAAGAAAAACAAACCAAGACAAGAGGCGAGGTATCGGTTTAAATTGATAAACGAAGTTAATTAATTATTCCACCGCTCACCTTTCTAGCGAGATAGATTCGCAATCCGAGATATAAAGCGGAGTCTGTCTCCGAGCGGTTTTTATTAATTAATAATATCAGTTAACTCAGGATGTCTCTACGTTTTATCGGGAAACTTACTTGAAATAAATGGAGGTGAGTCTAATTTAGCGGGTAATGCCTAAAGAGGTTATTTCATTGATGGTTCGGGACCGTGCTTTTCCAGGCAGAAAATTTAAATGAATACTTGAGGTGGAGTAATTCGGCGATATTTTCACATCAATTTATCAAATCACTTATGGAAAGGCAAGAGTAACACTTTTGGCGGGAACGAATAATTTTTTTAAACAATTCGATGGTGGAAAGGCAGAAAGACTAACAAACCATACAGCTGGAAAAAATGGCTTAAGGCTTGTTAGTCATTCTGCCTTTCCAGCGTTGATGTACACTTGGATTCACTTTTAGTCCAGTCATTAGGCAGTTCGTTGAAATAAATTCTGGTGTAGTTGTGATTTTTTCCTCATTTATATGTTTTGGAGAGTGGATTACGAATCCGAGTTTTGCCAACAAATAAAATGGTTGGAATTTTAGTTTAAGCCAAAAAACGTGAAAAAAACGCTTTTCCGGTTTTTTAATATACGAGTAACTCAATAAATATCAAAAATATGTTCTCAACAAAAAAAGAGTAAAAATACTAAAATAATTCATGGAAATGCCATGGAAATAATATACAATGTTACTGCCCCGTCATCGAAAAAACACAAAACATAAAATATCTCGGAGTAATAATTGACGAAAATCTTAGATGGGACCTACACATCAAAGGTATTACCGAAAAACTGACAAGCCTTATATATTTCTTTAAAAATCTAAGAAACGTGTTCAATAAAAAGGATATGAAAAAGGTCTACTAGCGTTATGTCATTCTCGAATTGAATATGGAATCATAGGATGTGGATCTGCTACACATACGTACCTACACAGCCTGAATACGATTCAAAAAGGAATCATAAAGACCACATTGAAAGTACCAATTAGAACGCCTTCAATTGAAATTTTCAATAACTTTGACGTACCAAATGTACAGCAAATATATGCCAAAAATATATTATTGAAGCTCTTCAAAAATAATGAATCCTCTACTAGACCGTGTATGCATAGCACTAGATCGAATAAAAATTATATAAAAAATATTCCAAGTTATAAAACCACATTTGGACAAAGAAACTGTACATACTTTGCAATAAAACTCCATAACATCCTTCCCCAAGACATAAAACTAATAAAAAATCCAATTGAATACAAATCAAGAATAAAAATATGGCTTAAAGAGGTCAACGAGAGAACACTAGCGAAGACACTAAAAACGACATAGAAGACAAATGAACTATATTTAAATAACTTTAGTCCGCCTCGGCACAGGACCCCCTAGTGAGGAGGACTAAGAAATACAATATTTTATACTTAATTTCACATTACTTTTTGTATGTAAATTTTTTTTATATAGTCGCTATAATAAAAAAATAATTTTTTTTTTTTTTGCATAAAATGCTTAGGAGTTTTTCGCAACGCTTAATAGGTTTAGGCCATAGACATCCAAATTCAATAGACCAGAAATAACAGGTGAGGGGAAAAATCAACTATGGCGGTACGAAGAGGGGAAGATGACTGTGATTGGTTGAAAAATTAATCTGACAGTATATAGGCATCTCGCATTATAATATCGCCATTTAGTTCTTAAAAATAACATCTGCTTTTTAATGAATAGACCTTTTTATGTGGGAGCGCGAATTGCTCGCTACGTTATTAACATATTTGCGAAGTCTGAATAAGCAAAGTAAAGTTCGCATCTTTTCACAGACAACTATTTGGTTGCCGTATTTAGTTAAGACACTTTTACAAATGTTCCATAATTTACTTACCCCTGTAACCAGCGAGGAGCACATTCGAGAACCGCCCACATTCGTGATGGTCGACAGATTTTAGGGTTATCACAACCGCTCTGTTGCTATATAATTACATAGTATAAAATGAAGTCACTCAAAATGTATGTGCGCATTGATCTTTTAAAATACGCAACGGATTTTCATGCGGTTTTCACCAATAGATAGAGTGATTCAAGAGAAAGGTTTATGTGTATATTACATGCTTATTATAGTAGAGAAAAGCCGAGAAATTCAAATATTCAATTCAGGCAGCGGGCAGCAGGCAAGCGGGTGGTGAGGATTTTATAAAGGTTGGGTAATGGCGTTGTGTTTCGTTAGCCACAGCAACGTGTGGCCGGGTCTGCTAGTTAATAAAAATAATATAATTATCTCTTTTAATTAAAATTATTTTACCTAAATTATTTCACACGTTATTTAATTACAATAATACGTAGCACGTAGCAGTTACATTATTATTTGCTCCTTTTTGTAGATACTCTTAGTATCGCCCCAACTGCTTGAAATGGCTTTAGGCGTGTTTAGTGACCAGATTTACATAGATAAGTACTTCTCACCACCACATCGACGCATTGTGTATAGGCAACAACTTCCCCCCTCCCCCCTAAACCTCCCGACTTATCTGGGTTCTGCAAATCGGATCGTGCGTAGCCAGGAGTGGGGTATTAATTGGAATATTTTGACGACGAAGGTGCTTTTTATTTATTTTTTGGGTATAATATTTTTTGTTTAGCTACATTTAAGCATATATCAGCAGAAACTTAGTAAAACTGTATTATATACCTACACCGACACAGTAACAGTATTCTCAGACTATGCATAATATTGTTTAAAGAAATAATATTTATATAATATATATAACTTCCATTAAATTATTTCTTACATTGTCTATGGACAATGGAAGAAGTGAAAAGAAAAAGACAAAAAGGGTTAAGGATAACATTATATTTGTGAGAACAGCATTCAATAAACAACTTACAGAGGTTTAAATAACGTACAAAAATAACAGCACAGCTTAAGAGAAAACAACATAACATGTACAGGAGTTATATTATCGATGCTAAAAACAGTACAATAATAACAGCTGAATATATTAAAAAGATGAGCCAACATAGTAAGAAGGTATTAATCTGTTGACTGTGATGATGGCCGTGAGCACTCATTCTCGTTCCAGCACTCAGCAATACCGTAAATACGAAACAACGCGCTTACCTAACACGTGGTCCGCTGAGACGTGACAGTGTGATCCAAAGATAATATAATCGGTGGCGACGTGCGTTAGAAAAATATTTTATTTTAAATTTTGATTGATAAAAAATATCATCGGACAGCAAAATGTCACATACATTTTTCATTCCAAACATGCTCACTGTATCTACATTTTACTTCTAAACATACCACGATGGAGTACATAATTAAGAAAGCAAAATATACAATAACGCCTAATAAAAAAAAACCATACTTTATTCCACGTTTATGAGTTGCGTAAAATTCAAAACTCGTTTAGTAATAAGGCCCTTAAAGTGTGATAAATTTAAAAATTATTGGTTTATTATCCTTTATTAATACCACGGATTTCCAGCAAGAAATAACACATGAAAAGATAGACGTTCCAAATGATACGATTAGATATTTTAGCAGAGCGCAAAAGGCGAAGGCACACCCCTGATTCTTTTGCAAATGGTTGTGTGTTTTACGTCGCAGCTGTGTGTGAACACGCCCTCTGAGCGTTAACACGTGTTCACACACACAACTGTAATATGCGTGGGATGGCGTATTTCGGCATATCGCTCGCCGTACATTCCCAATCGGAATATATGGCGAGCGATATGCTGAAATACGCCATCCCACGCATATTACGGCTGTGTGTAAACACGTTCATGAGAGTATATGTTACAAAACTGATAATATAATAATATAATTCGAATAAGCTTAAAATAAAGTAAAATAATGCTTCCCTATGGAATGTAATACGACAATTTGGTTTATTCTCCTTTTCACTTCTATTTTTACACGTTTTCATAGCACAAGCTACCATTTTTGCCTTGTTATTTCGTAAAATGTACTATGTGACTTCGGCGCTGGTCAGAACAAGAATGATGACGTCACGTTTTTAGATTCAAGGGAGGCGGCTCTCGTAAGCCCAGGCGGTTCCATGGAACCGTTATGGGGAGGGGGAAATAATACGCTTTTATTACTTAGGGCAGGTCCATATATTCCTACGTCCGTGGTTTAGGCACAATTGCAAAATAAAGTTTGATGAATGTTTGGCTTAGCTGTAATACAAAATGGCAAATCTTTGGCACAAAAATGGCAATTCCTTGCAAACGTTCGGGTAGTTTTGAATTTTTGATGAAACGTTCGAGTTTCCGCAGTGATGTTAAAATCAGGTATTAAAATCTACCTTGGGAACTCCCGCTCCCGGCGTTACTCGGTAAAAATAGCAACATTTTGGCACTTTTTTCCCTTTTGCAGAATATTTCTGCTTATAAGTAGCTGGACGTAAGTTTCTTTTGTGTTTTCTTTGCCTGTTCATTGAAGATTGGATATTGATTTAAAAAAAATAAATATAAATATATATTTTATTTTTGGATTTCGTAGGATTCAATCCTTGGTCAGCTAAATATCTGGCCGCTGAGGTCCGTCAAGCGCTTTATACCACTACACCAAATGAGAGTTGGGTTGGACTGTGGATTTATCGTATCATATTGGAAATAAATAAATGAATATCCGTGAAATAAATAAATATTTTATTGCTATCTCATTCTCACGCAGGCTAAATCCTATAGATGTGTGTGTTTGTCTCTTATTATATCGCTCTCTTCCGTTTCATAGAATTTCAAATCACAACGATGCTAAAGAAGTTTTTACTTCAAAAATAAAAGTCGGTCGAAAAATCAATCGCCCCTTTTTGAAAGATGAATAAATTGGCTATAATTTGAGCACAAGATGAGTGTGAGTGTATACAGGTATGACTATTCCCGAGATACATCTCGATGGTACTGCATTACGTAATTAATGGGAACAGTAGATCAAAGGACGTCGGAGAAGTTGCTGCTTACTTCAGCACAGGGCCTGCGGGTTTATACGAGCGCTCAAGGGCCGAGACACGGTGGAGGTAGAAGTACAGGTACGAATAAAGCAGAGAACAATTTATTTTTTAAGAAGAAAACCAACTCACATTTAAATATGATTAACCTTTTTTGTCGGCGCTGTGAAGAATACAAAGGATTACTCCAAACATTTTTATAAAATGAGGTTTCTTATTATCAATTAGATTTTGACCAAAAAGATTTAATTTATTTATATATTTCTCGAGAACAAAGCAGTGGCGGAGTCAACATGACCACAGAAAATTTCATTCTTCAAGAACCCACTCTATAAATTAATTCGTCGATTATCCAAAAAAAAATACGTATTGATTATTATTATTGAGTGATGGCATTGTTTTCTTAAATTTTTAACACACTTTTATAAAATAACTAGCTGGTACCCGGCATGCGTTGCTATGCCATTTAATAAAGTAATTGTTTCTCCCTGCGTGTTCTTTCCCATCCATCCCGTCCCCCTTCCGCCTCCGCTCCCTATCCCGCGTCCCCTTTCCCTCTCGCTTTCCCACTCCACCTCCTCCACCTTCCCTCTCCCCACTCCACTCCCCCCTTCCCCTCCCGAGTTCCCCTCCCCACTACCTTAGGTCCCCTCCCCCCTCCCCCTATTCACAGTCCATACATTCATTCCCGGTACATTCAGTTTTCAAACAGCTCGCGTGCCACCTATTCCTTTTTTTTTATACAAATTTCATAATGCCAGAGCTTCCAGTAGTTTTATACAAATCTTGTCCTGACAATAACGAACACACGAAAAAAAGAATTATCCAATTTGGTGCAGTCGTTTGGAAGTTATGCGCGTACATACATTTCGGCGATTCATTTTTATTTATATATATAGAAGATAGATAGATAGATATTATCTGTATTTATCTCATATTATGTTCATCATTCATTACAGTAACCCGTCATCCCATTTTCAGACGAACTCCTGTTTTACAGGGACATTTGAGGGTTTAGCTTCGTGCATCATAAGTGTAGCTTCGTTTATTAAAAAAAATTAGAGTCCTTCTGAGAGCCCTGAAGGAGTAACCATCTGTTACTTATACCAGGGCGGGAAAGCGGTTGGATTACCTCAAATGATTCATATCAAAATATACTTCTATTACTAACCGACACACGTGCTCAAATAATATTAAATTTGGTAGGCCGGTATGGGTATAGACCAACGCCCCGGGAACCATTCATTGGATAACTAACAACCCTGTCATAGGTCGTCCCAAGTGGTTTGCTACGTTTGGTGACTAAGCAGGTATGCCCGGGTTCATGAGGTGATGTTTGTCTAGGTCTTGGCGACGGATGCCTTTGCCCAAAGTATTGTTGATAAAAATGTTTGTTTTTGCAATTAATAAATATTATTGAACACTTTAGAAAAGTACAAAAATAGTTACGACAATAATGATATGGAATAAAACATTGTTTTAGTCCTAACCAATTTGAATTTCATAGTGATGATGAAAAACTGCAAACAACGCTAACATCGCACTTCTGGTTTTCTGTATTCTGTGTATAAACTATTAAATCAATACGGCAATAGGTTCAGCAATAGTTCACAGTTCAGAAATTTTCTAATTTACGCTACAATGCTGATAATTATTCTGATATTTGTTGAGAATGAAAAAAATCACGTTATATGCGAATTTAATTCGTATCAATTTCTTCATTTCGCTAGTTTTACTCTATTTTCATATAACTCGATAGTTGGGAATCATAGATTATAAAATTAACCATACCCAGTATTTTAGTTTTATTTGCATGTCTTTGTTCACAAGGTACAGAAAAATTAACTGATCTTTTGTAATCTGGAACTGAAAATATTAACGAATTCTTTAGAATCTGGAGTTTGATTTTACTTTCAATGATGGTAGTGTAAAGACCCCATTGGAATGCTTGGAGTAAGCATATCAGACCGGCTAAGTATCGGAGATCCATAGAAGCCCGAGTAAATCTGGCTTCTAAGAAACTGGGCGTCTTTTATAGTTATAGGACTAGCAGATTCTTCATTAGTTACGAGCTGCTAACCCTACACAAATAATTGAATTTGGAAGCCACCTTTGGGCCGGTGTTCCACAATACTTTATGAACCTACTTTATGTGCAAAGGAGGGCGATCCGTCTGATTGACAATCTATTGTTAACAGACCGATTGCCATCTCCAATGCACAAGCGCAATGTGGGCGTGCTGAGTTTGTTCTACGGATATTTTGATGATGCCTGCTCTAATGTGCTAGCAGCGTTCATCCCCAGTGCATGTGCATAAAAATCGACGAGCACGAGCACTTCGTCATTTTTTCGCCTCATTGTTGTGTAAGTCGGTTAGTGTAACGAACGAGCTACCGGCATTTGTTTTATCTCCTTCATCCAATCCAGGCCTCTTCAAGATCCGCATTTATAAATCCATTTCTACAGTCTCTCCCTTAACCGGCCTCACAACATTGCACAACCGGGTTCGACATAGTTCCGCTTTCTTTAGACATATATAGCTCCATTATTTGGGCCCCTTCTGAACAAAACCATTTCCTAGAAAAAAAAAAAGTGTAAAAAAGATTTATGCGTTACATGTATATGAGGGAATATACATACTACCCATTCCTGTATCCATCATTGTTCTTAACAGGAATGCTCGATTTTAACACCCTAGAAGCCCAGCGAAAAATTTTTTTTAGCAAACATTTTTTTAAATTAACCTCCGGTACCATACTAAATCCGCCAATATTGAAAGAGATCAACTTATATGTCTCTAACGCGTATACTCGTGGGAGATCCCACGCACTTCTTTATGCTCCTAAAGCGAGAACTTCTGCTTATCAGAATGCACCATTAATCAGGGCGACTCAATTGCTTAAGCCCCGTATTCATGGTAAAAATTAGTTTAGCAACAAAGTTGAATCAACGTGTTGCGGGGTTGCTGTCAACATGTTGCTGGCAATACTGCGTGTTGCGGAGTTGATAACGGCATGTTGACAAGCTCTTGCCCGACGAGCGTAAACATCAGTTTAGCAACAAATGTTGACGTGTGTGAACGTGTTTGCAACAGTTTATAAACATGGCAGTAGTGTGGAGCAATGATAAAATAATGCAATTAATAGTATTGTTTCAATCTAAACCATTATTATGGGATTCTTCTATAAAAGAATACAAAGATTGAAACCATCCATCTGTCATTCTGAGGTCACTATCAAATTTTCTCTTTGCAGAAGATAGTTTCGAATCCACCATCTTTTTCTCTTTTTTTAATTGAAATCCTATTCATCAGATACAGAGAACACAACAACACTACTTCCTCGGGCAACATTTTAACGCAGACTGGTGTGTGGACAACCTGTATTTATTTCAACAAAGTTTCCAGCAACATTCTCTCGGCTCATCAACAATGTTGATTAAATGTTGCTAAACTAATGTTTACCATGAATACGGGGCTTTAACGACTGTGTATTGAGCATCGACGTCTTCAATGTCACCTACAGAAAATTCAGTAACTATCTTAAAAAAAAATTGTAATCTTCTCCATAATTTTTTAGTGTATAACTGTTTTATGGAGAACCTGAATAAAATAAATAAATAAATAAAATAAATAAATAAAAAATAAAAGTATGTTCCCATTTTTATGTGAAGAACCTCGTTATGGAGAAACTGTTGTACTCAGTTGATCGTAAATTATGGTAGACCGGTAAAAGTCCCAATGTGCATTCAGGTGATTTGTGAAGATTTTTCGTTGGGTTAGTAAGTGATTAGGAAAATAATGGAATATGGAAGAAGGTTCTTCAAAATAAAGAAGGAATTGTAAATGCGGGATAATCGCAACCTCAATTATGATCTAGTATTTATTTATTCTCCCGTCTAGTCAGCATATTATAAAGAAAGAAATATAACATAACTTAACATAATGCTCAATCACAGTTATGAGGGTTGGATCTCTAACAAGCAGCAAAATAGTGCATGCATGCTGATATTTAAATTTTCGATAGGTCATCCCTGTCAGGGGTGCCAGGACTTTAACCCGGAACCTTTTTTGAAATCACTGCTTCGTCAACTGATTTAATCCACCCAACCAAATGACTTCTACCGAATGTAATATATAATAAGTTTTGGGAGGATTTTTTTGCGTTGCGTAGTTTTTTGTGAATAATCATCTCAAGGATTGCAATTAGTCTGAAAGAGGCTGAAAGAAACCTAAAAGTAATTTATTATCCAAATATTATTTATCTTACATTCTACCACTAAAATATGGGTTTTTTTTCTTTCTCAGTAATTTTAGTTAGAAAAAAGCAAGATGAGCCATTTTTAAATCTTGCTTGCATTAATTTTTGTTCATATGAAGCGCATACCTACTTTGTGATGTGACATTATTACTTTAAAATAAAACAATAACTTTGTTAACACCAACAAAGTTATTGTTTTATTTTATATAAAATTTTTTTTAATATTTCAAAAATTCTATGTTGTACTTCGGATTAAAAAAAATTGATATCGCATTTCACCACCTTTCAAAAACAGTTTTATTTTTATTTTTCGGATGCATTCAAAATTATTTTATTTACTTGGATTTTATTGCATAGAGGAAATAATTAGACCTTCAGATAAAATAGGCCCGAGAGCTGAGGGGTTAAGGGCCCGCAACCCGGATTTGTACCGATTTATTACATATTTCCCTTAAACACGGTAAGTTTTAAAGCTCTTAAAAATATATGTTATTCTTGAAGATAAAATCTAGACTTTGCCCGCGCCGAAACGCAAATTATATAACATTATCTCGAAAAAAAAAATCTCAAAGTATGCTCCAAAAATTATTATTAACACATTTGTTTCAGTTATTTTATAAGTTATATATATGAAAAAATTCAAGTTTTTTCTTTAAATGCTGTTTAAGATAATACCCGCGATATTTTTGCTCTATTTTAAACGAGTCGTGTTTTATTAAACATTTTCGCATCGATTTTGTCGCTGTAAATGTTAGCGCTCTCCTCTAATATTCGTAATTTCGTATCTCTCCATCTTCTTCTTTTCGGGCCCGGTTGCAGAGCCTTAAAGCAAAATTTTGATAATTCTTGACGAAATTTTGAACACTTCAAAATAAGAGGAAATTTACTGTCTATATCTGATTACGAAGCCTACGGATTTTTACGGATGTAAAATAATATTTTTTATTAATAACATTCATTATTAAGAATTTAATAACATTCACAGTTACGACCATATTAAATTTTACTCATCAATATCTTATTACTTATTACCCTGTTTCTTTTAACAATGGAAAACGCTTCACAAAACCGCTAACAAAAAGCAGATTTTCTTTGCAATGTAAACACCGGGCGATCAGACCTGATAACACTTTTCAATTATTCAGTTACTCCCGAGCGATAAGCTTTATGGCGTTTCATCATCGGCTAAATTGAGAATTGTTATTACGGTTTATCGGGGCAGGCTGGGAGGCAGATTTCCCCGGGTACACCTGGATACACCTGGATACAGGGTACAAGTTAATGGATCCGACAACCCTTGGTTAGGGCCAATTCTCAAACACCTTGTAGCGACCGGATCGTAAACAAATTATTATTAAGCTCGGTAATAGTGATAACTTTAGTCGTAAAAAACCAAATTGTTTGTCGATTTTTAAAATGTGGTCGATAGTAAGTAGAACAGATTAAGCGCGAGTCTAAACTAAAATATGGTAATATGTATCATTATATTATGGTACAATTCAAGATTCGTAGAAAATGCGTTTAACAAGGTTAATAGCTCGTATGGGTCTACTTAGAAAAAAACAACTCGTCGGGCCGCTAAAATTTCGAAGGCCTGACGTAGCTTGAAGTCCCGAAACAAATGATATTGACTCCACTAGTATTGCAGTTAATTCAAATCTCTCAACGTCACGAGTTTTTAGCCAATCATCGCTTCACCCCCTTTGATCAGCTAACCTTTTTTTTAATTTTTAAATCAAGCAAAAATACAAAATTAGAAAATAACAATTTACATGGTTGTAGTACCTATCTATTTCGTATGTCTAGACAGGGTGTTAAGGTACATACACGTTGACTTATTTTAACCAGTGATTCCTGACATTATTTGGAGAAAAAATGTGAATGAAATTTTGGTCTCCGGTGATTTTTTGAAGTTTTTTTTTCAATTAAAAACTTAAAAAAAGCAGTAAATATTGGGGATTAGCGGTAGGGTGAGGGGTAAGTTAGTTACTCGGCTGAGTGTCCAGTGACGACATGTAGAAGATTTTTTTGTTAGATTTTGAAAAAAAAGCGGCATCTAAAAAGTCATCGGAGATCAAAATTTCATTTACATTTTTTACTCCAAATAATGTAAAGTAAGTCAAGTATGATCCTTAACAACCTGTAAAAAATATAAATTTGTCTAACATAAGAAGGCTTCACCATCACCAATGTTAAATATTTACTATTATAACTAAGTAATGATAATAAAAAACACGAAAATAAAAATAAGTGTTGAGAGAAAATGTAGAGAAAGGTAAAGAAAATAATTATGAAGTTAATTATTACATGCTTACAAATAAAGTGTGACTATGCATAAAAGTTTACGTTCATGAAAAATCACGGGTTTGTCTGAATTCTTCACAAATCAGTTCAATTTTTAAATTACAAATAAAAGAATTTTCTGTTAGAAAATTATGAAATGTAAATTATCGCTTCACACAATTAGTACCAATTTAAAAAATTACACTTTAATTTACGAGTAAATCTAATTTTAGTTCACTTGAACAGATTCCACGCAGACAACGTAAATTTATATTTAAGATTTTGTCAAGCGTTAAATTATTATTTGTGGTGTTGTATTTGTAATGTAGGTGTTTCAAAATAATTTTCTGTATATCTTTTCTCCAATAAATCAATGAATACCTTATACATATTGAAGGTTTCAAATTGTGGAAGCGTGCTCCAGTGGACTCCTGTCTAACGAACAAAACAACAACATATCTAGAGTCTTGGCACTTAAAAACATTATAATGTAACTACAACATACGAAAGGGAAAATACACACTGTTTATTTTTTATCATTGAATACAATACATGACTCGATTTCCTTCGATTGTTTTATTTTCATGATTACATTCGAGGAGGCTTTAGCGAGGGTTGTTATAATTTCCCTGCTGAGCAAGGGAGTATTAACTTCCCTACATTATTACCTTTGGGATCGAAAAACCCTTCCCTCGGATGTTAAATCTTACCTGCCTTTACGTGCCCTCGCCATCCACTTACAATTGTCTGTTTGGTTCTACGTTTCCTTTCCACTGTCACATCGCGGACCAAATAAAGAACTTACTAACAAAGACTTGGCAAATAAGCTGGTGTCAAGTAGATTCCTATAGCGTCGATGACACCGGGCGAGTTTACAAGCTACTATCTACTAAGATAAGTTTTAAGATTTTCACGGCCAAAAGCATTTTCGTTATTTGTTTTTGGGGTGTTATGCCGTGTTGCGCTACCTCCTTCTTTAGCCAACGTTTCGGACACTGCAACGATGTCCGAAACGTTGGCTAAAGAAGGAGGTAGCGCAACACGGCATAACACCCCAAAAACAAATAACGACAATACTATCTACTAAGTTTAAAAGCGGGTAAATCGGCGAGTGAGATTGTCATGATGACACACAAAACTGTCCACTCGCTCAGAAGCGTACGAAACTGAGGCCGCTGCTAGCGCCAGTAACAAGAATAACGACGCCTGCGTGAACTAATTCTTCAGATGTTTGACAGTCGAAATCAGCTGTTTATCGGAAGCCATGTTGGAAACATAAATAAACTAATCACGAGCAAGCGGACCAAGCGTGTAGGCGAGTAAAGTTGACGACCTTTCAACTTTTTTTCGTAGATTGTCAACAATCTGCTAGTTAGCAAGTAACACGATGACACTGGGCGAGTTTACTAACAGATAGTGAATTTCCCAGATAGTAGCTTGTAAACTCGCCCGGTGTCATCGACGCTTATCAGAAGAAAATATAAATCATGGCCACCAGGAGTATTTGGATTCCATTGACTCCTTGATATAGATTTAGTTCATAAAGAGAAAAGTTCAAAAGTTATAAAATTATAGTAATTAAAAAAGTATTTGCGTTCGTTAATTGCATGATAACTGTGGGGTAAGCAATGGTCGGAAAAATCAGTCAAATAGTCATTACGACAATATTGTTGTGTAGTCACGCAAGGCACATGCAGTAGATAACGCTCTCAGCTGCGTGCATGAAAGTTACGCCTCCAGATAGTAATCTTCGTAATAGCATCATGTTATCGGACAGATTTCGGTATCAGCGAATCAGATTGCAGAAATTCGCTATTCACAGATTTTATACAACTTAAATTCTTATCTGGAACTCATAACACCGACCCTTATTAAAGATCAGCGCGCTTCAATAAATCCTCTTTACAATTTTTATGTTAGTCTATCTTCACATTTAAAATAAATTATTTTATAAAAGATATCCTCAGGGTTTGGAATTGACTACGCAGCCAATAAGTCAGGGATGGCGTAATGAGTTCAGCTTGCCAACTAGTTGCGGGTTGGTTTTTTGAACTTGTCGGCAGCCCTTAGATTGATTTTAATTTGAACGGTGGATAAAGTCGATTCCTACAAGTTAGTGGAATGTATTTAAAACGTTGACTTCATAATGTTTGCATAAGATAATGATCTGGGAATCAACCCGCGCCTTTCCTACTGTTCAAATAGAGGGAGAGAAATTTTCTCAAAGGAAAAATCCCGGAAAGTGAGGATGCTTGTCATGTTTTATAGGGTTATTTTTACCGAGTTATTAAGTGTTCCAGTAAAGGCTTGTTGACAACAGATTGTAAAGATAATACCACAACACTATAAGTTTACATTCTGCACTTAATTCGTGTCAATTAACAAGAAGAATTTTTACTCTTTTGTACAATTAGGTTAACTTCAAAAGAATTAACTTGTTAAATATCAAGCACTAAACATGCATTATTATTAAAGATTAGCATATATTCGTGTAAAACAATGGGTTATAATAATTTAAGGGCTATAAGACAATATTTTTTGTTAGTGGATAATAGATTCATTATTTTTAAGGGATTTTTTTTTATTTCCAAGGCTTCTACGTTATCTAAACGTTTTCCTTTATGATTAATACGAAGAATATTTATCCCAGTATCTTTATCAAAACTATGGTTATTTTCAATGATATTATGTTTAGCGAACTCAGAAAAATTATTATTATTAAGACACCTTAAATGTTCTTTGATTCTGATTTCAAAATTACGAGTTGTTTTTCATTAATACCCAGCAACGGCTCCACCCCTACCATAATAATAAATTGGTCCCATCCATATCTCGTCACTGTCAAATCAGTATACGTTTGACCTGAAGAAGGAACGGTCGTCCCGACACCGGTCGGCGTTACTTCAAACAAAGTTAAATTGTTTCATTTATTTATAAATAATTATTAATTAACTAATTCATGAAATAACTTTTTTATCTACTTTATCGCTAGTCTGATAATGATTTATACTTATCAGTTCTAATAATCACGCATGCACCCATGCACCGATAACTGAAATTAGTAGGTTTAACAATTTTAAAACAAAAGCGAGGATCAAAGCATAAGTAAAAGGTGTAAATTCGAAGTACCGTTTTCCAACTTTTCCAAACTAAAAATTATTTCGTTAGCTTATTAATTAATATTCAACAACCTGTAGACTGTAGACTGTGAAATTCAAGGAGATAATAATGATAAACTAACAGTGTAAAACGCAATACGCCACTTGCATGGATTTCATAACGACTTGGAAAAAATCGTGTGGATAGATCTTTTTATTAAGATAACGAAAATATTAGTAAATTTTTTTAGAAATATACAGTTTTTTTATTTTTAAATAAATAAATCCATTATTTTGGGTCGTGACGTCACTGCATGAAAATGTCCCGTCTCCGAAAATGTTCCTATTAATTTTGTAAAATTCCACACTGATTTATTTTTTTTATATGGCATCACTTTGATTTCAGGCGAATTTTTGAATTTGACATTTAACGTTCACTAGATTTATTCTTTGTTCTCTGCGAACATATCATTGGTTTGACTTTTTGACAGATGTTATGAAGAGAACCCCGTACATTTTAGATGTCGGTATATGTAACCATAGATAAAATTGTAAGAAACATTTAACAAAAAATTCTGCCTCAATACAGGTTCAACATAGTGAGGCAGGCTATGTACAACTAAAAATATTGTATAATTATGCTACTTCTGTGTAACCGTTCTTACATTACTTTCTATCTGTTAATTTATTTTGTACTGATGTAATCTACATTGAATGTGCACTTTTTTAGTTGTAATGTTGCCAATTCGATTGAATAAAGATATATATTATTATTATTATATTATTATGTTTTAGAGGTATAATGGTTATGGTGCTGATTTTAACAAAATCAAATTTTATAATATTCTTATTATTATTATAATTTACAAGTATAAGTACATTACATTGGATTTAGTAATATAGACGTTGTACATTATAATGATTTATGATCAATAAGATGGATCAAGGAAAAAAATATTTATGAGATAAATGTAATATTTTCGGTATGCCTCGTTATTCTCCTGTGCCATTCGTGAGGAAAACGTTCTTTTTTAAAAATGATTTTCGGCTATGTAATTATCGTTTTTTTGCACATATAAAATTATGTCCCGTCTTTCTGGTTTATAAAAAATGGTCTGATTTTTTGGATTGAAATTTTCAAAAAATCCCCAGGGTTTCAAAAATACGATTAAAAAAAATACAGAATGTCTTAGAATATTTGTCTAAACCGGAAATTTTTTTCAAAAATGAGATGCAAGTGGCCTATTGTCCATATGAAAAATAACATCTTATAATTAGGTAAAGAACGAAAAATAATGAGTGAGCAGAGAGTTTACACTGGTAGATGAAAATCGTAAGAGATAATATGGGGATATGTATGGCGTATTGTTTGATATAAGATATTTGTGCTCTTCCAAGCGTTCATATCTTTATCTCAAAAGAAATCTCCGCTCCATTTTTCAATCATTAAAGTAAATAAAAAGTAAAGCAGAACCGGGATAAAAGAGTAACATTCGTCATGGAAAGTAATTTGGAGAGGACAGTAAAACTAATACATATGATAATATCATCGATATATTAACTATAGATAAGTCCTCCCATACCCAATTCCAATCCCAAAGTGACACCACCTACGAGAAATTTCATAATACAACTACCCATCGAATTCCGTTGCATCTCTTGCGTGACGTAGTTGTTTTAACTAGGAAGAAATTAAACATTTTTTTTATCAAATGTTACTTTTCTCGATACGCTGCCTCGAAATCATATGTTATGTACCTACATATTTTTTAGGTATTCATATAACTGATTAAATTGTCAATAATAAAGTCCGTGATAGTCCATACCTTATATTTCTAAATACCTGAAATTTGTGTTTTAAAAATGATCTTCACAAAGCTAGTAATTCCGTTACCGCGAACTTGCGGGTAAACAAATTAGCTCCACGCAGACCAACTAACGGTACAAACCAATGCTTCTTGCTATCTTTTGACTGTGAGATAATAGACTTTCTTTTTGATAAATGTTTTCGTAAACCAATATTTTTGGTTCCGGTGTCATTTTTAAGACATACACGCCCTGTCTAGATTTACTTGGTAGAAGGATAAAATGAATTTATATAGGATGTTTGTAGATCTTACCGCTTTGGCCGTCTGCGCCGACAGTGTGTCAGGGTATTGGATGAGGGCTTGGAAAGAATCTGGAACAAAAACAACAATATTATTAGTTAAATCTGTGGTCCGCAACTTTTCTCAACCGAGAGACATTTTTTCAAAAAGAATTCGCTCATAAAGTGCCACTCAGGCGCGTGAAAATTTTCAGAGTATTTTTATACAACAAAGACGTAGTAATTTTATTTATTTTTTATTTATGTGAGTACCTCACAAGAGTACCAGCTGCTCCCGTCTGGAGCCAGTGAGACTATGGCATCCCCAATTGGGGTAATGGCGAGGGGAAGGTGTTGAGGAAGTGGAAGGTGGGGATGTAACTGGCTATTCAGATCTGGTCAACAAACACTTCTAAAGCCATTTTTTTAATTTTTTAAAAAAGAAAGACAAACATTCCCGGGTTACGAATAACCTAACAATGTTTGAAAATCTCCTACTACCACCACAGAAAGCCGAAAATGTTGCTTATGTTGTGATGGAGGACTTAGCCAGCCGAGAAATCGAACACGCGACGCCCGGGTGGGACCCAAGCGCTATGCCCACTCTACAACTGACCAGTCAAAGCATTTCAGCATTTCAAGCAATGTTTCAATTTTGAATGGTGGTTTTACAGCAGGGCGATACGAGAGTATCTTCCACTCTGGAACGTGCCGCAAATGTACTTTATATTTATTTTTAAATTAATTAATCAAACATAATTTATTTGCGCGCGCCGGGATTCGATCCCGCGTCCTTCGGATTGCGAGTCGAGGACCTCATCCCTCTACCACGGAGGCCGTCATTAATAAAATGCCTCTCTGAAGAAGGTATAACCGGTTTGGTCAAAAAACAAGTGGAAAATAATATAATAATTAAATATAATAATTATTCACTCGAATGAATAATAATTTGTCAGCAAACGACGAATAAAGACTTAAGAAACCCATTTATTAATAATACTACCCCAGAAAATTTAATATTTGATTCAAACAAATTTACATAAGCTCTTGGTCCTTGATATAACTTGAACAACACATTTAAGAGAAAACTCTCAGTAAAAACCCTACAGGGAATATTAAATGATAATATCACAGAAGTTAAAGTTCTGTTTAAAGCAGCCAAGGGGAAACTCAGAGAATTAACCGCATTTTAGATCTCAATAAAGACAAAATAGCACATTTTTCTCAAATTATGTCCCTTTTTTCACAGAAGGTTAATGTCCAATGTAATTTTTTAAACTTGTAATGCAGAAATAATAAAACCTTGTACTGGAAAAGCGTATTAGATTAAACAGAAATGTTTTATAATGAAACGAAAAATGTCGTAACCGTAACCTTTGAACAATATCTACTTATTAAAAATACTTGCTAACAGGCAGACATAATAGAAAATTCTTTCTAGGAATTGTGAAGTAATTCTATTAAAAGTGTTTTGTAACTAATAAGAAATCACGATGTATTCATTTAAGGACACTAACACTGTCAATTATTTCAACTTTTGAATTCAGAAACGCCTGGGATCTCAAAAGTTGCGTCTTACAAAGAAAATGAGAACTACATTTAATTTTTTTTAAATGGTTATTAGCTCGCGCCGCTAAAATGCATTGAAAATCAGAAAAAACCTAAAACACTTTTTTTTTAAAAATAATGGTAGATAATAATTTTTTTATTTCAATAATATAATCTTTTTACGTTTATTTGTTATTAAAAACTGCGAACAGCTGACAAAAATGAAAAAAAATCAAGTTTATAATACAAGTAAGTCTACAAGTCAAGAATGCTGATTTTATCCAGAAAAGGTGTTATTTTCCCCTTTAATATTTTTAACAAACACATCATATATATGGTCAGATAAGTTTTAAGATTTTCACGGTCAAAAGTATTTTCGTTATTTGTTTTTGGGGTGTTATGCCGTGTTGCGCAACTTCCTTCTTTGCGCTACCTCCTTTCTAAAGCAGGAGGTAACGCAACACGGCATAACAACCCAAAAACAAATAAAGAAAAAACATCATATAATATGTTCCAATTTTTTTTTGTCTTCTTTGTACTGCAGTTATGGAATAAAAATATTTTATATTTCATAGCATTTATTTCCCTTTGTTTTATTTTTTTTCATATCACGAAATCTATTTTTTTTTCAAAATTTCCGGCCATTTTAGCGAGCTAATAGTGAACAACAATTTCTTTTATTTTTACGTTTTCGAATAATTACAGATCATACGCCACTTTTGAGACCCCAGGCGTTTAAAATAAGGTAATTTTTTTCTTTCTGTGGAGAGCCACAAAAGCTTACTAACATCCTAATAGAAGTTAAACGTTAATGGCACATGTTGTGCCGTACATGTCGAAATAAATAAACGTATATAGACAAGTGCAGTTTATTTGATTAAGGGGGAAGTCTGGTCCAGCCGATCCAAAAAACCAAC
The DNA here is from genome assembly GCA_917880885.1 of Limnephilus marmoratus. Taxonomy (NCBI): domain Eukaryota; kingdom Metazoa; phylum Arthropoda; class Insecta; order Trichoptera; family Limnephilidae; genus Limnephilus; species Limnephilus marmoratus. The sequence goes on from OU862908.1 coordinate 11,886,260, forward strand.
TTTTTTGTTGTTGCTTAAAATTCTTCCTGTACCTACATTTGGAAAATACATTCCCAAAGTTATTCGACCTTTAAATATAGTTTGAAGCGGTGCGCGCCAAGCAGGTAGACAAGGTTACAAGCGAAAACTTTAAATGCGTTTTTCTCAAAACCACGTTTTTCAAGTTGGCTGGACTCATATATAGCTCATCGAATTTTCATCCGATTCACTTCATACAAAGTTTAAATTAAAGAAAATTAAATTATGTGCTGATGAACCTCCACTTTTGAATAATTATTATTGTAGGACAAAGTTATTGCATAATTAAGACGCTTTGTTTTCATCAATTTTCATTATTTTATGTCCGCCATTTTTGCAATCAACAACTTTTTTTGCAAACTGTGGTTAATGCGCATTGTACATTCATACAACTAAGATTTTTTTTTAAATTTCATGTTTCGCACTTGAAGTGAAATAACAAAAACTGCGTTATATTAAATACTACTTTACGCACCAGATTAAAATGTCCGGGTTAAATTTTCCCCACAGGAAAAACTAAACCATTTCTCACACTTCAGCAAATGATCATCTAGTCAATCCACGCTATGCAATTGCACTATATAAGTATTATAAATACAACAAAATACAAGAACAACATGTCAACCTACCAGAGACCAAATGGGAAAATAATTCACCGACTCCAGATATTTTCATATCAGAGGGTTCGGCTCTGTGGAACTCCTAATTGGACCTATAAATCCTACTGATCTCTCAATATAAATATTTAAAAAACCATTATTTTATTATTTATTTTATTACCAAACTCCTCCCTTAATGCATTGTCAAATAAAATTTAATAACAGACTCGGATTTAAGTACCTTTATCTCCAAGGAATTATTTAAAAATATACAAATGGTTGCTTTATATTTTATTTTTGCAGATGTAATGAAGTTTTGCGGCGAGGCAATTTTATACGTCTGCATTCTGCATGCACTTAAGAATGTACCTATGCAAGATTTTCTGCTATTAGCTTAATATGATAATTAACAGATGGCAGTAATCAGTATTCACTGATTGGTCACTCATATTCAAATTTAAGATGAGTGCTTTGGTTCTGATTATGATAAAGGGGAAAGCTTAAATTAAATTTCACAGTCGAAGCTTTACTGGTTTGTATACATGAAGTTACTATTACTATACCAAGTATACTAAACTCATAGACATACAAATTCAATAGACCAGAAGATACAGATGAGGGGTAAAACCAAACTATGGGAGGGGAAGAGGGAAAAGATGACTGTGATTCGTTAAAAAATCAATCCGACAGTATATAGGCATCTTGCATTATAATATCACCATTTAGTTCTTAAAAGCAAAATCTGCTTTGAATGAATAGACCTTTTCACATGGGAGCGTGAATTGCTTGCCAGGTTATTAACATATTTGTGAACGCCAAATGCTCGCCCCGAAAAGGTTCGCCCCTATTCACATAGTAATATTTTGCTGCCGTATTTAGTTAAGATACTTTTAAAAATGTTTCATAATTTACTTACCCCTGTAACCAGTGACGAGCTCACTGGAGAAACGCCCACATTCGCTATGTTCTAGGTAGGTGAATAGCACAAGCTCTCATATATTGCCGTGTTATTTGGTAAAATGTATAGATGTTAGCTCTACGCTGGTCAGGACAAGAATGATGATGTCACATTTTTTTTATTCAAGTGAGGCTTTCGTAAGCCCAGCTGGCTCCAAGGCGGAGCTCTAGCCGGCTCCATGGGGAGGGGGAAATAATACGTTTTTATCACTTAGGGCAGGTCCAGATATATTCATATGTCCGTGACTAAACTAGAGTTTTGCAGGCCTAAAAAAATGCAAATTCTATAAACGAAGCAGGACTGGATGTTATGGTTGGAACTTGCGAATTGATACATGACATTTATTAAAAAAATGGTATTATTTATTATTAACATCTAGGTATTGTCAAGTTTGCACTTTGCCAGTCATAACTGACTGAAAATAAACCGACCACTGTTTCAACAAAGGAAACTAAAATAGTAATTGTAACTCTTCAAAGCCACGGATCTTTGGCTGGCTATTTAATGACAGGAAACAGCTATTAACAGGAACATTGCTTTGTTGCGTTACCCGCCGCGACTTCATAGAATTAACAAATGCCATAAATAAATATTAATGGCATTTGCAAAGTGCGCACTCTTTGGACTTATGGCAACTTATTTTGTACTCTGTCGTCACACCGGAAAAGGATCGTTGAGCAGTAATTAGAATGTAGTTGTATGAAGTGATTGTAGTTTAGGGAACATACCCATACTACGTGACACGTTTAAGGGGGGGGGGGGTCTTCAAAAAGTCACGCTTGGTACAAATGAGCGGCGGCGGGCTTAGGTTCTTGGTCACCGGGGGGGGGGGGGGGGGTTAAAAATTGCAAAAAGTTGGTCACGTAGTATGGGTAAGTTCCCTTATCTGGATATTTTTGAATACAAATTGACAGCTGTTTCGCCTTCTTGAGGCATTATCAAACTGTGAAAGCTGGTAATGCGCGTTTTCATCCCGCGACAAAATATCCCGACAAAACATCCCCCAACAAAATATCTACTAAAACTTAACCTAACCTAACAAAAAATTGAACAAAAATAATACAGACATCCTGTAAAGATAATAAAATATTGTTTTTTGTCTGTATTATTTTTGTCCCATTTTTTGTTAGGTTGGGGTTCAGTAGATATTTTATATTTAGTTGGGGGATGTTTTGTCCATAGGATATTTTGTCGGAGGATATTTTGTCGGGGATATTTTGTTGCAGGATGAAAAGTTGCGGAACCGTGAAACTTAGGATTAATAAAAGGAATAACCGTTTAGTGTTTTCCATTTCAACGTTTAAGAGGTAAACATGTTTTTATATGACGACAAACATCAGATTTGTGAAAACGGATCTCGTACGGCGATATTTTCTGTATACGAATAAAACAGTCCACGTATTTCACCATCGACCAAGTTCTGGTATTTATTTCCCGGAAAGGGTTTGCGCTCTTATTTGACCAAATACAAACGATAGAGTACATAGTAAATGAACCAAAACGCTTTATTAAATTTGAAATGTCTAAAATACTACTTCTTCCTGCGGTACAAGGGATTATAATGAATCCTTCTTTATCCAGAAGTAAGCTCTCCTAAAACTTTGTTGAAACCAAAAGGTTATCTATATTATATTATAATAAAACGAATATAAAACTTTATTCCACTTAATTTTATTTGACCGTAACCGGTTTCAGCTCGTTAGAGCCATCTTCAGACTGACACAAATAATTCTTAGTCTAGGGTTTATATACATAACATATGGGGGAGGGGGAGAGGAATTAACCAATTATATTAATTATATTTGTTGCTAAGTCATTTTAGACTGTCGAATTTCTAAATATTTTGGTAATTCCAGTAAGTTAATTTACCTTGGGTTTGTAGCTTACTTCAATGTTGATTAGGGAAAAATCTTACAAGTAATATGAGTTACTAATGACCTAATTTTATGGTCAAATCGTTATTATATTTATGAAGTATGAGATTTTTTACTGCTTTTTGAAGGGATACATGTGTACATTGGAGTATCTATCTATCTATATATAACATCTATCCATATAATATATATCTAAAAGCAGAGAATGAAATGATTCTATTGCAACCTTTTAAAGATAATACAACAATTAATTGATATCGTTTTATAGTAATTCACACTTCACACCACATTAGTGTAATAATTACCTTTTATCCTTCTCAAGTCCAACTAACTATTAACTAAAAAAATAGCCGGTGCTCGGTTATGGTTATACGATATAAGATCAATAACTTGTTGAGTGTATTACTTGTAATTTTTTTTACCTGATGATTTCTGTTATATTTATAATATTAAACAGAACGCACGCTCTATAATATGAGCAGGGTGTGAAGATTTTCTTAGCAGATATAAAGCCCATGGATGTTTCACGGACTATTGAAACAACGGCACCTCATAAAGCATCTCACCGGAAGCCATTCGCGTCCCAAAAGAGTGCCCGCGGGTTCTTAAATCCGGTCACATGTCTTGGGAACAGTTTCAGCGGATTGGAGAAAATAATAAAATTAAAAATAAATCGCTGAAACGAAAATATAAATACTTATTTAAAACGATATTTTCTAGATCAAATGAAAGCTCGAGAATTGTCGTTTACCGAAGTTTGGAATAAATTGAAAAGATATTCAATATATCCATTTTTTAATTTATACCTATACATTTCGATAATATTATTTATTTTGTATCAATTCTGTACAAATAATATTAAGCGATTCTCTTATTTCGCTAGCAGCGGTCCAGATTAGAGATGGGTAAGTTCTGCATTTTGCCGGAGGCCTCCGAGACCGTGCTTCCTTTTAAAAGTACTCGAGTTCTTGGAGCAAGGCCCGGGAGCCACTCCTGACTCGCGGATGACTCGGACCTTGACCTGCTCCCGACTCGTAAGTGGCTCGGACCGAGACGCAAGGGTTCGGCCGGAGCCGGTGAACCCGGAAACTGCTCCCAACTCGTAAGAGGCTCGGACCGCCGAGTTCCAGGTTTGGGTCCGAGTACTAGACCGGGTTTACTGGGAGTAGTCGATTTGAAAAAGGAGTAGGAGCAGGATCCGCTTCCCGCGAAGAACCCGAGTTCAAGAACCCACTCCAGCTGAACCTACACATCGCTAGTCCAGATTCCACAACGGATAAACGATACTTATTCTAACATAAGGGGCATATATTAATTATATAGGCTCAAAGGGGGGGTGGGAGGGGTCCAGCAAAATCTCACGTTACTTGAAAAGAATATACTAAGTGGCCCAAATTTACCTCACCAAGGGGGGGGGGGGTCTAGATTGCAAGAAAAACTGCTCATGTAATTAATGTATGCCCCCTAACCCCATACGAACACCATATCGGGATCATTATTTTCAAATCTATGATTTCATAGTCCAAAAAGAAGAAATAATATTTTGCGTCGGCACTTAATCGTTCTAAGATAGCATCAGTCATAATATATTAAAAATATACCCGAAATTCACAATGCCGAAAAGAAGTCCCAGTTAACAATCAGTAATAAACACAGTTTAGCCTTTAACAATATTTTAAATATATTCCGAGATGGATAACATTTCCACATACCACGTAAAATAATAGTTATAAAACAATGTAATAGTTGTTGAATATTGCGCGCCACACAAAACGAAAATCAGTATAAAAAATAGAACAAGTTATATTTTCGCTATCGAATCCACTTGTATGGAATCTGCATGAAAAAAATTATCTTGTAAGACGCATATTACGCTCCCTTACCTGTGAAACAGTCTGCACTCACAGTGCTTAAAAGCGCTTATGGCATTTTAATAATGTCTACAATAACTACATAAAATAACCATACACATTCACTGTGCAATTCATCTCCCTGGTTTGCTCAGATGTATTATTTTAACGAAACAAACAAGACGTTCGTGCACAGTGCGGTACTCCGTGCGCCGTACACATCACATATATTTCAAATCGTGGTAGACCGTCTACAATTCTGAGAACTATATCATTCCTTTGCAGGGAACATTACCCCCGAGCCGAGAGCTAACCTAACCTAACCGGCAGCTAACCGAGTAAAGCCGGGGCCGGTTTAACTACTGGCTGCAAAAAACGAATGGATTCGTATAACTTACAGAATTGCTTTTTAGTATTAACTTATTGAAGTACGCCCAGTCGAGTCCGGCGAAGCGCAAGACTTTCCGTAATTTTGTATGACATCTACAGAGTTTCCAGTTCGGAATCTGCATAGTATATTTTAGTCATTTACTCACAAAAATATAAACCAAAAACAATTTGCTAGCCAAACCAATTTTTTTTAAGCACCAAACAACCGTGAGGAGAAAAGAATTCATTCTTTTTAGGGAAAGGAAGGAGTAGAAGTTATGGGAAGGAAAAACGTATAAGGGGTGGGGAGAAATCTGGGGGTCAGGGTGTCCAGGAGTGAATAACGAAAATCCTAGCACGAATCCAAGGCGATGGCTCAAGAGTCCAGCTGGGAATGTCTAGGTAAGGTCTTCCTCAATCAGTACGGATCAATGAACCCAGGCACCCCCTGTCAAGACGCCAAATGTAGCGAACCACTTGGGGCGACCTATGGCAGAGGTGTTGGTTATCCAATAAATGGTTCCCGTCGCGGTAGTACCCACTCCTGCCTCTCAAATTGAAAAACCAATGTTTTAGGTGACGGAAAGGTGAGCAAAGGATCTCAAATTTCTGCTGCAGGCGTCATTAAAAATCTTTTTAAAACATTAAGTATTGTAAATAACAAAACATAATAGTTTTATTTACTTCAGAATCTTAACGACGTAAGTAAAGAAGCCGTGTATACAAACTGCGACTCGCGACCCGTGTATTGGACGGACTTACTGTTGAATTTGCCCTATCAAAGAAAAGAAGAAGAACAAAAATAATTTGGGAATCTTAACGACGTAAGTGAAGAAAGCGCGTAAACAAATATGCGCCCGCGGCACGGCGTATTGGACGGACTTACGGTCAAATTCACCCTAGCAGGCCTGGAGATTCGATCTTTCCGCTGGGTTCAATTTAATTAATTCTGAAAAATGGTTTACTAATACTTAAGATGTTTCTAAATGAATACCTCCCGAAGTTATTAATTCATCGTCTAGAAAAATAAAATCTAGTGCCCACCGCTAACTTTAGTTTTACAACGCACTGTTTTTATTAATCGATAATATAAATAACTCGCATCCCTTGTAAGGCATGGAAATAAAAATGATAATTCAATTACGAATTCGTCAAACTAAATTAAAATGGGGAGCCTTGTGAATGAAAAGAGAAAATAGAATTTAAATAATTTATTAGCTAAATAATACAAGATTTCAAACATAAATACCAACATTATAAAAAAACTTTTAACATGAATATCAAAGAACACGATTTTTGCCTTTAAGTCGTGCTTCCACCTGGGTCTTAAAATTACGCTTCTTTCACAATTGATTTTGCCCGAGTTGAGAGAGAGTGATTGCTCCAAAATGTTGGTAATTTTTTATCGCCTTTTTAACGGTTTCCCTAAGATCATACTCGGCGTAAGTGAAAAGTTGAGATGGTCATAAAAAATACTTCTCCCGACATTTAGTATTTATTGAGATAAGCCCGGGCCGGAGGCGAGGCGGGTGGTGTGCGTACTAAGTTAATGCAGATAATCCCGGAGAGAAAATCGATATATCAAAAGCCGAATATGACGATAAATTATTCGTAAAGGTTTACCTTCTGTTAGCCCTCGTATGCAAGTTAGTACGGAACAGTTTAGTATGAAACACGTTAAGTTATTGTTTGACTTTCTCAGTATAACAGTTCGATTGCTACAGAAAAAAATGCAATAATTATAACGCGCTTGGAAAGTACAATATTCCACCCAAGAAGATATTTTGACTGACGACTTGAACGACCAAAAAACTATTTTAACAATGACGATGTGCAAAGAAACGTGGTCGTTAACTTTGTTTCCTTTAAAACTTTTATTAAAGTTAATTCAAAAGTCAATGCGTAAAAAAGTATATTTAATCTTCATTTTTATTAAAATACAATAAAAATTTCCCGTGCATTTGAATAGATAAATCCAAGAAATAAATCGTTTGGATTGATACTTGATATATTCTCTAAAAAAGTACGACAAAGCACTGTTTATTTTAGGTATTAATTGTTGGAAACATAACTGATATGTAATTGGTATTTTTTTTGAAATAGGCAATTCACCCTGAAGAGAGTGTGGTATTTTTTTAATAAATATATTTGTGTAATTAATATATTTGCGCATAATTTGTAAACCTCAAAATTAATCCGATGATTTGATAAAAATTAAATATTGTACCATTTTAAAACTAATTCGCGTAAATAAAATCAAAAGTTTTTTACTACCTAGGATCTATGTCATATTAGGGGTTACAATGTTGAGGGTATTTTTAATTAAAGTAAGGAGATGAAGTTCTGGGAAGGATAAAGGTATGAGAATCTGGGGGTCAGTGTGTCTAGGAGAGACGTATGAATCCATGCCATTATGATGCAAGGCGGTGGGTCGAGAGAGTCTGGCCGGAGATTAAAAGAGCTCCCTCAACCAGTCTTTCTAGATCTGGCCCTCCACCCGATAGGTGGGAAGACGCATCCGCAACCAAGACCTAGACAAACCTCAATCCCGTGAACCCTAGCACTCCTGCCAAGTTACCAAAAGTAGCGAACAAGTTGGGGTGATATATGGCAGAGGTGTTGGTTTGCCAAGAATTTAAGTTATAAAAGAAACATTCAAAAACATGAAGCTTAATTTTCTCGAATATACAAAACATCGTTTCCACTCATAAGTAATTTTCAATGGAATCAATGCGTAATGCAACTTAGGAAATTTCCCATTCATGAAACTTTTGACTGGTCCATTAATTTAAAAAAGGAAGTCGCGTACCTCAGTATTAAATTGATACTTTGTGAGAGTCGCAGCTAAAAATGCCTTCTACCGCGAGGTAAATTGACTAGGAGCCGCATAAAGTATAAAGGTATGGGGGCCGCAGGGGAAGAAAAGTTGGCGAATCGAAAAATGAATATATTTAGTTCCACATATTTCAGGATTTGGATTCAGCCAGCTCCTCTCGTCTGATGAGGATAAATGCCGTGAAATTGAGTTTCACGGGGCGTCTTGTGCTCCTCCCTCTACTTGTTCACCCCCCGAGTCTGACGCCGGGACTCGTGTTGTTCTTTGCCTGGGATTTGAGGATACAATTATTTGTATTGGTACAAAGATTCAATTTGAAAGACAAATAACAAGTGAAAAATAAATTAACGCATACTTATTATAAAAAGCTTCAATCCGGTCACAATCAAAATTACATGTCAAAATATATATTGTTCCATCTGCCAACTGCGTGAAACTGAGAGAATCTTAAGAGCGTTTAACCAGCCAGCGGACGAAAATCCACATTTCGTCGAAAGTTGTTCTTACGATCGTGCAGGGCGGTTACAATGAGAAAGATTAATTATTCTTCGTACCAGCTTTTTAAAATTATAACTCAATATCGAATTTATTTCAATTCAAATTAGCTTTAATTTATACCTTCATCCAAAAATGCTGAAAGGCGTGATGATAAAACTATTAAAATAATGTACTTTTTGTAGTTATTTTTTGATTATAAGTATTTATCATTTTTCAATAATGTCTAAATTTAATAAGAATGTTAAAAAAATCTGAAATATATTAGTTTGTAAGTGCGCAAATAAATACACAAACGGACCAATTTTCGCCAAGAAACACATGTACGTACATATTTTTTAATGATTTTAATGAAACTAAAAATAAAATTCTAAAACATACGTTTGCTAGATAATGTATTGATTTATTTTACTGCATGATTTTATTATTTGAAATGGGTGTGGTATAATACAAAAACTTTTTTGAAAATTGAACAAATCTGCCAACGACCTATGGAATAACCTTATTATACTAAAAATTAAAATTTTTTCTCAAAATCTATTACATAAGAATGCTAGATAAAAGAACAATCTTTCGAAATAGATTTATAATTTTTTGTGGAAAAGAGTCAATACGTCTAAAAACTTTTTTGAAAATGACGTATTTCCGGTTTTCTCTGGTAATGCCCTCTTAATATATAAAACAAAGTCGGGTTAGTTACACCATTTATAACTCGAGACCGGCTGGACCGATTTTTATGGTCTTTGATTTGTTGGATTTGTCTACGCCTTGAATAGCAGAACAGCTATTAAAACGTCCGAAAAATTAACAAAAAAAAATAATGTGAAAATTCTTTTCCTCGTTGATTTTGTATGGAAAAAATTCTCATCTTTTGAAAGAGATTGATTGTTTTGCTTTTGTTCTTAAACATATAATGCTACACCTCTTGCTTACACGATAAATGTCAACAGTCGAACAAACGGTGAACGTATGTCTGCACGCCTCCAAAGGAAAAATACAATAATTATAATAAATCTCCCTCACACGTATAAAAAAATGAAGCGCAAAATAAAATCACAAAAAATATAAATCCGTACACAACGAAAAACTCTGACACTGACAAAAACAAAACACGGAAAGTTGCGCATCGATAATTGCTTCGTTGTGTAATTTTTAAATAATTAAAAAAACTGATTTTAATTCAGCTAATAAGTTAACACAACAGTTATTGATTCTGAGGTGGTACGAAGTTCGCCGGGTCAGCTAGTAAATGATAAATTAATGACTTTATGAAAAGGTGAATATGCAAAACATATTGAATTTGAATTACCTTTTAGTTTAACAACATTCTACGTAAATACATGACATTTAGCCATAAAAACAATCAAAATAATCAAATGTAACGCTCTTGCTCTGAGTTTAGGTGATATTCAGATCAAATTGGTTCTATACGTTTTTTTTTGCTTAGTTGTTCAAACTTTGAACTTCAATAGCCTAATTTCACGACAATGGTGAATGGAACCATGTTGTTCCAAAGGCACGAAGTGTGAGAAGTATTTCATTACACGAAAAGAGTCGATTACGTTACCAATAATTTGAAGTTACATGGGAAAATGGAACATTTATTTAGCGAAGAGCATCCATATTTTAAATGAGGTTAAGGATAAGAAAGCAGATTAAGGAAAGCCGCCAAATCACGCCGATCCCATTTTATTTAAGCAAATTCCAATCGAGAAGCCGCCTCCATTTATCTCCCGGAGAATGCAATCCCTCACAAATCCCACGGGAGGGAACTTAAACGGCGGAGACAATACATTATCGCTCGCGCCTCCGAATCCAGAACCTTCAGATTACTCTCCAAAAATAATATAACAATCATGTATAATTATCATCGGTATGGCATTTGCAAATCATACGCAACAATATGGAATATGACATTTAAAGTCACCAATTTGCAGATTGACAAATATGAAAAAATGTTTTTGGACCACCATACTATATCACGAATAGGTACATTTAAGTCTAAAAAAGTTCCAACAAATTCTGAAAACACGTAAAAGCAATATTACGATTGCGAAAATCAGCTGTCACAAAGTCGATGACTGACGCGCAATTTTACCAAACAACCATGACATGAGAGTGAACCAATTTGTAAGAAGGATTGTTGGTTTATACTATCGAAGTGTGGTTGGAAATCATATGAAGATTTTATTTATAATTTTTTACTCGTAAATAATGTATGCTCAAAAAATAATACAAAAATGTTGGAAAATTTTTAGAGTTCTAGCAAAATATCTCTTCATCAATTTAAAAATCCTAAACTAACTAATAATCATCACGCCGTTTCGTTTAGGCAGAGAGGACGGACCACCAAACAGCTCGCACACACTCCTTGCCTAATTCACATTCATATATCGTCTCATACACGCTCTTCTATTGTTCTTCTACTACATAGCCCGATTCAAGTATCTGATTTACTTAGTTATGCCATGTCTTCCTCGGGCGTCCCCGATTTCTTCTACATTCACATTTGCATTATATATTCTCCTTAACACATCACATGCCCAAAACATCTGAGCAGCCCTTTCTTAATCTTACTCATTACAAATATAGCAGCCTTGCATTCTTTGCGGATCTCCACATTTCTCACACGATCTCTCACGGTTTTACCACACACACCCCTCAGGGATCTTATTTCTACAGTAATCAGTCTACTTTCATCCTTCATCTGCCAGTTCCTCACAACATAAAAAAAACGAGTGTGCTTTAGACCACACGACTGAAGTAAAACTTGTTTAGCTTCATTTATATGATAGAAAGAGAGAAAGAAAATGTGCGCGCGCATTGCTCTCTCTTGCTCCTACAATGTGATACAGACAATAGGCCTGCACTGTGTCTTAGATATACGAAACGTAACTGGCTATGAGAGAAAGAGAGAAAGAAAATGTGTGCTCGCATCTCTCTGTCTTGCCCCTACGATAATATACGAAACGTAACACTCTCTCTCTTTCTATCTTGACTAACTTATATCTCCCTCTCTACTACCGTTCGCCTCGCTTTTCGTAACGCTCTCGTCACGCATTAACCAGCTTACTCCCCAAGTCAAGCGTGCGTAAAGAAGTTTTACTTCAAAAAGTAATAATTAATAATCCTCACTACATAACTAAAGTAACAAATCGATATTACTCGTATCATCGTGTATAAAAAGTATTTAAGGAATTATTCTACTTTTAACGAATCTATCTGGTTTTTGGACCGTAAAAGACTTGATGTGCACAAAAGCGGTATCAATCTCTGAATGGGAGAACATTTACTGAAACTGTCTCTGAAAAATAATCCCGAGTGAAAAGTTTTATGAAAACTCGCCAAAAATGTAAACACGAAACGTTCGTTGAGGGAGATCCTCGCCACTTGGAGCGATCTGCATTAAAGAACTGAAACGTTATTACATTTCCGCCGGAGTGCAGTTATTCAACACGCTTTTTTCAGTTGGCAGCGAGTCGTTACTCAAACGGGATGTTTTGCCGTTTATCCGGTTGGGTGGCCACAGCCCGCAGCCCCCAGAAGTAATCCTTCCATCCTCCGTCCTCGTGCTCCATCTTCCACCTTCTACCTTTCCTCTTACCCGCTTCCCGCTTCCCGCTTCCTTCTTCCTGCTTCCTTCACCCTTCGAAGCACAAAGTGAAATAAAAAATGCATTAAATAAATTATGCGCCGTTTCGGCGAAGTCGGTCGTTCATTACTCCTTCGGGATCTGCGGCAGTGTCTAGTGTACATTTGAATATTCAAAATGTTTGTATCTCTTAAGCTGGGATTAATATTCTTCGCATTAATCCCTCAGAAGGAAGTTCGGCTGCGGGCACTCTAGCTCTAGCTCTAGTAGAGCTGCCAACTTCGGTAAGTAAAGATGCCTTCAATGGAGAGACGTGTTCTTCGTCTTCATCTTCTACGCTACTTGCCTTTGCTCTCAGCTCACCTCATCACTCGCGCCTCTGTCTATGCTCGACGCGACTGAAGAATCCTCGATGAACTACAAACTCAAGAAATAGGAAATCTTCTCAAACTAATTTTCTTTCTAATATTCTTCGATAATATTAAAAAATATTTCTCAGACTCAACATTACCAAATCTTTATCGTTTAGACATTTTTTTTGTAACCAAGACTTAAAAAGTAATGTTTCGTTGTTAAGGTGTTAACTATTACGCCTTTCACGAAAGGAAGATGCTGCGCCTGACGAGGTTGACTAATGAAAAGTAACGATAACAACGTCCAATAAAAGAGACAAGAATAAGATGATTTATTCCTACTTTTAGTGTAGGTATATCACAAATTTTTTATTTCATTGCCACATATTTTTATCATTATAATTGATTGAGCTCAGCGAAGTTCACTGTTTTGCATTTATCTGTCTGTAAAATTGTTTGCACGTTTCGTTTCTGTTTCAAAATTTTGGCCATTTTAATGGTCCAGTGAATATTATTTTTAACGTGAAACCTGTCTGAAGAAAGTTTGTAAATAAATTGTCATTAAGATAATGAAGTTTCGTGAAATTTTGGATTTGATTTATAAAATAAGAGAAAAACAGAAGCATATGCTTTTGGACTTAGAACTACTAACTTAAAATAGTTTCTTTTTTTTCAACACACAAAATAAAAATATATAATCGAAGCATAAACAAAATCTCACCCTAATGGAATTCGATAGAAAATCGAAATTCCCTCAAATCACATTCCAGTTCCACATAAACTAGAGTACGAAATGTTGCCCATCTCCATCACCTGTCTGAGTTCCTTGTCTCGGGATTTCTTTAGCTTTTATTCAACATAAATAATAAGTGATACCGCTCAACTCGCAATGTTTTTTGGCAAAAGTGATTTCATGTTCAAAAACCCTTAATAATAATAACATTTCCAAATTCGCTGTTCGGCATTTCAACGAATTGTTTAAAGGCCAACTGTTAAATAGATGTATGCTTAGATACATGAACACAATTTGAGTTAGTAATTCAAACTTAAATAATAGAAGATGAAGTAAATGATCAAACAGTGATACCTTTCATAGTTCTGTGCTAATAAATTTCGCACGGGCAACAAATAACGCCGTTTGAAAACATTAATATGTATGTTATGTTTGTGGGGTTTGTACCAATAATATAAATTATAATGATTTAGTGTAAAGACCTTCTCTTCAGTTACAGACAGGATGGTATATAAAATGCACATCTGAAATATTAATGGGGTTACCTTTCGGGGCACACGCAAGCGGTTGGAGGTATCACCATTCAATTAAAATGTATCAAACCGTTAATGGGTATTTGGGCATAAATTGAACCCTTTGGGAGGGGCGGGTGGAGGGCGGGATACTTCACACATACTAAGTTCTAGGTTCCCAGCAGCTGGAGGAATTAAGGAACACCTCCCACCCTTTCTGCCTTCCGCCCCCGCCCCCTCGCACGAGCACAGAGGGGTAGGCAAACTTTCTCTCATAGGACACGTTGAGTGGAAAACTAATGCTTTTATTGAAAACTTTAATATGCATTTACTTTTGAGTACACTCATCGTCTGCACAGGTGACGCAAGGTGGACCGCTTGGATGATATAGAAGAAGGGAGAATAAGATCGACCACATACGGCAAGTTCTAAGACGTTCTCAGAATCAAATAATAATCAGCCAATAATATGGGCGTTAAGAAAATGAAGATAAAGTTGGTAGTTCTTAATCAAATTATGTATGATACAGTTAAAAGTGACCGAATTTGATATATTACCTTAGCTTAGTTGGTAGAGCTTTTGCCATGTAAGCAGAAGGTCCTGGTTTCGAGTCTCAGACGTGCCAATATCTTTTTCTGATATTTCTGTCTCCAGATTTTTGATTGAGTTTCGCTAATATTGTCTTCATTTTAATTAAATAAATAATAATCAATTTATTTAAAATAAATACAAATGTTTACCTTTTAAAGGTATTACAGGTATTGTGAAACATTGAATTCCTTTTAAAATTGGTTATAAAGAAGCAATTGTTCCAGAGTTGTTTCGAACGAATTTACTAAAAAGTTAAGAACTTAAAGGTGACACATTTATTTCGCATTTCATTTGATGACACTTACCCCAGTTTAATATATCAATTTTATTGAAAACGTCTTATAAAGAAGAAGTTAGCTTAAAAACTGGACATTTCTTCATTACATAAATAATGGGAAAATCTGAAACAAGAGAGAAGGTATCTAAAATAAGAACAAAATAAAACCGTTCCATGTTGCAGGGGTTTAGTTGCCGGGAAAGCGTGTATGTAACCAAATAATCCAACTCTATTTGAAAGTGTTGTGTGGTTAAGTGGATTTTCCGGCGCCGGATTGAGCACCGCTGGTTCAGAGCTTTTCGTGTCGGAAGTAAATTTAACCCGATACGTTTATAATACATGTTTATGGAGTACCCCTCTACCTGCCAAACTTCGGTTCGCGGTGCTGCGAGATACATCTTTAGGGTGAAACTTAGCCGGGCGGGGGCGGGGGTGGGTTGATCCCCCCACTGGCACTGAGGGGAGGCATCATGAGACTTCATCTAGCGAGCAAATAATGCGGTGGACATTACACCGGAGTATGTGGCAGGTCTTTTTGTTTGTGGATCATAAGAGGAAGCTGATAATTCATCGTTTGTCGCATTTAATTGCTCAAAATATGAGAAGCGGGATTATTAAAGTTAATAGGCACCACACAAGAGTTTAAACTATAGCACTATGACACTCAAAACTCATAACTAACCTACCCTGGACTTTTCAGGAATTGCTTGATACCTCAGACAAGGTAATTAGATCCCCTTCAGAGGCGAACAGAAAATCTTTTGTATCCAGTCCCGTTCTTATATCGGAGACCATATGTACTCTTAATGCTATTACGTAGTTTTATATCCCATTACCATTAATCGTAAAGGCAAAACTACCCACCTTATCCATAAAAACTAACCTGCGAAATAACACTAGAACTTTCTTGGGAAAGAAAAGTGAAATAAGAAAGTTGAGAAGTTTCTGACAATTAATTCAGATCATGAATCCATACTAACCGAAGGCAGTTATATTATTTATTTATATATTTATTAATTCATTAATATATATTTATGAACTTACGTCCAAATTTACAATAAAATTACACGAATTTAAAAATATATAAATTAGAGTGTGTAATTCACACGCGATAGAGGTGAAACTAGAAAGTCGCTTTCTTTTGCCTGTTTATTTTAAAGTGGTTTGAAGATTAGATATTGACATAAAACAAAAATGTTTATTTTTTTAGATTTCGTAGGATTCGAACCTCCATCCGCTGGATTTCTATGGCCGCTGAGATTTGCGACGCACTATACCGCTGCGCTATGGGACGCGCTCGTCGAGGCGCGAATTTACGCATTATATTACGACGACCCGTAAAAAAACAAAGCAGCTAATGAGCGCAGACCTATCGTCGTTTCCGTTTTACATCTTAACCAATAGGAGCCTGGAGCGCAGTTTGATGCTTCGCAGGTGCCGTAGTGCGTCATTTCCGTTTCATCCGAATTTCAAATCACTCTAACGGGGCTAAGGAAGTTTCACTTCAAAAAGTGTACATTATGGAGATAAATGAAAGCAAAGACAAAATCAGAGATAAACATAAGAAAATAGAAGTGACAAGTTTTAAGTTTTAGCCAATAGTCAAAATACATAGTTTCAAAATATCGTCAATTGTTTAGCGAATGTCTAAAATCACTTAGGCTTATACCAAAGAAGTCAAAGTTGAGCTGACCAGGTTAGGCTCAAATTTAAATTGATCAGACTGCACATTCTGGACAGATTTGAATAATATCTATCGTTAGTCAAGTGTTAACGTTGAGGGAAAGTAGTTCATTATTTTCGAGTCTACGAGAAGGCAGATTGACGGGAATGAGTTGTAATGATATAGGTGAATCAATAACACAATCGATAATTTTGGAGAAATAAATGAGATCATTTTTTTCCAACGGTCTTTGAAAGAAGTAAGGCTTATAGTTAATTTAATTTCATAATTATCATGGCTTAACACGTAAATAATATTTTAATATGAATTAAATGTATCACTAACCAATTGGGACAGGATGATAGATGGGGCCTGCTCTGAAGGCATAGTTTGGGCTGTGGAAAACAATCACAGATTCCTCTGATTTCTGTTTAAGTTCTCTTTCTTTAGTTAGTTATTAGGATTCACCAAGAGAAAAATTAAGTCAGGTCTATTTGTTTGGTTTTCGGAACAACTCATATAGGGCTCATAGAAATCGTTGTGTCTCCCTTACTATCATGGTTAGAAATGTGATCTAAACGGTGTTGGAAAGAGAAAATATCACGTTTTATATTCAAATTACGTTCGTGGAATACTTAAAATGTACTTCTTTATGAATCCAAAGTTTCCGACTGCAATTTGCAAAAAAAAAAAAAAAATTTGGAATTTTTTTAATTAATTATTTTTACATGAAACGATAAAAAAGTGAGATGACAATAACGTTTATAATACATTAACCTTAATATGTACGTGTTTTTATTTTTCTTCGTTATCAGTAATTGTAGTTAGAAAAAAGTAAGGTGAGCCATTTTTAAAACTTTTTAACGTTTGTGTGCAAAATTTTTATATTTAAAAACTTACATGTTTACTAGCTGGTTCCCGGCATGCGTTGCACATTCAAAGTAATACATTGTTTCATCCTGAATCACTTATCCCGTGCGGCCCGGTTCCCCTCCCGCCGCCCTCTTCCTAGCTAGCTTCATGAATTATCGCCTATAGGTTATTCTGATGTACGAGCTATATTTCTGTAGTTTCATTAAAATCCTTTCAGTAGTTTTTGCGTGAAAGAGTAAAAAACACACTTACACCCATACAAACTTTCGCGTTTATAACATTAGTAAGATTTCGAATTATAAAATTTGAAAGCGTATTTCATCACTTTTCTAAAATAGTTTTAAATTTTTGGATACATTTAATTAATTCGGATATTATTGCGAAACGGAAACATTTTGACCCTCTGACAAAATGCGGTCGAAACTTGGGGTTTAAAAATATAGATTGAATAGATGATATACTTTTCCCTTTAATATTATTAAGTCCAGTAGATATTAAGCCCAACAATGCATAGTTATATGCAGTTCTACTTCTGGCTAGTACCAAGTGCGAAGTACCAAGGATAGTTCGCGCTAAGCTTTATCGCTTGTTGTCTGTCTTCCTGAAAGTTTGCTGCGGTAAAGTAGTCTGAAGACTTTGTCGGGAAGACGGTGGCGGGTGGTAAGTGCGGTTGGATTGTGTCTTGTGTCATTAGCCAAATAGATACTAAGCCTTCAGTTGAGGAATCCTTCAACGCATACACTGTACACTGTGCACACACGAGAAGCGCTTGTGCTTGTTCAACAAACTTAAAGTTGAATAAATGTCGATCTAGGAAGCGCGGTTTCGTCGCAACTTTCGTTGTGTTCGATACGTGCAGAATATATCCATCATGGTGCAAAAAATATTTAAAGATTTAAAACTTAACCTCAAATAAAATGCGGTTTAATATTATTAAAGTATAAATTAAATCCAGAAAGGACTTGTGCTATATTTGGGAACGCTGTGTGGAGGGTCATTTTGAGGAAAGCAAGAAGTGCACCTGGGTCTTGAAGAGACAAATGTTGCCTTGAAGAGACGTTGTTGATCACAGGAACGACGAGTAAAAATGACTCGCTCTCACAACCGTGTACGAATGTTGGGCGCGTGTTTTACGTGTTTCCCGGCTGTGAAATATTAGTAGAACAAGGACATTTTTAATGTTGTTTTTTTTAATTTTTTAAAATAAATAATTTATAAACGAAAAAATGATCCCAATTAAACGCTGATTAATAAAGTAAGGGAAATTATGTGTTCCCCAGTCGTTAGTGTGTTTTCAAAACCTAAACAGTATTACGCAGTATTAAACAATTAAGGAAATATTAATATTTAGTATGGGGAAAACAAATTTAGAAGTACCCCCCAAAATAGAGTGTCTGTCTCGATAGAAAAAGCATTAAGAGTAAATTAAATATTATAAATAACCAAACATTTTTTAAAAATAGCCATCTTTTAAAATTTATTTTCTTATTAATACTTACAATTATTTATAATTATTGATTTTTTGATTTAGACTAATTTTTTAAATTATTTGTTCTAAAAAGTTTTTTTATTATCTAAATGCAATTTTATTTTTCCTTAAATAATTTTTATATTTAATTTTGTATAACTATTTTTATGATTTGTAAGTAATTAATCACCTCTACTTTTTAATATTTTGTCTATGTTATAGTTTATTCTAATTTGTCTATACTTGTTTGACATTTATTTTTCTTTATATTAACATATCCTGATGAAGATAACATTGTTATCGAAACATGTAGATATTGTTTATAATATAGTGGTTTATACAAAGTGATCTGTTATTCATTTTATTATTAAATTTAATTTAAGTTAATTATTTTTTAAAAATTAAATGGAGTTCCACGAATTAAACACAAAAACAATTAATAATGACAGTCAGCCCAAACATCTGTGCCAAAGATTGCAATCCGGAGTCAATCAAAAGGACCGCTCGATTCTGCCCGTTTAATACATTGATCGTTTTGCTACAGTAAGGCATTCAGTCGGTCTGTCAATATATTTAAGTCCAAATATGGTCGAAGTGATGACTGATGATACGCAGATAAAGGCAATTCCAAAGGTACAACCATAGGTTATCGTGATGCCCTAATACATTAACTGGTCGACTCATCTCCTGACCTGTGGTCGAGAATTAAGGTTTTCACTCCGAATCTTGTATCAAATGTAAATACCTTGAATCGTATAATGAACTAGCCCTTTTCCATGGATTAATGATAGGGGTGGTTCGGCCGAATAGAACACGACCCTTAAACGATTCGCTTCCACTAATCACAGCCTGTGTTCTTAATATGTTGAAGGACGCATCTTTACAAAATAGTTATTATTATATATGCATGTCAGAGTTCTTGTCGAAATCAATGAATATGTGATATCAAGACATAAAAATATAAATTGTAATCAAATAGATGCCTTATTACATCTTTGGGTTCATGATTTTTTTGTGGAAAACTAATGCCTATTAAACATATATTATGCCATCTTTCGGAAAGGAAAGAGTGAACCCGTGTAATGATAAGACCTACGTGGTTTATTGAAGAAAAATATAATATTAATATATCTCAACGAAACATTAGTTAACTCTTACTTGCACTGAATTGATGTTTTCGATTCGCATTTTTCGACATTCGTTAAGCATTGATTTTTTTAAGGAAAACACGATGCAGATTCGTATTAACAGAACGAGACACAGAAAAAAAGATTCCCTTTTGAACAGTTACCTTTTGATGTGAAAACTTCTTTAGCACCTTTGTGATTTGAAACTCGATGAAACGAAAAATAGCAACACCAAAAAGAGACAAACACATAGTTTTATAGGATTTAACCTGTGCGAGAATGAGTTATATTAATCGGTCTCCTCTTTGTGCGGTGCTTTGCAGCCTCCCCATACTTATTTACTTTAGTTTTTTGAAGGTTTCACTTCTACCTTGTGTGAACTGCATACTCTGATTTTTTTTATTGTAATATAAATAAAGACTCATTCTAATGCTTTTTGAAGTGAAAACTTCTTTAGAAAAGTTGTGACTTGAAACTCGATGAAACGAAAAATAACGAAAAGAGACAAACACATACATCTACAAGAGAATGAGATAGACTAATCGGACTCCTCTTTGTGCGGTGCTTCGTAGCCAACCTGTCTCCTCTTTGTATGATACTTCGTAGCCTCCCCACTCTTACTGCACATTAATATTTTTCTTCTTCACTTATAAAATATTATCTTGGTGGTAATAATCTTCAAAAATTATTCCAATAAATTGAACAAAGTATTATGTTGCCAGTTATGCACCGATGCCTAAGGGATCAACGATGATAGTTCTTTGAAGAATCATCCATTGAAATACGCTTAGAAAAAACAACCACCATTAAACGAAAAAAAGGTAATGTGACTTACTGTTTTTGGTGAAGGTGACGATCTTGAGCACCTTCCCGTAGCGCTGGAAGATGGTGTGCAGCACATCCAGCACGATGGGGTAGAGCATGTGCTCGACGATGACTCGCAGCACGGTGTTGGGCCCGCCCTGGATGTCTGCGGGGGCGGCGCCGTTGGTGGCCAGCGCCCCGGCGGCCCCGGGCGTCGCGGCGCCCGCTCCCAGCGCCTGGGCAGCCTGCAGTGCCGCCTGCGCCGAAGCGGACTGCAACAGTAATGCGTTATTCTTATTGGGATAATGATATCTAAAGATATCGACACGGTACACAACACACAACATAACATAATAAAACAAGAGTGGTATTAAGATATTTGAACAAGTACGTAAATTATTACATCGTACAAATGTACATTATAGTATTTGTAACTGTAAAAAAAGAATAAAAAATAACGAATGTATTGTAAGTGTGTGGGGATGCGATCTGACAGAAAGAGGAATGGAGCGCTATAGACGATGCCCGCAAATAAAAACAAACAAAAACACATCAACCACTCATTTTCTCAATTCAATGTATTGCATTAAAGTAAATGACATATTCATTGTTTGATCTCTTAAAAGTTAAATGTAAAGTGAAAAAAGTAATATATTTTTTATCCTAAAGTAGGAAAATGACATAAGAAAATTATTATTAATTTCGAAGAGCAATTGAATGTACGATATTTTTTGTCAGTCCGTCTTTAGCCAATACAAATAAGCTCGATGGTTTACCCACACGAGAACATGATGCCGAAAGAAATATCAAAATGACGCGATGCTTCTCGTGAATGTCTTGCGCATGTGTGGATGAAAGTTTGATGAAGCGGATCTGTCATTCAACAACATAAATAATTTCGTTCTGTTTGAAATATGAACGACGGTTAAATTTGTTCAAACAAAAATACTAAAATCGCGATTAAGAAATGGGAGGGTAGGAGGGTGAAAAATTGGGGTTATAGGTATTTTTTGATGCCAAATAAAAAAAGGACAAAAAATTTTTTTGTCAATAAAATTGATTTCTTTTTCTGGATAGGCCTATACACCCTAATCACCTAGCGATATGAATATTACTTTAAAACCTATTCTCATACCTACCAAATATACAAACAAAATTTCATAAAAATCGGTCAAGCCGTTTAGGAGGAGTGCGACCACAAACACCGTGACACAAGATTTTTATATATACAGAAGATAGATTGAAATTTGGAAACACTATGTAATATAGACTTGTATACAGGGTGTCCGGGGGTAAAGTGCATTAACTTCGGGAGGTGATTCTACATGATAGTACAAGTAAAAAAGATAAATAATTTTTTTCGAAATTCCAACTTTTAGGGGTGGTTTGGGGTAAAAAGAGAAAATTAGTCCGGCGTGTACGGCCAGATTTATTACTTTCCGCTGTTACGGTACGGGCCCAATCACAATCGAGTCGGGCGCCCGGTAGGCTCTCAGCAAGTAAGATCATACCTGACACAAAGGATTTTTAGTAGGTACGTCTTTTTGTTAGGGAAAAAAATGATGTAATTTCGGAAAAGTTGATCTTTTTTACTCCTACCATCATGTAGAATCACCTCCCGAAGTTAATGCACTTTACCGCCGGACACCCTGTGTAAATACGTGCAGCTCACGAAAAACGTCAATACCTGAAGGAAATAAGTATGAAGATGTCGAATAAACACTGATTCACCTATGCTTCCAATGTAACGAAAGAAAGTTCAGATATCTGGGACCCATTTTATGGAATCAGAGGACATTACCAATTTTCCAATTTTACTTTATGGAATATTTGCGGTTACTTTATTTGTTAAAGGAATTTTATAAAAGATTACTCAAGCCACAAAAAAAATAATCACCAATTTTTTTACAATTTCCAAAAGGCTTTTAAAAAGCAAACAGATTAGGTATCAGTCATAAAACATTATTTTAAGTTCTTCTTCAACTGGCTTGCCGAATTAGATGGTCTAGAAAGCCGACAAAGTAAATAAGCTTGCGCACGAATCAAAATTAACCGCATTTCATAAAAATATTAACAAAAATACTTAAATAAGACGCTAAAGCCAGCAGGCCTTAGTGAAAAGACGAAAAAATAAAATAACAAAAAGGTCCCCCGGAAAGCGCAAACGATAAGACAATTTAATTAATCCAGGCAAAACGAATGGAATTCTAAAAAAGATTTTTTTCCGCAGAGCGTCTGCAGAACTTGCTTTATTATAATGTGGGCACAAAGGATAAATAGTACGAACAATGTTTTGCTTTAATTATCTCTTCTTGAAATCTCAACTGGAATAATAGACGGCGAGTACAAAAATATGAGAAATTCATTTAAACAGCTTGCGTGTAATTATAATTATGCGCCATTATTTTAGTTGCAGTCGAGCATCGGGCAATGTGTGTTTAAAATGACAAGTTTTCCACACGAACAAAGTGGAACATTGTTTTAAATCGCTAATCGAATTATATTTAGATTTTATTTTATTTTATTGTTATAATTTTACAATTTAAAGACCTTACTACTTTCAAAACACTGTATTTCTCATATGTTCGTAGTATCCTTGAATACGCATCTCAGGTGTGGAACCCAGGCTATGCAGTGCACAAAAATAGAATTGAAAGCGTTCAAAATAGATTTTCAAGGTACCTCAATTTCCGCTCTTTTCGATCTCATGTTAGTAATGAAGACTCTGCAAAGTTCTTCAAAATACAAACGTTAACTTGTCGAAGAAACATAGCAGATTCGGTAATGTTATTTAAAATTACACATAACTTAATCGATTGTCCTGATCTTCTTCAACGCCTCTCATTCTATGTTCCAAATCGCAACAGCAGGCAGTCGCTTACCTTTAATCTCCCTCTTTGCAAGACTAACTCCAAACAGAACTCATTTATCTACAGATCCACACACTCATTTAACTCAAATTATTACCACATTGACATTTTTAACTCAACTTTACGTGACATAAAACGAAAACTCACCAAGCACCATGACTCAAACTAGAAGGTTCAATCCCTATATATATATTCCCGTCCTTTGCCTCTTAATCCTATTCCTATGTTCCTTCTCCCCCTCCCCCTTTTTTATATTTTGTAACTAAAAAATAAAACTTACATATCACACTTTATTATTATAAATATCATCAGTGGAAAGTTCATAATTGGCATAATTAACATACTATTATTTTATTATTTTGTAATCTCTGATTTGCTGTCAACTTTCTCTAAAATAAATAAAATAAAAATAAAATATAAATAATATAAGTTACACTTATATTTAAGGTCATCAATGGTCATGTATACCTTATCAGGAAGGTGGCGTTTTTGCGCCTGATAAGAAGAGCCACGATTCTTACTTAGGTTGAATGTTATAATATGTTTTGTATAAATTATTTCCTTTTTAGTTTTTTTTAATTGTATAATTTTATCTATTTGTTCTGATTGGTTGATGATACAGCGATGATTGTACTGTTATTAAATATCCACATTTAAAGTGACCTGCTTTGTATTTTCAATATTTGAATTATACTTATTATAGACGTCTAATTTCATTTGTTTTTACACTAGTCCCATTTGATGGTCTACTTAATTAAATACACTGCAGGAACAAATCAATATAAAATAATTAAATACAATTACAACTGTAACAAATAAAAATACAACTGTATAAAAGATATTAGTTTTCAGTAAACCCTGAAAAAGCAAACATTGCTTAGGAAACGTGATTGTTTTTTAAACAACAAAAGTGGTTAAAAATAAGTTTTGATCATTTTTTAATTAAAAGATATTTGGTCGCTAGACTGGGTATGGACATCAAATTATTATTATTTTGGTTCTTCATAAAACGGTTATGCACTAATAACGGTTATGCATCATATAAATATTTTGGTTCTTCATAAAACGGTTATGCACTAATAACGGTTATGCATCATATAAATATTTTGGTTCTTCATAAAACGGTTATGCACTAATATGTGACGGAAAGGATTACAAATTTGAGGAATGAAAGGTTACGGGCGGAGTTTTACTATATTGTGACATGCATCAAAAGACAGTTAAAAATGTCGATGATCAATGCAGAAACGTTAAGGCTCTGCGACCGGGCCCGAAAAGAAGAAGATGGAGAGATACGAAATTACGAATGTTAGAGAAGAGCGCTAACATTTACTGCGACAAAATCGATGCGAAAATTGCGAAAATGTTTAATAAAACACGACTCGTTTAAAATAGAACAAAAATCTCGCGGGCATTATCTTAAACAGCATTTAAAGAAACACTGTGAAATTTTTCATACATATAACTTGTAAAATAACTGAAACAAACGTAATAATAATAATTTTTGGAGCATACTTTGCGATTTTTTTCTATCGTAAGAATTTTATATAATTTGCGTTTCTGCGCGGGCAAAGTCTAGATTTATCTTCAAAAATAACATATTTTTTAAGAGCTTTAAAACTTACCGTGTTTAAGTGAAATATGTAATAAATTGGTACAAATCCGAGTTGCGGGCTCTTAAGCAGTTGCGTCGCTCTGTTGATTGGCACGTTCTGATAGGCAGAAGTCCTCGCTTTCGGAGCATAAAAAATGCATGGGATCTCCAATTAGTACACTAGTTGGGCACATTGGCACACATATAAGTTTAAAACAACCACATTAAGCAAATTCGAAGCAAATTCAATAAGCTTTTAAATGTTGCCTATATATTATACGAAGTCTTATTCAAACGGTTCGATATTTGATGAATATCATTCACACAAAGAAGACATGTGGTTGGAAGTGAATTTAAGACGTGAAATTTTGTCGAGTAGCGGATGTACATTTTGAAGGGTATCGGAAAGACGTTTAAGGAAATGGAAATATTTACGAATTTCTGGCGAAAAAAAAATTATAAACGTTTACCATTGCATCCAAAAATACATATATGTAGGATACATGACTTTCAAATCCTTTTCTTATTTATACTAGAGCAGACCACTGAAAAATCACGGGATAAGACAATCAAAATAATTTTCGGTTAAATATCATATTATATAGCTGTATTCCTACTTTATCGCTTGTCAGAACTATTATTCACGTAAGCAGTTCCAATTTTGAAAATGACACTTAAATTCAAAGCAAAACAATTTCAAAAAGAAATAACGCACATCACACACAAGCGAAATAATTTTGTTTGATTATTATTACCTATGCATAATTTCGCGAGAATTGCACATACATTTTACTAATAGTAACTTATTTTAGACTGTTCACTAATAGCTTACAGAATAGTTGTAATTAGTGATTTGTATTTCTAACTATTTCTTGAACGTTTTCAATTACAAGTTCTGGTGGCCTTTGTCCGACTCAGATGTCCAGTTTATGGTACCTAGATGAAATTTAGTCCAAAGCTCTTACAGTTAAACTAACGATTTAACAACTTCGTTGTAGTTTTGTTTAGTTAACGTAAAGTTTTATTATTTTACAAAATAAAAGCTTTTCGTTGGTATTTTTCATAAAAAAACGACGCTGAAATATGATTACTAGGTACAACGACAAAATTTTAAATTACAATAGATGTAATACACCCTACAAAGAAAACACGTATAAACTCGAATTATACGATCAACGTTATTTTAATGATACTGATTAAAAAATGTTTCTAATGTCTTTGCTTCGCATTTTCATATGTATAATGCAATGATTATAGATTCAATGTGGAATATTATAATAAACGAACAAATACAATGATCAGAATAAAATAATTATTCTTTACACGAAAAGTCGCAGTTATGATAGCATTAGTGATTGTGATAACAGAATGAGCCGCATAAAGATAATCTATTTCAGTTAATCCAGTAAAATTTCCCATGAAATACGTATCTTTCTTTGTTGAAAAACTGAAATGAAAAGTGGGGGAAAGTGTCAGGCGACCGACACTAGAATTAAGTTAATATCGATGTATGGACTATCAGTCGTACCTATATCATTTTTGTATGGTGGACTACATGACACTTGACACTTGAAGCAAATCAATAACGAACAATGGAAAGAATAAAATACAGAGAAGTAATCGGATTGATTGCGATCCAGGCTGTATTACTGTTACAGTTCCAGTCTAGTTCCGGCGGAAAGGGGGGTAGGTATCAGGGGAACTGTTTGTGCAGAACAAAACGTTATTAGGGCCCATTAGGCCATTGTTATTTAATGGGCCCCGGCCCACTCCGGCCCGCTCCGGCCCACTCCGTCCCGCTCCGGCCCACTCCGGCCCGCTCCGGCCCACCGGTAGGAGCTTCACTATGAGAATGCCAGGGGATGTTTTATCTTTTGTTCGAATATGTTCTTCGCGGGTAATTAAGCGGGTGACAAATATAATTCATACCGTGGCACCCCCTCCGAGAATCCTGACACATAATTAGAGGGACAAGTGGGACATTAACCCGAGTTCGCTACTCCCTACTGCTACTCGTATTGGACACGCCGTATATTACATTTTGCGTAATGGCAGACGTATAATCTAGTGTTAAATAAATTACAGAAAATTATGTATTTTTATTAAATATACATTATGAAATTATACGATCAGCGACACACTTATAAAATTCAACATTTTTATAGGAACATAACGCGTCAGGCGACCTTTTATAAAGAAGCGTACATTTATTTAAACCGCATCAAAATCTCAGGGGCTGTGTTAGTGAGGAAGCCCAAAATCTGGAAAATTGTTCCCGAACCGAGCCATTGATTTTTTTTAAATTTTGTAATCTGATGAAAATTTAAATTTTGATGTTAAAATCATGGCTATTAGGGAGTAAACCTTATGTATTATGATTACGTTTTGCTCATTCTTACCATACATTAAATAATTGCAAGTATGTGCTTCTACTAATGTATTGATGTTAGTATGTAGCTAATGTATTGCATTCTCAACTGTTTCATATTTAAAAAAAATATATATTTTCCTATTCCACTGTTTTTCACCATAAAAATGCTCATTCTGAATTATGCTCAACATTTACATATCACAATATTGGTAGGTATGTTATATGTTGTTATATGTGTATGCTGTTGCTACGCTAATGCGTTCATGATTATTTCATTTGTTATTGTAACTAATCTGTGGAACTAATCTCCTGCTGACAAGCTACTTGCAGTAGCTTAGCGGGTAATAAATTCCAATTGTATGCAATTTTTATACAATAATAAAAAATGAAATACGGGTTACTGATATTGGTTTTTAGAGTTTGTTAGTAAGACGAAGACTATTAGATCAATTAACTTATTTAAAAAAAATCAAAAACCGAACGTTTAACCAGCCGGCGGCTGAAAATTCACATTTCGTCGGAAGTTGTTTTTACGATTATGCAGGGCGGTTACAATGAGAAAGATTAATTATTTTCCGTTCCAGCTTTTTAAAATTATAACTCAATATCGATTTTATTTCATTCCAAATTTGCTTTAATTTATACCTACATCCAAAAATGCTGAAAGGCGTGATGATAAAACTATTAAAATAATGTACTTTTTGTAATTATTTTTTGATTATAAGTATTTATCATTTTTCAATAATGTCTAAGTTAAATAAGAATGTTAAAAAAAATTTGAAATATATTATTAATTATTTAATGATTTTATTTAAGCTAAAATTAAAATTCAAACATGCGATACCCAGATAATGTATTGATTTATTTTACTGCATGATTATATGATTTGAAATGGGTGTGTACAATACAAAATCTTTTTTGAAAATTTAACAAATCTGCTAACGACCTATGGTATAACCTATTTATACTAAAAACAAACATTTTTTCTCAAACTTTAAAACATGCGAATGCTAGAAAAAGAACAATCTTTCGAAATCCATTTATAATTTTTTGTGGAAAGAGTCAAAACGTCTAAAATCTGATTTAAAAATGACAAATTTCTGGTTTTCTCTGGTAATAACCTCTTAATAATTAAGTCAACCTTCCCGAAAAAGTCCTTATAATGCATTTCTAAACAAAATTCGAAAATATCATAACGAAATAAAAATCCGTATAGCGGTGTAATTTCAGAGAAATACTAATTCTCTGTGTTGCGTTTGTAAGTGGGAAGAAATGAAGACCATTTACGCTAAATTACAGGTTAGGACTGTGGCAAGGAGTGGTAAAGGAAGAGGGGTGGGAGGGGAGGAGGCAAGGGAGGGAAACACTCCAGGACACTCGAGACACGTGGCAAGAGAAGAAAATGACGTCTTTGGGGCAATTCTCACTGTTGCAAGGCGAGGCTTTCAAAGCATCAAGCAAGGAGAATTGACAGAGTATTTATGGAGCACACGACAATACTTTTAAATTCACTTTGGCAGATTGCGCTAAATTAACTTTATATTTTATTTATTCAGGCCTCAAAGGCTTATATACATTACAGGTACATTACATTATTTTAGTATCTATTATTATAGTTTTACACTATTTCAAGCAGGTACGTTTTTCACGAGTATATTAATAAATGAATAATACATAACATATTAAATTGAATACAAAAGGTATAATTAGGTATAATATAGGTAGATTCGTAGTTTCATTCATCGTGTAATGTTTGACAAAGGAGTTCAATAAGGGAAAGTATAATAAGGGTAAGAACGAAGAACTTAAGGTAGTTAGTACTTTTGTAGTTACAGAGCAACGTGTAGTAACTTTTGATATTATTATAAACATAAACATGAGTTGTAAAGAAAGTTCTAATTACCAAATCTTTATTACGCCTGATTGGATGTTTTAAAGAACTTAGCTTTTTTTTGTATGTATGTTTATTCAGTTTTTTTTACTTTTACAATATTTCTGTTATAATAATCTTACAAAACTCATCAATCAGTTTGATTGTAAGAAATCTCTCATTTTTCCCATTTACTTAATACTATTATACTTTTAGGTTTTATATAGTAATTACTAAGTATAATACTTAATTTAAAAATACTACATAGTAATAAATATATTACTTAATATTAATTTCTAATTATTATAACTACTAATTATTATCACGTTTATGAATACAGTGTACGATAGTAATTTCCAAGTATTTAATCAATATACGATCTAGTTATACAATATTATTTGATTTCATGTTCTACTGAGAGAGATTGATTAAACTTTTTTTTATTTTTGAATAAGATGTCTCATTTTTAATGTTTTCAGGTAATGCGTTAAATATTTCCGAAATTTTATGCCTCTTTGTTCTATCACCGTATACATTATGAGATTTATCAATAATAAACATTTGTGCTTCTCTATGCCTAGTAGGGTAGTTGTGGTTTACAGGTTTTTTGAATTCTGCATTCCAGAATTCATCTAGCGTTAATTGGTATTCTACCTTACTGTGTATATAGAGTACATTACACAGGGAGAAATTTTTCTTTATAATCGCCTTCATATAATCGAACTTTTTTTTTGCCCGATATCAATTTTAGGAAACGGATTTGTAACTGTTCAATTTTATTTAAGTACGTTTTGTACGTTAATCCGTAACTATTTATTCCGTATCCTATAATTGATTCTGCTAATGCGTTGTATATACAGTATAATATATTTTTATCAACAAAGTTTTTTAGGTGGTAAAATTTCCCTAATATTTATTTATTTATTTATTTATTTTATTTATTTATTTACGCCCATTTAGGCTTTTACATACATATATACACTTAACAATATTTACGAAATTATACTAGTAAATAGTGCAGGAAATGACTGTTTACAACACTTGCACATAAACAAATATAAAGCAAAAATACTATTGAATTTGATCCACACAGTATGCAGGCACAAAATATAAAAACAAAAAAAAAATACTATTAAAATAGAATTTGATCAGCACAGGATGCAGGCACAAATTATTAAAAAAAAATACTAAAATAGCTTCTCTCCTTCAGCCGACAAAACACCACCAATATGCTAGTCAATTCAAACAGTTTCAAAAAAACTTCAATAAGGTATGTTTATATATTAAAATTGATGTATTAAATATATCAACAACATCGGAGTATTTGTTTCCAAGCTGTTGAATCCGTCGCATAGGAGTATGTGGATCTTAATCTATTACATACATTTTCAATACGATTTGACCAGTTAAAATTGACATCTATTGTAAGACCAAGGTATGTATGTATATTGGTACACTTTTTCTATAATTGGGCAAATAAGCTAAATTGGTACAGCGATAAAACAGTATACACGATAAAAAGGATGAAAGATACAATATAAGTGTGAAGTTACAATATCTTAGACAGTTGTACAAATGAGTGCGATAAGTTTATAATACAATAGAATAATAACGAGAGTACAAACAAGTAAAAAGGTACTATGTGCATCAGTAGTTAAAATAAGTTCATTAGTTCTAGGATAGTGCATGTATTGTGTTCAATGATTAAAGAATCCAATTAGTAAAGCAAGTGATATAAAATGAGCATAGTAACAGTGGTAGTTATAGTCTTTAATCTTTCTTGTCCGTACAATGAATATCAATTATAGTTAGGTAATCGTAAAGTACGCAGGTAATTAATTGCACAACCCCGATAATTTTTTGGGTTATTACGCCGTGATTCATTTCATGGATTAATTTCGTGCCATGATTAATTTTTGGATTAGTACGGGAACGATAGGGTCAAGCTTAGTAGTTTTTGGTATCCGGTACATGACGGTTTCACCAAAACTAAACGCCGAAAATCACATTAATTTCTCTAATTATTATACAGAAATATCGGCCCGGAGAGGATTACCGCGCGCAATCGCCACATGGTAGCACTTCTACGTATATAACACACAATTCACCACAATCTAAACATCTGCCCTGATGATGGACACTGTAACGCTATCCAAAACCCAGTCTAAAGAAGGGGGAAGCGCAATATGGCATCATACCAAAAAAAATCACGATTATAAGTATTCTATTAGGCGCTTTAAGTATTTCCAATTTTACGGAGCGGCGACGATACAAAAAAGGCAATAAACATACGTTCCTTGTCACAATAATATGTGCAGCTCTTTCTTACATATTAAATAATGGTGAGACAAAAGATGAGACACACAATGTACGCCTTTTTAGTACCATCGCCGTTCCGTAAATGTAAGAATATTAAACACGCCTATTCGCACTACGTTCCAGAATGGAATATCTTTTCCGTACCGACGTGGCCAAATTACCGACTTGGAAAAATTGCTTAACATCGCTTTAGCTGCTTTTGGTGTCTAGATTTCCATATTCTTCCTCTATTCCATTCCTTCAGCCTCAAATACCAGGCAGTAAGGGCTCTCACATGGTAAACGTACAAGATGAGCGCTGCAGGCATAAAATTAGCCCATCTTTCATAATATACCAATATTTGAATGCATTGGAATTCCATCCCCGGGCTATTTTGATCCAAGCCTCCCAGGAGCTACCCCACTTCAGAGTCTACGTAAAAACAATACATTATATTTTGTCCCCCTCCCTCAGGTGGAGGTAGGTACTCAGTGAACTCATAATAAGCGGTGGTGCTTCCAAACGCAAATTATTTTTGTTGGTCTATTAAAATACCAAAATGAAAATGAATGGTTCACAAGTAGAGCTTATGATTAAATCTTAAAGCAGAGGGGGAGCATACTGAACTACATGTTGAATTTGTGCACGCAAAAGCATGAAAAGCCTACTGACTTGGAGGTTTTAGGTTGTAGGGGAGTCGTACTATGAAACATTTTACTTAGATATCTATAGGCAGAATGGTTTTATAATTTAACCCTGGAAAGATAGTCCACGTAAGATTTACGCATGCAAGTTAAAATTATTATCGTTCGAATTATTATATATTCGAATTATCGTTCTAATTAGTGTGAATCCGTCGCTGTGCTTTTCAGACATCTCGCTCGCTACTTAGACCTTCCGTGGGGCGCGCGCATCACTGAGATAGGTGTCGCCAGTTTTGAGATATAACGACCGCATGAGTCAAAAAGCATAATATTGATACGTTCCAAAGCTGAATCTGATTGATTTTTATATGGCCTATTAACGGCACATTTAGTAAAAATTTAGTACGTATATTATTTAAATAAAAAATAAAAATAAACATTTTTCTTTTCTTTTTCTTTTTATGTTACAGAATAAATTTTCAGGCATTTTTATTAATGTATATTTAATTTAAAAAATTAAAATGAACAAGTAAGTCTAAAGTCATGGTGTTTGAAAGGGAGAGTACGAAAACAGTGTGCGATATATTTGTGAATGATGAATACTTGGAGCAGGTGGATGAGTTTGTTTATCTGGGTAGTATGTTTACGAGAGATGGGAAGGCTGATAGAGATATCGAAAGAAGGGTAAATGCCGGTAACTCCATTAATGGAGGACTGAATGCTGTTGGCGCTAATAAAAAACTGTCAAAAAAAGCGAAGCTAGCAGTCCACAATGGAGTCCTGGTACCTACCCTGATGTATGGCAGTGAGGCATGGAACTGGCAGAGGAAGGATGAAAGTAAACTGAATGCTGTTGAAATGAGATCCCTGAGACGTATGTGTGGTAAAACCATGTATGATCGTGTTAGAAATGTGGATATCCGCAAAGAATGTAAGGCTGATGTAAGTATAATGAGCAAAATTAAGAAAGGGACCCTCAGATGGTTTGGGCACGTAGAGCGAATGAGCGAAGAAAGTAGTGTAAAAAGAATATATGATGCAAATGTGAATGGTAGAAGAAGTCGGGGACGCCCGAGGAAGACATGGCACGATCAAGTGAATCAGATACTTGAGACGGGCCATGTCAAAAGTCAGAATAATAGAAGAGTATGTATGAGACGATGTATGAATGTGAGTGAGGCAAAGAGTGTGTGCCAAGACCGAGTTGTTTGGCGGTCCGTCCTCTCTGCCTACCCCTGCGGGGAAACGGCGTGATGGTTAGTTAGTTAGTTAGTTAGTTAGTTAAAAATGAACATTTTGTAAATTTTTTTTTTTTTGCATTCTCACCAGCATTTGGTTCCTTAGAACGGGCAATCTGCCTACCTAGGAGCTAATATCGACCCACAAGACATAATAACACTTGTACACATTTTATAGTTATTTTTCAATGTTATTATTATGTTATTTGTGCCTTACAAATGTATCAAATGTAATGTTATAAATAAAAAAAAAATATATAACTATACGTTATTATTAAGTATAGTATATCTTAATCATTTAGTAATAAAAAAAAAATATTCCTAAGTTTTGTTGATTATTGAAGAAGTTTAAGCTAGTTAAAACTCATTTGTCAATTTTACGTATGATTTACCGTACATCAAAATATGATTCTCTTAAGTAAAAAAAAAATCGGTTGTCGTGATCAAGGTTTACAGAAAATGCGTTTAACAAGGTTTGCTCATCGAGGGGCAGAGAGTTGATTGGCTAAAAAATCGTGACGTAGGTTGCAGTCCGTGTTCCACTGGGAGATTTGAATTACTTGCAATACTAGTGGCAATGTTTTACTTCTAGCTATGCGTTAGAAATTTCGAAAGCGGTCCGACGAGTTTTATTTCGAAAAAGGCCCGTATGAGCTAACCTTATTAAACGCATTTTTTATGAACCTTGGTCCGTGACACAACTCTGGTACACTGAAATCGGATTTCTTTTAAATTCAAGGGTAATTTTCAAAATTCAAAATCATTGAGTCAAGAATTCCAACAACGGATAAATTATCTATCCTTTTTTACAAAAAAAAAAAATTTTTTTTATCATATTCTATATTTAAAACGTGTAGGTACATGTGTGTGTCTTTTGTTTTTTTTTTACATTTATTAGGATTAATCCTGACAGTTAAAAAAAAATAAGAATTTTTCAAAGGGTCAGCGCTTTTACCGTTTTCGAGAAAGCGTTTTTTTTTTTTTTTACATGAGCTCCACACAGGAGGCCCTGAGAAAAATAATTTCCCTCAGGGCCTATGTCATCTTTGAAGATGCTGTGTGGAGGGTTTTTTTTAGGAAAGGAAGGAGAGGAGAGTTCTGGGAAGGAAAAGGGTTTAAGGGGTGGGTAGGAATCTGGGTCCTGGTCATCCGCCTCCAAGACCTAGACAAACCTCACCCCATGAACCCGGGCACCCCTGCTAAATCACCAAACGTAGCGAACCACTTGGGGTGACCTATGGCAGAGGTGTTGGTTATCCAATAAAGGTTCCCGGGGCGGCGGTACCCATTCCCGCCTCCCAAATTGAAAAGCGTTGTGAAAAAAGTGAAGCGTTATTCACCAACTAGATTTATTAAAGGTGTTAAAAATGAAATCGAAAGGTAAATTTCTGATGGGTCAACATCTCTAATTTGTCAATTTATTGACAAAAAATAATAATTTGATTTTATTTAAAATATAATTAAAATATTAATTTATGAAAGGCATGGATACTGAGACAAATATTTTATGAATCCTACAATTATAACATCTCATGATTTTTCACAGGTCTGGGTTAGTTTGAAATAAATAAAAAAACACTATTTTAATGTATACAGTGGAGTAGTTTCACCATTGAAATATCCTTTAACAATAATTTTACGGAGGCCCTGTCTTAAACCCCCACGTAAGTGTGTTGGTGTCCGTTCGAGGTACATAACGAATATCGGTCAGTAGTGTTTAGGCATTGCAGGTGTTTTATCAAAACTACAGGAAATTCGCGAAGTTATATTTTTTTGTTAATTGTTCTTTTATAAAATTTGTTATAGGCTTAAATTTTTCACTGCGCGTTGTCAGAGGTTGATTTGTTGATGAAACGCAAGAGAGAAATGCAAAATTATTGTAACATTTACCAATTATTATTTTTAATTGATAAACTAGCGTTTAAGACAAGATTTTTGTCAAGACCAAGTGCCAAGAGCACCTGACCGGCAATCAGAAGGACACGGATTCATGTCCCGTTGGCGGCTTGCATCTTTTCTCGGAAGGTTTTTTTTATGTAGATGAGTGTTTCCGGCTGATAATTATTGCTTAATAATTGTTACCCTTTGTGCTATGCATAAAAATCTTGTCTTAAACCTTAGTTTATCAATTAAAAATAATAATTAATATTTGACGAGTTAAAGTATTTCACCAAAAAATGTAGACATAATTTGTCTTGACGCCACTTAGCGGAGATTTAGCACTAACAATGCCTCTCTCACAAAAATAAAGTTGGTTGTTTTCAGGTTGAAAAATGTAGTAATAAGCATTAATTGTTGAATGAAACACTAGTATACATTGAATTATTTGGCGGGCATTAGATAAGCCGACATAGCTCAGTGCAGAGCACCTGACCGGCAATCAGAAGTCCCGTTGGTGGCATGTATCTTTTCTCGAAAGATTTTTTCAATATAGATGAGTGTTTCAGGCTAATAATTAGTGCTTAATAATTGTAACATTTATCGTTAAGTGAAAAGCGCAAGTGTTCTTATTACTATTTTCGAATATTGGTCGTGATAAGACAAGTGTCGCGGTAAAGCGATAAAGCCCCGAGTAGGCTTTGGTGGGGTAAGGCCCCAGTCTCCAGCGCCGCGACAGCCACCAGTCAGGTGCATATCTCGGAGGCTGCGTGCGGAGAACGTAATTAAGAACGTTTACCAAATGCTCTCCGCTTTGTTATCATACACGGAGACCAATTTACTAGAAATAATTTTCAGGGAGGCTTAGGTGTGAGAAAACTCGGGAAGAGCAAAGGAAAAGATTAGACGCCAGGCCTGGCAGCTCCCAGTAAGTGGGACAATTTAATTAAAACAGAATAAACCAAGTGTTCTTGGGGAATTCATTATATTCCGCGTGGCACCGCTGAGACGCGTCGCCGTGCAGGAATATTCAAAGGATGCCTTTAATATATGCATCGGAAGATAAATATGCGAAGAACAATATCAAATTTAAAGCTGCGTGGTATACGACACGTTTCTCAAAGGGGAAGAGCAGTGAAGAACACATGCAAAACAGTGTCCATTAACCGCGTAAAACTGATTTTTCATATTATTAATAACTAGTAACTGGAAAATCAGATTTATTTTTAAGACGAAATTCTTTATTCCGAAATCAACTGATTTACCAGTAATTAATGAAAAAAAAAAATGCTCAACAAACAAAAATATTGTAGGCAAAAACGAGTAATGTATTTTTTTATAATTTACATTGGTAAACTGAAATAGCGAGCGTAATCTATGGATTATCCCAGAATAAGGTTGTAACCGAACGTTGACGTATTAAATGTACAGCGGAGGCATAGAAAACTGCAGGGTAGGGAAAAGCTCCATAAACAAAGGTGCCAGGGGCGGGGGAGGGAGAAGGCTTTGGCGCTTATCAAAACATATCCTGGCAGGTTTAGCGAAGTGTGCACTTTACAAGGCAGTACAGTTTGATCCTTTGATGTCACGTTTTTGCAGGATGAGCTCGTAAAGGGATATTTTAGAGAATCGCAAAGTCGATCTGGACAATAATTGTGATGACAGCTGACGGGGAACGAGGATTTCGACTGTCTTAGTATGTACCCACATTTCATAGCGTTTGAGAAAGGTTAAGCTGTTGTGTAAAAGTAGAGATTATCGAAAAGTTTACTTATGACTGAAACCTGAAACAGAATTACCAGGATAATTAATTCATATTACTTACTCCGTACTAAATAAGAGTTCTAGAATACTAAGTAAAAGTATAATACGATATCTTCCCCATATCTTTTACAAAAAATAGATATTTTAATTTCCATTTTAATATCTATTTTTCTTTAAAATGTTGTCATTTTTTTATCTTAGTTTTTTCACTAAATTTCATTTATTTTTTAATTTTAATTTATATACTCATATGTTTTAATTTATATATTTGTATAGAACACTTGAGTTCTTAACATTTAATCTTTATTATTAATTTTTGTATTTCAAAATTTGAATT
Source organism: Limnephilus marmoratus (assembly GCA_917880885.1). NCBI lineage: Eukaryota > Metazoa > Arthropoda > Insecta > Trichoptera > Limnephilidae > Limnephilus > Limnephilus marmoratus. The sequence goes on from OU862908.1 coordinate 11,924,116, forward strand.
TTCATTTTCATTTCTACTTTTCTTTAAAATAAGATCTTTTTTTCTCTTTATTTTTCACTTACTTTTAAGTATTTCTTAATTTTTATTTAGTATATTTAATCATCTGTTTTAATAATATAGTATTTATAAAATCCTATTGAAAATATTAAATGTACTACTACCATAACACGGGCATGAGCCTAGTATGGTAGCCAAAAAAAACAAATATCTGTAAAAATTTAATGAATAAAAAAAAATATATTAGAGTTCCTGGTCGCAATGGCAGAAACGTATCCCTTTTTTATAACAGCCGTTCCAACAACAACTACTTACAAAATGAATTCATACATCGAGCCTGCCACTATCATAACACACACCTCACATATACAGACATCTTCAATATAACTTTCAACAAATTCAAAGCAACACTATTAGATAAATGTAATGCATCACAACACACCACTTAACATCCATATTTATATTTATTGTTTTCATATTATAGATTTATTTTCCTAATTTGTAATAATAATATATTTACATATTCCCTAATTACATACATATCATCCATGTACTCCTGTAAGATCATAAGCTTACCCTTTATTGTGTTTTTCTATATTCTTATCATGCATATTTAAGTATTTAGCTTCTCCTAACTATCTTTTTCTTAGTTTTTCTTTATGTTTTTCATGTCTAGCTACTAAAAAAAAAATTATCACCGAAAACATGTTTTTAGGCTTACTGTTTTATTTTAGCACTCTTTTTTATGTATCTTTGTAAAGCTGTTTGTTTTCCAAATAAAGATATTATTATTATCATAAAAGGGGTATAATTGTTTTAAAGCAAAAGCAAGTTGTTCTTAAACAAAATGATAACCACAGAATGTGATAAGCTTATGCATGTCGAAATTTTGTGTTAAAACATAGTAAGTAGCGATTAGGTCAGTGCATGGTTCACACCCTTAAAAATAGTAAGAATATGATTTTAAAGAGAGACGTCCCAGCGGTACCCCAACTCTGATTCATAAATGAAAACCATGGAAAACATAATTTTCTTACAATTGCCAAGAAAACTAAACTAATCTGTTCCTATCCCGACCAAAATAAACATCATTCATCCCAAACAGAAGAGATATAATCGACCATTGAATTCGGTGTTGAAGGTTGGCTATACTTTCCAAAGGGTTGTAATTTTGTGAATTTTCGCCAGCGCCACCACTACCTGTTGTGCCCGGGATAAAGGCTCTGAAAGCTAAGGGAAGAAAGCCGCCATTGTGCGCCCGGGGTACAAAAGCCCGGCGAACGAAATGTGCTCAAAATTGTATCACTACGCAGCTTTGTAAGGAAAAATATTTATTGTTTAAACCGCTGGATGAGCGAAAAACACATTATGGAAATAATTGTTTAAGATGTTTTCGTCAGAAGAATAAAATAAGGTTTCCGCGCTTTAAAAGAAAACCAAACTGTTGATTAAAGATTAAAAAAAAAACATGTTTAATTGAGTCTCGATCTAAGATAAGACAAAAAATAAATTCTGAAAAATTTTCAAATTAATTTTAAAGGTCCAGTGAAGTTAAATCAATTTAAAAAGAAAGGAATTCCTGAAAAAAATTAATTGGGTTGTCTTTCAAATAAATTAAAACTGAAAAAGGGAACAGTCAGTAAATTAGGTATATACTCGTGTTTACGTAATACCACCAGATTCGCGACGGTTGTCGCAAGGTAATTGGATTTGGCAACAGGGTAATCCTCATTCGGTCCAATGTCTTCATGTGAACAGAGAAGAAAGGAATGAAGATAATAATGTAGTTAAGAATATAAGTTTGTCTACTATTAAGGAGAATTAAATAGATAGCTTAAATTACACATTGCGCCTAATCATTTTATAATACATTTTCTACTGATTTTATAAGTTTGTGGCCACATTTTTATTAGGTTAATGATTTTATTTTAAGTTTTGTGGCAACTTTTTCGTAAGGTGACTGATTTTATAAGTTTGTGGCAACTTTTTCATTAGGTGACTGATTTTATAAGTTTGTGGCAACTTTTTCATTAGGTGACTGATTTTATAAGTTTGTCACAACTTTTTCATTAGGTGAATAATTTTATAAGTTTGTGGTAACTTTTTCACTACGTGACTGATTTTATAAATTTATGGCAACTTTTTCATTAGGTGACTGATTTTATAAGTTTGTGGCAACTTTTTCATTAATTACGTAGGTACTGCAAATTTATTTGAATAAATCATTTCAAGGATGTAATGGATATTTTATTGATATGGCTTTATTACGAAGAAAACTATATTGTTGTTTTTTGGCATCCATTTAGACATTCTAAACGTTTTTATTATTTTAATATGTGAATACCTCACAAGAGTCCCAGCTGCTCCCGTCTGGAGCCAGTGAGATTATGGCAACCCCGATTGGGGTATGTTGTGAGGCTGAAGGTAGTCGGGAGGGGAAGGATACGAGAAAGAGGAAGGTGAGGAACAACCTGGCTATTTAGAATTGGTTATCAAACACGGCTAAAGCCATTTCAAGCAACGTTTCAATTCTGAAAGGTGGTATTACACCAGGGCGATACTGAGAGTATCTTCCACTCTGGAACGTGCCGCAAATATACCATACATTATTTTGATAGAATTAATTGTAAAATAAGACAAATGAATGAAGTAAAATTGCGAGTATGGTTACGAGTCAAGAGTCTTACCTCTCGACCACGGAGGCCGTGAAAAGAGAAGAAAGGAATACCGATAAGAATACAGTTAAGAATCTAAGTTTTTCTACCATTAAGGAAAATTAAACAAATAGCTAAAATTACACATTACGCTTAGTCATTGTTCGTACATTTTCGACTGACAGAAGTTTGTGGCAAATTTTTCATTAGGTGACTGATTTTATACGTTTGTGGCAACTTTTTCATTAGGTACGTACTGTAAATTTATTTGAATTAATCACTACAAAGATGTAATGGACATTTTAATTAAACGACTTTGTTATAAATTGGATTTTGGGCAGAAGTACTCAAATGAAAACATCTTCCTTCAATGGCGAATTCTTCTCGTTTATTCACTTAGAACATGTTACAATAATGTTCCCCGGCCCGACAAGCACTGAATTCGGTCACTCGACCACTTGCTAGTTAATGCTAGCTATTTTACAGGAGATCAGAGAGTTAAGAGAGACCTTTTTCCTAAAAATCATACTATTTATAACCTACATTTTCCACACCAACAAACAACAACCACTAGTGTCAGTCTATAAATACGATACAGATATCCAGAAATCTGCTTTATCGTCTAGCATTTAAATCAGTGTGGCCCACGGACATATGAATATATGTGGACCTGCCCTAAGTGATAAAAACGTATTATTTCCCCCTCCACATGGCGCCGGCTGTAGCTCCTCCTTGGAACCGGCTCGCTCCATGAGGAGGGGATATAGCCTCGCTTGAATCTAAAATGTGTGACGTCATCATTCTTGCCGTGAACAGCGAGAAGCTGACATCCATACATTTAACGAAATAACGGCAGCTTGTGCTATACAATATATCTACGTATCAATATGCACATAGAGAATGTGGGCGGTACTCCAATGTGCTCGTAGCTGGTTACAGGGGTAAGTAAATTATGAAACATTTGTAAAAGTGTTTTAACTAAACACGGCAAGAAAAAATTGATATGTGTATTGGCGCGAGTCTTTTTGGGGCGAGCATTTGGCCTTAGCAAATAAGTTTTGAACGTGGCAAGCAATTCGCGCTCCCATGTAAAAAGGTCTATTCATTCAAAGCAGATTTTGCTTTTAAGAACTAAATGGTGATATTGTAATGCGAGATGCCTATATACTGTCAGATTGATTGTTCAACGAATGACAGTCATCTTTCCCCCCTTTGCTCTCCATAGTTTGGTTTTACCCCTCATCTGTAACTGCTTGTCTATCCATTTGGATGTCTATGGTGTGGCCCTACGTTGCTAGCATATAATCTGTAATTCAAACAGGCAAGCTACAAAAATACTCCGCTAGATGGCCGTAGCCTTCACTTTTTAAACAGACTTTATTATAAAGAATGATGTTTTTTGGCATCCATTTAAACACTCTAAACTAAACCTTTGTTTAATTTTTGAATGCCCAACGTCATGAACCGTAGGTATCTATCAAACATCGAAATATTTCGAAATTGGGAATTTCGATTGCGACAGACAAACAGTGTGATCAGTGATACATTATGTAGCTTAATTCTCGTATACGTATAATTTATGAAACAGTGCGCTCCCCTAGGAAGCGGAATGACATTTGTCTAAAAGACGGCCTATGATTATAATAATGAGCTGCGGCAGAGTGGTGTGCCTCGATCGGCCCGAAAAACCGGGCCATTGCGGGCCACTTCGTGGGAGGTGAACGCCACCCTAATTAGATGAAACAATGGGAGATCCACCCTATTTACGGGAAATTTTCATTAGTACTAATTTAAATAATAGTCATTATAATTTCGGAGAGAAAAGCTGCATTTAAAAGATATTTCAAACCCAATTTTGATAGCCTCTGTTTCGTGTGGTCGACCATGATTGTTTGGTATTGATTTATTTCCATAAAAAAGTAATCCTTCTAAGTAATAAGTCTGTTTTAATAGGATTCAAATAATATATAACTAGCAGACCCAGCCACGCGTTGCTGTGGCTAACGAAACACAATGCCATCTACTGAATGGTTACCCAACCTTTATAACCACGATAAATTAACTAACACCACCAGTGGCTAACGAAACACAATGCCATCTACTGAATGGTTACCCAACCTTTATAACCACGATAAATTAACTAACACCACCATCTGTTAATTAGCATTCAAATCAAATCCACACCGCCCGCTTTCCAGCCCGCTCGTCCACCACATACACATTCTCCTTCAATATTTCAACTAATTTACACAAAACCTTGACAAATTATATACCAAAACCTTCCTCATAAATCACTCTATCTATTGGTGAAAACCGCATGAAAATCCGTTCAGTAGTTTTTGAGTTTTTCGAAGACGCGGCGGAGGACTTTTATTTATAATATGTAGAGATGAGCGAAGAAAAAGTTAAGTGTAAGTTTGTTAATGGTACACCATTCTGCGAATTTTACAAAATTGGATTGAAGGGACAAGCAGTCGTATATATTTTTAATGATTTTATAAATTTTCATGTCATCAGCAAATAATAATATGTTAACATCAGAGAATATGGAAGTGACATCGTTTATAAATAGTATAAACAATATTGGACCAAGGTGCGAACCCTGAGGCACACCACTAGTTGCTTCAAATTCGTAAGACAAGTGTTCTTTAATAGAGACAGTTAGTAAACGTTTTGATAAATAATTCCTAATCCAGCATAATAATTTACCACTTATTATATATGGCATGGAAATAGAATAAAAAGCATGGTTCTTATGTCCGAATACCGTGCTTCTTTAAAAATGGTTGGCGCTAACAGAAATAAAAGAAAATAATAATATTTTGCTTGTATTGCACTATTTAGTGAAGATCGTTCGCACCATAAGAAAAAAGTGTGAAATATTATAAATTTTACATAATTTTTCAGGCAATAGTTCGTTGGTACAGTGTGAAAACATAAGAATCCACTTAAATATTTATAAGCGAAGTACCCACGCTCATTCATGCTCGATGGTTTTACGCTCATTCGAATATGTCTCAACGTGTGTACCATCTCGCTTGATGCTTTTTAGTTCAATGTCAAGCGAACGGTTCGTCAGACATTTACGATTTGAATAAGCATCTTGGTGGTATATTTGTGTCGAGCTGTTCGAACGTGAGGACACAACCAGCATGGTGCAAAGTCAACATTTTCAATCGAGCTAAACCGTCCAGCGCGCACAAAGCTATAGGTTATAATGAAAAAACTTTAACCAATTTTAAGTAGACGTGTTTTAAACTTGCCATAAAAATAGTAAGAGAGCATGAGGTATACTTTGTTAAAATGACGATGCATATAAAAATTAATGATCTTTTTCAATTTAATCTTTCAGCGTGAGAGCAAATTCCGGATATAGACATTTATAAAATGTAAACACCAAACGAACATTGAAATAACGTATTGCAAAGCCGAGAATATTATGAAGCAATATTTAACCCGACTGGAAACACGTGAAGGTAACCTCAAGATATCCTTGCGAAGGCGGGAACGTTGTAAAAGTATCTTCATGTATGTAAAACAGATTTCCAATAAATACACACGAAGACGCGAGGAGTGTTTAAGATTAGTCAGCTGATAGGATGGGGGGGGGGGGGGAGATAGGAGTTAAGTGAAAGGGGGGAGTTAAAGTGGAGGGGGAGGCTGATAAATATTTAGATTTCGAATTCTCGAGAGTGACTTTTGGATGCATAACACGCACATGATCGAAACGATGCTGCTGCCGATAGAAAAATCTTTCAGAAGATTTATTTTGATGACTAAATAAAATGCTGAAAGTGCACTTTCTAAGTGACTGTTTAATCTCTACGTATATGAAGGTAAAAATTACGTACGATCCGAAGGGGGTCATTTGGGTCCTCCGTTTATCGAAGAGCGAGCACTCAGAAGTCAATTATTAGGTAATGCAGAATAGTAAAAGCGATACTAGAAAATCGAGTGCATATTGTTCGAAACTCAAATAAAAAAATAAAAATTTAATATTGATCTTCGGTGACTTCTTTTTGATTAGATTTTTTTTTTCATCAAAAATTTTTTCCCTCAAAGTCAAACCAAGAAAAAAACTTTCACATGCCGTCACTAGTCACTCAGCCGAGTGGCCCAACCAACCCCTCTCTAACGATTTAAAAAAATGTTTTTACTTGAAAAAAAAAAACATCAAAAATGCCACCGAAGACCAAAGTTTCATTAAAAAATTTTACTCCAAATAATGTCAGGAATCAATATGTTAAAGTAAATGAAGTACGACCCTTAACATAACTAACTAACTAACTAACTAACTAACTAACTAACCATCACGCCGTTTCCCCGCAGGGGTAGGCAGAGAGGACGGACCGCCAAACAACTCGGTCTTGGCACACACTCTTTGCCTCACTCACATTCATACATCGTCTCATACATTCTCTTCTATTATTCTGACTTTTGACATGACCCGACTCAAGTATCTGATTCACTTGATCGTGCCATGTCTTCCTCAGGCGCCCCCGACTTCTTCTACCATTCACATTCGCGTCGAAGACCCTTAACACCTGTATATTATTAGATCTACCGGATCTGCCCTGATGATGGACACTGCAACGATGTCCGAAAGGTTGGCTAAAGAAGGAGGTAGCGCAACACGGCATAACACCCCAAAAACAAATAACGAAAATTATTGGAGCCCTTTCTAAATATATTATAATATATCTTAAAAAATAGCATCAGGATATATTTTTTAAATGCAGGTCGACAAACGAATGGTTTACTTTAATGGTTTTTCTAGGTTTACCCTGAAGTTTACCCTAGGTTAATTTAAAGAGTACGTGGTGTAAAAAAACATATTAGATCTCGCACCACAGATCATATTCTATTGTAAAAGACGGCGTTAATAAATAAATAAAAAAATCTGTTCTTCTTAATGTAGCTATAACTTTGTGGTTATCCATTATAGATAAATGAAACAATTTAACTTTATGAGTTCGCTAACCATATAATTGAAAATAACCATAGCTAAGAAAAAAATACGGGGATAAATATTCTTCATATTAATCACAAAGGAAAACGTTTAGATAACTTAGTACCTTGGAAATAAAAAAAACGCTTAAAAATAATGAATCTATTAGCAACAAACAAAAAATATTGTCTTACAGCCCAATAATGGATATGTTCCCCTACCCACCTACTCTTCATTAATACCTAACAACGACTCCACCCCTACCATAATAATACATTGTTCCCATCCATATTTCAAAACTGTCAAATCAGTATACATTTGCCCTGAAGAAGGAACGGTCGTTCTGAAACCGGTCGGATTTACTCAAATATAAAAGTGGTTCAAATAAAGTTAAATTGTTTCATTTATTTAAAAAAATCTGTGTTTCGCATAAAACCCTCTTTTGAATACCGTGATAAAAAGGTGACCGGACAACTCGGAATGAAATCAACACAGAACCTCATTTGAAAGTCAGTAAAAGTGATGATAAAAATATATAAAAAAAAGTTAAACAGGTTACGTTAGGTTAGGGTTATGAGCTATTTTTTTGTCAAAGTTTGTAATGACTTTTCCAACAGGTGTTGAGTTGACTTGATTCTGAGTTGGCATGGAACCGAGAAAAAATATTTAAAATAAGTCGCAATAGTAAAACGTGCCGTAAGAGCCGCAGCCCATAAATGGTTTTGGCACGAAGTGGGAGAGAGGAATAATAATATAATAGAAGCTATAAGTTTTGGTAATAATAAAAATAATATTTGAATGATTTGTACAGCGCCGTTTTTGTGAAAAATCAGCTCAAGTGCGCTGTAAAAACTTATAATATATGTCTGCAATCTTACTTCCAACTATCTCGCTATCCACATCCGGCCATATGTTCATTGCTATAGCGAAAAATAGCTCTTAACCAAGCCTAATGTAACCTATTTAAACATTTTTTTATACATTTTTTTTCATCACTTTTAATGATTTTTCAAAGGAGGTGTTTAGTTGAGTTGATTCTGATTGTCCAGTCACCACGTACAAGTACATAATATGCATTATACAAGTGCATCGAAATGATTTTCACCTGCTAAGAATACAGTTAAGAAAACAAATTGTTGTGAAAAATAGAATAGTGATGTGTAAATATAACAATTGATTCCATTGTAAGGGAGAATAACCCAACACGAAGAACAGAAAACGTAAGGTGAAAATTTTACGAGTGTGTTCGTATGCAAATTTGTAAGAATACGTTCGATACACCAGGAGCCGGCTAGAGAGTGGAGTGGCTGTGCCGTCATAAAAAACGTACAACGCGATCCTGCAAATTGAACCTTTATGGGAGTGAATATATCAGCCTTAAAGCTGTCATCGCGGCCTGTCATTTGTATCTATTTTATGTCCTAAATTATTACCGGAGCGGTAGTCCGTACACATAAAATATTTTTTGTGCAATACACGGGGGAAATTAGAGTCAATAAAATACCAGATTGCTTCGAAAAGTTTAATGAAAATACTGACACGGCAATAAGGTGAATTAATGCCGCCAATCTCGGTAATTGGCATTTAAAAAATGCGGCTAAGTTCTGCTAACCAGTCATGTTTTTATCGTTAAAGTACACAACTCGGGAGGGCGGTTAAATATGACAGGAGGTTAAAGTATAGCATAACGATAGGAATTAAATATTAAATGGGTGCCGCTTGGGCGAAGGAAGGGACTTGGAGCGATATTGTTTACGATCGTTTGCAAAATACTGACTGGCTTTTAAAGGGAAACGCGATATTAAAAGTGGAAAAGATTTCAGGGAGCCGCGTTAAATATTCAACGAAAGCATTTTCACGATGGTTTTGTTACGCGGTACGAATCTGCAACACCTTTCTAGTGAGGATTGAAGTTTTCTGACAAGTGGATTAGGCTATCACCATAGAACATTAATTAAACGACGTGGTTAGTCTCTCAAAGAAATCCATAATTAAATTGACACGTACTTATATAGCATTTCTTTTCACAATAGTTCCACACATGAGGCTCTGAGGAAAATCATTTCCCTCGGGTCCATACCGATTGTGTTCGGCAGATATGAAACCATCGGCAGATTGAAAGGTGGCTAAAGGTAGTGACAAGCAGAAGTAAGAACAATACAGAACACTTTAATATCTCGCTATCTTAGATTAGGTATCGGAGGTTTATATCTATAACGGATGGTCACAATGACCACTGGCCAGAAAACTGTATCTATTCTACTATTGTACTAAGCTTCTAGCAGAGGTCAAATAAGTTAAGATCAAACCGACTTCCGTTCTTATTGCTCAGGCTTCCAGAGCAGTGATTGCTAATTGAATTTATTTTTACATTAGCTCCACACAGGAGGAAAACAATTCCCCTCAGGGCCTATGTTATCTTTGGGGGGTGCTGTGTGGAGGGTATTTAATAGAAAAGGAAGGAGAGGAAGTTCTGGAAATTAAGGAATAAGGGGTGGGTAGGAATTTGGGGGTCAGCGGGTCCATGAGTGACGGACACATGAATCCATCCCTCCCACAGCAGTGCAAATCAATGCGTCGAGAGAGTCCTACAGAAGGGTCAAGTGGTCTCCCTCAATCACTCTCTCCTGATACGCCTGAGTTGGCAGACGCATCCGCCGTCGAGACCTAGAAAAACCTCACGCCATGAACACGGGCACCCCTGCTAAGTCACTAAACGTAGCAAACCACGTGGGGTGACCTATGGCAGGGGTGTTGGTTATGTTCCCGACCCGCCTCCCAAATTGAAAACGTACGAACTGATAATCTGGCACTGTTGTGAAACATGTATTTTTACAATTTTTCTAATTTTTAAACTGTTAATTGGTGGTGGCAATCCATTAAACAAGTGTAACGTTTGTGAAACTGTACAGGTTTTAAAGGTATTTTAAGATGATTCTCGTTTCGGCTTTTTTTAAAGTGATTTTATAAAAAAAATGTTTAAACAAGTTCTGAAAAATATGTTCTTAGTAAAATACTGTAATTAAAGAATAAAATAAATTTTATTTTTGTAAAAAATATAATAGAACTTCAAACAAGTGGGTGTTAAGTTCATTTCGTGATATTCGTGTGAGAATCAATTAATTCGTGGATCGTTTTCTAACTAACAGCTTTTTCTAGTGAAGTGTTTACAACGAAAATACGAAATTACAGTAAATCATTCACACCACACAACAATGCACGCCATTTATTATTGTAATTGTCGGGGTCAGCAGAGTTAACACTTTTATTTTTTGATATGTTGGTTAGATAAGCTACACAACTGAACAACCTGGATGGTCAGATGTTCTGTAGGTAACACTACAACGCGCGTGAAAACTGTGGGTCCTTAATAGCCCTTTAGACTTACTATAGTGTCTTTGATAGACAGTAGTTTTAGTTGGTATTAATAGATGCCGTTAGGCTTAGAGCTTCTGTCAAGTTTTAACAGATGTCCCTAGAGCAGTATATCCCAGCGCTGTACGTGTCGTAATCACGAACTCTGCCGAGATTTACCGAAGGAGCGTGGGGGCCGGTGACGGCCAGCGATCGCCGATCTCAGATTTGATTCGTAGACAGTTAGAGTCGGTCGTGTGACCCAAAAGTATAATATAAAGTAAACACGTAAGATAAATAATAAACCAGATTGTAACAAGAAACTATTATTCTTGAGAGCCCCAACACAATTATTGTCCGAATGTGGATAAAGCAGATATAACACTTATTTAAATATAATATTGAGTGAATTATAATAAATATCTAGATACACTGAAGTGTTTTTAATTCATTTAGGTGGTTATTTATCTTATTTATAGACCTAAAAGTGGGTGTCATGAATGCAGGTTTCAATTTGGGAGGCGGGAATGGGTACCACCGCCCCGGGAACCTTTATTGGATAACCAACACCTCTGCCATAGGTCACCCCAAGCGGTTCGCTACGTTTGGTGATTTAGCAGGGGTGCCCGGGTTCTTGGGGTGAGGTTTGTTTAGGTCTTGGAGGCGGATGACCAGAACACACTGAACCCCAGATTCCTACCCACCCCTTAAACCCTCTTCCTTCCCAGAACTATCCCCTCCTTCCTTTCCTTTAAAAAAACCCTCCACACAGCAACCCCAAAGATGACATAGGCCCTGAGGGAAATTATTTTTCTCATGGCCTCCTATGTGGAGCTCATGTAAAAAAAAGGTAGCTCGTCAGCGAGGGGATTTTTGAAGGATTTACCTAAAGTTGCAGTACGTATTTCACATAGAATTTAAAAGATGGATAATGAAACAAGGCGTGCGACCCAAGATAGAAATATCTAGTGGTCCTTATTATCTTAAGAAGAAGTAATGATGGAGTGGTCTGTATAATAGCAGAGTATATGTGAATGGATCTGAAGCAAGGAGTGTGTCAAGTTGGGTAGGTGAGAATTGGAATGAATCAAGAAGTACTTGCCATTACAGAATTGTGTGGCAGTTTTCTGTTGGTTCGTTAGTTAGACAGGTAGGTGGGTGAATATTATGTTAGGGGTGATCAGTATAACAGAAGTATGTGAGTGATTGGAGTGGAAGTATGTGGCAGGCGACTCACCGCGTTACTGTGCGTCTGGTCCGTCTTGAGCTCGCGGTGGTTGCTGAACTGGACGTAGACGGCTCGGCCTCGCAGCTGCGCCATGCAGCCGCTAAAGTAGCTCACCATGGCCACGGCTGAAGCCTCCTCGCCCATCTCCAGAAAGGCCTGCAAAAATAAAACACGCTATTAATAAGGGAAGATTTTTTTTAAATGTATATATTCAAATTGTTACACAGAAATTCGTTAATGAAGAATACGTGAAAACATTAAAAAAAATACAACTCTTGTTTTTACTCCATGCGTAACATTCACGAGCATCGTACAGGATATTGCATCAAAACAATAAAATTACTGCGGCAAGTTTCTTAGATTTGAACCGAGAAGTCGCGGATTCAAAATAGACACAAAATTTTATTTTTTATCGAAACTTTAGTATAATATTGAAAAAATGAAAATGGACTTTGATTTATTTTATTTCTTTCATATATTCAATGATGCTATTATTCGATTTATAAAAATAGTTTATCTTTAAAAAACAAGTTCTGCTATGTAGATAATAATTATTACGCGTGATAGCTTTTCGGCTTCCGAAGGCATTATCAAACTGTGGTTACACTTACAGATGATGTTTTTATATTATTTCTAGATAGGTACTCGTATTTACGATGAAATAAACGCTATAAATTTTTTACGTTGTAAATACTCATCATCATTACATCATCATCATTACATAGTATAAAATGAAGTCGCTCAAAAAGGATGTGCGCGTTAATCTTTTAAACTACGCAACGGATTTTCATACGGTTTTCACCAATAGATAGAGTGATTGAAGAGGAATGTTTATATGTATAATACATGTAAATTATATTAGAGAAAAACCGAGAAATTCAAAGAAAACATATTTTTGTGCGATTTAAAACGACTGGCGGGCCGTACTATAGTCACTTTTGAAATTCGTTCTACGGAAGAAATTGGAAAATAGATGTCCTAGAGTAAGTAGGTATTTGATTTTCCCTTTTCAAATATCCAGTGTTGCATTGCAAGCATTGTATAATTAGTGGCGATCGCACGAATCGTATTATTATTACATAGTATAAAATGAAGTCGCTCAAAATGTATGTGCGCGTAGATCTTTTAAACTACGAAACAGATTTTCATGCGGTTTTCACCAATAGATAGAGTGATTCAAGGAAAGGTTTATATGTATAATACATGCTTATTATAGTAGAGAAAGCTGAGAAATTCAAATATTCAATTCAGGCAGCGGGCAGCTGGCAAGCGGCTGATGTGGATTTTATAAAGGTTGGGTAATGGCATTGTGTTTCGTTAGCCACAGCAACGTGTGGCCGGGTCTGCTAGTCTAAAAATAATATAAATACATCGTATGTAAGTGATACAACCACAGTGTGTTAATGTTTTCAGAAGGCGAAACTGCTGTTACACGTACTAATAATTACGTAGTAGAACTTATTTATAAATAAACTGTTTGTACAAATTGAATAATAGTATTATTACCTTGTTCAATCAGTGCAAAATTCATTGGTTAAATTATTAGCTGAAAAAAATTTATACAAAGAAAGGCATAATATTCCATACTTTTATCAAAGCCTCAAAATTCTTTCAGTGAGAGCAATTATGTGGTACAAAATTATATTTCAGCACATAAATAACCCTTTATATATAAACAGGCTGGAACACAACCATAATACTCGTTTTAACTTTAATGAAGGACTAATTGTACCTAAACGTACAAATAAATATGGACAAAGAACGTTAAATTACATGATTCCCAGTTGTTTAAATATGCTTCCAGCTGAAATTAAAAACTGTGCCCAAAACAAACAATTAGTGAACTTACTGAAGACTTGGCTCACGGAAAGAATTAATTTGTATTAGCTTACAATAACATATTATTACTTATTCTAAAGACTTTAAAATTGTTATTCATGTTTTCATAATTTTTCTTTTATCTAAGTATATTTATGTAAAAAACTTAATTTTATCTTATATCTATAATTGTAAAAATGTATCTAAGTATATTTCTGTAAAAATTTTTATTTAATTTTATATCTTTAACTGTAAAAATGCAACTATTAAATCTCTATAATAAGATCTTTAATGTAAAGAACCCGTTAGACAAACTGCTAAAAAGTAGTTTATCGGGACTTTTTGTCTTATATTTGTAAAATGTATAAAATAAATAAAAAAAATAAAATAAAACAAAATGAATGTATAAAAGAAATGAAAATTAAAATGGAATTCTGCAAATTAAACCCAATAACAATAAATAAAAACAATTGAACTGTGACCATATCAGCAATATCAAAAACTTAAAAAAAAGCCCTGGTGATTGACCAACATTCACATTGGTAAAGTTGCTTTCAATAGATTTAGTATTTTTTTCTAAAATTTTCAAATTCGGGTAAAAACGTTTCACCTAAAACAAACTTTCTTGATTTTTGGTCATAAAAACCCTATCATTATTTCAGGAGATATTTGTAGAATAGCATTGCATGTACGAGGAGAAAGATTAAATATATCGCTTAATTCCATCGTGAATATTCAATAATAATAATTTGATGATTAGCGCTGGTTTTGTGAAATATTGCTTTAAAAGCGCTTAAAGCGTTAAATCACGGTTAAATCAATTACTAACAATCAAAACAACATATTTTTAAAACAAAACTAACCTGTGAACTGTGAACCCGAATGAGTTTCTTAAAAAAATAACACCCTAAAAATTGATAGAGTTTGTTATCGACTCGCAGGCAAATATTTAATGCAAGCGCTTCCAGAGTCCGGAGATAAAGCCGTTGTTTAACTAAATACTTGGTTAGTCTTTACGGCATTTTTATATGAACGCGTTAAAACATTTTATACACCGCTAAACTGAAGTACCGCCATATTGTCCCGGGACCCGCGGTGTCCTTAGAGAGGAGGAAGGATTAAAACGGCGTTTATAAAATTCATACTTTTCGTCCTTATTTTGGAAAACACCTGATCACAAAACTTTGGCGTTTAAAAATATTTGCGATGGAAAAGACAGTTAATTTTTAATTATTAGAAACAAGGCCTAAATGTATCTATCCTTATATTGTTCCCAAAAATGGCACCAAACAAAATATTCAAAGATATGATTTTAGATTTTCACGGCCAAAAGTATTATTGTTATTTATTTTTGGGGTGTTATGCCGTGTTGCGCTACTTTCTTTCTGATCTAACGTTTCGGACAGCGTTACAGTGTCCATCATCATCATGCCTTGTTTAATTCAAATTTGTCTTACTAACCTATTTTTTGCTTTTAGTTTTTCCTATTAAGCACTTGCATACTGCTTACTAACAACGTATACAGGGACTCCGGAGGTCTAGATCGTTCAAAATAAATAAAAGTAGCTTCGTTTAACAAAAAAAATTAATCTTGCGAGAGCCTTGAAGAAGAAACCATCTGTTACTTATACCAGGGCGGGTAAGTTGTGGATAACCTCCAAAGTGTCAATCATCACATAAAAAAGGTTAATAAGAATTCTGCGTAAAAAAATCTCAAACTAGATGCACGACGAAGTTTTAACACTAATCACAATGTTCTGCACTACACGTAGAACTGTGTAAATTGGCGTTATATGTGAGTTCAACCATTTAATGAAGGCACCATTTATTTTCAAACACATCTTTTTCTTACAGAAACGAATCACATTTAGGAAGATAAATATTCTAATCAAATCCTTGTATTACTATACCGCCCATCATACAATTTTCAATTTACTCTCCCAAATACGTTCACTAAGAAACATTGTATATTTTATTATTGAAATATATAATGGCATTTCCAATAAGATGTGTTCCCAATTATATCCTCTGCCTGCAAACTGTATCTAAATATTTCCATTAAACAATAAACAGTTAATCTTAAGTTACCTACGAGGTAGGTAAAGTATATTTTCTGCCTCTACATTTTCTGTACAGAGTATAAGTACTTAAAACAATATATATGTACATTCTTACACACCATCGCGTTCTTTGGTCAAATGCATTGTACATGCAGTTTTCTATTAGTGATCGACGAACCGGTGGATGCAATCCATAAGTTATTATAATGGTTTGTCGATTCTGTAGACAGAAGTGAGATTGCAGAAATATATTATAAATTTGTACAGCGCCCTTGAGGTGATTTTTCACGAAAACGCTATTCAAATCATCCAAATATTATTATTATATTAATAAAAAGCTGGGTACCTATCTCAGTAGACAGAATAAACCAATCAGTATATTTTCTTTCTTCACTTCGGGAAACATTTTGAGTGTTTATAAGCTTTTGAGAAGAAACAACTTTAAATCCAACAAAAATAAAAAATAATTTTTTTATGAAAAATTGAATAAGTCATCATTGTTATAAAGTGTCAGAGAAAGGAGGCGTCGCGTCAGTGATAAACATACTTCTAAGAAAGGTGGGAGAAAGCCGCAGTCAGTAATGTAATTTGGGAGATAATTGAGTGATGGGACCGCTGCATCTCCCAACTTCTGACAGTTATCCAGTGTTCCACACCTGCACACTTTTCAACTCAAATTGATCTATTAAAAAAAAACTTTGCACACAATCTATACCACATCAATCACGAAACATTTTGTTCATCCTTGTTATGACTATCCGGTAAATGTCACATATAGGGGCGATCGGTGCACCAACCTCAAGCCTGATATTTTAGGATGGTCTTCATTCATTGGAGGTTAATATGTTTTTCTAGGCTATTAACTGAACGTTTTTCCTTTGGTGTTGTCGGTATAATCTTGTAAGGTAGTGGTGATTCTGGAGAAATCCTGAGCATACGCTCAAGCTACCTTATCTGAGATTTTTCTTTTAAGAGTAACATGAATTCAAAGTTGTGGGCTTTTTGAATGGTGGAACATCCAACTCGACCTCAAGTTACTAATTAGATTAATGAATCTTTTGAAGATGTGAAAAATACATGGTACAAAAAACTGAAGCAACGTAAAAACTCGCAGTGTCTGATGATGAAAAAACGTCCAGTGTCAGATGCCACAAAGGTAGAAAAATAACGTAGGTTCACGAAAATGTATTTTCGTGTAAACCTTTGTTCGTGGAATTTTATTTACAGACAAAAATGGCAAAAGCGTCCGTAAAAGCAACGATACAAATTACTGGAAATATGTCTTTACTGGCGATAAACTCTGTGCAGCGACAGCCCCGGAGAATGCACTGAAAAACCCCGGGTTTATGAAACTATAAAACCTCCCATGAAATGTATTTTAGTACCCATTTCGCAAGTTTTACTTTTAACAAAAATATTATGCTTTGTGACGGGTGACACGGATGGATATATTTTGATAAGCATAATTTTATGAAATAATCACATACAACGCGCAACCAATAATAATTATAACAACAAAAAAATAAACGAAGTTTTCGTTGAAGTTGTAATTATATGTAGCAAGCTGAACTCAATTTCCATGACTTGGTTAAGTGCCGTACATTGGTAAATGCAGTTCATTAAAGCGATGGTTTATTAGGCCTCGGCGAAGACATCTTTGTGACATTTAAAATTGCATCTAAAGTCATGGTTTTCGAATAAAAATAAAAGTTCAGCTTATGGTTTAACGCTTTTTAGTGTGCATTAAAACATTTTTGTTAATACATTGGATTGGTGTATGTCCATTTATTTTAACATAGGTATGAATTTCGGTTGAATTTGGCAGCCACCTCTGGTCTGGAGCTCCAAAATATTTGAAAAATATTCTCGACTCTGTGCAGAAACGAGTGGTGCGTTTGATAGATTCTCCGATCTTAAGAGACGGATTGCAATCTTTAGAGCACAGGCGTCGGGTGGGAATGCTATCCTTGTTCTACCGGTATTACAATGGAAGATGCTCCGAGGAACTAGCATCATTGATCCGAGAAATACTCCAAACGCATGCCCATCATTTGTACACGGTTGACATTTGTCACATGAGAACGTGTCGCTTCTTCGACTCGTTCTTGTGTTCAACAGCTCGGCTGTGGAATGATTTGCCGGCCTCTTGTGTTTGTTTTACCAATTCGTGTTTCCTCCTTCTTACAACATGGGTCTCTTCAAGACTAATATTCATTCCTTCTTCCCCTCAAAAAAACCCTCCACACAGCATCCCAGATGACATAGGCCCCGAGGGAAATTATTTTCCTCAGGTGCGGAGATAATGTAAAAAAAATGACAAATCTCAGGACGCATAACATACCCGCCATTTTATGTAAATGCTCCACCACAATGACACAAAATTTAAAAATAAAATACTTTATAAGTAAAATGTTAAAAATGGTAATTATTAAAAGACATCCCTCGTTGTATTTTTTTGATGAAATAAAAATACTGAGTGACAATAAAATACAAGTTTTCATAAATAAATAACACCCCAATCTGCGTTGTGCTTTTCTTCAAAATATTACATCGGAATTTAAAAAAAAACAGCTTTGTCCAGTAGATACCCGAGAAGTCTCTATTTTCTCGGCGGATAAAAGAATTCTGTTCTGAATTTGTGGAATTCTCGCTGGAAATACTTGGACGAGTGGCGCATTCTTCTGTATCCAAGAAAGGGCTCAGACAGAATTGAAGGGATATTTTTATTATCAAATGTTTGGTATTACAGATATTATTTGTTTCGATTGTTTTCAACTTGATAGACAGTCGGGGAAATTACACACACGAAAAAATTTATTTCTACTCCAAGCTCTTTGTGTGGAAAATACTGAAAACGCATTCCTTTTAAAAACCAATGGAATTTTTTATTATTATAAAAGGCGAATTAAAAAAAATGGTTATTGTAAATTTTCTAAATCGGCTTTGTTTGATTTTTTAATGCTATATTACAACTAGAATAGAATATTACGTATGCTTTTCCCACGCTTAACTAGTAAATAATTCTACAAATGTTAATGAAGCATTATAAATAGTTAATAAGTATTCAATATCACATATTTCCTTAATAAATTCCTGCATAAAATAGATAAATACCAAAGACATTCAAATACAAAAGAGATATGCTACGGTGTCCGCGCAACTGTCGGCGGACTACGAACTAATTAGAATAGTTTCCGTACGAAAAGAATTAGTTCATTTCGTTGATTTTTTGAAGGTGTGCATTAGTATTGGTTAACAATATAGTTTGAATGCGGAAAGAATTCGTTCATTTAGTTTAACGTTCGTTTGCTTTATTCGTTAATTATTCATTCATTTAGTTTATTTATTAATTGGTAAACAATATCGACGACACCCGGAAGCGCAGTCCCACCTAGTAAAAACTGCAGATAGCACATCTACTTATATTTCAATAATTTCCACAATACCTGAAAAATAATAATAAGGAACCAACTAAATCATTAAAAACTTTTGGAGCCGGGTCTAAATTTCAACGTAGACCCGGCTAAAAAATATAAACAGCTTGTATTCACCCCGGTGGCCGAATGCTTTCTGATTTGAAGTATAAAAATTCCAATTTGGACTCGATTTACTCGAAAACGAAAGCTCTAATTAAAAAAAAAAACAATATATTACGTAGATTGTAGATATGCAGATTCACAAGTTTTCCGCTCGTACTACGTGCTTTGTAGAGTAGGTATATGGAGTGTAGAGCTATTACCAAAATGCACCATATAAATTCATTTGATATTCCACCCTTTCTATAAAAATGAATAAATGCCATATCTTCAAGCAAAAATGTACCAGTTTGAAGATGGACGTGATTGTTCGAAACGGACCGTAATAATCAATATATATTATAAAAGAAAGTGTATTAGGATATATGGTGTGGTTGCCCTTTATCCCCCATCCATGAAGAAGGTTCCCGTTTTTACCTGAAGGGCGTACTTTGAAGATATAAGGGCTGGAAGTTTCACCCTCTACAAATTTCTACAACAGTCCAGAACATTCGAGAGCATTCCACAACATCCTGGAACATTCTGGAATGTTCCGTGAATAGTCCGAAAAGTTAGAAAATCTCCCGAAACATCCCAGATCATTGTGGAACATTCCAGAGCACTCTTGAATGTTCTGGAATGTCCTGGAACATTGCGGACCATTCGAAGTCTTTTTTGTAAGGGTGGGGATAGCCATTGGTAGGAGAATAAAAAACAAGATCCGTCGTCGGTTCGAACATCTCATATCAACTGCCTGAGTGAAGCCGGGTACCCCAGCTATGAATAATAACGTAATTTTAGCAAACTATAGTAAGTACTGGTATTAATGTACCACGTAAGAATTGGGAAAAAAATGAGAAAAATCCATAAAACGTTTAACGTTAACATTGGAGTAAATCAAGGTACAAATAATAAGATATTATCAACTAGTTAACGACAAAATGACGATCGTGCGGTTCATTATCTATCAAAACGACCCTCGGTCGGAGAAGCACTCGCACTACGGGTTTAGGCCATATTATTTGCTTACCGAAAAGGACGAGCAGTAATGGGAGGTTCCCGATCGAACAATACAACACATAACGGTAAGGAGGACTCTAACAATATTTATTTACGCGCGTTTAAACCCAAGTAGGGTCTCGAGGACATTCAGAAGGGATAAGGGCCTCCCTTAGCACTTTTATGATGGGAGGTCTCAACAAAAGGGACAACAACTGGTCAAAAACTTATTTGATATAAATTGGGATTGCAGTACCCATTCATACATATTACATTACTAGCTGAAAGACCTTCAATAATAACGCTGAAAATAAGAACTTTATTCATGTAACATCTTTAGACAACCTTATAAAAAGTACTCGAAATAGACATTCCTAATAAGGTTGATAAACCGATGGGTCATATCAAAGATAGGTAGAAGGATCATTAATATTTGGATTGACCTAGTTTGATACCCACAGCGGGTATTGACTTGCTCCCTTATCATAAAAATGAATACTGGCAATATTAACATATCGGATTAAAAAATGTGTGAAATTTGAAATTTCTGATGAGCTTTAGCGATAAACGTAAGGACATGAAAATTACAAGAAACAAAGCTCAAACAAAGATATAAGCATATTAATAATAGTTTATTTATACGAAATATGTATTGCCACCGGCTTGTACAGTATTTTTTCTTGATTTAGATACTAGTTTATTTTGAAAAGCGATAACGTCGTAAGCACTAATTACAGTTCACAGCCGTTCGCCTCCAATGAAAAAGTTAACTGTTGACTGTGGCGCTAATGTAACGTGTAAATAAACATGTGAATAAACGTGTGAAAGGTCCTAACTTCGCCCAGTGTTTTCTAATGAATTAAAAAAAGGACCGGCACAGTATCCCGTGTATGTAGATCCTCCGGCGGAACAGGGTGTTTAAGATAAATAAACATTTAGAAGTGAGTAATTTTATTTAGGACCCTCCTTTTGATCCGCTACAGGGTGGCTACTGGCTAATACTGTAACAGTCGGCTGAATTAATCCCAAGTGAAAGCAATATTAAATTTTCAGATTTATTTCGGATATACTTTATGGTGATTTGGGGAACTGGGGGAGAATTCGGAAATAAAAAAGTGAGTTTTGCAAAATTTCACGAGATAGAATTAAATTTCAATGCATAATTGCTTGGTTGAATTTAACCCTTAAAAAACTATGTAGTTGAAAGTACTTCAAATAATATTGACAGGGAAAATGTGAAATTTGCCAACGCAAGCTTACCACAGTTAAAAGAACTTGATCTCACGAGATTTTCAGAACATTCAGAAAACTAAAGTAAAGAGTGGGGAGGCTACAACGCACCGCATAAAGAGGAGACCGATTATACTATCTCATTCTCTCACAGGCAAAATCCTACAAAAGTATGTGTTTGTCTCTTTTTAGAGTCGCTATTTTTCGTTTCATCGAGTTTCAAATAACAACGCTACTAAAGAAGTTTCACTTGAAAACATTTTTTTTCAAAATTAGTTTAACGACATGTGACACAATATTATTTTTGTCAGACGAGCTTTTTTGCCAAAATACGAATTTTGAGTGTTAATTTCCTTTTAAATTTGAAATGCGGGAATCTATCCATTGTTTAGTTCTGGAAATTAATTCTGGAGTACAATTTAATGTAACATTTTAATTAAATTGTACTTATTTCACGTCAATAATTTTTGGTTAATTTCTACGACGTCATTTTGGTGAAAATCCACCGATCTGTGTAGGTATGTAATAACATGATTAAAAATACCACACAACTATTTTTAATCCCTATATTTTAATTTCTACTTGTCATATTAAACTCTGCTACGGGTCAAAGACATTTGCAGACTATAAACAATATAGATAAGTGAGGGTAAAACAAAATGAGTGTATTTTAATGTTGACCAAAATATTTAATAAAATGTGAAAAAAATTACACCCTTTGAAATATTAACAGGAGATTGGAATTTGCATTTTCTGCAGATGATTATATATTACTTTATACGTACTTGACTTACTTTAACCATGATTCCTGACATTTATTGACAATTAGTGAAATTTATTAATTATAATGATAGACAGTTTAAATTAAAAGATTCATAAAGCTCCCACGATCTACACAATTTTCAACATACGCAAGGAATTGATTGCGTTGGTTAGGAATGAACAATGAATACAGAAATTAATTATTTGATCGCAAATACAAATCAATTATCCCACAGTTACAATGGCTACATACTCTTATTCGTAAAGCCGATAACAACCGTTAATAAATTTATTTAATATTCCATAAAATCGTCTATCATTTGGAAACAGAATAACTAAACATATGAGAGGATTTGTCTATTTTTTAATCGGGCTTTACCGAATTCGCATAATCCCTTATTTTATCTGTCATGTAAAATGCCAATGTTTCGATAGCCAAACGTGCTGCACGGAAATAATTGATGCGTTTATAATCACGTTGATAGTATGTTTAATTCAATTGATATCCGGGAAAAGTGAGCGTACCGACATTAAAATGGCATTTGCCGTGAAAAAACTGAGCAAATAAAACACACAGCGTAAATTCGGAAAGCGAATATTAAAATAGTATGTTCACATTTAAAAAAAAAATACAGTTTGATGGTAAAATTTGTAAAAAAATTTTTTCAAAGGAAAAGGGTTACACGTTAACGAAATAGGCAATAAAATAAGTTAACATTTCACTCTTACCAGTTATCAGTTTAAATTCAAATTACAAATTTGATTACAAAAAAGTATGATAGTTGAGAGTCAACAATAGCTCGTTAATATAGGTGGGTATTAGTTTTTTTACTTGTAATAAAGACTTATATTTTTCCCTATGGCATTACGATTACAAAATTAAACAGAAGAAAAAAAGTAGTACTTAATAAGTCAGGTACGCCTCATTTTTTTTTTTTTTTTTTTTTTTTTAATTGTACAACAGATTTTTTATCTAATTACTGTACAATTTTCTCATTTTGACAGTCTTAACACCTTATCTAAAGAAGAGTTATATATATCTAGTGTTTCCGATATTTCGTTCAACAGCACCATTCCTCTTGTCATGCTATGCTGTGCTAGAACATCTGTTCTGCCGTATGGTATTTTGAACAAGTCGTGTCGACGACTACGGCTGAAATTTTCAGGCACGTATAAGCCATAACATTCCAAGAGGAATGGGCTGTCAATACGATTATGGATTATGTTAAAACTAAGAATTGCAAGATTTGCATAACGTCTAGTTTCCAAGCTAAATCTATCTGTTGCCTCAAGTAATTCCATATGGTGCATGAATCTCGGGTACGTTCCATTCATCCGCATATAGACATACCTAAGGAACTTTTTCTGAATTTGTTCTAGCATATTAATATATTTAGCTTGGTGCGGAGTCCACACACCACTAGCATACTCCAGCTTATTTGTCATAACGTTGTAGGTATCTTGAAACCAAGCTTATGGGTCCGAGTGGTTAATACAAAATATTTATATAATACAGGCATTGTTAACCAAACGTAAAATCATTATTAAAAAATCAGGCAGAGGCGATTCGTCACTGCTTTTTTAAAAATTTGGTTATAAAATATCTTTTAAAAAAGAACTGCGACATTTGGCCATCCTTCATTGCTAGATAGTAAACACTCGATAGTACCTACATATATCGTACGGTCATACATCGTATGAGGTTTTTTTTATTGAAAATTACACGAGAAAATAACACAATTTAGTAATATATTAAAATATTCGTATAATCTACGGTAACACAATTATTATGCATCAAAATTGCGATCGTTGCAAACCTGAATAAAACAAACACATCGGCGATGTTCCCACGCAGCCAATAAACCGAGTTATCTGTGTGTCTAGGTACGCTTCATAACCAATAATACATCGGTGATGTTTACTAACCAATAAATGATCATTTAGTACTTTATCCTAACCACCCTGTAGTGGGGCACTGACTACCGACTAGTGGGTGGGGGAGCCCATCACTGATTAACGGGGATTTATTTTTACAAATACCGGCGGTGGGTTTTGTTAGCACGGCGACTACTCTCAGGGAGCTTTTGTATTGAAAGCCCCGCACATTAAAGGGATATTTACAGGAACGTACACTACAGATGCGGATGCGGTAAATATTTATGTGTTCGGTAAACCTGTGATACTTTGTTAATTAATAAATGCGGTTAGGTGTATTATTGTCTGTTCTCAAAATATTAAACTATTTTTAGAAGTGCGATCATCGAAATCAAAAATAGAATCTTAACATTTTGCTTTAGCAGAAACGCAAAAAACTATCAAGCACGTGAATTAGCAATGCAAACCGTAATTGATTAATTTCATAATATTTTAAAATAAAAGAAAACTATCAACCAACACACTGTTTTGTCTAAGATATTTCTTTCCCAAGCAATCCCTTGATTTATTTTATTTTAGACTCGCAAAAGGCAATGTGGAATACAACTTTTTATGAAAAGTGAAATGAAAATATTATATAATAGTTAACAAAATATAAGTAAAATAAAATATAACAGTTAACAAAACAGAGGTGATATATAATATAAGAGTTAACAAAATGTAGGCAAACATAAAGTATAAATAAGTAACATAAAAATAGAAAATCTGTCAAAATCCCCTAAATCAAAGATAACATCAACGATAAAATTGTTGTTAACAATTATAAGAGTTTTTATACGTTGTAGCAGATTTTAGAGAGATCTTGAATTTTTTTCCACTTTTACTGAAATTTGTGAAGTCGATTTTCGACTGAGTTTCTTTATTTTTTTAAAAGCTTTTTTGTTGTTGTAGTGAGGCTATTTGTTCTATGAGAAGTAAATTGGATGTATGTGTGTTTTTTGGAGTATACATGAGTATTACATATAATCTGATGATGCTGAACATTATTCAATATAAGTTATCTAAGGAATGGTCAGGATTCTCATCGGACAAAAACGAACAGTCGACACGAGAAAGACCATAATTTATAGCTTCAAAAGACTGCTCGTTTGTTGTCAAGAGTTTCTTCAAAGGCTTTTGGTTTGACGTCACGTACGTTCAACTTAATATAAAAAGGGGGTTATGGTATACAACAGGTAAGAGAGGACCATTAGATTTATCAATGAACAATTTAGAATAATTTGATAGAGCTGGATCTAGTAAACGACCATTTGTGTTGCATACAAAGTTATGTCGGAAAAGATAAACCAAAAAATGGTTTCTAAAATCGCACACTCACCATCATTTTCTCATTTGCAATAAAACCACTATCACTAGATTTTAATTTTAGGTTAGGGAATTTGTACAAGAATGATAATTTTAGAGTTGGTGTATTAGTAGAGTCGATTTTCAAAGACTTCGCTGTGGATTTGTTAGTTTCCGACACCAGATAGTGGTGGTGTGTACAAAGTTGCTATTATAATTTTTCTACAGTGGTATAAATATAATGTACAAATAGTTGTTCGAGTCTTATTTTTTGTTTTGAGTTTTTTTGATGTAAATTTCTTTTTTTAATGCAATTAGTACTCCGCCGCTCTTCGTCATGGAACTGAATTTATAGTTGAGAGGAATGAAATAAATTTGTGGTAAGTCCGAGTTCTGTTGATTTTATTCAAGTCAAGTTTACGTCAAGATATGTACATCGTAATGCTGTAAATATATGATAAGATTGTAGGTTTTTAATTTTGTGCGTAGTGTCCGAGCGTTCTGGTAGTATACGTTGAGTTAGCAGTGATGAAAAAAATGGCATGGGTATTAGGTATAGAAGTAGAACTATAGAAAATAAACAAAGTGTGTCTCTCCCCGTTTGAAATGAATCTCAATCGATTCATGTATTGTTTCAGATATGAACACAACTGACAACTAAAGACTAAGGTAACAGGAGGAGTGTAATAAATGTATATAGTTATATTGATATGATTTGTATAAAACAAGAAAATAACAATTAAAAATGCAGCCAATGCGCGGTAAAGCGCAGAATTAAGTTCACGCCGGAACTCTATTATTTGCACCTGGCGCTGACGCTTCGAAATGCGCACTTGAAGTAGAGCAAAGCGCGCAATTAGTGGATAAGGAGTATACTCCACAGCTGTATACGACTAACTAAATCTGACGAATCCATCAAGCAAAACGCCGAGCGTGTCTACAACGGTCTGCAGCATCTACTCTGTCTGAGTACAACGTGCACATTGCCATTGCACATGAACATGTGCATCCCTTTAATGTATACAAAGTTGTTTATGAACACGAAACGCACGTGTTAAATAATAAAACGGAACGGCTTTTTATAGAATGAGAATAACAACAATTTTACAGGAAAGACACGATAATATTAGTGGCACGTGATTTAACGTCGTAAAGGTACATCTAAATATTGTGGTAAATTCCCAATGACATAGATAATATATGATTCAATTATCACACAGTTCGTATTTAGAAGTTAAGAGCCAATCATCAGATGTAAAGATCGAACAGAAATCCCTAGTAAGGAGGGCTGTGAATATAAATAACTTATTGTGTATTAGCATAATAATACAATTGAAAATGTAACGCGCGATACGTGTTTCTTAAATAGTAATTAACAAATAATGAAACAGTCAGGGAAAACAATCCTTGAGATAATCCAATTAAGAAGAACATTAAAAAAATGCATTTCTTCAAATTAGTTAAAAGTTAGAAGATCCTCTATCGAAAAGTTCTTAGGATCGAATCCAAGCTTCGCTTTATAAAAAAAATCGAGATTAGGTCGATGTAACTGATGTAGTGCATGATGTCCGGAAAGTTTTCCACTCACACATACATTTACTTTGTGATAGGGCCTATAAACTTCTAAGATTCATAAAAAGAGTGACAAAGCCATTCAAATCACTACATGTAATCAAAATACTAAGTACGAGTACTAGTATAAGAACGAGAATAATTCTAAGTTCGTATCTGATTGGTTGGCTCAATATTAGAATGTGGATCAGTGATTTGGAATCCGCAATACAAATCTAACATTGGAAGGTTAGAAAGAAATCAAAATAAGGTTGGGAAACCTTTAGATTTTACTTCTTCAATTTTCGCATATTCACTTTATGGAGTCATTTTAATTAAATGAAAACAATCACTTTGTAAAAGACCACTTATTTAATCAAAATTATCTACATGTTTCAAAGCCAAAAGTTTCTTAGGATCTTTCGTCAGGATAAGATTAACACACGAAATGTTAATCTCATCCTGACGAAGAAAGTTTTGGTTTCGAAACATGTAGATAATTTTGATTAGATAAGTGGGGTTTAAATAGTGATTTGTTTTAATTAAATTTAGATTTTAAGTCCATCCGAACATCCGAACAAGTAAAAGACTCGTTAGAATATATTTTCATATATTATGAACACTAAAAGATAGAAGAAATATATTCGTCCAAAAATTTGTATTCAAAATCATCAACAACGCTATTGACAATAATTGTCTTTTAGAAAATATTCATTTCCACTGTCCAGCACAAAACACAAGCTCCAACTAACCAAATCCCACTATCAAAAATAACTAACCACAGCATTCACATTTTAGAAGAACGTGAACAAAATACTATAACATCTTTTAGAGGCTGAAAATTTCCATCTACTCTCAGGTTAATTTAATAAATATATACAAACAAAATTAAATCAAAAGGTTAAACTTGATCTCTTCACCCCTGCTATGACTAAGATTTTTAAATTATTCATCTCATTTTCATTGCGTTTTTTTACTTTCTTTATTTTTTTATATTTAATCACTTTGTTAAATAATGATGTTGGCATTATTTTCGTACAGGTACGTCAATTTTACCTTATCAAATTGCAGATACTTCACATAACATTGTTTATGCAACCCAATAAACATGAAAATTTTTGTACATGTATTGAACTGTGTTTCCCAAATAAAGCTAAAAAAATAAATTAAAGATAGGGACGTTCGTAGGTGCCTTGTCAAACGGGTAATGAAAATAGTGATTATCAAATAATGATAGTATTATCTATATTTGTAAGTACAAGATTATCACGATTTTTTAAGAAAAACTAAATTAAAGGTAAGTTAAACTTAATCTAAAGGTTTTGAAAAAATCGGTTGTTGACAAAAAGTTAACTGTAGTAAATTAGGGTATAAGAAATAAGTTAACTAGATTACAAGTAGAATATTTCAGCATCTGCTTATTGTGAACGAAACTGTTTCTGTTAACGACAATGTCTCTAAATCCGGAACAAGTGTTAACACGCGCAAGACGGGGAAGCCGAGCCTGTCACAGGTAATGTCTAACGTTCGGTTACAAGTTCACACAAATATGTTTATAGTTCTAACTCGGCGTACACTGAAAATAGGGGTGCCTTGTTACCTGATAACAAAATTATCGAGGAAAATAACAATTATTGGGAAGCAACATTTTTGACTAGAATATGTAAAGTGGGCTTATTTTTTCATAAAAAATATGCTGATTTTATCTCTCTCAGTAAATCCGGTTGCAGTTTCTAAGAGCAAGTCAGCAAAAAGTAATACATATTGTGGTTTTTTAAAGCTTCTCTTCAGAAACATCAAAATAATACCTAAATGTAGCAAAAAAACCCGTAAATATGGTAACAATAAATAAGCATTATTTTTAAATGTTTTTGCTTTAATTGGTATTAACATTTGTAGGACCTTTAACCAGCCAGCGGCCGAAAATCCACATCAAGTCGAAAGATGTTACGATCGTACAGGGCGGTCCAATTGAGAAAGATTAATTATTCTCCGTACCAGCTTTTTAAAATAATAACTCAATATCGATTTTATTTCATTCCAAATTTGCTTTAACCTACATCCAAAAATGTTGAAAGGCGTGATGATAAAACTATTAAAATTATGTACGTATTGTTGTAATTATTTTTTGACTATTAATCATTTTTCAATAATGTCTAAACAAAATAAGAGTGTAAAAAAAATTTTAAATAAATTAATTTGTAAGACCGTAAATAGATAGACAAAATACAGAAATTTTCGACATAAATGTTAGGATATATTTTAAAATTTGATTTCATTTGAACTAAAATTAAAATTTTGAAACATGCGTTTACTCACTCAGAGAAAAAGAAAAGTTTAGAAAGAAATGGAAAAAATATAAAAATCAATGTGACTATGACAGTTTTTCTATCTTGAGAGCTAGAGTAAAAGTATCCATACGTTCATGCCTTAAAGCCTATGTAGATTCAATAGAAAATTCTCTTCCTAACAGTATCAAAAATCTTTCAACCCTCATTAATTCGAAAAAAAATTCTAATTCTCTCCCCAAAATCATGCATCTCCATGACAAATCAGCAACAAATGGAGAAGATACATGTGAACTGTTACCGACTTACTTCTCTTCTGTTTTTAGCTCACCATCCAATTCTAAAAGTGACTTAAAACTTTCATCCCCACTCTATAATTATCCACTGTCTCATATCAAAATAACGTTAGACGAGGTCAAAGCGAAATTAAACACTGTTGATATCAATAAGGGTTCCGGCCCAGATGGAATTCCTCCACTATTTATTCGAAGTTGTGCAGATCAGCTTGCAATACCATTACACAAAATATTCATCAAAAGTCTGAACGATGGAGTATTTCCGGATCTGTGGAAGGTTGCCCACGTAATTCCGATCCACAAATCTGGCAATAAAAATAATGTAACTAACTACCGTCCTATCAGCCTTTTATCTTGTTTTGGCAAAATATTCGAGTCCATTGTATATAAAACCATTTTTAACCATGTTACACATATACTTAGTCCTTTCCGACATGGCTTTGTAGCTAAAAGATCCACAAATACTAATTTACTCGAGTATATGGACTTTCTGTGTAAATCAATGAATAATAAAACACAAGTAGATGCCGTGTACACCGACTTCAGTAAGGCCTTTGACAAAGTTAGTCACTCTATCTTAATGAATAAACTCGATAAAATCGGCATTCACGGAAATTTGCTTCGTTGGTTAGAATCATATTTAGAAGTCAATTAGTTACCGTTAACGGATTTAACTCTTCCCCAATATTAGTTACGTCGGGCGTACCACAAGGATCTCACCTTGGACCCTTACTTTTCTTAATCTTTATTAACGACCTTACATATAAACTCCGTTGTAATTTTTCTCTATATGCTGATGACCTCAAATTATATAAAGCAATTAAATCTATGAAAGATTGTGAACTCTTACAACAAGACCTTAACACAATATCTACCTGGTGTGTTGACAATGAAATGGAACTGAATATAGCTAAGTGCAAAGTTATAAACTTCACCAAGAACACCAACAAAATTCTCTATTCACATAGCATATGTGGTCACAATCTGGAAACAGTTGAATCAATATGTATCTTCCGGGGAAGACTTAATAACAACAAATGCAATAAAATTTCTCTGTAAAGAACTTATCGTACCTCTAACATATCTAGTAAACATGGCTATAACTGAAAGCGTATTCCCCACAGCTCTCAAAAAAGCTATTGTAATACCAATATATAAACAAGGATGTAAAAGTGACATAAACAACTATCGACCAATAAGCCTACTCAATACATTTTCCAAAATATTGGAGAGAATATTAAAAAAACAACTCCTTTCCTACTTAGAAGAAAATAAAATATTATCAGAAACACAGTACGGATTTAGGGAGAATCTAAGTACTGGTGACGCCATAGAAACTATTACAGATATGATTATAAAAAGTTTAGACAGAGGAGAAAAAACACTGGCAATCTTCATAGACTTACAAAAGGCATTTGATACAATAGATCACAAAATCCTTTTTGCAAAACTTTCAAAAATTGGTATGTCAAATAGAACTCTAAACTTATTAAAAAGCTATATGATGGAGCGTACACAGAGCGTTCAAATTAACAAGAAAAAAGCAAACCTCTCCTCATCAACCATGGAGTACCGCAAGGAAGCGTACAAGGACCGATATTATTTCTAATATACATAAATGATATCGGTAGCCTAGGAATGAGAGGAAAAATCATAAGCTTTGCTGACGATACAGTAATTGTATTCAACGAAAAAGACTGGAGAAGTACCTACAAAGAAGCGGAACATGGACTTGGTCTACTGCAAAACTGGCTTAAGAGAAATTCCCTTACACTTAATGTCAATAAAACAAAATATCTGACATTTTCTATAACAGCCAGAGGACAGCCAGAGGATGACTTTAATCTCAAATTACATACATGCCAAGAAAACAATCAAAATCAAGGCTTATCATGTCACTGTCCTACCATAGCACACTCCAAAAGTATCAAATATCTTGGTATTGAAATTGATGATAATCTCCGATGGAACGCACACATTGAAGTAATCACAAAAAAACTCACCAGGTACATTTACTTCTTTAGAGCCATCCGTAACATCCTCAACATAAACGACATTAAGAAAGTGTACTACGCTTTATGTCAATCACAAATAGAATACGGGATAACTGGATGGGGGTCTGCTTTGAGCACTCACACAGAGCGACTCAATATAGCCCAAAAAGGAGTACTGAAGACAATACTGAAAGTTCCGCTTAGAACTCCGACGGAAGAAATATTTAATAACTTTCAAGTCTTCAATGTACAGAAACTTTATTCAAAAAATATTTTATTTAAACTGAAAAAAAAAAACATATATGTATACTCCACAGCCCAACATAAATACTCAACCAGGTCAGTAAGCAATAACATCCTGGTTACTCCCAGTTTGAACACATCTTTTGGACAGAGAAATAATAAATTTCATGCTATAAAATTATACAATGCTCTACCAGATCAAATCAAAAATATAAAGGAAATGAATATATTTAAAACAAAAGTAAAAATATGGCTGAGAGATCAAAGTGATAATAAAATTACAAACATCATGAAGACGATATAAAGACAATCCATAACCAAATACAAATATTTTAAAAAACTACAGGCCACCTCAGAACAGGAAATCCTAGTGAGGAGGTCTGTGAAAAAAAAAATGAATCCATACTTATTATATACATCATACATACATGTACAAACCTTGTTATTGAAATTAAAAAAAAAAAAAAAAAAAAGATTTAGGAATTATATTTGACAACAAACTAACATTCAAACAACATATTGAATACATTGTGAGTAAATCAAATAAATTACTTGGTTTTATTGTAAGATCAACCAAACTGTTTAAGAATTCTAATAACCTAATAATTTTATTCAATTCCTTAATCCGAAGTGTTCTTGAGTACGGGTCAACAGTCTGGAATCCACATTATATCACACAGGTATCTAGACTCGAATCAGTCCAAAGAAAATTTACACGGATTTTGTCTTACCGATCAGGTGTCTATCATCTTCTAGACGGGTACGAAAAAAGACTTAAATATTTCAAATTAGAGAGTCTGGTTAAAAGACGTAACATAAATGACCTCTTAATGCTTTATAAAATTGTGAATAATCGTGTAGACAGTAACTTAGTCAATCAAATCAAGTTATACGCCAGGCCCAAATCTACAAGAACTCTTAATATATTTTGTACCGAAATTTTTACGAATAATGGATATTTTAATCCAATGTCTAGAATGTCTCGATCATACAACGATCTTGTTAAGATACACAGTTTCATAGATATTTTTGTAAATAGTTTAACATGTTTCAAAAAATATCTCCACAATTTGAAAACTTAAAAAAAAAAAAATTGGTTGTTTTATTACTTTTCAGTAAATACTTCGTTATAAATATTGTATACTTGTTATTATTGTGTATTTTAGTTTTGTACTTAGGTTTTCAAGTTATATATAAATAATACTTGCATTATTTTTCATGATTTTGCTTATGTTAAAATGCATATGTGATTAATGCAGACACATTAGTCTAGGGATATTTATATTTGTATTCTAATTTATTATATATTACCCACAAAAATGTTGTATAAATATCCTGTTTGTGTCTCAAATAAATAAATAAATAAACTAGATAACGTATTGATTTAAAATAATAAATGATTACATGGTATGAAATATGTTTTGTGAAATAAGTTTTTACATTTGAAAATTTTACAAATCTGCCAACGACCCATGGTGTAACCTTATTACACTAAAAATAAACAAAATTTTCTCAAAATTTAAAACATGCGTTTACTATAGATAAAAGGACTATCTTTCGAAATCAATTTATAATTTTTTAAGGAAAAGTGTCAATATGTCTAAAATTTGATTTAAAAATGACATGTTTCCGGTTTGCTCTGGTTATAAACACCTAAGTTGAAAATAGTTTCAAAAGCTAAGAAATCTGCAGCGGAACTTTTTTCTAAAAATATTATCTTATTGCGAGTTTGGATTGTGGCAGATAAAACAAATTAAGTAGGTTGACAATTTTTTGTTGATTAATGATTAGTGTCGTGAAAAAGGGAAGGAATTTCCAAGAGTGTACCATCGTACAACTTATTAGTAGGACTTTTTAAAAGTGGGGGACGTATTTCGTCGTATGTATGATCCAATATAATATAAACTTCGAGTATTGAACTATTAAACCCTTTTCGGTAATAAGGTTTATCGAGGTAGGTACCGGAAAAGCGACGCAGGCTGTCGTAGCCGCAAGGAGACGGGACTAGGAAGCGGGGAGCAAGGAGCAAGGAGCAAAGAGCAAGGAGCAACGAGGGGGCCAGGGCTAGGCTGACACGTGCTGTTGAGAAGCGCGGGGAAGGCTACGCGCTACTCAAGGCACAACAACTATCAAGAAGTCGAGATTAGAGGTTGGGGGTGTGCAGCGGGGGTGGGGGGAGGGCCGTTAATGAATCATCAGAACCTTCAACAAGTTCGCGCGTTGATAGGAATCGCTGGAAGGAAGAAGTGGGGGATGAAATTAATAATTCAAAATGATCGTGAGATTATGCTAATATTATCGTTAGTTCAGATAAACCTTAAAAATACTGTGTTAAAAATCTGTATGGGAAATTTTTTAATAATATTTATCAAAAATAAAAATCACAACACCAGGAACGGCAGAGCCCATTTACGAGTTTTTTTAAAAAAGTGACGAAAAGTGAAAAATCTTTATCCTAAGGAGGTTCCAACTATATACGAGTATCTCCATGGGTTCCAATAAGATTTATGTACTATCCAAGATGGGTCTAATATCGTATCATATTTGGTGTGTGTAAAGAAAATGCTATTTACCATCCGATTTTAAACATTATTCGCTTTATTTCTGGGAAGTTTTTTTTACATTAACTCCCCGAGGAAAATGATTTCACTCAGGGACTAATCACCTTTAGGGATGATGTGTGGAGGGTCTTTTTGTGGAAAGGAAGGAGTAAACCTGAGTCTTGAAGAGACGTATAAAGACTATACTGTAGGAGGGTGAAAACATGGAGGCAGGAAAATCTTTCCAGAGCCCAGCTGTTGAACTCAAGAAAAAGTAGTAGAAGTGACCCGTTCTCACGTGACAAATGTCAACCGTGTTCAAATGTTGTGCGCGCGTTTGGCGCGTTTCCTGACTGTACACCGGTGCCGAAGGGATCAATCTCGGAACATCTTCCATTGAAATATCGGTAGAACAAAGACAGCGTCCCCAACTGACGCTGTGCTCTAAAGACTGCAATAAATTTATTAAGATGGGAGAATCTACCAAACAAACCGCGCGTTTCTGCACAGAAACGCGGGTTTTTAAAATATTTTGTGGTTCCAGACCAGCGATGGCTGCCAAATTGATTAGTGGGACGCACTTTGTACAGGGCGAGCAGTTGTGCACCATTAAAGTATCTGCATGCCCTGTACAGTACGCCCATCTTCTGAGAGGCTAACTTAACTCTATCTTCAAAGGAGCCCCCGTACCTGAGCTGGTCACTTAGAGTTACACCAAGAATATCAATGGAAGGCCTGTTGGAAAGATTGGTTCCGTTGAAGAAGAGTAGGTTTTCATTTCGATCCCTTTTAGACGTAACCAGACATGAACCGAATTACTGCAATTTTTATGATAAGAGCACTATAGTCCTCACAGCGTAAAACAGGGGAACTAAATCGCCACCCGATTGGGCAGCGTTGTGTGGCAGTTTAAATTAAATGCTGTAGGAAGAGATTTATTGATACCCGACACCTTTCGGAATTTATTAATTGTATTTATCATTGTATTTATTAAATAACACCTCAATTGCTAGTACAGTTATAACGACATCTAATTTTTGATCAAATCCTATTGTTTAAAATTCTAAATAATGGCCTGGACTCACCAGAGCTCACCAACTCAACAAATTTTCATATTCCATCAAGATCAACCAGACAATCCGATTTATTTTATTTGCCCTCATTTAGAACAAATATTAGAAAAAAATCCCCAATTCCTCGGGTATGCGCACAACATAATACTAAATTTCACAGCATTGACATTTTTAGTAATAACCTAAAGAAATACCGATATGAAGTAATGCGTACGATCGATTATTAATATGAGAGAGTATGGAATGTATCGGGAGCATCTCCTATCCTTTTCCTATATTCCTCTTCCTCTCTCCTTCCTTTAACCACAAAATTAATTTTAAGATATTAAAACTTCATTACCAATGAACTTTAGAATAAGAAACTTATGTGGCTTGACTTCAATTCACTTGTATATTTATCACTGTATATTAGATATGTAAAAGCTGTTTGTTTCTTACAAAATAAATAATTACGTTGATAAATCGGCTAATCTATACAATGACCAATCTATCGCTAAATTTTGCGTGAGCAGATGGATACATATCTAGCTACCAAACCTACCCTTCAGAAAACTGACAATCATAATCAAACAATATTAATCGACATAATATAACCAATAAATTGCTTTATTACAATATTCTTGCAAGATTTTTCGTTACAAACGCGGGTAGGTACCTAATACCAACCCTTAATAGAATATTGTCATCCATATTCAAATGCGCACCCTTCAGTGGGCGCCCGCAGTAGCGCCTAGCAGCGAACAGCGAGCACCAACGAGCGAGCAACGCCAAACGGGTCCGTATTAATCTACGAAGTTGTCCGTACCGTCGAAGTTGGCCTCCCGCTCATTTGCGTGCCAATTTATGAATAGTAAATTAAATCAGATTTTCCGCCAGGATTTAATTGTGTCAGGGGATTAGCAGACACAGAGCCAGGATATATTCCGCTGAATTATGCTTGTAGGTGATTAGGGCGGCATTTATAATCCGCTCGCTTTAATAATAGTTATTACTTCTGGGGAGATATTACGTCATTCCGTGCACTTTTATGGCCGCAGATACACCCTTTAATGGACCTCGCTCAGTTAATGTAAACTTGGCAAGTCGAGAATGCAACAGAGTTTAAACATTGGGCAGATTATGAGGTTTCAGCACCTGGTTATGAAAATTTTTGTGGTATTTTGTTAATTATTCGTTAACCATATAAAGCATCATATTAAACATACATACGTTTTTGCGTGGGTCCATTATTCGAGATCAATGAACTTTTAATTTCCAAAATTGGAACCACTCATTGCAACTAGGTTAAGAAACCAAATATGTCACATAAGATATAATAGTTGACACAAAGCAGGTAGCGTAGAATTTAAGTTAGGTAAAAATAGATAATTTGCCAATATCTTCCAAATCAACAATAATATTAATGGAAATGTTTAAATTTGGTGTTCACATTAGTTTATGAGATAATGTGTATTTGTTACAAGACTATGTAAACGTTGTATTGGGGAATGCAAACTATAGTTGGAATGAGATGTACACATATAAAGTGTTAATGTTTGTCTAGTTGTTCGTGTAGGTACATGTAGATTTATTAATTGCAGGAGTTCACAACAATCGAATTTAAAGTTTAAAAATTTCAATTGAAAGATTTGATCGTTTCTTTTTCTTTTTTTTTTCTAAAGTTGGAATATTTAAAATATTCATTAACGACGGGTAGTTTATATTAAGTATCAAAAAAATTTAATACATTAATAATATTTTATTAGTAACGTAATGTGTTTTGATTTGCTTAATTGTTTTAAAGACGCTTACATGAATTAATAGAGTGAATATAAGTTATACTGAGACAACGCGCGTGGTTTCACTGAATTAGGTCCAGTGGACATTCTTTAGGGGGGCCGTTCATAGAACACTTAACTCATGATTTAATATTATTTTGATATATTTTTTGTAAGTTGGTTAGAGTTAGTATCAAAGCGCAGTAAAAATGATTAAAATATAAAAAAAGACGCACAATAAAAAAAGACAAAAACAAACATTTAGAAAAATAAAAGTTAACAGTTTTTATTATTTGTTTGCAGAAGCTTTGAGAACTTCTTGTGTTCAGTCAATTATTTTATCGTCAATTCGCTACTCCAGCGAGGCAAATAAACCAGTCGTCCCCAAAGTGTCCCGCCGCCCCCCTGCCCTTACCGCCCCCTTGTCGCCTCTTTACCGCCCCCGCCCGCAGCACGCGACATTCATGCGATTTTATCGCTGCACTCCTAATGAAGTATTCAGAGTATTGTTTTAAAACATTAGCCAACTTTCCCCGTCCGCCGGCTCCTTCTCTCCGTCTCCACGCCGAACTTTGTTACTTCATCTGAACGGGTTTTAATAGCTACCAGATTTAAATCCATTATTATTTCTCGAATAAACATTGCTTTGGTTTATTCGACTTCAACGCCGCGGCCGGTGTCTGCTTTGTAACATTTAAAAAACTTTCAATCACCTTTGCTCTTCCAAACGAGCAGCCTTTGAAGAGTGATGGTCTATGAATTTATCTTTGAGTTAGGCGGAAATCTATTGACAAAATTTTGTCAATTAATGTATACGTATTTTCAAGTAAAAAAATGGATTTAAGCTGTAAGCCTCGTTCAGATTACGATAACTTCTGGTGTCGTCAATACGAGTGTAGCAATTCGGACATCACTCGGGTTTATAAAGTAGGCGTGTGCGCAGAAAAATATTAAATTTACCCACTGTTGTAATATTGACTGCGGTTTGGTAAAACTCATCAAGCTACAAAGTGAAAGCTTTTCAGAAGACAGTGAAAACAAATATTTACAAATTCGTAAAACTAATTAAAAATTTAGAAATTTACACATGTATATTAAATTTTGATGTAAAGTTTTTCAATTCCGTGTGAAAGTTTTGAGGATTTAGTAATTTCATTTATCGTTTTTTCGAAAAAAGTAAAATAAATTTATTTTTTAGTATTAAAATGCGTAAATCAGCAAAAAATATTTTACCACGTTATAATTTGACAACCATTCTACATGAAACCATTGAGAAATTACATTCCAAAAAAAAAGTAAACTGAAGAATTTACCACAACACAATTCACAACATTTCCAACGCGAACAATGGAGCTTCAATAGTCGGAAATTTTTTTGTTCCACATAAATCAATTCTAAGCCAGGGCAATTATTGCACGGTCGGGGGGTTGTTCTTATCTTAAAAATAAATTAGTGTGCTCTTTTTCTAGGATCATTTTAG
The DNA here is from genome assembly GCA_917880885.1 of Limnephilus marmoratus. NCBI lineage: Eukaryota > Metazoa > Arthropoda > Insecta > Trichoptera > Limnephilidae > Limnephilus > Limnephilus marmoratus. The sequence continues at coordinate 11,963,122 of OU862908.1, forward strand.
CTACCTGCACAGAAACGTTTGTAAATCTGTACCGAATAAAGCTTTGAATAACGAGAAAACTTCCCGCCAGAGCACAAAACAAACATCTCATGCAGCGCGAAGAAATTTATAAAAAAAGTGTAATGTTTGTAAAGCAATGTACAAGCAAATACGGTAAACAGTAAGTAGTCCCGCACAGCACAGTATACAAGTACAAAGTACGGGCATTGTCTAGAAGGAACGGGATGCAATCAGGCGATACGGAATACAGTGCAGACGCAGGCGAGTCAGCATGCGCCCGGCATGCGATATCTCCCTCGCTTGCCGTTTTCCGACGCTGAAACTTTTAATGAATTATATAGTCGGGCCATTTTACGCGGAACATAGGCGAGCATCGGAATATTGAAATTTCTTTGTTCAGTTTATGCAAAGCCGAAATGGAAGCGGACGATAAAAAGTCGCGAACGGCTGAACGCGGTAAGTATCGGCTTTTTATTGCGACTAAATGTCGACGTCGCTGGTAAACACTAATTTACAAACATTGTTCGTGCAAAATGCTGGCTTGGAGATTTTAGCCTGGGAATAAGTAAGTTCTGCAGCAGTGATAAACATCGTTCAAATTAAATATTTGAAGCAACTGAAATCTTGTAGAAGACCTCTCAAATTTTAAATAAAATATAAAAAAAATAATAATTTTAGAACAGAAAAAAAAACTAGTGTAATTTTTTTTAGTGTGTTTCAAACACCATCACATTTCATAAAGTTTGACCGTTATAATTGATAACTGATCACGAAATTATCAAAAGCTGTAATGGGTCGAGAATAGGAAGAATTCATAGGATGAAAATTCAAAACAATGATAGTCGATTATTAGTTATCAAATGTGTGGTAGAATTTGAAACACCCCAAGCAAAATATGATTTATTTGAGATCTGCACCAAAATAATATACTATTTTTCCCGGTCCCTTTCCTTCGGCCTCACATTCCCCGATTGAGGGTAGTATTGTTTCAACGTGGCATTAAAGCATTTTTGGGTGGTATTTAAAATGTTATGTGAATAATAAGTCTGTCTTCGGGTGCGAACGGCATATTATTTCTTTGAAGGCCAATTTGAAAGAAAACTGAATTGCAGCAATTGGCCAGATTTATAGCTTTGTTGGTTCTTAAGTTATGAATAGAATACAAAACAATTTAATTTATAATTTTTTAAATCTTTTTTATTTGTATATAATAAAAAAAATAATATTAAACTTTTTTTAAATAGAAAATAAAATACGTACACCATTTTTTTCAGTAAAAATTAGAGAGTTGCAAATGCAATATGACAAATATAAAGAATTTTCAAAAAGTTAAACTTCACCATCTGCAATCAACTTTCAAGTATCTCGTCTCGCCTCCCACTAGGGAGGTGTAACGTGTACCATACAACGATCGCTACTTGATGGTAATTCGATCGAACTTGAGTAATAATAATCGAGTAACTGACCTGGTTCTTGCCCTTGAGTACCAGCACGTTGGTGACCCTACCGAAGGGGATACCCAGCTGGATGACCTCTGCCTCGGTCGTCTCGTTAGGGATGTTCCTGATGTGTATCACACGAGACGGCTTGCCTACGTTCGGCTCCAGCTTCACCTGCGGGGAAAAGGTCGATTGTTAGGAATGTACAACACTAGCTCAGAGTGCAAATTCACAGGTAAATTCAATCAGTGAAAATATACATAATTTACACATTATGCTAGATTTAAAATAAAGTTAATAATCTCTGGGACAAAATGTTCGTGTACTTGACAATAAATTAGGAAATTCAAATGTATTTTACTGCATTTTACTTAGCAATGCTTTGCTATGGTGACTGGTGTAGGATAGAAAGTGATAGGAGGAAGGCAGGTACCTACTTAGAATCTGAATATTTACGATAAATATGTTAAGATATAAATTTTAATACTATTCACCACACCAACACTCTTTGGAATGAATATAATGGATAGAACTTCACAAACCTCAGGCATTAGGCAATTTTAGCACAATATTGCTGTCCAGAGGATATGCCGTTTTATTACCACAGAGTATAAACAAAGTGCACGTATTTCAACGAAAATACGCTTCATTTTACATGCATAATATATGAAAGATAAAACAAAAGCACGGGATCGAGCCCAGATCAAGTTTCCATCTCCGCCAGTTAATAATTCAGCAGCAAAATGTTTCGAATAACAACAATTGGTCCGTTTAGACATGAAAACTAAATTCAGCGTGGGAGGACGTAAGTACCCTCCTTGCGGAAGCTGGCTGCTTCTAGAGGCGCATGTTAACCTACACGGGGAGGGCGCTAGTTGCTAGTCCCTACTTGCCACGGAGCAGCATGGTAGCCAGGAGCCCAGGAGGTGGTGGGAGGTTGCGGGAAGCATCAGGCAAAGGGAGAGAGGCTCCCCCGGGACCAGGGGGTGGTGGAAACATACACCTGCTTGTTAAACCGCATCGAGCAAATCGCAGGTTCGGATTCCGTGTTTAGTCAGCCTGTATCTACAAGTATATTTACAACTTACAATTTCATACGAGTAACGATAAGTTTCGCCGGTTTTCGTGGAGTAATGAATACATGTTTTGAACATTAGGTACAGCGAAGCTGAAATTCTAGTATTTGGTTAGAGTATTTTTTAAAGTTAATTTATAATGCGTTTTATTGAAATCGTTATGGAAAATTCATACAAATGAACTGCAACAAACCAAAATCACGCCGTTTAACAGCAGTGGTATGCAGGTAGGATGAAATGACTCGCACCTTTGTCCTGAAATACTTTTCTTGCTTGACTTGCAGACACCTAAACATATTTTCCAATTCTCGATGTGACTAAACTCAGATGTATTGACAGGTCCCGTCCTTTTCCATCCACTTGCACAGTCTCACATTTATTTGTTCCGGTCACTCCGTTCTTCAAGCGTTCGCCGTAAGTGTTCCTTCATCCATAAATCGATCATACAAGGTTTAATAACACATTATATGCCTCACACATTGCAATCAGTTGACTTTCGTCTTTTCTTTTCCAGGTCTGTGCTTCGCTCAAACATCAGGACTGGCAACCTGTTGTGAATTACTGGCCTCACTTGACAACTTATTATTGAGACTAAAGCATTCAGTAAATTGTCTGCTTTCACACTTCCGGCAATGTCCTAATCAGCTTTCATGTCACTCGCATTTTATACTTCACAAGTATTCAAATTTTCATCATCATACCCCAAAGAAGGAGTAACCTCTAACAACTTTATTGCGCAGAGTCTTTATTTCATCTCTTTCAAATATCATAACTTTGAACTGGCATAAAATTATCATTAAATCAGACTGATTTAACTTCGTCCATCCTAGCCAAGAGAGACTGCAGATCTTCATATTATGAAATAAGTACCGCGCCATCACCCAACGTACTGCTAATGATTTAAATTCGTACAAAACCTACCACGGGATTCTTCGTATTCACCAAAAATAAAAAAAAAAACTCTGCACAAAAACTTTGGTCATTCAAAATACGTTGATGCTACCTAAAATATTAATTTATTACAGAATTACCTGCCAACTTCTGAGTGAGGAAAAATATATTTTTTAAAACTAATCATTTTCTCAATTCCCTGAAAGAGGCAACGAGAAAAGGCAAGAGAGTTGATGAGAAAAGGCAATTTCTAACTAGGCCAATTTTTTATGAATAATATTTTTAAAATAAAAAGAAACGAAAAGGGTACACAGACGCTGCACGGCTTTATAATTGCAAACTTTAATTACAAGAGACCTGCGAGAGATGATCTGCGTCAGAAGGGAAGCGGCAGATAAAAGCGCCAAGGATGGGAAGATGGGAGATGGGAGGGAAGGCGAATACTGATTTAATAGAAACAATACTGTAATAAGGAACTCCAGTGAAAAATATTCTGGATTTAAAAAATATGTTCATGTAGACCAATAAACGCTGATTCTGAATATATAAGTTTTGTTTAATAATATTAAGCGCAGAGTTTTAAAAAAAATATTAAAAAGTCCATTTTTAATCGGATCGTAAAAATACGCCGTCAATAAGTGTCGTCACTGTTCGACGTGTCGTGACGTCACCGTAAAATCATTGTATGGAAATGTATGATATGACACAAGCCATCGTATTAATTTATTCGTTTATTTACATACTGTTTACAGAGATTAAGTTGTTGTGTTTATTGAAACATTATTTAGGGCTAAATAATGTTTCAAAAATAAAGGTATCTCTTATTATTGAAAATATTCAAAAACTACTGCACAAAAAAAAATAGTAATGCTATTTCTAGGGAGAATACTTCAAACAACGGAATTCAAAATGGCGGCAGTAGATCAGCTGATTGCCCGAATTTTTCAGGAGTGATGACGTCACACGATTCAACGGTACGGTGATACGGTGGTTTTCAGGGGGTCTTGAAAAATTAAAACTATGACAATTATTTTAACTATTAAAACTAACTCTAAAAGTAAAAATAAAAATGCAGTTATTTAAGTTAGAAGGTCATTATTCATAAAAAAAATAAAAAAAATGGACTGGAGTTCTCTATTATTCCACGCCGTTTTCCAAGCACAAACAAAAAGAAAAAGATTTTTAATTACTTGTAAGCATCAAAGCGCGTGCTAAAACTTCCCGCGGTAACTTCACCAATGTGTGGTTTGTAATGCGCCATCATAGGTTTACCGAAATACTACACGAGATGTTTTCGAAGAAACTCTGTAAAGGCCGGACAAAATTAACGATGATCGTGAATGATGTGCGTCTACTAAAAGACCAAGGACGGGTTGTTTCACATACTTTGAACAACTCATCAAAATTCAAAGTTAATGTTTAGTTCGTTTTGTGAAAGTCCCATTCATATTACATACCAATTATTCTATTATAATTTTAATGACTATGCTAAAGAAACAACAATAATATTCATGTATTAATTGATTATTTTATTTTATTATTTCTGTTCTCTTTCTAGTTCTTATTTATACAAAATATGTAAGTAGGACTAGATTTGTTAACATTAGTTCCTTTTTGTATAAACCATTTGTTTTAAGTATATACATACGTTTTTATTTATTATTAGTAACATTTAAATAACTATGCTAAACAAACCTTGGCTATTTTATGTTTTAATTAGTTATTTTATTCTTTCTCTTTTCTTTTTTTCTTATTTTAAACAACACATGTATGCAGGACTACAATATGCAATTCATACACCAGTTACCTACATGTTTTAAACATCTGTTATTAAGTATATATATATATATATATATATATTTTTTTTTTTTTTTTTTTTTTTTTTTTTTTTTTTTTTTTTTTTTTTTTTTTTTTAAAAAAAAAAAAAAATATTCATCCTAGACTTGCAGAAAAGTCAATAGATGTCGCATATGAAAATAAAATGGATAAAGATTTATCCAGACACTATCTAGAGAGCATTTAGTTCGGGTTTGAATCTTGCAATCATACATAAAGATAGTTGCCAATAATATATGCGTTAAGAGAATGAAGATAATGTGGGCGGTTCTTAGTCGAAGTATGATACAGTTAAAAATGACCGAAATGGATATCGGCACGGTGGCGCAGTGGTTAGCGCGTTTGCCCGGAAAGCAAGAGGTCCTGGGTTCACGTCCCAGCGGTGTCAATATCTTTTTCTGATTTTTCTGTTCTCAGATTTTCGACTGACTTTCGCTTATATTGTCTTCGTTTAATTATATATATTTTTTTATTTTTTTTTTTTATTTTGCAGAAACAAACAGTACATTATTACATAATGGAAAATAGTTACAAAGTTATAGAATTAATACAATAATTGGTACCAATGACATGTCGCTGTTATATGCTTATGTTTTTGTGAGATAAATATTACATTATACCTAAATTAAATTAGTAAATTATTAAAGGAGAGGGGTGTGTGAGAGTGTTTGTATGTGTATATATACTTTTATTTTATTTTATTTTAATAACTATGATAAACAAATAACAGTTACTATATTTTAAACTTTTTTTTCTTTATCTTCTTTTTATTTTCTCGAAAAACAAGTTCCATATGTTCATACTCAGTCTAATATAACTGTCCTAAAACGGGAATCCTCCTTGTTGGGCAGTCAAAACATTTTATAAATAATGCATATAAATATATATTGTTATACTAAGTAAAATAAATTGAAAAAAGTTCTGTTATCGTCCAAGTTCCCTCTTTAAACAAACGGCACACGATGAGATAATAATAGAGCTTTCACAGATCCTGAATTTTAATTTTGAAATTTAACGAATTGTTCAAAATCTATGAAACAACCCGTCCTAAAATATAAAAGTAAAACGAAAAAACGAAATATTGATGAATTCACAATATCGTTAAATTTAAAAGTATCGTAAAACACAGTTTACTCTCCAAAACCCATTGGAGTAACAATTTATGGTTTTTAGATTTATTTTATAATAAATTATTAAGCATAAGTATTTAGGAATATTAGTGATTGAACTGCAAATAATTTATCAAAAGCTCAGATTAATACGAGTCTAACTGTTTTTATCAAATTAATTGATATTAGGAGTACCTACCTAAAAGCTTTGATGAATAGAAATGGCTGTTTTTGACTTATTCTCTTTATACCTCAAACGATAGATTCAACTACTTCCTAGTAAAACACAGATTGAGGAGTGTTCGGTTTCGATTGATTAATTGATAAGTGGTATGAGCAAATCCTTTCACGCTTGAATACGCAATTTAAAATTAGATTAATTCACCCTTACACGACGATTGCGTCAAAACACTTAGATACTCGACAACGTGGTTCAATTGGCCAGACGAAGCCCACGTATGTCTGGGGTATTATTCCGAGCGTATGTAATAAAATTATCATAACCCTTCTCCAGCGAACTATCACCTGGCACGGATAACCGGTAGAGGTAACACCCTCCCCGGCTCTCGAGGGGTGTTTGACCGTGATACGGATGAACATTATATAAACTATAAACGGATATCTTAGCTTTTCAACAAACCACCAAAGCAGATTTATTCATTAGATTCATTTTCCAAAGGTTTTAGAGCTAATTATGAAGCAGGAGTTTTAACGAACCTACAAGTTAAGGTGGCCGCGTATAATCATTCAGAGGGTTGGGAATAATTCCGTCACGTTAATATTTTATTACGTTTACTAAAACTAAGGGGATATTCATTACTAGGGGATGTTGTTGTCAATATTAATGGAAAATCACACGATTATTGTGCTTACAAATGAAAATGTAAATTTGTATGATTCATTTCAAAGTGTATATGTTACTGTAAAAGCCCGAACTACGGTAAATCCTAAGATTTTCCGGTAAATCCTCATATTTACCAACTCTTAATTTTTATTTTTTTATTTTTTACAGTGAATACCGCACAAGAATCTCAACTGCTCCCGTCTGGAGCCAGTGAGACTATGGCATCCCCAATTGGGGTATGTTGTGAGGCTGAAGGTAGTGGGGAGGGGAAGGAGGTGGGGAAGAGGAAGTTTGGGAAGTACCTGGCTATTCAGATCTGGTCACTAAACACGGCTAAAGCCATTTTCAAGCAACGTTTCAATTCTGAATGGTGGTCTTACACCAGGGCGATACTGATAGTATCTTCCACTCTGGAACATGCCGCAAATATACTATATATTATTTTAAATGAATTAATTGTGAAAACACAAATTAATCAAATAAAATTTATTTGCGCATGCCGGGTTCGAACCCGCGACCTCCGGATTGTGAGTCAAGAGTCTTACCCACTGGACTACGGAGGTCGTCACTGGACTACGGAGGTCGTACGGAGGTCTTAATGGTAAAAGTCCGAACCATTCTACAATCATCGTTCACCAACCTAACCTAACCTAACATGTACTAAATTCTAATGGTAAAAGCCCGAAAAAATCGTTTATAATATTTAAATAAGAAAAGATTTTTTCGGGCTTTTACCATTAGAATTTAGTACATGTTAGGTTAGGTTAGGTTGGTGAACGATGATTATAGAACGGTTCGGACTTTTACCATTAAGAGTTGGTAAATCTTAGGATTTACCGGAAAATCTTAGGATTTACCAATATTCGGGCTTTTACGGTAACATATACACACTAAATAATATAATTCATTAGACTTTAACAGAAATTTATAAATGGTGTTCAAAAGGTCTTTAGAATGCAGATAACTCTTCTTCATCCGAAATAATATAGAACAGTATTGATGTTCCCTAACCTTAAAATACTTAAAAACATTTTATATTTTTCGTTGCATATTAAAAATCGATTGACTGTAATTAAGTAATTTACTGGCATGCAGTCGAGTGGTTTAATGCATCGAAGTGACACCCACGAGTCGGAGGTTTGATACCAAACAACTAACTAACTAGCCGCCAAACAACTCGGTCTTGGTACACACTATTTGCCTAATTCACATTCACACATCGTCTAAGCGCCCTTGAGGTGTTTTTCTCATGAAATGGCGCTATAGAAACCATCCAAAAATTATTTTTATCTTCTGATACATACTCTTCTATTATTCTGATTCACTTGATCGTGCCCAACAACTTAAGTACACATTACAGAACTAGCTCCCATTATACAGCTTCATGAAAAAGGTAAGTACAAATCAAGTATTTTTTATTTTTATTTTTTTATTTTTTTAATTATCGAGGCTTCTGACTCACACAATGTTGTCATTTTTGCCTCATCTGTTTTTAAATTATAATACTATCATTATAATCTCTAATGATCTTTAAAAGGTATTTAGTCCTTTTGTATTCATTTTGTATAAAAATTCACTTTCAAATATTTTCCAGTTTACATGATCGAATAAATTTCATTATTCTCGATATGGCATGAAACTCGATTGAGGCTATTAAATTCTGAACTTCCGATGAGCTCGAGGTCATTAGTATTGTCACTCTTTGTCGTTCATATTTAATGCACTTCGATAATGTCGGCTCGACATCTTCAATTTGTTCACATATCGAGCACATTGGAGAATCAGAGAGGCCTATCAAACTCAATTAGTAGTTCTTCCCATTAGTGCATGTCCGGATCTTAATCTAAAAATGATTCTCATTTCCGATCTTTTCAGATTAAAACAAATCAAGTACGAACTGTTCATTTATCGGTAACAGTTTTTTTTACTTCTTTATCAATTTTAACGCTCCTGATGATATAAAGTCATTTATATAAGACGAATCAATCTAAAAGCTTAAAATCACACCCAGACCTAATAGGTCTTACATTAAAATGAATAAATTAAAATGACGCAATAAAGTGAATTTGTGATTATTGTAAAAAGGTGTTATAATAATAATAAATAATAAGCTTGTTTATTTCTTGTTTTACAATAGTTGGTAGTTACAATATTACAATAAACTCAAATTTGATTTGTATTAGTAAGTTAGCTTAGATTATGTTAGTAATATAAGTATATGTTTTAAAAAAATATTGATGAATTAACAAGAACCCCGGTTTGGGTAAAGGCCTCCTCCAAAGATGTCCATTTTTGTCTGTCTTGTGCTATGGAGTACCAGTTTATGCCAGTTGATCCTTTCAGTAGTAAAGTATAAAAGTATTGTGTTCTTCTATTTTGTTGCCCTCGTCTAACTTCCTAAATTTCCAAAAAGGTATTACATTACATTAAATGAAAAAAAATGAAAAATAAAATGTTTGTTCGATGAGCAGGATTCGAACGAACAACCTTCAGACTCCAATCGACATTCTCAGACTTCTACCCTTGTGGTTGTCTACTAATATTCTTTTGAATAAAAACTGTGCCGGCACGGATTTTATATGACGTGATTTCTGTTTTTAGCGCCAAAAAATGGTAAAGTGTTTCCAAGAAAGGGTTGTATAAAAGATTTACAAAAACACCGCAACTAAATAGAAAGAGTACGTACTTCTGAATTGTATTTGAAAGTTTTTGCGATTTAAATCGAGGCCAGTTGAGAGAGGGTTAAACATTAAAGGTTCCCCTTGAGAAGAAAGCATTAAAGTTATACACAAAGAAAAAGTTTGAAGCAACACTGAAATCCTTTATTGAAATAACGTAATAAGTCTCGAGTGGATAGTAGCCAGTAGCCAGTAGCCAGTAGACAGTAAGGCCAACAGCGGTGCCGGTGGCCAGTTTGAGTGTAACAATAGGACGGTGTGGAAGTTACAACAATATAAAGGGTTCTCAGCCAGTGCTCAGTGGGGCGGAAGGGGCGGCCCACTGTTATCATCGCCAGAAACAATCACGCAGATAAACAGGATAAGGCCTCCTCCAGAAGACAAAGGAAAGCGCTCGTATAAAGGTCTTCGGGTTAGTTTACTAAATGGTTACGTCTGGCAGACTCCTCCGGGCAGCTAAAATATCCGGGTGAATCAAACTTAGTTTCCATATCCGCAGGATACATCACGTCTCACCCTTATTCGCTTGCCTGTTAAGTCATTATATCTAGAAATTAGTACCAGCTTTAATAAATGTTATTGTAATTTTATTAGGTACCTGCAAACCCAGACCTGGTAAGATATATACAGCGGTACATGAATAGAGAGTGGTATTTCAGTAATAATTACAGTTCTATTAAATAAATTAACTTGCAAACTGACTACCCTAGTCCGTTATCTGAATATTTCGCCAATGAGTTAATAATTATTTTTTAAAACATGTCACATCATAAATGTAAGAACACTTTTATCAATCAAGGGAAAATAATGTGTTTAGAAGTTTGAACACAAGAAAATTGGCAATACTTGACGGAAATAACTAACACTTAAGCTGCCGAACTCCAAATTTCTACCGGTTTATATCACAATTCTCTTAAACACCTTAAGTTTTAAGTTCCCAAAAAATATGTGTTAATTTTGAAGATAATATCTGTACAATTGGAGAGCCAAAACTGTAATTATTCTCGATAGAAAAAAATAGCAAAGTATGCTCTGAAAATGATTAAAAACACATTTTGTTCTGTTATTTAACGTGTCACAGGTATAAAAAAATCACAGTGCATAACTTAGGTATTTGTCGAGAGATTTTTGTTCTATTTTGAACGAGTCACGTTTTAATAAAAATTTTCACAATTTTTGCTTAATTATTACAGTTTTTATTTTTATTTTTGCGCGCTCCCTCTAACCGTATTTACATATATCCCTATCAAATCATCTTTTTCTTTTTTGGAACGTCTCGCACAATATTAAGATAATAAGAAATACTTGTAAAACATCGTAATTGACAATACCTACTTTTTTCTCGTTATTTGTTTTTGGGGTGTTATACCGTGTTTGGGCAGACCCGGCAGATGTGTAATTGTTAGACGGAGGCAATTGTAATCAACAACCATTTGGAAGTAAACTAAGAATACCAGCTCGTGGTGGAGTGGAGCTGGCAACACGGGATCGCTTCCAGGTAAATAAGCACACATTTCACCACTAACAATTACACATCTGCCGGATCAGCCCTAATGATGGACGCTGTCCAAAACGTTGGCTAAAGAAGGAGGTAGCGCAACACGGCATAACACCACAAAAATAAATAATGAAAATAATTTTGTCCGTGAAAATCTAAAAACGTACTTGACAACACTTGTTTAAATAAGAAAAACTGAATTACTAGAGTTCGTCTGCATGATTAAAAAGTTAAAAGTAAAATTAATTATGTATTCTGTGAATGTTGTACCTACGCTATTTTTAAGATGAAACTGAAATATTTAACATTCTGGTCTGGAAAACACCGAGTAATTTCACCTTAAAAGAAAGGGTTTTTTTATGCCCATTGCGTTTTCTTCAAGCATTATTTTCAGTTTGAAAGAAACACTAACTTTAATGGAATTTTTGTAAATTATTATCCATTAGGATTTATTGCATTTGAATAACAAAGAACAAAATGCTATTCTCGTACATTACTCGAAATCAATTTGCTTATTAAAGGCTATATTCAACCATCATACGATTAATCGCTTCTGATAAATAATAAGCAGATAATATTATTGTGCAGGTTCGCTAACATTTGTACACAAACACTGTTACCAACCCATAACTGTAAGTGCAATGCTTTCTGTACACTGTAATATAAAATACTTACGTTAAATTCACCCCGCGATTCTTTATAGGGCACTAACACGCAATGCTATTTGTATCAATAACCGCCCGGGAACAAAAGAAACAAGAAATTAGTTTTACTCCGTTACATGAACTAAACTTGTGGAAAACAGTATTTAGCCGTTAAACTTTAATGATTTATGATTGATGACACAGTTTTCAAATTCTTCAAACAAAGGATTAAATAATCGACAATAGACAACAGGGTATCGGTGACAATTTGTAGAAGTACGTACTAGAGATATTTTTGGGATCCATAGTTGTCGAGGGGTAAGGTTCTTGTCTCGCAATCCGAAGGTCACGGGCAAATAAATTTTATTTCATTAATTTTTTGTTATTTCGCAATTAATTTATTAAAAATAATCATCATCATCATTACATAGTATAAAATGAAGTCGCTCAAAATGAATGTGCGCTTAGATCTTTTAAACCCCGCAACGGATTTTCATGCGGTTTTCACCAATAGATAGAGTGATTCAAGAGGAAGGTTTATATGTATAATACATGCTTATTATTGTAGAGAAAAGCCGAAAAATTCAAATATTCAATTCAGGCAGCGGGCAGCTGGTGGTGTGGATTTTATAAAGGTTGGGTAATGGCGTTGTGTTTCGATAGCCACAGCAACGTGTGGCCGGGTCTGCTAGTATATCATATTTGCGGCACGTTACAGAGCGGAATATACAGCATCACCCTGATATAAGAATTGAAACGTTGTTTGAAATGGCTTTAGCCGTGTTTGATGACCAGATCTGAATAGCCAGGTACTTTCCCACCTTCCTCTTCTCCATCTCATTGTCCTTCCCACTACTATCAGCCTTACAACATACCCCAATTGGGGATGCCATAGTCTCACTGGCTCCAGACGGGGGCAGCTGGGACTCTTGTAAGACACCCTCATAAAATACTTTTTCTCGAACAAACGATAAATAAAAACAATGCATCTAAGTACATTCCTAATACGAAAAATAATTAGTTTATTGAAAATTGAAACAAAATCAACAAATACATCGAGAATGGCTATTAGCGCGACCGGGCTTTGAGCTTGAGATCTTCCTCTCTCCGGGTGGCTGTTCTAACCAACTAAGTTATAGCATCAAAATTAAAAACTGTCGCAGTTTTTTAACTAACCATAACGCCGTTTTCCACAGGGGTAGGCAGAGAGGACGGACCGCCAAACAGCTCGGTCTTGGCACACACTCTTTGCCTCACTCAAATTCAAGTATAGTCTCATACATACCTACTCTTCTATTATTCTGACTTTTGACACGGAACGACTAAGTATAAGTATCTGATTTACTTGATCGTACCATGCCTTCCTTGGGCGTCCCTGACAATATTTATCATTCACATTTGCGTCATATTTTCTTTTAACACTACTTTCTTCGTTCATTCGCAGTTTTCCACCACACAAAATAATATTGTTTTTATGTTTTTAACATCGTTTTAAGTGTTTTGTAATAAGAATAGCTGAATGTAGGCATTTGATAAAGAAATGTCTTAACAAAATCACTTCGAATTAATCCTTTCGTAATAATAAAATAAAGCCCTACAATGGCGAAAGCATTTCAAAAGAAATCACTCTGCGTCCAAAAAAACATACTTGTTTGATTGATTGTCCAGAAAGCGGAGAAAAGTGGTAAAAGATTTAAAGTAAGCCGTGTTATTTGTTGTGACGCTGCTAATGGTTTGAGTGCTAATCCAATAAAGACCGGAGATCCGGATTGGAGGCTCGGCGCGCTTTTTGTTGCCAAAAAAGGTTCTATGCTCTCCGATTCGGTTTACAAGCCAACCCTCGCAACGCTGGGAGTGTCGACAGGACACGGGGATTGGGGGAGTATCGTTAGTTCAGCGAATTAAAACTTGTTGCTGTAATAATTTTTCATACAAAATTGCAATAAAAGTTTTCATGGTATTTCATACAGAAGTATTTTTTTTATATATATTTCATACACAAGTAGATATTTTATTTTTTGATATTTTTTACCAAATGAATTTTGTTTCCGACGAAAAGTTTATATCATTCTAAACAAAATCTAGTGCAGTTTACACGCGGTACAAGTGAAACCATCACCCACACAATCTGAACTAATTGGAGCCTTAAAAAGTGAGTTCATAATCACAGAGGTCAATGCGGTAAGATTTCATTCTATCGTATTCTATCCTACACGTACATCTGTATGCTAAATCCTATAGATGTACGTGTTTGTCTCTTTTTAGTGTCGTTTCGGTTTCATCGAGTTTCAAATCACAATATTATTTCAATTTTCTTCCCCTCCTCATCCCTTCCACCTCACAAAAAAACCCAATTGGGGATGCCATGGTCCCAATGGCTCCGGTTAGTTCGAACTTTTGTAATAAATAGTTCACGGAAAAGGGTTTATGATGCAAGACGTTGTCGTAAGACATTTTTTAAATCAAAGTTACATTACCCCGATATGAAAATTACTGACAGAAATGTGAAAATACACAATGTTTTTATGTAAATATCCTGATAAATACCTATTATAATACATAATTGATGTGCAAATCACTTCTAAAAATCGTGCTATACGACCTGTCGCATAATCTAACAAAAGCGCTGAAAATAAAATCTTGCAATAAAGCTTTCAGATTCATACAAAAATGAGTTACTGTTGATGTTAAACTCTACCCGTCTTCGTATAAACCAAGATATCTTGCTGGGTAAGTCAAAAACACAAGTTAATATTTTAAAACAAGGTTATCCTCACAGATTTTTAATTAGATTGTTTCGTTAGCTCATAAAACACCAACTCACCGTGTAAAGTTTCATTCCAGGGGCTGTGTTTTGGGACTTTAATGGCTCGTTTTACGTTCCAGTTCATAAGAAACCGCGCGGAATAAATTCAACAAGTATACGTAGCTACGCAACAAGTCGCAGGCTCTATCAACAAGTCGACACTAATAGGCAACCAGTTCTTCGCATGACTAAGGCCTATTTGTATGCCGAAAAAAGCTGACCTAAAAAAAGTAACCGGAAAGAAAAATGCCGTAACTTTCGCCCAAATGTCACTGTTATTTTCTCGGCGGCAAAGGAAATTGATAAAGATTAGATGTTATGGTGTATTTTTGAAATTGTTTTGCGCCGAACTATAAACAACCGCCTACATTTTTTGTTTGTTTTGAAACAAATATAAACATTAAATAGAGTGAAAAATGATAGTGGTATGCAAATAATCTATAATAACTGTATTTATATCTTATGCAAGAAACAATTTATGACACTAAGCTTTTACTGAAAATAAGAAACAAATTGAATGTGAAGCTAAAAAAGACACGCTAAAATATTAACTGGTATCATCATCAGGTACTGTCTATTCACTACGGGATGAAGTTTTCCCCAAGCTCCACAGAGAAGTTACAGGAGGAGGCGTTGGATGAATGATAACACAAAGGAGTGTAACAGCATGACGATGATCTTCAACGCATCACAACTAAAAAAATTGTGTTAAATTTTAAGGTCTAGATTGATCGTAGGTTCAAAATAAAATACCTCCATTCATTATGTTCATACAATTCTTGAAAGTGCACTTTCATGTTTTTTTTTACTACCATACTACGCTAATGCCCGTGTTAAGGTAATTTACTCCACACAGGAGGCTGACATATTAATTCTCCTCAAGGAATTTGTCATCTTTGGGAATGCTGTGTGGATGGTGTATTAGAAAAGGAGGGAAATAAAGTTCTGGGAAGGAAAGAGCTGTGAAGGGTGGTTATGAATCTGTGTGTTAGTGAGTCCAGGAACAAACGTATCCCACTGCGGTGCAAGGCAATGTTTCGAGGGAGTCCTACTGGAGAGAACAAATGGTCTTCCTCAACCAGCCTCTTCCGATCCGGCCTGCCAAGCATACGGAAGGCATACGCATCCGCCACCACGACTCGGACAAACCTCATCCCATGACTTGAAATTAAATAGGAAAACATTTTAGGAGGTATTTAAGAGGGGAAAAATGCATGAAGTTATTTATGATTAGAATACATAGACAGAAATGTGAATAAAGCCTTCAAATGACGATAAAAAGTAGATGTGACGGCTTCCATGGTCGAGGGTCGGGGCGTACAAGTAATGTTTTTGTAATTAAAATCTGTTATTTCACATTTATTGCATTTAAAATTAAAAAAAAAAAACTATTGCCTTTTTTGTGCCAGAGTGGTAGATACTCTCAGTATTATCCTCTCCATACCTCGTTGGTCTCAGTGGTTCCGGTTAGCAAGGAGCAGTTGGGACTCTTATGCGGTATTCAAATTTAAAAAAATAATAACCAAGATTGATAAAACGCAATTCTTTTCACTATTTTATATACTAAACCCATTTTGAATTGTATTTAAAAATATTAAAAAATGTTGTGCAAAATTTCTGTCATAAATATTTTTACCACGCCATCCGTTAATAATTAATTTTGCCCGGTTCACTAAAGCAGCCTTACTAATGAAAACACAAGGTAAGTACAAAAACGTAATAAGGCTTCCAATTTACGCTGACCGAGAGCGCAATAAAGCGTCATGAATTTCATATGAAGCAAGCTCCGTCATTATTTAAACTGAAAAATGGCCGCAATATGAAAGCATCCTTATCTTATAAAGTAAAGGATTATGTGAAGCGGGCCTATTACTATTACCTGAAGTAATGAATTTCCTTTAAAATGACAGGCGTTTACCGCGTGAGGACCGTTTCACAGGCGCAGGCGGCCACGGCCTGTAATGTACATGGCAGGTGTAGGCACTATGCACTAGGAACCAGGCACTGGGCGGGTAGATGGGCGGGTAGATGGGCGGTAGATGGGCGGCAATGCAGGCGGCGAGCGTCCTTATGGCAAATGAGATTTTTAAAAGCCTACGGTCAGCGGTGCACTTTATAGGGCGAACGTGTCTCAAAGAGATAAAGGTAAAAGTGCATCTTTGGTAATTGAATCTGTAGTGTTGTTGGAATGTCATGGACTTCGGTTCACCAGCATTATCTACAGTTTAGAATGTAATTTGTGATGAAGAAACGCGGAGTAAATAAAAAGGAAACGGTTCGAACGTTCCACAGAAATTCAGAAATATTCGGCACTGGAATTTCTGAATTTTTGATAATAATAAATAATAACTGACTTATTTACATGGCGCCGCTTTTGCAAAAAATCACCTTTAGGTCGCTAAGGGCTTTTAAGATATAAAGGATCTTAAAACATTGACATATAAATGGTCAGTAATATTACAGTTAGGCATTAACATTAACTTTTGGACACAATTCCAACGAGTTAACATTATCAGAAATAAAATTGAAATTCCCAGGTATTCAAATTCACACCTATTTCTAAAAAATCACCGATTGAATCAAACAATCTGGTATTCGCTTTTAAGAATCTATATAATATAAATCAATGTATGTTTTCTTGCTTGCATGTATGTAGTATGTATGTAGGTATGTTGTTTTTGTATTGCTATGTTAAGAATAGTAAATGTTTGAGACTTTCAAAATACCTTCTTTCCACCCTCGTGAAGTTTAAATATCAGAAAAGTGTTTTAATCACTACTAAAACTCTTACGAAACAGTCAAAAATGTCACAATTTGAGAATGACATTTTGCAAACCATCGATTGTTCAATAAAAATACAATTTTCGAAAAAACTCTTTAAATTAATGAATTTAATCGAAGTACTCACCTATAGTACTAACCAAAATCGATTACTTTAAATCTAATCAAGAACTATAGATATTTTAAACAGGTACCTATGTTAAGTACCAAATTTGATTGATTGTTTTTATAATATACGAAAATGATTGTTTGTAATATATGAAAAGTGAAGATTTGTAAAAAAAAATTGCAATCGTAGGCACGCGAGCTGTTTGAAAATCTGAATGTACCGTACTGAACATGTGGAACGCGGGAGAAGGGTGGGCATCGTGGGAGGGGGGTTCGCTGGACCGCGGAGCGGGAGTGAGAAGGCGGGGAAGGTGGAGGGGAAACGCGTGAAGAGAGGGGGACATGGGAGAGGAAGGGGTCATGGAAGTGGGAGGGGAGGGGGAAGGGGAACAGGACAAGGGACGGGACGGGAAAAGGACACGCAGGGAGAAACAATTTCTTTATTAAGTGGCGTTGTAACGCATGCCGGGAACTCGCTAGTACACTATACATTTTTTTTAAATATATTAGATCGCATAAATAATTCAGCATCATTATTAGTATAGCTTTGTCTTAGTCGATAGCACAATTAAAAATGTACCTAGATCGTAAAAAAATAACAGATTTCGTATCATTCAAGAAAAAGGTCAAATTAATCTTTAATAAAAATCAACAACCATAACATCACCAATCAATGTTATAACTTCAATTCATGTCATATCAAAATTAACATCACAATATAGTTTATATTTATTGTATACACTAAGGAAAATGTATGTTATAAAAACGAAATTATAGTAGTTTATATATTATATTTATATATATTTTATATTTATTGTATACTGTAAGTAAAATGTATGTTATAAAAATTAAATAGCGTAAAATAACTCTATGTCAAGCTCTTCATTGACGTAGAAATTCATTAAATCATGTTCTTTTCATTTCATTAAATCGTGGATATTTAAAGGAAAACGTAAAAATTATGTACGCAATAAGTATTAGAAATAAACCAAGTGAAAATTAAAACACACCTTTGTTTATAACAGATACATAAAGTGGATATATTTTAAGTTTACTAAATAAATAAATTAATATTACAAAAAAATATTCTTTGTTATAATAAAAAAAAAATAGATTACCTGCACTGTAGAAAAAACAAAGCCAATGTATAAAAATGTGCTTCATTTCAAATGTCCGGTAATGGCCGGCATTATAATGCGATCAGGCAGAAGGTGATTGGGCATGTCCCATCGTCTAGTATTATAGTAGCATCACATTACACCCTCACTGTAAAACAGTCGCAGTTCTCTCGTGGAGTATAATAAGCTATCAGTGCAAAGCCTCTAGAAATGGTTCGGCTATTGTAAGGTTTTGTACGGCGCTCTTTGTAATGCAATACAGGCAATCAAGGGGTTAGATTTCTACCAGTTTACACGCAGACATATTATGCAGAAACTTTTAGACTTTCATGAAAATTGGGTATTGAATTAGCCGAATGATATTGTGTTAATATTTATTTCGCTTTCTGAAAACATTTCGGTTATTTTACATGCCTTTCGTACGTCGCTCTTTGTAATGCAAAACAGACAACGAGAGACAGAGGCGTGCTCTCCGAACAAGTACATAAGCACTGCATACCCTTACCTTACTATCAAAAAATACCTTACGATAAAAAAAATAAATGATATAAATTTTTTGTTATTTGTTTTTGGGGTGTTATGCCGTGATGCGCTACATCCTCATTTAGTCTAAAGCCTTTAAGCTAAAGGAAGAGGCAGCGCAACACGGCTTAACACCCCAAAAACAAATAACAAAAATACTTTTGGCCGTGAAAATCTAAAATCAGATATTAAAATTATTTCAAAAAATCAATTTGCACATTCGAAAGTTCGTGCGAAGTTCCATCTACTAACCTATACTGTGTCAAAAGATGGAACTAAATAAGCAAAGGAACTCAAATTCCAACTTCAATGAATTCTAAAAAATATACTGATGTGTGCACTAGCAAGGAGTAAAATTTTTTTTTGAGAATTTCAAAATCGGCATAGTTGGAAAAGATGCTCCATATATTATATTATCAATTAAAACTGAATTTTTCCCAGATTAAAAACTTTTCAAACCACTGATGAGGGGGTAGGCTTTTTTGAGAATTTGCACGTCAATATATGTCTAAACTTTAGGACTTACATGAAAATGAAAAGTACTGAATTATCTGGCAATTGGATAATGTAACGTTTTCTGATGGAGATGATTAGGTAATTGTAGAGTTTTGTATGGCGTTTTTGTAACAAACCATCGACAGTTTTTGTAATAAACCATCGACAGTTTACACACCAATATATATGTACGCTGAAACTTTCGGACTCTCATTAAAAGTAATTAATTAACACACGCCTCTGTTAATATTACGTATTGTCTGCACTCCAATGGTGGGAATAATTCTGATTAGTGTTGGAAACTTTCAGCGGTTGTAAACGAGAAATTTTAATGCTTAAACTTTTTGTAAAGCGGAACACCGAACTAATTTGAATCGAAAACTATTTTTGTAAACTAATTTAGGCTTCGAGTCTCGAATAACTCACATCAGACATCATTTCAGAAACTAGTTTGTACACGTTAAAAAACATGGAAACATTTTTTAATCAAACGCATTTTTAGTAAACAAAATTATGTACAAATACCTAATTAAAATATTATTATTATAAATGAAATATGCCTATATTAGGTCCTTACATATGAAATTGGCGTTTTGCCGTACTGGCAACTTTGATCTCAAATATCTTCTCTTTGGTTAGGAATTCCAAATTCAAATTTATACAGCTATTTACTCATGTATTTGTGTTTCGAAAATTATTATTCATTTGTTTTTTCCTTAATTGTTTTTTTTCTTTGCGTCACTTAGTTTACAAAATGGAAAACTTGAAATATCGCGTTATTTACGAGTACGAGTTCCACCGTGGCACCAGTGCTGCAGAAACGGCTCGAAAGATTAATGATGTGTATGGCGATGGTGCCGCAAAAGAAAACACAGTGCGTTTTTGGTTTCCAACGTTTTCGTTCTGGAAATTTCGACCTGCAGAACAAGCCCCGTGGACGGCCGGAGACCAAAGTTGATAATGAAGAATTGAAGGCTATTGTGGAAGCGGATCCATCGCAAACCACATCCGAGTTAGCTGCAGGCTGCGGTGTTAGTGATAAAACTGTTTTAATCCACTTGAAGCAAATTGGGAAGACGAAAAAGCTTGAAAGGTGGGTACCTCACGAATTGAGTGAAGCAAATCAACAAACGCGCGTTAGAAAGCTAGAACACACACTGCACAACAGACGGCTACCATATTAGAGGAGCTTCAATTGGAATGTCTAAGACATCCACCGTACTCTCCGGACCTTGCCCCAACAGATTACCATTTTTTCGAAATTTGGATAACTTCTTGCAAAGGAAAAAAATTCAACTCCGATGGGGTAGTCCAAACCGCCTTCAAAGATTTTATTGATTCCCGTCCGAATGGTTTTTTTAGTAAAGGGATCAATGAACTACCTATGAGATGGCAAAAGGGCATAGATAGCAATGGTACATACTTTGATTAAATAAATATATTATATTAAAAAAAATTCGACCTTATGTTCCTCCCATACAAAACGCCAATTTCATATGTAAGAACCTAATATATTTTCATATTGTTTCCAGTTAAAACTGATGATTTTACGTTGGAGATCAACTTCTCACTAAACAGAGAATACATAATTGTTTTGTTTAACCTTTGACTTGCAGTACATCAGCAAGGATTGTGACTTAAATAGAAGGGTACATATATACGTCGTCTAATTATAATTCTGTTTCTGCATAAATGGTTGCTTCACTGGCATTAGAGAGGATTCTGTGTATTACAAATGCACTTTAGTGAACTCCGTAAATGTTTAATACGACTGTCACAACCCTAGTGGTGGTTGTTCCTTTGTAAATAATATTCACAATTTGGAATATATTATATTCCACTAGATTCTTTGGTAACCTTTATTTAAGGGTTCAATATCTACATTTTTTTTAAAGAAAGACAAACATTCCCGGTTTACGAATAACCCGACAATATCCTACTACCACCACAGTAAGCCTAAAATTTTGCTGAGTCGTGATGGAGGACTTAGCCAGTCGACGAATCGAACACGGAACGCCTGGATGTGACCCTAACGCGATGCCCACTCAACCACTGACCGATCCATATCCATACCGGTACATATAAATTCATTAAAAAAATTCGAAGGTATTCTGATTTATCACTGTTCTGAATTGTCCGGTTACCTTTTTTTAATATGTTTATTTAGTTATTAATTGTACAATAATTTATCTTACAAAATTACCTTTTAAAGTACGTAGTGCAATTATGGCATTTCTCGAACGAGGACGAGATTGGCAGTTACGAAACGTCAACTATGGTTTTTCACACAAAAATCACGGGATGTTATAATTTAAGGACTTTTTTAGCTGAAAGTATTCATAAAAAATGTTTAAATCGGGATCATTTCCTTTAAAAACAAGTATTTCCAATTTTACAGAGGATCAGAATTTTTTTTCGAATGAACGCCTTAGTAAACTATTAAATATACGACATCTGTTAAAAAATTTATCAAATTAAATATAAATTTCAAATAAAGCAATATTATTAATTAACTAATTTAAACAAAACTATTTTGGTATCTACTTTATCGTTTGTCTGAATTGTACCCAAAATAAGTTTCAATTTTTAAAAACTGAGCAAATCTAAGTTTTACTTATTGAACCGGAATTACAGACAGAGTCACAACCGAAATTAATATTTTTAATTTAAAATGAAAAAAGTACTCAACAGTAGTGCACGGGCTGCAGTAGCTATTGTCTGCTATGATACATTGTATTTTAGAAATTTGTATTGTAAAAGTTCATAAATCTTTGTTTAATATCTAGTTTAATAGCTTATGCAGCAATAATGTTCGAACGGGGAGCTCTGCCATTTTGAAAATTACACAGATGGTGCGGAATGTATCATATTTTTGTAGGGAATTAAATTTAAGTTCGCAGTGTATTAAATCTAAATCAATGGATATTCGAAATATCTAGGTGAAGTCGGGTAGTAAAAGTAGAATTGAAATTAACGTGAAAGACAATATTATAACACTTAATTTTATAATCGCCTATAAATAATAAAGAACTCCAGTAAAGATATTATGGCTTTAAAAAAATATGTCCATATAGACTAATAAACGCTGATTCTGAATATATAATTTTTAATTAATAATATTAAAAGCAGAGTTTTAAAAAAAATATTAAAAAGTCAATTTTTCATCGATTATTAAAATGTTTAGTGGTGACGTCACCTTCCTCGTGTTGTGACGTCACCGTAAAGTCATTATATGGGAATGGAGGTATGACACGAGCCATTGTATTAATTTATTTGTTTATTTACATACTGTTTATAGATATTTAGTTGTGTTTATTGAGACATTATTTAGGCCTAAATAATGATTAAAAAATAAAGGTATCTCTTATTAGTTTATCTCTATTATTGAAAATATTCAAAAACTACTGCACAAAAAAATAGTAATGCTACTTCTTGGGAGAATACTTCGAACGACGAATTTCAAAATGGCGGCAGTTAATCTGCTGATTACCAGATCCTATAGTAACTTTTCAGGAGTGATGATGTCACACGATTCACCATACATACGGTGGTTTTCGGAGGATCTTTACAAAATTAAAACTTTGACAATTATTTTAACTATTAAGAGCGTTTAACCAGCCAGGGGACGAAAATCCACATTTCGTCGAAAGTTGTTCTTACGATCGTGCAGGACGGTTACAATGAGAAAAAATAATTATTCTCCGTACCAGCTTTTTAAAAATTTACCTCAATTTCGTATTTATTTCAATTAAAATTAGCTTTAATTTATACCTTCATCCAAAAATGCTGAAAGGCGTGATGATAAAACTATTAAAATAATGTACTTTTTGTAGGTATTTTTTTGATTATAAGTATTTGTCATTTTTCAATAATGTCTAAATTTAATAAGAATGTTAAAAAAATCTGAAATATATTAGTTTTTAAGTGCGCAAATAAGTACACAAATGGACCAATTTTCGTCAAGAAACATGTACGTACACATTTTTTAATGATTTTATTGAAACTAAAATTAAAATTCTAAAACATGCGTTTGCTAGATAATGTATTGATTTACTTTACTGCATGATTATATTATTTGAAATGGGTGTGGTATAATACAAAATCTTTTTTGAAAATTTAACAAATCTGACAACGACCTATGGAATAACCTTATTATACTAAAAATAAAAAAAATCTCAAAATATATTACACGCGAATGTTAGATAAAAGAAAAATCTTTCGAAATCCATTTATAATTTTTTGTAGAAAAGAGTCAATACGTCTAAAATCTGATTTGAAAATGACATATTTCTGGTTTTCTCTGGTAATGCCCTCTTAAAACTAACTATAAAAATAAAAATGCAGTTATTTAAGTTATAAGGTCATAGTTCATTAAAAAAAAATGGACTGGAGTTCTCTATTGTTGATGATTTTCTTTTCGAAATTGTTATAAAAGCACCCTGTCACCAATAAATCTATCTATTAGGATCTAGAATTTTATCTCCCGGTATTGAATCCAATCAATGCGGTGATGATAAATGATACCGGATCGTTGTGGTCTTTGACGAACATCAAAATAAACAATGAACGTTTTGTTATTCACAATCTGCAATCGTAGGTCACGATCATTAAGTCCGCAATACATTAACTAAAGTAAGCTGATGATGTTTTATCAATATATACCAATTCAACAAAAGGGAATCTAAATATTACAATGGACGCATTTTGAATTTACTGACAGCAATTAGCTAATATATATTTCGATTGTACATGGTACATCGTCGGTCGTCTGGAAAAAGCTATATCTCAGGTTAGCCAGGATTAGCATGAGAACTCCGATATGAACTGCTGTCCAGGCGGCTTTGATAAATTTTATTAATCGTTTTCGCATTTAATTCGTAGTTAAATTAGTGTTTATTTAAAATTAAATTTAATTATGTAATTATCAAGTATTTTTGTTTTCATTTTTTATCACAGCTATTTCGGCTTATGAGGCCATTTTCAACCTGTGGTTAAACCACTTTAAGACGATTTATTTGTACGATTTTAAATGTCAATTTTTGCTTTTTGCAAACACTGATAAAGTATTTTTTGTGTCTTGTATTCGACTCTCACTCTTTATTGCCTGTATTTAATTTAATTTAATATTGTTATTATCAAGTTCTAAAAGTATTTTTTTTGTTACAGCTGTTTCGGCTTACAAAGCCATTTTAAAACGGTGGTTAAACCACTTGAGACGACTTATTTAAACGATTTTAAATGTCAAGTTTTGCTTTTGCAAATTCTGATAAAGTATTTTTTTGTATCTATTGCATTTGACTCTCATTCTTTATTATCAGCATTTATCTTTCTGCCACACATTCTAACAATACAAACTTATTCACCAGATCAAACCATCATTCGTATCGTCTCTTTCAAATACTTACATTCATCCTAGAAAGAGAGTATGCGGAACTTTTAAACTGTTAGAAATAACATTACATCATCATACAACAGGCGAAATACTTTCAGAATAATAATTTCCGCGCAAAGACCTATTAAAAATAACTTTACAGGCATTATTTGAAATTCTTGGATTCCTCTGTAAAATTCCATCCTTTGTACAGATTGTTAAAGCGACTTAACATCTTCAAGGGTGATTTGAACGATTGATACAATAATTTATGAACGCAATTTCATACAATTCAATTTATTACACAGCTTACAAAGGTGGTTCCGGTAAACTTGTTTACGGAGGATTTTCTTTGAGGCGCAGTCTCCCCTTCGAAAGCTTTCGGTATAAAAGCCTTCAATTTATATATATATTTTTATTTATATATTGAAGAAGAAATTGTATGCAACACTTTTTCCACAATGTTGACGATTTCATAAAATAAAACATTTTAAAAATCACGAAAATAGTGAAATAAGGGAAAAAATTGAAATAACATCCCTCGATATATTTTTGCATTACGAACGAATCTTGTAGTTTGCCAGAAAAAAACAAAGAGCTTTTAACGTGTAGCGGGCGGTGCTTTCCTCTATAAAACCAACGTTTTTTCGCGCTTTTCCAGATTTGAAAATCGTTTCGTCGCGCGTTCTGTCGATTGTTCCGAGGACGCGATAACCCTCTGGATATAATTAAGGAACGGAGACCTGAAGTGTACGGACCCAATAAAAGTTTCACGATAGGGGAACGACTCGAGCAAATCAGGAGTTAATCTTCAACGTTCGCCGCTGAAATATTAAACACTGGGGTCGACGAGATCGGGCCAAGCAATCCAAATATTTCGCCAGCAAATGGCAACTCGACAGAAGGTCAAGACTACTAAGGCAGATTAAATCCATAACAGTATCAATATTCATTACTTGCTAAGCAGTGCCATGTTGAAATAACACACTTTGTTTGCCGCTCGACTGATCTGTTTCAGGTTTAATTCCAGCCAGACGGCACTCGAATGAGAGAATATTCGGCAAATGGTAGTTGCCAAACTAAGCGCTAAGCGGGCAAGCAACATTTCGTATTTCACACTTTTTGAGTTAATGTAATTTAAGTTAATGTAGTACTAGTTGAAAACGGGATAAAGTTAAAAGTGCTGGTCAAATGAACTGCTAATGAGGGAAACAATGCTAAGAAATATCAACAAACACTGTTCAGGAAACATTTTTACAGCGGAATAGGCCACTTGCATGGATTTCATAACGACTTGGAGAAAATCGTATGGATAGATTTTTTTACTAAGATTACGAAAATGTTAGTAAATTTTTTTAGAAATGTACAGTTTTTTTTCTTTTTAAAAAATAAATCCATTATTTGTGCTCGTGACGTCTATACATGAAAATGTCCCGTCTACGATAAAGTTGTATTAATTTTGTAAAATTCCACGCTGATTTATTTTTTTTATACGGTAACACTTTGATTTCAGGCGAATTTTTGAATTTGACATTTAACATTCCCTAGATTTATTGTTTGTTCTCTGCGACCTTATCATTTGGTTTGACGTTTTGACAGATGTTACGAAGAGAACCCCGTACATTTTATGCCTTCTGTTCCTGTTTTAGACGTGTAATGGTAATGGTGCTGATTTTAACAAAATCAAATTTTATAATATATTACATATTAGTATATTACTTTATATATTACATATATAGACGTTGAACATTAAAATGATTAATGATCAATAAGATGGATCAAGGAAAAAATATTTATGAGATGTAATTGGTATGCCTCGTAAACGTTCTTTTTTAAAAAAAATGATTTTCGGCTATGTAATTATCAATTTTTCGCACCCATAAAATTATGTCCCGTCTTTCCGGCTTATAAAAAAAGGTCTGATTTTTCGTATTGAAATTTTCAAAAAATCGCCAGGGTTGCAAAAATACGATTTAAAAAAAAAACGAAATGTCTTAGAATATTAGCCTAAACCGGAAAAAATGTGATGCAGAAAAAAAAAGAATGTTAAAGGAAATCTTATTTATTTTGAAAAAGGTCCAAAATTATATGTTCATTCTACTCGTAAGTTTCTGAAAAAGGAATACAACTGTTCACCTAATTTTTAAGTATTCCATATCAAAAACTTTTTAGCTTGAGATGCAGACCGAACGAATCCAAACTAATAAGAATTAAAACAATGCATTAAAAACAGCACGGATATATAATTACATACACTTGGAAACAAATTCACCTCAAATTTCGACATATTTAATATAAGAGACCCAAGATGGTCGATCGAGAAGGATTGTGTCGATAACTTTCGGTAACTTCCCATCGTTCCCTAAGTCAACCAAAGAACGCTTACGTACTACAACAGTTAATATCGAATATATTAAGAACACTTAGTCATCGTTCACTGTTATTTATTAGTTGGCGATCTGCAGTCATGCTAGGGAATAATGAGAAGTTATCGAAAGTAATCGATACAATCCATATCGTTCGACCGTGCAAGGTGTCCTGAATGATATTTTATTGCCGATTAAGCGATTAATATTTATTTATTATTAATTTTTTAAACTTTTATGAGTAAAATCTCAAATTATAATATTTAATTAAATGAAGACAATATTAGCGAAACTCAATCGAAATCTGGAGACAGAAAAATCAGAAAAGATATTGGCTCCGCTGGGACTCGAACCTAGAACCCTTTTCTTACATGGAAACAGCTCTACCGATTAAGCTACGGAACCCATATATAAAGATAGCAGCCAATAATATGTGCGTTAAGTAAGTGAAGATAATGTTGGTAGTTCTTAGTCGAAGTATGATACAGTTAAAAGTAACCGAATTAATATGGGTTCCGTAGCTTAATCGGTAGAGCTGTTTCCATGTAAGAAAAGGGTTCTGGGTTCGAGTCCCAGCGGAGCCAATATCTTTTCTGATTTTTCTGTCTCCAGATTTCGATTGAGTTTCGCTAATATTGTCTTCATTTAATTAAAGATTAATATTTATATATTTTTACATTATTATTATTATTGCTTACTCGTCTATTATGTCACCCTACAAGTATATTATTATTTTAGATTAGGTACTTTTACGCTATCTGAAATTTAAAAACTCGTTCCTGTTTGCTTTTTTCTTCTTCATCTTTTCTCTAGTTTTAAAACATATTTTATACATTCAAATGCAACTTTATATCTACCATTAGTTTTTTATATACATATACATGTAATATAATCATGAGTAATTGCATTTTCTGGTTACAATCGGATTAAACTCAAATCATTAAATACTAACATGCAACATTGATTAGAAACAGTATAAACATATATATGTATATAATATATAACCTTTACGAGTATTTTATATTCACTTTAAGTTTTAAGTTTAATGTTTTATTTTTGTTGTTACCGACACATTAAAAAAACCTCGCTGTCTCTGTATCGTGCAGCAAATCATGTAAAATAATATAAACTTATGTAAAAGCTCATCAGGGCGTTTGTAAGTAAAAAATAAATATAATGCAGAATCTCACCTTTACTTTGAAGAACATTGACAAAGTGTCGAAAAAGCACGTATTCATAATATAAGCAAGGCTTTTAGAAAAAGCAGGCGAATATACTTAAATGAAAGTTCCAACAGACAGGAAAAACTTATGTTTGAATGGGAAGGAAGCAAAGGTCTAACTGAATATCGGTTCACCGGTACAGGAGTAGCATTAGTGCAATCATGCTGTAAAATGATACGATCGTTTATTATTGATAGGTTTCCATTTATGATAATATCGAATAATTTAACATTTCTTTACAGAATGAGGCCGGCTACTATAAAAACTGTTGTCTGAGGCAAATATAAATATTAAAGTAGGTAATAAAATGACTTGCATTTCGCTCCCAAACCCTCCCACTGGACGTTCATTGTTCCTGAATTCATATTCCTAAATTGCATACACAATTTTTAATCTATTGAGTAACTATATATTTTTTTTAAGTACAAAAAACATAAATATCGAAGAAAAAATCTAAGTCAACAGGTTTTAAGCATTAATTCCACAGAGAAGACTCCGAGGAAAACAATTTCCCTTGGGGCCGATGTCATCTTTGGGGATGTTGTCTGTTTGAAGGAGGGTCTTGTTGAGGAGGGGAAGAAGCGATCATGAGACTTAAAGAGATCCAAGTTTTAGGTGGGAGGAAATACAAGGGCCAACAGATCTGTTAGATTAACTAAATTAATTCATGCGCAAATATGATCGTGTTCAATAGAGAACTCCAGTCTAATTTTTTAATTTTTTATTTATTGAATATTGACCTTCTAATTTAAATAACTGCATATGAGCTAGTTTTAATAGTTAAAATAATTGTCAAAGTTTTAATTTTTCAAGATCCCCGAAAACCACCGCATGTGTAGAGTGAATCGTGTGACGTCATCACTCCTGAAAAGTTATTTTTATTTTCAACAGGTGTTGTCATTTGGATGATAATTATATGGAAGAAAGACGATACTATTCGATAAGTTTTATTTTACGCACCAGATTTAAATGTCCGGGTTAAATTTTCCCCCAAAAAAAAAAAAAAAAAAAGAAGGAAAAACTAAACCCTTTCATACACTTCCCCAAATGATCATCTAGTGAATCCACGTTATGCAATTGCACTATATAAGTATTATAAATACAAAACAATACAAGAACAACATGTCAACCAACTAGAGACCAAATGGGAATATAATTCACCGACTCCAGATATTTTCATATCAGAGGGTTCGGCTCTGTGGCATTTCTAATTGAACCTATAAATCCTACTGATCCCTCAATATAAATATTTAAAAAATCTTTTGTAATCCTACATGTATTTAAAATTACTGCTTTTTGCATTTTTATATACAAATTCTTTGACAAATCTAATATGCTTAAATTTTGAATCAGATTCCTAGGTATTATGCCAGTGGCCGAAATAACAAATGGTAATATTTTTATAGTCCGAGAATGCCAAATTCTTTTAATCTCATTTCCTAAATCTGTGTATTTTCTAATTTTTTCAGAAACAGTTTTTTGAATATTACAGGAATTTGGAATAGCTACATCAATGATATAAGTTATTTTTTTAATTTTGTCATGTAAAACTATATCAGGTCTATTATGACTAATTGTTCTGTCTGTTAGTATAGTTTTATCATAATATATTTTATAAAATTCATTTTCTATAAATGAATTTGGTTCATATTCATAATATGGTACTACATTACGGCAATCAATCAAGTTATGTTTAATTACCAAACTTTGGTGAATTATTTTTAAAACCTGATTGTGCCTAAATGTATACTCGGAAGGCGCTAATATAGAACATCCCGATATAATATGTTCTATAGTTTCGGGAAAAGCCAAACATTTTCTACATAAATCATCAATTTGATTTATATCTTTGATTATATGCTTTCTATAATTTTTAGTATTAATGACTCTATCTTGAATTGCAAGCATAAATCCTTCTATTTCTGCGCTCAACTCTCCAATACTCAACCATTTGTTTGACGAAAGTTTGTCAACATACGTTTGGTTGAGATAATTGAAGTGTTTTGCGTGAATAATTTTATTTGACCATGAATCTAATAATTCCTGGTTAGTATTTATAAGAATGTTGGCATTCTCGTCATATAAATTTAAAGGTGTAATATTTCTATCTGCCTTGCAAATTATTTTGTGCATTTCTGAGCTATTAGCTTTCCTATGGAAAAAATTTCTAAGCATTTCTACCTGATTGTGTTTCAAAGATGTTATTTTGACTACACCTCTACCTCCTAAATTTCTAGGTAAATTAATTCGTTCTATAGCTGAATTTGGATGATGGCAATTAAATTTTGTTAACGTAGTTCTAATTAATCGTTCTAAACTATCTAAATCTGTATTGGACCATTTAATTATGCCAAATGAGTACGTTAGTAGAGGTATTGCCCAAGTATTTATTGCTTTTACTAAATTTTTAGCAGATAGATTGCATTTTAAAATTTTTCTGATCCTAGTTTGAAATTTAATCCTAATATCATTTTTAATACTAGTGTGATCTAATCTATTCGATTGCGGGTATCCTAAATATTTATAAACCACATCCCCTTTCATACTTTGAATTTTGAAATTTCTAAATATACCCTCGTCTCCATCTACAATTTTGCCTTTCTCTATATGGATAGTTTTACATTTATCTAAACCAAAAGTCATTTTAATATCATCTGAAAAAATTTTAACTACCTTAATCATTTTCTCTAAATTTGATTCAGAATTTGAAAATAATTTTATATCATCCATATATAATAGATGTGAAACTATACTACTCTCTCTTGTATTACCCTTAATTTTTATTCCAAACTTGCTTTTAATTAACATTTTAGAAAGGGGATTCAATGCTAAGCAAAACCAAAGAGGGCTCAATGAGTCTCCTTGAAAAATCCCTCTTTTTATTGAAATGCCCGGTACTACTATTTTCTTACCTTTTAAATTAACTAGCAAATCTGTATTCCAAAAGGACATAATATTTTTCAAAAAGCTAATTATAATTGGGTTAACTTTATATATTTTTAATATTTTGATTAGCCACGAGTGCGGGACACTATCAAAAGCTTTTTGATAATCTATATAACAAGTATGTAAATTACGCTTTTGATTTTGAATTTGTTTTAAAATTACAGAATCAATAACTAACTGTTCTTTACATCCCATATGTTTTCTGCGATAACCTTTTTGTTGTTCAGATAAAATATTTTTTTTCATCCAAATGAGTATTATATATTATATATCATTATTATTATTATTATTATTTTATTATTCAGTGCCGGCAACCCGGGCGTTTATTTATTATTAGTTATGTACAACATGATTTTTTTTTCCTTACCCTCCTCACTAGACTAAAGTCTGTTCTGAGGCTGGTTAAAACATTATTTAGGTGGAATTATTTATTCATTATATTATATTTATTATATTATTATATTTTTAAATATTATTACATTACGGGAGAGTGGTATAAAAATTGTCTTGTTATTATTATTTTTTTAGCTTTTAAAATCAATATTATCAAAACAAAGCATCACCCACAAAAGCGTAGGCAAACGATATCATTTTGATTTGGCCGTAGTAGGTAGCATTATGATATAGTATAGTTATACAATTTTTTCGTACATAAGTTTTATATAAGTTTTCAATATTTTAATAATAGAGATACCTCTATTTTTGAAACTGAATTATTTAGGCCTAAACAATGTTTCAAAAAACACAACAACTAACAACAACATCTCTTAAACAGTATGTAAATAAACGAATAAATTAATACGATGGCTTGTATCATTCCTACATTCCCATACATTTCCCATACAATGACATTACGGTGACGTCACGACACGAGGATCAGTGACATCACCACTAAACATTTCAATAATGCCAACTTGACGGCGTATTTTTACGATCCGATTAAAAATTCGCTTTTTAATAATTTTTTAAAAACTCTGCGCTAAATATTATTATATAAAACTTATATATTCAGAATCAGCGTTTATTGATCTATATGAAGATATTTTTTTAAAGCCATAATATTTTTCACTGGAGTTCCTTATTACTATTAGCTTACTAAGCTTTCGGCTCAATTCCGATATGCATTATAAGAAATTTATTTATTTATTTATTTACGGACAAATAGTCCAATTGACAATATAACAATAACACGAATAGAAAAAAAGGAGAGATCACAATGAAAGGAGATTACATATAGATGAAGAGCATTGACAAAATACATACAATATAAAAGTACATAGAGAAGATAACTACAAGTAGCTTGAAGATGGATTTAAAAAGACTTTAAAAAACCACATTGCGTAACGACTGCCGAAAGTCATTTAGGCTTACACCAAAAAATTCAATGCTTTGATTTGTTTTGACAAGTCTCGACATTCTGGATAAAGAAGAATGATATCCATAATTAGTAGAATGTTGATTGAGGAACAGCAATTCATTATTTCGGAGTCTACGGGAAGGAATGTTGAACTGGATGAGTTGTAACAAAGCAGGTGTGTCAGTAATACTGTTGATAATTTTGAAAATGCATATTAGATCAGAGTCCTTTCTACGTTTTTTTAAAGAGGAAATGTTTAACGTTTGTCCAATTTCATCATACGAGTATTCTCCTCTTTCAAGTCCTAACCTCCAAGCAATTCCTCGTAGGAAGCGATGTTGTACAGATTCGATGTAACAAATGTGGATAGCATAAAAAGGAGACCAAATGACACTAGCATATTCAAGGTGAGGGCGGACCAGCGAACAGTAAAGAGTTTTAAGTGTATTTATATGTTTAAAGTCAGAGGTAATTCTATGAATGAAGCCGAGTAGTTTAAGTGATTTGTTTACGATGTTATTAATGTGATCCCGGAAAGAAAGTTTACAATCCAGAGTGACCCCAAGGTCCCTGATAGATGTGACAGTAGAGTGACAAACATTATTTAGTTTATAATCAAACTGAATAGGTTTTTTGGTTCTATAAAAGGACAAAATTTTGCATTTATCAACATTAAGTTCCATGCAGTTAATTTTGCACCAATCATTAAATGAATCAATATCAAGTTGAAAAAGTAAACAATCAAGATGGGATTTAATTATCTTAAGAATCTTATTGTCATCGGCAAAAAGCCAAAAATGATGTATTTGATATTAAAAATGGTTATTTATCACTTCCGGATAGAGAAGGCCTGTGTTCGAGTATCAATGGTTTAGGGCAATTTTCTATCATCACAAGTTTTTTCTTACACGAGAGTTGTACTTCACTAAAAGTAAATAATTTTTTGAAAGCTCCGAAATAAACCCACAGCATTTTACGCATTAAGAGAAGAGTACAACAATAAATCTTTTTTAATTTCTGTCAAAATGTTGAATCAGAAGCATTCCTATTGGTTCCTCTCAGGCCAATAACGATTCCTCAACATTTTCACATAGTCACCGTCTGCCGTGACAAATTAAATAGAACCATTCTGTTCCAGACTGCCGAAGACATAACATCTTTGCAAATGGCTTCTTATTCGCTCCCGCTTTTCTTATGTGAATTCTTTATAAATTATTATTATATTTAATTATGGTTCGGATGTTAATCGGTTGTAAATTGTTTTAATCAACTTGTAAGTGCCGTGGTACAGGGTATTATCAGAGAAAACCAGAAATATGTCATTTTTAAATCAGATTTTAGACGTATTGACTCTTTTTAACAAAAAATTATGAATGGATTTCGAAAGATTGTTCTTTTATCTAGCATTCGCATGTTTTAAATTTTGAGAAAATGTTTCTTTTTAGTATAATAAGGTTATACCATAGGTCGTTGGTAGATTTGTTAAATATTCAAAAAAGATTTTGTATTATACCAAACCCATTTCAAATCATATAATCATGCAGTAAAATAAATCAATACATTATCTAGCAAACGCGTGTTTTAGAATTTTAATTTTAGTTTAAATAAAATCATTAAAAAATATATACGTACATGTGTTTCTTGACGAAAATTGGTCCATTTGTGTATTTATTTGCGCACTTACAAACTAATATATTTCAGATTTTTTTAAACTTTCTATTTAACTTAGACATTATTGAAAAATGATAAATACTTATAATCAAAAAATAATTACAAAAAGTACATTATTTTAATAGTTTTATCATCACGCCTTTCAGCATTTTTGGATGTAGGTATAAATTAAAGCAAATTTGGAATGAAATAAAATAGATATTGAGTTATAATTTAAAAAAACTGGTATGGAGAATAATTAATCTTTCTCTTGTAACCGCCCTGCATGATCATAAGAACATCTTTCGACGAAATGTGGATTTTTGTCCACTGGCTGGTTAAACGCTTATTTGATTTATACGCAATCTATCCACACACACATTACCCCCATAGATTCTTAATCCCAAAAAAAACAAAAAAATCAACACGGTTTACTTACACATACCAAATTGTTTAGTTTATTAATGGTCCGATATAGATGTAATCCACTTCTTGAAATCCTCGAAGAAATAAATAAGACCGTTAGATACGAGTAAAACAAAAGGACGGCCAAACTAAGATATAAACTTTTATTGAGACGAAAATAAAGGAGTTGACGCACGGATAATCTAATGAAAATAAAATGCCACCCTGTACTTGTGATGGGGAGGTTTTGGTCGCTTTATAGCCTAATGATACGGTACAGGGTGAGTGAGAAAAACAATATTGAGCTTAACCGCGAGGCACCTATTCAGGTGACATGAAAGGTATGTTTGAGGTTGGAGAGGAAAGATTGAATTTTCAAAAATGTACTACAGTGGTTTAATAAAATTTGTGGCTTATTCATTTTTGCCAAGCCATAATATTACAACTGGAAACTTACGCATGATTTTATTATTTCTAAGAGAGATTTTTATTTTGCTTTAAGGAGCTCCTAGGGACATCTAATCCTTTTTTTCTTTTTCAATCTTCAGACATAGTAGGTCATTTTTGGAGATATTATGTGGAGGGTCTTTTTAGGTAAAGAAAGGAGAGGAAGTTCTGGGAAGGAAAAACGTATGAGTAATCTGGGGGTCAATGTGTCCATGAGTGACTGTATGAATCCATCCCTCCCACTGCAGTGCAAGCCGATGGGTTGAGAGAGTCCGGCTAGAGAGGTCTAGGTTAGGTCCCTCTCAACCAGTCTCTCCCGATGAGGCCCGCAAACACATTTGACCTAGACAAACCTCATCTTATGAACAGGGCACTCCGCTAAATCACCAAGCGTAGCGAACCACTTTGGCTATAGCAGGGATGTTAGTTATCCCATACGTGGTTCCAGGAGCGGCGGTATCCGTACCCGTCTACTATTTTTCAGAAGCACATTTTCTAAAAAAATATGTCTTTTGTAGGAAAATGTCTCTAAAAGGCAGAGAGACACAAAAATCTCGAATTGATTATTTTAAAGCTGGGAGAACGAATGCGACGCCTTTTTTTTATCGTTTGACGGTAGTGATGAGCGTAACCGAGATATTTGTATATTTCGAGATAGTATTAACATAATTGTGATATTTCGAATGTATGAAATGTAAAGAAAATCTTTAATTCTCGACTATAAAATAATTAATTGAAAGAAATGATTTTGATTAATAAGATTAAGGACATGAGTGGCAGCAGAGGAAAAATCCGCTAATCATGGTTTAGTAATCTACGTGACTAGTACGAGGGTGGATCCACAGGGTTGTTTCAGGCAGCAGCCTGCAGGAAGAAGATTACCCCGTTGATGGCCAACCTCTGATAAGAGAGGGCATCAGAAGATGAAGGATGTATAAAAAACTAAAAAGTATTTCAATAAAAAATATAATTTTTAGGATATTAATTTCGTACGAAATTAATTAAAATTATTTTTATCTTGAACAAAATGACATCGCCATTCACATCTTCAAATCAACGTAGTCCGTTTCCGGGTGATTGGTTCGAAACATACTATCAAAGAGTTTCGATTACGACCATCAATAATTTACAAGTCGTTATTTTATCTCAATTGTAGCCCAGCGGGTGGCACTGTCCACTCCACGCAAAGGCAGCGGACAGGTACCATCCAGTCCTTCGAAATATAAAAGCCGCTGCCGGTTTATTTATCCCTTGCAATAGGGAGAGGGTAGTATCAAAGAGACGCAGTACCTACGCCATCCATCCCTACGCCTCCTGTCAAAACTAATGACATTTAAACACACTCATTTATCCCGAGACGTCAAACGGGATTATCAAAAGGAACAAGTGTACATCTTATGAGCGAGATATAAAAGAGAAGACTGCCTGTGGAGATTCTGAGATTTGAAATAAATAATAAACTCCCGAAAATAAACAGAACGGGAATCCCCCGTTTAGAGGGTCTCACGGTTGAGTTGTAGGTTTAAGACGTTCGCGGCATTATACAGCGAAGCTCTATGAATAACAATAAGAGAAGCTTTTAGAATTGCTTGACCCATCACAAGCACACAGAATACGAGCGGCAGCTCGCAGATGTCAAACGGATGTTCAACTGCAGAACTTGTCTTACAGATCGGAAGGATGTATTGTACCAGTAGGAGAAATATGTTAAAAAGAGAAGGAAATGTTGTGGCTTTTGGGGATTTTACGAAATCGTTCGGATTACATTGTAAAGCTTGAATCTATTGGAAAAGCTTGGAACTATGACTTAAAATAACTGTTAAATTAAAATAATAACTGTTGCTATTTAAAATTAAATATTATAAATAATGAAATACAAAATACGTTATCAATTTCAATTCCAAATGGTGTTTCTGTTATTAAGCGTTTTACTCGACTTTGCACGAGTGTCAGCACTCATAATGAACTAGTGGAAAACGCGGAACAAGACAGATTTTGGATATTTCAAAGGTTCATAGGTCATGGTGGTAATTATATACTGAACTAAAAGAACTGGAGTGGCTTAGAAATTATTGTCACGCCATCAAATATTCACGGTTTTTAAATTTAAATTTAATTGAATAATGTTATTATCAAGTTCTGTAAGTATTTAAGTGTTTATTTTTGATACAGCTGTTTCGGCTTACAAGACCATTTTCAAACTGTGGTGAAACCACTTTGAGACGACTTATTTATAGGATTTTAGATGTCAATTTTTGTGTAAATTGATTTATTACCGGTTAAACCAATTTGCTGAGATACTAATTGAGACAGTCAATACTCTATTATGTGGGGTTCAGAATCTGTTATCCCCGCACTAAATGCTAGGGTTTTCTTAATTGTTTTATAATGACGTCACTGCTATGACTCATTTATGGTAAAGCCATTTCAAGTAAAGTTTTAATTCTGAATGAATACTGACGAATAGCAAAATACGACATTCTTATATGTGCAACATCTACTTAAGATTTAGGAGGCGGATATGTTTACCGTCGCCCCGGGAACCATTTATTGGATAACCAACATTCCTGCCATAGGTCATCCCAAGTGGTTCGCTACGTTTAGTAAAAATATTTTTACAGCGGATTTTCACTCTAGATGCCTTCAGATAAAAGTACATCGACTTTGGTTGTACGGCCGTATATCCTCTTTACATACTTACTTGAAGAAAAAATCTTCTAAAGGATCAGGCCGGATCAATTGTCGCCGGATCAAATGTCCGCCGTATCAACTGTCCGCCGGATCAAGTGTCGGCCGGATCAAATGTCGGCCGGATCAAATGTCGCCGGACCAACTGTCGCCGGACCAAATGTCGCCGGATCATGATCAAATGTCATGGAACCCTCATTTATGATGTGTTATATTGTTTAGGTTTTGTAAACATATCAATTAATACTAAAATACTCGCAGAACTTGATAATAACATTATTAAATTAAATTTAAATTAAATTTTAAAGAATTAAATGGAGAATTAATTTAAACTTTAAAGAATTAAATGAATCAAACACGAAAACAATAATGCTTCACTGCTTTATCAAAATTACTAATTTCGTTTGTTGGTGCATGGATAAGAAAGTATTGTGAACTCTTCCTGCGAAATGCGTTAACATTATTTCAGTTCAATGAACATTTATTTTTCTAAATTGGAACTACTTATTACATCAGACAGGCGATAAAGTAGGTACCAAAATTATTTTATGAACTAATAATTTATTATTTGAAATTAGTATTTGTTTTGTTCAAACGCTTGACTAGATGAATTATTCATAGAGTGAAGACACATCTAAGAAAATATCGGTGGTTTCACAGAACTAGGTCCAGTGGACATACTTTAATGGCCCTTATACACATATATTCTTAGAACGGCTACGCTTTTCATAAGCAGTGCTACAATTTTTGTTCGGTTAGTATAAATATTACCAATTTTTTCGATTTTCATAATGCTATCGGATGCGTGTCATATTTTTTAAGTTTACTAACATTTTAAATACACATTTATTCTTTTGAAAGGAAATGATGCTGAGGCAATATTTTTTTATAAATAATTTCAGCTTCATAAATCCTACAAATATAATATCTCGAGATTTTGAACATTATCGTAGAACACATACGAAACAACACATAAAAATAAATTATATCGGTATGTGATTGCAACTTAAATAGTGCTGGGTGGTGTAGAATCGGCTTAAACTTAAAACGCGGATTTGTTTGCGTTCTATAAAGCCGGGAATCCTCGGTCCTTTCGTTAAGGCACGTGTGAGGGATGTGATCACTGCCTAGCGCCTAGTTCATACTGCCTAGTACCACTGCCACCTATTGTTTCAAGTTCAGTGAAGCTTTTATATCGGATTTAGCGGGTTCAGTCCTAGTTCACTAGCCCGTAGGACAAACAGGGTATTTATCCTTAAGACCGGCCGCAAACATCAGATTTTTCCATCCGATTGTCTGATCAGACAACCGGAACGCCTTCGCGTCATACATTTCTTATGA
Source organism: Limnephilus marmoratus (assembly GCA_917880885.1). Lineage (NCBI taxonomy): Eukaryota > Metazoa > Arthropoda > Insecta > Trichoptera > Limnephilidae > Limnephilus > Limnephilus marmoratus. The sequence goes on from OU862908.1 coordinate 12,002,761, forward strand.
AAATCGGATAAAACCGCACGTATCCGATTCGAAAACCTGATCGGTAATAAAAATAAGCCACGCCCTTCTGCGCCGGCCGTCCAATCCGGTCCGACAACGGGCGTGGCCCCGGTATTATAACCAATCCGGTTTTCGAATCGATTTTTGCCTGATCATTCAATCGGATGGAAAAACCTGATGTGTGTGGCCAGCCTAAGGTGACGCAAAATCACGTGATTTTGGTTTGAAAATTAGATCGCTTAGAAATATTTTAGATACTTTAATTAAATACTGTGAGTAAAACACATATTGTCTTTATGAAATAATGAAGTACATTTTTATCAGTCTTTTTGTAAGCCCAGAAAAAATAAAGTATCCGGCCTACAAAAACCTGCTTTAAAGATCAAAATCTCCTATTTACTTACCCCTTTTCGGTTAAACTTTTGTTGTATAATGCGGAAAATAAAATTATTTAGAATATTATGGTAAAATATTTGTTTCTAAGCTTCGTAAATTAAAATAAAACACGCTTTTTGGCAATAAATCGAAAGAGGCGGCTGGTGTTAAACGGGAATTTGAACCTTTAAGGGCCCGCAACCCGGATTTGTACCGATTTATTACATATTTCCCTTAAACACGGTAAGTTTTAAAGCACTTAAAAAAATATATGTTTTTCTTGAAGATCATATCTAGACATTGCCCGCGTCGAAATGCAAATTATATAAAATTCCCTCGATAGAAAAAAATCGCAAAGTAAGCTCCAAAAATTATTATTAACAAGTTTGTTTCAGTTATTTTACAGGTTATATGAATAAAACAATTCACAGTGTTTCTTTAAATGCTGTTTAAGACAATGCCCGTGAGATTTTTGCTCTATTTTAAACGAGTCGTGTTTTATTAAACATTTTCGCATCGATTTTGTGGCTGTAAATGTAAGCGCTCTCCTCTAACATTCGTAATTTCGTATCCCTCCAGCTTCTTCTTTTCGGGTCCGTTTGCAGAGCCTTAAGTCAAGTAAATAAGATTGTTATTGTTAACGGCGTAATACCGAATTTTACACGACGTGGTGCATCGCCTAAAGGGTGCATCCTATTAAGCGCAGCGTAGGACTGAAAATTTTTTGGCAATCATTTTAAAAATAAAGAATGAATGCTAAGAAAAGCTGGTATAAATTCACCATGCAGATTTCAAACCTACAAATCATGTTTTTCAATTAATTAAATTTAAAACGACCAAAAAATAATAAATTTATATTTGTGAGTTTAAAGTCTATTTTGAACGGGACAGTTTCTTCATGGGGCAGTATTTTAATTTTAATAATGACCTTCTAACTTAAATAACTGCATTTTTATTTTTATTTTTAGAGTTAGTTTTAATAGTTAAAATAATTGTCAAAGTTTGAATTTTTCAAGATCCCACGAACACCACCATATGTATGGTGAATCGTGTGATGTCATCACTCCTGAAAAGTTACTATAGGATCGGGCAATCAGCTGATCAACTGCCGCCATTTTGAATTTCGTTGTTCGAACTATTCTCCCTAGAAGTAGCATTACTACTTTTTTTGTGCAGTAGTTTTGAATATTTTCAATAATAGAGATAAACTAAAAAGACATACCTTTATTTTTATTTTCAATAAACACAACAACTAAATCTATATAAACAAATAAAGTTTGTAAATAAAAGAATAAATTAATACGATGGCTTGTGTCGTACATTCCCATACAATGACTAAACATTTCAATAATGCCATCTTGACGGCGTGTTTTTACGACCCGATTAAAAGTGGACTTTTTAATATTTTTTTAAAAACTCCGCTATTAATAATATTAAATAAAACTTATATATTCAGAATCAGCGTTTATTGGTCTATATGCACATATATTTTAAAGCCATAATATTTTTCACTGGAGTTCCTTATTAAAATACGTATACGTAAAAATATGACAACTCTTACATACCATAACGCGTCAAAATCAAATTGACTTAATTTTAAAAGAAAATGAATTCTTAAAATAAACGTGTTAAAATAAAATCTTCAATTTAAAATATTAAAGAAAATAAATTCTAGAGTTGATATTGGTATTAATCCAAATCCAGGGGAATAATGCTGGATTAAAAACAAGATATTGCATCTTCACTTCTTGACGACAATGAGTTATGAAATAGGAGAAGTTTCCACGATGGATTCGCCGGTATACGACGGGTACAAACGATAGAAATCCACAGTGGATTTCTCGGCAACCTAGAGGTAAGGGTTGAGGGTTACCTTTTTGGTGGCGGAGTCCTGGTTGTTGTTGTCCGGGTGGTGGGGGGCTGCGGGCGCCATCACGGTCACTCCGCTCTGCGACAGCAGCTCGTCAGATCCTCTCTGGAACAACAACACAATCACACGTTAATAACGACCTCGTAAGTTCACAACTAAAATCTACATAAAACATTGCAAAATATTTCCATTTTTGAAACTGATAATTCATGGTGGAACTCCATTATAATAATATTGAAACTGATAATTCATGGTGGAACTCCATTATAATAATATTGAAACTGATAATTCATGGTGGAACTCCATTATAATAATATTGAAACTGATAATTCATGGTGGAACTCCATTATAATAATATTGAAACTGAAAATTCATGGTGCATCATCATAAATATAATAACGATTTGACAACAATAAAATTAGGTCATTAATAATTCATATTACTTGTAAGGTATTCCCCAAACAATGTCGAAATAAGCTACAAACCCGAGGTAATTAAGCCTACTGGGAAAAACCAACATAATTAGAATTTTGAAACGACTTTGTAACAAATGTAAGAAAACCCATACAACTAAATGAAATTCTTGTAGACCGTTCCTTTCCTTCCTCCCTCATATGTTATGTATGTAAACCGTAGATTAAGAATAATTTGTACCAGTCTGAGAACGGCTTTAACAAGCTGAAAACGGCTACGGTCAAATAAATTAAAGTGGAAATAAGTTTCAAATTTATTTTATTATATAATATTATTGCAAAATATATGGAATAGATTGGTAACACTGATATTTTAAAATTGGATAAAAAGAAATTTCAAAAAATTTCCACATAATTCTCGTGGCAGGTAGGAAGATAATAATAACGATACATTATTAGTAGTTACATATGTTTACATCACATTTGGTTTGATAATATTGACAAAAAGGCAACAGCTCAGTTTTCCTTACCCGGGCCTTCCAGATATCACAATCTTCAAATAGTTTAATGAGGTATTAATGTTTAACGTACTAACGATGATAAAAACGACATAAAAACTACCACTGTGCAAAAAATTCAATTTTACAACATGTTAATTGTTTAAAGGTTAAGTTGAATATGGTCACCGAAGCTTCCCAAATTTATGCAACTTTTGCCAGGAGTAACAACGAAATAAACGGTGTACCTTTCATTTATTGGTGAAAAATGCGCAATACATTGTATCGACCAAATAGATATCAAGCTCTGCGAATTATTTAGTGAAAAGTCGATGGATGAACAATTTAATAATACTTTTTTATAAAACTGTCAAAAAACACCCACGTAAATACGGGCTTGACAAAATCACAAATAAAATACCGAAAACGTGATCGAAGAATTATTTTTCACCTTTCCGTTTTAAATTCTATAAGCAGGGTAAGAAGATTGCTGGTGTCAGAATGTTCTTTGGCCCTCGTACAATAACCGGAAAGATATTCCTCCCCCGTCATAAATGTGAATACAATTTGGGGCTAATCCGTTGCAAATCACGTGTCCCCAGCGGAGGTGTGTGAAGGAAATAATAAATGTGGCGGTAGACGGCACCTGATGCGAGCACATCCGTCTTCCAGCCTAATGTGAAGCCAACAACAGGTAGCTACTTGCCTCGCTACAGACGTGGCGTCGTAGCATCGTAGCATTGTAGCGTTGGCGTCGTAGCACCATGAGATCTAAGAGCTAGGAGCTCCGAGTAACAGCGGGGCTAATGCCTGCCGCGCGGGGACCAACTCGTTAGCGGCGCCAGGACTGACCGGCTGTCCGCGCCCGTTAAGTCAGAACAAATCTTTGTTGGAGATTTTTCACATTGATAATTACATTTATTATTTGGTAATTACATTATTTTTCACATTGGTAATCACATAACAAATTAAAGAAAATTATTTGGTTGGTAAGCTTTTGCACTATTTTGATGTTTTTGAATTGGGCAGCCGGTGACTTTTAGGAGCTTGAGGATGAAATAAGGTTGTCTTTTGTAATGTTGTAGAAAAAAATCTTTGAAGGTTTGCATGAATTTCGTGCTGCACGTACTAGGTATTTGTTAACTAAATTAAAGGAAAAGAAATCACTTTGTAAAACAACACTTATTTTATAAAAATTATCCACGTGTTTCAAAACCAAAGGTTAATCTTTGTTAATTTTAATAAAATAAGCGATGTTTTACAAAGCGATTTGTTTTTATTTAATTAAAAATGACGCCATAAAGTGAATTTGCAAGATTGAAGAAGCTTTTGTGATGACGGCTAAAACTATTAAAGTTTTATAGTATTATCATAGTTTTCCGTCTTAGAAATTTGACAAGTCTCCAGTGTTTAGAATAAGATTTGGAATATTTTGCCTATGTATTTTTAATCACAGAAATAGATAACGCAAACAACGAAGGTTTATTTAGTACAGAGAGCAGTCAAAAAGACCATAAAAATAGGAAAATAAACGTTTTTTCCCTTATTCTTTAGACAAACATAAATAGAGACACGTCCTAAATAAAGGTTAGCGATTCGCAACAAGTCTAAAGCGTAAGGAGACAACTCCATTATGTAACCCTTGTAAATGTAAATACACCCTCACCCGGCCCGGCCCAGCCCGAGCCCGGGAAAAGACGTAAAACACATCCTCTGCGTCGTAGCTGAGGACACTACACACATCAAATTCCTATTACACTTTTATGAAAAATAAATTGAAATAAAAAAGGGTCCTTGGTGAGGAAACGAAGAGGGAAGAAGATATATGTGGGCATGACAAACACAATGCGCTCACCGCGACCGGGAGGAGAAAACGTTTATTCAGATTGACAATGTAATAAGCGAATGGGGAACAATTATTATCCTTTCTTGTATTTTATAATAAGATTTATAAACATCTATTATAAGAAACAAAAATAGGCAATTTCTACCAGTTTACGGAACAACCATTAAAACAATTCATTAAAACATTTAAGAACAATTCATTTAAAGTTCTAACTTTTCAAAAAGCAGGCATATTTTGTCTGTAGGTAAAAATATTTCCGTTTTGCAATAAAATCTAAATAAATGGAATATTTGTGAACGTATCCAAAAAAAAAACTGTTTTCGAAAGGTGATGAAATACGCTTTTAGGTTTGCAATAGTTGTTTTATAACTAAAATTACTGTTAACGAAAAAAATAAAAACACACATATATATTTTACTAGCTGGTCCCGGCATGCGTTACTGTGCGACTTAATAAAGAAATTGTTTTTCCCTGCGTGTCCTTTCCTACTCCGTTACCTCCACCTTCCCTCTCCCCACTCCATTCCCCCCTTTCCCCCGTCCCACGAACCACCCTCCCGAGTTCCCCTCCCCCCTCCCATGTCCCCCTCCCCCCCAGGTTTCCCTCCCCCTCCCTGGTTCCCCTCCCCCATCTCTCCCTCCCTCCCGCTTTCCATAGCAATAGCTGCTTCTCGCGTGCCACCAATAGCAATTTTTTTATACAAATTTCATAATGCCAGAGCTCACCAAAAGTTTTATAAAAACCTTGTCCTGACAATAACGATCACACAAAAAAAAAATTATCCAATTTAGTGCAGTAGTTCGACAAATATGCGCTTAGCAACACATTCAGCGATTCATTTTTATATTATAGATTAGACAAATGGATTATAAACATTATCTCACTTTTTATCGTTTCGTACATTGGTTCGGAAACTTTGGTGTCATAAAGGTGTACATTTTAATTAGTTTGTGGTTGACTTTTAAATTTGAATGTAAAGCGTGTTATTTTCTCTTTCCGATACCTTTTAGATCATACTTCTCACTGTGATAGTAAAAGAGACAAAACTATTTCTACGAGACCTATTGAGCTGGAACAAATATGATCTCCTGTGATTAAACGGGTTAAGGAGCGCAAAAACACTGAAAATGTGTTGCCTGTTGGATGCTACTTATTTCTAGTAGTGCAGAAAATTAGCCACTTTTGTTGTCTAGAATGAACAAACTTTAGTCAAAGTAATTAAATGATTGAAGGAGAGGATACAAGGACACAACAACACTATTTTTAAACGTGAATCCAAAAAGACAAGAAAGTTAATAAATTGCTCACAGAAGGGTTCCACAGAAATACTTCGGTTTATTTTAAAGACCACAAATTTTAGAGGAATGTTTTGACGCTTCTGTATAGATCTTTACAGAATATAGAAAAATGTTTGTTTCATTAAAGAAAAAAAATGAATAATACTTTCGCGTTTTCTTAATGCGTTAATGCGACGTTTTTTATCGTTACATACAGGAAAAGAAAGGAGAATAAGGTTGAGAAGGTAATAAAGATAATGGAACAATTTCTTGTAGGAGAAAATGTAAGTAAGAGGGGAGCAAATGTTAATAAGATATTTTAAAGAAACTGACGGGATTACAGGTTCCCCACGCAAGTTATTTACACACTTAATACGAGATTATAATATATATGGGGGAAAGTAATGAAAAAATAATATAATCCGCTAAAATTGATTTTAAACGGTAAATTGACCATCAGAAAATATTTGTAAATTGAACATCAGACAAGGTTTATATTAGTTGGTAATTTTATGGTAAGATGCATTATTTTATGATAAGAACCTGTATAAAAATTTTAATCTTACGAATACCCACGGTAACCACATGACAAAATACACTATTCTACTGCAGCATTCATAAGCGTAACTAAATTGCCCACTCTCTGAAACAATGATTTCACACTATGGGAAATCAATACTTAGGGGTCGTCCATTAATCACGTGATGTTTTTTAGAGACTTTTTAACCCCCCCCCCCCTGGTGACATGTGGTGAGGTTTTAGACTACCCCCCCCCCCCCGAAATCACGTGTATTTTTTATTGCATAGAATTTTGAAATTTTCAGAATATTATCACGTAAAATAAATACATGTGATATCTCATTATACCCCACCCCCCCCCGTCGTGATATTTCGTGATTTTTTCCGAACCCCCCCCCCTTTCGAGCATCACGTGATTAATGGACGACCCCTTAGGTGATGTTGACATTTTTAAAATCAACTTAGGAATTTTATGGATTATGTAAAATATTTATTCCAACACTTAATTATGTAAAATATTTATTCCTAAACAGTAAACACATCCTGTATTTTTGCAAACCTATCTAATCGCTGTGTTTTTCAGTTTTGGTTTCAGTATTTTTATGACTTTTTATCTAATATAATATTTTTTTTTTATTTCTTTCAAGTTTCAAAATTATATGTCATATTAAAATTCAAATACCAACATATAAAAACCCTCTGGGCGTTAAATAAATAATTAAATAAAAATAAAATATATTTAATTTGTAAAGACAAAATTAGACATTCAACACGACAATAAGATGCCTCTTTATTTTAATGTCTTCTTCACCAATTTTTTCTGTGTTGAAAAAACATTTTTTTTAAATAGTTTTATATGCAACCTGTTTAGTCTACATTGATTTGTTCAATTATAACCCAATGCTGATAAATGTATTATGATACTTACTGGACACAACATATGCACAAGCACAAGTGAGATATTGAAGGTAAAATTGTAAATGCGTAAGAGAAAACGAAATAAAATTGCAATAAAATAGTTTTAGTTAATAACTATGGCTCCGCAACACGAAATTTCATGCTACAAAAATATATATATATATTAAAAAAAACACAATATTATTATGTGAAGTAAATTACATACAAATTGCGCGAAAATGTTTTTAATCAAATCATCCATGTTGATCAAATTTCGGACGACATTAATGTAACACATTTAGGGTCCCAATTTCAAAATATTATTAAATACCAAAACGTAGCATTTTACTTACGAGTTAGTGCATATTGCGTTATAATTTAAATTAAAAATATATATCGTTAAAAAAAGAGGTGTATCATTGGAGAGAAGATACGCTCAAATTTTAACACCATTAAAAATAAATCTAAAATGGGCGTAAACGAGCAGCATTAAATATTCAATTTTGAAAAAAAAAATTGTCTTTGATGTAAAACGAAAACGAGGTAATAAAACTTGACGTTAAGTATCGCAATTAACTAGAAATTTGACGGTTAATTTCCTCGTGATATTTCATTTAGTGACGGAAATGCTCGGCGGAATCACAACGGCAGGTCTGGGTCTGGAATGGGCTGGGAAAGGGGTGAGCAGGAAGACTTTTAGTACCCGACTGACAAAGTCTAAAGGCGCTAACATCTTCACTCAGATGGATTTTTACGATATCGCCGAGGACCCGCAATATTTTTATGTGGCAATAAAATTCTCGTTTTGGTTTAGGTCTGCCTCTCCCCCACGGGGCGGCACAAAGCCGTCGCACAGTGGGACATTCCGAGGATATTCGAGAACCAACACACATGGACGGCGTTCGGATACAATAAAGATTTTTTGTTGTTTATAGGAATGGCAGTGAGACGTGCAATTGAAAGACAAGATGTGATTAAAAGCAGTAGAAATGGACCATTATGGTCTACGAGTGCTGGAATCACGTAGTTATGACTGAGTAACTAACTAATGAGGATATCCGTGAATAAAGCCAGTGTAGCGTTCTACATCTCTGTTCATTCCTGCGATCGGTGAAACAACTATTTTTCGGTTCATTTTAATGCATTTTTGCCATAAAGTATGTAAGTGGTTCGCTACGTTTGGTGACTTAGCAGGGGTGCCCGGGTTCACGGGGTGAGGTTTGTCCGGGTCTTGGTGACAGATACGTCTGCCCACAAGCTGCACGGCAGGCCAGATCGGAAGAGAATGGTTGAGGGAATCCCTTTGACTTCTCCAGCCGTAATCTCTCGGAACATCGCCTTGCACCGAAGTGGAAGGGATAGTATCATATTCATACGTCCATCACTCGTGGACACACTGACACTCAGATGCCTACCCATTCCTAATACCCTTTTCCTTCCCAGAATTTCCTCTTCTTCCTTTCCTAAAAAGACCCTCCACACAGCTTCCCCAAAGATGTAATAGGCCCTGTGTGGAACTAATGTAAAAAAAAAATCTACGAGTATATTGTGATGTCTCTCAAAAGTATAGTTTGCAATACGAATATTACCAAAATAACACCACAATCCAATACATGCATGAGTGTGTTGAAAACATAATAAAATATAAATGTTCAGATGGACATCCAAAATTAAGCACGGTGCGTCGAGTCGCTGCCGGCGTCTTAATGTCTGTAACGGAGACGAAACACCTGTTCGCTCCAGACAACAGGACACCGTCGGGATGCCGACAGGAATAGTAATACCTATATAATATTCGTCATTTGCGGCGGAGGGAACTACCAGGCTACCTGGCGACAGTGCCTGTTGTGGCCTGCCACAGAGCCTGCTGCCGAGCCTACGAGTAGGGACTACAGACCCGCACAGCCTTCTAGACCCTAGGACTTTTATCACCCCTGCTAAGATCCCGATCTCTAGAGAGGCTTTTATATTTAATGCCAAAGCAATATCGTCACACTTCCAGGGTGGAAAAATTAAAAATTAAAATGTAATTGAAGAGGGTGATTTCGCGGTGGCGTTTTTCGCTTTAAACACGATTTTAAATGAGGAGATACTGACGACTGTAATTAAGAAGTCGAAAGACGGAGGCGTAGGATATTAATGCCTTTACAAATTATTTACCGTGATCATAAAATTTTATACTTAACAACAACAATTTTAGCTCCATTTACGGAGTGAAAATTCAAAAATATGATCAGTGTCATCACTTTCAAATCTGCACAACCTTTTTTTTTAAATGAAATGATTTTTTTTCTAGATCTGAACGATAAATAAAACAGAAACATGAATAAGAAAATGACGAAAAACCATAGATTATATATTCGCTCGATGGGTTTGTTTTTCAGAAAATCCGAATCAATTTCAATTATGTCTTAATTTACTTGAATCAAAATGAAAAATAAAAAAGGGTTACGTTTATCCCAAAAAAAAATTACATACCTATAAAACAAAAAAAATCAATTGCAGTACACACGCGGTAGAAGTGAAAACTTCATCCACACAATCTCAACCAATAGGAGCCTTGAAAAGTGAGCTCATAATCAAAGTGGCCATTGTTCACTGTAAGGTTTAATTCTATCTCATTCTCTCGCAGACTAAATCCTATAGATGTGTGTGTTTGTCTCTTTTTTGTGACGTTTCCGTTGCATCGAATTTCAAATCATAACGTTGCTAAAGAAGCTTCACTTCAAAAAAAAAAATGTTATCTAATGGAACTAATATTAATATACAATCTAAGTACACTTTGAAGAAAATAGTTTCATTTTGGAGGTTGTAAATCATTCTCACAAAGAAAGGTCAAATTATGTTTATTCTCCTTTTAGTATTTTAAATACACTTTAAATATCTAAAACGATAGCTAAATTCGTACTACCGTACCAGCTCAATAGAACGACTCCGGATCCAATATAATGATGCTTGCAGAATTATATTTGGATACAGAAGATACAGCAGCGCATCTTCAATGTTTACGGAGCTAGGACTACACGGATTCGCCGGTCTGATGAGACACCGGGTCACTGGAGCCAGGATGCGGCTAATGGCTTCCGATAACACAGTGGTGATCACAGCCTTCCAGCACCAAGCGCCACTCCTGAGCGAGCGCTGGGCCCGAGCTCACTCCAGACCACGTCCTACATTATAATTGATTATTTATTTTATTTCTATTATCGCTTATGTCTTTTATATTTGTTTGTTCTATTTACTTTTTTTACTTTATCTGTTGTGTAAATATGTACAACTTTATGGGACGTGTGGGATTGCACTATCCTCCCCACATCCTGGAATAAACATTATTATTATTATTATTAATTCCAATATACAAAACGATATACTATGAAGGAATTCTGTCAATGTTAGGCCCGAATTCGCAACCTGCAAGAAGTGCCGACTGCCTCCGAGCCAGCCACTGATGTTGCTCTGCGAGTGGATGTGCTAATAGAATGGTTATTTAATACGATACCTGCAATTCGAGGGATGGGAATTATCGAAAAAATTCCAATAATCGAATGATGTTTCGAAATAATCGCTCGGATACGGGACGTTGATCATAAGGATTCTGATAAAAAGCTATTCATATAAAAAAATGGTTCACACGTTTAAACATGGAAACCACATTTAAATTCACATGATATAATCTGACTATTTCCGATACGATGCGCTAATGTGTTGAATTTGATAATTTCAGATGCTTTTTAAAATACATGCATACACACTTAGATGGTTTGGGCATGGGCAAAGGAGTGTAAAGCGTGTGTTAGTTAGTTAGTTTATGCATTATTGATTTTTTTTGTTTGTTAATAAAAATATACAATACATACCCTTATGCACTATATACCCATGATAATAATTTGTTTGCCCCGTGATTCGAAAACTTACAAACTGCAAATTTAAGAAAAAATTATGCAGATAAAAAAAAGGTGTTACCACTTGTTGATTGTTGATCGTCTTAGTACGATAGACATAACACTTTATCTGTCATCGAATATTTATACCACAATATACAAAAAAATTATTCAATTTATCTACTTATGTAACACATTCAAATGTGTTCATTTTCTTAACATTTTGTGATGTCAAGCTTAATTTTTTTTAAATTTATTGTCGTTTTGTTTATTAGTTATTAATCCAACCGATAGAATTTTTGACGGTTAAATCGAAACGTCGATTACGTACGCCACCACTACACAGTCTAGCTCGACCCCGCGCTTTCCCATTTCTAACAGAAACAAATGGTAGGATTACGAACTAAGTTGCAGGAGGCGAAAACTACACGTGTTGTTAATCTACCACGTATAACAAATGATATATAAAGCACACGTGACAAAAAATAGGGAAAGCTTAACACTAAAACGCCATTTTGCACAACGGGTTGGACCGTTGTGTAACGTTGTAAGAAATTAAAAAATAACAGTTTGTACCATTTTATTACGAGAAAAGTAAAAACTAAAAAAATATACAATTATTTATTTATTTATTTATTTATTTATTGAATTTCACGCCCGGCTGGGCTTTTACATGCATTTTTTTTTTTTACAAAGAACATCTAAATTTAAATAAGCATAACAAAATTTTAAAAAACAAAAAAACAAATACATAAACAAAACAAAAACAAAATCAAAATCATAACCAAATCTAAAACAAAAATACAATAAAAAACAAATTGAAATAAAAACAAAATACTCCACCATGCAAGATGGAAAAAGATGTAGACTGAGAAAAGTAAAGTACACGTGAAATGATTCGAAGCAGAGCTATTCAGTTGGATTAATTAAATTTGTTGTTCTTCTTTTAGATATAAATTCTACTAAGACTTGTTTGTATTTAGTGAATGATGTGTTAAATATATCAACAACATCTTTATAGTCATTACCCAAATTTTGTATACGGCGAACGGGGGTATACAATTGTGATTCTGTGTTGGAGTTGTCACAATAGAATGGTAGATACTGCCTCGATGTTGAATTGCGAGGTATATGGAAGGAAATCAAGTTTAATAGTTCAGGGCTGTCAATTACTGAATTTATGATTTTATTTAAACATGTTAGGTCATATACTATTCTGCGTTCGGACAATTTTAATAAATTAAGTTGACATAGTAGATAATCATAGTTGATACATTCACTTGTGATACCCATTCTGAAATTAATATATCTTAAGAATTTATTTTGAATTCTTTCTATCGTGAGTGAATGCTTAGCATAACTAGGTGCCCATACTGTCGAGTTGTACTCGATTTGACTCCTTACCAATGACATGTACAAATTTTTAATGGTTTGAATATTTTTAAATTGACTGCAAATTCTTATTACGAAACCCAACATTTTCAAAGCTTTATTTGATGTAATTTCAATATGATTTATAAATTTCAGTTTTTGATCAAAGTTTACACCTAAATCATTCACCTCGGTTACAGCTGTTAGCACTACATCATTAATGGAGTACTCATAAATTATTGGATTTTTTATTCTATGAAATCTCATAATAAGACATTTACTTAAATTTAGTTGTAGATAGTTCTCTTGGCACCAAACAAAAAGTTTAAACAAATTATTAGACAATGTTTGACAGTCATTAATATTTCTTATAGCTTTATATATTTTCATATCGTCCGCAAACATTAAAACTTGGACATCGTTGAAAATAGTAAGAACATCATTCACAAATATCAAAAATAAAATTGGTCCCAAATGTGACCCTTGTGGAACGCCGCTGGTAGCGATAAATTTATATGAAGTAAAGCCTTCAATTTTAACGGCTAATTGCCTGTTACTTAAATAACTTTTAAACCACTCGTATAAATACCCTACTATTCCTAATTTGTGAAGTTTTTTTAACAAGAGATCATGATTAACCCTGTCAAATGCTTTGCTGAAATCGGTATAGACTGAATCAACTTGTAACTTCTTAGACATGGATTCGGATATATAGTTTTGGTAAATTAAAAGATTAGACAAGGTAGATTTTCCTGAAGTGAAACCATGTTGGTTAGGTAAAATTAGTGGCTTGATACAGTGGATGATTTTGTTTAAAATAAGTTTCTCAAATAATTTTGGGATGGTTGATAAAAGGCAGATCGGTCTATAATTGCTCACCTCGTTTTTGTCTCCTTTTTTAAATATCGGGGTGAGGAAACTGTATTTCCATTTTTCAGGAAAATTTCCAGTTTGTAAAGACTGGTTGAAAAGAAAATGTAGTGGATATGCAAGAGTGGTGGCGCAATTCTTTAGGAAAACAGGTGGGATATTATCAGGACCACCGCTCTTACTTTGATCCAGTTGTTTTAGCTGAGTCAGTACATCGTTATATTCAATTATTACATTAGATAAATTTAAATAATGATCCGAGGAAAAAGTTGGCGAGCAATCTTTGAATGTTGTTGGGTCATGGATATAAACACTTTTAAAAAAGTCTGCAAATAGGTGAGCTACTATGTCATACTTTAAAACTAGAGGATGCATTTAATAATACAAAATGAGAATAGTTGTAGAAAATCAGAACATTAATTAAGCATGGTAAACTAGAACCACTTAAAAAACCACCAACTAAACTTAATTTTCTAAAACCGTGGATATCAAATGCACTTTTAGTAAGTTTTAGAAAAGGAGACACAATTCACAATCTATCATATATTGACATATATCTCATTTCTATAAACGATATAATTTATATAAAACTTTTCATATTGGAAAAACAACTCGTAATTATGAAATCAGAATCAAAGAACATTTAAGGTGTCTTAATTATAATATTTTTTCTGAGTTCGCTAACCACATCGAAAATAACCATAGTTTTGAAAAAAATACGGGGATTAATATTCTTCATATTAAACATAAAGGAAAACGCTTAGATAACTTAGAAGCCTTTGCAATAAAAAAAACCTTAAAAATAATGAATCTATTACCAACAAACAAAAAATATTGTCTTGTTGCCCAATCATGGATATGTTCCCCTACCCACCTACTCTTTATTAATACCTAGCAACGGCTCCACCCCTACCATAATAATACATTGTTCCCATCCACATTTCGTAACTGTCATACGTTTGCCCTGAAGAAGGAACGGTCGGCTTTACTCAAATATAAAAGCAATTCAAACAAAGTTAAATTGTTTCATTTATCTTTGATATAAAAACTATTTACTAAAAACTAATAAAAACTATTCGCTGTTTGTTTTGGGGTGTTATGTTTAGCCAACGTTTCGGACAGCGTTGTAGTACCATCATCAGGGCAGATCCGGAAACGTTGGCTAAAGAAGGAGGCAGCGCAACACGGCATAACACCCCAAAAACAAATAACGAAAATACTTTTGCTTGTGAAAATCTTAAAACGTATCCGATATAAAAACTAATTCACGGCTCACGTATATATCGAAAGAACTATAGAAATAAAATAGAAAAATGCAACAAAGATCCCAAAAAACTACGGCCATTTTGAAAAGAAATATCCCACCCAATAATAAATAAAAGCGATCCCATAACCGATATCATAATAGATAAAGAGGTCATTAAAATCATCAGAATATCAGCTGAAAGTAAGTAATTTTCTTAATAATAATTTTGCCATTGTAGCTGTCACACCTGGGCTTCTTTGATACCTTACATTACCCAATCAGAAACAAGAAAACTTATTAACAACCCTAAAATAAACATAAATCCACAAGAGAATTCAAAAAAATTTCACCGATGTCAAAAAAAAATTTAAAATTCAAACATCTTATCCATTTAACTAAACTCACAAATCGGTGCGTAGAAGGCATTTTACCAACAATTTTAACAACAGGAAAAGTGATTCCAATCCCCCAAAATGGAAACAAAAACGAAATAAATATGAACAATTAATTCATATCTTGATTTTTGTTTCAAATTTGCCTTCAAGGAAGACACAAAGCGTGGCTTTTCTTCGTACATATTTGATGAATGTCTAAAGATGTTTTGTACCAGGTTTACAATTTAAACAAATGTAACATTATGTATGAACAACGTATGTAGATTATCGAGATAATATATATCCACCATGATAATGTAGCCGAGAGCATAATTAATATTTCAATGGTACGTGTCGTACATTTACACGTGCGTATGTTCGTGTAATCCGTGTGTACGGTGAATTAAATATGAGAAGCTTACTGTAGCTGCTATATTAATCTGGTTCATTATTAATATGCCTACACCATCATTTCGGGAGAGGCTGAATGAACACATTGAAAACCCGAAGGTATAAAAAATCTCGCCTTCCCCGTTTCTGAGGGTTTTGATCTCCGAAGCTTTCTACATGGAACTGAGCTTTATCCTAAGTACACTGCCTTACGAATTAAGGTTGTACATTACATTTCACATACGTACAGCAAAACTTCAGGGGGTGGATATTCTTGGATAAAAGTAGTGAAGTTTTTCAAACACAGCCTAATACATACCTAATTTTTAAATTTAAAAGTTCTATTAATTAAATTTATAGATAAACATAGTGTAATCCTCGCATTACCAAGAAGTTTTAGGAACTAACGGAAGGTGCGTTTATATGATCCTTTATCAAGCATATGAAACAAAATAAGTCAAAATTAATATACTCGTAGTTATAATAAGACTTATTTACGACTTGACTTTTATTTCTAAAATTGATAATGGTATTGTAGATAGCCCTGATTTATTACCAACATAGACCAACTAGAATTAAAATTCTTTTTAATTGCAAAAACATTATCAGGACTGAGTCATTTAGATACTCGCTTGTACCTAGATTGCATGCAGTTGGAAATGCTTTCACAGAAGTAGTAGATGTTTTAACTGCACGAAATATTGTTGCAATTAGGCTATAACTACCTCAATAAATCAATGTTAGCATAATACCTACTATTCTTCTATATGGGTTCCATATAATTTAATAGTTTATCTCATGATTGCTGTTCCACTATTATGTACGTAGGGGGACCCAAAAGAAAAGAGAATCGGTCGGTAGAGGGGAGAGGTGGAAGGGGAACGGGTTTTGTGTGATCGGCTGTTGTATGGAAACTCTTTCTCGGTCAGTGTGCGAAGCCGCGTCGCTGTGGGTCCACGCATTCCTCCAAGTTTAATTTTAAGTAAATCAAGATTTCTTCTTTCGGCGAAAATGCGAAAGTCTCCTCTCTGAGGATCAAAGAGAGCCTTCGCCTTCAAGCCTGCCACGAATTGAAAAATCAGCTGGAAGAGGACCCAAATTTTTTTCCAAGGTGATGATTGGTGATGAGTCATGGTGTTATGGGTACGATCCCAAAATCGGGTATATCACACGTATTGTAAATGTCCGTATAGGCAAATAATAATATAAATAAATAATTAAAAATAATAATATCACTATTATTTTGATAAATGTTGCCGGCCGGGTTGCGTATTTACAAAACCTATACCGATTCAGTCGCGGTAACGACAATTTACATTTTAAATATACCTCTATATTGGTTATTTTTTATCACATTGCAAAAACCAAAATGGTTCTAAAATCTAGATAAAATTATCTTTCTGATGTGTATATTAGAAATTAATAATTTTATTTCTAAATATTTAAATTTTAATATTATTTCCATATATTGTAAATACACCTCTATATTGATAATTTTTTATCACTGCAAAAACAAAAATTGTTCTAAAATCTAGATAAAATAATCTTTCCAATGTATATATTAGAAATTAATAATTTTATTTCTAAATATTTAAATTTTGATATTGAAAATTTAAAGCGACTGAAACGCGGTAGGGATTGTAAATACGCGGCCGGGTTCCGCCACCGCTGTAGCTTCGTTAGGGGAGTATTCTACTGTTTTTATTTTATTTTCATTATCATCTTTTTTTTAACTTAGAGGTGCACCATTTTCTGATTTTTCGATTGAGTTTCGCTAACATTGTTTTCATTTAATTGCGTATTCTACCGTTTTGTTTAAAATCATACTGTCACATCCTAAAGTGTCAACTTATACGAAAATATAAAACTAATAATTATTTTTGCTACAGAAATGTTTTTACCGTCGTGAATTTTTGTCCAGTTCTATTTTGCTGTTTATAGGATCACTAGAATTCTAAAAGCCCCAAGGAACTCAAAGATCGAGATTTAGAGACAAACAAATAGGTTTTCTGCTCTATTTATGTAAGACAATTATTTGTAGTTTGGGGAAAACACATCCATCTTACTTTGCAGAGCAGTCGGCTGTGAGAAGCCCGCTTCATTAATATCGTGTACCTAATCGCGAGTGAGAACAGGCATATTAGCGACAGACGTCAAACATCAAACAAAAAGTACAACAGACAAAAAACCGGAGCAAAAATAGAAGATAAAAAGTACACAAAGACTTGGGAAAGAAGCGGCTGGCGAGAAAATAGCGCCGGTCGGAACAATCAGTCATTGTTAAGAAAACCGGGAGCTTTGCGTCCGGCGCCATGACGAATGGCCGCAGCCCACAGCCTTACCTGCCTGAACCTGGCGCCACGTGGGATTACCGTGTCACAGTCCAGCGACACGGCATTGTCACGTAGCGGCCACGTGTCAAACGTCTCACACGCCTTCGAACTGTGGACTATGGACAACTGCAGTTATGCGATGTAGTGTGCGATTTTTGCAGGAAAGGGATTAAAAACTTAATAAAATATTTGTGTCCGGATTATCAAAGTTTCAGATAAACCAAACCAAATTGAAAGGTGTTTGTCAACATAGGTAATTTAATTACTATTGATGCTTGTAATCTTAGTAAATATAAAACAAACGAAACTAGGCTCGCTTACATCATACTCCTAAAATAGAAATGCTTTGTTTGTGAAGTAAAATTTCTTTAGCACCGTTATGATTTGAAACTTGATGAAACGAAAAATAGCGACACTAAAAGAGACAAACACATACATCTACAGGATTTAGCCTGCGAGAGAATGAGGTAGTATATTCGGTCTCCTCTTTGTGCGATGCTACGTAGCCTATCGGTCTCCTCTTTATATGGTGCTTCGTAGCCTCCCCACTCTTGTTTACTTTTTTCTGAAGGTTTCACTTCTATAGCGTTTGAATTGCACACTGATATTTTTCCCTTTATGAATATCATTGGGATTATCATTCGCCTAGTTAGTAGTTCTCATTGCTGACGAAATATGTAATCCATTTTCTTCTCCTCTTGGTGGTGGCAAAAAATTACAGATCTGTCAATCCCATCCCCTTAAAATAATATTTTTAGTTGCCAGACGTGATAAAAAACTTTAGCAGCATTGAAAAAAATATTTCCCTTGACATCACACCGCAGTCGCAACATTACAACAGTCACCGCATTATAATATTCAAGTTAGTTTACGATTCCGCCGAAAGTGCTGAGACAAGTCGTCGCAATCAAGCATTAGCTCTATAACGGACATTTGCATCAGTCCCAGGTTTGCAATGATGAAACATCAGCCGTAACAACGTGGCTGTATTGTGCCGACTAGACAAAAACTGAGCACACTACTTAATTATTTACCTGACAGTTCCAACCCCGTCCCCAACCCCTCGTCCCTTCCTCACACCGCAACCCCAGCCTGCCCTTTCGACGGGTTTTGTGGCTTTTCAAGGGTAAATGCAAATTATGCACACTTAATAATTCACAATCTTGGAACACAGTTTGTTCAGAAACACGTTCAAACCTTTTTAGCCTTAAAGATAATTATTATAATCGTTAAATTGTTATTTTAAGTGCTTTTCATCTAATAGAATAATAAAATTTGGCGCTTTTGAAAACAGGCCGTTTTTGTAAATAGTTAATGGAACAACAACCCATAACCTAAACAGAGAAAAAAATAACCAAACTCGACTTCATCGTATAA
Organism: Limnephilus marmoratus; assembly: GCA_917880885.1. NCBI lineage: Eukaryota > Metazoa > Arthropoda > Insecta > Trichoptera > Limnephilidae > Limnephilus > Limnephilus marmoratus. Next base: position 12,022,297 of record OU862908.1, read on the forward strand.
CTTTACTTGCAAAATAGGTACCAGCAATTATGCTCTTGCGATTAAACGCCTTTTAAGTGGGGAGTCTGGTTCAGGACATTTTATTTTCAATGCGGTTTTTTTGAAGACAAAATTAATTTTCGTTCACGAAACTTTTGTTACTCGTAAAGGTACATTTGACCAAAAAAGATCAAATCGGCTGGAATCCTGGAGTCCTTGAGAATTATTTGAAAAATGAATTTAAAAAAAATAATTGTTATACTTAGTAGTATGAATGTAGATTACGCGTAAACCAGTTTACAAAAAAATGAAAATTGACGAAACAAGCGGTTTCAATTTTGCAATTAATTTGTCCTATACAAATAATATTTCATAAGTCGAGTTTCATTCGCATATAAATTTAATTTTCGTTAATTTAAACGTTGAATGAAGTGAATTGGATGAAAATGGATGAACAATTCCGGACAACTTGAAAAATGTGGTTTTGAAAAAACGCGTTTAAAGTTTTCGCTTGTAACTGTTATGTTGGTAATAGTTAAGCACCAGCTGTCAAATGCTGATAGTTGGCAGGTCTGTCGCGTCACTTGATAGATAACTTTGAACTTGTTAACAGTGTCAATAAATGTCTTGTATATGAATCGGCTTTCTGTGTATCATTATCAACCTCAGACATTATAATTGGCGACGGGGATGAGATATAAAAAAGGATTGAAAATTCCTCAAGCAGATGTAATGTCACGTTTGCCAAGTAAACAACAATTAAATACTGAGGAATGTAATTTTGTATATATGTCTACGCCTTTAATTCCATTCTCAGAAGTTGAAAGTCATTCTGAAAAAGATGAAAAAAAAATGGACGGAGGAAAGGATGTTATGTTGGTAATAGTAAAGCACCAACTGTCAGATGCTGATAGTTGGCAAGTCTGTCGCATCACTTGATAGATATTCTTGAACTTGTTAATAGTGTCAATAAACGTCTTATATATGAATTGGCTTTCTGTGTTTCATTATAAATATCAGACATTATAGTAACCGGGCCGCTCTGTTTTCCGGTCTATCTGCTTGGCACACACCGCTCCTAACTATATTTGAATGTAGAATTTGATACTGTAACTTCGGGAATGTATTCTCCATATGTAAAGGAAGATTTTTAGGCAACAAAAAAGTCGATTTTTGCTGGGCTGGACCAGACTCCCCCTTTAATGCTTTATGCTGATGTTGAATCTTCAAAAAATCATATGAAAACAAAATTAACAGATTTTCATTTCCTGTTATTTGGTTTGTAACTTTACAAACTTGAAAATACCACTACGATGGCAATATTCAATAATTATTTCGTTGATTACATTACAACCCATAGTCATTTTAGATGTATATTTTAGTCAAATAAATAGGTACTAAAGTTTACCAGTTGCTACATACAAAAATATCAAAGGAAGTCACGGAAAACATCATGGAACAAGATTAATGAATATTTAATTTGATAGATTTATACGTATTTGAAAATGTGACTACTTCCAGTTGATATTGCTAAATAATAATTAGGGTAGCCCTTGTTGCCTAAACTAATGTTAATATTGATTGATAAAATAAAGTTTCTCGTTAATTCCTGAGAACTTCGCAAATAAACATCACCGAAAAACAGAGTCCATTAATTAATGTTTTCCTTTTAAGCAAAATCAAGAGCTCAATAAAAAAAGTATCTACGGAATTGCTGGGTTTTTCATATGTCAACAAAATAAATCCCTAGGAACGAAACAGTAAACAATGGGTTTTTACTTGGCGAGTTTTCACTCCGATGTATTGGAACGCAAGCTTCTTACTAATGATTACAGCTCATAAGTCCTGGCAAGGATATTACTTTAGTTAACTTTTATTACTTTTATTCGTCCTTTGTGATAACTGGGCTCTAACAAAGTCTGTGTCATAAAGTTTGTAAACTCTAATGATGTAAGGTTGATGATTTCTCTCGGAAAAACCTTTATACTCTATACGGACCTTTAGGGGAAATAAGTATTTGTATAGATTTGTGAAAGGGTGAAGACAAATAAAATATTTGGACAGTGTTGTGATTAACTTCCTACGTCGAAGGAAATAAAATCATTAATAGTTGTGAATAAAAATAAGTAACAATGAGATAATTAAACGTAAAAATAGGATTCAAAGCTTCCACATTTAGTGGATTAATTAATGACATACTTACTCAAGTTTACTATTATTTTCTGAATAATATTTTTAAATACCTGAATAATATTTTTATGTTTAAATAAATGAAGACAATATAAGCGAAACTCAATCGAAAATCTGGAAACAGAAAAATCAAAAAACATATTGACACCTCTGGGACTCGATTTATTTTATGTACCATATTTTTATGTATCATATTTTTATATCTAAGGATCTTCGCATAGGAAATATTGCATATATTTTTCTATCCCTTCTGTTTATCTACAATGTACAAACTCATTATTTTTCTATTTCTGTAACATGCACTTAGTCACGTAATATTTATTAATCGCAGTCAATCAGACCGTCACCTGTAAATTTCATATTATTATTTCTACACCACCTACAATTTAAAATTTTTCTCTTTTACTGTAATACGTTATTTTCACGTAAATTTACCTTTATACCTACCATCTATATCATGTTCATTTTTTTATATAAAAACCGTGTATCAATATCATACACTAATCTTGTAAAAGCCCATCTGAATGCAGAACATTAACTTAAATAAATAGAGAAAAAAATTAAATTAATATTAAAACGAAATAGCAATCATTGCATTTTATAAATATATTATACATACTTCTACTACCATAATACGGGCATGTGTATACATAAGATATATTTATGAATAAGGAATAATAATAAAAAAAATTAAAACCAATATTAGACATACACAAAATCTTGCGATGAATCAGAATTTGCAAGCATTTCCGATGCAGGTATTAAGAAAAAAATGATACATTAATTTATTGAAATTTTTGTATCAAACTACCGTCATTTATTTTCGGGGTATTATCCCGTGTTTCGCTACTTCTTTTCTTAGCTAGCGTTACAGAGGCCATCATCAAGGCACATTGGCTAAAGAAGGAGGTTACGCAACACGGCATAATGCCTAAAAATTTGATAATTCTTTTGGCGGTAAAAATCTCTAATCAACCTGAATATCAAAAGTTCGATAAATACCAAGTTAGAATATTTCTCAGATTTTACTAAGGCAGTACAATGTAAAGATAATAAATGAAGGCATTAATTTCTAATAAATCTTGAAACAGATATTTACAAAATCTATATAATCTCAATTTTCATCTCGGATTTGTCTAGGCAACACAAAACATAAAATAAATAAGATATTTTTATTGATTTGTCGGAATCAAAGATTAAAACGCCAAACGAAAATCTGTGAAGAACATTGGTATTGATTATTTGCTTATGTTTTGACGATTTGACAGAAAAATGTGATCATAAATGGAAATTGTTATTTTGTTCAATATCTTTTTTGTCACTTCGACGAAAAAATTCTATAGAATTCGTGTTTATCAATCACTGTCAAACTCCATTGACGGAATTTCTTGAAAAGAAATACTGTATTTACGAAAAGTGAAATATTCATTTAATATAATTAATGAAAAAAAATAAAAGCATTTTGGAAATAATTGATATTGGGGTGATTCATATTTTTTCCCTAAAAAATTTAACTATTTTTTTAAATACATTGAATATTAGAACTAAAAATCAGGGTTTATTTTAGCGTTTTTATTAAAATAAACATTTCAGAGCAGTGAGAGGGGGTCCGTGTACTACAGTTAACAGTATTGCTGTAAATCTAAATATGACGAATCGGACGAAACAGATGAATAATCTATATAGTTACTTTTAAAGTATGAATTCTCTACACCAGTGGTGGACAAGGGGCGGTCCACGGACCAATAGTTGCTTTGATCTTTTTTAGGCGAGAAAGGAGTAAATATGGGTCTTGAAGAAACCCATGTTGTAGGAGGGGGTAAACATTTTTTGCATTTTGGGAGGCAGGTACGGGTACCGAGGGTACCATTTATTGGACAACAAACACCTATCCCATAGGTCACTCCAAGTGGTTCGTACGTTTGTTACGTTTGCCAACTTAGCAAGGGTGCCCGGGTTTATGTGGTGAGATTTGTCAAGGTCTTGGCGGCCGATGTGTCTTCCTACCTGATGCGTGGCGGGCCGGATCGAGAGAGACTGGTTGAGGAGGTTTTTTGAACTCTCCAGCCAAAATCCCTCGACCAATCGCCTTGCATAGCAGTTGAAGGGATGGATTCATACGTAAGTCACTCCTGGACCCACTGACCCCCTTTTGATGTTTTCCTTAGAGCCAACTGTGTGGAGATAATGTAAAAAAAATACAGAGGTCGGCAAATCGTTCCACAGCTAAGACATAGATACTTATCATGACTCAAGCAACATTTTCGAGTTACTGTGGTGGTAGTAGGAGATTTTCAAACATTGTCGGTTTATTCGTAACCCGGGAATGTTTGCCTTTCTTTTTAATAAAAAAAAATATTCCCCATGAATATTTTGTTTTCCCATTGTTTCATTTATATTTTTCACTTTTTTGTAAAAATAAATATTGCTAGCGACAGCTTCACTGGTTTACGCAACCGGATTAGCAAATAGAACGTTTCTACCAAAAAATAATTAAAAGTAGGACTGACATTTCGGGTCACGAATTATCTGAACAACTACAACTATAATAATTATAAGCGGAAAACGTTGCTTTTGTAATGATGGAGGACTTAGCTAGCAGTGAAATTAAATCCACGACTTTTGATCTTTTTTGAAATTTAATCCACGACAAGAAATTAAATCCACCACGCTTGGGCTAAGTATCGATCCTTTAAGAAAGAGCAATATCATCAATTATTAATTTTTGTATCAGCAATCACTTTAGTTCTATACTGATTGATCATTGTTTTAATAATATTTATCATTAAGCAGTATAAAATATTTACTTTGAAAGTGTGGTCTTCCAAGAAAAAAAGTTGGCAACTACTGATTCACACTATATTCCTTCCCCAGACGCTCAGGCGCTACAGGCGCACACCGAACAGGCGCTACAGGCTACAGGCACAGCTCAGGCACAGGCGTGCAGACGCTCATCTCTCGCTATGTAACGGGGACAAGAGAATTATAATACCAAATTGATACAAAACTTTGCTTTCAGGCCGCCTGAAACAGCGCCTAGTGAGCCGTGCTGAAACCGTTATGTAAATCTGCCTTCTAACACTTTTGTTTCTCGATTTTTCGTGTGCGTCGTAGATCGTTAGACGGAGCGATCCTCATTCGAACTCTCCGGTTACTCCGAGACGCCTGTCAAGGCGCGATACTACTAGAGACTAGAGACTCTCTACTCTACACTCCGAGACACTTGTAATATTCGATACTATTCACAAAAGCTATTAGCCGGGGGAGGAAGAAGGCTCCGAAAGAGAGCAGCCTTATCTATTTAAGGGCAGACGAAAAGTTTGAGCCACTCTAAACTTGCACAACACCCTGTTCAAATTTCGATCCATAAATTAACATTAAAAAGTTGCCTATGAAGGTTTACTTTCCTAACAGATTTTTATCGATAATGGAATTCCCATTATTTTCCATTAACCAGATTGAATATGTTCCGTTATAGAAATATCCTCAATACTTTTTTTGTAAAAATGATTTTTGACAGTTTTTCCATGGCGCCAGTAAATCATCGAGATTTATGTGAAACATGATAGTTGCGGAGCAAAATTGGTCTGCAGATAACCAGCAGTATTATGGTGTCTGGTGTAGCCATCGAAATGCCCTAATATAATTTATATTTTTTTGAAATTATTGTGAAATTGTTACATTATTGTAAAACGTTTGTAATTCTGCATGCCAAGAAACCAGTGAATTTTGAGAGATGCTCCAGTATATAAACAAAAATTTTAACAAAACAAAAAACGACTTCAAAAAATGCACTAAAAAGTAAAAAAATAATTTCGTATTCTTCTACAACTTCATAATCAACTTACTTTTTCTTATCATCAATATGTAGGTACGATTGTTACTTTCGGAGTCGGTGTCAGTCAAGGTAGGTTTGTAACTACATACATAGTTATAGGTGAGGTGTGCTTGTATCGCACAAGCGACTTGACGAGGCGAGAGGCGAGAGCGGAGCCGCGGCGGCGCGGGGAGCTGTCAAGTGAACCCGCCGGGCCGGGTACCTTTGCTGACACCGACTCCAAAAAAACAATCGTACCTACATATTGATGATTAGAAAAAGTAAGTTGATTATGAAGTTGTAGAAGAATACGAAATTATTTTTTTACTTTTTAGTGCATTTTTTGAAGTCGTTTTTTGTTTTGTTAAAATTTTTGTTTATTTTTTGATTTTTAGTGAATCTGAAGTACACTAACTAATTTGTCTGAATATGGGTAAACCTACTAAACGTACTGCTCATATGAGACAGACATGATTTGACCATAGCGACGTTAAGGTCAAATTAAGAGATTCGGCCGAGTTTCGTTAATTTGTCATGGATCCGATAATCAGAACCTAACCAAACTCTCATTAAATTACCCTTGAAGTACATCCTTTCCAATAAAAAAAGAATCATCGAAATCGGTTGGCGTGATATTGAGTTATTCGTCCATTAGTCGCGCACATACTTATGCAAATTTAAGACTTATATGGTTTTCTCATGGATGCTATTGTCGGAACTGGACCAAATTAAAATGGGACCACACGGGAAGCATCAGCTTTCAAATAAAAAAAGAATCATCAATATCGGTTCACCCAGTCAAAAGTTCTGGCGTAACAAACATAAAAAAAAAAAAAAAAAAAAAAAAAAAAATACAGTCGAATTGAGAACCTCCTCCTTTTTGAAGTCGTTTAAAAATTAACATGACGCGCGACAACGTTTTAACTAAAACTAGGTCAAACTCGAATAAAATAGCAGATTTTTTTTCATTAGGTAATGGATTGGATAACTAACCAAGATAGGTAGCAAGTTCCAAAGGATTCAATGCGCAGTGGGACTGTTATGTTCCATCTTCAATTCTACAGTTTCCCTTTTTACAAGTTTCCCTTTTAAACTTTGCTAATTGCATGTTAACTAAAAAGCGTAGACCCTTGACAAATCACGAAATCTAACCTCACTTGTCAAGATTAACCCTAAGAAATTGAAACAAAACGCATTTCAAATATAGAATCAAAATATTTTTTTGCTAAAAAAATATTATATCGTCGGTAAGTATTTCATGGCTTCTCTGAATTCTTGATCAGTTTTGACAATTAAATTCTATACGAATTCTGGTTCATTGTTACAACATCAGATAGACAACCGAAATCAGTAGTATGATAGTACTATTTATAGACTTCAGTCACTTTGCATTTAATACACTGATTATTATGTAAAATAAAACACTCTTCTAGTTTTCCTTTCTTGTCGGGGTGTTGAGTGTGTTTACATTCAGGGAAATGATTGTAGGTATAAACGACTCCAACTGCGGGTGCGTCCACCCGAGCAAATGATAATGTATGTTAAAAGAAATTCGGTGTAAAGCAGTAAAAGAAGTTGGTTGAAGCTGAATTGCGCAGTTGCCCCTCGCGGGAAGCGAGAAGCGGGAAGCAGAAGCGAGAAGCGGGGAAGCGGGAAGCCGCCTCCCCCGGCTGAACAAACATCGCGGAATAAAGGCAGATAAAACACGACCACTTGACAATTTGCGGGAGATTTTATTCACTCGTTATCGAGCACATTGTCTTGCCAACTTTACCGGGCGGCACCGGGACTCGGGGAAGAGGGAAGGGGGAGACAAAAGAAAGATGTGAAAAGGAAAACTTTTCGGCAAATATTCCGGCTTGTTTCGCGCACTTTTTTTTCCTCCTTCCTCGACAAAAGGGCGCGAATCATTCCGCCACTCGTTATTGTTTCGGTTTTTCTCCTTTATTGGTCTGCCTCCCAGGAAGCGGAAGAGGAGTCCTGCTCGTCGAACAATCCCGATCGGGCTATTCGGCATTCAAGCCTTACTGCAAGTTGAGCCTAGAAACTAAGGAGCTAACCCCAAAACACCATACAATAATAATCATATTATCGTCAATCTCTCCATATCCGGAGAGATACACGAAATTACAAATCCAATAGTACTTACGCCTGCCCGCCAATGCTCATCACGCTAGCTGCTACGTGGCACCATCTTTTGGCATTGCTTTAATTCAGTTCTATTACATAAGTAGATTTGTTTACAAACTCCACGTACGAAAACGGGTTTGCATAAGGGGTCAGAGTTGTATTCTTAGTTGGATTCTTAAATTCCAACCGTGCAGTCGCTAGGCTATTAATATTTTTGATAATACAATATTAAATCTTACACTTAAATATTAAATCTTGTGATATTGTTGGAAAACCGAAAAGCACTCTCGCAGTAAAAGTTCATTGAACAAATCTAAATAATTGTGAGAACATCAATTCTTATTAATCCAAAAGACTTTAAAAAATATTCAAAACATAAAATAATATTCAATGGATAAATCGAAAAATAATATCCGAATGAAACCAAATACCTTTAAATATTATGCAAATTAGATTTTCTTGTCAAACCAGGAATGTAATATTATTTAATGGCCTAAAAAGCTTTTCTTTCGTAGAATTTTGGATGCGTCCGTATCAAATATCATTCTGGGGAAGATATTTTGTTTGTTTTCAATGATAAACGTACATATTCAATGAAAATAATTGAAGGCAACATGTCAATTAAATTCGAAATATAATAAATAATAATGGCTTCTTTCTCCAAAATATTAGAGAAAAATATATATATATACATATATTTTTTTAAAGTTGATGAAATCAAATATTAAGATGAATACCGAGTTCAAAAATTTATTATATCCACCGCAAGTTTATTTATATTTTTTTAGTAGTAGTGAAACAGTAGCAGTAAAGTAAACAAGCAGAAAAATAATTCCCCCCAGGGCCTACGCTATTTTTGGGGGTGCTGTATGGAGGGTCTTTTTAGGAAAGAAAGAAGTGGAAGTTCTGGGAAGGAAAAGGGTATTAGGGGGGAGGGGGGTAGAGATCTGTGGTTCAGCGGGTCTAGGAGTGACAGACGTATAAATCCACCCCTCCAACTGCAGAGCAAGAGAGTTTTGCTTGAGAGGTCACAAGGTCTCCCTCAACTAGTCACTTCCGATCCGGCCTGCCACGCAGCTGGTGACCGGACACATCTGCCGTCAAGACCCGGACAAACCTACCCCACGAACCTGGCCACCCCTGCAGAGCCACTAAACGATGCGAACCACTTGGGGTGACCCATGGCCAATAAATGGTTCCCGGGCGGCGGTACCCATACTCCCCTCCCAAATTGAATTGAAAACGAATAAGACAGAAGGTATTAAAACGATGAAGTCACGTGAGATCTCCTGCTGGGACTAGTATAGAAGATAATTAACATCATATCTGGCGACGAATTGTGAATCTGGAATATTGATGTTTAATTTAAATAACAAAACAACAAAAAATAAAAGTGTGCAGTTCACACGCGGTAGAAGTAAAACTCTTAGAAAAGTAGACAAGAGTGGGTAGGCTACAAAGCACAGCACAAAAAAAAAATCCTATAGATGTATGCGTTTGTCACCTTTTAATGTCGCTTTATCGTTTCATCCAGTTTCAAACCACAATGGTGCGAAAGAAGTTTTCACTTAAAAAATATGGTTAAAAAAACTTATTCACTATAAATGTACAGGTAAAAATTTTGTGAATTTTCAGAGACATTTACGAAAAGTTCATTTTGTAAAAATTCCCGGAAAACGTTTACGTAATCAAAGTTTTACCACTTTCCGAAAAAGTCAGTTCCATGTTAAATATTTAGTGCTTTATTAAATACACCCCCTAAGACCTGTGGCCCTCGGGCCCCACCCACACCCACCGCACCCCCTTACTCGGCCAGTATTACAACAGGCACTTTGGGTTTATTGAAACAGTAGGACACTGCCAGTTCACAAAGTACCGTTAGTGCGTGCAATGACAAATGTCGCGTAAAAACTGTCGTTGCAAAAAGCGGGCCATGAGCCAACAAGCCTGCATTTTAACGCTCAAATTCGATGCAACTTTTCTACATTGGCGGCAGTCTGCTGATGCAACAAAAAATATCATTGTTATTTTTGCGAATAGAAAATTTACGCGATCGAAGCCATTTTAAATTTGCATGTACGAAATAAAAATACAGCACTGGTAATTTAGCGAAATAATTTCTGGTAATTTTACAAGTCATCAATTTTTGAAGATGTTTTTAGTTCACTAATTAATATCTAGTTACTACCCGGCTTCGGATGAGCTTCGTAATTATTTTTTATGTATCTATTGTCTTAATTTTAAGTGATTCTGTTGCTTAAAATAGTTGCATATACATAAAGTAAAATAACAAAGTAAAGAATCAATATATTTCATGATGCATGTGCTGACCGTTGGCTGTATCAACATTTTATACTTATGTGTAGCGAAAATAAACAATTCTAATCAGAAGATATAAATGCACATTTAACGTAGCGTTTCATAAGACCTGCTCATTAAACGTGGTATAAATCATTTTAGTTTTGATTGGTGACTGATTCTGAATAGAAAATCTCAAAAAGTGGGAAGTAAACCGATGACGGCAGTTTGCATAAGACCTTTTCGTATCCACTGTCCATAATAATCCACAAAACTCGTAATAAACCAAAAACAATTTATAAATTCAATGAATTTCTTTCGCCGGGTTTTGATTCCTGGACCCTTAGCACCAATGAGCTTGTCACTTTATTTTAATTTTATTTATTAATTTTATTATAGTAATTTGTACATTTAAGTTTACAAATTTCTAATTAATTTTAATATTTCATATTGCAAACTAAATTTTATGTAGCTCCTACAATACGTCTTGAACTTTCCAATTGGTGTGGACTTCAAAGTCTCTGGTAGCTTGTTATACAACTTCATCCCCATGTACAGCAAACTGTTCTGCGTATTCGCCTTATCCTTTTTTTGAAGCCTGATTTCTTTGCATGTTCTTGTGTTATGTCTTTGAATGTCCTTGTTGAATACAATTTTATTTGAAAAGTATTTTGGTAAAATGTTGTTAATTATTTTATGTATAAATATCATCGTATTCAAGGTCAGCATCTGTTTCACGGTTAGCCAATTCAGTTCCTTTAACATTTTGTTTACTTTTGAAAATCTATTCCGCCGTAATATTATTCTCACTCTACCATAAACATCGAAGATATAACCCCTCAGGCTAATTTGTTCGCTTTTTGGAACAACTCATTTAGGTCTCATAGAAATCGTTGTCTCCCTTACTATCCATAGTAAGAAATATTTCTGCTGCCTCAGATTGTAGACACACAAAGATTTTCTGCTTGACAGAAAAAAATATTTTTACTTTGAAACTTTTACTTATAAAATTTAAATAATAGATTCGAATATCGTAAACCGTCAAAATTTTAGAAAAGAGGTGCTATGAAAATGATATGGCTGTGGAATTGTTGTACATTATACTGAGAGGAAAGTTTACAAACACACGGTGCCCGAAATTCTCCTGAAAGGTATGGAAAATTATGGAATCGAAATTCATCGGGGACCCGAGAAAAAGCGAAAATGGAAATATACCTTTTGTTTGATTTATCACATAAAATACTGGGGGAAATTCTTTCTCATCATCTCGTGTATCGCGGGAACATTGGGTATTCCCCTTCAGAATATGAACATTTCTTCCACCGAATAAGAAATGTTCTATTTTTGTTTCCAACAATTTATTGATATTGTCCAAATGCGTACTACTGACGTTGTTTATGAGACGTACGGAGGCATGTCTTACTGAATAATCAATTAAATTTGGCTTAAGAACGTTTCTTCTACTTCAAAAAGATATGCCGATGAGAAAATATTGATAATCCTGTAATTTAATTAACGCCTCAAAATATTGTAATGATGTTGAATTGTATACCTATGTGTAGCCGACTCTATTGCCTTTTGAAGGGAGAAATTGAATAAGGGCTCGAAATATCACAGATTGAATCATTGAATACAAAATACTCTCATATCATTATGGATTATAAATGAATTTTAGAAGGATGAGAGATGAGTGTTCACCGGAGGGGCACCTGGAAACGAACGTAATGGGTTCGGGACTGCAATCAATGAGCAAACCCGGTTTGCTTTCGTTGTAGTGTAGGAATATAACGACTTTTCAATATATACTGTTAATCACGACGTATTACTCAATAAACTGGCTGAAATGAGACTACTCACCTTTTTTGCTAGCTGTCTTGCAGATAAGGAAATGGTTTTTATCTCATGAACTATTCCAGTCTATTCTATTTTTGTACGATCAGGAGTATCCCAAGGTTCTAATTTAGGCCCATTCCTTTTTTCCATATTTATTAATGATATTTCAGAAGTAATTCTGCACTCCAGGTTTCTTCTTTTCGCTGATGACCTGAAACTATTCTTAGAAATACTAACCCTAGAAGACTGCAATCGACTCCAGTCAGATATTGATAGAATTATTGACTGCAGTTAAAGAAATCAGATTGAAAATATATCTAAATGTTTAATTTTGTCATTCACTAGGGCGTGTCATACCTGGTATTACCGGTATACGATGGACGCCCGAAGTCTAAAACGTGTCTCCACCATGAAGGACCTTGGAATCATGTTTGAGAGTAGGCTGACATTTCATACTCATATTCAGATGGCTTGTAGCACTTCATTGAGAACGCTGGGCTTTGTTCTGCGTACTGCAAGGAATTTTAGAGATACCCGGGTTCTCATAATCCTATTCAATTCCTTAGTAAGGAGTACACTTGAAAGTGGGTCGGTAATTTGGAGTCCGCACCAAGTAAAATATTCCTTCATGTTGGAGAGAGTTCAGAAAAAAATTCTGAGATTTCTGTACATGAGGGAATACGGCTATTACCCGTGGCTCTATCCTTTCTTTTGGGTATGCTCGGAATGAACCATCTACGGGTCAGAAGGGATGTACACATTGCTACGCATTTCTTCAGATTGATTCGCAAAATGTTTGAAAACTCAGCTATCTTGGAGAGCATTCATTTCTATGTTCCCGATGGTTATCTTCGTCACCGACAGCATAGACTGTTCTATCTACCGGCCTGCAGGACTAACTTGCCAATGGTCATGCCGGTCGGGAGAGCAATCTTGCTGTTGAACAGAATTAATTTGGATATCGACATATTTAGCGTTAGTGAAGCTGCTTTTAAAAGGCAAGCTCTATTAATGCTTGTATAGTTTTTAGCCTACCATTTATTTTTAATGTAATACTGATACAATTGTATTTTAAAAACACATTAAAATGTTTAATTTTGCAATGTTTTTGAAAGAATAAATGAATTGAATTAACTACGATAATTGGGAAACGCAACATTACATTTTCCTTTGTAAAGTACAAAAGTAATTAAAATTATTCTGTTTAAAAACACAATTAGAGGAATGAATACGTAACAAGAAATTGATTAGTTGAATAAAATCAATGGTCATGTGGTTTTTACTAAGTAATAAAATTTTTCCGGAAAAATAAAAGAAATAAAGTATTCAGGCTAAAAGCAAATTAAGTTCCTCCTTTCGCAGAATGATTTCGGCGAAGAAAAATAAAACTTTGAAAATAGTGAACGCCTCAGGAGTTTCTGCTCAAATAAATATATGCAAATCTGTGGCATGTGAAAATGTGTGAAAGGAAAAAGTTGCCAAGTGGAGGGTGTCTTCAGCCAATGTATGCGGTTTTCAAAATCTCTCTTCAACTCCAAGTGGGAGAGGATTGAGGGAAAATATAATACGCCGAGGACGCGGGAAAGATCGGCAAGTCAGAATTGACATATGGAAATAGAAAGCTCTAAATTGTGATAACTTGTAAAAACACTAACCGCGATGTGTTATGAATCCATTGAAGCCTACGAAAGCAGTGTTTGGAAATCATTGATTTTTTAAGTACGAATTGCCATCGACGTTTTTTACGTACTCAGATATATTTTATGTTAAAAGCGTTGCCAATATTATCTACTCTGCGGGTAAAACAGCATATAAAATTATCTAATACACAGTGTTAAATTAAAGTGATCTTCGGGTCCTCCGTAGTCCTATATTATGAGCATGATCATTATTTAAATAATGAGTGCATTTTACGCAGCATCACATGCATTGAAGATACGTTGTACGAACATATTTAAATTATAGACCAAAATTGATTAGCTTGCAGATGTAATCTATTAGCGTTAAGTTACAAGCCGTTATCAGAATAAGAGTTAGTATATTTTTGTATGCCAGAACCCCCATACAAAAATGTATAGCGCCCTTGAGGTGATTTTCCACAAAACGGCGCTTTACAAATCATCAAAATATTATTATTATTACCATTAAATCTTGTACTTACTGGGGTCATCGTAGGTTTATTAAGAATTTATTTTTTGTGTTGATTCATTTCAAATCGATACATTGACGAAAAATGAATATTATAGACGAAATAAACGACACGAGGTAAAAATACTTAAATTTTACCTATTACGCATATTTTACACATGATAGATGTACCTACAAAAGGTTAAAACAGTGGAGGTAATCCACCTCTTACCCGCCCTGATATAAGTAACTGATGGTTACTCCTTCAAGGCTCTCGCAAGATTCTAATTTTTTGATTAAACGAAGCTACATTTATTTATTTTGAACGAATCTAGACCTCCAGTGTCCATGCATACGTTGTAGTAAGCAGTATGCAAGTGCTTAACAGGAAAAACAAAATGCAAAAATAGGTTAGTAAGACAAAGACAAATTAAACAGGGCAAAAGAAAAACTCGTTCATGAGGCTCCATGAGGCGGCATTGCATCTGTAAAAACCCGCAAGCACCTGCATAAAATATATAACATAAGTAATACAATAAATCTCAAATCAATTGGCAAGTACCAACAAAAAAGGTTAAAACAGATTGGAACGGACCGAAATTTTTAGCAAATAAAAAAATTCTCACATTTCACAATTTCACCCTGCGTAAGGATATCGTTATTTGCGGCCGCTCAATCTTTCCTTATTTCATTACTTATTCAACCTACGCAGAAAGAGTCGAACAATCCTAACTTTCTAGCGTGAAACACAAACAACAAAAAAAGAATTTCAATAACACGAGGAAATATACGGTAAGCTAACAACAACTCAAACATTCAAATCTCAATTTAATTTGCTGCGTAGCGTGAGTAGAAGTTAATACTAAATATCAAGAAAGGAACTCGACCAAGTTTACACGGCAACAATAACGCAAGTAAATCGGTTGACTAACTAGTTCATTTTACATCATTGTAGCCCCATTGTAGGCGCTTCAAAGTTTCCCTCACTGCAAATACGGAGAGTTTTTCTCATTCATTCCGCATATAAAACAGGAAAGCCGAGGTATTAACTTTTTGCAGATACTAAAATGAAACGGCGCGGCGTGTGTACGAATGAGAACAATATTATTCTACAGCAGTACTGGTACACAGCAGAGTACAGGGAGTGGGAGACTTCTGGAAGAGATGCTTTTGTCGTACACATTATTACTCGATGTGCTCGATGTTCTTTCTGCCGGTCTGTTAGACACTTTATTGGTAGTTTTGTCGGTGAAACACTGGAACTCTAGAACAGGTGTCTGCTCGGCGCCTAGAGGTGGAGTCCTCTAGAAACACAACATATCACGGCGCGGCGGACTCGAGAGAAGGAGGAAATTGATTTTCTGATTGCACATCGGGTCAAGTCGTTGCACCTTAGTAAATGTCAAATTCAACAGTGTTTCAAGAAACACCTCTTCAGCTTTGCTGCAATTTTCTATTCGTTGTTTCATTTTTAAACCTAAAATTTCTGATAAATAAAAATAAACTTCAAGACTGGTCGATAATCGATTCTAGAGATGTAGAACTTTTACAAGACTACTAAAATTTTTACAGAAACCAATGTTTTGTGAGATCCTCTTCTAATTTTTATCAGTCGTCACTGTTACACAGAAACCTTGATAGAAAATATGTTTTTGTCTAGAAAAAATATTATGGGATTCCAAAATTGAAAAGCACATTAAAATCGCTTTCTTCTAAAAATCGAAGCGTAATTAATTTAGCTTATCAGCTGCGTGTGACTTATTTCGTTTGAAACATTTTGCTGTGATCTCACAGGATGTTCTGTGGCACAATTCTCTAACCACTCTAAATGATAACATACGCATTAGAGTACAAAGTACCGGTAAAAAGTTTATGAATCAATGTTATTTAATATCTCTACATAAAAAATAAGTGAAAGTGAAATTCCGTAAAGACATTTTAATAACAAGTAAACGGAAAGAGGGAGGTAATGTTTTAAAGCTCTTACGTGGCTTTTGAAGAACAAAAAAAAGTTTAAAGAGTAGAGACAACGGCAGGTGTTTCGCTTTGTTTAAGCGTCCCGTTCTTAAGTTGGACTTTAAAGTTGAAAGCCGCCGGAAGTTGTACCCTCGTCGCGGCGCCGCTATCGACCATCGGATGTGACGTCACTAATATTTTCCGATGTAAAGTTGCTTCGCCAACTTTGTAAGATAAGTTATTTTGAAAGGAGGCAGAGCGTATGTTTAGACGTTAACTCGTTGGATCTAAGTAAAAAGAACGCACCAAAGTCGTCGAATGATGCAAAATCTGATCGAATTCCAATTATTAAGCGTAAAATTAAATAAAATGACATTACACACTTAATATACCTTAGGGCAAAATACTGACTAATCAAGTGAGAGACTATTTAGAAAAAGCGAGTATTTAGAAAATATCTTTAAAACTTTGTTAGAGTGCAATTTTATTATAAATTTGTACATCGAAATGATTGAAAAAATACCATTCAAAATAAGACAGAAGCTTAATGGCAATAATAAATCATCTCTTTTGGATTAAATTTTTTTTGATTACCCGGTCCAGATCTAACCATTCTCAGGAGAGAATGGGGGTAAACGTTCTCAGCACTTTATTAGTAAAAAACATTCTTTATCTAGGATTCGTAAGCACACGGAGCAAACAATTTTCTTACCAAAAACCGCCATTTTAAAAGAGAAAATTTAAAAATACTTTTCGTCGGTTCCTGTTTAGGCTCTTTAATTTAAAATGCCTTCATACGAGAACACACAACAATCTCAAATAAAAGTATGTAAACAGGATCATAATATTATAAAGGTCTACGGGATGTCGTATATTATAAAGAGTGGGACGGTACCGAGTGCATTTATTTCTTCCTTGTAGAGGTGGAGGGTGGATACATCCCCTTTCAGAGAATAGGCTTTATGTTTTGATTAAGTGTATTATATGGGGTTAGAACTAGTAACAGGTAAAACCTAGCATTTTGCCGGGAGTATTTACGGTTCAATAAATATCGATTCTAGTAAATTCATGAACAGTTTTTTACAAAAGGGATTTAGAAAACACGATACTATTGTATGCAGCCATCTATTTAAATGCGTAAAGCAAAATGTTGTCATTTTGGATTTCTTTTTATGATTTAATGCAATTTAAAAGGCATTAGCTGACTTTGATGTGAATGTACATGGGTTGAGAATAACCACGGCAAGTCCATCAAATCGAATCTCGACATTCGACATAATTCAATTTTAAATTAAGTCGCGATTAATTCATTATTTGTATAAGTCATAAGAATCTGTCAGAATGTAAAGGTTGCCTACGAACCAAAAGGTTAATGGATAAAGAAATTATTGATGTCTTAGCGGAAAGTGAAACTTCAACCTCAAACAAAAAACCCACAAGTATAGTTTTACAAAATTTGCTTCCAATGATAATGTCAGAAACAAAGATCTGGAAATGGAATTGCAACATTGCAAAGAAGTTTGCAATAAAAGACAGCAGTTTAAATTGATTTCTTAGAAATACAAACTAAGAACCATGTACGTGATAACTACTATGAGATAGCAGAGTAATCAGAGTATTGGAATATATCGTTCAGATATATTTTTTATTGGTATATATAAAAATATGGATTATATTACAGATATATATATATATTACAAATATTAAATTTAAGGTCATTTTAAAAATATTACCGTATATTTAAGGTCATCATTAATCGTGTACACTAAATCAGAAAAGAGGAGATCTTGCGTCTGACGAGGGAGTCACGATTCTAAATTAGGTTATACTCGTATGTTTTCTATATATATTTTTTTATTTTGGATATTTTGCTGAATTGTTTAATTTTATTTGTTTGTTTTGATTGGTTAAAAACTCAGTGCAATCATAGTTACTTTTATTGTTTGATTTATGATCGCATGATACATTGAAATTTATGTCGCCTAAGAGGTCTAAGTTAATCATTAATACTGTACACCAAATCAGAAAAGAGGAGATCTTGCGTTTGACGAGGGAGTCACGATTCTAAATTAGGTTATATATTTAAGATGTTTTTTTAATTTTTTTGCCGTATTGTTTCATTTTATTTGTTAATACTGATTGGTTGAAAATTCAGTGCAATCATAGTTACCTTTATTGTTTGACATATGATCGCATGATATATTAAAATTTATGTTGCCAAAGATTATTGTCTTTGCGCTTCTGAAGTTTAATAACACTTGTCTTGATTTATACAGTAGCTTGGCGCACCTTTTTTGTACGTGTGTCCCGTAGGCAAGGCAGTTTGTTGCATTTATTTTAATGATTTCCTCGTAAAATATGTCACAATTATTTTGTACTAACATAGTGATTCCACTGTTCTTGTTTATCCGGTTTGTCATTGCAATATATTTATATGCAAGTATATATCTACTTCACTACCTGAATGAGCTTCTGTTGTAAACGCATGCCTGTTTTTTTTAAATCATTGTTAATTGTTACTAAAACTTTATATATGCTCAATTATGTATTTTTTACGTTCACTTATAGAATAATAGGGCTGCAATAGTGATTATTTTGGTGGATATAGTATTCTTGAAAACCATTACATATTTTCTCATCAACATTATTATTTTGTCTAGTTCATTATTTAAAAAGTCTGCAATAATTATTCGAAGCCGATTCGGTCTCTTGCTAATTTCAGCATTGTATTTTTGTACGGACATGGTTGCTGAAAGCCTCGTGGTCTGTGTTATTTTGATCGCCATATTTCTTATTTTGTGATGTGCAGTTTGCACAAACCGATGTTTCTTCCCTTGCAGGTCACTTAATATAGGCAACTATAGGCACAGGGCAGCGCAAATGTTGGAGGCTCTATGCATGAATTTACAGCAGTGGTATCATTGGGTAAATGGATCACAGTCCTCTATTTTAACGCTTTGGTACTAAATGTTTCGCTTTCCTAGAGCTATAAACCGTTTTGCAGGTTTCCAGGATGTAATTTGAGAATCTGTATTACTTTTCAATAGTTTCTTGTGTAGATTAACTACGCTTTTCATCTTCATGAACCGTAGAATCATGTTGATTTTCCTTGGAATTTTTATATTTTATTACAGTTATGATATTTATTTTATTTTCTTCATTTTTTGATAAGGTGATCAGGATATCTTCGTTCTGGGTGATTATTTCTGATCATTTCTACTTGCGGTAGGTGCGATTTATGTCTTTTAATTATTCATTTAGGTCTTTTCCTTTCGATTTCCTTGACTTTCAAGTCATAATTAAGTTTTTTATTTCTTCAGTATTGCTCGAGTATTCTTTTTTTGGGCACGATATGAAGAATTGTTCTTTATTCATTTTTTGTAAACCATTTATTCATTTCTTTTGTTAGTTTAATTTGATGTCTATCGGAATCTTGTTGTAAATTTCGTCAGCTTTTGTTGATTGTTTGGTTGAAGAGATTATTACGGAGAATCGGTTTTCTTCTGAACTTTTTGATTTGCTGTTGAAACTTGCGAGTAGGATGGTATTTAATTTTTTTCCCTATCTAATTGGGGAGTTCTTCGCGATTATGGATTATTTTCTTTGAAGATTGATCATTAGTCCCCGTGTTCACGTTTTTCACATTAACATTTGTTCTAGGCTCATTTTGGATTTTGAGTCTTTCAGTATTGTTATTTTTTTATTTCTATTTTTATGCTTTCAATGTCCGTAATGCGTTAACTTACAACGCAAAGCAACTCAGCGTTTGTCAATTTTTGGAACAATAGTTATTTAATTGTATGCAGTGCGCACGACCGTTCATATCGACACCAGAATTTAAACTGCGATATTCCGCATATGTTTGAGAATTCCAACAAATCGGCATATAAGCCAACATACATAATCGAACGTGTATTAAACATAATAATAACAAAAATCCCGAGTCTTTGGGTTGAACATTCGATCACTCTATTTCAAGTTTTAAAATAGCACAGTTGCTGTACAAAAAGAATAAAGTTTATCCATTTGTTACAAAAAATAGTTGGTGCACTTTTCCTGGGTAGGTACTCTATTTGCAGTGGAGATTAATGCACGGCATCCGTCTGGGAATGATCTTTCACTGGAAAATAAATTTACAATTTTCCAACTAGAGCTGTGAATTGTGTTGTAATCCACGAGGCGCCTTGTTTTAAGACGTTTTTGAAAAGGCGAATTAAAATAAGCCATGGGCATATCAGAAATAGTAAAACAAATAATTAGTATAATCCCATAATTAAGTATATCCTTTGACCAGAAAAATTATGAACTCAGTGTGTGTTACAAAATTCCCTTCCTTAATGGAATTTTAAATACTGTGGAGATAAAAAACAACTTCAAAATATGACTAAGTAAACATGAAGATGACGAAATAAACAAGCATAATCCGTACGTTACGATTACATAATTAAGGAAAATGCAAGTGGACGAATGAAAATTTCAGAAATTTCCCAAAACAAAAAGACATGACACGATCAAAAGGAATATCAATACTGGGATAGAGAAATGTTCCCTTTAAGCGTTTAAACTCATTTAACATGATTCAAT
Organism: Limnephilus marmoratus; assembly: GCA_917880885.1. Lineage (NCBI taxonomy): Eukaryota > Metazoa > Arthropoda > Insecta > Trichoptera > Limnephilidae > Limnephilus > Limnephilus marmoratus. The sequence continues at coordinate 12,043,211 of OU862908.1, forward strand.
ATATTTTTATTAGGTGAATGTAATCCTTTACTGCAAAGTGTAAGATATCTGATATAAAAAACATTTTTTTAAATTTGTTTCATATTAATTCCGACATCCGTGTATTAGTTTTAGTAATACAATAAGGTTTTAACATTATCTCTGCATTGGGCCGAAGAATTTCAATAGGTGGCTTATGAAAATATCATTTAACATTTGAATGTTTGAGGTTAGGAAACGTACCTATACTACGTGACACGTTTAGGGGGGGGGGGGTCTTCAAAATGTCACGCTCGGTACAAATGAGTGGCGGGTTGCTTAGGTTTTTGGTCACCGGGGGAGGGTGGGGGGGGGGGGTTAAAAATTGCAAAAAGTTGGTCACGTAGTATGGGTACGTTCCCTTACGTGTACATATATTATGATATTTTACGTGCATTATGATGTTTAATATCATATCAAGGAATGTGGTTTTTACGACCATCATGTGCCGTAATTATGTTATATCTTAAGGAATAAGGTAGGTTTATGTGTTTTATATATAAATGTATTTTATATTATATAATTTGACTATCTAAATATTATTTATTAATTTTCGGGAAATCGACGAAATCGACAGTTTACATTTATTTCAGTTTGTACATAGTATTAAATAGCCAAAATAAAACTAATTATGGATTTCCTCCTTTTGACTTTACTTCAACTGAGACAGCATAATAAGAATAAGTAAATTTATTATATAAAAAAGGAATATGAATCCAAAATTATATAAAACAAAAAAAAATAACATACTTATTACTTCAAACAATTTATTTCAATTTTTTTATATAAAATGAAAAATTACAAAACAAATAATCTATCAATACATTGGTAGCCATGGAGAGAGGTTGTACATATAAATCAAATCACAACAGAAATATAAACAATAAAAACATAACATTATTCAAGAACCATCAGAGAAATACTCTTTTATGGACCTCTTATATTCGGTAAGTTCGCAATTGAAAATGTCCACATATATATAAATATGACTGATTTAATAATGTTTTTTAACTCATGCAGCGAAGGGTTAAAAAATAATAAAAATAATATATATGTGATCCGTAATGGACTTGGGAAGCTTTATTTTCCTTTTGCCAGCACGAGTATTTTACCACAGAGAAGGTAATAAACCAAAAAAACGATTTTCTCAAAATGTACGGGTTATTCCCTTTTGCCTTTTTAAAGTGGATATATTTGTTTGGGCGAATTTCGTTGTCAACTTTCCATGTAAGAATTCCTGGGGAACCGTTTTGCACGAAATCTTGGAATGAGGGAATGAAAATTTCTGAGTTCAGCTCTCTAGGAAAGCTCAAACATACACACATGATCATCAATATTTAATGATAACTTTCTTGCTCCTCACTCTCCCTGCCAGCCCCTTCCCATCCCGCGCACGCAGAATGTGTTCCGTGTTCTATGCCCGCGGAATGTTCAAACCCAAATGAAAAACTTGAATATTTAATGTTACCTGTGCTTGTGTTATATACACGTGGGTAATAATTGTTTCCAAAATTTGAGCTTTGTCGTAAGCACGTTTCAAATGTTTTTGTACCGTATTAAGTCAATTGTATTTTCTGAGAAGAAAAAAAGTTTTTCTTTTAAATTTTTTAGTGGGTACCGCAGAGTCCAACTGCTCCTAACCATTTGGAGCCAGTGAGACTATGGCATCCCCAGCTGGGGTACGTTGTAAAGCTGAAGGTAGTGGGAAGGAGAAAGAGTTGAAAAAGAGGAAGGTGGGGAAGTATATATATATATGGCAAATAATTTTATTTTTGATTAATTTGTGTTATTTCACAATTTATCCATTTAAAATAATATATAGTATATTTGCGGCACGTTCCAGAGTGGAAGATACTCATAGTATCGCCCTGGTGTAAGACCACCATTCAGAATTGAAACGTTACTTGAAATGGCATTAGCCGTGTTTGGTGACTAGATCTGAATAGCCAGGTACTTTCCCATCTTTCTCTTCCCTATCTCCTTCCCCTCCCCACTACCTTCAGCCACACAACATACCCCAATTGGGGATGCCATAGTCTTACTGGCTTAAGACGGGAGCTGTTGGGACTCTTGTGCGGTATTCACATAAAAAAATATATATCTGGTCACGTAAATCGGTGCGCGTTAGGTACTATTTTAAATTATAATTTTAAGTAGGAATACATTTTTGTTAATAATGTGAAATTATAAGCCGTTTCCACAGACAAAATCGTCTGTAAAAAAAACAAAAAGTCATAGACCAAACGTTATAAATAGGTACTCTTAAGGTTAGATGAAAAAACTAGTTTCTCCCTAACGTTTTTAAATGTGTTTTAATCTGTTCAATTTTGTTGAGAGGTGGTTAATTATATTATAGCCGCAGAAAACTTATTATTTTCAACTCACCCTCATCAACACTAAAAATGTGAACGCTGAAGGATTTGATTTGAGTAGAGATAAGTCTCCGAAATTACCGTCTGTATTACAGATATTCAAAAATAATTTTGACAATAAACATTTTGGTACGCAATTAAGGACTGTCATTTAATTTTTTAAAAATTATATTACAATCCTAACGCAGACCCGTAAAGTCGCAAGATATTATTTTTATTCGAGTTTATTTAACAGTTCAGAATTTCTGGGTTGCCTCACAGTATAAACCTGTGAAGTTTCTGTGTAAGATATTATTACAGGTAGGTACTTTAAATACTAAAAAATTACTAATAGAAATTTATACAAGAGGGCTCTGTGGGCGAGGGGCAAGGCTCTCAACTAGCGATCCGGAGGGCGCGGGTTAAGATCCCGGCGTGCGCAAATAATTTTGTAAAAAAAATCGTGTTTGCCATGTTTGGTGATTAAATCTGAATTGCCAGATACTTCCTCTTCCTCTTCCCCATCTCCTTCCCATCTCTTTATTACTCCAACCTCACAACATATCCTAGCGGCTGGGAGCAGTTAGATTCTTATGCGGTAATCAAATAAAAAATAATAAAAATAAAATACAAGAGAAATCTTGTAAAAATGAGTAGGCACTAAATAGATTTTTATAAATTATGGGTAGGCACTATATAGCTTTATTATATTCAGTTTATATATATTTTATAGTTTCATTACAAAAATGACACGTAAATTCAAAGTGAATCAGAATCATTGAACCAGAGGTACAGCTATACATACAACCGAAAAAAGAAGTTTTGATGATTACAATGTTAGTAGGTACATTTTACAACAATACATTTGAGGTTACCTTATGTTTAGTGGATTTATAGACGAACTGTAGTCAGAGAAGGGTGATAAAGTGATAAAAGAAAAGTTCCCCAGAAGAATGCCGAAAGTTGTGGGGAGGGATGGCGGGAAGAGGGGCGAGGACAGCTATTGTATCCGCTGGGAATATTACTAGGATATCTTTTAATAACGACAAAAATGCCACCAATTCTGGTGTTTCCATTAATTGATGTCTGTATACGCAAGTTCGGGATTACTTTCGCCGGAACTTCGATTAATATAGGAATTAGTAACGATACTTTGTAAAAGTTTCTTCTTTTGCGAAAAGTTTTTTTTTGCTTATTGATGTTTTCCACGAAGGTATAAAAATATTACAAAAGTTTGCTTGCTTTTGATCTGGTGTTAAATCTGTCGAAATGCATAATATTATTATTATTCACGGAAACTGTTTATTTTTATTTTATGTGACTTAAATACAAAAAAACAGTTTATTAGCAGTAAAAACTTCTTTAGCGCCGTTGTGATTTGAAACTCGATGAAACGAAAAAGCGACACTAAAAGGAGACAAACACATAAATCTATATGATTTAGTCTGCGAGCAAATGAGATAGAATAATCGGTCTCCTCTTTGTGCAGTGCTTCGTAGCCTCCCCATTCTACTTTAGTTTTCTGAAGGTTTCACGTTTACTGCGTGTGAACTGCACACTTATAATTTTTTTATTAAGTTATTCCTCATGCTATGTACATTATACGTACCAAATAATGGAATAAGTAGGTAGGTACCCTTAATTATATATAATATTCTAGATTCCCCCATTATTATAATAGAACAATGACCAAGTATTTATCGATTATCACCCACATAAACAATTCTAGTGGATTTCCGCCCACGCTTCTTTCAATTGAGATTTTTCCACAAGAAAGCTGAAGTCGATTGCCGTTTGTTCCGAATTGTTTGCTCCAGAAAGATCTGAATACAGCCACAGAGACTGGGCGAGAAGTGATTCAGTCTGCAATGGACCGAGGTCACTAAAGTAGCGCGAGATAGGGATGTCGAAAGTGAAAAAAATATCGATATATCGATGTATCGATATTTATTAAACTATCAATATCGACGTCGATATATCGAGGAAAAAATATCGATATATCGGTCAAATTTTCAAAAGATTTTGCGTTTTTAAAATAATAGTGTATTCAGCTCAATATTATCAGTAGTAATTTTTGTACACAATTTGCTATTTTAATGTACAAAAATCTTAATAAAAATGAAGGTATTTTTATCACTATTAATTTTTATTACGTAATAATTGAGGTGCATATAAAGTTTGTATGCGTCTCAGTAACATTCTATTGGCGTATTATTCTCTCAAAAAGGACTTCGTGTTTGGAACAAGGTATAGTCAATAATCATAGACAATTGGGAACCAACACACTGGAGTGGCTTAGAAAAAAATGGCGAAAAATAGCATACATTTCTATGCACATGAGATAGTATTGGTGATCAAAAATACTAATGCAAAGACAATAGATTTGTAAGCTATTAATAGTTAAAATTTCAACCGCCAGATGTCATGACCCAATACAGTTACTTTTTTCCGTTCGTTCCTATACGGTTTTGGATTCTAGTATCTTTAAATACATAAATTTTAAAAAAAATATCGTTTTTGATACAATTTTCGATATTGGATATTTTGTATCGATATATCGGTTCAAAATATATCGGCAAAAATATCGATATACCGACAGGAAAAAAAAATTTGACTCATATTTTGACTGATATAGTTAAAAAATAGTAGTAACTATAATTTTGAAACCTTATTCCAGTATGTGGTAGCTACGCACGAGCTTTGGTGGAACTCCATCAAAATAACTAATACCAGCGAGACGTGGATTAGTGAAATGAACTTGTTTTATAAACAAACAACAGAATTTGGTGAGAAACAAATTTCCCAACACTGAGATAATCTCCCGGAGACCGGGATGCCAACTACTACTAGCCTACCCTCTATCTATATACCGACAGTATAGTAATGATCATTTACATACATTTATTTTAATAGAGTTTCTGAAAAGTCGATAAAGTTATTTTATTACCTTTTCAACTGGAAATACATAAATATTAGGAATACTGATTAGAATAACTTAAATTCGCATACAACATAAATTATCACAAATGGGGGCGAAGCCGCCATAAGTCGATTGCAATGTCCTATGTAAAGCTAAAGAAACAAAATCACAAAAAATACAAGCTATATATCTCAAAAAAAAATTTGTCAAATATAAATCAGACATTATAAGTATTTCTCTGAACAGTTATATATAACAATGATTGGTAAATGGTATACAGCGTTTCAAAAGACGCACCCGACTTTAACCAGAGATTCCTCACATTATTTGAGATAATAAATTAAAATTAAAATTATGGTCTCCGATGATATTTTTGTTGTTGCTTTTTTTTTCAAATCATAACGGTATCATACAAAAAAAATCTTTCGCTTGTCGGCGCTAGTCACTTAGGCGAGTAACCGCCCAACCCACAATCCTAGAGACCAAAATGCCATATCTACATTTTTAACCTCAAGAATCACCAAGTTAGGTGCGTCTAACACACAGTTTTCACCATAAACTGTTTTTTTTGTGCATTAACAATTTCTAGACATTTTATTTTGAAGAGTTTTATTTCACGTGCACATCAGGGAACATGAACTCTGTTTACGACATAAAAAAACTATTCTGAGTGTTCTAATAAGTTAATACAGACATGCCATAGCTTCAACAAAGATAAAATTAAGTCTAAACATTCAAATTTTAGTTATTTGTTTTTTGGTAGTTATGCCGTGTTGCACTACCTCCTTCTTTAGCCAATGTTTCGGACGGCGTTACAGTGTCAATCATCAGAGTAGATCCGGCAGATGTGTATCTACAAACGTATTATTCAAATTTTAATCTGTGCGCTTTAGAAACCTAAGAAATCAACAAAAAAATTAAATAAAAATAAAATTATAGCACTGTGTTAATTACCTTTACCGACAAAGTTTCCTTGTTACGTTGACTCCTCCCACCGTTCTCCCCCATTTCAAAAATCATCACACCACTTCCCCCTACCTAATAAAATGTAATCATTTCTGTACTTTTTCGTTATTTGTTTTTGGGGTGTTATGCCGTGTTGCGCTACCTCCTTCTTTAGCCAACGTTTCGGACATCGTTGCAGTGTCCATCATCAGGGCAGATCCGGCAGATGTATAATTTTTAGTCGTGAAGTGTGTGCTTATTTACTTCGAAGCGATACCGTGTCGCCAGCACCACTAACTTTCACCAGTACAAAATACTCGTGGCGACACGGTATCACTTCGAAGTAAATAAGCACACACTTCACGACTAAAAATTACACATCTATCGGATCTGCCCTGATGATGGACACTGCAACGATGTCCGAAACGTTGGCTAAAGAAGGAGGTAGCGCAACACGGCAACAAAAACAACATAACACCCCAAAAACAAATAACGAAAATGCTTTTGGCCGTGAAAAACTTAAAACTTATCATTTCTGTACTTGTATAATTTTGAAGTCAGTTTTAATCTTGCTAGTGAATGACACGGATGCATCGAAACCGGTAGCAGATAAATGAAAATTAAACTCTTCAAAACAAAATATCATAAAATCTATTGTGATTAATCGACATGTTGCAAGCCTAGAACGAAAATGCGGAGAGTTCTTTCATAAACCACTAATTTAAAAAGTTGCAAATCGGTTTTGTAAGCGTGAAGGTTCACGCCATTCACACCCGATATTATTTGTCAATTTCCATTATTTGATAATCCTAAGACCTGAATAGAGTAGAGGGAATTACAACAAATTGGTAAGGCGCGGTGGTTGGCGCTCTCTGGCAACTGAGAACTGGGAGCACGTCGAACCTCATCTAGTTAATTAACGCCGGGACGGTCAACTTAGTTAAACTTTCTTAATTTGAACAATGTTCCAAGAAAGTTGTAAACTATCGCTATCGCTGCTAAATGACGCAAGTTTCCAAAATTGTTATGACGCAATTGAATCAAGTACATTCAAATAAATGAGTCACGACAATATAATAAAAAAATAAAACTATTAGAAAACGCAGAACTTAAATAAAAGTAATGAAAAATATCTTTACATGGTATAAAATGAAGTCACTCCCGCTGTCTGTGCGCTTAGATCTTTTGAACTAAGAAACGGATTTTCATGCGGTTTTCACCAATAGATAGAGTGATTCATTGGGAAGGTTTTTAGGTATATAATTTGTCAAGGTTTTGTATAAATTGGTTGAAATGTATAAATAAAGGGAGCGGGCTGGCAAGCGGGCGGTGTGGATTTGATAACAGATGGCGTTGGTTAAAATAGCGCGGGGTTGTGTTTCGTTAGCTACAGCAACGTGTTACCGGGTCTGCTAGTAAATATATATATATATATTTTTAAAGTTAGCTCCACACAGGTGACCCTGAGGAAAATAATTTTCCTCGGGGCCTACGTCATATTTGGGGATGCGGTGTGGATGTTTTTTTTAAGGAAAGGAAGTAGAAGAAGATCTGAGATGAAAAAAGGTATAAGAGGTGGGTAGGAATGTGGGATCAGTGTGTCCAGGCGTAACGGAAGTTTGAATTCGTGCCTCCCACTGCGGTGCAAGGCGACGGATCGAGAGAATCCTGCTGGAGAATTAAAAATGTCTCTCTCAACCAGTCTCCAAATCCGGACCGCGACACAGTAGGTGGGCAGACGCATCCTGAAAGCGCCGCCAAGACCTAGATAATCTACACCCCATGAACCAGAGAACTCCTGCTAAATCACCAATCATGGCGAACAACTTGGGGTGATCAACTGCAGAGGTGTTAGTGATCCAATAAATGATTCCCGGGGTCATACCCGCCTCTCAAATTGGAAGGAATAGAATCTAAAATCACATCAGACAAGTATTTGTTCGTATTCTATAGAATGTGAAAATTTGGCAAGGCAAAGATTTAACTAAGCTAAGCCAAGCGGCTTTGCTCGAAAAGTGTTACTCGCGATTGATTATTTGACGTGTTCGCTTTGATACATGGTGATATTTTAGTATACGCCTCTAACGGAATACGATATGAACACAGCGCGAGATCATATTGCAAACTAAAATTCAAACAGATCCGAACGCGTGTGTAAACACTCAGCGACCGCAGAGCTCAGGGAAAGCCAAAACAAGGAGAGTCATTTGTGATCAACCCTAAACTGGCAGCCGTTGTTCCAGCCTTTGTGGCAGCCCTTGTGGAGCCCTCACTGGGGGTGGTACTGGCTGGGGGTGGGCGCTTTGTTCCCCGAGTAAGGCAGAAATTGGATAATCCTACCGCAAAGTGACTGTTATTGTAATGTCAATAACAGTGATTCAATCATCGAATTAATAATTGTGGCAGCGTCATTAATAATTATTATTATTTAAAATGAGAAAATCTTTCCAAAGAATTTCTGCAAAAAGAACGATTTGGGCGATTTGTTATATGATGTCGGTTAGGATGAAACAGTTTATTACTATCAAATATTCATTATAATGATTTCATTACCCCCCCCCCCCTCTTGTCGAAAGTAAAGAATATTTATATTTTGTTATATATGTTCCCCTACCCACCCACTCTACACTAATACCTACCTACCCAATCTACATTATTATCTAGCAACAGCTCCACCCCTACCATAATAAAACATTGTTCGAAACTGTCAAATTAGTATAAGCTTTCCCTGACGAAGGAACGTTTGTTCCGAAACCGGTCGGATTTGCACATCAAATAAGTGGTTTATACAAAGTAAAATTATTTCATTATTCTAAAAAATATTTCCGCTTTGCGATGAAATATAAATAAACGGAATATTTCTGAACACATCCGAAAAAAATCGTTTTTGAAAGGTGATAGATGTTTAAAATTTTTGAAACACATAAAAAATTTTAATACATAAAAAAGTATTTAAAATAAAATAGCTATAATATTTATTTTAAATAGCTCACCACACGTTTTTTTCTAAATCAAATTACTGATAAAAAACACATACATTTTATTAGGAAAATGTATTTTAAACGTTACTTTTACCTCACTTTTTGTTGCAGTTTCATATTTTTTTTTCAAATTAAGGTCGGAAACCTTGGTTTCATAAAGATATTCATTTTTATTATTTTATTATTATATTATATTCATTTTTATTATTTTTATTATTTACTATATGAGTTGTTCCGAAAACAGAACAAATTATTAATAATCAACGTGATTGGTATGAGTTCCGGGCTACAGCCTGCAGGGTGAAGATGACCCTGATGATAATCAACCTCCGACCGGATATGAATTAAAGAAGAAGATGGTTAAATGATGTAAATAGGTCGATCAGAGCAAAGCAAGAGCGGGCAAGTTCTTAAGTCTAATATATAAAAAAATATGAGTAATTTTTTAATTAAGTGTCATTGTTTGCATGTCTCTTGAAACATTCAAGGTATTTGTGGAAGTTATCAAGAGACTTGTTGTTTAAGAGGGCATTACCAGAGAAAACCAGAAATATGTCATTTTCAAATCAGTTTTTAGACGTATTGACTCTTTTCCACAAAAAATTATAAATGGATTTCGAAAGATTGTTCTTTTATCTAGCTTTCGCATGTAATAAATTTTGAGAAAAAAAAATAATTTTTAGTATAATAAGGTTATTCCATAGGTCGTTGGCAGATTTGTTAAATTTTCAAAAAAGATTTTGTATTATACCACATCCATTTCAAATAATATAATCATGCAGTAAAATAAATCAATACATTATCTAGCAAACGCATGTTTTAGAATTTTAATTTTAGTGTAAATAAAATTATTAAAAAATATGTACGTACATGTGTTTCTTGACGAAAATTGGTCCATTTGTGTATTTATTTGCGCACTTACAAACTAATATATTTCGGATTTTTTTAGACAATTTAGACATTATTGAAAAATGATAAATACTTATAATCAAAAAATAATTACAAAAAGTACATTATTGTAAATGTTTTATCATCACGCCTTTCAGCATTTTTGGATGAAGGTATAAATTAATGCTAATTTGGATTGAAATAAATTCGATATTGAGTTATAATTTAAAAAAGTTGATACGGAGAATAATTAATCTTTCTCATTGTAACCGCCCTGCACGATCGTAAGAACAACTTTCGACGAAATGTGGATTTTCGTCCGCTGGCTGGTTAAACGCTCTTAACAGCACTGTATCCCGTGTCTTGCCGGGCTGAGCCGTAGAACAGACGTATGTTCTACCATATGGTATGTTTAGCAGATCGTAGTGCCGCCTCTAACAGTCGTTGTTTGGTAATAACTACCGCCGAGGCGTGATATCTTTAACGCCAAGTAAAATATGAAAATTCCCTTTGGGCCTTATTTGCTGGTACGTTTTTTAAATGGTTTCTTTTCGGCGAACAGGGGTAAATATAAGTTTATTCCAACCTCTATTTTTTGAGCAATATCCGCGAAGTTTGACAGACTCATAGATGTTAATATTGAAGTAAACACGAAAGCGGAAAATCCGCCAAAAAATCATTGCGGGAATAACTCCACGCGACTTTATTGGCGAGAATGCTGCAGCGTGTATCCGCCTGTCAGAGAGGCGAGAAGTGAGAGAAGTGAGAGAAGTGGGAGAAGCGAGGGAAGTGAGAGAACTGAGGGAAGTTTGAGATGTTTGCAGCGGCGCTGGGGGAGTCCCGGGACAGGTTTATCTCCCGCTCGCACTATTATCAGCACAACACCACCAGGTGGAGACTAAAAACACGGAACAGTAACAGAAAACGATTCAAGACAACATTTCAAAAAATTATTGATTTTTTTGACATAATCAACAAGAATGTCAGATCTGTCGATGAACAGAAGGTGTCAATTTTGAAAGTTATTTAAATGAAATGGTCTTCTTCACAGAACTGCAAAGATTTTGAATGGTATGGGTTCCGAGCGGAAAGCGAGTGGTTTAGGCGTGGCGGATTTAATCTTCCGAGACCGAAGACCTAAATCATTGCATATAAAAAGTTGTGATTTTGATGAGTGGAGTAGGGAGAGTCCAAATATTAGTGTAAGGATTTTCGTAATCCGAGAATGTTTATTTTTATTTATTTATTAACCATGAACGACCGTCTATTTATCGACCGATTATTTTAATTGTCTTAGGTACTATTTACGTTTTTTTTTTCACTTATAAAAAATTTTTTTTTTTGACATATATAAATAGTTCCTTAGTTTAAATATTTTATATTTCATTTTTTTCCTTTTTATATTTTGTTATCATTGTATAGTTTTTTTCCTTATATTAAATAGTATTCCTTTCATAGACACAAGCACCAACCAGCTTATAAGAAAAGAACATAATTATTATGCATAAAATTGTGTGCTGAAAAATATTAATCATGATTTGTATACATCACATTAAAAATAATAAAAAATATATATACATTGTTCTCACTGACATGATAGCAGTAAACAAAATATAATCGATGTCCAGGTTCACACTGTAAGCAGATATTTGTTATTTTTTTTCTCAAAACAGTAAGTAAGAATAGATAGCTTTTTATGTCAGTAGTAAAAAAATATAATCGATGTCCAGGTTCACATTATAAACCGATATATGTTAGTTTTATTTCTCAAAATAGTATGTAAAAATAAGATAGCTTTTTTGAGTCTCAAAACCGTAAATGAGATATAAAAATAAAATTGGCGATTCATTTTACATAGGTCCAACTACCGAAACTACAACCGCATTGTATTCCCGTATGAAATAGAGTCCGGATACAATTTAGGGCTGGCTTCTAATTTGATTTGATCTGCAGACATAATAAATCCATTTCGCAATCCTCAGAGACCTTTGTCCAGGCGGAAGGGTTCGGGGTGGATTGGAGGAAGAGAGGGAGGGAGGGAGGGGAGGGAGGTCGGAACAATTTCCTTATCACGGAGCGGAATATTTCAAATGAAATATTAGCTTGTGACCATTAGACCTTTTCTAAAAGCATCTGCGTGTGAAATAAATCTTTGAAAATATCTTGCGATATTTAAAAAATTAAAAAAGGTTTTTGCTTTGTTAAAATGCTGAGTCCGGACGAATTTATGTTCAAAGTGAGTTATTATTTCGACTTTGGAGAGAAGATCGTTAAAAATAAACATGGCAAATATACTAATTTTATCGAGCTCGATGCAAAAAGGAGCATGATTCTTATGTGTATAATTTGTTTAAATAAAATGAACAAGAAAAACAGATGTTTCAGAGGAATTCAAGATAATGTAGGCTATCAAAGATTAATTAATAAAAAAAATTTAAAAAGAACTCAAGCTCACTGAAATGAGATATTCTAAGGTTGCCAAGCTTTGTTTTGTGAATAACACGAACAATTTAGCATATTTCAGAATATGTATTTATTTTTTTTTGTTTTTATTTTAAATGTGTTTTTATTCAATGATTTTCTGTTCGTTTAAGATGTTACCATTTTTTTTGCACTTTTATTGATCTCGAATTCGAATTTCAAAACCCTATGAATAATCCGTATAAAAATTCGAAGTCATTCAAATAAACGCGCATTTAACGGGGCTGCAAATAGTGCAAATGCTTACGAGTTGGGCAATTCCACCCAAGCCTGGTAGGTATTAGTATTCAGGGGCGACGTGACCCCAGCACACCTATCACGGGGCGTAGAATCAACAAGCGAGCGCTGCCTTTTCCGGCGCTAGCAAGCCTCCGTCCTGACCACCACCACCAGTAGTAATCAACCACCCTACCGGTTCTCGCCCGTCTCTAGCCGGCCGGGGCCCACACGACACGATGGGGAATGCTAAACAAACGGCTGTTGGACAACGGGCTGGGTTAGAAGTGATCGTAGAACTGACGTAGAACTCACTGATACAATCCGGGATAAGATTGGAACACTTGATTTATTGTGATTTAAAGGGGCGACAAATAGGATAACTCAATTGATAAACCAGGAGAAGATTCATGGAAGACGTAGTAGAAAAAGGCGAACTAACTTTGAAACCCGCAGGATATCGACGCAAGAAAGGATAAATGGCTAAAGGAACAGTGGTTTAAGCGCCATACAGCTGTGGGTGCTTAACCATTTTTCCTTTCCAAACCGTATGACGCTTTAGCTTTTTATTCATTCCAAGGTCGTTTATGAATGCGGTTGTTTCTGACATCAGTTTCTAAGGATAAAACTGATGATGGCAAACCTCCAACAAGAGAGTGCACAAGCTATCTGCTTTCTCTTTTCTCCGGTGTATTCATCATTGAGACGAAATTGTGAAGCTGTCAAAATGTGGATAATGACCGAAGACGTAACCGACTGATAAAACAATGCGTAGGTTATAATTATATTAACCACTTGGACCCATAAACTTGTTTGCACGTCAATTTAACATTACTAGACATACGTACGACGTACGGGCGTACCTGAGTTATCAAATAACATTTAAAATGTGATATCTACCAAATTACCCGCTAGAGCTAAATTTTAGAGGATCTTTACCGACAACAAATGCACAGAGACCGCTCAAATAATTTACAAAAGCCTTCGTTTGTTATAATGAACAGCACTTGAGCTGCAAGCTTGGCATAAATTCAGATTACTTACTATACAACATATTCAAGAACCTTTTCACACAAGTAGTAGCCGTGTTTCATAGATCATAGTTTGGCAGCACCAAAACCATAAACAAACAGATTATACGAATATTGTAGAGGACACGACGGAGCTGTATGTGGAAAAGGGCCACTTCCTGTGCGGGCAGGTCCGGCCGGAGGGTAGTGGGAGATGAGGTGGCTGAATCAGACTGTGTAAAGTGTCAGGTAGGGAGGGGGATGCTGTGCAAAGTAACTTCCGGGAATATACCTATGGGATTGTGCTTTTTGCACCCACGGATAATGTAGGTAAGAGTATATGCGCGGCCACGAGAGATACCTAAAAGGCCCGTTTAATAGCGTATTATTTATTACTGCCGAGTTCACTTTCAGCGCAATTTGTTATTTTCACACTGTGACCCTGCTGAAAATTTAATAACAACGGAATTTTATACACCGGTGGGAACCTTAATTGAATGGATTACAACACTCCTACTTAACTAGTTGTTTTGGGAACGTATAAGGGAGTCACCGTATAATTAGTATTCTGCTATCCTCATTTTGGGAATGTTGTGAGGTCGAATGAAGTGGGAAAGAGTATGAGAAAGGCTAGGAAGTACCTACTCGGCAATTCAGAAGCCATTTTAAGCCTGAAGCAATTTTAAGCAACTTTTCGATTTTTAATAGAATTCTTTTAAGCATCATTCACTCTTAGAACAATCGAGCACGACTAAACTTAAACTTCGTTCGATTTTTTAAAAAATGAATTTTATCATGCTTTGAGTGTTGAACCCGCGACCTCTGAATTCATATCTAAGCCCAGCCACCGCTCTGCCATGGTATAAGTGATGAAGTTACGATAAGAAAAATACCTTTTTTTTCATATCTCCATAAAACAGTTAACACCAAATTATTACGGAGAAGATTACAAAATTTAAGAGAAAAAAAAGTCCAAGGGGGCAGTTTCACTATGTTGAGACGTATGTCAAAAGATAGTTACTGAACTCTCTATAGGTAACATTGAAGATGTCGATGCTCAATAGAGAATCGTTATACAGTTGAATTGCTCTGTTTAATGGCGCATTCTGTAAAGAAGAAGTTCTCGCTTTCGAAGCATAAAAAAGTGTGTGGGATCTCCCACGAGTATACGCTTTAGGGATGTATAGGTTAATTTCCTTCAACATAGGTGGATTTAGTACAGTATCGGAGATCAGCTTAAAAAAATGTTTCCCCAAAAATATTTTTCGGCGGGCTTCTAAGGTATTAAGATCGAGCATTTCTGTTAAGAACAACGATGGATACTGGAATGGGTAGGATGTTTCCTCATATACAGGTAACGCATAAACCTTTTTTGTACTCTTTCTATTTCTAGGATATGGTTTTGTTCAGAGGGGGACCAAACAATGGAGTTGTATTCCAGGATGCTGCGGATAAGTGCTTTATTTGTTCTAATTTTAATTCTTCATAATGTCAGGTTTGTAATGTTTGTACGTAATATTTACCGCCAAATGTGAATAGAATGCTGTAACATAAATCTAATCCTTCTCAAAACTATTAATGAAGAAAGGCAGAGTTGTTTTTAATCATTAAAAGCCTCTTGAAAGCTAAAAATTAAGTAACGCATTGCGGCCGCTTGAAAGGGAAAGCGGCTCGCAGATAATTGAAAATGGTGAAATTCGCAGGAAAGGTTAAGGGGGCGGATAAAGGGGGGGGGGGGGGCGGTTGCGTTCCTCAGATTCCTGTATCCTGTAATGGGGAGATAGGAGGTAATGTGGCCGCCCCCCGCAAGGGCTAATTTCACTGATGCTGGAGATAAACCATTAGAGCCGTGTCATAACAGACAAAAGGTTAATCCTGGCCTATTTAATAGAGTCCCGCCGCAAAATGGAGGGTTGATTACTTATCGTGTTAATTATGTATAACACATTATTTCGATTGTAGCTTGTCATTGAGAATTTTAACATTTATATTTAAGGTCCCAGTTTTCCGATCGTTTAATCCACAAAGGTAGCATCAAATAACCACATAGCTAAGTTAAATAACACACTTTATGGTGAGAGCTTTGAAATATAATAAGGAATTCTTACTAAACCTAAGTAAAATGTACCCACACAACAAAACATAAATATTTTTATATTAAAATTGCAATATCATTGTGAATATTTAAGCATTCAATCAATAATGTGTTTCCAGGGTTAGACACTCCGTAACATAAAATATTATTTTTAAAATTTCGATGCAAATTATTTTATTTGTGAGTGGGGTTGGCAGGGATGATAGACATCAGCTACACTATTGCTTCATTCACATTCATAAATGATCTCTATACATACTCCTCTGATTTTCTGACTTATGACCAAGTACGACTCAAATATTTGATTAAAATGATCGTGCAACGTCTTTGTAGGTAAGACATACAACTATTACGCCATTTAGGAAGCAAGGTGAAAAAACGAAACTTTTCAACAACACGTTTTAAGTTCGATATTTCACCGATTGAGAAGAATTTACTTAAGAATTTATTAGCAAAATTTATCTATAAAATGGATTTCAAATTTAACAATCTTTTAGGCTTAAAATCGTAACACATAATTTTTCCTGATATTTAAGATGGCCCAAAAAGGTTAAAAAATATATATTTTTAAATTAACATAGTTTTACTATCGTAGGTAAGCTAGAAAGGTATCCCAGACCCTTGTTGGACATTAACAAATCTCAGAGGAATTATTAATGCTGACCAAGTACACAAGATCTAAAGCGGTGACCAAAGTCATGCTTGGTGAAATAATAAGCAAGCACAATAGTGGATTCTCGGAAGAAAAGTTGGTTGTTTGTATCGACATTTCATATCGAGATTATGAATATCGGAAAAAACTTAATCTAGAGTAAAACCTCCGTGCTTACTCTTCCAAGCGGCCTCACAAACTGAAGGAGAAAATTGGAGCCCCTTATTGGCAGAAATATATTTGCTAATCCAATTTCCGAAAACAGAAAAAGGTTCAGGGATGACAGGTCGACAGAAAGTCTGATTTGGAAACAGAGTTTACCCCAAACCCGAGATTGACAATACTGAAGGAGCACTGATGCGCAAAAACAGCTCGAGCGAAAGGTCTTAGAAGACATCAGGAATAATAACACCTGAACATGCCCAGATAAAGCTCAGCTCTCTCCAAAGCCGGGGCTGGGAATATTGAGTACACAACGATCATGTTTTTTGTTCTTAAAAGGGATGTTTATGTTGAATCTCTTGGAAATATCACGGTGGCTGGAGGAAGCGCAAACGCTTTTTGATAGTGGTATATAGTTGTATGGGGGAACTAAAAAATGTCCAACACATAACTTTTCATGGTTAATAAACTGGAGAAGATTATTTTGAGTTTATTATAAATTTAAAAAGTTACCGAACGCAGCTCGCAACTCCAATGAGATTTAAAAGCTTCAATAACTTTTTCCAATAAATTGAAAGTTAAAAAAATTGTGTAACATTGAAAATTTCTGATTTTGGTCATAGAGTCATGGATAAGAACTCTACATTACAATCCAAAAACACTGATAAATTAATAATAAAGTTTAATTAGTTTTATGGTTGAATTATTACTATGAGAAAAATTACCCACACTTATCATTAAAAGTTAATAAGTGGAAAGAAAATAATTAATGCATATTAGAAAACGGAATCGTTTTAATGATTAATTTTCTAAAAAAGAAAGATTTTTTCTGAAAACGTAATATTTTTGGAATATTTTTTTATTGCAACTAAGCACAAAATAATTTTACACTAAATTTAAAGAACCATGGAATAATTTGGATAAATCAAAAACTGTGGTTACATTACATACTACATAATACGTGTGTATCTCGAAATTATGAAAATCCAACAGCAGAATTCAATTCGCATGAGCGTAAAATCCTTTTTTATTTTTTTAATGTTGGTATGACTGACGTATGTGAGTATAATATAGTTCGCATTACAATTGAATCTTAAACAACACAGTAAACATAACTCCCCATCCCTATTCCTACGAACAATGGAAGTACGCGGTACCTACCCGTCAAAGTTGATGTTTGGAAGTGTACAATCCCTCTATGGTTCGTTTGCAATGAGATTTGTCCTAAGATCTGACTTAATTGGCTCCATGATACAAACTTGCTCTGCGGGCACCGAGGAAGGCAGAATGGCTAATTACTGCAAGTAAATAGTGACCGTGAAGAGGCAGAAGGGAATAAATTACCCACTTTAAAAATATATATATCAGTTAACAAAAACTCTTCACATTTTTAAAAACTAAGTTTAAAAACATAATTAGGATTGCCTCAATTAAGAGAGTTTTCATTAAACTACATAATCAAATCGAGGCTCATGGATACATGGATAATTTAGCAGCTTTCTGCGTGTTGAAAAATAGACAATGGAAACCAATCCTAGAGGAAAAACTCATGTTGTTTGATGTACATATTTTAAAGAAGATGAATTTTAAACATATTTTATAATATACCAAAGTAATTTTTAATTTTTTGTTCAGTGTTTCGCTTTTCCTTCTTTGGCCACTGTTTCGGATAGCAATTCTGTGTCCATCATCATTAGATCTGCCCTGCCATCCATCTGTCCTGATAATGGACATTTTAACGCTGTCCGAAACTTTGGCTAAAGAAGGAGAAAGCTTAACACGGCATAGTAACCCAAAAATTAATCACGATATAATTTTTGGTTTATTGTTCCGTTTTGCGCTTTTCCTTCTTTAGCCAATGTTTCGGACAGCAATTCTGTGTCCATCATCATTCATCATGTGATCTGCCCTGGCATCCATATGGCCTGATAATGGTCATTGTAATGCTGTCCGAAATTTTGGCTAAGGAAGGAGCAAGCGTAACACGGCATAGTAACCAAAAATTAATCACGACAACAACTACTTTTTTGCCGGGAAAATCTCAAATCATGTCGTGTTTGATTATACGTCATGAACTTTTACTTGAAGACCGTAATCAGAGCAAATAAGTGATTTTCTTTAAATTTTTATTTTTAAATTCTAAAAATTTATAAATGGATAAAAATTTATCCAGACACTATTTAAATAGCATTTAGTTCAGCTTTGAATCTTGCAA
The DNA here is from genome assembly GCA_917880885.1 of Limnephilus marmoratus. Taxonomy (NCBI): domain Eukaryota; kingdom Metazoa; phylum Arthropoda; class Insecta; order Trichoptera; family Limnephilidae; genus Limnephilus; species Limnephilus marmoratus. The sequence goes on from OU862908.1 coordinate 12,062,145, forward strand.
TCGTATATAAAGATAGCAGCTAATAATATGTGCGTTAAGAAAATGAAGATAATGTTGGTAGTTCTTAGTCGAAGTATGATACAGTTAAAAGTGACCGAATTGGATATGGACACCTTAGCTCAGTTGGTAGAGCTGTTGCCATGAAAGCAAAAGGTCCTGGGTTCGAGTTCCAGAGGTGCCAATATCTTTTTCTGATATTTCTGTCTCCACATTTTCGATTGAGCTTCGCTAATATGTATTGTCTTCATTTAATTAAGTGATTTTCGTTAAAAGTGGAGTTTATTCCATTTTGCCATTCTACAGAAGATATAATTGAAGCAGTACAATCGTACCGATCGTAGCAGGATATGCGGTACCCAATCCTGATGGGAATTTACCTCGAGGTGAGGTTGTCGACTTCCCGAACAAGACATTGTTATGAACTGTGTCCAACAAAACCATTGTTCGGGAACAAATACGAGTACAACCCCACTCCCCATATGGACCCCGATGCAAGCGTAATGAAATCACGAATAGAGTTCAAGGTATATCCGTTGATGTATTCAGATTATGGAAGCAAGCCGAGATAAGCCCCGAACTGAAATAATACTGCTTTATTTATGTTAATAAAATAAACACGATTTATCGCCCAGAGTTAAAAGGTGGAGTTTATGTAAATCGCGGATTTCAACCGAATCAAATTACGACGCTGGATTATTCTAATGTTAAAATTCAACACTTTAAATTGAATTAAACATTTTAAAATCGTTTCACGTCAAGCTTTCACGTTCAAGGTGTTCATATTTGCCATCGAACAGTTCGGTGTGAAAGCCATGAGATTATCAGTATTTCAGAGCCGGCGGGAGGTATGCCTCATGGAGCTTATCTAGGCGGATTTAATTAAGGCAATTAAAGGAGACATTAGTGTCAAATGTTTACCCAATTAATCAACCTGGCAATCAGCCGCTATGCGAGTACACCATGACAAGCGAATTTAAACTGTTCATTGAGCCTTTGATATCGTGCTGAATTTGTGTATCAATGATCCTGTCGACAAATATTATTTACGTTAATAATTCATGTTTAAAATTATGTTAAATTATTTAAGGTATTTATTACGAGTATAATAGGAAAACATGATAATATTTAATCCAGTACAGGTCGAATAACTGAAAGACAACGCAGAATGAAAAGACATATCCTCCCAAAACATTGCGATAAAAAAGAAAAACGAATGGGTTACGTAAGAACCAAAATAACCGACATAATTATACTAGCAATAGAAGTATAAAAGCAGGATAGACAAGAGTAAACAATCTCATTACCAAAGAGAAAGGTGAGGAATCGAGGATAGATCGGTTAAATCGATAATAGCAAATAATGAAACCGAAAAAGTGGAAACAGTTTGAGGCTTCACCAAACAATGCAAATGAAAAATAGCATTTTCAAAATAAAAATCATTTGGTACTAATTTTCCAAGAAATTCACATAATATGTTAACATTCTGTGTGTTATTAAAATTTCGCAGAAAAAGCTACACTTTTATGAAATACCAGAAATACTTGCAGTCACTAACAAACATTTGATTAAATTTCATTCTCATTCCGGCCCTAACATGCGCTCACAGGGACTTTTCTCGTTAATTCGATAATTCTGTTCTAACAAACAAATTACGGGATTCCACAACGAGAATTATTCTCAATCAAAAACTGAAACACAAACGTCGGCGGGAGGAAAGTTAGCACCTTATCTCATCAACGCACCGCAAATGAATTTACATTAATGCAATCCACTGTTGCCAGTTGGCTGTTCTGTTGGCTGATGGGAGATGAGAGATGGGAGAGGCTGTGTGGATGGAAATGGCGTTGAAAGGGTGCCTTGGATTTGGGACTCGAGATACAAGAATTTCTCAACTGGGATATTATAAAAAAATATTAAGGAGTTCAAAATAATAGCAAATAACTAAAAAGCTCATAAAATATCATCTATAAGTTTTAGTGAATGGTTATAAAAATAGAAAATCTAAAGAAACACTTTAGAAATAATTTTTTAGGCTATTATTACCCGTTTTCGTCCTAGTTTCAATTTTGTTACCGAAATAATCATGCTGAATTATTTATTGAAAATTTAAACAAGCTCATCTTTTGAGAAGTTTTGAGAAAATATTATTTACCATTATTTAATTTATTAACATTAAATTATTAACATTAATTAATTTATTAACATTAAACATTGAAAAAACCTATTATATACCTTTTAGTATAAATAACAAAAAATCTCCTCCTATCGCCTTAAATATTAAAATTCATTCAAAAAAATGCACCACTAAAATATTAACATGCCAAAATAATGACTGTCTATTCATAGCAAATAAAAAAGAAATAAAATATTTTGGTGTAATAATAGATAGTAACCTTAAGTGGAAGACTCAAATTACCAATACAATAAATAGATTAAGAAAACTTATATACATATTTATTAATTTAAGAAATATACTTAACTTAAAAATTCTTAAAAATATATACTATGCTCTAGCCCATTCGATAATACAATACGGTATTGTTGCATGGGGAGGAGCTTACAAAACCTCAATTTTACCGTTGGAAATTACTCAAAGATTAATAATCAAAATTATTACTAAGAAACCATCAGATTATTCAACCTCTCAACTTTTTCAAGACTTTCAAGTCCCACCTCTTAAAAATACATATATAAAAAATACACTGCTTCAAATACACAAAGACTATTCTAATAAGTCGCACCACGCCATGGTCCGCGTTGAGAGCAATAGGCAAAACACAGTGGGTCGCTTGTGTACGCCATTAATGCATACCAGTTTTGCACAACACTACTACACGTACAATGGAGTGGTGTGGTTTAATCAACTAGCAATAGAGCTGAGATTAGAACCTGACTACAATAAATTCAAAAATAAATTAAACAATAATATCTTAAATAATTTAGCCACTTAGAACCGCATTAACCTTTAATTAAAAATACTTATTCAAAAATTTATTTTAAATTATTATTTTTTTTAATATATTTTATTTTTTTTACACATTCGATTTATGTAAGTACGTAAATATAATGTATGTGTTATAATTTTTAATTTTATTTTTTTTAATTTAAAAAATATATATATATATATATATTTTTTTCTCTTCCCTTTACACACGAGTAGTTACACTCTCGTAAAGGTTATATATTATATACATATATATGTTTATACTGTTTATAATCAATGTTGCATGTTAGTATTTAATGATTTGAGTTTAATCCGTTTGTAACCTGAAAATGTAATTACTCATGATTATATTACATGTATATGTATATAAAAACCAATAAAAAAAAAAAAAAAAAAAAAACCATGACCCAGCAAAAACTACGGTTCAAAAAGATAGGTACTTATTTTTACCTTTTCCCAATTCAATAGATATTTATCCTTATTTTTAACTTAATGAGTAAAACCTCAAATTGTAACATTTTAATCATTAAAGGCATAGGTGACATACGTCCTGTGTTCGAGTCTTCGATATGACCGTATCTTTTTCTGATTTTTTTGTTTTCAGATTTTTGATTGAGTTTCGCTGATAATGTCTTCAATAGATTTTACTTCGAGAATTAAACAGAAATAAAATATACTCTACCTATTAGTTTTATACAAAAGTGTACAAATGTAGGAAGAAACGGTGTTGTCTAATGAGAAAACGAAATTGGAATAAAACAATTAAAACGGGAGATAATAAAGTAAAGATAAACAGTTTGCAACTACAATAATCTGCATATTGAAGCCGGGAAACACCCGAGATAGGTGTTTCGGATTAAAATTGAAATTCCTCGGGGTGCGGTTTAGTCCTGCACACATAAACAGAGCTCGAGCCGCCAATTTGCTTATAAAGTGGATCCATCTACTCATTTCCACGGCAATTAGAAAGCTTTCGCCTGCAGTTTGATAAAAGCTACGGGTCTGAAAGGCTGCACTTACAGAGAACAGTGGAAGCATGTTCGTTTAATGAGGACAGAAGTGGAAAGCGACTGTAAATAAGATGACCATAGAACAATTAATTCAGGCTAATGATGACTCGGTGGTTGGATATCATCTACTGCACTGAACATACAATTGTACAAGTGTACCAATTCCCGCTTCTAATTTTAACTCTTGGTGAAATGAACAATTGAGAGGTTGTTTGCTGTTGTTTCATGATCTAGGATTAATATTCAAGTCTGCTTTAAGATGGCTTTAAGCCGCTATAATATAAAATATTTTCGTGTTACAAAAGCTATTAGTAATATTTAATAAAGGTTTTTTTATTTATTTAATTATTTTGTTTATTGGTTCGCCAACAGAATACATCGCATATAATTATTACATTCATTTACAATTTGAAGATGGTTACAATGACAATTCCATTGACAGTAATATCTCGACATTCTTTGTACATTGTATAACTTAATAATAAATTTAATTTTCCAACTGTTAGCATATTTATCCACCCAATAAAATCTAGTACCGTTTCAAAGCTCGACGGAAAACGACAAATAGATACGCAGGTTCATTAAGAGTTTCTACCAATTTCTTACAAAAATTAGAAATTTTTAAGCTCTTAAAAAATATATATGTTCTTTTCGAAGATAACACCTAGACGCGTTCCACGCCGAAACGCAAATTATATAAAATTCTCCCCATAGAAAAAAATCGCAAAAAATGCTCCGAAAATTATTACAAACATGTTTGTTTCAGTTATTTTACAAGTTATAGTTGTGAAAAAATTCGCAATGTTTCTTTAAATGATACTTCCACGAGATTCTTTCTCTATTTTAAACGAGTCGTGTTATAAACATTTTCCCAATTTTCGCATCGATTTTATCGCTTTAAATATTAGCGCGCTCCTCTAAAATTCGTAATTTCATATCTCTCCATCTTATTCTTTTTGAACATGGATGCGGCGCCTTAAACAAATTCAATAATAATTGAAAGGGTGCCTTATTTTTTATGAAAAAACCGTCGTTTTTCATGAAAAAGTCTGATAAATAAAATGTAACGTTTTTAATAAATAAAACATCATACAAAAAAAGTATTTCAGCAACTAATTCGTGCGAATGGATTTTGAACTATTCGAAACATGTCGATAGTATGTACGTTGGAACACCTATACATGTATTTCGATTATTTATGAACGGATATCTCGATTATGCCCGTCGCCACTGCAGTTGCAGACAGGGATTCTTTTGTTTCCCCAGCGCAGTCAGTTTTCATCTCTAATTTGAGTCCGTGATAGTAAGAGCAACGCTGCAGATTCCATTCTTAATGGTACATTCTGTGAGTCACTAATGATATGCACCTTGAACCGAGCTCACGTGAGAAACTAGAGAAGGCAAACATAAAGATGTGACATCAGAGAATCTAAATCATTGATCCGCGGGGAGAAAAACAACAAAAGATGCTTGAGCTTTTTTGACGTGGGAGACATAGGCGGGAGAAATATTTATAAAAGTATTTCTTCATCCGTTGAAGGGTGATATACTAAAGCAAAGGCTGGACTTATTAGATTTTTACCAAGATGACTGACAGTAATAAAGAACGCTTTCACAAGACTGAATAAGAACCCCAAAATAAAAAAGGTAGAAAATTAAAATTGGATTTTCCGGTGGGTTTCACTCAAAGATATTCAAATACAAAAGGGATATGCTATGGTGTCCGCGCAACTGTCGGCGGACTACGCCATAATTAGAGTAGTTTGCATACAAAAATAATTAGTTCATTTCGTTGATTTTTTAAAGATGTGCATTAGTATTGGTTAACAATATTGTTTGAATACGGAAAGAATTCGTTCATTTAGTTTAACGTTCGTTTGGTTTATTCGTTAATTATTCGTTCATTTAGTTTATTTGTTAATTGGTAAACAATACCGGCGACACCCGGAAGCGCAGTCCCACATAGTAGAAACTGCAGATAGCACATCTACTTATATTTCAATATCTTTGGTTTCACCAATAAGTAAGTGCAAAGAAAAAGAGCGGTTTAAAAGCATATTATCGTTGCACAATTTCGATCAGAAAACTATTTAAAGTTCCCCTCAGGTTAATTTATTTGGTTTTCGGAACAACTAATATACGTCTCACAGAAATCGTTGTCTTTCTTACTACAATGGTTAGAAATTTGATCTAAATGGTGTTAGAAAGAGAAAACAAAACTGAACACTCAAATCTACAAGTTAACCACAAAATTATTCAAATGTACACCTTTATGAATTCAAAGTTTCCTGTCGCAATTTGAAAAATAAATGAAACTTTATATTATATTTATTTTCATATGAAACGGCAAAAAAGTGAGAGACGACAATGTTAATAATAATACGTTTGCCTAAAAAAAAACAAGTGTGTGTTTTAATATTTTTTTTTCATTATCAGTAATTTTATTTACAAAAAAACGTAAGGTGAACCATTATTAAAACTTTTTATATTTGCAATAAAAAAATGTGTATTGCAATAATTATATGTTTTCTTCGAATTACTAAATTTGAAAGCGTATTTAATCATCTTTAAAAGACTTTTGGTTGTCGTATGCGTTCAGAAATGTTGTATTTGTTTTGATTTTATTGCAAAGCCGAAATATTTTAACCTTCCGACAAAATAGGCCGGAGGCACGAGTGATCCCAATTACGTGTTGAACTGTCAACGTGATGTCTTCACGGTTTTTGTAGACCAAAAATAAGAAAAAAAGGCACTACTGAATTGCATAATATCATTTTCTCACATATATTTCGTTATATGTAAGCTATTAATAACTGTAACAAGTTAACAGTATTAAGTTAATAATAACTGAATTAAGAAGTGACGAAATACCGAGCTACATAACTACGATGTTTGGTTAAAAATGTGTAATTTTTTTGTAAAATAATTAAGAATCATTTTATGGTTATTTCCTTTTGGGGTATTATGCCGTGTTGCGCTACCTCCTCCTTGAGCCAACGTTTCGGACAGCGTTACAGTGTCCATCATCACACATCTGCCCTGATGATGGACACAGTGTCCATCATCAGGGCAGATGTGTGATGATGGACACTGTAACGCTGTCCGAAACGTTGGCTAAAGGAAATAACCATAAAATTTTTGGCCGTGAAAATCTAAAATCATATCCAATTAAGAATCATGTTCAAAATTTAGTATCATTTTTCAATTTCCTGCACAGTAGAAATAATCCAAATCTGAATATTCGTTGTATAGACGTACATATCGTGTAGAGGAAAATGCACCAACATCGAAGCAAGAGAACACGAGTCGAAATGATGTATTTACAAACAAAAGACAAACCGAGGAAAGCTATTACAGTTTTTATGGCCATTTCAATTACGTTCAAATTGGCATGATTTCAAGCTCGTGCCATAATTTTGACCTTTCGCAGCAAAACGAAGTTAGCAACAGAATTTCGCAGTCTACCACAAGAGTAAAATCGCATTAGTATAAGTGAAAATTTAAAAATAAATCATCGAAATAGCGAAAATAGGCATCCATCTAATATGTTGTCTAAGTACGCTAGATTTTTTTGTTACATTTGAACCTATTAGTGTAGAGCAATTCTGACTGTATTGAAATCAGTTCGATAAATAGAAAAAAAAAGAAAAGCGTTTTCATTTGAATGATTGCGAAAGGTTATCAAGTATATACCTATACTCCCTCTGAATGAAAATACTGATAGAAGTAAAAATGCTTAAGTAAAAGCGAATATTCTGCCAAGTATTTCTGAGTAAGCACGATCAGAATATAAATCTCATGTTTTGCGAATTAATAATCGTTTGTGGGAGGAAAAAACAGCAACATCATTCAAGTGAACATAGGTCTACGTAGAACCTAAATCCTGTAAATGAAAGTAGATCAAATGATCTAAAAATTCGTAAGTAAAAGCGAATACTCCGCCTAAGTAAGCATGATCATAGTACAATTCACATTATGCTTTATAATAAAATAATCTCCAGGGAAAAAAAGCAGAAAACCTCAATGTGGTATTTTCAAAAACATGAATAAACGTTAAAAATGTGCGGAAGATTTAAAGTTTATTTTTCTGATCAAACAAAAATTGTGCAGTTTTAATATTATTAATATTGTCATTAGTAATTAATGTATTAAAAAAATTATCTAAAACTCCACTTTCTGGCAGGGTTTCAACTGGCTTCACGTTATTATGATGTAGAAAACGCTAACGGGCGCTTTTATTATTCCTACAGTTACGTAGGAATAATAATACCCACTAAATAATAGTAAGATAAACGATGTACGTATGTCTGCTTCCCACGTAGGAAAAATGCAGCCATTATCATACATCTCCCTCATTCGTACTCAAGAAATAAGACGTGCAGCGTGCTGTCGCCGTAGCCGTGCTGTTACCGTAGGAATTATAAAAGCGGCAATTAGGCGCTTTTGGTGTTCTTGCGTTTACGGATCGGCGACGATACAAAAAGGCAATAAACATACGTTTCTTATCACAATAATGCCGCAGCTCTTTCTTGCACATAAAATAATTGTGAGACAAAAGATGAGACACACAATGTTCGTAGGTATATATGTTTCTTCCAAATTCAACTTTTTCCTTTCGAGGAAACAGACATACGTGCATTTTGTATCTCATATTTTGTCTCACCATTATATAATGTGAAAGAAAAGAGCTGCAGCATTATTGTGACGAGAAACCCACGTTTATTGCCTTTTTGCACCATCGCTGTTACGAAAACGTGGGTATATTAAAAATGCCTACCTGGTTGGCAAGACGGCTGTTACCGAGGTTGACCGGTGTGACGTCAACAACGCCATATTCATCAACGTCATAGAAAATGTACAGTATGCGTCCACACAAAAATGCCTTCATTACCCATCATAATTTTTTTAAGAATAAAACAAGTGAAAATACCCCATTGTGGGCAACGTATCAATTCGGACAAATAGTAAATATATGTTTTATGTTTCGCCGAGAGCAGAGGGAAGAGGGTTGGTAGTACTGGGTAGGTACCGTACGGGAGGGAAGATAAATAGTATCGTGTCCCCTCACACGGCAGAAATGGCAAATGGGAATCCAGCGAAGTGTGCGGAAGGAATAAAAGCTGTTTGCTCCGTTCACCGGACCTTAAGCGATTCCTTTTGTTGGGATGGCTCGGGGAACGCTATAAAGGCGGCCGAATTTCCCGACTTGAAATATATCCCGATTTGGTGACAAAATGTCATTTCTGTAATAAACGGACAATATTCGCTCCGGAGTCAGCTGTACGTACAGATATTCGAGAAATTCAACAATTAGATATCGACAAATAATATCGAATCTGGCAAATGCATTTTGGTACAATTGAATGTCTCAGTATATTGTTAACACACCGGGCATTACTGATAAATGTGTTTAACTATTTAATAATTATATTTAAAAGGGATAACATATTAAAATAGTCTTCCCGAAGAAGTAAAATAAATAACAAATTTGGTATTATTCGAGAAAAAAGGAAAATTCCTTTTAAATAACTAAACATCCGTAACATCACCAATAAAATACAGTAACTCCATTTCAAACTATATTAATATGTTTTATGTTATAACATTCTAGTACTACACTTATATTATTGAACACTCTATTACATAATTTTTAGTATACATTGTATTCTGATTAGTATTTTAACAACAATATAATTTACAATAAAAAAATCTGACTAGTTTTTAAAAAGACGTCGTCATAGAAGTTACGGAAAATACCCGTACCTTCAGGTTGAACTAAAGTAGTACATAGTATATTATAGTCTTTAATTAAATGAAGACAATATTAGCGAAACTCAATCGAAATCTGGAGACAGAAAAATCAGAAAAGATATTGGCTCCGCTGGGACTCGAACCCAGAACCCTTTTCTTACATGGAAACAGCTCTACCGATTAAGCTACGGAACCCATATTAATTCGGTCACTTTTAACTGTATCATACTTCGACTAAGAACTACCAACATTATCTTCATTTACTTAACGCACATATTATTGGCTGCTATCTTTATATATGATTACAAGATTCAACTCGAACTAAATGCAATCTAGATAGTGTCTGGATAAATTTTATCCATTTTATTTGTAATACGCGACATCTATTGACTTTTTCTGCAAGTCTAGGGTGAATATTTATTATTAATTTTTTAAACTTTATGAGTAAAATCTCAAATTATAATATTTAATTAAATGAAGACAATATTAGCGAAACTCAATCGAAATCTGGAGACAGAAAAATCAGAAAAGATATTGGCTCCGCTGGGACTCCGCTTAATCGGTAGAGCTGTTTCCATGTAAGAAAAGGGTTCTGGGTTCGAGTCCCAGCGGAGCCAATATCTTTTCTGATTTTTCTGTCTCCAGATTTCGATTGAGTTTCGCTAATATTGTCTTCATTTAATTAAAGACTATAATATACTATGTACTACTTTAGTTCAACCTGAACGTACGGGTATTTTCCGTAACTTCTATGACGACGTCTTTTTAAAAACTAGTCAGATTTTTTTATTGTAAATTATATTGTTGTTAAAATACTAATCAGAATACAATGTATACTAAAAATTATGTAATAGAGTGTTCAATAATATAAGTGTAGTACTAGAATGTTATAACATAAAACATATTAATATAGTTTGAAATGGAGTTACTGTATTTTATTGGTGATGTTACGGATGTTTAGTTATTTAAAAGGAATTTTCCTTTTTTCTCGAATAATACCAAATTTGTTATTTATTTTACTTCTTCGGGAAGACTATTATAATATGTTATCCCTTTTAAATATAATTATTAAATAGTTAAACACATTTATCAGTAATGCCCGGTGTGTTAACAATATACTGAGACATTCAATTGTACCAAAATGCATTTGCCAGATTCGATATTATTTGTCGATATCTAATTGTTGAATTTCTCGAATATCTGTACGTACAGCTGACTCCGGAGCGAATATTGTCCGTTTATTACAGAAATGACATTTTGTCACCAAATCGGGATATATTTCAAGTCGGGAAATTGGGCCGCCTTTATAGCGTTCCCCGAGCCATCCCAACAAAAGGAATCGCTTAAGGTCCGGTGAACGGAGCAAACAGCTTTTATTCCTTCCGCACACTTCGCTGGATTCCCATTTGCCATTTCTGCCGTGTGAGGGGACACGATACTATTTATCTTCCCTCCCGTACGGTACCTACCCAGTACTACCAACCCTCTTCCCTCTGCTCTCGGCGAAACATAAAACATATATTTACTATTTGTCCGAATTGATACGTTGCCCACAATGGGGTATTTTCACTTGTTTTATTCTTAAAAAAATTATGATGGGTAATGAAGGCATTTTTGTGTGGACGCATACTGTACATTTTCTATGACGTTGATGAATATGGCGTTGTTGACGTCACACCGGTCAACCTCGGTAACAGCCGTCTTGCCAACCAGGTAGGCATTTTTAATATACCCACGTTTTCGTAACAGCGATGGTGCAAAAAGGCAATAAACGTGGGTTTCTCGTCACAATAATGCTGCAGCTCTTTTCTTTCACATTATATAATGGTGAGACAAAATATGAGATACAAAATGCACGTATGTCTGTTTCCTCGAAAGGAAAAAGTTGAATTTGGAAGAAACATATATACCTACGAACATTGTGTGTCTCATCTTTTGTCTCACAATTATTTTATGTCCAAGAAAAAGAGCTGTTTCCATGTAAGAAAAGGGTTTTGGGTTCGAGTCCCAGCGGAGCCAATATCTTTTCTGATTTTTCTGTCTCCAGATTTCGATTGAGTTTCGCTAATATTGTCTTCATTTAATTAAATATTATAATTTGAGATTTTACTCATAAAGTTTAAAAAATCAATAATATATATTATAGTCGCCGAAAACCCTCTACCGTATACCTAGTTTGCCACAGCACAGGATATCCTAGTGAGGAGGACTAAGACAAAATTCTAAGTTCATATATTTTCATATATTTTCGTAATATCTTCTTAAAATATATATTTTTTTTCATGAGCTCCACACAGCAGGCCCTGAGAAAAATAATTTCCTTCAGGGCCTACGTCATCTTTGGGGGTGCTGTGTGGAGGGGGTCAAGTCAAAATAACAATATTAATAAAACCATGTGATGCTTCCCTTACCCTTAAGCCGTCGCTACCCGAATTTCTTCCGAATTCTTACATATCTCCCTTAAGCATTTGAAGTTTTTAAACTCTTAGAAATATATACGTTATTTTAGAAGATAATATCATAATACATACGTTATTTTTGAAGATAATACATACGTTATTTTTGAAGATAATATCATAATATAAGACGCGTTTCACGCCGAAACGCAAATTATATGAAATTCCCTCGATAGAAAAAAATCACAAAGCATGCTCCGAAAACTATTATAAACACGTTTGTTTCAGTTATTTTACAAGTTATAGTTGTGAAAAATTCACAATGTTTCTTTAAATGATACTTAAGATGCCTTCCACGAGATTTTTGCTCTATTTTAAATGAGCAAAAATCTCGTGTTTTATTAAACAATTTCACAATTTTCGCATCGATTTTAATGCTTTAAATATTAGCGCGCTCATCTAACATTCATAATTACCTACATATCTCTCCATCTTCTACTTTTTGAGCGCGGATGCGGCGCCCAAGGTTTAAAGGGAAACCTTGTCAAGAAACAGTTTTAAAAATAGTGATGTACACTATAAACCGTTTGCTTTAAAAAAAGATAGGTATTCCAAAAATTTCAATTGCCAACAAAATATTTTCATCAACGTGCTAAATTAATTGTCGTGATTGTTTTGATGACATTAGTGTAGTACTACCGGGTATAGAATGCGGGTATGTGGAATGGGGGTGTGGGAGGGTTTAAACAACCCAACCCAACCCACACGCAGGAAATATTCCCGCAACACCAGCACACGATTGAACCGAGCGGATCCAACGGGAGCGGCTTAAACTTCACTACGGGTTTGGACCCTTTTAATATTTGATGGAAACAGTGTGCCTCAAAAGTCACTTCCTTTCAATAAACCCAAATCTTCCACGGCCTACAAGACTCATCTGAAATACGTTCCAGATGATAGTTGCAGATTCGCGATTTCACGTGCATAATGTTGTAAATAATTCAAAGGTACCTGCTTCAAACCATAAATATTTAATTCAGAATATCGCTTTGGGTATTCAACGAAAGAAAATCTCTGAGATGCAAAAAAATATTTTTATATTATGTTAAACTTGAAAGGTTTCAATATACAAAATTCAAAAGGTAGCGAAGTGGAAATATTAGGATGAAAAGGAGTATTCCATCCGTCGGGACATTTTGGAAAACGCTGACAACGTATTCCGGGAAAGCGGGATAAATAAAATATTACATCTGTGAACAAAGCATCCATGTAACAATAACAAATATTGTTTAAAACCAAGGCTTACAAAGGACGCCAAAATAGCTGAATGCAAAGTGCTTACTAAGTGTATCAATTATTTAATGACTCCTTTGAGCTGAAAATAGGGGTTAGGCTGTGAAATTTCAAATTTGTATTTAAATACATTTTCATTAAATAAAACCAACTTAATTATGTATTTCTTAAAGGTTTTTGTTAACATATACGAGGAACATATATGAGCCGTCCACTGAAAAGCCTTGAGCAAATGAGACTATCGAGAAAAGAATGATAAAATAGATTGAGAAAATATCTCTCCAATAAGTCGTAGCGAGCAGAATGTACATATTTTTATATTAAATGCCAAATCATGAATAACGGAAATAACATCTCAAAAATTCGAATTTGCAGGTAATTAAATGCCAAACATCGCAGAACAATTTTCTATTTCAGCGAGATACAAGAGCATCAGCATCCAAAGCGTCGTTCAAGCAGCGGTAGGCAGGTAACTTTTTAATATTATTTTAATTACACACTTCTTTATTATCTGTATTGGTACAGTGTTTATATCGCTAATTTTTTTGCTATTTTTTTTTCATCGAAAACAATAAATCGAATAGTACATACAGCGGTATTTTGAGCAACAAAAAAAATGCAGATATTAATCCTTTCCGGGATCGAAGCATGATGCATGTGCATGTAAATACCGCCCGCGTATTAGATATATTGTTCCCGTTTCCGGAGTGCTCGGCTCGGGTATTTTAATCCCAAATATCTGGAATTATTCGGCGGGATACACCGATATTGGATCTATCAAATATCTCTCTCCGGTGAAAACATCACCTCACCTCACCTCATCTCACCACACCTCACCTTACCTCACATAGGCGCGGTGCCACGTGACCCCACAAGCCCCTAACCCTTCAGAATTTTATTTTGTCACAGGAAACCACTAAATATCCTTTGTCAATTTTCGTTCAATTGCCTCGTTAATTTTACCGTAGTACGTGTATCTACGATTTTAGACAAACCAATATAAAAAATGTGAAGATATACGTCACGTAAACACAGGTAAAAGAATAAATTAAAGATATTGATTTCATCAAGTAAAATGTATATGCATCAAACCAAGTTCTGGAAGTCTTCCGTCCGTGGTTCTTCGTGTAAAGTATCACTACGATAGTACTGGATCATTTCATACCTGGAACAAAGAGAAGACAAAACATTAATAGGTGTTCGTAATAAATGAGTTTGTTTGATTGGACCGACCGACGGTGAAAGGATGGCCACGAGAAATGACGTGAAAGTGGAAGAAAGAAAAACCCCGGAACGTCCATTAAGTGATGCTAATACTAGTTAGGAAAAACCCAAATATGCATAAAAATGGTAATTTAAAAAAAAAAATTATTATTAAAAAGATAAATAGTATTGTGGTAATTATTTTAAGAGTAGGTATTTCGTTTTAAAACTGAGTTGAAAATCGGGGAATATTCCAATCTATTATATAACTGCGTACCTAACCACACGATAAACCGATTCATTTTAATAATCTTGATTGCGGTGAAATTTTTTTTAAATGTTTCCAATTATTACTGTGCAAAGTTTTATCTTTTATTTTCCGCTTCATCACCTTTATGACAAAAATGAAGGCAGATTTTCACACCATCGAATATTAAATATTCACCGGTAAATTAAAAAAGCTCCGTAACCTGCGCCAGTCGTTGCTCTTTAAAATAAAAGGAATACATTAAAGCCTAATCAATCTTCCCCTTTGTCGCTTTTCAACCCCTTTCTTTTATTCATGGCCCACCTAAGGGTTTGTTTTCATAATAATTAATTATTATGCAGAAAATAACGAAAAACAAACTTTGGCAATTCAGTGATCTGGACCCAAATCTCGATGACAAGGTATTTTCGATAGTAAACTACAAAAAAATTAAATGATAATTTACCAGATGAGGAAGATTGATTTCATTTTACTCATCAATTATGAAGCGCTTCCTAAAATTAAGGTACAATACCTACATACCCATAATCATTTTGTTTATTCTCGTATACCCCACATTGGTCAGTAGTGAGTTGGCAAAATAAAGATATATTTAATAAGGTATAATTTAATTAAAAATATATATTTCCGCTTCGTTAAAGTGTAAATCACTCTACGTACTGCCCTAGCAAATGTCCAGAAATATATTACTAATAGAAAATATGTTTGAAAAGGATGTAAAAATATTTAATAGCCGGACCTTACGAAGAACGGCTGCGTGGCTTTTTTCAAACAGAACTTAATGTTGCATTCGAGGCCAAAATACACAACCAAATGTAATAATATTTATTTAATAAAAAAGTAGAGTAAATTTCCTAATACGGATATGTGGTATTTTATTTGTGTTTTAAATGAGAAAATATAGGCCTTTACAGAAATCCCCTTTTTTATGATTTTAGAGGCAACTTTGGCAATTATTTGTCAGTTAATGAAAATTAATTTTGGTCTGTATATTACAGCAATATGATGAAATAATAATAGAAAAAATTAAATTATCAAACAATGCAATTTTATGAAAGCATATTTAAATTACAAATTACCGATTTACGCTGGAATACAAATTAGTCGTCTAAAAATAAAAAAAAACTCGAGGAATTTTTTTTTATTATATTAGCACAGTAGATAGGCAAGATTATTTTATTTTATTTTTTGAAATAATTATAATTAACTAAAAAAAATTACAAATTTGGCTCTAAAATCATGCAAAATTGAATTCTTTAATGTATTTTGTAATTTTAAATATAAATAAATAATTTGACATATATCTTTCCTAGACATTTGCTATATCTTTTGATTAAAAAATATTATTCTGTTTGGTTGGATATTTTGGCCTCAAATCCAAAATTAAATTTTGTATGAAAAAGGCCGTGCAGCCATTCCTCGTAAGGTTCTAGCTACTAAACATTTTTACATCCTTTTCAAAGATATTTTCTATTGGTAATATTTTTCTGGACTTTTGCTAGCGCAGTACATATATTATATATAGGCATTAATTTTGCTAGTAATTTACACTCTAGCGAAGAGGAAATATATATTTTTAACTAACATTTACCCCATATCTTTATTTTAGCGTTCCCCTTAAGAGCCCAGTACGTAGAACGTCCCAATTTATTTTATTGTTTCACTAGAGAGATTATAAATTGCGACAGTACGATTTTGCGATATTTTGACATAAAATGGTTACATTTAATTAATCGATATTTAAATGTTTAGCCACTTCAACATATTGCTCAGATTTTCTCTCGCACCGGGAACGGGTAGGTAATCTGTTTATTGAAAAAAATCGTATACTCAGCGAGTCACAGGTACTGCGGGTGGGTACTGGGTACATATGGAGTTAGTAGTCCTCGCGCTGCACTCATATACATACATTACTCGATAAAGGAAGCCGCGCGTGCTCCGTGAATGCACATTACATTCGCTGGTTCCCATTCATTCGATTTATCTCCAAATCTGTTAGTAAACACATTAATATGGCAGGTCTTTTGGAAAAATTTCCGGTCATTCACGCCGGGTAGGCGGGAAGTGAAATAAAAACACGAATGTATGGGGATGAATAAATTTACTTCTCATGTAAATTTTCATATGGGGTCCGCGCGAGGCTTTCACGGATAACGGAAACCCGCTGAAATCTGCCGTATCAAAGGCCTATGTTCCCAGTTCCCAGTCTCGAGGGGGGTTTTTCTGGATACATTAGTCAAAATTGTGACGCTTTTTTGGCGAAACATACGGAACAATTCCGGGGGAACATTGAATAATAAGAACGAATACATTTATTAGACGATATTTGTATCTGGACGTGCAAACATGAACATTGGTTATTTTCAATACGAATTTCACATCATAAATAAATAATCCATCTTGAATGCCCATTTCTCTCCGAAATAAAGTGTAATTGAAGAATTGTAACTTTAAAAATACATTTACATCGTAAAGACAGGGAAGAAAGAAGATGTGAATAAAAAAAGTTCTAGCTACGTACAGTAACATGCAATAGAATATATACAGAGCAAGCAATACACCCATTTTATTAGAAACATCTAAAACATATCATGAGCGTACGAGAAAAGTAAGATATACGAGGAGTGTGTATTTGAATAAATTTTACCTATTTACACATATTAGAAGTAATGACTGTTAAAAAGTAACAAATCTGTTTAAGGAATTTATAGGAAAATCTGAAATCAGTCGTCAGACAGTTTCTACATTGTGGTAGTAATCAATAATAATTATGCGAGAAATGATTCATTCAATAATCTTTACTAGGTATAAAATGAAGTCGCTCACGCTGTTTGTGCGCTTAGATCTTTTAAACTACGCAACGGATTTTCATGTGGTTTTCACCAATAGATAGAGTGATTCACGGGGAAGGTTTTTAGGTATATAATTTGTCAAGGTTTTGTGTAAATTGGTTGAAATACATAATACATCTGGCCGAGCGGCAACGGGCAGTGGATAGCGGGCAACGGACTGACAAACGGGCGGTGTGGATTTGATTTAACAGATGGCGTTGGTTATAAAGATTTCGTTAGCCACAGCAACGTATGGCCGGGTCTGCTAGTATATTAAAAAGAAAATGCGTACCTACGCATTACAAGTAGGGTTTTTAGAGTAAAGAAAAACGAAAGAAAGAGAAAAGAGGGTGATATTATGTTTTTCGTAGAAAACATCTGAGTAGATTTTATTTTATTTATTAGCATTATAAACAGTCTGTACAAAATGCATAAATGACAGTGATAATAATATGTATGTCATAGACCAATAAAATAACGACAAATTGAAATTTAGAACCTTAACACAAAAATACACAATACCTATACCTGATATAAACAATTCTGATAAAGTGTATCTTCTTACTTAAATCTACAAAAGTAATTAACTGAAATTTTTCAAGGGTTTACATTTAAATTTTGATGGATATCAATAATATATTTCAGGAAGTGATTTTATTTGAATTCGAACTGCTAAAAGTAGGAGAGAAAATGTGGTCATACTAAAAATAAAAAAAGAGAAATACAGAAATCAATGAAATATTAAGTTATTAGTTGTTACCGAAATATCAAATATACCTATCTATGATTCTATCAATTTATGTAGTATTCTATCAAATTATAAAAATAGATAACACACTTACGGAAAAAAAAATCTTTCTTAGATCGTCACAATATGTTTTAGTCAAGCAAAATACATACCAAGTTCAATATGAAAATTCATGCTAATAAGATAAATCTTATTATATATATATATAATAAATATACAACACATGCGTCTAAATATAAAATAAATAGTAATTTGCTGCCTCAAACGATCCGATTTTTGATCTGAAAATCAAATATTATGTTAATTCTATTAGCTGGAATGAGGCAATTACGACTTGCGGGAGTTAAACCTAAAAGCCGTAGATAGTTTCCGTCATGTGGTGAGGTTACTCTGACGGAGTACTAACCAAATATTACCCACTGCCACTGGCTAAACTGCTTGTACGGTTTGATGTTTGAATAAACATTGGAAATTCAATTCCTAAGTGTGCGCAGCGTACCCACTGAAGGTTAATATTATAACTAGATGAAAAGTATTCGAGAGAACCGTTTCTCATTAACCTTACGACACCCGAATTAATTAACACGTGGCGATAACAACAACAAAAGTGCTGAAAATTCCGCTGGAAAAGTGTTTTTTAAATAAAATACTGGAGTCAAAATTGAAACAAAATGAGTAACACGTAATTTCAGATCAATTTGTCATATTTAGATAAAGCTTCCAGACTTGAAACATTACGTGAAAAACAACCCCCGGCAGTATCGTAGTAAGTAATTTCTTGATGTTTTTTATTGAAGAAAGGATGGCAATAAAACCGAAAAATTAATTAGCTTTAGAAAAGCTAACAGTTCTTGAATACTTTAAAATCATTGGATATATTTTCAAATGTAAGGACCCTGACATCATCCAATTTCAATAAATTCACGGGGTGAGGTTTGTCTAGGTCAATTACTGCGTGACGGGCCAGATCGGGAGAAACTGGTTGATACGTACAATAACATAAATCCTTTTTATTTCTGTTTTAAATGTTACACAGCAAGTCTTAAATTTACATTGAAAGCTCGATGGTGTAAAACTTACTGTTAAGCCTTCGGAGATCAAATTACAATCACAACATATTTCCATTAATATTGACGTAAAGTATGTAATCCTATAAATATGAAATAAAATGAAAAAGGTCCTGGTTGCTGCTAAATCAATCGGAATCTCAGAGGTTTAATTAATCTAGAAACTAGTAATTGTAGTAATTGCTCTTTCCTACGACACGGGTCTCTTTAAGATACGTGTTCATTCCTTCCTTTCATCAAAAATACCCTCCACACAGCATCTTCTAAGATGACATAAGAAGTTGTAATCTTAGAAGTCCTTTGTAAAGTTATTGTATAAAAAATGCTCTAAGACCAAGGGGTGTTCATTATGAACGTTGTTATTTCTAATTATATGAAAAGAAATAACTTTGTAAAAATCACTATATAAACAATATAATCAACATGTTTCGAAAACTAAGTTTTCTTCGTCAGGATAAGATTAATAATAAAAATAACAAAATACAAACAAGTATAGACAAATAAGAACTATAGACAAAATATTAATTATTTATTCAAAGTTATTTGTTTTCGTTTAATTAAAAATGATGCCACAAAGTATATTTGCAAAGTTTGATGAAGTTCTTGTTTATTTTCGGATTGAATTACTTAAAAAAAACATCAGTCTCTTCTTAATGAAACTACCTATATTCCATTAAAACGGTCGTGTGGCGGGGATTTTAGATTAAAAATCCGCGAATTGTGATTTAACAGAATGTTAGTATCTGTTTGCGAAGGATAATCCGATACCTCGGTAAAATGTTAGCCCGATAGGATTATGTTGTTTTCGCGCGGAGTTGGCGGAATTATAAATACAAGGGGAATATTAACTTTTTTACTCATTAGTTAGCGCCTTGAAGCTTTCAAGATAATGCCACTTAAATTACGCTTTTATAGCTAACTAAATCTCAGATCCTCAACTAAATCTTTATAATAGAGATGAAAATCTGTTTTTTTTTTAAATCTCTGCACAAATTTATCGAACAGTGTGCAGAGACGTCAGGAATTGCGCTATTTTTATATTGTTACTTCGAGAAAAATATGTTTATTTTATGATAATTTTGATTTTGTTCGGACGCTGAAGAAAAAAAAAAATAATTTGGCTGATTTATATAGCGCAATTTTAACACATGACTTAAAAACATAAAAAGGACATCGAAGAATTGAATCGCGAGTCTAAATTTAAATATAATTGATAAACGTCGCCAAGCACCCAGTGTATTTGGGCATTTACAGGGTAAGAGAGGACTGCGGGCGGGTATTGACTAAACTAGCTCGAAAAACTGTTTTAAAACTTTCGATACTAATGGTGTACACAAACACAATCAAACTTCTACCCTTTAATAATAAAAAACACTGTTTCTGAAAAAATAAGAAAATACACAGATTTAGGAAATGAGATTAAAAGAATTTGGCATTCTCAGACTATAAAAATATCACCATTTGTTATTTCGGCTACTGGCATTATACCTAGGTCTCTCATTCAAAATTTAGGCATATTAGATTTGTCAAAGAATTTATATATAAAAATGCAAAAATCAGTAATTTTAAATACATGTAGGATTAAAAAAGATTTTTTAAATAGGTTCCATAGGTTCAATTAGGAATTCCACAGAGCCGAATCCTCTGATATGAAAATATCTGGAGTCGGTGAATTATTTTCCCATTTGGTCTCTGGTAGGTTGACATGTTGTTCTTGTATTGTTTTGTATTCATAATACTTATATAGTGCAATTGCATAGCGTTGATTGACTAGATGATCATTTGGGAAGTGTGTGAAAGGGTTTAGTTTTTCCTATGGGGAAAATTTAACCCGGACATTTAAATCTGGAAAGTAATAATAATATTGCAGAGGAAGTGAAATGCAATTCATTCCATATTTTGAAATAACAAAAAAAAATACGAATGATTTGCCAATACTTCTAGTAAAAATGTCACAAAGACAATATTGATGGTTTATTGATGTTCTTTGCAAATGTATTGATAAATACTATACTTATACAATACTCGAATAATATACGATACTCAAAAAGTAAGTTGGGATCCTTAGGACTGGTTGTTTCACAGAATTTGACCAAGTCATCAAATGTCAAAGCTAATTTTCAAGTTCTGTGAAAGTTATATTCATGTTCTATTATCAGTGGCTGAGTTGGCAGCTCGTTTGGGTCCCACCTAGGAGTCGCGTGTTCGATTCCTTGGCTGGTTAAGTCCTCCATCACAACACAAGCAACGTATTCCGCTTACTGAGGTGGTAGTAGGAGATTTTCAAATATTATCAGGTTATTTGTAACCCAGGAATCTTTGTCTTTCTTTTAAAAATAATAATAAACTATGGGTCAGTTGTTTTACAAAACTGAAATAAAAACAGAGCTTGAAAAGAATTTAAAATTTACTTTAAAATTTGACGAAGTGTTCAAATTCTACAAAACAAAACGGGACTAAAAATCTATTGGTACGATACACACTATTAAAACTTTTTTCTTGGCTACCTCAGTAGGTGCTATGATGAATGATGAATTAGATATTTTTAAACATTTTGAAAAGTGCACCGCAAGGGTTTTTTTTCATAATTAATTATCTCGGTTACTCGAGTACTTACATTACTTAAAACATAATTTATTAATATGATTACATAATGATGGGGTTCCGTAATGCTCCTGTAAATGTCGGTTAGTACGGACCAAAGTAAATACACTCTCCCGGCCGAACTAACCTAACCGGCTTCCATTAAGCGTCCTGTGTTTGCTCTCGAATTTCCGACCATTTATGCACGGATTAATTTTAATGAATAATCAATACACGATTGCGCCGACACCGTGCAATATTCCTTCTTAAAAGCTCGCAGCACAACAGACTACACATTTAACGGAACAGCTGCGGAATTTTCCGGTTACCAGATCATTTTAATCCGTTTATCCGGGGAATAATGGGCGGTTTCGGAATACATTCTGATATAATTGACGTATTTTACAAAAGGACCATAAATGTATTAAAGTTTATTTTAGAAAGTAGTTATCTGTGATGACTGACCTAAAACTGAAAAAAAATCCTAGTTTTTTTTTTTTTTTACGTGAGCTCCACACAGGAGGCCCTGAGGAAAACAATTTCCCTCAGGGCCTATGTCATCTTTGGGGATGCTGTGTGGAGGGTTTTTTTAAGGAAAGGAAGGAGAGGAGAGTTCTGGGAAGGAAAAGGGTTTAAGGGGTGGGTAGGAATCTGGGGTTCAGTGTGTCTTGGTCATCCGCCTCCAAGACCTAGACAAACCTCACCCCATGAACCCGGGCACCCCTGCTAAATCACCAAACGTAGCGAACCACTTGGGGTGACCTATGGCAGAGTAGTTGGACCCAATTAAAAAATATATATTAACTAATTTATTATTCGAATTTTCACACGCAGTAATTAATTCTTTATGGCTCTATATTATTATAATTATAATATAATAACTTGATCAGAAAATTAAGTGCATTATACTTTTATCACGCATCATTACAAATTTATAAAGATGATATTCAAAATAAAGTTGCACCCTTTAAAAATAACAGAAATCTTAGACAAACATCAATACTTCCTATTCCAAAATGTAAAAAAACAATAGGACAGTTAAATCATAAATATCTCGGAATTAATTTTTTTAATTCACTACCTGAAAAAATCAGAAACATGAACAGTAACATAAAAAAATTTAAAACTACGATTAAAAAATTATACTGAAATTTTGAACTGAACAAAAAAAAAAAAATTGAACCAATGTAAGAACACCTCCCATACACACAAGCCCTGCTTATTTATGGGGGTACATCAAATACATGTATTATGTAATTAATTACTGTATAAAATTTATTATAATTTATGTATCTTTTTGTAAATAAAAAAAATAAAAAATAATAATAATATCACTGTATTAAGTACATGGCTTTATTATGGAGACCTCAGCAAGGGTAAGCTACCCAGTGACGTCAACATTATTGAATTGAAGAGTTAAATAAACTAATGTATCAAAATAAAAATTACACAAAAAAATATATAAACCAACCGGTTTCGATTCGACCAGAACCTTCACAAGGGTTTTATAAAAACATACTAAATTAATTATAGAGTTACAGTGCGCAGGTAATACATGTAAGAGGAAGAGAGAACTTTGGTGAATTATATGATTTATAATTACTTTCCTCCGAGTGAGAGGTACGTATGTAACACAAAGATAAAATTGCAAGTACTGTTCAAACGAGGGTGGTTGAATACATGAGGTGCATAAACAGTAAAGATTTTTCATAATTTGCAGCACACTAAATTGACAAAAATCAGCGTTTTCAGAAAACCAAGTTAGTTTATACTAAATATAATGTATTATTCGTTTCTATCCATTTACAATGAACCATATTGGATTAGTCAGGTTCACATTATCTTCGCTCTCTCCCTCACTCATTTAGCCTTACAACATTCCTCAAATGAGATATTATGATCCCACTGGCACCGTTGGGACTTTTGTATTTATAATCAAATAAAAATTGACATTAATTATTTGTTAAATGTATTTTGCCTTTTCTGATTCTTCAAAAGGCGATTTTAAAAGCATACCATCGCATGATCCCATTAGGGCGTCGCGGCGTCGGTTTCGGCAGAAAAGGCGTCTCTCTGTGGCGGCGTTTCCGGTTCAGAGTGTCTGCTTCCCGGAAGTGGAGGCTCTGGGCTCTTGGCCGATACTCGGGGAGAAAGGAAGCTCTACCAGGACAAGAGATTTGCAGCTCTGATTCCATTCAATAAATCGATAGTCGCGAATAAAAAACCCAAATTATTCAGAAAAATCTTCACACCCATCGCATAATAACAAGACGAAGATGGTTTTAAAATGTTATTGAGAATGTAAAATATAGCGTTGTTTTTAAATGCACAGTGCTTTTAGGGTAGAATATGTTACATATTGTGTATGTTCTCTATAAATAACACAATGGTTGCGGAATGGAAATGAAATACTGGACTAAAAAGTCAGAGTAAGGCGAGACATACCACAGAGTTACGACCCGGCTTGAAACTTGAGACAAAACCCATTGAACAAATAATTTACTTTCTTCTAGAATTTTAAAATTGACGTTCCTTACGCTCTCCAACAAAGGGACTGAATATTCTTTTAGAGGTCACGCTGGTTTAAAATGTTAAAAATATGCAAAATGCGTAACAACTCAGTTTAAAGGCTTTAGTTGTAATTTATTTAACGCAGACATTTCGTGAGACTTTTTATATTGAATTTGTGGCGAATAAAAAAAAGTCTACGCATCGAAATTCGAAACTTATAAGAAAAAAATCATTTCAATAAACCTGTCCTATGTATGTACTGACACCATATAATAAAGAATAACACAAGGAGTTTCTTGTGGGCGTATTTCTATAATTCCGTGCAAAACTGTGCTTTCGAAACGTAAATGGGATGGAGTTTTCGTTTCATGCGAGTGTACGTGAGACGGAACGCTGGGAGATGGGCTAAATAGAGCATTTATTTCCATTCAAATTTATATGAAATGCACATGTAGTGTTATATTTTTAATTCTGTGACTGACACTAGCAACTCGCAACTAAACTACGTTAATCTTAATATATAAAAATGAAGTTTCTTTGTTTTTCCTTTATTAGCAACCTAAACCATTCATCCGATTGCGATGAAACTTTTTTCAGTTTTTGTGCGCGTGCCCGCGAAGGTTTGGTGAGATCTGGCGTTATGAAATTTGCATACAAATTTTGCAATAGGTGGCGCGCGAGTAGTTTGAAAAATGAGTATTTCATAGTTTTGCGACAGAGATGGAAGGAATGAGCGAAGATGACGGCAAAGATAGGGAAGGTGGAAGGAGAACGCAGGAGGAAAAGGGGACGCGGAAGGGGAACGGGGGCGGGAGCGGGGACACATGGGAAAGGACACGCAGGTAGTAACAATTTATTTATGTGGCATTGTAACGCATGCCGTGTTCTCGTTAGTCTTGATATAAAATTTGGTTCATATTTGTGTCTAAATTTACATTATCAAGTTCTCATCTCATCGTTGAGTTGTGGTGAAAATGGGGTAATACTTTAATAGGATTGTGTTTCCCCTGTTAATGGTCTTGTCAGCAAGAACCCACGGCAAACATTAGTGAAGGAGTTTAAAAGGGACAAAAGAACAGCATTTAATGTATTGTAAGATAGAAGTTTTTTTTAATGCTTGCACTAAACTTTGAATACAATTTGTTACAACATGGTTGTGAAAAACAGACACTTATCGATGTCGAAGAGGGAGGTCGCACGCACTTCATTGACGAAAAATCTTCCTTCTCCATGACTCGTATAAAAATGAAAATGACAGAAGATAATTGAATAATGACGTCATGTAAGACCTCTCTCTGGAACGATTATAAATCATTCTTCATCACTCAGAGAAGTTCAAAATTTGAACGAATTACAAAGCAAAATTCAGAGGAGAATTTGTAAATGAAACAAATGCATTACGATGCAAACAAAAATAGGCCGCCATAAAACTTGCTGGACCGACAAAATAAGACATTTATGTTAACAAGACCGATGCAAGTGGCAGCACGGATAAGTAGAATGGTTAACGACGAAGACAGAGTAATTTATGAGAAACTTTTAACTGAAACTATTAAAAAAAGGAATAACAATAAGAAAAGAACCACGATTTGAGATGTTAACGTCGGTGAAAGACCACGGGTGTGAAATGGAACTAAATCATTTGTTGATAATTATACCTCATTGATTTTAGCATAGACAAGAACTTTGGCCCGAATCCAAACATCGTGACGTCACTTAAAAGCTATAACGAAGAGAATAATAATTCCTGTCGATTTCCATTTTGCAAGATTCGTGGAACGGATTATGATTTATTATATTTATATTTCATTATAGATGAATATACAATTCGTTTAGTTACGTTAACCTATTTCGAAGACAACAAATATGTTTTCTGAAAATTATTCTTCAAAGCTCATCCAGACTAGTTAAAAATAGAACTTCGAACAAAATTGAAAAAGTAAAATTGTATTTGGCTTTAAGACTGCAAAATAAATTTGAAGTTCAAAGAAAACCGATACCTAATTAAAATAATAACATTTAAAGCGAAAACATTTTTTCATTGATCAAGGGTTGATTTAATTCCAAGAAGAGAATCGATGCTGAAGAGGGAAAAGACAATTTTATAAAAAGCTTGAGAGAAATCGATATTTAATTCAAGCAGCACAACCAAAAAGCGCGCTTCCAACTCTGGACCATAGAACGCAGAATTTTAAGATTTTTTTTTAAATATGAAAACGAAATAATTCAGATCAAAGTTAATCAAAGGAAGACGTAGATTCATCATTTGAGGAATAGATTATCTAACGTCTACCACTAAACAAAGCACACATTTGCCAATTTTCTGAAGAAACGGTGATAATTCCCACGGGTTATACTCAACTTTCACGACACTTGCCTAAACAAATTTTTAACTCTAAAAACTACCTAATATTAAGTGTGTGGACAACCATGGAGGGATAATGTATTTCCTCCAAGTAGACAACCATTTAAGAAAGAGATTTGTTTCACGCGTCGCTAAAAATAACCGCGATCACTGTTTGAAAACTATTCGAATTCCGGCGAAATAAATAATATCTTTCGTTCGCATTCCCGCGCTCATCGAATATAATACCGCGCGGGAGCAGGAGTAAATCTGAAAAGAAGAGTGGGACAAACATTCCATGGAAACATAAGACCATCTGATGAAAGCCAGGAATGGCGGATGAAAGAAATATAGAATGAAAGAAAGAAAGGAACGGGGTCGCGAAGGGCTCTCTTTGGCCGCAATACGCGGCGGGAAGGGACGCAGGGGCGGCTCGAGCCCCTTCCCGATTTATATTTTGTTCAGACATCGATATTGTGATATCCTTGAGAGTACTTTGAGAGGTTATTCATAGATGGCACTAGATAGTAGATTAATAGGTTACCCATATATGGCACATAGCTCTCAATATTAAATATATGTACATGTATGTATTTACTAATATTTCATTTTGGTCCTTTCTGTTTTGTGCACTTGTTATTTAAACACATCGTTGCAAAAAGAATATTGTAATGATAAGTGTGCTCACGTATAGTTGGAATCATCGCTGTAACCATGTTGAAAATGATAATTACTGTAATAATCATGTCATGTGTTCTTTTAGCGAGCCAATAAAAATAATAATTATAAATTCTGTTGCAACCTCAAGGTCGGGGTCATTTTAATCACTACAGCCTGCTAAACCATATGTATTCCTCTTTGCCAAGAATACTAATGGAGGGAAACAATTATACCAAGTCAGTGGACATCTTCAATTTATGTTTAAATAAATAATAATAATAATAATAATAATATTTATTTTGCATAAAATTATACAATGAAACATATGTGGAAACTTTGACTAGCCAACTAGGAATGAATCCTGTTTTAGGCCAGTCAAATTGACAAATTTAGTTCATATCATAATTTCATATTACATTGATTAATTATATAAACATATTATTTATTGAATGAAACAAGTGTTACGATTAAATTCCTCGTAGAAGCTTTAGTTAATAACTACAATTTTGGACTCATAAAAAAAAGAATAAGCGAAGAGAAAAAAACAATGTCTTAAAGTACAGATTTAGTATCGAATGCTTGTTTAACAATAGATAAATGTTTGGACATGTGAATCGCTTGCAAAAATTGAGAATCGAGACCAGCTTCAAGTGTGATGACAAAATCCATATTATAATTAAAGTGGATGTTTAAACATGATTACAAAAAATAATTATAATTAACGTGAGTGACGTATCCCTCAACTTTACGAGCGGGTAAAGAAACTCGAAAAGAATGTGACTCGAAAAGGATGCAGTAAATGAATAAAAACAATTTGTATATAAATATGTCAATATAAATATAAAATATTGTTACTGAGACAGTTCAGTTATGTTCAATGAATTCTGTATATTTCTCATTAGTAATATGTAATGTTTGTAAAAGCCCCGAAAAAGGGCGTAAATAAATAAATAAATAAGTCCTCAGAGCTCAACGTTATTTATCACAAAATAAAATCCAAAATGTTTCGTTGCTTTCGTTGCTTTCGGAGTTTTTATATTTACCAGATATATTTAATAATACTTTGAGGTCCGAACAGCTCCTTAAATATACCTACATCCAACTCAAGATAATTCATTTTTCCTTTGAAGAAGTATGACCAGTATGACCACAGTATAACATAGAATGCGCGTGCACAAATTTTGTCACGCCATTGAGAGTTTAACTGTAACCTGTATGTTACTGAAAGACGGTATAAAAAGAAGACATCTGCTGTCTCGGATCTGTCATGTGCGTTATTTATGCTTAATTTTAACTCCACAAGGGATTTTGTTCGGAGGGTGGTGGCAATGTAAGGATGGAGAAACTAGTGTCTTGAAGATACCCATGCTATAGGAAGCTGCCAGATCGATAGTAAGAATGACTCATAAAAACATTTAGCTTGTCAATGTAATTACCCTGTCAAATAACCTTAATTAAAATACCGGTAGATCAAACACAGCATTCCCACCTGGCTGCGTTCCAACGAATGCAATCCATTCGGTATTAACCTTATCAATTGCAGCAAAGAATTTGCCATAAAGCGAACCGCATGAAAATCGAAATAAACATCGGGCCGATATGATCCGACAGATCAAAGAAATCAAATTTAGAGCATTAGGAATCTTTATACAGGGTGTCCGGTGGCAGAATTCGGTTTTAAATTTCGAATTTCTCTGTAACGGCTAAGCGGACGAGCGGGGAGGGGGCCGCGTTAGCTTTGTCGTTCGTGCGGATTATTTAGTCACGATCAGTCACGATGTCGCAGTGGACTGGAGAGCAACGTGCGCTCGTAATCGAAGCCTATTTCAAGGCTAACGATTCGTGTGAAATTGCGCGTCGAAGATTTAGTATGCGTTACATTATTCGACGTTTAAGTGATGCCCCAAGTGAAGATTTGATTCGATCATGTGTCCGGAGGTTCCGGGCAACATGTTCGGCGGCAAACGACTCACGGCCGGGGCCCAGGAGGACGTCTAGAACAAATTAAAACATCGAACTCGTCACGAACAGTTTGAGCGATACCCCGCGTCAGTCCGTGCGCAAGAGAGCGGCTATCCTAGGGCTTCCAAAAACTATTGTGCACGAAATATTGAAAAAGGACCTTAAATTTCATCCTTTTAAGATTCAAATTGTGCAAGCGCTTAAACCTAATAATTACAATTTATGTAAAATTTCCTGTCTGACAATGTTAGAGCGATTTCGTATAGTAAACACTATCTTTTGGAGTGATGAAGCCCATTTTCATTTAAATGGAAGTGTAAATAAGCAGAATTGTCGTTATTGGTCACCTAAGGGACAGAACCCACGTTTAAAACATCAACAGCCACTTCACAGTCCCAAAGTGACGGTTTGGTGTGCATTGTCTAGCAGTGGAATAATCGGACCTTATTTTTTTTAAAAACGTCGAAGGCAAGCCATTACTGTGAACGGGGTTTCTTATCGGGGCATGCTTAACGATTATTTTTTGCCAAAAATAGGAGAACATCTTGCCTCCAATTCACACACATGGTTCCAGCAAGATGGCGCCACGCCTCACACTGCTAGAGAGACAATGGCGCTACTTGGTGATTTGTTCCCTAAAAAAATGATTTGCCATTTCGGTGACATCCCCTGGCTAAGGGGGTCACCAGATCTCACCCCTATGAACTTTTTCTGTGGGGGTACCTCAAAAGTAAAGTGTATAAAACCGACCCCGCCACTATCTCTGCACTAAAAGAAAAATATCATTCGCGAAGTTAATGGTATCCCGATATCATTTCTCTAGCGAGTGGCACGAAATACTGAGGCCAGATTCCAAGAGTGTGTCCGACGTGATGGTCTACATTTAGACGAAATAATTTTTAAGAAATAAAATCCGCACTTCTCCTCTTTGTAACAGTTATTGAAATAAATGTGTATCCTAAGCAGTTTATTTTTTATTTAAGTTTTAAATCCTAATTCTGCCACCGGACACCCTGTACGAAGAGTACCATTTTTTATCGCTTGTGCAATAATTTTTCTGACTACGGATTAATTACTATATATTTTTGTGATATGAGCATTTTTTGTGATATTTAACAGAGTAACAATTAATATGCACGTACTATAACATTTCTTTCTCACAATTAGCACTTTTTTACCCACATTTTAATTTAAAGTTGTACCTTCTAATGAGCTGTGTTCGTGTGCATGAGGATGCATTACCAGTTAATTTAGCTATTTTACAATTATTGCTGTTTTTGTGCTTTATTATTATAACTACCAGACCCGACCACACGTTGCTGTGGCTAACGAAACACAACGCCATTACCCAATCTTTATAAAATCCACACCACCCGCTTGCCAGCTACCCGCTGCCCGCTGCCTGAATTGAATATTTGAATTTATCGGCTTTTCTCTACTATAATAAGCATGTATTATACATATAAACTAATTAACTCGCCACTAATTATACAATGCTTGCAATGCAACACTGGATATTTGAAGAGGGAAAATAAAATACCTACTTTTTCTAGGACATCTATTTTCCAATTTCTTCCGTAGAACGAATTTCAAAAGTGACTATAGTACGGCCCGCCAGCCGTTTTAAATCGCACAAAAATATGTTTTCTTTGAATTTCTCGGCTTTTCTCTAATATAATTTACATGTATTGTACATATAAACATTCCTCTTCAATCACTCTATCTATTGGTGAAAACCGTATGAAAATCCGTTGCTTAGTTTAAAAGATTAACGCGCACATACATTTTGAGCGACTTCATTTTATACTATGTAATGATTTTGGTTTAAATTGAATGAATCTTTTTTTTGTCGTGGATAACTTAGACAACCTCATAATTTCTGATAATATATTAAAGCTTCTCATTCCTAGGTAACGAAAATTTGTAGGTGAGTTTTTATGTATTCGTATGATCTTTTACGTGTATCTTTGTCTGAGATTTTTTGTATTTGTGAATATTCTGTTGGTATGTTATAGTTCAAACATATTCTATATATTATATTTGTAAATTGTATAATAACGCACATTCTATGTTACAGAAACATGTGCGTTATTTTATAAACTATTTGGAAAACAAATCAACAGAAGTCAGATATATTTATTCCTTTTCTATTTTGTTTTCCTCAACACCATCCGTCCCTGGAAGAAGGCAGTTGGTTGTGAGCCGCTAGTATTGCCTGTAGCACTGTATCCTGTACCAGTTAGTAGTATGAGACTGGAGACTGGGGGACGACAAGAGATAGTGTGAACAGTATTGGCACTTGAGACTACATTTGAGACGTGGTTCTGGTAATTCAGTCGACTTGATTAGATATAACTTTGAATTGATCTTATGTAGGAATTAATCAATGCATAGGGACATATCAACGGGCTAAGTAAGGATTAAGATGCAAGGATTAAATGTACCTCTAACTAAAGAGTACATACCTACACACATCAAAGAGGTGGTACATCAAAGTATTGTTAAAACGAATTGGTTGATACATTCAACTCGTGATAGAATTTGGTTATTAGGTTGTTTCGTAAGAATTAAGAAGACACGAGTGGGGAGACTACGAAGAACTTTTTTATCAATGTGATTTTTTCCATATTTTTGTCTTTGAATTCCAGTGCACCTTTTCCTACACATTTGGTCATATTATTAGCATTTGTGTTTTCCTCTTCGGAGTCGCTAGATGTAGCTTTCTTTTGTGTTTTCTTTGCCTGTTTATTTTGGATTGGTTTGAAGATTGGATATTGATTTTACAAAAATAAAAACATTCCTTTAAGGATGCAATTGAATAGAATTAGGGAAAAGATTTCTCGTCGATTGTCTCGTTGAATGTATCGTTGAATGTCTCGTCGTAGTGTAAAGCAGTCATTGGGTAAAAAATCGGGGCCGAGCGGTTGAGAGTAAATATACACAGTTCCGTTCTCGTGGCGCACCAGACGCTACCGACTATGCGAGCATTAACAGTCCGGACCGAAATACCTCCCTCCGATACTGAGTTAATATCAACACTGGATAAGCTAACGATAAAAACTCAACATTTGCTAGTACATTCCAGAATACTCTCTCTTTCTGGAGCACACGGATTGGCTGATCGAATGCGTTTAACAGCCAATAAAATTATTTGAAAAAAATAACATTGTTTCTGTATATTTCTAAAATTCTTTAATATGTTATATTTTTTATGTAAATGGCGAAGGAAAATCTGTAACTTTGTAATAAATAATCCCCAAAATCCAGTTACCAAATTACCCATTAGTTCCCCAAATTACCAGTTTTTATGTATTTTAAAGTAACAGATTTGAAGGGAACTTACTACGAGAGGCTCGTGGATACATGTAATACGGAATAGGAGAGGGAATGTCACTAGAGACATAAGAATGATGGGTAGATCCTGTTTCGATTCTTCTCGAATGGTGGTAAAATTAAGATAAGAAGATTTCCCAGAAATCCACACGTTTTATTTATTTTTTTTTTTTTTTTGGATAATATATATTTTTTTTATTAGTATCTATAGCAAAATTTGTACATAATGTATTTATAAATTATATTATATTGAGGTATTATAAAATACTTTTTTTTTCACAGTCCTCCTCACTAGGGTTTCCTAGGATCCTAGGGTTTCCTAGGGTTTCCTAGGTTTCATATTATTTACTACATTTTATTTTCTTTTCATCACACTGTTACTACATTTTTTTTTTTCAATTTTTTTTATTGAAATTTTTTTGGTACAATACATACAATAGATACATAAATATAATGAAGGTATATAAGGTTTGCACTTGCGCAAGTTTTAACACTGTTATGTTCAGAGTGAAAGGTTATATCACCTTGTCACTGAGGACGGCATATTATTTGATAATACTCCAAGGTGTACAAATAACATCATAAGGCATTTATTAATAGTTATTTTATACGTGAAAAATTGAGCAGTAAGATCCTTGGCCCCTTTTTGAGAGGAAAGGCCCTTACTGAATGCATTGAGCCGGGCGACCGAAAGGACTGAGTAGCATGTGTACTGAATTGAGCGGTAAGCTCCCTGGGCCGTTTAAGGAGTGTCGGTGACCAAAGTGGCTCAGTGGTAAGAGTCTCTTTTGTTACAGGAAATTGGGCTTCAACCACAAACAAAAGTATTTAATTTCCAATTGCGGAAATAAAATATTAATAAAATGCGTCATATGTATATGTTATTATATACCTATACGACAATTTACAAAAGTATTATTCGTCGGCGTTAAAAAATAAAATACACTATACGTGTATGTGCGTCACTAGGGCGAACTTTACAAAATAGATTACGTTATATAACTTTAAAAATATAATATAATCTTTTAGACGGATAAGCGAAATTTGCCCCAAAAAGCGCACTGGCTTCGATTCGGTATGAATAATTTGCGGGGAAATCGATTCCATTGCGGAAACTTGAAGCGGAGATTGGCGAGGAAAGTTTTACGATAATTGAGTCGAGAACGAAATGGTGATAATGATGATATGAGCCCCGAGTTACAAGTTACAAACAAAAGTTAAGGATTCAATTACTGTCTTTTGTAACGAAATATTTCAGGATACAGCCAAGTTTGTGTGTGTGAACGTTACACATTGATCTGATTTAGGGTAGAGACGGGTAATATCCAGATTAATGAAATAATCTATTACAAATCATTCGAATTATTGGTAACCGAAAAAATTATTAAGTTTTTAAATTAAAATATTCTTTTTCGAAAAAATAACCATTTATTCAGTTACGGTTTGCGTAGAAAACTGTAAAAAGTTGTTGTGTTATTATTTATTTATTTATTCAACGCCCAGAGGGCTTTTACATGTTTTGTAGTACAATTAATTCATGACAGATGATTTTTCAACAGATAAAGAAATAATAAAAATAAAATTAGATAAAAAATGCACACAAGTCACAAAAATTTACAAAAATACAGTTTACAAAAATACAGATACGTTAAGGAATAGTTTTGGAATAAGTTTTTTACAAGCTCCACAAAATTCGCCAAGTTGATGTTAAATATGTCGACATCAAATAAGTACTGATTCCCCATACTGTGAAATCGTTGTATAGGAGAGTGGGCAATGTAGTTCCGCTTGTGAATGCTGCAGTAGAATAGTGTATTTTGTCGCGTGGTTACTGTCGGTATTCGTAAGTTTATGAGTTGATATATCAACATTACGATATTAATAATAAACCATTAAAAACTACAACCTACTAAAAGAAAATGTTCTTGAGGTGATTTATTTACTGAACGACAAATTATCTAATTTACGAATTATCAGTAACGTATTTAAACAACTTTGGTTAATGAATAAAATTTTAAAAATCACATTGCGGGGAGCCGAAAACAATTGAGAGAAAATTTGAGTGAAAGATCCGAAACATTCAAACAATCTAAACATTCGATATTGCCCTGCCACGAAAAGGTGAGTAAATGTAAACACACGTGTGGGTAACATCACGTGCAAAACGAGCTTATTTTTTACTATTACTAAGCACCAGAGATTAAAAATAGTGCTAATTTATCAACTATAATAAGTAAGAAAATATTAAATCCGTTTCAGAAACATCTGGTTTTCATTCCACGCAGGTACTGGATTAATTTTAGTTGGCTGTTTCCTTGGTATGAATAACGAATGGATTTCTAAAATGATTCGATTTAATTTCGGTGAAGTACATACAATACCGAAAACTTTACGGTCAGTAAAACTTAAGGTCCGATTCGAACAATTCAGTTGTAAAGTCGGTCACCATAAAGCACTTGGCTCGATTCCCGGGGAGAGCATTTGTCTGGGCGATTAATATCAAGGAGAAGTACCGGGAGACAGACAGGAGAGCAGAAGGGGAAGGAAGGAGGAGAGGAGATACGTCACTTGGGATATGTCAAATGTCTGACATTTATAATATAACCACGTGCACGCGTGTTTCAGATTTGCTGACTTGTAAAGAGATGGCACACATTTAACGAGACATACGTTAATTATGATAATTAATTATTGTAACTTTTGTCATTTTACTATACATTTTGTTAATTGTTTGGGAAAGTCTTCAATGCAACCAAAAACTTTCTTCAGTATTGTAAACTGAGTTGTTTAAGGTTAATAAAAAAGGGAAAACATAGAAATTATAAATTTGTTAGAAAAAAGAAATTGTCAAAGGAAACGAGGCAAACAGTCCATAACGCTCACATGATTCGAACATCATCAGCGGAATCATGGTAAAAAATGTGTCTGGAAACGTGGCGCTAAAATGGATGGAAAGAGACGGGTAGTAAAAATACCAGCAAAACATGGCAAGTTTGTGTATTACCTATACAGGATGTTAAGGAACGTTCTTGGCGTACCTTCACCAGTGATACCTGACAATATTTGGAATAAAAAATATAATTGAAAGTTTGGTCTCCAGTGATATTTTGATGTTTTTTAAAGTTTATATGCAAACTTAAAAAGTAAATAATCGCGGTATTAAGGGGTTGGGTGGTTACTTGACTGAGTGGCAATATGTGAAAGATTTTTTTGTTTGGTTTTGAAGAAACAAAATTAAAAAAAAATCTTTTACATTTTTTACTCCGAATAATGCCAGGAAGCACTGCTTAAAAGCAAGTCAAGTACGTCCCTTAACACCCAATAAGCAGTCAGGTCAATTCAAGAGTTGAAATAAAACATTAATAACATCCCCATGGGCAATTTGTAAGTGCCAGGAGTGAGGAGTGTCCACAGTTGAATTTGTTATTTAGTTACCTGCTCGTTTAAGTTTGTTATATCAATCCAATATCGGCAATATTATTGTTGGCCACTTTCTACCTCCTCCTCCATCGCTATGCTTTCAAGATGAAATCCTAGCAGACTGTTCCGATCTAGGGTTTTGAAGGTGAATTCGACAAACCAGCGAAATCTCGTATATTAAAAAAAAAACGCGTTTTTAAGTGATAGACGGAGCTTTAGTAACATTTACGTTAGTCAAACACGCCGAGTAGACGCTCACCCAAGAAAAATTACTCACATTGTGAAAATATAAAGCAATATTTTACCTTTTCAAGAATTTTTACAAATTCAAATAAACACTTTCAGAAAACAATATTATTAGCACATTAGTCACACACTCCTGCACAGCACCCAACCTGAGCTTCACTTGTTCACTGAAATGTAATATTTCCTGAAAGATTTAAAAGAGATCACAATTTGTCAAAGTATGTAAGGAGAGCTTTGAAGGAAGAAAGTTTAAAGAAGTTGATACACTAGTAGCGGATCCTGTGGATAGAGTCGCACGGTCGCGGGCGGGCCGGGCCGCCTACTGCTGGAAACATCGCATTGAGAAGCTCCAGTAGAAAGCTCGCGGTTTATTGCATGTCGAAGCGAGCGGAGCGGACGGATCGGAACGGAAGTACTGAGATATTCTCATATTGTGAAACTAGTGTGCTAGAATTACGAATGCATAAATTATACGTGCATTTCTTCGACGTTGCGTATCGGCGCTCGTAATAAACCATACTAAAACTTATAATAACAACGGGGTTTCCACAAACGACATTCTAAAGATTTAAGTAGCATAATTACGGATAATTTCGATAGAATCGTCTATAACCATATATTTACATATTAAAAAAAAAAACAAATAACACTTTTTATTGGGCTTATTTCAATTTTCTGGATATGATACCAAGTGAAAACAGTTTTAGTAAAAATCAATTAAAAAAAAACTGATAACTATAAACATTTATTTTTGGTTCGCATGTATCAGAGAAAAACCATTGGGTCAGCAACAAGAGTTGAATGGAATAAGTGACAATAGAAAAAAAACTTGCTATTGAGAGATTTTTTCTCTCCCCTATTTGTAGTTTGAAAGCTATTAAAAAATGCGGTTTTCTCCCTTCTGTCTATCAGTAAAGAAAATACAAGATAGATAATAATTTCAAACAATGTTTTGGAATTTTATTTCCGGATTAATTCATTTTACTTCACGGCAAATGCACGTAGAAAAAAATATATGCGTTGGCTCAATGCTTTCTGCTTTTGTGCGATTTTTGATAAATGAGAAAACTCCAATTACCTAACAAGTAAATAAAATTATCATGATTAATGCCCTTACTATAAATAATGGTAATAAAGCTAATGAACAGTGGTTAATCCCCATCTTTGGAATGACGATATATTCCAACGGCGTTTCCATTCGATTAAAAGTCAATAGCGAAGAGAATAATTATACCGATTAGCCATGCAAGTTACGAAGAAAAAATGGCGCTCCCGGGGCTGCAAGGTGAATAAATAAAGGTGGGAAACTAGCCGGGTAATCAATCATGTCAGAATTCCGCAGGTATATTAGACGTGTTTTCTAAAATTGCCCGTGTTTACGGCGCGGAGCTTTTCCATAGCGAATTCATTCCGTCCGACAGTTTGTTTTTCCATATGGCCGGACTCGATTTAGACCCGCGCACAAAACACGGCTATGACGTCTATCCGCAGGTTGTGCAAACCAGGGCTGCCCAAATTATAATTAAATTTAAATTAAATAATATTTAATCATCACATGTTGAGTTTTTCTGTTGTTGTGCTTCTCTCTCTTTTTTGAGTCAACGTTTCGGACAGCCAACGCAAAACCCCCTTCAAACAGGCCAAGATACTAACAGCGCCTCTAGCGATAGAATGCATTTGCATCAAGTTCGAATTTCA
This sequence comes from Limnephilus marmoratus, assembly GCA_917880885.1. Lineage (NCBI taxonomy): Eukaryota > Metazoa > Arthropoda > Insecta > Trichoptera > Limnephilidae > Limnephilus > Limnephilus marmoratus. The sequence continues at coordinate 12,100,413 of OU862908.1, forward strand.
TAGGAGGCTATAAAAATATGCGTAGGTATAACTGCATACAGATTAGAGCTTTGTTTCGCTAGAGCTTCTCAGCTATCTACAAAACTCTCTCATTAAAATCAAAAAATCGTTGTAAAAGCTTTTCACAAATTATAGTAATATTTATATAATTTGTGCGTCGAATTATGATGTAAATTGGTTCATTGTTAGGAACTGTTTTTCTTTGGCTAATTTGTTATAATATTACGTTATTAGTAGTAAGGAATACAAGAAGTAGATATATGTTATTATGTTTGAATAAGCTGGAATTCCATCTTGACTGTGAGTATTTGGGCATAAAAAGGAAGTGAACAGTTTTCTCAGACATAAGCGACCAAATAACCCATGATTTAACCAGTTCATTTCTTCGAGAAAGCCCTTAATTCTGATACCAAGAAGAGTCGAGTGTCAGTCCTATTAATGTTGATTGCGTGCTAATAGATTTCAATCGCCTGACTAATTCGGCAAACCCGTTCATCACAAGATGATTTCCTAAGGAATACAAATAGATAGAAGGCTCAATACAGTTCACATGAAATCTGTCTGACAATCGATACTGCAAGTCTGTTCAAAACGATGACTCACGTAAGGAAAATATAAAAAATGTTTAATTTCTTCACATTATTAAATACAACGCAACTCCGAAAATAGAACACCAAGGCTGTTCACTCTTGTAAAAACTGAAAAACAAAACAATCTGTCAACATTGCAACTGAAACGCGAGTGTGGCGGCGACTAGCAGTGCTGGTTTTTCAGTTGCATTGTTGACAGGTTGCCATGTTTTGACATGTCAGATCAGAAAAATATAGATTTTGCTAAGGAGGTTGATTGCGATTGCGTCGACAACTGTTTTTTTTCAGTTTCTCCATAAACGAAAACCCTAAATCCATCCGCTCATGGGGGGGCAACTGAAAAAAAAACAGTTGGCAAGTCAATGCGAATTTCATTGGTGGTCCGCACACAGAAAACTTGTTTAAACCAGTTATAAGGGCGACGCCGCAACTCGCAGTGTTAGTCGCGTTTCAGTTGCCAGGTTGACAGATTCCCATGGTTACGCCTCACGTCCTGTCTAATTTTCGAGTAATTTTGCAATATGTCGCAGCAGGAAAATTCAGGAGGTTGATTAAATTATTAATAAATTATATTTTTGTTAAACAAGCTGATATAATAACTGAAATCGTAAAGTTGAGTTGCGCCGTGAATTGAGTTTTGCCAGTTCGGTTTCTTCATGAGCGAAGGCCCTAGTATTTTTCAGATTGAATAAAGTTAGTATTTAGAAAAATTTTTATTAATTAAACTTTACATGAATATAATCAATTATTTAATTAATCTATCAATCATCATGGACTATAATAATTTCATGTATAATTATTTATTTACATAGTTTATGCTAGCCTAAACGGGTCACCGGACATATTTAGCTATTGAAGGTTCACATTATTAGTACCTAATGTACTTCTCCTATATTATCCATCAGTCAGAGTGTTCAGAGTGCATGATTAATTTGAATGGAAAGCCGCAACATATTGGTTAGGACTCTACTAACGGTAAATGAAATGTTTGCAATAATTTTGGTAGCGAATGAGGCCAAATGCGATAGTCAACAACGCGCAGACCACTTCAGTAGCATTTTGTTTAATATTAATCGACTGATCAAATATTAACTATGAAGCAGAAAATATTTTTGAGTGTTCCCATAAATGCTCTGGTTACATGGAACGTGCAAAGCTTTTATAATCAATTTTTCGGTTACTATGATAATTATTACTAGGTAAGTTTGTTTCGTCTCGCAATGTCATAGCATTAGGAATTCCGCGTGAAAAATAAAAGAATATAATTTCAGGTATGATGCAGATATTTTTCAAAAAAAATTTTTTTTTTTGTATATTCAGTACCTGTCCATACTAATATTACAATTGCGAAAGTGCGTGTGTTTGTTTGTCACGCTTTCACGGCCAAACCACTAAACTAGTTTTAAAAATTCTTTCACTTATAGAAAGCTACATTATCAGCAAGTAACATAGGCTGTATATAATGGTAAGATTTGGCGTTATGAAATTTGTATAAATGATAATGTGTGTATTTCATACATTTTAGCGGCAGGGAGGAAAGGCAGGGGGAAGACGGGGAAGAAGGAAGGTGGAAGGTGGAAGGGAACGGAGACGCACGGGAAATGACATGCAGGGAGAATCAATTTATTTCTTTGAATGGTATTGCAACGCATGCCGGGTACCAGCCAGTACATAATAAATTTATGCCGCCGTTCTTACAATAGTTGGTGAATTGGTGATGTCAGCCTATTTTTGCAGGGCTCAATTTTTGATATTGGCATTTTTTAAAAACTTTTTTTATTAAAATTTATATCCCGTGATTTTTAACGGCTTGCGTTAGAGTCCATTAAAAACGAAAATAAGCCATTATGTTTGCTTATTCCACACACATCGAAAAGAGTGTGTTGAGCTAATATCTATATCGTGATGACTCGATTTTCTTCGCTTTTTTTCTGTCCAGAAAACAATTTTTGTTTATTTTTTTAAGTGAAATATAAGGGAATACGGTATATGTATATATTACATTACAAGCATCCAAATCACGGGCAAAGTCGGGTAGTAAAGCTAGTACTATTATACTTTAGGATAGGTTGAAAACGTTTGGCGTTCCAGCTTGAAACGCAGGTGGGGTTGTCTGAAGTGCATGAGCGGCAATGATAAAAATGAGTCCGTTACTATTTCCTGTACGAGAGAGCACTGGACTGAATAACGTCCATTTTTAGTTCGGCCATTCCGTGTGAACGCGCTCGTGGAGCCGAAATGGGCGCCACACGGTTCGCGTCCTTCTGTCCCGGCTCTATCCCGCCTCTAGCCCGGGATCCCGGCAAGTGCCGGCCGGGGGCAGGGGCCACGTGTTACTGCAGAGGACAATAGACAAGCGCTGAATCAATAGGAATCCTAACCCAAAGCCCGACACACAATACCTACACTTAAATACGATATAATATAGTTTTATTATTCGGTACGGAGATTTTTAAAAATATTCTCCACACAGGATAGTGTTGGATGTCTGGATGCTGTTTTCATGGATTTTTTAAGGAGATGAATGAATTAACCTTGTCACAGGAGATCCCAGGAGACCCAAGCTGCAGGATATAACAAGCACGCAGATATTTTTTTATGTTTAGAGCATATCTCATAAAAAAATATCGGAAAACAGACAAAACGTTCCTCGACGATTTCCTCGTCGTTTCCCTCGGTCACACCATAATTTCAGAACGACTTTACCTATTTTATTCATCTTTTTTTAAAGTTTTTTAATACTTTGTAGAAGGTTCTTACGGAAAGAAAAATTAAGAAAATTGGATAATTAAAAAAAAACTACTATTTTAACGTAAAGAGTGTATCAGAACATATTGTAACTTAACATAACTCTAACCAGCGATATCTGAGAACATTTGGGGTAAAAAAAAATTAATGAAATTTTAATTAAAAACAACTAAAATTTAATCACACGTCGCCACTGGGTACAACCTACACGATACGCACTTCAGTTTCAGCAGCACCGCACATAATGTAACAGTTTGAAATTATAATGCTAAGTAAAGCTGGGTCCACACATGTTCTTTTGTCCGTTCCGTTCCTCCGTTCCGTACCAGCGTTGCGATCAAGAACGCTAGTTTGGACGCCCGTTCGGAACGGTACGGTGTTACGGAGGTACGGTACGGGTCGAGGTACGCCCCGATCCATCGGGAGTCGGTAAATTCGGCCCGTTCAAAGGCGATACGATACGGGTATGCGGCAGTCTGGACGTGATCGCGGCATGCGCAGGTCGTTCTCTCTGTCGCTACCCGGATCAGGAGAAATGCAGTGGGATAACGAAAATGTTGTAAAGCTTATCGATGGGTATAGGGCCAGGGAAGTTCTGTGGGATCCCGGAAACAGGAATTATTTTAATAAAAATATAAATAATATGTTTATTTTATATATATATATATGTTATATATTTTCCACTTATGTTTTGAAATTTTAAATCTCTCATTAAAGCTCTTGCGCCACATATTTCTCTGTTTTTGAACAATTCCTACTCCCACCAACGTCGCTTTTTTGTTTTTGTTTCGTTATAATATTGTGAATAACTATGAAGGACGCGCAAGCAATCGACAAATTCTCAAACACTTCCGCGGTCGACGACATGCTGGGAGGGAATGGATGGAATGAACACGCGATGATGCCGATGATCGCAGCGACGTTACGGAGGTACGGGCTATTTTTACTTGCGTCCAGAGTCTGTGGTACGGAAGGGAGGTACGGAACGGAGGAACGGAACGGACAAAAGAACATGTGTGGACCCAGCTTAAGCCCCCAGTCATTAAGTCGGTTGCTACCCATCAATTCGAATTGATTTTTAATTCCTAATTGGAAACATGAATTTGAACGAATGGAATTCTGCATTCTTCTGTTGCATAAAACTATGGGCAAGCTAATTTTAAAAACAGTTCCAAATAGGAAATCTGAGGGTCTGGACGTGGAAGTCACATACTTCGACGAATCGCCATTGACCTGTGAGCTTATACTTAGTTAGTTATGAGTTTATTAAATTATTATTGATTTACCATTTAATATTCAGTTCAATTTGAACTGGCGCCCCCCCCCCCCCTTCTTTTAGTTATTTTCACATCGTGGTGATTTTTTAAAAACATTTGATTTTATTTTAAAAACGTGACAAGCTATCGTTTGGTTTTAGTAGTTTCTACTTAATTACTGGGTGCTTACTTAGCATTATAATTTCAAACTGTTACAATATGAGACAGAGCACGTATCGCATTATCCATTGCAATGCTTTGCAGTGTGATTAGTGGAGACGTATTAGAAATCTTTATTTATAATTTCCAAAAAATTTATCATCAGAGAGCAAAATGACATAACTACGTTTTTTTTCCTAAATACGTTCAGGAATCGCTGGTTGAAGTTGTTCGAGTACTTGCTGATACGCCCTTTATATACAATTATTAGATATTGTAATTGATCGAGTTATAGGATATCAACTGTTCCGAGAAATGCTCCGGGCTCTTCTCCCCAGCGTGCTAATACTGATTATCATAAATATGTAAATCAATATTGCAACTTCCTACATCTACAATCATCATAACACGCCGAAGTGAGGTATATCGTGATTGGTAGCCATTATTATCACGTTGATAAATTGTAAATTCACGCTTCGGTAACACGCTTGCCTAGTTTTATCTCCAAAGTCTAATAATTATTAACTTGGTGAAATGCGAAGTTGCGGCGACTGGAGCCGCGAGATGTGATATGTTAGACGTGTTCTCTCATATTATTTACTCGTGTGATAACTTTCCTTCACACAAGCGCGGGGGGGGGGGGGGGGGGACTGTTGATCTTGTTAATCAATCGTTTGCTCAGACTTTGGTGAAATAGATAAACACCAAAGCGTTTACAATTGAAACATTCACGGGATAGCGGATAGCGGCCAGAAAGACAAGCAGCTAACGGAAACTATATCCAGACGTTTGATCTTCTCAGGACTTCTTCAACCATTCTGGCCTTATCCAAACACGGTGCACTAGTAAGTGACTAGTGACTATGGAGGAGCCCCAGCTACCGGTGCCTGCTAGTAGAGACTATGACTGCAATACAAAGGACGCGGCGCCGCGACGCCATAGTTTGGGCGGAGTTGAACAAAGCGGGCGCTAACCGCTGCCGTGAGCTTATCTTTACGTACTCGCTACTCCTACCACTACTACCCGCTGCCGCCATATCAACAGGTGTTGGGGTTTTTAAATACCCCTAGAAAGTTCACGGTTTAACGTTACACGTCTTGTTAACATTCCGCGACTGTTCAAAGGGGCCGGGTGAGACTTTCCCGTTTAAATTGTTACGAACTTTCCGTGAGAAGTGAAAATGTTCGGATTACGGGTTGTTAAATGAATGAAATGGCTGTGTTTAACGCCAAAAGCCTTTAAAAGGCCCGCTCTGTTAGAAGGGGATAAGACGATTTTATTACAGGCGTTTAAATGTTACGATTTCTTTTCATAAAAAGGCCGTTTTTATTTCTCTTTTGATGTCAAAAAACGGGTGTGCGTGATTAAATATACGAAATGTTTGCCGTAGAAGTTAAGATTTTCGTAATTGACGTGACTTTTCTAAAGCTGTTCGAGACACATTTGCAAGAGTGCTCAATACTTAGTAGGTACCCACTGCTCAATGACAGTTCGTTCAAAATACAGAAAGAGAAATTAATTACTTAAACCCAGGATAAATACCAAACCCTGGAAGCTGTATTACTCATACTTTATTATTTAAGAAAATAAAAGTAGAAACCAAAAATAAATTGCTTATAAAACCACTTTATTTGAATTTATTTATTTATTTTATTTATTAGCGTTATAAACAGTCTGTACAAATTCATAAATGACAGTGATAATAATATTATGTATGTCATTGACCAATAAAATAACGACAATTAACGAAAATTAAGTTAAATAAACGAACTTTAGAACCATAATACAAAAATACACAATACCTATACCTGATATAAACAATTCTGAAGTGCATCCTCTTATTTAAATCTACAAAAGTAATAAATGCAATTTTTCAAGGGTTTACATTTAAATTTTGATGGATATCAATAATATCTTTCGGGAAGTGATTTTATTTGATTTCGAACTGCTAAAAGTAGGAGAGAAAATGTGGTGATACTAAAAATACAAAAGAGAAATACAGAAATCAATGAAATATTAAGTTAAACATGTGGCATTCAGTAGTGTTATTTGTTTATGCATGTTGTGAATTTATCAAGGTTTGTGTTAAACACGTCGATATTTGGGCATAATCTGTTAAATGTGCTACAGCTTCTTCTTATAAATACATTTTCAAAATAATTTGTCTTGCTCTTAGGGATATAAAAAGGTATCCGGAGATACACACACTTACACAACCTTACCGTCTTTAAGGTACATAAATGTATCATGAACCAGTTTATTTTTGTTATTAGTTAGGTCTTTATATAAATTCTTACAAGAATTTCAACCATTTCAAGAATGAAACCGTCCATACTAACAACCAACTATGGCACAAACTTTATAATGATACGAATACGATTTAAATGGCAGTTATACTTTTAAAACGCTCTGTTCAATGTAAGCAATGCTTTCCGTTTAGTTACATGTCGAAGTTTTTTGCAAGTCTCGAGCTTGGAAAGTTTCAAGCACCGCCACAATCATTTGAGTGAATCGGCATTTTACCTGAGATTTGTACAGCTCACTCATTAGTGCTCTTGGCTCGGGATGGCGATAGCTTAATTCGCGAGTTTACACTATCAACTTTACAGGCGGCTCCGACCAACTTCACCACTCTTGCCACCGTCTTATTTCTACAGGGGCGAATTTAGCTAAGTACTTCTATTTCAAATGCGTGCCTTAAAGTTAACGCAAACCATTGATCCCTTTCAAATCATTAGCAAACCATTGATTTTATAATAATGACATTATGAGGACACGGAATAATTGAGCCAAGACTTGAAGCCAAATGAGGCAACTCTAACTCCCTAATATTGACGAAGGGTTAGCCAAATCTCAAACTAGCAGTGAGCCTCCCTCTTCCCACAGCCCATAGCCCCTTTCTCCGTTCACTAATTGCTTCACCGTGTAATTATATCAAGACTTCGGGGAATGAATTCCTCGAGGTGTAACGGTTGTTTGTTCGCAATAATGAATTCCTTGGATGCCGATCCTTTGCCCGTCCCGTTGTTCTAGTTCCTTCCTTCCTTCCTCCCGCCGCGACCGCCGCCGTCTCCACCGCTAACTCCACCGCTCCCACCACCGCGCCACCACCGCTAGAGCTGTCCCCCGACTCTAAACGGATCGACTTATCTGCTTCCGGAAGCCTCGCATGAGTCCTTACGGACATGGGTGAGTGGATACATTTAAGGGCTTAAATCTCAATACCATCCGATGTGGCCCGGGAGCTTTGTCACATAAAACTGATGTTATGTTTAAAATACGTAAAAATATAGAAACACACATCTCACATGATTATAAGAGTGGATAAAAGTATAAAATTACAATTCACCAAAAAAAATGTATTGATGATGCCGTCAATAATCCACCTTTAACACACATATTTTAATATTCGCGTTTACTTCACCTAATGTTCTTCCTGATTATATTTAAATGATAAATTAAACAATAGTACTTTGTTTGAACCACTTATACATATATTTGAGTAAAGCCGACCGGTTTCTGAACGACCATTCCTTCTTCAGGGCAAACTTATACAATTATATTTGTTCTTCCTTAGCAAAATTTAAAAAGATTTTTAAGATGTTTCGGTTGACAGGGGATTGCCATAAAATTTGGTCATCCTTGTCATTCCTTTAATAATTTGATTTTTGTTAAACAGAGAGTCACATTTTTGCAGTTGTTTTTGTGCTGCCTCAGGGCCTGTGACATCTTAGGGGAAGGTGTGTGGAGGGTCTTTTTAAGTAAGGGAAGGATATGAAGTTCTGGGAAGGAAAAGGATATGAGGGGTGGGTTGGAATCTGGAGTTCAGTATGACCAGGAGTGACGGACGTATGAATCCATCCCTCCAACTGCGGTGCAAGGCGGTCGAGAGAGTCCGGCTGGAAAGGTCAAAACGCCTATCTCAACCAGTCTCTCTCGACCCCGCCCGCCACTCAGCAAGTGGGCAGACGCATCCACCGCCAAGACCTGGACAACCTCGCCTCATGAACCCGGGCACCCCTGCTAAGTCACCAAACGTAGCGAACCACTTGGGGAGACCTATGGCAGAAGTGTTGGTTATCCAATAAATGATTCCCGGGGCGGCGATACCCGTACCCGCCTTCCAAATTGTACAAATATTACAATGTAAATGACGACCAGTATTATTTAGTAACACGATTATACCCTCCAACGAGCATGTTCCTTATTTTCCTTCTGACTGCACTAATTGAGAATCCAAATGCAAAAGCCAAAAGAATATATATTTCGCTCTTGGCTAAATTTCGGTCACTTTTATTTGATAATTAATTAAAAAATTGAAAATTAATTAATGGAGATAATAAGTATAATTTCAGGAAACAGGAATACTTTTGGATTTCGTGATAATCATTTTAAAGTTTAATTTATTTTAACATGAGGTTATGTTAAAATAAAGTAAACATGAAACGTCATTAAGGGCGATGTACCACAAGGAGGGTTGTTTGAATTTGGACACTTTATCAAATTTTAAAAATGAATTTTCAAGTTCTGTTACTATATCATTACAAGAGAGTTGCTTCGTAAAACAGAAATCATCACAGAACTTTAAACTTTATTATTTTATTAGATTTTTTTTACTTGGATACGAACTTTTACAGAACGTGAAATTAACTTTAAAAATTTGACGAATTGTTCAAATTTTGTGATTTTGATTTCAAAATTAGATCGCTTAGAAATATTTTCGATGCTTTCATTAAATATTGCGAGTAGAACACTTATTTGCCTTAGAAATAATCAAGTGTTTTTTTGATTTGCCTTTTTATAAGCCCAGAGAAAAATATAGTATCGGGTCTATAAAAACTGCTTTAAACTTCAAAATCTCCTATTTACGAACCCTACTGGATACGCGCCATAAATATATTTAAATACATTTGGGCATTAATTTCTTTTAAATTAATAATTTATGCTATGGGACCATGGGGGCGCGCGTCTATGGTTTTTGTATTATATTGAATTTACCTATGTGACATTGAAATTCAGTATATTCATGCATTTTCTTACCTCTGTGGAGCAGGCAATTTCTTCCGACGTGAGTGTTAGTGAAAGCCAAGAGATGTCACGCCTAGTCACGCATAACCAAATAATTCACCCAGAATTGAATTATTATTGTACAAGATTTTTTGCACGTATTATTAATATGCAAATTTATATTCATTGTTGAAACTTCCTTGCTGTGCAAAACATCTGTTGAGATTATGCAATACCGCCTTGGCAGAAATCGATATTTTGAATGAAAACTAGTGTCGTTTTGTGCTGGACATCGTACAAGAGCTGCATTCTCTGAGTGAGTATTGTTCTGTTTTCACTTAGGATTTTGGAATTGCTGTGTAGACTGTTTTGTGTCACATAGAGAAGATTTCAACTTTCCTTAATTTACATAGAGTAGTCATTCCCTCGTGTCAGGGGCTATTTACACGCCTCTACACCTACCTATGGTTTTAAGGTATAATTTGGAAAATTAAACCTACAGAAAATAAAATTCTTTAGAAAATGGTCGTAAAACATTCAAATATTTATGCCTGAGCTTCCTAAAATAAAATAAAACGAGGATTCGTGAATAAAACAAAATAGGCGGCTGGTATCAAACGGGATTTGAAACCGCTTTCTACATAAGAAGTGTTTTTGTTAGCGATCTGATCCCGAATTTTACACGACGTTGTGCATCACATACAAAAGAAATCACGTAAAGCGCTTTTATTACGTACATAAAAAAAATGGAAAACATATGATCATACGGACAAAAAATTAAGACCAATTACTTTAATTAAACATTAACTACATCAATTTTAAAGAAGTTCAAACTGCGTGCATTCACAAAGCGTCCAATTCCAAAGTCTTGCCAACATTAAATGGAACTTTACAAATCCATGCGATCTACAAAACCCTTTACCACACCGTCATTTAGGCAAAGCGTCTGCGGCTATTCGAATTCTAGTTTTTAATACCTTGATGACAGATAGATATTATCCTTAGATCTGTCCTAGGCCTTTGCTCCCCTTTGCTGACAGGAGCGGAGTCGGGACATACCCTTACCATGCTGTTACTGTAGACTTCTCTCTCTGACTTAACTAACTCTGACAGAATAACTCTCAATGATTTGATAGATGCGGTTAGAATGAACTCTTATTTGAAAACAAATATTTTAAGTAACAATGCTAATTGCGGTTTCACTGTATAAGTTGCAGATATTGTATACGATCAAAAAAGTAACTCTCAACTTTCTGCGTAGATTGCAAAATGTTTTTAATCGCAAATTAGTTATGAGGTTAGGTTCACGATTCCGAAGGCCGACATCCCAAAAGCTGAGGTTCAGAATGTAAAAAAAATAAAGCTCATTAATTATTGCTTGTTGAAGAATTACAAAAAATGTACCCATGTACATGTCAGAACCAGAAAATCATATGGTGTTAGCCATTTTTTGGTGTTTTTGTTTTAAGCGATTTCCAGAGAATAATAAACCCAAATTAAAAATTCAAAAGTTTTTTTAACCCGATTTTAGATTGCGATTTGATGGCTTAATTACCCATTTACAGACGATTATACAAAATTTTCCTCTTTCGGGATGTTGGTCTTTCGGGAATTTGATTTTTCGGAAAGTTTGTTATTCACAAATTCGATTTTTGGATTACAACTGACAGGGATGTAGCGAACTTCTAGAAAGTTCGCAACCATTTGAATAAAGGATGTAATGGAATGTACCTGAGACATAAGGTACCAGTTTCCGATAAGATCGGGGACATTTAGTGAGCCTAGGAGTCCCAGCTCGGACCTGTCGGCTGCCCATTAAAAGAAGATTACTGGGGTAGGGGCCGACTTGGAGTTTAATATGTCTCTCTCGAGTGTATTTTTTCCTTTTTCCGAATAATTTTCAGAAAATACGAAAACTGCCACATAAGCGGCTTACTCCTACCACTTGCTGGAGCGGTGTGCCCACAGCGCGGGACACCCGGATCAAATCCCCATTCGTGTTATTTACTCCTACTCGTCCGAGACGCGAACAGGAAAATACTTTTGACGATCCTTTTGGGAATGCGGATGCTTGGAATTTTCTCGGTTTTGAAAGAATTCACCGTAAATACTATCATTTATATACTAGTCTAGGTAGGGCTATTTTATATGCGATTCACCTGAATTCAAGGCTTTACGCAAATCTATAAAGGAGTATATTTTATTTTTATTTATTTAATTATCAGCGTACTCAATACCGAATTAAGGCCATCCTATAATGTATATGCGATGCACCTGAGTTTTAAGGTTTACACTATTTTAAATCTATGAAAGAGTATATTTCATTTTATTTATTTATTTATCAGCATTACTGAACACTGGATTAAGGCTTTCCGACAAGTCCTTATATTGAGAGGGATAACGGAAATTAGAGAAGAAATAATTTAACGTTTAAAAGTCACTGAATAGATGAACCATCATAATATCTAAAAGTTCTAATGGTAATAACCATAGACATCAGAATGAATAGACCAGAAGATACAGGTGAGGGGTAAAACAAACTATGAGGGGCGAAGTGAGGAAAGGTACTGTGATTCGTTGAAAAATCAATCTGACAGTATATAGGCATCTCGCATTATAATATCACCATTTAGTTCTTAAAAGCAAAATCTGCTTTTAATGAATAGACCTTTTTACATGGGAGTGCGAATTGCTTGCCACGTTAATAACATATTTGCTAAGGCCAAATGCTTGCCCCAAAAACATTCGTCCCAATTCACATAGCAATATTTTGTTGTCGTGTTTAGTTAAAACACTTTTACAAATGTTTCATAATTTACTTACCCCTGTAACCAGCGACGAGCACACTGGAGAACCGCCCACATTCTCTATGTGCACATGATATGTAGGTATATTGTATAGCACAAGCTACCGTTTTGGCGTGTTATTTCGTTAAATGTACGGATGTTAGCTTCGCGCTGGTCACGGCAAGAATGATGACGTCACACATTTTAGATTCAAGCGAGGCTCTATCCCCTCCTCATGGAGCGAGCCGGTTCCAAGGAGGAGCTCCAGCCGGCTCCATGGGGAGGGGGAAATAATACGTTTTTATCACTTAGGGCAGGTCCAGATATATTCATATGTCCGTGGTAATAACGCAATTTTTTAATGGGTTACTTTGGAAATCAAACCAGAGGCAATCGGTTCAGAATCAAAACTCTTATAACAGTTCCACGGCGGTGGTCCTGGTCCAAAAAATGAATCCATTAATTATTCAAGTTGGGAACCTGGCTTCGCTTCGATTAGTTAAAAGTTCCCCGCGAAGAATTGATGTTAACGTTAATGAGGTGTTTCACTAGCGGTATCTTTAAAACCTTGAAATTTAAAGTGTGTTTCTAGTAGGAACAAGCGGTTTAATTTCCCAAAGTAACGAAGGGACGCCCTTAAAAGATTTACAGTTTCGAGCGTATCCTGCGGGGCGCGGGGTCTCCTGAGAGCAAAGTTTAGCGCTCGCTGATCAACTGTTTTACCAAGTCGTAATGTGTTTTTGTTGGCCATTCTATATCATTTATGACCTCCTTCACACTCCGCGATGAACTCCTTTTTGCATGTAAATGGCTGAGTATAATTTGTGCCACGCTTCATATAAAAATTCCCCGGGGAATAAACGACAAGATTACTTTTTTAGAAGGTAAACGAGAGAAATTAAAGAAAGCGATTTTTTAAATAACGTTCTTTACCAGGTTTAAAGGCGAAATATAAAATATGATGTTCTTCAGAGTAGTGGTGCGTATAATATTCAACCGAGCAAAATAAAATTTCCGGAATGCAATACTCAAAAATATGTATATATTTTTCCATAAAATTTAATCCAACACTATTTTTTAATTAAAAGAAAGACAAACATTCCCGGGTTACAAATATTTGAAATTATTTGAATATATTTGACAATATTTGAAAATCTCTGTCTAACACCACGGTAAGCGGAAAATGTTGCTTGTGTCATGATGAAGGGCTTAGCCAGCCGAGGAATCGAACACGCAACGCCAACTTAACCACTGACCGGTCATACTTATACAGTTAAATTTCGAGACAATGTTAATGAAATATGAAATCTTATGAAACAAGAAAAAAAACACGGCAGAATACATGGAACTGCTACGACCGCGATTTGAAAGCAAGATTTACTAACTTAAAGTGAAATAAAAAAAACTGCCCTATACAAATGATATATCATTATTATTTTCTGTTGAACTATTCTGCACACTCGCTTTACACACATATGTGTTTGAATCATATTGTTTGAATACGTGGATATAGTACACCAGTCCACGCGAATTAGTGAAGTGTGTATAATATGTTTTATGTTTAAAAATATATAATATGGGATATATAGAAAATGGTGACCTGTCATTTCAGAATGAAATCAACTCAGAACCTCCTTTAAACGCCATTAAAAGTGACGAAAATTTTTTTTCATAGCTTTTAATGACGTTTCAAAGAGGTGTGAGTGAGTTGACTTGATTCTGAGTTGGCATGGAACCATTGAAAATAGCACTTCGGACAGTAAATCAGTTAGGGCAGTGTCTAAGTGCGCTAGAAGGACTGATTAGGGAGGATTGTTTACATTACAGCGTAAGGGCTGTTTCCAGGTATAACCCCAGTCTCCCGCTTGCTCCATTCTAGATCTGTTTTAAATCTGGCGGGTCGCCACTCTCCGCGGGAGGGTTCGACCACATGTGAGGGATACTGCTGTATGCTGGGTACAGTGCCATACTGAGTCAGCGTGCCTACATTGTTTCTGTCACCGGCGCGGGCGGCATCTGTTTACTGCTGGTATAAACAATGCGTCCGCCGACGGATGTGATTTTATCGCGCTCTAACTAGGAGCACGCTGCCAACAGACAGTAGAACTAACAGCACAGGTATTTTTTAATCAATTTCAATGTTGAATGATTAATAATAATCGTATTTGAATTCCGACATACTGAATTTTATTTTTGCTTTATTATGTATAGGGTGCAATGGAAATAGTGGTTGTTTTTAAGAATCAAAACATAATAAGCCACTGAAACATAATAAAATTCGGAAAATGACGACAATATATCGTAAAATATATTCAGATCTTAACGACGTAAGTAAAGAAGCCGTTTATACAAATTGCGACTCGCGACCCGTGTATTGGACGGACCTACTGTCGAATTTGCCCTATCAAAGAAAAGAAGAAAAATAATGTGGGAACCTTAACGACGTAACTAAGAAAGCGTGTAAACAAATATACGCCCGCGGCACGGCGCATTGGACGAACGTACGGTCGAATTCGCCCTAGCGAGCCTGGAGATTCGACCTTTCTGCCGCATTCATTTTAATTAATTCTGAAGAACGTGTTACAAATATGTAAGATGTTTATAAATGTTTCCCTCCCGAAGTTTTTAATTCATCGTCTAGAAAAATAAAATCTGGTGCTTACCAATAACTTCGTAGTTGAAAAACGGGTTATAAAGTTTTAAAATCGTTGTATGTAAAATATATTAATGGAAAGGTATTGTTTTTATTAATCTTAAATATAAAGAACTTACATCCCCAGGGATCTGTTTGAATAAAAAAGTTATTATAGTTACGAATTCCCCGACTAAATATCCTACGGACAGAACATCCCCCAACACAATATCTACTAAAACCTAACCTAACTTAACAAAAAATAGGACGACAATAATACAGACATCCAGTAAAGACAATAAATTATTGTTCAAAAATAGTAAAATAAGGTTAGGTGAGGTTAGCTTTTAGTAGGTATTTTGTTGGATGATATTTTGTCGGGGATATTTTTTCGCGGAATGGAAACGCGCATTACCGTTGTTAGTATTGATCTCTTTAGTGCATGTCATTGGCTTGAAAAAGACTCCGTGCTGGACTTTTCCCGTCCGATAACGGTTATGCTGTTATCTTCTTTAGGAGACACATCTGTTAACGATTCCAGGTGCTTTTTTTTATACATCGACGTATAATAAAATATATTTACATGTAGTAGACAAAAATCAATAAAAAGTACCGTATCATCATAAATATAATTACGGTTTTACAACAATAAAATTAGGTCATTAATAATTCATATTACTTGTAAGGTTTTACCCCGAACAATACCAAAGTGAGCTACAAACCTAAGGCAATTAGTCTACTGGAATAACCAAAATAATTAGAAATTCGACAGTCTAAAACGACTTAGTAACGAATGTAATTAATATAATTGAATTGAGTCCTAGTTCACGGAATTAGGACTCCGTGGATTGGCCAGCCTGATGAGACACCGGGTCACTGGAGCCAGGATGCGGCTAATGGCCTCCGACAACACGGTGGTGACCGCAGCCTTCCAGCACCAAGCGCCACTCGTGAATGAGCGTTGGGCCCGAGCTCACTCAAGACCACGCCCTGCATGGTAATCGATTTAATTTATTTTTGTTATCATAAATTTTATTACTTTTCTATTTATGTTTTCGTTTCTTTACTGTATAAATATATAAATATGTGTAACTGTTTCCACGCCAACTCACCATGAAACCAACTCAGAAACACCTCAGAAAGGTCATTAAAAGCTATGAAAAAATCATTTTAAAATAGCCGGTAACTCTAACCTAACATTACTTATTTAACCAATTTTTTAAAATATTTGTTTTATCATCACTCTTGATGACCTTTCTGAGGTGCTTCTGAGTTGGTTTCATTCTGAGTTGTCCGGTCACCGTATAACTATATGGGACGTGTGGGATTGTACTATCCTCCCCACATCCTGGAATAAAGAATTTATTATTATTATTATGAAAATCCTTGTAGAACACCCCTCTCCCACCCCCCCCCTTATTTTATGTACACAAACTAAGGCTAAGAATAATTTGTACCAGTCTGAAGATAGCTTTAACGAGCTGAAACCGGTTACGGTCAAATAAATTAAAGTAGAAATAAGTTTTATATTGGTTTTAGTATACCTAATATATTAGACATAGATCCAAACTAATTGAATATATTATTGGATTATTCAAATGTTACGAAAACGGATATTTCGATTTGACCCTCGGTCTGCAGCGTCGAGGAATGCAATGTTATTTTCCACGAGATAGCTATACCAAATGCTGGCGTAACTTTTTTATGGGAGTTATTAAATAAAAGTACAAATGTATTCCATCATTTGGGCAAATAAAAAGCCTCGCTGTATTGTGGCGGAGTTAGGTCTAAAGGGGAACCCGGAGTGGGGCGCATTCACACGGCCGTGAGTCTGCAGTATTATTGAGAGTAATGGAAAAAAAGTCCCGACAAAAAGGGAAATAAAGCAGGAATATGAAAAAAAAAGTATGTTCCACCGTCGACCGGAGTATTTCGATTTATTTTCCAGAAAAAAATGTATGGCTGCGTAAACAATATTTTTCATATCACTATCCATGGGGCATCGAAAATCCAAACGAACGTATTCATGGGATTTATCGGATAAAATGATTGGGAACCCGTTTAAATATTTTTATTATGGGTAGTAACGAGTGAGTACACAAACTTTGAGTATCCCTGTAATTCAGTTGTCCGCAAACCCGCTGCAGACGTGATACGATATTGCATGACAACTAGGCGCACCTGCCGTCGTATTTAAAAAAACATTGGATTTGAAAATGCATTTTATGTAACGTGTATCGCCTACTAATAAAAGCACTCTCGTTAATGGAAGCTTGGGCACTGGAATTTGCAGCGATGTCAAGTTCGGGGGCTTTTGAAATGTGGACCTTTGTGAGAATGCTAAAAGTATCTAGGACCATATTGTATGACTGACGAGGATGAGTAACTTATAATACGAAATCAGTGTGAAAGAGAATTTAAAATATCTTAAAATTTGCAAATATTGCCTATCCCGTACCTCAGTATGGGAAAAAAAGGGGGCAAACATTAATTACGTGAGCAGTTTTTCTTCCAATCTAGACCCCCCCCTTGGTGAGATAAATTTGGACCACTTCGTATGTTCTTTTCATTAGACGTGATATTTTGCTGGACCCCCTCGCCCCCTTTGAGCTCACGTAATTAATGTATGCCCCCAAAGAGGAATACATTGGAATCAGATACTCCTTCTCTCCAACTCGAACGTGCCGCCAATGAATGCAATACCTTTAAAATATCAGGCCTCGGACCTATTTATTCGGAAGGTCAAAATATTTCCTCTTTTCAATAAAATTCAAATAAATAGAATCCAAAAACTTGTTTTTAAAAGGTAAATTTTATTATTCGAAATAAATATATAATTTTTGAAATAAAATTTTTTTTACGCCAACAAAAAAAAATTTCAAACTGATTCACTTTACCTTTTTTTAACAATTTTTTATTTATTTTTACATTAACTCCATGAAAAAATTTCCCTCAGGGCCTATGTCATATGGGATGCTGTGTGGAGGGTCTTTTTGAGGAGAGGAAGGAATGAACATTGGTCTTGAAAATACCCATGTTGTTGGAAGGAGGAAACACAGAGGCCGGCAAATCATTCCACAGCCGAGCTGTAGAACACCATAACGAGTCGAAGAAACGACCCGTTCTCGTGTAACAAATGTCAACCGTGTACAAATGTTGGGCACGGGTTTGGCGTGTTTCCCGACTATGCACTGGTGCCGAAGGGATCAATGATGCTAGTTCCTCGGAGCATCTTCCATTGTAATACCGGTAGAACAAGGATAGCATTCCCACCCGACGCCTGTGCTCTAAAGATTGCAATCCGTCTGTTAAGATGGGAGAATCTATTAAACGGACCGCCCGTTTCTGCACAGAGTCGAGGGTATTTTTCATTGCTGGTAATGAAAAAAAAAACACATATATTTATTAGGCAAACGTATTATAAACATTATCCTCAACTGACTTTTTTGTCGTTTCATGTAAAAATAATTAATAAAAAATTCCCAAAATTTCATAAATTTTTTAAATTATGATCTGAAAAACTTTAGTTTCAAGAAGGTGTAGATACATTTTAATTATTTTGTTGTTAATTTTTATATTTGATTATAAAGTGTGGCGTTTTCACTTTCTAACACCGTTTAGGTCGTATTTCTAACCATGCTAGTAAGGGAGATACAACGATTTCTATGAGACCTATAAGAGTTGTTCCAAAAAGCCTGCAAATTAGCCTGAGAAGTTAAGAGGGCGTTACCAGAGAAAGCCGGAAATACGTCATTTTCAAAAAAGTTTTTAGACGTATTGACTCTTTTCCACAAAAAAATATAAATGGATTTCGAAAGATTGTTCTTTTATCTAGTGAAGTTATGTAATAAATTTTTAGAATTTTTTTAAATTTTTAGTTTAATAAGGTTATTCCATAGGTCGTTGGCAGATTTGTTAAATTTTCAAAAAAGTTTTTGTATTATACCACACCCATTTCAAATAATGTAATCATGCAGTAAAATAAATCAATACATTATCTAGCAGAGTTATGTATTAGAATTTTAATTTTAGTTTCAATAAAATCATTAAAAAATATGTACGTACATGTGTTTCTTGACGAAAATTGGTCCATTTGTGTATTTATTTGCGCACTTACAAACTAATATATTTCAGATTTTTTTAACATTCTTATTAAATTTAGACATTATTGAAAAATGATAAATACTTATAATCAAAAAATAACTACAAAAAGTTCACTATCTTAATAGTTTTATCATCACGCCTTTCAGCATTTTTGGATGAAGGTATAAATTAAAGCTAATTTGGATTGAAATAAATTCGATATTGAGTTATAATTTAAAAAAGCTGGTACGGAGAATAATTAATATTTCTCATTGTAACCGCCCTGCACGATCGGAAGAACAACTTTCGACGAAATGTGGATTTTCGTCCGCTGGCTGGTTAAACGCTCTTAATCTCATCGATAGATCACTCGGTGATAAGATCTATAAAGCGGCAAATTCAAATTCCGATCGTCCTACGAAATAAAAACCGAATCATTGAAAAATAAAAATAAAACGAAAAACGTGAAATCTTAAAACTAAAACTTTTCTTTACCTAGAGCCTTACGTTCATAACTTCGCACGAATAGAGCGAATCGAAGGCAGACGTTTTATTGTGTGGTTTCTATTTAGCTATTTGATCACGTGCCGTAGAGGAAAGCATGAGGATGCTCACTTTTTATTGCTCACATATCCGATAATATCCCCGATACGGGGTAAAGCCCGGCCACATAGCCGCGCTGCCTTAGAACCCCTTCGCAATGGCTTCGTGATATCTTTCCACAGCCGTAGCCCATTGCCCGTTGCCTACAGCCGACCTGTTGCCCGCAGCCGATGGAATGTTTCCGTGCGCGGGTTTATCGACGACTTGGCGGTCATCGTGGAATCCTAATACGATTATTGTCTCTATAGGATTATGGCCTCCTGGTATCTAGCATCTTAAATATAATAAACTGAAAACTACAAAATAAATTTTTCTTCATTTTTTTTTTATGTCTTTCGATTCATTTATTATTATGTTTATCTCAATAAAATATTCCGTCGAGTGACCAAGCATAATGTCGTCGAGTTTGAGAGTCATAATTCATAATGGATTTCCAATACGAAAAATGACTGTTTGTTTGTGGGTTCTGCCAGCTAACATCTTGAATACAATAAAATGATAACTTATGAAAAATGCTCATATTATTACGCAAAATTTTTTTTTTTTTAAATTAACTTTATTCCTCGTGAGGAAAATAATTTCCCTCAGGGTTTATGTCATCTTTATGGCTGCTGAGTGGAGGGTCATTTATAGGAGAGGAAGGAGTGAACATGGGTTTAGCTGAGACCCATGTTGTAGGAAGGAGGAAAAAGGCCGGCAAATAGTTTCATAACCGAGCTCTTGAACTCAAGAATGAGTCGTAGAAACGACCCGTTTTCATAAGACAAATGTCAACCATGTACATATGTTGGGCGCGTGTTGGCGTGTTTCCCAACCATGCACCGGTGCCGAGGGGATTAATGACGCTAGTCTCTTGGAGCATCTTTTATTGAATACCTTTTATTTAAATATAACTAATCTTCTTATACGCAGATGACACGGCAATTTTTTACTTCGGCAAAAACTTAGAAAATCTATTAGAACAATCTCAAACGGATCTTAATGTACTAAACGATTGGCTAATTAAAAATATATTAACAATAAATATTAATAAAACCGGTTACATGATCTTAAGCTCACCAAAAAGAATAATACCATCGCATAAACCATTACAAATAGAAGAAAGAGACCTACATATTCTAGATAGCGAAAAATACCTGGGCTTATATATTGATAAACATTTAACATTTAAACAACACGTAGAAAAACTAAAAACAAAAATCATCCCATTAATTGGTGTATTTGGTAGAATTGCTCATCTTCTACCAACAAAGGTAAAGAGGGGCTTATACTTTAGCTTGATCCAGTCCCACCTAAATTATTTAATAGAAATATGGGGAAACACATACATTACGTACTTAAACGACTTACAAATAATACAGAACAAAGTTATTAAAAAACTCTTCAACTATAACCCAGACACTCCCACAAAAAAAAACTATACCAGGAAATGCACCTTTTGAAAATAAGAACATTGTACGAATATAACATATGTCTTTTAATCTACAAAATACAAAATGAACTTATACACACAAACACAACATTTATAAAAACATCACAAGTACACGAACATTATACTAGACAACACAATAAATTGTACACAAATACTGTCAAGACTGAAAGTGGCAAGAGAAGTATTGGTCACGAGGGAGTTCATATATTTAATCTCCTTCCAGATAACCTAAAAACGGAAAATAATATAAAAACATTTAAAAAAAAAAAACTATTTAAACTCAAAATGTTGGAACAAAATTAAAAATATTACTTCTTACTACTGTACTATATAAGCTCTGTATTTAAGTTAAGAAAGCGAAATATTATGTTTCTTTTAACTTAATAATAATAAAAATAAAAAAAATAAATAAAAAAAATATATATTACAAGATTTGCTAACTGTAAAGTATGTAATATTATGTTTTATCGCTACCTTATTCTGTTTGGCCCGATGTAATTAAAAATGGCTCACAAACTCAAGTCTTCATGCATATATTAAATTATGCGTGTATATTAAAAATCTTATGATTATTTATAATTAACAATATTTTTTGGGCTCGATGCACCATTTCTTATTGCACATGTTTCGATAAATATTATGTTGGTTCATCGGAAAGGCTTATTGGATATTAAGAAAAAAAAAGTCAATTCTCTATAATAATGCCTTATCTAAAATTACCTCCCCTCCGTTTAATATCTCATCTCTTCTAAGTATCTAAACTCGACTCCAATCTTCCATATAATTATGAAATTTGCACATTTAAATATAATTAATATATAAATCCATCTTTCCTCTCTCCATAATTTGAAATAATGGCCCAGATAACTCTCGAAGGGTGAAAGTCAGAATCTTGAAAAAAAAACTTTAACGAATAACTTTTTTTATTAATACGAGAAAATGTGTATAAAAGTTACTCAACTAGGTTACATGTGGGTTTTATTTTATATGATTTTATATATCCAATAAAAATACGCCCTTAAAACATGATAAAAATAACTCAATTTTCGGTAAAACCCTATTCCCACAGACTTTTAGCCACTATTTGATTACCATTATCACTCGGCGTGATAATGTCTAGCATAAGGGAACTGTTAAACATCTTCCCAGACAAACGTGGCATTTAGAAGGGTGTTTCGTCACCCACCCCTCTCACAGTTCTACAGCCCCCCTCAATCGCCCCCCGCCCCCTTGCAGAGGGTAGGAGATGGTAGACTCACGTGACTGACGGGGGTAAATGTGACAATACTGACATCAGACTGACTGCGGGGGTTTTACAAATCAACTTTTGCGACGTTTTATTTTTTCCAAGATCATGTATTGTGACTTTTTTTCGAAACGAGAGAATGAAATGGTGATAAAACTAGATTAACAAAGAAGTCGCGTAGAAATTGCCCGGACACCCTGGGAAACTGTCGCAGGGTCTGGCCCTCGAATAGGTTCGTGTCAGGACATCGAAAAGCAATATAAGCCATTTGCTAAGCCTACTACTAAGCAGTACGCGCTGTTCTAAAATGTGTATTATGTTCTGTTTTATGGAAGAAACCATTCAATCTTATAATTTATAAAGCTTCTTGTATTGATTATAACTGAAAAATATTCAGAACGGGCACTTGGCTTCAAGTTTTTTCATGCATATCCAACAAGTTTGGACGTTATTAAATTTGCATTCCACCATTTAAAAAAAAAGTAACAATAGAACGGCGATTTTTTCATGACGGCTTTCCGTTTAAAACTATTATATTATTAACTAGCAGACCCGGCAACACGTTGTGTGGCGAACGAAACACAACGTCACGCCATTACCTAACCTTTATAACCAACGCCTTCTGTTAAATCAAATGCACACCGCCGTTTGCCAGCCCGCTGTCCGCTGCCCGCTTCGTTCCGCTTGGCAAGATATATTATACATTTAACCAATTTACACAAAACCTTGACAAATTATATACCTAAAAACCTTCCTCCTGAATCACACTATCTATTGGTGAAAACCGCATGAAAATCCGTTGCGTAGTTTAAAAGATCTAAGCGCACAGAAAGCTGGAGCGACTTCGTTTTATACTATGTAAATATACTTATTTTAAAGAAATAAGACTGAGCGACTTTTCTGAGAACTATGGTTTGACTTTACGCCACTGATTTTAAGCCAAATAAAATTGTTTCGGTCTGTCACCCAAGGAGTATCAAAAACATATTCGAATATCCATAGTTTAATCGCTACTGGGAAAAGTGAAAATGAAAAAAAACCTCATAGAACCAATAACGTCTGAAACAATAATAATTAGAAAGAAAAGTTGGAAAGAAGAGTGCCGTAAGACAATCCCCGGTGCGGAGTGCTTGGGCGGGGCGATTCCAATACAACGTTTGACTCGTATCGTCGCCAGCTGATTGGTTCCATATTGCGAACATCGCGCGAGAAACGTGCGGAATAGAAATATAGTTATTCAATTCAATAACGATCCACCCCTCCACCCAGTGTATCGGATCACTTTTCTCCTTCAGCTTTAGGGGAAGGGAAACTACATACTAGCCAGGAGGGTTGCTGAAATACTTTGAAAATATATCAAAGTACTAGTATTTGGCACAAAAATGAAAAATACATTTTTACAGACACTAGTAATAAATTTGTTATGTTTAAAATATCAAATTTATTTGCGCACAATATCAAATTTGAACATCTGCAGATTCTTGGTTCATTAGCACAATTACTGGATACTTGGTAAAATTCGTAGAGGTATCAGTTGGGGTATCAGTAGACTTAATTAAGTGTTAATGAGCAATATTATTTCGACTCTTCAAGGGATATTAGGAATTTAAATATATATTGTTATGCATTCGTAACGACTACTATTGTCCATCAATCTCACATCTCCGTGACTTCAACCAAGTTCAGGAAATAAATGTTATCTGTTGAAATAATCGTCCTCTGCAACTAACTACGTGTGGCAAATTGCAATGCAACATTTATACGTCATGCGTACCCTGTACACACATAACCTAACTGATGTGTGAACCTTGAACGGTTTTGCTGGAAAAATACATTAATGAAATGGAAAATATAGTGTACACGGACATGATCTGGAGATGATCCCTGATGCCACTCTAATAATCTGTCAAATATTTTTGTTTCCAACTTATCAAAAAACGTACCTATTATCAAAATAAAATATTTGAAAACTAGCCTGCCTTGTCACAGGATATCCCTGGTAAGACATTCACAATAAAAAAGCGTAATGTAGATGTACCTTTAAAACTTTTTATATAATATATAGATTTTAATTGTTCCGGTAAGATATAGATCCTGTGCTCGTTTCCCAGTCGTAACGGTTACCTCTTAATTTTCTGTGTATTATTTTGTTTCGTTTAGATTTATTAGCATTATCTCCTTCAGTGATTGAAAATTATATCTCATCTAATTGAGTTAAGAACTTTGTAATAATTTAAAAAGAAAGTAGCCAAAATATGGGGAAAAAAAGTATTTATGTAAACACCCTTCTTAGTTACATTTAACGAAGTGCGAATAAATAAAAAAATATTACTATCATCACATTACGTTATTTACTTAATATTACGTTAACGCGAGTGAATCTATACCCTTATCAATGCGAGCGAAATAATAATACGCTTTTGGATACGGAACAGTTATTTATACGGGGCGCATATTTCCACTTTATTAATGATAGATAACGCGCCAATTTCAATTTACATCCGGCCCGAACCAGTCACACGTACGTACGCTCAAATGTACACATGATAATATGTACGAGAGGCGCGTACGTATGTAGCTAGGTACTCCGCTCGTATGTAGCTTCGAGATTATACGATAACTCAGATACGCGCGGGACGCCCGCGCAGTGACGCGCCGGGACGCCGCGCCGGGACGCCGCGCCGGGACGCCGAAGCCGGGAGCAGGGGTGCCATTAAACTACCAACTTTATTTGTGTGTAATCCAGAAGCTAATAAAAAAATACATCGAGAAGCAGAAAATTTTCGGTTTAATCGGGAAGATACATTCACGGTCATTATGTGCGTTTTACCATATCCTTAAACCCTTCGATTTTTGTTAAAAAAATCGCTGCAATAAGAAAAAAATACATATCGTGACTTTCTAAAATTAGATTCAATGCTACAGGAAGTGGATAAAATGGTTTTGTGATTTAGGTAAATAAATTGTTGAACACAAGTAAAAAAAAAAACACCAGTGTAAAACACTATACTTTTTTACTTACTGATACACTCGCATTTCTTTGATGTTGTTTGGCAATACCGCGCGTCATTCGCTAATTTTGTTATTGTTAGAACTTGCGGTTCAACGAATCTTACGTATAATATAACATTTATTACAGACGAGTCAAAAATGCGAGCTAAAAGGCAACGAATTGAAACACGTGCATAATAAACACAGATTTTATTTCAATTACGTTTTGGGGTTGTTTGGTCATGTAGGAAAATAAAAATAATATAAGGATAATTTGTTTATCGCCGTTTCGGTGAAAAATCACCTCAAGAAAGCTGTAAATTTTTTTTCCAGGCTCTATCCTGCTATTCACCATAGGTACCTATT
The DNA here is from genome assembly GCA_917880885.1 of Limnephilus marmoratus. NCBI lineage: Eukaryota > Metazoa > Arthropoda > Insecta > Trichoptera > Limnephilidae > Limnephilus > Limnephilus marmoratus. The sequence continues at coordinate 12,126,312 of OU862908.1, forward strand.
TTATTATTATAACTTTATAACTAAAGATTAGATCCACCAGTAATAACGTAACACCATGCGTAAGATGTATCACCAATGAGTTTTCTGTGTTAAATTTACATATTAATTATGTAACGTACCAGCAGATAAAATTATGACATTTTTTTTAATTTAAGACACAAACAGTTAAACAAATATATTGGTCCTTAAATATAAATGTTCCTAGACTAATGTGTCTGCAGTATTACATTTAGAAACTCACAAAAAGACACAAATATAAAATTCGATGGTTTTGTAACGGCCAACCCATACACCCATACACCCATTAATTATAATAATAAAACTATACGGCCAAATAATTAGTTAAATATAACGTCATTTAAGATGCGTGACTAAAATAAGGAACCATTAGACTTTATTTTTTTCTGGGAAAATAAAACATTTTAAAAAAATTTACTTTTATTTTGACTTTATGAGTAAAACCTAAAATTGTAATGTTTAATTAAATGAAGACCATATTAGCGAAACTCAATCGGAAATCTGGAAACAGAAAAATCAGAAAAAGATATGGGCACATCTGATTCTAATTTTTCTGTTTCCAGATTTTCGATTGGGTTTCGCTAATATTGTCTTCATTTAATTAAATAAAAAATATATTTAATTAATAGCAGGTAGCTTTTTTAGTCTACAAACTTTAAGAAATTTTATTGTGTTCTATATAGAATACAAAAGTTTGATTTGAAAGCGCGGACAGGAGAAAAAAATAATGTTAGAAGATAAGATTTTAAATTAAAAAAAATAGGTAGACAAGGGTGTAAAAATAAGAAGAAATATCCTACATCAAAAATAGCAGAATTTAATAAAAACACGGCGTATTTCGCAAGCTCAGATGACAAACGAAACGAAGATTGTAACGTTAAGGTTCGATACATGTCGAAGTGAGGCTTTTGATACAATAGGGGCGGTATTAATAGTGCAACTCACGCTTGATGAGTTAAGCCCACCGACCCACCCCAGCGCCCAGCTCTAGTGGTGGCGGTAGCGGTGCGGTGGAACGAACTTTACGTGGAACCAGCAATACCAGTAGTACCACGGACGTGCAAAAAGGTAAACCTCCGCTCATGCCGATATGACGTTAGGGAGGAAAATTGGAAAAGCGTGGAGGGATTTATGCGGGCTGTCAGATACCAGACTCCTTTGTTGTTTATGTCGAATAGTGCATTTATCATGGTAAAATAACGTATCAAATTGATATCATAATTGTCAGCCACAGTCTACACACTTCTAACAAACCCCGTGACAGTGAGAGAAGCTCCATAGCTTTGTTCGAGCATATGTTATTCGAGAGTGGAAGTTTCACCAACTATAGCATTCTGAAACGAAATTGGCTCGAAATGGCTTTTATTGAAGTAACAACTTCTTTACGCACACTTGACTTGGGGAGTAAGCTGGTGAATGCGTGGCGAGAGCATTACGAAAGGCAAGACAAACGGTAGTTGAGAGGGAACTATAAGTTAGTGAAGATAGAAAGAGAGAGAGAGTTACGTTTCGTATATTACTGTAGGGGCAAGAGAGAGAGGTGCGAGCACACATTTTCTTTCTCTCATAGCCAGTTACGTTTCGTATATCTAAGACACAGGGCAGGCCTATTGTCTGTATCACACTGTAGGAGCAAGAGAGAGCAGTGCGCGCGCACATTTTATTTCTCTCTTCCTATCATATAGATGGAGCTAAAGAAGTTTTACTTCGTCGTGTGGTATAAAGCACACTCGTTTATTATTATTCATTTATTTTTATTAATCTAATTATGGCAGCTTATCTGCGGGTTCTACATTTTTTTTAATGCAACACCTCACAAGAGTGCCAGTTCAAAGATGGGCAGAGTTATGAGATGGGTAAAAGCAGGGGCTGTAGGAAGGGATTTAGAGATACCTGAAACTTATTTTAAAAATTTTCGATTTCTATAATTTATGAACTTAAAATAAAGAAAAACATATTTCGTAATATGATATCCATTATAATGTACGAAAAGAACCAAATCCTATAACTAGTGTAGGTATCTATGCAGCTTGTTGCCATTTCAATGGATGGAAAACATTAGAAGCTGGACGTATTATCATTGTACGGGGTTTGCTTTAACCATACCATTTTATCAGATCTGAACGACCATTCCAATTTAAACCCCTATCTCTACCTCTTCATGAAACCTCACTCCATTACCTAAAATAAGGTTGCAATAGTTCCCCTAACGCCCATTTGACAAAATGTATAAAAAATGATCTTCAATGAAATTTTCGTTTGGCAAAAAATATATTGCAGGCACGAAAAACCACCTTTCAAAAATAACTTTCGAAACTGTCTCGAATTTTTTTTCTTTGAGAAAAGTAGAGTTGAGGGTTGAAACGAAAAAGCCGCGTTCGTACCTCAAGAATTTCCATTAAAAAGTTTTATGTTTGTTAATAAAATGCAAGGAATAAAATCACACACAACAACTGCTTATAAATTAGACGGAAAGTTCTCAGTGAGGAGGGCCCGCTTGAGGGGTGTAAATAATTTATTTCTAAAACCCGGAAAACACGATTATATGTTTTCTGAAATCTTTAGTGAATATTGTAAGGGAAACATTGTCATGTTTTCTCTTTTAACATAAAAACTTTTCCCTGGAGAATGCTTTTGTAAAAATATATATTCAAGACGGGGAAATATGTTTTTCCGAGATACGATAATTATTTACACTTGAGGGAGGGATTCAAGAAGGGGTAAGAATTGTTTACTAAACATTTTAACAGAGCACGATTTTTTGTTGTTGTTGTTGCTATGCTGACTTTTCAGCATCAAGGGTCCTATGTCCTTATAACACTTATAACCGTCCTGCTGGTTTATTATTAAGATATTTCTTTAAAGGACTACTTATTCTCATTCACTGTAGTTTACTTTGTCCACCAGACACTATTTTCTTGAATTACTTCTAAAGATTATTCTATGAATCATCTTCTTTAAAATATCCCGAATACGGAATTCTCAGCGCTGGCGCTGGCCTAATTAGTGCTTCACAGAGAGCTTTTCGAGAGGAATCTTGATTTGAAGTATCTTTGAAGACCGTTGTAAATGCTAATAATTTAAAACTTGAAGATCGAGTCTCAATCCGGCTCACTCCAGAAAGTAGGCAAATGCAAGCACTGCGACTGCTGGGAAAAGAAAAAAATATTAATAAAGTGTTGAAAACTCTGTATATTTTAGAGCAGGTAATCAACGCTCTGCTCGAACGTGTTTCTGGCATGATATGCTCTCTAATTATGATTAATTTTGATTAAAAGCGCACACATATCATAAAATTGCCTTTGACTTTGAAAGTATACATGAATATTAACGCGCCGCCTTTACAGCTTACGGAGTAGGTTCACTAGGTGGCGGTGTGGGGTTCGTCATGTACCGTGATGTACGTGTATACGTGTACAGGGTACATGCTGGCTGGATGGTGTAGAAGGAATGGAGCTGGAGAGACGAGGGACGGCTGAGTGTGCGTATTGCGTATGCTTATACGCCGTGCTTGTGTAAATCGCAAATTAATTTCCGCGCTGAAAGCAAAACCATATTATTTCGAGAGTAATGTCGAAACAAATTTACAAGCCTCCAGGTAATAATGAATTATTAACACGCAATTTGCCCGAATACGTAAACCGCGCGTGAGACATCCAGCTTAGCCTGAAAGGGGGGCGGGGAACGAGCTGGAGACGCGGTACCGGGGGTAGGTGTAAGACTACTTCCTTCCTCTCGATGTGCTTGCTACCCTGGTACCCTAGTGCCACAGCCTGCAGCCTACAGCCTACGTTAGCGGCTAGCTGCCAAGCAAGAAAGACATTAATCTAACATATTATCCTTGATTAGGAATTATTCGGAAAATAACTTCCTAAAACTTATCGCATCAAACGTTGAAAACACTTCGGACGGTAACAGGTTTTCTACACATGAGTAACTTCATAGAAGCAAACTATAGCGTACATATTATGTTTATTGAATTAATAATAAATACGGACGTTTTTTTAATATGGACATAATTATATTATACGCCATACAAGAGATCTTTAAAAAAATACAAGAAAGTGATTCTTTCATTGGTGTTCCCATCCACAGGAGGAGGCTACATCGAAAGTTTTGCAAGAGGCTCTATGGTAGATAACAATTTGGCTGACTGACCTTTTTATTCGAGTTGGTTGCATCCGTGCGAATGATTGTAATATTTTTTTAACAGTTTGACAAAAGACGCAAACCCCGAGACGATTAGAAACTTCTCCAGTGTGCATGTATATATAAACAATAAGGAATCACCTAGGGGGCCAAAGATATTATTTAAAATTAATTCAAGTGTCGGGATCATCAGAATTTCTGGATGAATGCATTCAAAATTTAAAGGTTTCAAATTAAATAATAGAAAGCAAATTACAAACTGTTTACAAGCAGTACAACATGTGAACGTTTGAGTCGATAAAGCCCTTCATAAGCGTGGTGCTTTATTTCAATGAAGGTAAACCGCTCTTGTACTCCATATAACGCACAACAAACCTCCCTAACCGCTCCTTCCCGGCATAACCTTATTCCTTATTTTACGGGAGGCATTTAAACCATTGTAATTTAAGAGTAATCTGATACTGACACAAATATATATCTCGAATAACACCATTATTTATCTAATGTGTTTTGGGAGGTTATCTATCTTTTTGGTTTATGTACTATCCAACACCTCTCGGGATGTCGTTAATAAGACTTTCATTATAGCTCCTGAGATTTAGGGTGTTTCTCTTCCATTCGTTTCAATAATACTCAGTGCGAATCGTTACTAAATTAGAAATGTGTCGGCGTTACAAATATAACGAATAATAGAACAGAATACAGAATACCACAATATTTTAAACGGTAATTCTATTTTAGTTATGTTAACGATTTCTGTTTTGAAATCAATGAGTCTATGGTTATGTTATCTGTTACAGATTAAAGAGACGTATGAATGTAAATGAAGCAAAAATCGTGTGTTAGAATAAGTGTCGACCGAGACAGGTTTTTCGTTCTCGGCCGAGACCGAGACCGAGACTGAGAATAAATTAAAATCTCGGCCGAGACCGATTGCCGAGACCGAGAGCCGAGACCGAGAATAGATAAATTGAGAAAAAAGTGAAAAAGCGCTATTTTTTCATGGTATAGCAACAATAAAACATTATACCTACTTAGTAAACACATTAAATCGAAATAACACACCCTAAAAAACCCTAAGAGACCAATCACAATCGACAGCTCTCTCACGCACTGACACCAAGTGACGAATGTGGACACGCGCGGTAGATTTGAATCCCATTATCCTATACCGTACCTACTTACAACGGTCTCGGTTATGGCCGAGAATCTCGGCGATTTTTCGCCGAGAACCGAGACAGAGTTCTCGGTAGAATTTGTAGCCGAGAACGCCGAGACCGAGACCGAGATCTCGGTCAACCCTTAGGTAGAATTGATTCTTTTACATTTATCTTCGTCAATCCCGTGGAGATTTAAAAAATTAAATTGATATTTTTGTTACAACGTAAATGGTTAAACCTTACTAAACTCAACTTTACACTACAGATTAGAAAACCGTTAAGAGAATTTAAGAAGGTACAAATATTGAAGAAAAGAGATGAATTTAGAGTAAAGGCGAGATATTTGATGAGCCTTTACCTGGCTTTAAGGCTTTATAACATAAAAGTTCAGAAAGTGAACAGCTAGTTAGTAGCGGGCTCGGCCGCAGTTTAAAAGAAACTCATTTTACAGGGATTAAGGGAATTCTAAATAGGATTTTATTATTCACGGACTAAAACTCGGGCTTAACATTAGGTACATCTAATACGCGCTTATATTTCGAAACCTTAATACAATTTGAAGCAGATAAAAAAGTAAGACGCCCTGTTAAGCAGCACACAAAATTTTTCAGTATTTAATTCAATTTAAACGGACCTTATTATCAAGATTACGTTATGATTTACGATATAAAAATTCACTCGGGTAATATCTTGCATAATCAAAGGTCATGATGATTGAAAATGTTTATTTATTTATATATTTAAACGCCCATAGGGCTTTTACATAGAATGCAGTACTTTTTTTTATTACAGTGAAAAGAATGGGTTTACAAAATACAAGAAACATAATATATTTTAAAAACAAAATATAGGTTACATAAAATATAAGCGTTAAAAAAAATAAAAAATTTAGGTTACATAAAATACAAGCGTTAACAAAATACAGGTTCTTAACATAAAATATAAGAAACAAAATATAGTCCATAAAATATAGGAGTTGACACAAAGTAGGTAATGTTTAAAATTGTTGTTCAGATTAGTTTATGGGATAGGTAGAAATAAATAGTTGGCACATATGGCGTTTGAAGTTTGCTAAGTCCAAATTATTGTCAAAATCCATATTGTTTAAGTATTTGTTACCAAACGTTGTATTTGAGAATGTAAATCATAGTTCGAATGAGATGTACGTATATAAAATGTCAATGTTTGTCTAGTTGTTCGTGTAGGTACATGTGGATTTATTAATTGCAGGAGTTCACAACTGCCGAATTTAGAGTTTAATAATTTTAATAAAAAGGTTAGGTCGTTTATTTTTCGTCTGTTTTCTAATGTTGGAATATTTAAAGTATTCATTAACGACGGGTAATTTATGAGCTCTAAATCTTGTTTACAACAAGATGTTCATTATTTAGATCAACTATCTTGCAGTTAAACTTTTGTACTACTGACCGTGTAGTTTATATATCGAAGCATTTATACCAGGGAAACATCTCAGGCGAAATGCTTTCTTTATGTACTTGTATCGTAAAAGCGAGAGTTTAGAGTTAAGATAAATGTTTCTCATTTATTCATCCATAAAAATGAAAAGAAACGCAAAAGGTTTTTTTTATATTAACTCCACACAGGAGGCCTGAAGGTATTGCGAAGGGTCTTTCTGAGGGAGGGAGGAAACGAGAGAATCTGATTCTTTAGAAGAGACCAAGCATATATTGAAATTATTTTTAAAACTACTTACAAATTAAAATAAACATATATTATTACACGATACACGGAATAATCGATGTCGATTCTATAACAAGTATGCAATTCAGTGAGTGGTACACGTCAGAGCTTCCCGTTATAGAAAATTGATATAATCAATACAGTAAATGATTTCTGTTCAATTTTTATATTGCATCATAAAACAAATTATATAACAGAACAGAATTTCATTTGGCACGTAAATGCGGAAACTAGACCAACTTAGCGTAAAAAATAAAATGCACATAATTTTTATAATTTCATTTTGATATAAAATCAATTCTTTCTATAAATCTAATCTGTCGGTGTCTTCAGTACTGTTTGATAAAGTATAATTGGTAGTGCTAGGTTCACAGCAGTTTTTATCACAGGTAAAGTTAATTCTAAACTATATCTAGCAATAGTTAAGAATTTTTGTATAAAATATTTGAAATACAAACAACAATTTGGGAGGCAGAAATGGGTACCACCGTCTCGGGAACCATTTATTAGATAACCAACTTCAAGTGGTTCGCTATATTTGATGTCTTAAAAGGGGTGAGGTTTGTCTAGGTTTTGGCGACGGATGTATCTACTGGTCTACTGAGAGACTAGTTAAGGGAGACCTATTGACCTGTCCAGCCGAATTTGCTTGACCCATTGCCTTGCACCGTAGTTGAAAGGATGGATTCATACGTCACTCCTGGTCACACTGACCTCCAGATTCCTACATACCCCTCATACCTTTTTCCTTCCCAGAGATTCTTTTCCTTCCTATAAAAAGATGTAACATCTCCTAAGATGACATAGACCTTGAGGGAAATTATTTTCTTCAAGGCCTACCGTATGCAGTTAATGTAAAAAAAAACAAATAACAAAATGTCAGTGATTTAAAAGCCCTAATCTGTAACTGCGTACATGTTAAACATAAATGAGGTCACGGCAGTACATTAGTACAAAGTGCCTTAATTCCGACGCAGTGATATACAGTATGCAATACGCAGGTGTCGCTCCTCCGCGTAATGAACGACATTTGTCTAGGGCTGGGCCAGCACGGGGCGTCGCGGCGCAGCTCGGCGTCTCGGCGGCGAACGAATGAAATTTAAATTTGACGCACGCGGCATCTTGAGCCATTGAGCAAAGTGAATTAAACCGTTACGGATAAAGTAATGTTTACCGGGATGAAAAATAAACACCGAAGGATCCTGCACAAGGAGGAGGAAAAAGATCACGGGATTTATAATCGAGAATTCAAAGAGATTTACGGAGCTTTTTCCTGCAAAATATGATGGTTATGTTTCGTATGAACGTTTCAAAAACTGGCATAGAATTTTAACGAAAGTTTTTTTTCATGTTTTCTCATGTGTGGGCGGAGGGTAAAGAGAAAACAGATGAAGGTCCAAAGAATTCAACTAATAAGATCAGGTCACTAAAATATCGATATATAGCAGTAGTGTGATGGTAATAACCTTTCCTTTGTTCATTCACAGTAAGACGGATATATTTAAAAAATATATTTAATTAATTAAGGTTTTATCTGTCTATTGTTGGACATACGTGTAAGCTATTTAAAGTTTATTCCAATTTGTTAAGTCTTTCGCCGTAGTTGTAAGTTTAATCTTATTATTTTTCTCAAAGACCTCATTGTTTTTTTTTTGGTCTCATTGTTGCCAGCTATCTTTAGCATTACTGTCCACTGTTGCTTCTTGCATTCGCACAACATCTTAGTTACGCTTTCAGCCGAATCTCCAATATTCGATTTATCTACCAGGAACTTGCTGGTCAAATGGTTATAATAAAAAGCCATAATATCTACTTCTCTTTATGGATCTTGGAGGAACCTGCAATTTAAGTTTTGAGAAAACCCAAGCTTAAGTACGAGGGGATGAATTGGTTTAAAATGCGGACGAAGTAAAACTCTAATGTATTTTAGAGAAGTTAAATTATATCGAATTGCAACAAATTTTAAAATCAAATATTTAGCATACCATTCATCAATCGTCTACTTTCATCTAGAACCTTCACTATGGTTTTCTGTAGAATCAGAAATTTGTGAAGTTGTGGAATTGAAGCTATATATCTAATCATGTTAATAATTATTGAGACGTGCTTCATGTGAACATCAAGAAAAATAGTAAAGGAAAAAGTGTTTGTATATAAATACCTTCACGTTAATAAATCACAATTTATAGAGAGAGTTGTTAAAAAAGACTTTGTTTAACTATAAAAAAATATGGCTCTCCTCTTCGAAAGATAGCGATATAATGAACTCGAATATTAGCTGACGGGGCGAGTTTCGGAGAATTAATAAAAAAACAAGCATTAATTAGGATTATCTTTTTAACACTTCGTAAGCAAACACGCGAAATTGTCCGTCCATCCCGGTAAATACATTAATGCGACCCTCGCACGTGCAAGTCCGGGTGGCAGGAAGGCGGATGGGGTTGGTACCCACCCGATAGGGGTGAGGGGAGGGTTCGGGATCCTTCAGACCGTTAACATATCGGGTCCATGGATTATTTTATGACGAACGAGTCTTTTGGGTATAATCGGGAATTACACAGGTAATGCCCGTAAACAGCAGATCGATACCATGCGACCGCACGGACCCGCGGACAGGGGAAATTCAAGGACGAAATATTCTAAAATAGAATAAATACACATACTACGATCTACAGTAGGAAATAACACAAGGGACTAGGCTAAGCCCTCACTTACAATCACGGGTGTTGCTCAGCTATTCGGCAAGTAGATTTTTAAGTAAGAGGTCAAAAGAAAAACTTTATTATAATAACAAACAACGATTTTACGAAAATAATTTTTTTGTCTGGAATTTGCAGTTCAACAAAACTATTTCCAACTCCCAATGTATTTTCAATAATAAACTATAGGTATACCTATTTTAATGATGTGAATTTAACTATCAGACAGGACCAAATATATTTAAACATAAGATATGTGCCATCGGCAGTTTTTACTGGGTGGGACTGTGCTTCCTGGTGTCGCCGATATTGTTAACCAATACTACTGCACACCTTCAAAAAATCAACTAAATGAATAAATTCTTTCCGTATTCAAACTATATTTTTAACAAATACTACTGTACACCTTCAAAAAAATCAACTAAATTCCGCATTCAAACTAGGACCATCAAACCGTAGTCCGCCGACAGTCGGGCGGTCATCATAACATATCTCTTATATTACATTATCTTGGGACAGGACTTTTGGTAAAACTATTTATTCCATATGCTTCGTTCTAAATAATAGCCACAGAAGCAAAATAACTGTTTAAAATATGTATGCCAAGGCCCGATTGTGATTGACCAGATGAAATAACACTTTAATAGCACTGACTGTTTTTTAGATGCATCCCTTGTATTCGTGCGGGTTTTTTTTTTCTGTAGACAAAACAATGAATACCGGTATAAAATTACCCGGGGACGAGAGCCGAGAGGTGTTTTCAATCAGGTCCGTGTGTCCACCCGTTCTCCGCTCTGCGGGCGGCTCTATATGGGTTTATCAATCAATTTTATGGGTGTAAAGTACGGCGGGGCGCTACCTAATGGGATATCAATACAGCGTCCCAGTCAGGGATGCCGGGGGTGAGAGGGAGAAACGACACGGACACATCTGCGTGAGAAACTTAGGTGCGGGCGTTTAACTTCCCTTGCGAAAATCTCTTAGAGCGGACAAGTTCGGTCGTGAACGTAAGTTGGGGCCCTTAACTTTAGTACGTGAACACGAGTTTGAGGTTTTAGGTTTTAATTTCGAAGAGACATATCACCAAATAGTTAACTAACCGATCTGCATCTTGAGATATTAACATCGAAAATTAACCACACGCAAAATGAGATCTCGTGTGGAATGCAAATAACAATAAAAAGCAAAAAAAATGCAAATAATAACAAAATGCAAAAAAAAACATCATATGTGCAGTTCACACGAGGTAGAAGTGAAACCTTTAGAAAAGTAAACTTCGAGAGAATGAGACCAATGCAGACTATCAGGAGTAGGATAATGGTAGGGTTTATTATAAGTTGTTACCAAGTTTAAAAATTATTTTATATTTCTACGAAGCACCACACAAAGAGGGGGCCGAAAGGCTACGAAGCACTGCAAAAAGAGGACACTGATTAGTCTACCTTATTCTCTCGCAGGCTAAATCCTACAGACGTTTGTGTTTGTCTCTTTTTAGTGTCCCTTGTTTCCGTTTCATCGAGTTTCAAATCACGACGGTGCTAAAGAAGTTTTACTTCAAAATGATAAGAATGAAAAATTACTAATTAAGGTTTTTTTATAATTTCAAACTGATAAACTTGCATTATTTTTTTAAGCTTTATCAGGTGGAAAATGAGAATCAGCACGCTTTAAAGAAAGCTAAGAGCACGGTAATTGAACTTTTTAAAACTATAATTTAATTTAGCAATAATTACTAAGATCTGGACTACGGAAATTTACGTACTGGTGCATTGATGTAAAGTGTGAAAGATACAAACATACAAGTAAAAGGGCTTCAAGAAAATCCTTTGATACTTTGGTGGAATTCGATTAGTTACATGATATCGTGCCTTTACCCCATACGACAAAAAAAGATATTAGACTGTTTGCTCTCAACAATAATCGCAATAAAATTATTATGCTGAAAGTTAAAAAAAGTCAATGCTTTATGTAAAAGATTTAACAAAAGATTGATGATTGAACCCCCGCAGCTTTCAAAGGTATGATAATACCATATTTTCCATCTCAAAGTATTCGAAAAGAAGCAAAGTAATTTTATGACGAGAAAGAAATAAAATTTAACAGGAAAACATGTCAGATTTTTTTATTAAAAAAAAAACTTTATCAAATTTGGTTTTCTATTTGCTTCAACTGTGTTATTATTTTCTTTTGTCCGCTATTGTTTTCTTCGGTTTGCATTTTTATAACAGGAAAATTAGTTTAACCCGTGCACAAAGCAAACAATAAAATCTGCAAATCAGATTAAAAGTCTCGTGGCCGAAGAAAACCGGTGACGTAAATGGAGGGACAGTTTTTTTTAAATGGCAATGGAGAATGAATTCAATTAGGCAAATTCCTGAGTGGCGAGAATAGAAAAGTTCGGCGGGGACTAAGTTCTGGAGGATACATTATGAGATTTCCACCTCGGGGGAGAGGGCGCGGAGGGGGACGCGGGCGGCCAAAAAACCCACCAGAAAACACGGCGCGCAGTCAAAAACACCAAACAACAAAATAAACAAAGCGAAGTTACGAGGGTTACGTTGATATAAAAATATGTGCAACAAACATGGACGACTCATTTTACCTTGTACGTGCATAAAGTGTTCACATTATATGCAACACAAAATGTTACCAACAACGCAAATCTTTATAAAATATTATACATTAAGAAGATTGTCCTGGTGTAGGTTTGTGGCTTTGTTTTTTAAACAAATCAAAAAGTTTTTTTAAACCATCCCCAACCCCTCTCTCTAAACGTAAATCAGAAATATGATACTTCTGACGTACACTTGACGTCCAAATAGGAGGAAAATTATTGTCTATTTCTGATTTCTAAAAATATTGTGTAAAGACTTAAAGAAATACAATGGTCATAAGATTGTCAAAAAATTCAAAAGATCTCAGGATTGCCAGGGGCGTGCTTTTTAATTGAGATTTTTCATTAATTTAACTCAATTTCTGTACAGAGCGCTCTTGGAAACCCTTGTAAATGAAAATTTCGGAAACATGAAATAAGATGGTTATTTTCGAAGCAAACCTCATTAAATAAACCACTTTTCCAACATAACCTATCGTAACATCACCCATTATTTGACTACAATTACAATTTTTTTATTTAATTAAATGAAGACAATATTGGCGAAACCCAATCGAAAATCTAGAAACAGAAAAATCAGAAAAATATTTTTGCACCTCTGAGACTCGAACCCAGGACCTTCGGACCGTTAAAAATGACCGTATTGGACAGGTACACCCTAGCACAGCGGCCGGAAAACCGAAGGTCCTGAAGGCGCCAAAATCTTTTTCTGATTTTTCTGTTCCCAGATTTCTGATTGGGTTTCGCTGATATCGTCTTCATTTAATTAAATATTACATTTTGAGGTTTTATTCATAAAGTTAAAAATAAAAATAAATATTCATCCTAGACTTGTAGAAAAGTCAATAGGTGTCGCGTATTTTTTTTTACATTAACTCCACATATGAGACCCTGAGGAAAATGATTTCCCTCAGGGCCTATGTCATCTGGGATGCTGTGTGGAGGGTCTTTTTGAGGAGAGGAAGGAATGAACATTGGTCTTGAAGAGACCCATGTTGTAGGAAGGAGGAAACACAGAGGCCGGCAAATCATTCCACAGCCGAGCTGTTGAACACAAGAACGAGTCGAAGAAACGACCCGTTCTCATGTGAAAAATGTCAACCGTGTACAAATGTTGGGCACGCGTTAGGCGTGTTTCCCGACTATGCACCGGTGCCGAAGGGATCAATGATGCTATTTCCTCGGAGCATCTTCCATTGTAATACCGGTAGACCAAGAATAGCATTCCCACCCGACGCCTATGCTCTAAAGATTGCAGTCCGTCTGTTAAGATGGGAGAATCTATTAAACGGACCGCCCGTTTCTGCAGAGAGTCAAGGGTATTTTTCAGGTATTTTGGAGTTCCAGACCAGATAAATAAAATGGATAAAAATTTATCCAAACACTATCTAGATAGCATTTAGTTCGGGTTTGAATCTTGCAATCATACATAAAGATAGCAGCCAATAAAATAGGCGTTAAGGAAAATAAAGATAATGTTGGTGGTTCTTAGTCGATGATACAGTTAAAAATGACCAAATTGGATAGGGATACCTTAGCGCAGTTGGTAACGCAGCGGCTTGGAAAGCCGAAGGTCCTGGGTTCGAGTCCCAGGGGACCAAAATCTTTTTCTGATTTTTCTGTTTCCAGATTTTCGATTGGGTTTCGCTAATATTGTCTTCATTTAATTATATATTACAATTCGAGGTTTTACTCATAAAGTTAAAATTATTATTATTTTTATTATTTGTTTAAATGTAACTTGGTGAAAGAATGTTGACGATTTCAATGTACGGCAGCTATAATTCCAACAATTTTGATTATACGTTTAAATGTAACTCGAATGGCGAAAGAATGTAGGCGATTTCAATGTAAGACAATGACTTGCCCATTGCAGGCAGGAGGTTTGTTTGCTAAGCAGTACGGAGTACTGGCCCTTGCGAGACACAAGAACCTAATCTTTACGGATCGGAGAAGAAGCAAGTTTCCTGGAAAACAAACCACTAAGTCAGAAATTGGGAAATGCACGACTCATTCCGCAGGAATACCTGAGATATTTCTCCAATGAGCCGCTTTATCTCACGTGTTGAGTTGTGTTGTGTGAGTGTGAGGATTGGACTGTGAGCGTGTACGCGTTGGGGGGCGGCCGAGGATTAAACTCAAGTCAACGAGGTCATGAGACGGCAAGTATCTTGGAAAAGGGTAGAAATGCTTTTTAAATACCGTACCACACGTGGAGCAAACGTTTTCATGATTGCAAGGAGTACGGTTTCAAAAGGGCGATGCCTTCTATTAAATTTTATAAAAATTGTTTATTATTTTAGTCAATTGGCGCCAAAGACATTTCATGTGACGGTTTTGTAATCAAAAGTTAAATTCATTGTAAATGTAATAATTTTTAACATCTTAAAAAAAATATGGAGCTAATAAAAAACTGTCAAAAGAATCTAAGCTAGCAGTCCACAATAGAGTCCTGGTACCTACCCTGATGTATGGCAGTGAGGCATGGAACTGGCAGAGCAACGATGAAAGTAAACTGAATGCTGTTGAAATGAGATCCCTGAGACGTATGTGTGGTAAAACAATGTATGATCGTGTGAGAAATGTAAATATCCGCAAAGAATGTATGGCTGATGGCATAATGAGTAAGAAAGTAGTGTAAGAAGGATATACGACGCGAATGTGAATGGTAGAAGAAGTCGAGGACGCCCGAGGAAGACATGGCACGATCAAGTGAATCAGATACTTGAGTCGGGCCATGTCAAAAGTCAGAATAATAGAAGAGTATGTATGAGACGATGTATGAATGTGAGTGAGGCAAAGAGTGTATGCCAAGACCGAGTTGTTTGGCGGTCCGTCCTCTCTGTCTACCCCTGCGGAGAAACGGCATGATGGTTAGTTAGTTAGTTTTTAAAGAATACGATTATAACATCTTATAAGAGTCCCAACTGCTCCCAATAGTCTGAAGCCAGTGACACTACGGCATTCCCTATTGGTATATGTTGCAAATCTGAAGGAAGTGTGAGGTGTGTGAAGTTTATGATGGGGAAAAGAAAGGCGGGAGAAGTACCTCGATATTCAGATTTGGTTACCAATCACGGCTAAAGGCATTTCAAGCTACGTTTCAATTTCGAATGGTAATATCTTTCACTCCGGAACATGCAGCAAATATATCTTCTATGTATTATTTTTAATGAAATTATTTCGAAACTTCTTGCGCACGCCAGGATGAAGCCGCGATATCTGGATTCATAATCGGGGACCTCACCTCCTCAACCATAGGGAGGCCTTCAACGCTAACAGAGCAAAACCTGATAATGTGAATTAACTTGATTTCAATGCTGTGATACTGTAATTATAGTGTACCTTTATTATTTTTAAGCATTAATAAACATCCTAGCTCCCCAGTTTGATCCGAACATATTTCGTTACTAATTGGGTAATTAAATTGGTTGATTAGAAATGTTATAAAACATATTTATTTATTTATATAATACATGAATTATCGAAAGTACATATAGTTTTTTGTGTTATTTCACCCTCTATGCTAAGGATGACCCTGTGTTATGGCGGGTGTGTTATATCATTAATGTGAATTTTTTGCAATAATTTTAAAAAAATAAATAGAAAATGGCTTACGAAATATAGAAAGCAAAAATTCAAGCATAATTTTCTAAATGAATATTAATGCTTTATGCTGATAGTACGCCCGCCAGTATTTTCGACACAAATTAATAAATCCTTCTGAAGAAATATCCAATAAAAACTAAAATCATTAAATACGTTTTGAATTTTCGACATTTTCGTCAAAGTGCCCATATTTAATTTTCCTTATAACTTGCTAGAAATAATTCTTACAGTTCATGAAGAATACAAAAATAGTGAACTCGTTACAAAAGGGTAAGCAATGCTGCTACAATCACCGCTGAATGGTACGAAGATCGAGGATCCTTTCTCCTCGCAACCGCAAACTGTTTAAGGTTAGTCACGAGGACTTAGGGTGAAGGTGGAGGGAGAGGGTGTGCGAGCATTCCATCGCACAATGAGCAATTTAAAAATTCAAAAACTCGTTCCGAGAGCGCACAGCCTCCCTGGCCTCCCCGGCCTCCCCGGTCTCTCCGGCCTCCTCGGCCCGCTCAGGTGTGCGCCGCGGAACATTACATACGCTGATACGCTGCATTCGGTACCTTCACTGCTCATGTTCACTGTTCACTGTTCACCGGTATACAAAGTGTAAGACAAAACATCCCATTCAATAATTCAATCCCCCGTGCAAACACGATTCTTTGATTCAATTCATCTTTTCTAGCTTATGGGGGAAATCTTGGATACACTGCATGCTATCCTGGAATTGGAGTCAATTCTGCAGAGCCTCGGAAAAAGCCTTTCCGTAGCCGTAAGAGATTTCTACCTTTGTTATATCAAAAAGATGATAACAAATCAGTCAGCGAGAAATAAGAACAGGTGTAATGCAAGAAGAAAATTAATTACATCGACTTTTAAGGCTTGTTACTCCACCTTCTTGAACCAAAGTTTCGAACGATCCTGCAGTGGGCATCACTGGAAAAGAATATTGATTCATGACTCCTAAAACAACTTTTAAACGAGTAAATAACAGTAGTAAACGATTTTTTATATTACCTCACAGGTGTGATAAATTTCAGCGTATTAAAAGTCAAACAGCGGTCAAAAGCGGGACAATGACGTGTTCGCAAAGGGAGAGTCTATGAGTTGAACCAATTTATTAAAACTTTGTCGGCGATTGATTATTTTATGGTTAGTCATACTTTATTAAAATAATAATAACTTGATAGTGTAAAAATTAGGACAAAGTTGACAAAGCTTTAAAAAAGAAAAACGCCCGCACGCAATATGTTAATCAAACAAACCTCCGCACTTAAAACATAAAAAATAATTATATACCTACGTACAATACAATAGGAAAGAACAATGTAAAAGTGATATGCATAGTAATGATAGAGAACAAAATGTGACCTTTGTAGGAAAACGTTTCATAAATTGAGAAGCGCTTTATTAATTTGTCGGTTATTCAACCATTGGCTCAGCCGGGCGTGCTGCATGAATAGAAGTTTAATTTGGACTCGTAAAACAGATTTGCTTTATTTGGCCGGCCTACCCCTAATAACACATTCCTACCCGAGAGGGCGGCAGAGTACCAGTGAGCAGAGAGGGAACACGGGGTACAATAATACATTGTTCCGCCGAAAGGGCTTCAACCCGCGACTCGAGGAACAAAGCCCGCCGTAAAAACATTTAGATTTAGAGCGTATCGGTATTTATAATTATTAATATCGCCACTTGGGTCGGCTCACTCCATTTGTCACGGCGGCATTTAGTATTCGTCGGGGTTCATTACGCGAAGGGTTTATTACGGCATGTACTGCCATCAACACAAGATTCAACACTTTACTAAAATACTATAAAGTGATGACGATTTTAGCAGAACTCTAAAACTTTTATGGCAAAAATGATCATCTAAAAAGACTCATGAAAGGCGTGTCCGAGATAAAAATACCTACTAATTGCTGGATTAGGAGTAAGACAAAGGTAACCGGCATTTCGCATTACGGACAAGCCTTAACAGTCAAGTGTTAAAACCTCGGCTAATTTGTTCCGTTTTCAGAACACTCATGTTGTGTCATAGAAATCGTTGTGTCTCCCTTACTATTATGATTAGAAATATGATCTAAACTGTGTTAGA
Organism: Limnephilus marmoratus; assembly: GCA_917880885.1. Classification (NCBI taxonomy): domain Eukaryota; kingdom Metazoa; phylum Arthropoda; class Insecta; order Trichoptera; family Limnephilidae; genus Limnephilus; species Limnephilus marmoratus. The sequence continues at coordinate 12,144,354 of OU862908.1, forward strand.
AAGAGAAAACACCACGCCATTTTTCAAAGTTAAAGTTAAATGCAAAATAATTAAAATGTACACCTTTATGAATCCAAAGTTTCAGAATTATTTTTACATGAAACGACAAAAAAGTGATTGGACGGTAAGTTTATAATACGTTTGCCTAATAAAATGTGTATGTTTTTTTTATTATTTTTCAATAATTTCAGTAAGAAAAAAATGTTTGCATTTAAATTTATTTATAAATTATATAAATTTAAAAAATATTTATATTACATTCTCGGACATTCACATTTAAATAACTTGATTTAAATCTGTGGAAACGCGTGTAATAAAAAACAAGGTAATCAAAAAATTGTTTCACTACAGATCCAGAACATCCAAAAAATATATATATATGGAAACAAAACATCAAGAAAGCTACATGAATACAACACTTGATATACAAAATAAATAATGAACTCGTATAAAAAAAACACAGAATTTACTAAAACGTCCCAATTACACAAAAACTTAACGCGACAAAACGATAACATACATTAAATCCACAGAAACTGTGGTAAGCAATCCATTGGTTACGAAGGGGGAAACTTATATAATTTCCTTCCAAACGACATTAAAAATGAAAAAAGGTTGGGTAGATGTAAAAAAAAATTATTCGTTTTTATTCTAATAAACAAAAGAAGAAGTGAAAATGTAGTTTTCTTTTTTGTAGAATAAAAACAAAAACAAAAAAATCTGATTTTATATCCACATCCAGTTGAGTTTCATTTCAAACCTAACGGTATATTTTTAAAACAATGGGCGGGTAGAAGATTTCCTTAAATAGGTCATATTTTAACAGCGGGGAAAAGTAAAAGAAAGAGCAAAACGTTTCAGCACTGCGATTTTAATTTGGTGAAATAGTTCATTTTGAGTTGAGCTTAGTTTTAATTGTTACATATTTGATCCCGTAGTCCCTTTGAATGGAAGTAAGTCGTACAAGTGTTGAAGGGAAATTAATTTAATATTTAAAAGAATTTTGTATGGAAATTTCGGAGCTTTACATCACTCGATTTAAAATTCCTTTTGAGGAATTACTACCCGTCCTCACAATGCTCGGCTTTTGTTAAATAAGTCGGTATTCACTGGCGGAATTAAATAATAGGTAGTATTTGCGTACATTTAATGAAAATATCTGAAGTTTATAATATTTTTATACGACTGAGGAATTATTTTGAAGTGGAAACTTTTTATTTGTGCGGTGCTTCGTAGCCTTCTCACTCTTGTCTACTTTAGTTTTCTGGAGGTTTCACTTCTACCGCGTGTGAATTGCACACTCTGATTTTTGAAGTAAAACTTCTTTACGCACGCTTTACTTGGGGGGTAAGCTGGTGAATGCGTGACGAGAGCGTTATGAAAAGCGCGGCGAACGGTAGTTGACAGGGAGATATAAGTTAGTGAAGATAGAAAGAGTTAGAGTTTCGTATATTACTGTAGGGGCAAGAGTGAGAGGTGCGAGCACACATTTTCTTTCTTTCTTTCTCTCATATTCAGTTACGTTTCGTATATCTAAGGCATAGTGCAGGCCTATTGTCTGCATCACACTATCAGGAGCAAGAGAGAGCAGTGCGCGCGCACATTTTCTTTCTCTCTTCCTATCATATAGATGAAGCTAAAGTAGTTTTACTTCAGTCGTATGGTCTAAAGCACACTCGTTTTTTTTATTATTAACAATAGTTCCACACAGGGGGCCCTGAGAAAAAAAGTCACCTCAGTCTGTGTCATATTTGGGGATGCTATGTGGAGGGTCGTTTTATGAAAGGAGAGGAGAGGAAGTTCTGGGAGGGAAAAAGGCAAAAAGGCATGGGGGATGGGTCATCGTACCCAGAAGTGATGGACGTGTTAATCCATCCCTTCCACTTCCACATAGGTCACCCCAACTACTTGGGGTGACCTATGTGGTCGATTTAACTTTTAGTTCACAATGTACGTGTCCCAGAAAATACCCTCATGATTAATGCCATATTTGGGGATGCTGATGCTGTCGATGACATGTTTAACAAGGGAGGAAGTGAACCAGGTTCTTCAAATGTTCTTCTCCTAATAAAGAAGGGGTGAAGCACAAAAGCCAGCACTTGATTCCACGGCCGAGCTCTTGAGCACAATAAAGAGCAGTTGTTGCAAATCATTGAAATACTTGTAAAGCAAGCAAAGCTTTTCACCTGACAAGTCGATTGCAAACCGCCCGGTCCAGAGACAGAGGAATCTAATGAACACGATGTCAGTTTTGAATCCAGAATTTTATAACAGGGATATATATGTAGCTACGAACTCAACAGTATCGCTGTAATCGCTGCCAGACTCAACAGTAGGGCGCCGTTATAGGGTTTTAATCTAACTGTTAGGCCGTACATGATCAGAAAACATATAATGGTATAGAACTTGTACAGAATCGTAATTTGATGTCACGGAATGTCATTTTTCATAACTTTTCTTTTCCCTCACCGCACCTGGTGAGGATTAATAAAATGGACAAAATATTGCAGGATGCATGAAATATATAAAATGGTCCATTCAGGAACATTCCATTAAGGAAATAAGCCACACACGCGCGATTGAAGGAGTCGGCAAGATTAATATCACGTCAGAGTCTTCCTTTGTACTCTCGGCGGGCGTTACTCGGCACTTTCCTCAACCCGGGCTTTCTGCTGGCCGGGCCCGGCCGGCGCACCAGCTAAATTCTTTATTAAACCTGACTAGACATCTGAAAACATTCACACCGTTTTAATTAAATGTTATTATTATTATTGAAAATTTACGAAAATTATGAAGCGACGTTGCCAAGGCTTCAAAGTATACGCCCGTATTAAAAAATCACACGAGAAAATATAAATAAATTACCGTGAGCGGGATTTGAGCTTTGGAAACATCAGATAACTGAGTTACTGCTCTCAAACACAGAGACTTTCGAGGCAGTCCATAGACCATGTATTAAATAATTAAACTTTTTATTTCTTTTTTACTTTTAAAACTTTTTTATCGAGATCCGTTTTCTTGAAAGTTTAAATGACTGTATTTTCTTAGGTTCATCATAATTCAAGTTGCTAATAACGTTGCATGCTAACAATTGTTGCGTTAACCGAGCAAATCCAGCCAGACAAAGCTGTGGAAATTTCTTCACTCTAGTCTTTTGTCTTCAAGAGTTTTATGCTAGATTAAAACAAACAGATATTCTCTTTTTATTAGCGATTGTTTTTAAATAAGTACCCCGACTACAGACTTGAGAATGGCAATGACTATATTTTTATGAAATGTCGTCAAGTTTTATAAAATTCAAAATATACACTGTGCGGGGTCTGGATTGCATGCCGGGTGCTTCTCACGGCTCATCCCTTACAATTGAGCTCCCCACCCCCGGGCCAGCCTGATTTATAAGCGAGAAGGCTTCCCCGACGCGACTGCAATTGTTTGTGTGACATTCTAAATCACCCGCAAGGCGAGATAGTTTTGTGCAGGTAACGAGGTCGGACCACGCTAAGCCCGTCGCCGTCGTTCGTCCGCAAGGGCTGAGGAATATTTCCACGTCGTGGGTGCATTCTTCAGACGCTGGACGCAAATTACACAAGGGAAAGTAATTTCCTGAAATTTTACAAGGGAAGTGTAACGAGAGAGCTTTTGCAAACAACTTGAGAGCGCACACGTCGCTTGTGCAGCACGCAACGCAGGTAACAGGAGCTTTTTCCTTGCTCATATTAATATCCTCCTTAAGCAGCTATTTAAACATTATATTTCATTACTTAGAGAGAAGTATGGGGCGAGGTAAACTCTTAAACTATCGATTTAGTGAATTAAGTACTCTAACAAATAAATAATAACAGAAACTAATACATTTAAAACTAAAGTAAAAACAAGGCTGAGAGAACCGAGTGATAATCAACTTGCAAATATTATGAAGGCAGTGTAAAGACAACTAGATACTCAATACAAAAATAGAAAACTACAGGCTGCTTCAAAACAGGAAACCGTAATCAAGAGGATTATAAAGTGCTTACATATTCCTTATTATGTTTTATACATATAATTTACTTAAGTCATAATCATGTCAAAACTTTGCTTAAATATAAACTAATAAGTAAATAAAAATCGTCAAATCGAAATAAAAAAATAAAAACCAAACAATAATTAAACTTAAATTAAAATAAATAATACTGTACACTGTACACCGTTCAAATCATTTCCACTATAAATCGGTTTCGGAAGAATTACGTAGACACTAGTTCTTTTTGCATTCGTTAACATAACTTTCATCCTGACTAGGAAAAGATTATTCTGTAACCGGTCGATTATGCTAATCATTTTTGTGGTTCGAAACAAATCACTTTCAAAGAAATATAAATATTGCAAGCCACAAATTAAATGCTTTTTATGATATTGAAATATTTATTAATTTATTCAGACAATATTAGCTGCCATCAAACGAAAATATGAAACAGAAAAATCAGAGAAAGATACGGCCGCATCTTGGAATTGTAATTTACTCGTTTACAATGTAAGTTAGCAACAAGTTAGAATAGAGCAACAGGCTCGTGTGTTACTACTCACGTGTGAGCCTACCAGAGTACAATGCACTCGTTTCCCTTTTAAGTTAGCAACAAGTTAGAATAAAGCAACAGGCTTGTGTGTTTCTCTTAGGCTCACGTGTGAGCCTACCAGAGTACGATGCACTCGTTTCTTTTTTAAGTTAGCAACAAGTTAGAATAAAGCAACAGGCTCGTGTGTTTCTCTTAGGCTCACGTGTGAGCCTACCAGAGTACAATACACTCGTTTCTTTTTTAAGTTAGCAACAAGTTAGAAATTAAATAAAGCTACCGTGTCGTCTGTTTCTCACAGCCTGTTGTAAGTACCCACATTGGCCAACTAACTAACTAACCATCACGCCGTTTCCCCGCAGGGGTAGGCAGAGAGGACAGACCGCCAAACATCCCGGTCTTGGCACACATTCCTTGCCTCGTTTACATTCATACAACGTCTCATACATTCTCTTCTATTATTCTGACTCTTGACATGGCCCGACTCAAGTATCTGATTCACTTGGTCGTGCCATGTCTTTCTTGGGCGTCCTCGACTTCTTCTACCATTCACATTTGCGTCATATATTCTCCTTACACTCCTTTCCTCGTTCATTCGCTCTACATGCCCAAACCATCGGAGCGTTCCTTTCTTGATCTTACTTATTATGCTTACATCAGCCTTGTATTCTTTACGGATTTCCACATTTCTCAGACGATCATACATGGTTTTACCACACATACGCCTCAGGGATCTCATTTCTACAGCGTTCAGTCTACTTTCATCCTTCCTCTGCCAGTTCCATGCCTCACTGCCATACATCAGGGTAGGTACCAGTACTCCATTATGGACGGCTAGTTTCGCGTCTTTGGACAGTTTTTTGTTGCTGCCAACGGCGTTCAGTCCTCCATTAATAGAGTTACCTGCATTCACCCTTCTTTCAATATCTCTATCAGCCTTCCCATTACGGCCAACATAAATCACCCATTTTCATTAAAATAAGTTAGTTACAATAATATTACATTTTGAAGTTTAATTCATTAAGTTACTATATTGAATTAATAAAAAATATTAATTTACCTCACGTTACGTTTAAAGTTCCGTTAATTTATATAATGATAATGAATCATATTGTATAATTTTAAAATATATATCGCCAGCGATAAGAAGTATAAAATATGGGGTGAGCAATAAAACAGACACGCTTCGCGAATACAAATAAATATTATTTTACTTTATTCCATTCATCTCATTCTAGGTGCACATCACCACCGTGTGCAATGTACGACGCTGTGACCATCTTCTACGAAGTATATTGTTGCTAACGCAGATGGGAAATGAGTGCAATGAATTGAGGTAGGCACTTATAGGTGGCTAAAGAATCACCCGGCACTGTTGTTTATTTTTAACTTCTTGCTAACGTAAATGGTATTTACATTGTCTTTGCTTGGACAACAGGCTTAGAGAAACAAACGACAAGATTGCTTTATTCTAACTTGTTGCTAACTTAAAAGGGGAATGAGTGTATTGTGCTGCGGTATGCTCACACAGGAACCTAAGAAAAACACACGTGCCGGTTGCTTCATTTTAACTTGTGGCTAACTTACATGATAAACGAGTGAACTGCACAGTGGAAGTACACATTTACCGATGACTAAAGAGACGCACGATAATGTTGCTTTATTCTAACTTAAATGAATATTTAGTATATTGTGTAAGGCACCTAATGAGGTTAAAGCAATAAAAGACACTGTTGCTTTATTCTAACTTCAAACTTGTTGCTAACTTGCCTAAATTGGAAACGACTGCTTTGCACACTGGGAGAGTTACCGAAAGCTAAAGAAACACACCCACTGTTGGTTTAACGTAACTTCTAATGTGTTGCTAAGTTAAATGGAAACAAGCGCATTGTGCTAGGAAATGTACTTGCCAAAGGCAAAGAAAAACACACGACACTGATGCTGTCTTCTAACTACGAACTTGTTGCGCGTACGGAGAAGATATTGCACGATTGCTAAAGGAGAAAGAGGGTCGTGAAGGACGAGAGCAAATTCTCTAAAAAGAAATATTGCGTTCCTTTCATAAATACACATTCAGGTTGGCTGAAACTGTGAGATGTAATTTTTGAAAATATTCGACAAAATAAACTTGTTCAGAATTGAGTGGAATGATAGACGTATTAAATTTATTCCCTTGCAATATTTTCCAAATAAATATTAGATATACCTCACACGCATATTTCCATTACGGTTAATTGAAGTTTTTGGAAGATGAATTGTTTAATCCCAATACGATATTCTACATTTTGACTTAATGTTATGCTTTGATTCCAGTTTTATACACACATATCTTAATGGAATTCAATTCTACATTTTGATATAATATGTTATTGATAAATAAATTATTTTATCAAAAGTTCACATATTATTTTTAAGCAACGTATAATATTGTAAACAGCATTCATAAACGATGGGAGCAAACTGAAAATTTTTCAAATTCCACGTGGAAATCGGCTCGCGGAATTCACGGCAGAATAACATGGGAGAATATAAATTCTTACCGAAATGCCCGTACATCATCCAAAGCAGTGTAAGCCGAGCATACTATAACAGTATGTATGTAATACTCGTATACGTTAAAGTTTCGGCAAACACTTCGAAACAGTCCGCAAAACGAAACACTCCACTTTTTAATCTCACTAAACTGCCGCGGGGAGTCGGAGCTTTCGTAGGCGCGGAAGGCGTCTCGGGAATACACGCCCCTGGATTACGAACACAATAGATAAACTGGAACTTTGTTAATTGGAATAGGTAAAACTGCGTCCAGTAGAAGAGTTGAAGGAAAGGTGAAATGCCATGCGAGGGAAGCGACGCCACTGGAGATGCAGTAACGGGCGACTGGCAGGGAGGAAAGTGAAGAACGAAATGCAGGATGCAATTGCAGGTAATAAAAGCGCAAGTGAAACGGGTTTTTGGGGTCTGCGGGGCTCGGGACCTCGGCTGCCTGAAGGGAGAGGGGGGCGAAGGCCGACTAGTCTGGCCCCTTGGCCGAGGGGAAACAAGCATTGCTCAGAATGCCGAGTACTTGCATCCAACTACCATGAGTACCCAAGTACTGGGGTCCAAGCGAGAGCACCGAGCGGAACATTAATATGGCAGGTTTGCTGGTCACGCTTCAAACAATCCGATTTTTTCCTCTCGATTTCTTAGAGTCAACGTTAAAAAGTTACTTAGTGCCACTTTTCCATATTATATGTGCCGGTTTCCAAACAACTGAAGATGGTGCCTATATAGGTGCGTTGGCGAGTTTCTAGAATGTATGCCTTTTCACTGAAATTATTAATTCGGAAGAAATAGTATTCATCAGATGCTTTTACCGTACTCACTTCAAGGAGAATGATCTTCTTTTAAAAAAGCATAAATGTAAAGCGCATAACTACCCACCATCCCTCAATATCATTTGATTTAATAATACTCGTTTTTCAGCTCGAAATTACAGTTCAACAAGAAACAACAAGTATTAATAAATACAGATATAAAATATTGATAAATAAAAGAAAACTATTATTGTCTAACCATATTCCTCCATCCAACATATTTTCCATACCATATCTAACCTACTTGATAACATGTGCCAATATTAACGACATGTTAAATTGTGGAACAATAATTCCTAAGTAGCAATGAGTCTGTTGAAGTAACTAGTACCATGATCGACTGACCTCTCAGATCTTTAATACCGGCCATGCTAAAGAAGCTTTTCAATGATTATCAATCTAGTGATCTCTCAATATCTGTAATTAGTGTCTATTGAAGTAACCCACGCAGTTATCACTCCTATGATACCTCGGTCACTTAAATATCGATTCGTGCGAAGACTTGTGGATAGATCAACCAAGTGATTTATCGGTACCATAACATCACAAGAACGCGCTGTGGGAAATTAAGGTGAGTCAGACTCCCTCCCGGTATCCACTGTTCACCAAGCTGTTATCCCATAGTTGTGTTACATTGAAAACCCACAATTTTATTGATTACAAATAATTTGATTTTGGTAGTCAATGTATCTGCTACTGCAGTTATTAATACATATTTTTATAAAGAACTTTGCGTCACATTTTAACGTTTGTTTTTCTCTGTGAACGGAATAAAGATCAAAGGTGCAATCACTGTGAATCAGAGTTTTACCGTTAAAATCTCATTAAAAGCTCAACACAGTAGCGCCGTCATAATGCGCGAATTCTTTCCAATGAATGATTTTTGTCTTCAGTGTCGGTGAATATAATACTGCCATTGATAGAGGAAAGTGATAAAACATTCTGGTTTTATGGAATAATCGGTAGTGCTTATCGGAAGTTCCCCTTAGTGAGACAAGCCGAGACAAAGTTTGTCCGCGCCGCGCTTCCCACTAATCTGATTGCTGGTGGCTGGCGGTTCCGACCTCCAGGGCTCCACTGGGCACATGGGCATAGGGATTATGGGCGCTATTTTATTTTGGCGTATAAATACTGTTTACAAAAATCCATTTCTCAAAAAAAAAAAAATATATATATATACCCACCTCCAAATTTACGTAACAATATATACACACAAAAGTTTCTTGGTTTGTCCCTTTTGCGTTCCTAAACCATTCATCCGATTGCAATGAAACTTTGGGGATTTGATGTGCGTAGCGTAATTTCTACATATAATAGTGCGCCCTGGTGATTTAAATGATTTCTTACACTATTCATCCGATCGCGATGAAACTTTGGTGATTTGTTGTGAGCACGCAAGTATTTGTTGTGTGTACAATAGGTAGCATGGGAGTAGTTTGAAGAATGTGTGTGTTTCATGTAGTTTAACGACAGTGAGAGAAGGCGGGAGGGGAGGAGGAGGTTCGCGGGATTGGGGAAGCTGGAGAGGGGAGGGGGAAAGGGGACGCGGGACGGTAAAGGAAGGCGGAAGAGGAACGAAGACGAATGGGAAAGGACACGCAGGGAGAAACAATTTTATTTTTATTTAAGTGGCATTGCAACGCCCGGAAACTCGCTAGTATAAACATTAAAAAAATGGTCATCCAAAAAAGCTGCAGTTCCGCAGCGCTTATATTGATCAACATTTTGACAACTTATATCTTCGGTACTATTCTATACTTTTCAAAAATTAAAAAAGTTATGTTCTGAACAAGCTTTATTTATAATGACACATTTGTAAAAAATATGAATGTTCAAAAAGTTACAAGCGGTGTGCGAAACAATAAACATTAAAGGTTCTCAGAAAATCTAAGGACATTTTGAAATAATGATTATTGCACTATGAAGAACATTAATCCGGCACTGGAGCATTGTGGGGTGGGTGATAGGGGCGGCCCGGGCCAAGCGGGGGAGGGGGGGGGGGGGAGAAGGGGCGAGAAATTGATGGCTATAGCTCAACATCCTGGATGGACTGCTAATATCGAATCAACGGTGGTAATCTCACAAAGCCAAGAGTATCGGCAGATCGGCGTCGGCGTCGCCCGCCACCACCACCGCCACCGCTACAGCCTGTAATAGCCTCTTCACTTCAATTAAGTGAGATACCGATCAACTATTTACCTACCACAGATCTTGTGAATAGTGCTAACATTGTCTACGAGCTTTGTGCTACGGTAGCTACTGCGTGCGAGCTTTTTGATCTTTTCATGGGTTTTAATATATTTAATGAAATAAAACAATTACTTTGTTTATAATCACGAAATTTTATTTAATCTATTGATTACGACCGGTTTCACTTAACACAAGCATAATTAGTTTAATTTTGAACCCAGATTATTCTTCTATTAAGCTAAACCGGTCGGTATTAATGAATTAAATTAAATTTAGTTTTTACACACTAAGCAATTTTTTTTAGTTCTTTAAATATGTCAAACCACAAAGTGACTGCTTACTACCAAAATTTTGTATATTTCTTAGAGTATTTGGAATGCTAAAAATGCTGTGAAATTGTAATGACAAACTAATATTTTTAAGATATTAAATTTTTTAAATTGGTACGTTAAAACTGAAAACATTCTAAACTTGTTCAAGATACCACGTGGCAGAGCAGATGTTCTAGCATAGCGTAGCACGACAAGAAAAATGATGCTATTTAATAAATTTTAAAATAGTAGATAATTATGTTTAATTACTCTTAAAATATGGTTAAAAAAATTTACATACCTTGTTAAGAACGTTAAAATAATACGAAACTTTATACTTTAGACTGGAAGAATAATTACAAATTCACCACAAACATTAGCATCGATTTTGATAGTAGAGAAACATTTTGAATGGGATGAGTATTTTTGAATTAACAAACTCTAAATTATATTCTGTTTTCTACAATCAATTAATATAAACTCATGAAGAAAAAGAAAGGAGCCTTTTTGGCCCTGAGCTCTGTATGCCAATATATTAAAAGTCAAAAAAGAATATTTTTAAACGCGTTTAATTGAGGTAAATCAATACACACGTACTTAAATGGAAGATTCATATTCGACAAAGAATATAATTAGGTATCTGCACTTAGCGAATCTTAAAAATAAATTTAATTCTAATTAAATAAAAGTATTAATTCACGTTAAACGTCTAATAATAATAGTATAATAAAAAGGAAAAAAAAACACGCTTCAAAATCGACAGCTGCTTACCTTCTATTTCATCTGAGGTATAAAACCTCAGTACTCCAAAGGTTCGCGGAAAAGCTTCTAAGAAAGGTGACTGAATTGTTTTAATAAATATAAATGAAATAATTAAACAGGAGTCAAGAGATCTTACGGGAAGATAAATCAGCCACAGTTCTTAATGTTGATTCTAAGCTTTTGTTGCCTTCAAAATAATTCCACATTCATTCCCGCCATTAATAACAGGGAAATTCATAGAAAATACTCAGTAAAACAAATAAATTACGAATAAGGATCTTGATAATTTATGTTCAGATTTCACACTGAAGTAGGAAGACACTCAATCATAATTAACTAATTATAACCACAACTTTGGTATTAAATCTTTTGGAGACATTATAACGCAAATGGCAAGGACGAAAAGCTATTTCTAGGAAACTATTCTAGAGAACTCGTTCTCCAATTTAGCAAACATAGCGAAAATAAGGGAATAAAATGACTTTCATTTAACCACAATGAATATTTCAAATTAGTTTTATAAATAACAGCGCTTTGATATTGTGGTTTTTTGGCAACAGAATTCAGAGAAATCATTATTTTTGTGGATGATCGTTGTTTGATTCTATTATTGAAATTCCAAATATTCAAATAAAAAAAGAAGTACAAATATCACATTTCCAATTACAAAAGCCTACGAGTATAAGGGGGTTTTTCACCATCCTCCCAATAGCTTATCCATACACATAATGAATATTTTGGATTGATTCTACAGGATTTATTTATTTAAAAAGTCTGAGTTTACTATTCGGTATTTGAACCTATGAACAATGGCTACATATAGGATAAATTAGCCGAAGTTTTTACCTGTTGCTAGTATTTATTTTGTTTTTTTATTAATATTCGTTATGTGTATGGATAAGCTATTGGGAGGATGGTGAGAAACCCCCTAAGTCGTATTTGTTTTAAATTAATATGTTTAAGAATCCACACTCATGTTATAAATGCGAAAGTGCGTGTGTTTTTTCGTTACGCTTTCACGACTAAACCACTAAACCGATTTTTTAAATTCTTTCATCAAAATGAAAGCCACATTATCAGCAAGCAACATAGGCTGTAGTGTATATAATGGTAAGCTTTGGCGTTATGAAATTTGTATTAATGAAAATGTGTGTATTTCATATGTTTTAGCGGCAGGGAGGAAAGGCAGGGGGAAGGTAGTGTATGCGGAGAGAGAAGAGACGAGGGACGGGGAAGGCGGGGAAGGTGGAAGGGAACGGACACGAACGGGAAAGGACATGCAGGGAGAATCAATTTATTTCTTTGAATGGCATTGCAACGCATGCCGGGTACCAGATAGTCATAAATATAAATGAACCTGGAATTGAAATAGTCAACAAATCCATTTTTAACAAGTTTCAGTTATACCTGAAATTAGAAAGAATTAAAATAAAGTAAAGATTTGTAAACCAAAAATTATTTCATTTTTATTAGACTCTTTTTTACTCTCTTTCTTAAAACTTTTGAAAGTTATTCCCATCAATGTAATATATCATTGAAGAAGAAGATAATACGAATAATAATCAAATGAAAATATGAAAGAGAACAAGATACAGAAAAATAAAAAGATAACGGCCACAACTGGGACTCGAACCCAAAACCTTTCGTCTTACCAATAAGGCCACAGCCGTCTCTTAAAATTATTATAAATAAATAATAAAAATTATTATTTTATTTTGTCTACAAAACATAGTTTCTCTGAAGCAGCTAGCACTAACTATACGACTGTTTCATGAGCTCTAGCGTCACGAAACTTCAGAGTCTGCGTAAAATTACGTGCGCATTTATTAGTGAAAAAAAACAAGACGCCACACGGTTTTTTACACATTTTCAAATGTTTATAAGAGAAAATATTTAAAAACAATAATGTTGAAACTTGGGCACAACCGAGCAGTAAAACAGGTAAACTTATGAATATTATAACCATGTTGCAGACATCATAAAAGCGCCGAAATAGACAAAGAATACAGTGAAAAGAAACTGAACTAAAAACCTCCAACACTCGAGAAGAATAGGTACATACATTATTATTTGAAATAATTCCAGTTGCTCGGCTTGGCGCGGCGTGCTGGCTTGCAACGAGGAGATATGGGAAGGTGGAAGGAGTCGCCGCAGACTCCGCGGAGCGTGACGTAAACAACAATAATTAAAAAATGTAATAATCACACGTAATTGCTTCAATTAAAATGGGAAAATGCTAGCACCAGCACTCACGTTATGGGAGAGGGACCCGCCGCGCCGTACTTTAACCCACAACCGACTTCACGAATTAATTCCACGATGTTTCTTGTTTCCTTATTAAGAATATTGTTTCACAGTAAAGACGACGCTAGCAAGCTAAACTTGCTTCTAATAATTTGTTTTTAAAAATCAATGTACGATTTGGGATTAATCAAAATCAAAAGTTTCAGAAAAACGCTGTTTCAGGTATTACAGAATATAATTTTTTTAAATTATTTTTTATTTCTGCTTTAAAACCCTTCTGTGCTTTACAATTTTCATTTTATAAAAATTTAAATAATACTATTAGTAGCTCATAATGGTTATACATTTTGGAAGTGAAAATAATTCGGTTTTAACCAGGAAAATGTATAAATTTCACGATGCAATTTGTCATTTCAATTTTAGAACCAACAGTTGGGTACATACAATGAAGAGAAAATGAAAAAATAAATGCAAATACTGCAAAATAAAGCAATGCGCAATGTAATACGCACGGATAAGAGACATTTAAAGGAGCTAAACTTTATGACGGTAAAGCAAGCCATGTATTTGAACGAAGTTATTTTTATTCACAAAATTAACACAGGAATAGTGGTGTCTAAAGAACTGAAAAGAAAAATAAATCACTATATCGATATACACGGACATGGGACAAGAAATGCAAAGCAAATTAGATTGCCAACAAGGAAGAAAGAAAGCACCCAGAAATCACGGATAGTGTCCAAGGAACTGAAAAGAAAAATAAATTACAATATCGATATACACGGACATGGGACGAGAAATGTAAAGCAAATTAGATTGCCAACAAGGATGAAAGAAAGCACCCAGAAATCACGGATGTATCAGGTTTTCCAACTTTATAACAAAATCCCAATTGAAATTACTCAGATTGAAAATATGTTTACATTTGAAAAGAAATTAAGAAAGATGTCCAACCCAAATATTGATATTTTTTAGTGATTAAATACAATTCAAAATTAAAATTATTTCATGTTTAAAGTTATATAATATTATGTTTGCCAAACATAATATTATATAAGTAAATTTATACAATATGTTTCTCACATGTTTCTTATTTTTCCTTTAAATCTATCTCAAATTATTAGCACACACGTGAGCTATCTCAAATTTAATAAATAAATTCGTTATGTTGAAGATAACCAAAATTTGTGTAGGTATTTGTAAGCCATTCCATCAATTTTCGGAAATAAGGAAATCTTTTAAGGGATCGATTTGTAAGCACGGCATAAAAACAGATACCATGAAGACCTTTCTCCAAGGGTCATTTACGTGATGTATTGTCATTTTTCTTCTGCCGGCCGTTTAATTTATTTTCAATTTTTGCCAAATAATAATAAAACATACAAATAAATCGATATTTTGTGTAGAGTCGTCAATCATTGAAAATAATATTAATTGTTAAAAATTTCCCTAAACATAACTATCGATTACTGTCCCACTTGGTTTATCGTTACATTATTCATTGTAAAAGTTCGATAATAATTCTAAATGAAGGAATAATTGTTAAATTATCATAATAGTTTGATGATCGATTGATAATAGTTAAATTAGGAACCATCACATCGCTGTGAAAAATCAAATCCGAGATTGTGACAAATTTAATTATCATTTTTCAAACAAATCCACTCAGTCGCAGATCTATTCAATTCAATCGATTTTTTCTCAATAATAGAAGCGAGTTAGAGGTCAGGATTGGAAACTTCAACGACAATAATAATTGGATAATAATTCTAAATGGAAGAATATTTGTTAAATTATCGTAATAGTTTAATGATCGATTGATAATTGTTAAATTAGGAACAATCACATACATAGCTGTGAAAAATCATATCCGACATTGTCTCCCGAAATCGCCATCGAATCCCGAAATCGTCACAAATTTAATTATCATCGTTCAAACAAATCCACTCAGTCGCAGATCTATTCAATTCAATGAATTTTTCAATAATAGAAGCGAGTTATAGGACGGAATCAGAAAGTTCAGCGACAATAAAAAGAGAAAAAAACTACCGTCACTTAATTAATCTTACAAATATCCTTAGTTTTCCAAAACATTCTTTCTTCTTTTTTAAATACACACAACCAAAATACATACATATATTTATGTACAATGAATTATTTAAGTTCTAATTAATAACATTTATATATACTCCCCTTCCATATACAAGCAAATGCTTTCAATGGAAGGGTAGTAAAAAACCTGAGATATAAAATTATCAAGTACCTAAATACCATGTTAAACATATTATCAAAAATAAAATAATAAAAAATAATAATAATTGATCCTGGAAAGTAACTCTGGGTTTATTATTTTGAGGACGGATATATTGATTGCCATCGTTGCCACCAAACATGTTTTTTTTTACAATTTCTGCAAACTCGGAATGTTATGTGAAATGTCAATATAAAAATTAACTTCAAGTGAAATTTTACAACCAAATGTACAACAAATATATGCCAAAAATATATTATTGAAGCTCTTCAAAAATAATGAATCCTCTACTAGACCGTGTATGCATAACACTAGATCGAATAAAAATGATATAAAAAATATTCCAAGTTATAAAACCACATTTGGACAAAGAAACTATACACACTTTGCAACAAAACTCCATAAAATCCTTCCCCAAGACATAAAACTAATAAAAAATTCAATTGAATACAAATCAAGAATAAAAATATGGCTTAAAGAGGTTAATGAGAAAACCCTAGTGAAGACGCTAAAAACGACATAGAAGACAAATGAACTATATTTAAATAACTTTAGTCCGCCTCGGCACGGGACCCCTTGTGAGGAGGACTAAGAAATACAATATTTTATACTTAATTTCACATATTCATTTTGTTTGTAATTTTTTTTCTAAATAGTCGCTATAATAAAAAAAAATAAAAAATATAAGTAATACATGAATTTGCCACAGAAAAAAAATCCAAGCTACTGATGTTTTAACGACAAAGTAAAATAAATCCAATTTTTAAACAATATTTCATTATTATTTCTCTCCGACCCGATTTGTTTAAGACAATATTGCGGTATTTATACTGCATTAATTTGTGAATTACATACTAGCATTACTTGATAATGACTGGTTAAAATTTTAAGAAGTCATTATAAATAGATAATAATGCTAGTAATAATTAACAAATGGAGTATAAATACCAAAATTTGAAGTAAAAATGTATCAGTCTGAATATGGATTGTCTGATACCAATCAGGTCGGAGAATAAAAGTGAAATAAAGTTGGTTGTATAACTCTATTGATTCAGTAGATTTCCACCAAGTATAAAAATAATATTACAAGTATAAAAATAAACAGTTGAAGAAATTGACAAATTGTTTTATTTTATTTATATTGCGGACTTGCAATTAAACAGATATGATCTTTAACAACAAAAACATTTCTAACATTTCAGTACTAGATATGTTAGATACGAAGTGCACTTATGCATACTGCAATTAAAATAAACCATCATTAGTAAGTGTTAAATTTAATACATCCTAATGTTATCCTAAGTTTAACTAAGTTACTGTACGTTAAAATCATGGGCGTAGCCAGGGGGGGGTTTTGGGGGTTCAAACCCCCCCCCCCGAAAAGTTAAAATATCAACATCAATAATATTAAAATAAGGAGACTTAAGGGAATGTTATTTGTAACACTGACATCTCAAAATGATATTATGATATTATGTATCTAAAAAGATAAATGGGGACCTCTGAAAGAAATAAAATAATTTAACTTTTAAGATCCCTTTTTTCGGTGAATGCGGTTGATTTTTTTTTGGAATTCCGTTTCTAATCAGTGGTAAGTGTATACGTAATTTGAAATTATTATTTTACTTAGCAACAAGTGTTAAATAAACATATATCAGGATTAGTGTTACAGACAGGTGTTAGTGTATTGTGATTAGTGTTATACAGTCAGTCAGCATAAATGTGATTATTAGAATAATTTGACTGCTTAAAATGTTTTGACATGTACTACTAACGTTTATTATGTATTTTGTTTTGAAAACTTTTATTTTCTATACACATTTATTACTTTAATTTTATAAAAAAAAAATATATTAAAAAAAAAATTAAGTAGTTAGGTACATAGAAAATAAAATTTTTCAAAGCAAATTCAAAGTCCGACAATATCCCCCCCACCCCACCCCCCTGACACGAGTTTTGCACTTTCAGTAGTTTTATTTTCTTGAACCCTCCCCGAAACTAAAACCTGGCTACGCCCGTGGTTAAAATTACAAACGGTAATAGGAATGGAGATGCGATAAAATTAATTGTACTAGTAATGAATTGTAAATATAAAACGAAACAACTACCCGTTCCTTTTATGAAACGCACTCCGTTATTTTATAAAAGCGATTAGTTATATAACGAGTGTTTTTATTCCAAATGAATTAATTAATTGAAATCGTATTGGATCAGATTGCGTTCATTAAAAATATTCCTAGATCTTCACTTCCTTTCAGAAGATATTATCTTTAAAACTTCGTATCATAAAAATAAAACAAAAACACCTTACGAACCCATTCGTCACGCCTGAACTCATTTGCATAGATGTATTGAAATTGTATATGTATATGCCTATATAACTCCCATTATTTAAAAAAAAACCGTTACAAAACTTTGCTTTACATCAGAGGTTCCCAATCGTGCGAGTAGTTTTAGAAAAAACAAATTATCCACCACTAAATACCTTTATTAATTTGTGTATTTTTGAATACCACATGAATCAATATTTAATTTGTACACATTTAGGACAAACATTAGGGAATTCGTGTAGACTATAATTATTAAATATGGTAGGAAACACCATAAATACTTATAAAAATTTAATACCATCCTGTCGAGATAAAGCTAAGAACGCAAGAAAAAGTCTAGTGATGACGATTTAGAAATTATCTCTCTATTATAATGAATATATATTATTTTCTATAATTATAAAAGTTCATCGGGAAAGTTTAAGGAAGAACATACATAGTTGTTTCCCGGCTTCACACCGGGAAGTGCTTTAAAAGTGTCTTATATCTAAAAAATTAAAATCTTTATATTTTTCGCTCAGATGCCATTGTTATTGACTCGAATAATTTAAAAAGGACTCGCCCAATTGTTTTTGAATTCGAAATCTAAAATTTACCAAACTGATACTCGGAGGAATTTAAAAAATATATAAAAATGGACTCACCTAAGTGAAATAAATAAATTATAATCATCCCTTTCCGGCTTTCAAACTAAATCAAATTCAGAATGCATACAAGAGATGGCTGTATCTAAGACAATGCCAAAGATTTTCGCCTGCGGTGTTCATCAGAAGATAGTTTACTCCTCCGACCATGATGGTGGGTCTCTAAAGTTTATCGCTCTAATAGGTGGGTCTTGGCACTTCAAAGTTTGAAAGCCACTACTAGATAGATAGATGCAGAACATGCTGTAGAATAACCGAACCATGAACGAACAATGCGAGATATGCACATTGAGGGTTGTGCGATCGAAGTTCATCAGACTATATTTTTTGTCGTCAATACCATTCCACCGAGCAAATAGAAAGCCTATTATTACCGATGCAATTACCTGAATATGTCTACCTCGAACATTGGGTTGCAGTCACAATGGAAAAGTATTTGTAGAGGTGATTAGCGAATGAGCTTTGTTATTTTCCACCGTAAAAATGCAGTAAAACAATCATTAGAGTGTACCTAGTTTCAAATCGATTGGTAACGATTGTTAACCCTATATTCATAACCATTCGTCCCACAGACCGCGCAAAACGTAAATTTGTTTCTAGTGTCTCGAGTGAAAGAGATAGAATGATGACCTCTCAAGTACCTTCCTAGATCGCTTGTTCATTAGTAACGCGGGTGCGCTTGCCTCGCAGTGACGTCTTGTGCACAAGTTGTAGACCTTTGAACGTCTGAGAGACGAATGTTTATGAATAGTGTAACTTTTGATGAGACTTCAAGTTATTTTGAAAACATTGTTTTTGATGAGTTCTGGTTATACAGAGTAAAAGTAAGTATATGATATTATTCTACATGAGTTATTATTTATAGTTACATCTTATTTTATCGTTCAAAATGTATTATTGTGTGTATTTTACATCAAATCTTTTTATTTTATTGTAGAATGGATGATCGAAAAATTGAGGGCTATTTGAATCGTTTATCTGATTCTGGTGATGATGATTTTACCAGTCAGCAAAAGGATGTAGAAATGAGTGACGTCGAAGATCATATGGAATTAGATGAAATGGTGCCGACAGATTCCGACAGTGATAACGACATCCAACCAATCAGATTACGTAAAAGACACGAAATGCCAACTTTGAAGAGATGCCTAAAAAGGAAAATCGCCTAAGTTTTAAGTGAAACGCCTACCATTGCCACACCTGGTCCAAGTGGTACTCAAAAAAAGGTTTGTGGTTATTGTGATTATAAAAAACGGCGTATGACAAGGTTCCAATGCAAGCAATGCAAAAAGTATATGTGCATGGACGATCGCGGCCTCATGTGGGTGGAATGTACCGATGAAATGTAATTTTAACTCGTTTATTATTTTTTTGTTACCTAATTAAACATATTAAAGAGTGCCATACTTAATTTATTTATTTTATTTACAAGTACCCCAAAACTCGTCACTTAAATTTAGTCGTCTGTGAGATGAATGTTTATGAATAATGTTCCTCTAAGACAAGGTTATGAATCTAGGGTTAAGCAGCAACGTTCGTAGAAGTCGTTGCTTGACAAATCGATCTGAATAAATAAAGCATTTTTAACCTCACGATCTAACAACTTTTACTAGCGACTAATGCATTCAGTCCCAGATTAATTGAATTTCCTGCACTAACCCTTCCTTCAGTAACTATCTTTACCAGCTCTCTCACCTCTTGCGAAGACACTTACAAACTAATTCACGACCCACAGCAGCATTAAAAGGTGTTATCATATCATCTCTTCCAATTACCAAGATTTTGGACGGACTTAAAATCGCCATTAAAACATTCCGCAGTAATACTTCGTTCTTCCCTAGAACAATCACTAAAGGTTTGTCTTGTAAATGAAATGTGGTGCTTCCTCCTTGTTATAACAATGATTTTTTGTTCTGTAGAGGGAACGCAAGTCTGTGAGCGGTGAGTTTTCCCCGAGACCGGCTCGAGCGAAGGGACCGTGAATTTTTATTATCTCGCTAACATTTCATAATTACTTCTTATATAACTAAGCGAGATTTATTCCACTAACCGTCACGGAGTGCGGCGGTCACCCAAGACACTGTCTTCATTATACGCTGTTATTGTGAGTTAATAAGATATATCTATGAGCGAGCGCGCATATAAATCTCAGGAAAGAAACCAAACAGCACATGGGCTAAATAATAGAACATGGGTTTAACCAGACACTGGTCTATCAATCTTTGCAGGTTCTTCCCTTGAATCAGAGCGGAGCGCCCTTTTCTATGTTTGTTTCATTAACAGACCACATAAAGGAAAGGTTAGAAGTAAAACAAACCTTTTCATTCATAGCAAAATAATAGCTTTATACGAGCTCCACGATACAACCAAAAACCAAAGACTGTCAGAAAATAAACCATTTTTGACTTGATGAATTTGACAAAAAAAAAGTAATAATGGTATCACGTGCAACGTGTCAACATATATTTTCTTCTTTGTGTGCGTATCAGGTCCCGCCGACGTTGTCGATCACTCTTGAAAATGTCTCTCTGTCTTGCGCTGCCCGGAATAGCTCCTCCACACTTCGAATGCGAAGCCAAGACATTTGTCTCCTACCAGGCCCTCGGCGACCCTCTATCTTGCCTTTCAATATTAAATGGAGCAAGTGATACTTCTCCCCTCGAAGTATATGAAATTTTCCTGATTTTTATCAATGTAAGCAGTTCTCTATCTGCTCTAGCCCGCCTGAGAATTTCTATGTTGGTGATCATGTCGGTCCTGGGACCTTGAGCATTCTCCGGTGAAGCCACATTTCTAAAGCCTCTATCCTGTTCATGGTATTCATATATAAGATGTGAAAATAAACACACCAAATCACATCGCAAATATTAATACTAAAAATAAACTAATAATCCATCAGCACTCCTACTAGGAATTTATATAAATGAATGACTATTTATTATAACTATTTATTTATTTGATGTAATTAATATCTTACATTTCAAATACAATTCGGCAATGTCGGCCTTACTGGGTAGCTCACCTGTGCTGAGGTCTCCATTTTACAAACAAAAATTTACACATAATACATTAAAAATAATATAAAAATAATGCTGCATAAAAAAAAAAAGCTAAAATTAAATTAAAAATTTAAATTTATAATTAAGGTAAAATTACAGGTAAAATGAATTATTTTATGATGTGTTTTATATTGGTTTTGTGTGTTACGTGTATTTGTTTTATTGTTATTAGAGATTTTGGTAATATTGTCTTTTTTGTTCTTTAATCCATTTTTTAATTTTGAGTATGAATTTATTTTTGTTTTCTTCTATTTTATTTTCAAGGGCAAGACTATTGAATGCTTTTATAGCTTGATATTTTTAGTGCCTTTGTCCAAAGCTTGTATTCACTGTCGGAGTTTTTATGTTATTTTTGTACGATTGTATAACTGGTCTGTTAGTGATATTTTGAGATTATTGAAATTTGTTTTTTTTTATCAAAAATGTAGTTTATAATTGATGTATATCTAATACGTCATAACTGTTGAATATTTGGTCGGCATCAGTTGGTCTATGTTTTTAATTACCTTTAAGATCGTTTTCTGCTCGATTTTTAAGTGATCGATAGCTTGTTTTGGCTCTGTTCGCAAAAAAACACCAAATACTGCGTAAATTATGAAATAATTATTCAATGATCGTACATTCACTTAGTGGCGTCATTTCCATTTCATGAAAATAAAACACTTTGCGTACTTACAAAATTTATTGCAAGAGAGTCAAAATAAGAATCTTCAAACATTTAATTATGAACTTGTTGAACTACCACATTACAAACATTATTTTATTTTAGGGATTCTCTCTTATTTGAAAATAAATACAATAAAGAACAATTCACACACCATTATCAAAAGTACTTACATCTTTCAAAGAGTTTTCATTTTCGAAGTGTAAATACCTTAACCTCTGTACAAATGTGCCTCCAGACTCGAATGCATGTTTCCGCCAAAGATCGGCATTATAACGCCCTCTTTGCTCTCATGTTATCCCATCCCCCAATTCATTCTTATTTGCTCCTCGAGGATATTCTTTACCCTGTGGTCTCATTAAATTTCTTGTTTTACGGTCTTTGAAGGGGACTGTACGATAGGCTTTGCAAATAGTTACGCAGTTAATCTAATCAAAGTACCGATTCACTGAATTTCTATACCATAAGTTGAATTGAAATTCGCAGAATTGACTACGAAGCAATAAAAAGTTTAAAAAGAAGAGACAAACTACGACAAGTTAAATAATAACTCATAATCAATAACCCATATTTACAAAATAATTTATTTATTTATAATTGTATACACCAGTTTTCAGAAATAGCTTTTATATACTTGTACTTGATCTAGTGCAACGGTACCCATGTAAATTTACCAAACACAACAGTATTGCGTGCAGTTGAATACATATATTAAACACACCAAGGAATAAAATCCGTTAACAAGATACCTGAAGACATTGGAAAAATAAAAGATATCTCATAACGAACCCTCAAGTGCAATTAAAAAAAACACTTCAAAGTAAGTTAAAAATGATAGCAACTTTTTACAATTTTCTTGTACTCGTAAATATAATGTACACATACTACGTTTATTTTGTCATTATATATAACATGTTCATGTAAACATTTTCAAATATCATTTTAATGTAACCTTTTTAGTTAAACTTACTTAATATATACAAATATGTAGATACATTCGGCTTCTCTATACAAGAAGAGAATCGTTGTATTATCATTGAATTATGTAATATCACGTAATTAATTTCAAGAACAAATAATTAAAAACGTATAAAATTGTATTGCACTCATCAACAACACGGTAAAAGCTTTCGGATATTTTAGCTTGAACGAAAATAATGTTTTCATTAGTAAAGTTGTTATTTCTCTATCACAAATATGCATAACCGCAACAATGTGAACATTAACAAGGAAGATAATAACAAATTTTCCATCAAATTCTATACAACTAACACTGGTTACCACTCTCCTTTACCGCAGCTATTAATACTTAACAATGTATTACGTACACTACTCATCAAATAATTATATCGATGTATAAAATGACGCAATAATCCAATTAAAAAATAAAGTCGAAATGGTTTTATGGCATTGACTAAGTTTTACAACGGCTACTGTAATGGCGTCCTAAGGTCATAAATAATAATATGAAGAAATAAAATAAAGTCACTAAAATGCAATTATTTTAATTATGTATCCATCAGATTTTGATTACTTGAAATAAGAATTAATGTAATTATTATATTTGCGTTAAATAAACAACAAAAAAAGTTAGGTAAGGCCTCTGGTTTTTCGCAGTTAGTAACAAATCAAAATATGAACATTCTGTTATACAAAGCGTTTATTTTGGTTCCATCATAACTCAAAATCAACTCAATTCAACAACTCTTTATAAAGTTATTAATTAAAAGCTATGAAAAATAGCACGTAACCTAACTTCACATAATCTATTTAACCAATTTTTTATATATTATATTTTCATCACTTTTAATTCTTCATATTCAATAACTTCAAGTCCCGAGTTGTTCGGTCACTGTTTACTTTATACAAATATTAGTATAAAAGCCAAGGCAAGAGTAAAATTCTTATAAAGAATTGTTAAATATTCAGGAAATTGCAACGTTTCAGAAAAAAAATAAGATCATGAAATTCATGAAGGCATTTGCATTGCAACTGAATAACTACTGACTCGAAGGCGAATAAAAGAATGATGCAACGAGTGACTTAAATCAGATTAATGGACACAGATGATTCCCATGAACTGAAACTGAACTCATTAAAGAACTGAAATCATTAAAGAATGTTAATAATATGCTTGCGAACACATTAAAAGAGATTATGTGTAACTATGAAAAGAACGTGAATATTCTCTCTCTCTCTGAATTCCCTTTTTGGGTGTCGGGTAACAGTTACATCTCTCGGGCTATGAATTACCAGCCACACGATTTGCTAAGGGATACAAACATGTTGGAATCCCTATTGGATTTCCGTAATAAGATTGCGGTAGGAGGGGAGAGGGACAGGAGTGTTGGTGGTACAAGGGAGGGGTGGTGGGGGGAGGCCAGGAGTTCACACGCCGCGGTTGGAGGCAGAAACGAGACAAAAAGGTAATTCATCACTTCTGCATAAAAAATCCGACAGGTAAAGGAAGGATAATGGACGGTGTACAGCGGATCACTCAGAATGAGGGATGTTGCCACAAGGATTCGCAACCAACGGAGGTGTTCGGCTGTTTCCCACATTACGCACACACGGAGCCAAGCGGATCATAGGAAGCGATCATTTGAAGATTACAAAGTCGTTCAAAGGTGGCAAAATATTATCTAGAAGAAATATAAAATGGGATCAAGTAGTTTCGAGCAAAGTTCGTCGATTAATAAAATTAGTAGATACAAACCAATAAAAACATTACTCTTTATACTTTTTTTAATTCTCTGCATAATAAATTAACGTAACGACGACATAATTAAAACGTTAACAGTTATTTTTTCATGTCAAGTAACATTTTTTAATGTGAGTTTTCCCTTCTGCCTTTTATAACCGACAGGTATGTTGGAACAATCTCAATGACAAATTATGAATATAAGAGGGCTCTCTCCGGGGTAGAGTAATCATTGAGAAAAAAACGTTGTACACGGAAGAGACTGCAAACAGAAATTTATGAGAAGAGTAAACTCGACGCGGGTCGGCGGAATGGTGTATTTACATAGTGCTGTAGGATGTTTTACTGGTCTATTCTACATAAAGATTGCGCTGTAGAAAAAGCTTATCTGATAAATCCACGCTTCTTGCTTCTAATGAAACTGGACGAAGGTCAATTCGGAAGCTAAACAATTTGTAACAGTTTCACACGCTGAATAAAGTTTGTGACAACAGTGGAATATCTACGTGATGTAATAACGCTCGGGCGTGATGTGACTAGACAGTAGACAGGCTGATAGCTAGTGGCTGGCAATGAAAACAAGTGTGCACCGTGCCCTATGCAGCGCCTATTGAGGTTCGAGGTAGTTCTACTGGTACTGGAAGAACGAGGACGATGGCCGGACCGAGAACTTGAACCGGGCGTGCTCGCTTGCCACGAGCGTGATGGCGGGCGACTGTTCGTGACAGCAGTGAGCGCTGAGCGGACCGGCGCAATACACGTTCAACTGTTGCGACCGAGAACTATTAGCATTCACGGGAAAATTGCCGATTAATTCCACTATATTCTCGTCATGCATCGGCGCACAGAGCAGCGTGGATTGTGTTATTACACGTCCCAAATTACAAAATCCCTCTCCGGTTAATTTTCGGATAAAAATGTTACTTTTATTCCTCGGAAAATGGGAGATGCGAGGGACTGTCAATTCCGTCATAATCCTTATTCGCTTTCCGACATAATGGACTATAAGCCCCATTGTGGTTCTATTAGGGGAGGGATTACCGGACGTTATTTCGTGGTTTCGTAATTCAAAATGACCATGATATAATCGCATTTAATAATGGCTGTACGGAGGACTCGGCAGATTGTATTCCTCTGACGAGGGACGGCAGGACCTGAACACTGGACAGGGACACTCGACAGGGAATGTCCAAGTGGCAGAGAGGCTGAATGCTGAGAGCTTGTGGTCAGACTCCGACCGCCCATTTTTTCCACCTAATCTTTGAAAGGGTCGTACTTTCAAGTGGCTCCATTAATATTTAACCGAAATGCCTGCATGAAAGGGTTCCAGGAATTCCTTGTAAATATCTTTTAAGGCTTTCGAAATAAGTTGAGTACTGTAGTATATTCATTGCCAGTCGTTTCATGGTGTCCCTCTTACACGGAGAAAAGCCACTACGTTGGAGAAATGTTCAGCTTTGGTAATGAATCCACTTGAAAAGCCGAATAAATCACTTGCTTTAGTTGGAGTATAAGTTCCAACGAACAATTAATTGATGCAGCGAGAAAAGCGGTGACGAAATTCATGTCAGAAGAAAGATTTAAAATACAGAAAAAGCAAAGTCGTTGCGGTGATATTTTTAAAAGGTGGCCGGAATAAAATAAATAAAATAAAAATAAAAACATTGTAACGTCAACTAGGTCGTTGATTAGATGAAGAAAAAATATATGCAAAATGTTATCAGGTGCGTGCCGTGGCACCCTGTCACTAAAATTAACATGCAGCAAAGAAAATTGTTTATGCAAATTTGACTTCGTTTTTATTAGATTAAAATAGTAAGGGAAGTTTTATGAAAAGTTGAAAATAACTGAGTCATTACATAAAATGTTCATATGCTTGTTTTTGAAAGAATATTTGTTAGTTTGACCAGAAACTAAATATTCTAAATATATCTCTGCCAGGCAATAATGTAAAATATTGTAAAGCGTGTTACCACATTTCACCGATGCATTCATTAATGGACTATTGTGAATAAGTGATTACAAACATAATATGGTTACCTTTCTTGGAGAAACGGGCAGACGGATTGTAACCCCTGACGCACTCACCTGGGGAAAAGAAGAAAAACATTCGTTAGATATCTCTCATTTGTGGAATTATTATTCATTATTGGAAAAGGCGTGAATAAATTGCGTTGAACACCAAAAAAGAAATTTAAATTAATGAAAAAAGTTATTAAAAAAGTATTAAGATGTGTTTTTAAATACTTCTGTTCGAAATAAATTTTATTTTCTTTACGCACCAGATTTAAATGTCCGGGTAAAATTTTCACCACAGGAAAAACTAAACCCTTTCACACACTTCCCCAAATGATCATCTAGTCAACCCACGCTATGCAATTGCACTATATAAGTATTATAAATACAAAATAATACAAGAACAACATGTCAACCTACTAGAGACCAAATGGGAATATAATTCACCGACTCCAGATATTTTCATATCAGATCTGTGGCATTTCTAATTGAACCTATAAATCCTACTGATCCCTCAATATAAATATTTAAAAAATCTTTTGTAATCCTACATGTATTTAAAATTACTGATTTTTGCATTTTTATATACAAATTCTTTGATACATCTAATATGCTTAAATTTTGAATCAGATTCCTAGGTATTATGCCAGTGGCCGAAATAACAAATGGTAATATTTTTATAGTCCGAGAATGCCAAATTCTTTTAATCTTATTTCCTAAATCTGTGTATTTTCTAATTTTTTCAGAAACAGTTTTTTGAATATTACAGGAATTTGGAATAGCTACATCAATGATATAAGTTATTTTTTTAATTTTGAATTCAAATCTTAGAAGTGGAAATTATTATTATATTATAACTTCCCGACACCGATCAAACTAACTCGGCAGATTCGTTGTCGATGACATCAACTTTTGGTGGCACTCACGCGTAAACAGGCGCGATACCCATTTCTCTGCAATTGGCTACAAGCGAGCCCAAGGAAGAGATGTATTTATTATTACGAGTTGATTTTTTTAAAACTGATACAATGTTTAAAATATACTTTTGCTTTAAACGACTTTTTTATGATTTCCACTTGGGTGTTAGTTTTTTTTTGCCAACGCAAGGTGAAGTTCAATAATTTTCGATAAACTTACCAATTAATTATGAGTAGATATATAATTATGGTTGAAACAATTCAACTTTTTTTGAACCACTTATATAATGAGTAAATCCGACCGGTTTCAAAACAAACGTTCCTTCTTCAGGGCAAGCGTATACTAATTTGACAGTTCAAAATATGGATGGGAAAAATGTTTTATTATGGTAGGGGTGGAGCCGTTTTGAAATCAGAATCAAAGAACATTTAAGGTGTCTTAATAATAATAATTTTTCTGAGTTCGCTAACCATATCATTGAAAATAATCATAGTTTTGAAAAAAAAATACAGGGATAAATATTCTTCATATTAATCATAAAGGAAAACGTTTAGATAACTTAAAAGCCTTGGAAATTAAAAAATTCCTTAAAAATAATGAATCTATTATCAACAAACAAAAAATATTGCCATATAGCCCAATCATGGATTTGTTCCCCTACCCACCCACTCTACACTAATACCTACCCACCCACTCTATATTAATAACTAGCAACGGCTCCACCCCTACCATAATAAAATATTGTTCCCATCCATATTTTGAACTGTCAAATTAGTATACGCTTGCCCTGAAGAAGAAACGTTTGTTCTGAAACCGGTCGGATTTACTCATTATATAAGTGGTTCAAACAAAGTTGAATTGTTTCATTTATCTATAATGGATAACCACAAAGTTATAGCTTCATTCAAAAATAACAATATTTAACTAAAATTTGCAATTACAAAAATGAATTAGTAACACCATCGTCTTGTAAAAGTACTAACAGTTGAAATACTACTAACTAAATACTAACAGCTGAAATTCGTAAAAAAAAGTTTTTTAATACTGTTAATGATAAAAACACAGAAAAAAGCCTTCATAAGTAAAACGCCGCGATAAAGCTGGAAAGAAAAAAAAACGAAAAGCCGCCAAATTTGCCTTGGGTTAAAAACGAGGCGCAGAAACGTGTAGGGTGTAGGTAACGCGATAGTAGGGCCCATTGTTTCACAAATTTGAATGGCAAGGTTTACGATTTACCCAAACCTAAGTAAATTAATTTCCACGACCATGTGTAGATCTTCCCACCGCCGAACGAAACTCCGCTAAACATCGAGTTATTAAAATTTGAATTACCTAACTTCAAATATAATATCCGCGTAATCTGCCCTAGAATTTACATCTCCTAGGACGGGAGTATGGAAATGCGGTTTCCAAACCGTTTTGTTTGGCGACAAATAATAATTAAATATACATTTTAAATAAGGGTTAAGAATTCAGAGCCCTATCAAGAACGTGCAGTAACTTTCCTTTCAGTTTTCGTGATCTTTCAGAACAAAAAGTTTTTGGTAGGCATTGACAAAAACGCCCAGTTTATGACCAAAGTTATCTAAAAATGTTCGAAGATTGTTTTAACTCCATACTTTTTTTTGGACAACGTACGATGTTATCGTAAATTAATTCTAGAAGAAAAAAACAAACACTTAATAATCTATCATAACACAGGTCTGCAACGGTTTTATTTTTCTTTGAAATAAGAGGTAATTCCTATGTACTTTTGGTTGCTGAATTCGGAAAAATTATCAAAAAAATTCCATCACGTAAGGTTTTTCCGGAAAACTCAAAATTCTGTAGGATTGCCTATCTTAAGGCGCAAAATGGGGTTTATTGCCAAAATATATACAAGTCGAAACAGCTGTAACTAAAACACTAACCAAAAAACTTGCAGAACTCGATAATAACATTATCGAATTTAATTTTAATTAAATTTCTAAAAATTAAAATGGAGTTCTACGAATTAAACACAAAAACAATTAATATATTTTTTTATAATTCCAACTTATTATAAGTTAATGTTATGTTTTATATATAGACTGAAACAAAACATTTAGTAACTCATGACGACAAAATTAGTCAGCGTTAAATCATATATATCGGGATTTTTCATAGTAAGAATGATGAGAGAATGCCGAAATTCCCAAGTTACCCACTCCCTTCCATGCCCTTTCATTTATTTATTTCTGTTCTAACTTTCGTAAAGTGCATTTCAAAAATGACTTCAAGAGGTTGTGTAAATTTTTCTGAGAGTTTTTGCTATATTTGTGGTGAATTTGCAGTAAAAAAAAAAACAAAAAAATATTACTGATTTTGTTAAAAAAGTGTATTTTGCGTATTTGGTGTGAAGATAGGGGACTAAGATAAATTTTGGGCCCCGCAAGGAGTTTGTTCAGGGTGTGTTGAAGGACTTAGAATGTGGTTAAAAGGTAAAGTTAAATCTTTTCGTTTTGGTGTTCCCATGATCCTCGAAACCGCAGCGATGACTGCTACTTTTATTAGTGCAATGTGCAAAGGTACAGTACCAAAAAAAAAAAAAACAAATTTGTTACCCGAACATGGATTCGGCACTTCGCCCAGTCCCTCACGGACCTGGCATTCCTACACCACAAGCACCCCAAAGCCTAGACGATTTGCCATCATCAGAAAATGAATCCGAAGAAAGTTCTAGTGACGAGTTTCAAGTAGGCGACTCCAGTGGACCTCAACAATTTTATTATAATGTCCCAAAGGAAAAGGACAAAACGAAGCTTCGAAACTAAAAAAGCAGATTTTATATAGATTTATAATTGTATATAATGTAAATAAAATATTTTATGTCTTAAAATTAATTAAATTTGATTTAAAATAAAACAATAACTTTGTAAACACCACTTTTATTTTTATACTTTATGCCGACCGGGTTTCGCTACAACCGTAGCTTCATCAGGGCAGTATAATTCTCTACTAACATTAGGTTACATGTGTGTTATAATATATAATGGGCCGGACTCGTCAAGTGTAGGGGGAGGAAGAAGACATAGATGGAGAATTGGGAAGGGAACGGACGTGTTCTTTATCAATAGGGAACAATCTTAGTATGGGACTTTTATTTAAATTTGTTGAATTGTTGCCCCCATGGCCAATCCTTCTTGTTGTCGATAAAAACAATGAACGTTTTTATCGACAACAAGAAGGATTGGCCATGGGGGCAGCGACATCGCCTCTCATCGCTGATATATTCATGGACAATTTAGAGAATAATATTTTTAATAGTAAATCACCATTATTACAAAACTTATTATTGTGGAAGAGGTATGTTGACGATGTTTTTTGTGTTTGGTTAGGAACAAAGAGACAATTAAACTCCTTCCTGCTGCTAATAAACTCCTTCCATAAACAAATTAAATTCACCATAGAAATAGGAACAATTCTACCTTAAACTTTTTAGATCTTACGTTATCGATAATAAATAATAAAATTGAATATAAAATCTACCGCAAACCGACGTTCACCGATATAATGATTCACAATTCATCTAACCATCCCAACTCCCATAAACATTCAGCTTTTCATTCCATGACACATAGATTAGTTACAGTACCTTTATCAAATACTAACTTTGCAATAGAACTATCTACGATCAAACAAATAGCAATAAATAACGGTTACAACCCAAAAATAGTAGACAACATTCTAAATAAAAAATTAAAGAAATTATCCACAAGTAAATTTTTATACAACAGTCCACCTCATAATAATAATATACCAAGTAATAATAATCAACCGTATCAATGGCGTAGAATCCTGTACATCAATAATTTCTCTCAAAAAAGTGTTAAAAATCTCCCATCAGAAATCAAACCAGCATTTTACACTAATAATAATCTAGGCAAACTTTTAATGAACGGTAAGGATAAGGATGATAGCTTATCTCACTCGGGAATTTATTCGCTTCAATGCAGTGACTGCTCAGTTTTTTATATTGGTAAAACAGCGCGCAACATAAACACCCGTGTAAAAGAACATCTCAGATGTCTACACAGCTCGGGTTTTTCAGAATTCGCCAACCACTTGATCGAAAAAGATCATAAATTTGACCAAACAGCCGGCGCCAAACTGATTCATAAAAACAATATCGGAGTAAGGTTGGATAATCTAGAGGCACTTGAGCTTAGGAAAGCCATAAACACTAATAGTAAGGTAATTAATAATCAACTAAATTTAAATAAAAGTCCCATACTAAGATTGTTCCCTATTGATAAAGAACACGTCCGTTCCCTTCCCAATTCTCCATCTATGTCTTCTTCCTCCCCCTACACTTGACGAGTCCGGCCCATTATATATTATAACACACATGTAACCTAATGTTAGTAGAGAATTATACTGCCCTGATGAAGCTACGGTTGTAGCGAAACCCGGTCGGCATAAAGTATAAAAATAAAAGTGGTGTTTACAAAGTTATTGTTTTATTTTAAATTAATAATGTCACATCACAAAGTATCCGCTTCATATGAACAAATAATTAAATTTGTATAATTTTACGATTTTTTTTTCTTTCGTACATTCCCTACAGAAGTAGTGTAAGGCGAGTTTTGCCTATATTTTAATTTCCACTCTGCGGAAAATCTTTACGTGATGGGTCGAAATGGATGTCATACTCGAATTCACCGTATCAAAATACATATAATTCACCCATTACCATTTAAAAAAAATTTTAAAATGTCAATTTGCAGACCTGTGATATGGTCGGGGGTCTACATATATAAATATTTCAAGAGTTTTGTACAAATTGAACATCACGTGAGTTTTTCAACAAATAAGACCTAAAAGATGTTAATAGTTTCATTTTCAGACCATCACATATAATATTTTTTGTATTCGAAAAAGAGGAAATGAACACATACGTCAGAATTAATGTTTTCAGGACCTGTGTATGACTTGCGTGTATGTTGCGCCTTGGGAGATGAACTCGATTCATACAAAATAAAAATTAATAAATCAATTATATAAGGGACGACCCATGTTAAAAACCGTTCGTTTGTATTAAATCGGTCACAGGAGAACTTATTCCATTTTCTAAGATTTTCTATTAACAAAGAAAAGATGGAAAAAGTAGACAAGGGAAGCCTCCAATTAGAACACGCGAAAGAATCTGTCTGTTTTTGTCGGATTTATCGGATTCTTTCGGACATTTAGTCCGGAGTGTTATCGGACGGGTGAAAAGAGGGTTGAGGAGGAGAAGGAGGTGGGATACCACTAACAATATCTTCCACGGGAATGTTTTATCGATTGCTTTGAGTGCTTTTACGCTCAAAGGGGTATTTTTTTCTAAATTTTCAATGAGTAAAAAATATACGAACTAAGGATTTATTTTAAGCGGATTGACTTTTTAAAGACATATTTAAAAACCCAAAACAAGAAAATTTCAGGTAGGTAACATTACACAAACAAACAACTTAAAAATAATATGAAATTCAATAAAAGACCGTGCTTGCAGAATCGTCTAAAATTTCTTCTAATCTCAACCTAACAGTTTCTACAAAGTCAATAATAATGTATCAAGCCCGATGCAATTTGATAATAAATTTTTTTTATTCAATCCAGTTACAATGTGATAGAAACGTATGTAAAATGAAGGGCGCAATGCACGCCGTGATATATAAAGTGGTAATAAATCCTTATTTAACCTAATCCTAATTGAAGTTAACTATGTTGCTGTAAGTATGGTTAACTACGGTAAGAAATAGCAATTAACCAAGGTATGAAATGACATTCTAGATTTCGTTAAAATTTTCGCGAAATTGTCGAAGTACAATGTCAAAATAGACAATGAAATTATCCGAATGGATAAAATTAATATCCAATTTGACATAGTCTAATCGTCTAAGTTAAGTCTATTGTCTAAAAGTTTAAACGGACGAAAATATTGCAATAAGCTAAGTTCCCGTAATTATTCCATATAACACGTGGAATTTATATATTTTTAAAACTGTATATTTAACAAATTATAATCATGAAAGTATTGTTTTTACTGCGGGACCTTTTCATTTAATCACTTCCGCCATGCCGCGGTCCGCCATTTTGCATTCATTTTCCGGTTGTGCGTTCTTCGCGAATCTTAAAAACTCCGTTTGTATTGGACGGCTCGGCGCGGGAATGCTTAAAAAATGCACGCGGACCCAATACCCGCGCGCAAAGAACTCAATAAATGCTCGCAAACAAGTCACGCCCCTGGAACACGTGGCACGCGATACTTCCCGAGCGGAACGGCGAGACATGCACTGGAAGGTGGAAGAAACCAGGCCACTGCCGCGCTGGCTGGTGTGAAACGGCGAGCCGAACTCTTAAAAAAAATAAAGGACAAAAAATAACTAACATAATCTGTCACACGAATTCACTGGAGGGTAGCAGGTAGGTAGGGAGCACGGAAAACTGCACATCTCCATCATGAGAACCAAATTGCTTGCTTCAGCCACATTCATACCTAAATGTGAACACCGCAAACCCGAAGACAATGGGATAATGGCATTCCTATTTGAGAGGCGGATATGGGTACCGCCGACCCGTGAACTATTTATTGGATAACCAACATCTCTGCCATAGGTCACCCCAAGTGGTTCGCTACGCAAGGATGCCCGGGTTCATGGGGTGAGGCTTGTCCAGGTCTTAGTGGCGGATACGACTGCACATATGCTGCGTGGCGGGCCGGATCGAGAGACTCTGGTAGAGGGAGGCTTTTTGACCTTTCCAGCCGGACTTTTATTATATTACATACCTTTCCAGATGGATTGATACGTCCGTCACTCCTGGACACACTGACCTCCAGATTCCTACCCACCCCTCATACCTTTTTCCTACCCAGAACTTCCCTAAAAAGATCCTCCATAGAGCATCCCCTAAGATAAGATGACATAGGCCCCGAGGGAAATTATTTTCCTCAGGGCCTCCTGTGCGGAACTAATGTAAAACAAGGGGTAGGTTGTGAGGCTTATGAGAGAGCGAGCAGTGGAATGAGAAAAAGAAGGACAATGTTGGGAAGTGCAAATTCAGATCTGGTGACCAAATATGGACAATACCATTTCAAACAATGCTCCGATAATGATTGGTGGTCTTACACCGACGACACTGAGACAATCTATCTCTCCACACATATTTCTATCGATCTTGATATCACAACTTAATTTTTTTCATTTAAACGCATTTAAATACATTAAAGTGATACAAGAGATTATTAAGTGTACAGTAGTATTACAAATTAAGAACGCATGAGTTCGCAAAAACAATATCGTTGAAGTGATACCGTTGTTAAAAGTACAATGAGATAATATTGAAAAGAAACACAAAAGAAA
This sequence comes from Limnephilus marmoratus, assembly GCA_917880885.1. Classification (NCBI taxonomy): domain Eukaryota; kingdom Metazoa; phylum Arthropoda; class Insecta; order Trichoptera; family Limnephilidae; genus Limnephilus; species Limnephilus marmoratus. The sequence goes on from OU862908.1 coordinate 12,179,714, forward strand.
TATGAACTCGTGTAATAGTTATATAATATTCGAGTACTAGGTTTATATAAAACTGACATAAAACAATGTTTGGTAAAAGTTAGTATTTAGGTACAGGATACAAATACTTAATGTGTGTTACAATAAAAAAAAATATGAAGTACTCTTAAGGTATAAATTGTTAAAATACGTTATAATGACAGAGACATTTTATTTAAATAGAATAAAAATATGTAAAAAGGGTGACTTTTTTAACAAATGGAATCTAGCAAAATCAAGTATACCGGCATTTTATACAAATAATAATTTAATTTAGGTAATATTTTAGTCAATTCAAAAGATAGAGACGACAAACTAGGTTATTCGGGAATTTATAAATTAGATGGTGGTGATTTCTCCGCATTTTATATTGGTAAAACGACGCTCAATGTCAATATTAGAATCAAAGAGCATCTTTGATGCATAAATAATAATGGATTTTCGAAATTCACCAATCATCTTATTGATGAAGATCATAACTTCAATCAAAGCACCGGTGCTAAAATTTTACATAGAAATGGTCACGGTAACAGACTCAATAATTTAGAATCACTTGAAATAAAGAAAGCTGTTAAAACAAAAACCCAAATCCTTAATAATCAGCTAAATGTGTCCAACAGCCCGATATTAGGGATATTCCCCATAAACTAGTAAAAACCCTTAATAACTTTATCCCTTAATCACCTGTTCAAATGACGATTGTCCCTGAATATATATTATAATATGGTAATTCATTAAATATCACCCGTCTCTTTCACTGTTCCTTTGTATTATGTTTTGTCTCTTTCTTTATCTATATAAGCTCACACTATGTGTATTTTTGATTAATTTTATACCCTGAAGATGCTTGAGTAAAGCGAAACCGGTCGGTATTATAAAAATTAAATAAATCGTGGTTAAAAACCAAAGTTATTGTTTTATTTCATTCAATACGTCAAACCACAAAATATCAAGTATATTTATTCGTACATTCGCAATATTCATAGTTGATATTATCCAAAACGACAAAATTAAATGCAATAACATGTCTTTGAAGAGTTCGATACCAGGAAGGAATAGATTGAACTTGCAGGTGCCATTGCACTTAACTATTTTAAGCTAAAATTGTTCAACGGCCTATTAACTTGACCTTTATGTGGTCGTTGAACATGTAACAGAATTATGCAGAAGTTTCCAGCCAGCAAACACCATGTTCCACCTGTTCATTGATAAACAGCTCAATTAGAAAACTTGGCTCTGGAACGAGGGGCTTTCGTGTGTGTATCATTTGCTAAAATCACCTATAATGAACGACCTTACTTGTTGATAAGTAAAAAAAATATATTTGTGAATAATCTTTGCCAACAAATATTATGCAACGCTTTTGTCGTTCTCATCTTTTACTTATCATGTTTCACCTGTTCATTGATACACAGCTTAATTATAAAACTTAGCGCTGGAACGAGGGGCTTTCATGTGTGTATCATTTGCTAAAATCACCTTTAATGAAAGACCTTACTAGTACATAAGTCAAAACGATATTAGTGAATAATCTTTGCCGACAGATATTATGCAACGCTTTTGTCATTCTTAGCTTTTACTTTAGATGATGTGAACTCTAATAATAATAAGTGACATGCGAATAAAATCGTTCGAAGAGTTTTACAGCATCACCTATAGCGGACGAAATTTATAAATATCTCATTACATACTTTGTATCAATACAATTACAATACAATTCTTTATATACCAAAGAAATTTTAAAAGAATGATTTGAAATAATATATAAAACACGTATTTTTTAATACCACAGGGATTATAAATATCTTCTATAAACAGAATCTGAGGGTTAAGGTGATGATTCCGTAATAATCTTTTGTTTCAGTTTCGTTCTACTCGATTTCTGGCAGCAAGCTGTAAATCCTAGTCCACCCCACCCACAGTGGGGAACAATGGGGAGGTGGGGTAATACGACACCCCCAGCGTTGCGGGTGAAGGGGTACAGACCCACCCCATCCATTCTGGCTTTCGGGGTTAAACACCACCTCAAATCCGATTTCATTAAATCCTATTTCCCGCCAAACTCGTCCAGCGAAATTCAAGAAGATAGAGAGAGAGCACCGCGGGGAGACCTTTAAACAATTTTAAATTATAGCATCCATATATTAATATCTTGGGGCCAGATTCGTGACCGAGGTAATTTAATGTTTCAGATATTTAAAATGTAAAAAATGGAGATGGGCCTACTCGAGAATAATGTATAATGTACGATTGGGTCTTTATTTTAATCATAAATTAATCTTTTGCAACCGATGAAAAGAATATAATTCATCAGTAGAATCTACCTATCTGAAATGATATTCTTCAGAGGGGGGTGACCTTTTAGTGCGGTGGGAGTAAGACAAAGGGGTTGGTGAGGGGAGGTTTAAACAATGTGAAACCTGTAAATATTATTGTAGGTTTCCGAAATTAATCTCCTACAAATGGTCGGGCAATGAGATATGCCGGAGATTATCTTCCGCTGATCTCGATTATCCGTGCCATTCAGGTAAAATGCCGTCTCGATTCCTTTATTCGAGGTTAAAGTATCGATAAATTTGATTTATTGTGGTGTTGAGACTTTGTCGTTTAGGATTAGAAACAGAAAATCATCCGGCTCGAAGGACCAATAAAATAAAATAAAGTGTGAAGATTTTCACAAGATTGCAAGATTTAACAGACTTCATGTTATATCCATCTAAGAGTTAAACATTTGAAAACAAACGTATGGAACAGGTATATAAAATTTTAAATGATTATGTACAGTAGCTAAGAGATTTTAGAGAATATAAACCTAGTATATTATTTTACTATTACACGAGTACACATTTCTTTTGTGTTTCTTGTCTAATAACTACTGTATCATTTCAGCGATATTATTTTTGTGTACTCATTCTTCTTATTTTGTTCTTAATACTACTGATACCGTCCTGTGCATACTCATAATTTTTTTCAATCTTTCACTTTCATTTTAACGTAAAAGCCATTTTATGGCGTTTAAATAAACATTTAACAATGTTTTCAATCTTTGAAACCCGCTTCTCTTTCAGAACTAGTGATTATTTGAAAATACATAGATTTCAGAATTTTTCCTCTCTTATCAAGTACAGAGTAAATAAAAATTGGCGGTTTTTGTTTTCCGATTTCTTGTATAACAAACTGGCTTTGTGCGCTTTTTTTATTGATTGTATGATACTAATTCAGGCGGTAGCCATTTTTTTATATTTTGAGAGATGAATTTCGAATTTAATCAAGATCGACTTTTTCTACTGATTTTTTTGTAATTTATGTTTTGAAGGTATTTTTTGAATCTTTCACTTTCGTGTAGTTTTTTAAATTGAATAAAATATTATATTTTTGGCATACAGAGCAGATTTGTTATTTTACGTGAAATACGCCCCCTCTGAGACCTTATGAGGTATTTCGAAAAGCGAATAAATTGGCCCGAGGGTTAATATTAGGTACTCGGCTCATTTATGGTATTATTTTTATGGTATTATGTTTATGGAATTTTTTTAAGTGTAACCTTATCCGTTTCAGACCTTGATTATGGTTGGCAGTGGTAGTACTCATTTGAGATGACAATTGGTAGAGATATTTTAAATTTATTTTTTTCAATTGTTTAGAATTCTAAACAATTGAAAAAAATAAAAAATAAATTTAAAATATCTCCACCAATTGTTATCTCAAATGTGTACTACCACTGCCAACTATAATCAAGGTCTGAAACGGATAAGGTTTCACTTAAAAAAATGCCATAAACAAAAATAATACCATAAATGAGCCAAGTACCTAATATTAACCCTCGGGCTAATTTGTTCGCTTTTCGGAACACCTCATCTCATAGAAATCGTTGTTTCTCCAATACTATCATAGTTAGCAATATGATCTAAGCTGTATTGGATAGAGAAAACACCACGCTATATATTCCATCTTAAAGTTAACAAGAAAAAAATTAAAATGTACACCTTTGTGAAACCAAAGTTTCCGACAATAAATTTTAAAAAAAAATTATGCCTCTGTGAATTTTTTATTAGATAATTTTTATATCAAACGACAAAAAGTGAAGTTATGATAACTTTAATAATACATTTATCCAATATAATATGTTTGTTTTTATTTTTTTGCTTTACCAGTAATTTTAGTTAAAACGTGGATAATCATTTTTAAAATCTTTTAAAGTTTGCATTAATAAAATGAATATTTGAAAACTTACAAAGTTATTTCTAATAATACAATTTAAAAGCATATTTTATCACCATTCAAAAACAGTTTTTAATTTGCAGATACGTTTACAAATATTCATTTTATTTGAATTTTACTGCAAAGCCTAAATATTCTGACCTACTGACAGAATATGGTGTTAAAGCAAGCAACTGCTACTTTAATGTACGTCCTTACCAACCTAGTGCAATGAAGTAACACATTTATCGAATTAGTTCTCGCAGATTCGCAAGATTCATGAGATTCAAGCAATCGAAAATTGATACCAATTATCGTAATATTAAGATCGTAAAGCTTCATTAAATGCAGCTCATATGGACTTATCCATGAATACACGAGCAGTGTGAAACTCTGAAGTTGTGAAGCAAGCAGCTAGTAAGTAAATCCTCGCGTCCTGTCTCACATCCACGTACGAGTAGGTAGGTAGGAGTATGTGAGCCACGTGACCCGCTGCAGCATTATTGTTCACTTCCTGGCTGTAAATTCGCGGGGCGGATGCTGATTGGTGTGACTGGAGAGACTGACTGACTGGATGGCGGAGGGTCCGCTGCAGTGTTGCCATATTCCAAAAATTAAAAACCCTCATTCAAGGGTAAAAAATAAAATTAATAAAAAAAACTGTTTCAAAGTTCATAAAAACCGTGTTTTAGGTAAGATTTTCATTGAGAATTTAAGTACTTCTGCCATAGGTCACCCCAAGTGGTTCGCTACGTTTAGTGACTTAACAGCGGCGCCCGGGTTTATATGGGTTTATCCTAGGCAGCAGTTGCTTACCAAATGCGTGGCAGGCCGTATCAGGAGAGACTAGTTGAGGGAGTTTCTTTAATGGCTCCAGCAGGACTCTCCTGGAGCATTGCCTTGCACTGTAGTGGGAGCGTTGGATTCGTACATCTGCTACTCCCGGACACATTGCCTCCCAGATTCCTACCAACCCCTCATACTTTTTTTTCTTCCCAGATCTTCCTCTCCTTCCTTTTCTAAAAAGACCTTCCACACAGCATCCCCAAAGATGACATAGGTCCTGAGTGGAATTAATTTACTTCTGTGTTGAGCTAATGTAAAAATATATATGGATTTTCTTTTTTTTTAAAGATACTAGATAATTTTGTAAAACATAGAGATATACATATCAAAAAAATGATAAAAACATAAAAAAAAATTCCTTGAGACGAGGGAAAAGAAGTTATCCCATAACTCTGAAAATTATTTTTTCTATACGTTTTACAAAGGGCAGTTTAAATAAAATCACATGTATTGACAAAGATAATAATTAAATAAAGAAATATTGTGAACCTTTATTTCTATTTAACTTCAAGAGCTTAGGATTCCTGAATTCGAGATTCCCCCAACGAGACTTGAGCTAAAAAAATGATTCGTAACCCACTCAAAAGTACACATAATTTTTTTTTGGTAAAAACCATGGAGGTATAAATGACTCATAATTTAAAACAACGAGGGAAATTCATGCATCTGGCGACACTGGTCCGCCGTACAACTGCGCGGTAGTTGAAGACCGCACATCTCGGTTGGCAACTGAATAAAAACAATTGACAAATGCGTTCAAAATAGACACCGGAGGCGAGGACTATGTACGGAATGATGTGCATTCAACTATGTACGTGACTGTGTGCGGTAGATATGTCCATTACTTCATCATCTGCTGTACCTACGTAGTATAATATTTAATTTAATATTATTTAATTTTTCTGAAATTTTGATTAATTATTTTTACGTGGACAAAAAGTTAAGTTAACATATTTATTCGTGACATATTTATCAATAAAATATTTGTGCATGTTTTTATTGTAACCAGTTATTTTAGTTAGCAAACACGAGAGATAAGCCAATTTCAACATTTTTTGTGTTTGCATTCAAAATTTTATATTAAAAAAAAAATACATGTGTCTAATAATAAAATTTTAAATCATATTTCATCACCATTATAAAGCAATTTTTAGTTATCGGTTACGTTCAAAATTTTCCATTAATTTAGATTTTATTGCAGTGCGGAAATACTCTGACCTTCTGACAAAATATACCCGTAGCCTGAGGGATTAAGAGCTTCTTCACCTTCGGGTGTACATTTCTCGCTTTTGATATTTAACGAAAAAAATAAGTGTACCTATTTTCACAGCCGGAGAAATAACGTCACCTAACCAAAACGTCACGTTTAATCTAAGTAGGTAGGTACTTACGTGAAAAGAAGCATGTAATGCAACTGTACTATGAGCCCATTATCAATAAACAAAAAATATTATCTTATAGTCCTACCTGAGATATGTTCCATTTCAATGTCCGTTCTGTCTCCTCCCCCCACTATTTATCCCTAGCCACCTTTACGCAATAATACATAGTACTCACCCACTGTTTAGTAATTGTCAAGTCATTATAATGCTTGCGCTAAGGAAGGAACGGTCGTTCTGAAACCGGTCGGCGTTAAGTGGTTAAAACAAAGAAATATTGTTTCATTTATTTAAAATGGATAACCATAAAGTTATAGCTAAATTCAAAAGCGTTAATAAAATATAGAATTGATTCTAACAAAGAAATAAATAATTTATTTAGAACTATGATATGTTCAAAGATATTTTCTAGCTTTGTAAAAAGCCTATGAGTATATTTTTAATGACCTGATCTATTTTATGAGTCTCTATGGTCAATTTATGGAAAGAAAGTTGAAGTCCATTCAACTGTGGTTTCTATTCCATAGAAAAGACTGTTCTCGCCGATATTTGAAAGAGATAAAGAATAGATCAGGTGAGATCCCGGTTTAATGAAATGACTCTAAAATAATATCCGATTTAGAAAAGATTTCTTCGGCATTGAACGTTATTCTTCATAAAATATCATCGTCTGCTTAGATGTATTTGGCAGTTACGAGAACATATACATTTGAAATATAAATTATAGATTATTATTTGTCATTTGCGGTTCTGGCGAAGTAATAAACCATATCAATATAGTTTTGATCTGGTAAATAATAAAATATCAAATAGCTAATTGGTATACCACAATAGCACTGACAGAAAATACAATGAATCGTTGTGAAAAATAGTTCATGATTGATTTTGATATGATCATTGATTATATGGGTAAATTTAGGAGTAAAAATGTTTCTGATTTTCAAAAGATTTTTTGTATATTATTTTAAATAGTAACACAGGTAACTTGACTCGAAAAGCAGACAAAATAATATAAACAGTATCGTATATAATTCGTACAGCAGGATGCTTCAATTAACATTAAAAGGTATTTCTGTATCCAGTCAGGGTCGCTTCCGAGCAATTCGATCTTAAAATAACAAAAGCGTTATTTTGATACCTTGAATGAGGCATTCACATATACATTACGTTAATGTTATCATTCAGTAGATCTGGATTTAATCCAATTTTATATGGTAAACGTCTCTTTGAATAAGATATCTATTAAGATTCCTTAGTAGTAAAAGGTTTTCTACGGAATGACAGGCACGCTTTCATGTTATGTTGTACTTTCATAGAAAATGTATCAATTGGCGCTTATTTAATTAGAATTAAATATAGGAAAGCTTTTAACTAAAAAAACTTCACACATCCGCTGCGAGATGTTAAAAACATCTGTCCTGTAACATATAACACACAATTCGCTTCAAACAAATTCATAACATTTTCTTACATATACCTACTCTTATTTTATTCAGTCTGACTCTACTGACGACGTTACGATTGTTACGATGATCGAGTGTTACGATTTTCGGCTAGGAATCGCAGGTTCAAATCCTGGGGTGAACTAGTAAAATTTAATTTCAATTTATTTGTATTATATCTACATTTATTGGTTTAAAATAATATATTTTGTGCACGTTCCAGAGTGGTAGATACGTTTAATATCATCCTGGTGAAATAATATTCAAAATCGAAACTTTTATTGAAATGGCTTTAGTCGTGTTCGGTGACGAGATCTAAATAGCCAGGTAAGTGCTTACCCCTTTCTCTTTACCATCTCCGTTCCCTCCCCTTTACCTTCAACATCAAAAATACCACAATTTGGGGCTGCCTTAGTCTCACTGGTTTCATCGATCAAGACTGTTGAGCAATTAGAACTCTCCAAGAAAGAAATCGAATTGGACTTTAGGTCGTAGGTATTCTTGAATTTTAGAATTGGACACTCGATTACACTAAGTCTTTCCCGTAAATCCGCCGTACAAATCCGAAACCACCTACACAGGTGTCCCTTTATGGAGTCATTTATTTTCATTACGCTTACAGTGGCCATGCATTATCTCCGAATCTGGATATTAGGTTTTCTTCTAAATTCAATTTTTTTTTTACATGATTTTTTTGCTCCACACAGGAGGCCCTGGGGAAAATAATTTCCCTCAGGGACTATGTCATCGTTGGGGATGCTGTGTGGAGGCTTTTTTTTAAGGAAAGGAGAGTTCTGGGAAGGAAAAGGGTTTAAGGGGTGGGTAGGAATCTGGGGTTCAGTGTGTCCTGGTCATCCGCCTCCAAGACCTAGACAAACTTCACCCCATGAACCCGGCACCCCTGCTAAATCACCAAACGTAGCGAACCACTTGGGGTGACCTATGGCAGGGGTGTTGGTTATCCAATAAAGGTTCCCGGGGCGGCGGCACCCATTCCCGCCTCCCAGATTATTACTTACGTTGTTTTAACAGTTGCTTATGCACATGTCACAGGGTTTCGAGACAGACCCGATATATATTGGCGTGACATCAAATATTAAATATTATTTTTTAATTGATAAACTAATGTTTAAGACAAGATTTTTATACATAGCACAAAGGGTAACAATTATTATAAGCAATAATTATTTGCCTGAAACACTCATCTACATTGAAAAAATCTCCCAAGAAAATATACGTGAAAAGATACATTTTTCAATATAGATGAGTGTTTCCGGCTAATAATTATTGCTTATATTAATTGTTACCCTTTGTGCTATGCATAAAAATCTTGTCTTAAACATTAGTTTATCAATTAAAAAATAATAATTAATATTTGACGAGTTAAAGTATTTCACCAAAAATTGTAGACATAATTTGTCTCGACGCCACCTAGTGGGAGATTTAGTACTTACAATGCTTTTCCCATATAAAAATAAAGTTGGTTTTTTACAGGTGGAAAAATGTAATAAGCCGTAATTGTTGATTGAATTATTTGGCGGGTAGGAGACAAGCCGACGTAGCTCAGTGAGAAAATTTGACCGGATGTCAGAAGGACGTGGGTTCGAGTCCCATCGGCGGCATGTATCTTTTCTCGGGAGATTTTTTCAATGTAGATGAGTGTTTCAGGCTTATAATTGATATCAAATTTTAAAAATTTCTATAGGGGCAGTGAACATAATGCCTTGGATCTTTATAAGAGAATGGCTAAGTAAAACACGTTACACATTCCTCAAAAATTGTGAACCAGGTCAGATTTAAGAAGCTTTTTTATTGAATATAGATAGGAATATCGATAGGCCGGCTCCAGAAGGGAGGCTACACGTATTAATGAAAAGCTAATCAAGAGGGAAGGTCTAATTTTCCCTGGGCCTAGTAGGGATTTCAGGTAGATTATACGGTTTGTTTGGGAGGAGCCGAGCAGCGAGATCCCAAGGGATGGATCCCTTCCTTACCAGAAAATATCACATTTTAGGAGATTAAGCGTAACTTTGAACTGGATTTATAACCAAAAAAATGAGTTTTCCGAGCTGAAAAATATTCAAGCAAGTCTTCTTATTGGGCATACTGAATTTTTGCAAAATAATTCATAAGTTAAACCGATTTGACGCTAACAATGCAGGTGAAATTTTAATGGCCATTAAACGCTATTTCATTAAGTAATAATCTTGCATTATCGTTTAAGTTGTAGGTTTTCAACGTGGGCGATAACGCCCGCTCGTGGGCGTTCGAGACTTTCAGGGGGGCGGTAGAAGTCCCAGAGAAAATTATGGGGCGTTGAGATATCACAGTGAGGGCATGGGCAGGTAAAAATGGTCTATAAAACACGTTAATCAAGCAAAGTAAACTTGACCTAATTTTGGTTAAATTTTGTTATTGTATGTATTGTAATCATTTTTATCACGTGTGCGAAATTTCATATATTTCGGTAGTTCGGGAAGTGGATGGAAATTGAACTGAAAGATTCCATTACATCAGATCTACATTAAATTGGACGATACGATTTTTTTTTTATATATACTATTATCATCTTACGTGTATTATTATTATTAAGAATTGACACTATATCATGAAAACAAGAAGGAAGGAGGTGGCAATCCGGTACTTAAAATACAAAAGAATTGCTTTATTTAACTTGCTAAACAAAAAGGTATAGCAAAAAATTTAACTCATTTTAATCGAATTATTGATTCCGTCAAAAATATAACTACATCTATAAAAGCCTTTTTTAGCATGACTTCATTTAACATAATGTATATGTTTATCTCCTTATTTTATGATTAAACTGTTTGTCTTTTACAAATAAATATATAGATAAAAAAATAATATACTTACGAATTCGTCTAAATTAATTAAAATGTCAGCCTAGGGCAAATATCCCTAACAAACGTGATGTTATTTCCTCTTAAATACATTCATACTAATAATAAATGCGAAAGTGTGTATATTTGTTTGTTACGCTTTCACGCCTAAACAACTGAACCGATTTTTAAAATTCTTTCAGCAATAGAAAGCCACATTATCAGCAAGAAACATAGGCTATATAAAATGGTAAACTCTGGTATTATAAAATTTGTACAATTGAAAATGTGTGAATTTCATATATTTAAGAGGCAGGGAGGAAAGGCAGGGGAAAGGTGGTTTCGCGGAGAGAGAAGAGACGAGAGAGGGGAAGGCGGGGAAGGGGTGGAAGGGAACGGGGACGCACGGGATAGAACACGCAGGGAGAATAAATGTATACCAGCTAGTAAATACTAGAAAATTTTAAAGTTACACCACTAATAAAACATCCGCATTCAAAATCTAATCGGAACATGTGATTTTATAGCAAATATTTACGAGAAATTTAAGCGCATTGTGGATACATAAATAAGAGATTTATAGCATTTGTGTGTTTTAATATCCCAAAGATATCAAATGGGCATTAAACCATACGAGGTATAATTTTTGAGCCGAGGCGACGCGACGCACCGTAACGGGCAGGCTCTAGCGGAGTAAAGTATATGGTTTATGGGGCGAATCGCCACAAGAACGACTGGTGTAAATCAGGGTGGTGGAAGGGCCGCGGGGAGGGGTAGATTAAGAAAGGAAGGGTGTAACTAAAAGCCTCCCTCGCCGAGAAACTTTCGCGCGATCAACAGGAAAATTAAGACAATTATGCACATTTATTTCTTGGGTTTAAATTATTGCTCCTGATAAATCGTGGAAATAGGAAATGGAAAATGAAAATATTTCCAATTTTCTTCTCCGGTATGGAATGGAAGCTTACACAGTCTCAAGATTAAAAAAAAATAATGGGTTGTTTTTGATTCACGGATATAAAAACTGGCTCCTAAAATAGACTAACTAACTTATTTAATACTCGCATTATGTAGAAACTAAAAAATATAAATCATAATAGATTTTATAGAAAATAATAATAAAATATTAAATTTAATACACGGCACGATCAAGCAATCAAATACTTAAGTCGGGATTTAGTAAGTTAGTTTTAGGAGCCAGTTTTTATATCCGTGAATCAAAATCAACCCAAAATGGAGACAGTGAGACTACGGCATTCCCAATTGGGGTATGTTGTGAGGCTGATGGCAGTGGGAAGGGCAAGGAGATGTGGTAGAGGAAGGGGGGAAGTACCTGGCTATTCAGATCTGGTCACCAAACACGGATAAAGGCATTTCAAGCTACGATTCAGTTCTGAATGAACCAAATAATTAAGTCGGGAGTTAGTAAGTTAGTTAAAACTTTTTGGGAGCCAGTTTTTATATCCATGAATCAAAATCAACCCAAAATGGAGCCAGTGATACTATGGCATTCCCAATTGGGGTATGTTGTGAGGCGGAAGGTAGTGGGAAAGGGAAGGAGATGTGGTAGAGGAAGGGGAAAAGTACCTGGCTATTCAGATCTGGTCACCAAATACGGCTAAAGCCATCTCAAGCAACGTTTCAATTCTGAAAGGTAGTCTTACACCAGGACGATACTGAGAGTATCTTCCAACCTGGAACGTGCCGCATATATACTATGTATTATTTTAAATGAATTAATTATGAAATAACACAAATTAATCAATTAAAATTTATTTGCCCACGCCGGAATCCGATCCCGCGAACTTCGGATTGCGGGTCAAGAGCCTTACCCCTAGACCACGCCGGTCGTCAATCATTTTACAACTATTAGCAGTTTTGAACTAGTCCTGCTGGACGAAGGAGTGTGGAAAGGCCTAAATTAGGATGGTTTGAAGAAACTGGATTGAGACAGAAAGAAAAAGGCAGGAGTTCAGGCTTTCCACGAATCAGCCAGGATTCTCCAGGCGTTGTAGTACAGATAATGTTAATATGGCTGCATGTAGGACGTTATACCACAAAACCTAAACCACTAAGGAGTGACCAAGATGAGATTTGAAAAGGGTCTGTAGGATAATATCTCTTCGAAGACGAGAAAAAAAATTAAAACTTATTTTTTTTATAAAAACTTGTATATATTACAAATCATTGCTACTGATGTACGACGCTTGGGGTTGTTTAATCCGCTGGCGCACAGTAGCGTCAAGCAGGCCCCCCAAAGGCCGCGCTCGAGAGAGGCAATTAGCGAGCTGCGACACGCGGTAGCGAGCCATACTCCACTCGTATTACGGGTGCGTCTGTTGGCGTCATCAAAGGAACGTTGGATAGCTGATGAAGGTTAGAAGTTCGACATTTTTTTGCAATAATTACGACAATGTTTCCAGTGATTAAATGCAGGATAATAGCATATTTTATTAAGAATGAAAACTATAAAACCATCTTCTCTTCTATACAAATAAAAATGAATCGCCGAAATGTATGTACGCGCATAAGTTCCGAACGTCTGCACCAAATTGGACAATTTTTTTTTTTAATGGTTATTGTCAGGACAAGGTTTAAGGTTTGTATAAAACTACTGGTGAGTTCTAGCATTATGAAATTTGTATCAAAAATTGCAATAGGCGGCACGCGAGCTGTTCGAAAACTGAATGTACCGGGACTGAATGTATGGAATGCGGAAGGGGGGGGAGGGGAGCTCGTGTAGGGTGTTTACGGGAGGGGAACCTGGGAGGGAACCTGGGAGGGGAACCTGGGAGGGGAGAGAGGAGCTCGGGAGGGGGGTTCGCGGTACGGGGAAGGGGGGAGTGGAGTAGGGCAGAGGGAAGGTGGAGGAGACGGAGTGGGAACTCGAGAGGGGAAGGGGACGCGGGAGAGGAGGGGAGTATCAAAATAAAATCTCAAAATCTGAAATTTCCGTATTCCCCATTTTTCTCCTCCAAAATTGGTATGATTTTTAGGATTTTTTTTCCCAACTGTATTAGAAGAAAATATTCAATGTCTGTACGTTTCGACTTAAAAAAAAATCACATTCTAGTTTGTATACCGAACGTCTGTTGATGGCGTTCAAACCAGGCAATTTTAATAATTTTTGTGGGTTTCTTAACTCCTATAAGAAGTAACATATCAAAAAAGCAAAACTTACCGACATGCTACTAGTCGATGCCTATATTATATTAAAAAAATATTTGCAGGTAATGTCAAAATCCAATGTGGAATACTTTCGCATGGAAAAAAACGCCGCCAGGTTTCCTCTTAAGGATCCTTTTCCTTATTAAGCATCGGAATCTTAATTGCTGCATGATTAACATAAAATTTGGAAAGGGTTACAAACGTGTATTTTTATTAACCACAACATAAATAAATGAAATAAAACATAAATAACTTTGTAAAAATGTAATTTTGTAAAAATAACGCCACGAAGTGAATTTGCAAAGATTGAAGAAGAAATGAATGAATGTTCATACCGGTAACGCCCTTAAAAAACGTAATAAATTGATGTGAAAAATAGCGAATTATTGAAAAATACTTTTTTTTTTACATGAGCTCCACACAGGAGGCCCTGAGAAAAACCATTTCCCTCAGGGCCTATGTCATCTTTAGGGATGCTGTGTAGAGGGTTTTTTAAGGAAAGGAAGGAGAGGAGAGTTCTGGAAAGGAAAAGGGTTTAAGGGGTGGGTAGGGATCTGGGGTTCAGTGTGACCTGGTTATCCGCCTCCAAGACCTAGACAAATCTCACCCCATGAACCCGGGCACCCCTCCTAAATCACCAAACGTAGCGAACCACTTGGGGTGACCTACGGCATGATTATCCAATAAACGGTACCCAATCCCGCCTCCCAAATTGTCATTATTGGGACAATTGATAAATTGACACAGCCAATCATAAAAGAAAGTTTCCATTTTAGACGTTAGATGTCTACTTGCGGCTGCCTGCTATGTCATTTGCATAATATTTCGTAATATTATGTTTTACTATCATCCTACAATTTTTGGAGGTTTTTGACCAATTGACCTGTGGGAAGAACCGCCACTGCTGACAACGTATAATAACTTATTAAGGATTAAAACCGATCATTGACTCAATAAAACACCACATCACTTCAACCCGGTATATTAGCCAGTCCGTAGGTATCCTTGCTATGTACGACATTTCTCGGTCCAATTTAGGCGGGCTAAATCTACCGCGCTTTGAAAAGCCGCAGAATAGTTCCTATTTTGGACGCCGAAGAGCTATCAGTCACACGCCAAATCTGACATTTACGTAAATAATGTTTAAATACTTCACTCCGAAATTTGGTTAAGGTTCCCGGGGCGGCGGTACCCATTCCCGCCTCCCAAATAGAAACATATTATGCAAATTAAATTCATAAAAAGTTTTTTAAATGAGAAAAATGTACAGCACTCTTTACCTTTGGGTCGTGTAAAATATTTGAATAAAATATCAGCAGTCGGTTGACAGAAAGATAAAACAGAATATTAAATCATAGGGTTCTTGTTGAAGATAATTGAAACCTTGGCGCAAAAGGAAGCCACGGTAGTCGGTACCTAATAACAAAATTATTGTTTGATAAGTGTTATCATTTCATTTAGTACGGATCAGCCAGATAAGGCTTTATTATTTCTATTTTAGGAGATAATAATGGCATTGTAAATACGGCTGGTATTTGGGTAAAGCGTTTGAGGTTTAATTGTTTTCGAATGCTGATTTAAGGGGGTATTCTAGTCTAGAGACATGAATTGTAGATATTTTTTCTGGTTCAATAAAAAAAACAATATATTTTTAGTAGCCATTATTTTACCAAATATTTAATAAACATTAAAGAATACATTTAAAAAAATCAAACGAAATACTTAAAAATTCAAAAAGTTACAAGGTGTTGAAGTCTCAAAAAAGTGGCGCACCCTGTTTGACACGATTGCAACTCTTAATTCAAACAAATGCTGCTATGGCCCGTACCAAGAAAAAGTGAAAAAAAATTTTGAAATAAAAAGACAATTTTTTACCAGTTTTTCTACTTTTAGGATTTTTTTAATAATAGCAAATATTGAAATTTTGTCAGAGTAACGCATAGAGAAGGCTCACACCAAATTTCAAGTAAATTGGTTCAGTTGAACTTGAAATATCGTTTCAATCGTCTCGAAAAAAGTAGTTTCGAGAAAAATGCGTTTAAAGTTTTGTACTATTTAGATTCTAGTTAGATTCCGTCTAAACCACGGCGCTAAAATGGTTATAGTTTTTTTAATAATTTGAATTTCAAAAAATCCTCTTAAGGAGATATTTTTGAATATCTAGACTTTGGAAAAATTAAAAAAAAAACCTTTTTTTTCCTAGACTAGAAACGCTAGGCTCGTTTCTTGAGCACCATTTTAGAGATAATTATTGAAAATATCAGAGGTGTTATTCGTAAGAAGATGGTAAGTATTTAGATTATTTGGAATGAAACTCTTTTCGTGTATACTTGTGTGGTACGTATTACAACTTATCTACACGTCATGGATGCTAGGCGTAGAAAAATGTAAGCTGGGCATTGAAAACACGAACAATGACGCAAAATTAATCAAGATCAAGGAGGTAAAAGAGGTCGGAGGAAATACGAGGCATTGCAAAATATGGAACTGAAAAGCATCTCTAGTAATGACTGAAAATGATGATCACGGAATATGTCATTTGTAACTGAAGCTTGTTAAAATCCATTAAACTTTACACTTTGACAGTAGAGCTTAGCAGCGCTTATTTATTTGATATCAGCGGAATAAATATACCATAAATAATAATTGCAAGTCACAGATAAACTAAATCTTTTAACCATAAAGTAATACAACACAAGGCTCTCAACTGAGTCAGTGGGACATTGTCGAACATAATGTCAGTCAATTGTAATTTTCATAATAAACAAAAACCTAGCTAACAACCACTCTATAAACTGCCATCTCAACAAAGGCGTTCCACACCTGGTGAGGTGGGCAATAGGTCATTAGTCATTACTGTAATCAAATATAATATTAAATAACTAGTTTAAAAAAAAATTGGGTTTGCTGTGAGGCTGAAGAAAGTGGGAGGAGAAGGCGATGGGAAGAGAAAGTCAGGAAATACCTAGCTATTAAGATCTGGTAATTAAACACAGAATTCATTAAAACGTCCCAAGTACACAAACATTTTACACAAAACAATAACATACGTTTAAACACCATTCATACTAACTACGGTAAGCAATCAATTAGTTACGAGGGGGGCAATTTATATAATTGCCTTCCAGATGATATCAAAAACGAAAAAAGTGTGTGCAAATTAAAAAAAAAATTGTTCATGTTTATTCACAAAAAACAAAGTAGTGATAGTGAATAATATCGTACGGTAATATAATATCATTTAAATGTTAGTATTGCAGTCTAATGTAATCTAAGGTTATGAAATGTAAAAACCATGTAATGTAAAAACTATGTAATATAATGTAAAAAGTACATAATTCAATATTCTAGTTAAGTAAGTGAAAATGTTATTTTCTTTTTTACTGGAATAAAAACTTATGAAAAAAAAGGCAATTCAAACAAGTTTTAATTTCTGAAAGGTGGTCTTTCATGACACTGAGTGTCTACCAAAATGGTTTCAAGTAAAGCATTGATGTGATTTAAGATTTTCACGACCAAAAGTATAATCGTAAGTTATTTTTGGGTTATTACGCCGCGTTGCGTTCCTCCTTATTTAACCAAAGTCTTGGACAGCGTTACAGTGTCTGCCCTGATGATGGATACTGTAGAGCTGTCTGAAACGATGGCTAAAGAAAAAGGAAGAGCATACTGGGGTACCGGACAGAGGAGACGGCACCGTGATGAGCTTTCAGGGTTAAGAATAACGAGGTTAAGTTCTTCGACGGTCACTCGGCTGAACGGCGCTGACATAAAACTAGCGGGCGGGTATTTAGCAATTATGGCCGCTGTAATTAGTGCACGTGTTGTGTTGCTTGTGTAGCGGTGATTGAAGTGCGTGCAATAACCCGGCCCCGGCCTCGGTCCGCACAACGGGCTGCTAGCGAGAGAGCCCTCGACCGGCGCGCGGCGGAGCTATGGCGGGAATACAAACACTCCAGCCGGTGATGGTTTGGTGGGAAACTGCATTACCGACATATCTGCTGTGCTCCCCCTGCCAACCAGCCAGCCAGCCATCCGACCCGCTAACTGCGTTATCTATACATTCACAAACTGGATCCCTCAAACTAGTGGACGTAGCATTGAACTTTTGCCAGGGAGTCGCGAAATATTTCAGTATTTTAAAAAATACATAAAATTAGATAAACACTTAATTGAACAACAAAACAAACTTTCTCAACTGTAAAATTATTGAGAAAAATCACATCAAGGACGTTGTACAATTTTTTCTTGCTAGGAATTATCCATAATATGAACAAACAGCTACAGAAACACGGATAATAAATATTTCGCTTAAGGCCCCACAACCGAGCACAAAAAGAAGAAGATGGAGAGATATGAAATTACGAATGTTAGAGGAGAGCGCTAACATTTAAAGCGTCAAAATCGATGCGAAAATTGCGAAAAAGTTTAATAAAACACGACTCGTTTAAAATAGAGCAAAAATCTCGTGGAAAGTATCTTAAGCATCAATTTTTTCACAACTATAACTTGTAAAATAACTGAAACAAACGTGTTTATAATAATTTTCGGGGCATACTTTGCGATTTTTTTCCATCGAGGGAATTTTATATAATTTGCGTTTCGGCGTGGAACGCATCTAGATATTATCTTCAAAAATAACATATATATTTTTTTAAGAGCTTAAAAACTCCAAATGGTTAAGGGAGATGTGTAAGAAATCGATAGAAATGCGCCTTCAATATAATTAAAAAATATTTTACAAATTTAGTTTTATGTAATGTCGCAGACTGAAAAGTCTAAAGCATTTTTCACGAGTACTCGTATAGCAATAAATCGATGTATTTGCGCACAAGTTCATGATGTAGTATGTAGTATATTCTGTGAATTACTAGTAGTAGTAGATAAATGTATTTCGTGTGAAGTTCCCTTAAAATAAGATGTGCTTTCAACATGTATCTATTGCCGGACAAGTTCAAAATAAATTACTAATATTTAGCAACCACTATACGATAATATTCTAATACCCTAAAATATAATCGATGATTCAACTGCAGTAAAATATTGGCAGCATCAGCAGCATATTGACATTGACACTCATTTTGATGGCGGAAAAGTGAATTTATTTTGTACTTGGCGGCGGTGCTTTGCGCTTTCTAATTTATATTTTGATGAATATTGATAAAAAAATGTATTAAAATGTTCCAAAAAGTAGGTTCAAAATCACAGATGAAATAATTATAAACAGATATGATTTTAGGTTTTTCACGGCCAAAAATTTTATGGTTATTTCCTTTTGGGGTATTATGCCGTGTTGCGCTACCTCCTCCTTTAGCCAACGTTTCGGACACATCTGCCCTGATGATGGACACTGTAACGCTGTCCGAAACGTTGGCTAAAGGAGGAGGTAGCGCAACACGGCATAATACCCCAAAAGGAAATAACCATAATAATAAACAATATAAAAAAAAACTCTAAGTTGATTTTCAGGATTTCAAAAAAAAATTGACAGGTTGCATGGTGAAATATAATATGAATTCGTTAAATCCTAGCAAATAAAATGTTCTTGAACACAAAAAGCGGAAATTCAGCAAAGCTTCGGTAGTTGCATATAGTTCCATTGGTGACCGTAACCAATGTTCAACCCTACTGCGTTTTTAAAAATCAACAGTAACTATGATTTATAAAGTAAAGATGAACACAGAATGGAACTGGTTCCATGCCAACTCAGAATGAAACCAACTCAGAAGCACCTAAGAAAGGTCATTAAGAGTCGTGATAAAAAAATATTTAAAAAAATTGGTTAATAGGTTAAGTTAGGTTAGGGATACCGGCTATTTAAAAAATATTTTTTCGTAGCTTTTAATGACCTTTCTGAGATGTTTCTGAGCTGGTTTCTTTCTGAGTTGGCGTGGAACCAGTTCCATTCTGTGTTCATCTTGAATTTATAAATCATAGTCACTGTTGATTTTAAAAAACGCAGTAGGGTTGAACATTGGTTACCTAATTAAAAAAAAAAATTAATTTATTAAAGTAAAAAAAAAAAAATTTATTATAATTTCACATAAAAATGTATAAAAGAAACCCAACCCGCACAACTCTAGGAGGCGCTGGTATAGCATGCTGTCATCAGAATATATGGGAAATGTCAGAAGTTGGAGGTATTAGGTATATTATAGGGCATTTGTTACAACTATAACAAAACTTTAACATTACAGAGAAGTGTCAAAGGTCTGCCGGTATCGTTTATATCATAGCTTCTGAGGATCATAATTCATAATATATTATGGCACCTGTATATAATTATTAGGTAATTTGCGATGATAAGAGGGGTCAGTAATTGAGTAATTCTTTGGTAGGTCAACACCTCTGCCATAGGTCACCCCAAGTAGTTTGCTACGTTTGGTGAATTAGAAGGAGTGCCCGGATTCATGGGATGAGGTTTGTCCAAATCTTGGCGGCGGATACGTCTGCCCTCCAATATATATATATATATGGATAAGACCCTCCACACATCATCCCCAAAGATAACGTTGTTGTTGAGGGGAATTATTTTCCTTAGGGCCTCCTGTGTGGAGCTAATGTAAAAATAAAAAGAAAACTTTTTTTCGGATGAGCTGGAAAAAATCATCAATCCGTGTGTAATAATGTGCTAAGTTGGTAATAATTGCTAATTTTGCTTTATAAATAAATAAATTAAATTCCCAGTTATTCAAAATAAAAGTTTGCAAATTAGAATAATTATTACCTACCTCTACATCACATTCATAATATTCTGTTGTATGTACATAGCTTTAAATTTTGGTGATCCGTGCCATAAAACGTTGGAGAAGCACAGCGCTAAACCACTCAGCTCTAGCGGTAATGAAAACATTCACACACCACTGGGATGATACACGCTGAAGAGTACATACATAATCCTACTTAGGCACATAACAACTCTTTAGGAATAAGTCACGTCTACCCGTTCACCGGAAAATACCCTTCATGCGTATTCGATGTATCCATAGGCTTTTTACAAGTAAAAATCTTTTATTGAAAAGGCCTTAAAGGGAGCAGAAATAAAAGTCAAAGATCTGCTCAAGTGGTCCAATAAGAGCAGAGGCAGACGAAAACAAACGAAGTCTGCAAGAAAAACAGCGGAAAACATTTCCTGGCGAACAGAGTGAATTTCCGATACACTCGTAAAACAATCACTTTATTGATTGCGTTAGACTGGCCTCTCATGGTTCCGTATTAGACAATAATGGGGTACTTAACTGGAGGCCCTAGGCCCTAACCAAACATTGCCTGAGTGGCCATTCAAGAGTCGGCTGAGAAAGGTTTCCGTACAGCGAGCGATGTCCCAGATCTGCGGAATAAAGAGGAAAACGAAACAACTCCACCGTCATGTGTATTAACTTGAGTCTTCGGACATCCCATCCACTTCGTTTTAAAACATACAGTGGGTAAGCACAATAAAAAAGGGTTTTTAATTATATCGATTCTTACCTTAAAAAATCACAGCGTATCAAAACCGAAGAGGTCTAGTAGCTAGCAATGTTTTATAGTAAGGAAAATCGTAATAAGTAGTAAGTCAAATAGATTGTTTAGGCTTTTAATCATTTAAGTTATAATAAGCTTATCAATGTTATTAAATAAAGTTTAATTTAATATAATTAATAATAAATTATTACTGTACACAATCAAGTTCGTAAGTTTTGAGTAGCGGCAATTCGTGGCCTATTGCATTGAAAGTTTAATCAGAGATTAAAAAAGGGAGAAAACTCGGCGAGGGGAAAAAAGGGAAAAAGAAATAAAAAATCCCTCAAATATATGAAAAAATCTAGTGTTGGTTTTTACAATATTATATATTATATTGGTGACCGGATAACTCAGAATAAAATCAACTCAACACCTCCTCTCAAAACTCAGTAAAAGTGATGAAAAAAAAAGCTTAACGTTAGGTTAGGTTAGGTATTTTTGTCATCTTTTTTCAGCTTTTAATGACTTTTCAAAGAAGTGCCAAGACTGGATTCTGAATTGGCAAGGAACCATTATATTTAACACAGATCTAAAACATTTTCATCACATCATGCACCTGAGATTAGCGATCTAACAACAATATTCAATTCCGCGATTCATAAAAACTTTTGTAAATAACACCATCATCTAATTTTAATTAGACAATACGACACTTTCAGGCAAATTTTTTTGATTTTAGCAAAATACCATTCTGTACACATTTGGTGTTAACAAATAATATCATAGCCGCTGCGCACCCAGTCAGCTAGTAGATTTCCAAGGTTGCAGATCCACTATTATATTTTGTATGAACCTAAGAAATATAACTGAAGGCTTCATATTATGTGCTGATGTTCATAACACACGTATGAGATTCATTTCGGACTCGGTCTTGGGCAATACATCATAAGGAAGAGTGGATTTTGATCAGCGCGCTATTTAGAGTGACCTAAAATAATAATACAAGTTTGCCTTACTTTCTTTACTTTTTTTGTGAGTGCACTGCACAAACACACTTTAGTAAATGCCCGTTTTATCTGCCAAAATAAAATAGATGTAAGAAAATCTAGAGTTTGTGACTGTCAAAAACGTCAGGGTTAATTCCATCAGTAGTGAAAAATATGCATTTACCAAAGAGATGTAAAACTATCATATTAAAGAAAAGGGGCTTTAAAATCTTAAATACAAAACGAATTATCTCGTATTCTTTACAGAAAATAGCTAGGTTTTGATTTAGAAGTGGTATGTTTTGGTAATACAGGCGTGTTGACAGTTTTATAGACGTCGCGTCGTTGAAAACGTTCGTAGTATTAAAATTTAAAAGACACATTTAATTTTCAAAAGGTTTAACATTTAGAAGAAAATAAACGAATTTGCAGAGAGCATTGATGAGTAGGTTGGTTCCGTTAAAACGTTGTTTTAATGAGAAGTAATATCTCGGGCACACCACTTCAATACGTTAGTTGGTAGCGGGAAAGAGCAGAAAAAAGCAGAAATACGCATTTACCAAATGCCCTCCGATTTGTCGCCAGCCCTCGGCAACCCCTTCCGCCCTTCCTCCCCCTACCCCGCTCCACCTCCGCCCTTCGCTTCTCTTGTAACATTTTAATTTGGCAAAGTGTTCTCGTAAGTACAAAATTGCTAACTTTATTGCTCCTAGTGATGGCACTCTAGAAGCTCTCGGAGCAAGTCGTGATGATGATGATGTACAGAAACTGAAATTTCCATGAAATATATATTATCCGCTTTTTAATGCCGGATATAAATTGTTCGACGATACTTGTATTTTAATGGGCGCATTCGGCGGGCCTGGAATTTATTGAACAAATAAAAATCGTCGTATTATGTGGTAGAATCAAATCCTAATTCACTTAGGTGTTCGTGAAACACCTGTTTAGCTAAAACATCACGGAAATTTATTATCACCGTGAATGCGTACCATAAAGAGAAGCTACCTTCTAAATTCCACCGAGAGAAAGACTATAAAACCAGCATCCAACTTACTCTTATCTACTTCTTGAAAGTTATCAACGTTGTGTGAATTTTATGAAGAAGATAAATCCAAAGAAACTCGACTCTTTTTTGAGGAAAAAGAACTTGCGTTTTCTCTCCTTTCTAATTGAGAAAAATATACGAAGTTAGGAAGGAGTCCCCGTAATGGGGACATGATTCATACATTTCTCGGGTTGTCTCCCGTCCTAACTTTGCGAGGAAGTCGCGAATAAAAAACCAGTCACAACATACGGGGTTGGTGTACCTCTAAATGCAGTAAATAAACTAAATAATATGACAATATTCTTGTTTTCTTCTTGATGTAGCGTCAGTTTGAGTTATTTTCAGTTAATTTCCTTGAATGAGTTGTGATATTTTGTGGTTATGCTACCTACAGTGGGTAAAACTATGCTTTAAGGCTCTGCAACCGGGCCCGAAAAGAAGAAGATGGAGAGATACGAAATTACGAATGTTAGAGGAGAGCGTTAACATTTACAGCGACAAAATCGATGCAAAAATTGCGAAAATATTTAATAAAACACGACTCGTTTAAAATAGAGCAAAAATCTTGCGGGCATTATCTTAAACAGCATTTAAAAAAAACACTGAATTTTTTCATACATATCACTAATAAAATACCTAACTGAAACAAATATGTTAAGAGCGTTTAACCAGCCAGCAGACGAAAATCCACATTTCGTCGAAAGTTGTTCTTCCGATCATGCAGGGCGGTTACAATGAGAAAGATTGATTATTCTCCGTACCAGCTTTTTTAAATTATAACTCAATATCGAATTTATTTCAATCCAAATTAGCTTTAATTTATACCTTCATCCAAAAATGCTGAAAGGCGTGATGATAAAACTATTAAAATAGTGTACTTTTTGTAGTTATTTTTTGATTATAAGTATTTATCATTTTTCAATAATGTCTAAATTCAATAAGAATGTTAAAAAAATCTGAAATATATTAGTTTGTAAGTGCGCAAATAAATACACAAATGGACCAATTTTCGTCAAGAAACACATGTACGTACATATTTTTTAATGATTTTATTGAAACTAAAATTAAAATTCTAATACATAACTTTGCTAGATAATGTATTGATTTATTTTACTGCATGATTACATTATTTGAAATGGGTGTGGTATAATACAAAAACTTTTTTGAAAATTTAACAAATCTGCCAACGACCTATGGAATAACCTTATTATACTTAAAATTAAAAAAAATTCTAAAAATTAATTACATAACTATGCTAGATAAAAGAACAATCTTTCGAAATCCATTTATAATTTTTTGTGGAAAAGAGTCAATATGTCTAAAAACTTTTTTGAAAATGACGTATATCCGGCTTTCTCTGGTAATGCCCTCTTAATAATAATTTTTGGAAGATAATTTGAGATTTTTTTCTATCGAGGGAATTTTATATAATTTGCGTTTCGGCGCGGGCAACGTCTAGATATTATCTTCAAGAATAACATATATTTTTTTATGAGCTTTAAAACTTACCGTGTTTAAGGAAAATATGTAATAAATCGGTAGGAATCCGGGTTGTATTTTGAAAGGCCCTGTATTTTGTCAGCACAAGAGCCGGGACGAAACATTTTTGTACCAGGGTAGGTATCTATTCGAAACGCATCCTAAAATAAATTACAAAACACTAATGAAATTGGATTAATTTTTTAAACACTTTAAAGTTCTAGTAGCCCTTGTTTGGATCTGGTGGGACCTCATATTTAATAGGAAGCATTGGAATGAAGTCAAATAAAACTCAATTTACAGGTACTCGATTAACCCCTACTAAATAATGATTGAGCTTAAAACTCATCATAAAGTTATACGTTCAAGTTGATATGATTAGGCTCATGTTTTAAATAAGTAATTATTACTGATATAGGCGGATCACTTTATTTATAAGGTAAGTTGCGAGCTCTATCCAACTTACGGTAACAAAGTACCGCGTGAAAGTTTACCTAATTAACAATGAACGACGTGCGTTATCCGAGCCTTTGATAAACAACACTATCTCACGCATGGGAGTTGTTTCTTTCTGTTCGGTGACGTCCCAGGGGATAGAGGTGGGCAGGACGCCCCATCACCCCAGCCACTAATAAGGGTAGGTCCCGCGTCCTGTGGGTACTTAAGGGTGGTAGGTACGGCATACAGCTTAAATCCTTCAAAACACAGACTGCTGCAAAGCTCTGTAAGCGGTTAGTTCGGTATTTACGAGCGGGGAAAATGTGAGAACATTGGACTGACTTCAGCGGGGTCGGCCATAAAATATTTCAAACAATAATTCCATGTTGAAAATTAGTCCCGAACAATAAGCTTTGGCTAGACCTTTGAATCGGCCAGTGCTCGAGTCGTAACTCTCGTTATTTCTGTCATTAAAGATCGACTAACCTCACTGTCTCCCGGTGCAGTGAACGGATAAAATGTATCCTTTATCAAGGCCACAAATATGAGAAGGTCTAGCAGATACTAGGTACCGAAAATAATCTTAATATCTTTTAGCTAATAAATTGGAGGTATCTACCTAAGTCTGATAAATTGAGCAAAATTATAAAGGATGTTTATAACTTATTTCGACTTTAAAAAAACATGATTTGATTTGTGAACTGCAAGCTTTTCGAAGGTTTCTCGTAGAATTAGTTATTTGAGTGATATGGGGATGCAAGAATTTACAAAACTGTAATTAACGTTTGGATAAAATTATGCTTTATTGGCTACACCCAAGTCGGTAAATAATTTATCTGAATACATAACGAAGTTAATTAAGGGTTTTAAAAATATCGATAATAATAATAATAATTTTGAATGTAGCTATAACTTTGTGATTATCCATTATAGATAAATGAAACAATTTAACTTTCTTTGAACCACTTTTATATTTGAGTAAATCCGACCGGTTTCAGAACGACCGTTCCTTCTTTAGGGCAAATGTATACATATAGAAACCGGTCGGATTTACTCAAATATAAAAGTGGTTCAAACAAAGTTAAATTGTTTCATTTATCTATAATAATAATTAGTTTAGTTAGTCTTTCCTGTGAGGAAGATTTAACACGGACATAAAATCTGTTGCGTTAAATTGGATAATTTGTATAGCACCATTTTTGTGACGAATCACCTCAAGGGCGATAGGTACTATGGAATAACAAGGTTCCATTTATCGCGGTAACACCATGCGATAATGGGATCTGGTAAGCTACTTTAGAGTTAACTACTTTTAAGTCCCCGACGATGCCCGGGCTTTACACAGAGTTTTCGAAATAAAAAATGCGCAAAATTTCATCAACCTTGGCATAAAACTGTAGATTTGCATACAAATCAAATCCACATCAAGTGAACACTCAAGTGAACAGTTTTTCACTCGCAAATCAGTCGGCCGAAATGTTCTGGCGTGAGGACGAGTAGCCGGAGCGGCTTAAACGTCAAAATGCTCCTTTTAGTTCGCTTTTCGAAATAACTCCTACACGTCTTATAGAAATCGTTGTTTCTCCCTTACTATCATAGTGAAAAATATGATCTAAACGGTATTGGAAAGAGAAAATAATGTTCTATATATTCAATATAACAATTAACCACAAAAGAATACGAATGTTCACTTCTATGGAACCAAAGTTTCTGATCGAATTTGAAAAAAAAATTATGAATCATTGTGAATTTTTTATGAATTATTTTTATATGAAACGACAAAAAAGTGAGGTGACAGAAACGTTTATAATTTATTTGTCTAACAAAATAAGTGTGTGTTTTTATATTTTTTTTGTTACTAGTAATTTTAGTTAGAATAAAAGCAAGTAGAGCCATTTTTTAAACTTTTAAAAGTTTACATTAATAATTATTTTATTTAAAAAATTACGTGGTTATTTCTAATAATAAATTTTGCAAGCATATTTCATCACCTTTCCAAAACAGTTTTTAGTTTTTGAATACGTTAATAAATATTCCATTTATATGGATTTTATTGCAAGCCGAGGCCTATTTTCGAATAAAAATATTTTCATGGTGCAAAAATACAGGTAGATATCAGTTTTCAGGTTATTATTTAACCATATGTTCATTTTATGGTGCTGAAATTTATTTACTGTTTACAAGAATCGCCAATTTCTCGTAATTTAGTTCGACGTTATCGGAAATGTCAATTGAAATCGTAAATATTCCCGAACTTAGCCGTCAGCGCCGGACGAATTCCAATGCGGCCGCGACTACTCTCGACGACTTCGTAGCGAGAATGTCGAGTGAACTCTTCCTTCGAAGGAACCGTGTGAATACTCGGTGAAACGAGAATGGAACATTTCATCGAGTAAACCTTCATCCGAGTGAACCTTGTGACTTCAGCTTTAGTAACATAATATACATAAGAGGATGACAAAAAATAGATAAATTATTAATGTTCACAGATAGGTATTTAGAAACATAAAAGTATCTAACTGAATGTAAACTAGAATATTTAAGAAAAGAAAAAAACACAGGACAAAGCAGCAATTAAAAAAATAATTATTATACAGGTGTAGATTAAACAAGTGATAAACCTAAATATAAAAACACAACAATAAAATAAATGCGATTATAACTATACTTAAATAGGCTGCGAAATAGGTATTTGGATTGACTCCAGATACTAATATCTACAGCCTGTATGTCTGACGAATATCTACAGCTCATATGTTGAACTAATATCTACGAACTTCAGAGTGTTGATTAATATCTACAGAGCGTAGGTTGAACTAATATCTACAGAGCGTAGGTTGGACTAATCAGCTAAATGTGTCCAATAGTCCGATATTACGAATTTTTACACACACACTTACATAAATTAAGTTTTTTAAACTGCATACGCAATATTACATTATTCCAATATGCTACACATAATTGCAAGTCCAACCTCTGCCAGTGCTGTAGATATTCGTCAACACTTTGATTCTCATAGATATTAGTCAACAGTTTGTGCTGTAGATATTCGTCAACACTTTGGTTTTCATAGATATTAGTTCGATTTTTTCAGTTTTTGGAATTCCTGTAGATATTAGTAGACGCCTCCTTTAGATTGGGACGGGTAAGGGAGGCGTCTACTAATATCTACAGGAATTCCAAAAAATGAAAAAATCGAACTAATATCTATGAGAAACAAAGTGTTGATGAATATCTACAGCTCAAACTGTTGACTAATATCTATGAGAACCAAAGTGTTGACGAATATCTACAGTACTGGCAGAGGTTGGATTTGCAATTATATATAGCATATTGGAATAACGTAATATTGCGTATGCAGTTTAAAAAACTTAATTTATGTAAGTATGTATGTAAAAATCCCTGATATCGGACTAATGGACACATTTAGCTGATTAGTCCAACCTACGCTCTGTAGATATTAGTTCAACCTACGCTCTGTAGATATTAGTCAACACTCTGAAGTTCGTAGATATTAGTTCAACATATGAGCTGTAGATATTCGTCCGACATACAGGCTGTAGATATTAGTAACTGGAGTCCGGGTAAGGACAGGGATAAGGAAAAGTTGCCACGCAGGTAATTTAAAAATATTAGGTACAATTAATTTAATCATCATGAATATGTGTTATTCGCACTTAGAATGCGATACAATGAAATTCTGTAGCGACAGTAACTGGGAGTGAATATGTCAGGAAGTGTTTCTAAACGTGCAAATTTAATGTTATAGTAGTTACATGTCCTTTGCATAAATTCATTTTGGTTGGAATTGGTGTTGCATCTATCAATGTAGAAAAGGGTATTTTGTCTGCTATATCGAGTCGGCGCATGGAAGTTTATTTAATTTATTTATTTATAATATGTGGAGATTAGCGCATGACATTACAGCGACATATGGAACCTTGATATTCCAAAGGGTCGATACGTAGGTAGTTGAAAGCTAGATCGCCGAGAAAAACAAAGAGGGATGGATACCGTGCAAGCGAGATAGAAGCGTTGGGAGACTTCATCCAAGTCAGTGGATGACGATAAAAGACGAAGGTAGGTATCTAATAGCAACGGGCACTAATGGCATGTTCAATACCGGGCATTTGCAAAAATCATCACGATGATTTCATTATAACCGTTCAATGATAATCACGACGATGATTGCAGAAAAGTGCACGCAACTCGCGAAATCATCCAGCATAAGATTAAGCACAACGAACTCGTATGCTGCCAATGTACCAATTATTAATTGGAGCGTAAAATCTGCGAGAGATTGTCAGTATGTTGTTGTGTTGCGTTGTTGGGAGAGCGTGGAGGATACTAAATGGATGCATTATGCGATGCGGGATGGGCCACTCCCAACGGGCCGGATCGTGCAATGTGCAGCCGAGCCACTGAACCCTGCATGCCTCGCGCTGCAACTGCACGCCGCACGCCGCATCGGTAGGCGGCGAGCTTCTGCCGCGGTAAGTGATTATTGCACGTGTGAATAGCAACTAATGGCACACGTGGTCGTGGGAGATCCGCCGGGAGGTACTTAATAATACACCCTGGGACACGGCATTACGTGGCTAATATTAGATCTTGCGGGACTGCAGACATAGGCCAGAGGGTGGGTAAGATATAATCATCATTATTCAGCAGGTATTCCACGTATTGATTCCAAATGCGGAAGCAAAATTAACACATTTGGTGAGCAAAGTACAAACTAGAATATAATTAATAAAATAGCGGTTAAGATGAGTATACTAAAAAAGAACAAAAAGCCCTTGGAACAAATTAAGCAATAGATTAAACAAATGTGCTTCGGATTTGTGACTTGTGACTTGAAGACCGTCAACGATGAATAATAGATGAAAGACCAGATTAAATGCGCAAAATTTTAGAATTAAGAAGCTAAGGGCAAGCTCTGAAATGACGATTTCAACTTTATTATCAATTGAAATGAGGGATCAACATAATAAATAATAAATTACTCTACTTTTCAGCGCACGTACGTACCTGTAGATTAAATTAAGCGAACATAAAAGGCTTGGAACAAAAAAACATGAGGATATAATTAGATAATATTTTCCCGTTTATTTAAAGCTACCGCTTAATTCACGGCGCCAATTCAACTCAAGTCACGGCGCAACTAAACTTTACGATTCAGTAATTATATCTGCTTGTTTAACAAAAACACAATGCGAACCATCAGCGGAACCTTAAAATCGACTCCTCTTCCTTGGCTCCCCGTACTTGCAAATATAACCCCGCCAAATATCAGGCGAGAGATTGCAACACTGAGGGAATACGAGAAGGCACTGCAAAAAAGCGAAACACCCTTGGACGATGATGTCGTTTCTCACCCGGCATGCCGCTTAAAGTCTCGAAAACCCTTCTGGACGGAAGGAGAAAGACTCCTTCGAACATCTCTCACCCCAGAAGATAGGTGGAAGCTTGAGTGGCAATCAGCCAACGTCAAAAACGCCCATCTCGTTCAAGACCCCACTGAGAGACAGCCTGGGTTCTCATTGCCTCGCAAACTCTGAACTGCCATCAATAGGATAAGGTACTCCCATAGCAGTTGTGTTCACATGATGCATAGATGGGGCCTTAAAGAGTCGGCGATGTGTGAATGCGGTGCGGTGCAGACCACTGAATGTGTGGTCAACGAATGCCCGCTCCATTCATTCCCCGGCGGGATTGATGAGGTCCACAGGGCAACGCCTGAGGCCCTAGACTGGCTCGCAGACCTAGATGTCACCCACTGACCCCCCACCATACGAAAGAAGAAGAACAAAAACATAATTTATGAATTATTTGTGAATAATTTGAAAGCAAATTTCATTGGACAGCCAATGAAATTTGCAATTTGTTGTCCTGTGGATAGCGATTGAGTTGCCAACTAATTTTTTTAAGTTGCCCCATGAGCAGATGGACTTGTAGGGATTACAAAATGCGCCCCCCCCCCCACTTAGCGATTTATTTTCGCTAGAAAAGGCAAAAGCTAAAAAAAACTTTAGTTCGTCAGACAATTACAAAAAATTAGCTTAATTTTAAATCTACTTACACTGTAATTACACAAAATCACCTTTGCGGAGGAGAAATCAGTGATACGCCACCAGAAGATTAGCCGATCCACGTCAAATTATTCTGGCTCAGCGTTCCCCAAGAAAGGTGCACAGTTTACAGTTTACATAGAATAGAGAACAGAGAGCAGAGAACAAGGGGCATTACGGTCCCGCGTGAATACATTACCCTGTTCAGAATGCACCACGGAAATACATGCACCATTATAGTTCAGGCACTTGCGCCAATCATAATGCCCGTTCACACAGGCCGAGGCCCAACCATCCTGGTGCAACAACGTGCAGCGTACAACGTGCATTACAATGTGCGAATGTTACAAGGCATTCCTTCAACACACACTGGAGGCGATTAATAATGATGAAGACAAAATGATATTGTAATAAAATAAACGCCTTTATGTAGACCGTGAAAAGGAACTTATTTGAGCCAAGCTAAATAATTTTGAAAAAATTGTGTATTTTCATAATTTAACCGCTGCATTTAGTTGAATGCCTTTAAAAGAATGTTCAGTAAAAATGTAACATTTCCAACTCACATGCATACTACAATAAATAAACTTAATGGTTTTTAGGGTGTTGAAAACTGTCACATTAGAGCTCTAAACACTAGATATGATTATAATTAACGATTTAAAAAATTACGCAAGCATGACACGAAATAACTCGATTTATGTTGTTATTATTCAAATGATACTGTTTTTTATGTAAAGAATGCAAAAGATTAAAATCAATAATGTCAGTTTGGGATGTGTGTATGATTTTGACTTAACGCTTAAGCACCTTACTGAATTTTAGTTCGAACATCAGCGCTCTATTCATACACACGGATAAGTCTCCGCTCTGGTTTATTAAATGAAAATATTCAACAACAAAAATGGTAGCAGTTGCTTAAGATATGTTAGAAAATAAACATAATTTTCTTTATAACTCATTATAAAAAAAAACTCTATTCAAAATAAACACCCTGATACTAGAAAATATACTACGAAGTCTAAATATACCTTGAAACTAAAATAAATGTCTACAATCACAACAAAAATATTACGAATGCTCCAAATAATTTTCAAATTAAAGCAAACACACGGAGGATTCTAGATGCCGGAACTTACGTTATAACAAAGACATTAGTTTTTAAAAAATCCATTGTTTATATATCACTTGAAAAAAGCATTATACATTTTTAAGCAAAAACAAACGAGGCAAGCGAAGAAGCTGTCAAATTATCGCTCAATCTTAGCGGATTTAAAAAAATTGCGAGACCAACTAACCAAATAAAAAACTAACAATTAGATGAAATATAATTATAGATACTAAAATGTAATTATACATACACAATTAACAGAAATGTAGATAGACGTGCACATGGAATACTTACAAGAATTTAAAATCTCGTGTGAAGTTGAAATGCAATGTAAATGAGAGATAATCCCTTTGCCTTTTAACAGTCAATGTGCAACTGGGAGAACATCTTTTGAATACACAAGTTTTATAAAGGAAAATTCAATAGAAGCCAGATCACCATTGAATCTTTACCCTTTCAAGCGTTCATTTCACCATTATAAGCTACTGAAAATCAATTATTAGGTACATTTAAACCCATAAATTGCCGAGACAAGCCGTAATGTCGTATAAAATGGTCGTAAACACTGATTTATATTTTGCTTCTCAATATGAGGTGAATACAGAAACGCTTTTTATTGATGGCAGATATTTTATTTAGTTTTATTACGCAATTTACCGCCAGAGAGGATGGATCAGAAGATTATGGAATTTTCACAGGTAAGCGGCGCGCGCCGGGGCAGTTCTCCCCATCTACTCCCATTATAGGATACAAGTAGATGATCAATTATTTTCACGCAGCTTCCTTAAACTTAAAATAAATAAATAAAAACTTAGAGTATGTAATTCACAAGCGATAGAAATGAAACTAAAAAGTCGCTAGATGTCGCTTTCTTTTGCCTGTTTATTTGGAAATTTACAAAAATATGAAATTAAACTATTTATCAATTTTATGAAGAAATGAGTCTTCAGTAAATAAAGAATCGATTCATAATAATTCTTCATGATATCTACCGACGATAATCCGCATCGTAATTATTGTAAAATATTACAGTTACGTTAAAAACACGATGATTAAACGAAGCGTTATAAATGAACGAAAAACTGTATTTACATATTAACAATGTGGCGGACTGTGAAAAGGTTCAGATTTGAGCGACAAACTGTCAAAAATTCAAAATGAACAGAAAATGTTATATTATATTTAAAACCGAAATATGTAGGTAAGGAGATTTTCGAACACAAATAAAAATATTATATTTAAAGAGAGTCTAGCTTTTAGACAGTCCTCATGAAAAATAAATAAAAAACGCTCAACGATACTTTACTACGAAATTAACACAATTGAAATTTCACAAATCTAATATAAACATAACAATATTTTAAAATTTATATTTATTACCAATTTAATAATAAATTCATTTATCATTAACAACCACCAACAAAAACAATGAATATATTGCTATGAAGTAGACAATTTTTTTTAGTTTTATGGAATCTATTTTTATATTTAATAGCATACATTTTCTCAGTCGCCGATAGTGACATAAAATCTAACAGGCCAGCACAAAGCGAAGAGCGTGTGTCGGTCTTTTCAGTTTGGCTAAAGCTCGGATCTCGGAAATTGCGATGCCACATACGCAAAAGGCGGCACCCACACCTACCAACATCAGCATAAAATCACTCCAATATAGTCTTATTAAATATTCACATCACGTGTGAATGTTGTTGCCTTCCTAACACTGCCCAGTTCCGGAGGCCCAGGGTTGCTGACCTTCCGGGAGGGTCAGCCTGCCACTTGATCCGAAGGCGCCGTCCCATCACATCAGAGTTTATCGAACCGGTCGGCATTTTCCGCGAAGTGTCCGAGATAGACTAATGCCGCAGTTGAAAAGCTTCCCGTTTGAGGATGGGCAGAGGTACCTGTCACCTACCCAACCCTCGTTTGTGTCGATTACAAAGTTTTCTCTGCCTATTTGTTATGAAATATGGAAGAACTTATATTTCATTGTATTATTATGATTTATCATTTCAAAGAATTATTCAGGTTCGAAAATGTAAATGATACTTTATAATACTCGTTTTGTTTGCTGTGAGACTTTGTCCCGTAATTTTCTTTGTCCTTTTGATTGGTTTGTATTGAAAAAAGTTGAATGAGATTATAAATGCTGACCCAATTATTACTGTCGTTCTTTATTGGGTTTGAATTCGCCGATGTGATATCTCACAACTTGTGAATATCCTCGTCAGGAGTTAATCTCCCATTGATAGTAGATTACGTCACGGAGTCATGTCCCGAGCGGCTGAGGTAGCTACCAGGGGACGAGAAGATGAGAGAGTAAGAGGTACAGTGTGGTCGGTGTACAGCACAGTGCAAGTCCTGGCTGAGGGGAGTGGACTTACTCGGCGCTGGAATGCGGTCAGTCATGTTTCTTGCCCCTCCTGCCTTGGTCCTCACCCTCTCTCCTGGCCCCCTGATCCTCAGGGGTGAGCGAGGAGTGTGCGTGAACAACAACTACTCTAACTTGCTTAGATAACAGGCGTTCGTATTATTCTCTGTTTTTGATTCTATCAATGAAGCACAAACTAATAATAAAATCCCTTTTCCCAGGACTGGGAAACCAGTTTTCTAAACCAAACAGTAAGCATTGATAACATTGTCTTTCATGTGAGCGTATCTGCGTAGTGGGCAGCGTAGGTATCGCTTTCATGTACGTTCAGAAGAAAAATCGGTATAAATAAACATAATATCCAAACCTTTAAGCAAAAATACGACCAAGAATGATATTTGTCATCATTCTATTCAGCTTTTCTATCTGAATTTTGTAAGGCCATCGCCACTATTTTCAGCTCGTAATATTAGGTATTTCAAATATATGTCATGAAGCTATGAAAAATTAATATGAAAAAAAAAGACAAGAGCTTTGATACCTTTGGTTGTTGAAACTCGGGCTAATCGGGCAGAAACTAATACTCAATAAGATATTCGGCGGAGAAACATTTAAAGATACGCAAATTTTCCTAGAGAACATGCGTGCTTTCAAAGAGGAAACATTTGCGAAAATAATGGATTTATCGATAAATAATTGACTCTACAAATAGGCACAAAGTTTTAGGATATGACGTAAAGGAGTTGAGATCTCAAAGTTATTCCTCGGGGGGTTCGTACGATTCATCGCCCAACTTCACGCAGGCAACAGTAATCGAATCACTCATTGATAACTTGCCAACAGCAACTAATTATATTGTGGATTTGGAGCCTTGAGCGCAGAATCTATTCGGTAAACGATCTCAGACAATATTGTGCCCGAACGCTGGTTAACTTGGTATCGCGAATCACAGATCTGAGAACTCGGAGCGCAGATTTCAGAAACAGATGACATCTCTCAACAGACAACAGACGGATATAAACAGTCAATTATTAATAACTTGACTCGATGATTGTACAAGTATAAATAATAAACTACCTCGTCTAAAATATAGTAATCAAAACTTTGATTGAATTTATTTAAGTTATCCAAACAAAGCACGGTTGAAATATAATTTGGTATTATGAAAATTTTGTTAGCATTAAAATAAAAGGTACACAAATTTGCTTTGGTGTGACCGGGAATACCATTATTTGATTGTTAATCACGAAACCAATACAAAGCACACATTACTGTGCGTTTCATTATGCTCGTTTTTAGGTCAGGACACAAACATGAGCACTGTTTTAATGGAAATTAGAACAAAGAAACAAAGTGAAACTAAAGGGACATTGTGATGGTGGTGAACATATGGGGAAATTACATGGGGAGAGTTATATGAACTTACATTATTATGTGGGGTATAATATAGGTATAAATGTTGTGTTATTTTAATGATTTATAGATCGCGTTCACTTACTCAAGTACTAGTTCAGTATTGCGCGCTTTACAGTAGTTTATGGAATAATTAATGATTATAAAATCTCTTTTAATATAGGTTAGTATTAGTTAGTATGAGATGTATTCACAGAAGCTATTAAATTATTTTTTAGGATGCGAAGTTTCACAAAAAAAATGAAGCTATCTGTTAACGCCTTTATTGTTATATGTGGTTCTTTCTAAAATACCTATTGGGTGCCCTCTGCCATAATTAGTGCAGTTGAATTCGCCTCGCCGCAAGGGACACAAGTCCTAAGAACCGCACCGCTTTTACAGTTAAATAATCAAACCGCAATAGTAACACTTAAATCTCGCAGCTATTCGCGAGTACCATCGCCACGCGTCATCCATTCTCGCTTATGATTTCGCGATCAATTAATTGTTCATTCCCAATCGCCATTCCCTTCCAAAAATCTCTCCAAACTAACTTACCTACCTTTCCAGTGAACACTGAACGAAGAGGGAAGCAGTCTGGGTAAGTACGATTTAAAACATATAATAAAATAGATAAGAACCGCATACGCATACAGTCCACGCAGCATTTGATCCCTCGATACATTGAGAGGTATCATTTGCCCCCCGCCGCAACACTATCTTTTAAATTAGGTATTAACCCGGCCTACAACGAAAATTGGAGATTCAGTTTTATTTTCACTATTTTCCAAAGAAAGCTCTATACATTCAATTAAGTTTAGATAATGTAATAAAACTGGCAACTTTAATAATATGTATTTCAACATAAATTATCACCTTGTGACCTTAATGAAATTTACAGCATTATTTTTTGCATCAATAATAATGATAACATCAAATATTCATGATATTTAAGATGATAATATAGTAACATGCCATTGTACATGTTAAATTGAATCCAGATACTAATATCTACAGCCTGTATGTCGGACGAATATCTACAGCTCATATGTTGGACTAATATCTACGAACTTCAGAGTGTGGACTAATATCTACATAGCTAAAGTCGGACGAATATCTATGACGGTCCCAGTGTTGACTAATATCTATGGAGCGTAGGTTGGACTAATATCTACAGAGGGCAGCTGAGTAAGAGGTTGTACGGAAAAGCATAAATTACGTCAATTACGTAAAGGCTTAAACGTTTAAAGTACGTACATGAAGTTTTTGCATAATATTACGTATTTTGCTGTTTACGAGGATGATAATTTATTGAACAAATATGGAGTCATAATACAAAGATATTTATTTATTTCGAAATACACGGCACCACAACCTAACCTTACCTAACTGACATAGAAATGGTCATGGTAACAGACTAAATAATTTAGAAGCACTAGAAATAAAGAAAGCTGTTAAAACAAAAACCCAAATCCTTAATAATCAGCTAAATGTGTCCAATAGTCCGATATTAGGGATTTTTACATACATACATAAATTAAGTTTTATAAACTGCATATGCAATATTACGTTATTCCAATATGCTACACATAATGGCAAATCCAACCTCTGCCAGTCCTGTAGATATTCGTCCACACTTTGGTTCTCATAGATATTAGTCAGCAGTTTGAGCTGTAGATATTAGTCCGATTTGTTCAGTTTTTGGAATTCCTGTAGATATTAGTAGACGCCTCCGTTAAATTTAAGTCCAAGTACATGATTTATTGTCCAATTTTATGCAAAAATGAAAACAGTGGGTGAAAATTGATTATATTATATCAAACCTGCCACAATGCCAGTGATTTTACTGAAACAGTAGCCCAGGAGCTTATCACAGACAATTGAAAAGTCGGTATCTATCGATTTTTAACTAACCCTTCAACTAGTGGCCGTGCCGGAACAATGACACAGTGCGATATGCACTCGCTCAGATAACAGGCCTCAGCGAGGATAGAGAATTAAGTGAATTGGTTCATTGGTGAAGCTAGTCGTGTATGCTGTTCAAACAAAACACGCTGAACTGTGAGATAACCCTATATTACGGAATAAACTGCCTGATTGAATACCAACGATTGACTTAATTCGAAAAGAATTGACTCACGACCAGTTATTAGCAGTTTTTTATGATGAATAAAGTAATACGAGTTTTTGCCTATATTTAGAAGTAGGTATTTTCGAAATTCATGATGGAAAAATATGGAATCCATGATTGACTGTTTTGTAATTTTTTTAAAGGTTCCGCAACTTTTCATCCCACGAAAAAATATCCTTGACAAAATATCCCCGACAAAATATTCCCGACAAAATATCCCCGACAAAATATCCTTGACAAAATATCCCCGACAAAATATTCCCGACAAAATATCCCCGACAAAATATCCTAAGAACAAAGCATCCCCCAATAAAATATGTACTAAAACCTAAGCTAACTAAAAATGGGACGAACATAATACAGGCAGCTAAGTGTCAATTAACAGACATCCAGACGATAATTAAAGTGAAAAATTCTTTAACACCGTTATGATTTGAAACTCGATGAAACGAAAAACAACGATACTAAAAATAGACAAATACATAAATGTATAGGATTTAGCCTGCGAGAGAATGAGATAGTATAATCGGCCTCCACCTTATGCGGTGCTTCGTAGCCTATCTGTCTCATCTATGTGCGGTGCTTCACAGCCTCCCCATTCTTGTCTATTTTAGTTTCTTGAAGGTTTCACTTTCAACCTCGTGTGCATTGCTCGCTCTGTTTTTTTTTTGTGTAGTTAAGAAAATCATCATTGTTTCTATTACACGAGTAGATAACTCACGTTCCCGAGGACAAATTTAAATGAATAGACGCATTAAATAATTTTGGAAATATATTAATAAACAATAATTATTTGGGAAGAAAACCTAAAAATCTTTGAATAGCAGAAAAACGGTCTAAAGATGAACATTAGCATAACAAAAGATATTAAAGCCGAGAAAACAATCTCCATCAAATTCTTATCTACAGAGAAGAGATTGAAAGAGTTCAAGAGTATGTTTATCTTCGCCGCATGGTTTAACTGGTAATTGAAAATACGGTTGAACTAGAACGAAAGCGAGGGTTTTTCTGAGCTGCATTCAACAAGCTGGATCAATTTTTTTGAGAGCAAAATCTTCAACAGATAAAGAAAAAAACAAACTATTCGATGCTTGTGTTCGCTTTTAGTTTTTATAGCACAGTTTAATGCAAATGACAAGACAGACACTGGTTGTGATGCGGACGTTAATAGAAATGGGGATGTTAAACAGTAACAGACCGTGGAACAAAATAAAAGTTTCTCAGTTAAAATAAAGCACAATATTATTATATCGTTAAAAAGATGGCCCAATTGAAAAGAAAATGTCCTGAATTATCATAATATAACAACAAGTAATATTTTATCATCTTCCTTTTAAGTTACAAGTAGAGTTAATGATATCCTCACTGAGATCTCCTGTGCTTAGTATTTCATTTACGTATCAAAATTAAATTAATTAAACGGTACGAACTAACCCAAAGAATTATATTAACATATTAGGTCCTTACATATGAAATTGGCGTTTTGCCGTACTGGCAACTTTGATCTCAAATATCTTCTCTTTGGTTAGGAATTCCAAATTAAAATTTATACAGCTATTTACTCATGTATTTGTGTTTCGAAAATTATAATTCATTTGTTTTTTCCTTAATTGTTTTTTTCTTTGCATCACTTAGTTTACAAAATGAAAAACTTGAAATATCGCGTTATTTACGAGTACGAGTTCCACTGTGGCACCAGTGCTGCAGAAACGGCTCGAAGGATTAATGATGTGTATGGCGACGGTGCCGCAAAAGAAAACACAGTGCGTTTTTGGTTCCAACGCTTTCGTTCTGAAAATTTCGACCTGCAGAACAATTTTTTCGAAATTTGGATAACTTCTTGCAAGGGAAAAAATTCAACTCCGATGGGGCAGTCCAAACCGCCTTCAAAGATTTTATTGATTCCCGTCCGAATGGTTGTTTTAGTAAAGGGATCGATGAACTACCTATGAGATGGCAAAAGTGCATAGATAGCAATGGTACTTACTTTGATTAAATGAATATATTATATTTAAAAAAAAATCGACTTTATGTTCCTCCCATACAAAACGCCAATTTCATGTGGAAGGACCTGATATTACGTAGAGTTTTTCAGCGCGGTCTTGTGCTTTCTGTTTAGTCTTTATCAATTTGGTATAAGTGTGATGTTATCTATTTTTTCGATATCCATATGTTTTGTATCCAGATTTTCATTTGAGTTTTAAATGTTTTAATGTTGCTGTGATTTTTTAATGATTTTTGATGAAATTTGAATTTTATTGTAATTACCATAGTACTATAATAAGCTTTTTTCCAAAGTTTGTATTGGGAGTTGCTTTTGGATATCAAGTTTTTGACCCTAAGATCTAGAGTTTCTATTGTGAGCGTTTATTGTTATTTCTTGAGTTTTATATTTATGAATGTGAAGAATTGTTTTAGAAAATAGTTGTTAAGGATTTTGTCACTTGAAGGGTTCTTCACACCTCTGCCATAGGTCACCCCAAGTGGTTCGCTACGTTTGGTGATTTAGCAGGGGTGCCCGGGTTCATGGGGTGAGGTTTGTCTAGGTCTTGGAGTCGGATGACCAGGACACACTGAACCCCAGATTCCTACCCACCCTTTAAACCCCTTTCCTTCCCAGAACTCTCCTTCCTTTCCTTTAAAAAAACCCTCCACATAGCATCCCCAAAGATAACATAGGCCCTGAGGGAAATTATTTTCCTCAGGGCCTCCTATGTGGAGCTCATGTAAAAAAAAAATGGGACGTTCAGTATAATTTTTATTATGGCTTTTGGGTTTGAATGAGTGAATTAAGAATATTATCGTTTGTACTACCCCATCCGGTAATACCGTTTTCAAACAGTGATTGACAGAGAGCCGTGTAGATCTTGAACAAATCTTTTTTGCTGAGGACATTCCTGATTGTTTTGTTTAGATATGTACCTACATTGTTCGACTCTAGGACAAACGATAAACAAGAAGAAAGCACGAGTAGACCAAAGACACTCTATTCTCACGAAAACATTTAAGATGTTGGTATAATGTGAATCAAGACTGTTGCTGAAATGAAGGAATGCAGAACCCAATGGGATGATATTAATTACATTATTTATCTATCTGCCTGACAGAAAATTTATTAACTCCACGGACATATGTCATCATTCCTAAGTGATAAAAACGTATTATTTCCCCCTCCCCATGGAGCCGGCTGGAGCTCCTCCTTGGACCCAGCTGGGCTTTACGAGAGCCTCGCTTGAATCAAAAAAATGTGATGTCATCATTCTTGTCCTGACCAGCGCAGAGGTAACATCATACACTTTACGAAATAACACGGCTAAATATGAGAGCTTGTGCTATAGACCTACCTAGAACATAGCGAATGTGGGCGTTTCTCTAGTGAGCTCGTCGCAGGTTACAGGGGTAAGTAAATTATGAAACATTTGTAAAAGTGTCTTAACTAAACACGGCAACAAAATATTGCTATTTGAATATGAGCGAACCTTTTCGGGGCAAGCATTTGTCCTTCGCAAATATGTTATTAACGTGGCAAGCAATTCGCGCTCCCATGTAAAAAGGTCTATTCATTCAAAGCAGATTTTGCTTATAAGAACTAAATGGTGATATTATAATGCGAGATGCCTATATACTGTCAGATTGATTTTTTAACGAATCACAGTCATCTTCCCCTCTTCGCCCCCCATAGTTTGGTTTTTACCCCTCACCCATATCTTCTGGTCTATTGAATTTGAATGTCTATGATTAACTCTAAAAATCGACACGGGAGTGTTACTAATACAAATTTAAATGTGTGATTCTATTTTACAATAATAATGTAACATATTATTAAATTCGAGGTAGCTAAAAGCCATACCCATTGAATGTCGCCGAGTAAACACTCCAATCTTGAGTTTAATATTAAGTAACCAATTAGGAAACGAATCACGAACTGAATTCGAGTTGATGGTGGCCATTGCTGTTAATTTATAAGCAACCAAGAAAACGGTTTCATCTGTACGGAGCGGCAAGAACTTTATAATGTTTAATTTGGTGGACAATTGAAAAACTTTTCTATTCAATAGAATTACTTGGTTAGTTTGCAGTGCAAAGAAAATATATTTGCGCCACATTGAAATCGATTTAGCATTTTTATAAAATATATTATTACAAAGTACTAAAAAATTAGGAGAGATTAGTAAAAATAGTGGTCTTTCAAATGATTGTTTTCTCTGAGGGTTGAAAAGTAAGAGGCTTGACTCTGGGAGGAAGATACTAGTTAATAGTACAGCCCTGGTAAGAGAACATTATATTATTAATTATCCACAAAAGTTTTTCCACATCAATCGTTTGTTTATCTCTTTAAATTTGTTCACTAGTATAATAACCCGGATTCATGGGGAGAGGTTTGTCTAGGTCTTGGAGGTGGTTGACCAGAACACTGAACCCCAGATTCCTACCGATCCCTTAAACCCTTAGATCATTTTCCACTGGGCCTCCTGTGGAGTTCTTGTAAAAAAAAATCAACATTTATCAACTTATCTGTGCGAGTTTATCAGATTTATTTTTTTTTTCAGTTCAACGAAAATTTCATATTTTTTATTTGTTAAAAGCATTTAATCTTGGTTTAATGTTCTCCTGATGTAGGAAGGACACTTCTGAAACCACTGCAAGCACGTGTCTATATTAAAAGATCACTTTTTAGCAAGACGATATTAATTAATTAAATTTTAAAAAAAGCAAAAACGGTCATGAATCATTATAAATATCTTAACAAGAATGGCAACATTGTGATTATCGTCGTTCAAAGAAAGAAAATTAATTTCTTAGGGACATACTTAGGTACCTAATGCGTCTTTGGCACAAATCGCAAACACAAACACTTCAGCTTTTGCTTTCATTTGATCGATGTCATCCAACGTCAATATTCATTACTCAACATTTTCGTCTTCGATCGCATCTTCACACCTCCTCGCCGACACGCCCAAAACAGGCAGCTAAAGAAAACCTCTCCACCGGCCAAACTAAGGAGGGATATTCCGACAATCACATTGACGGAATACATTATTAATAAAGCATGAACTCCGCTGCGAGGGGTGAATCAGTCATTGCTGAATGTTTG
The DNA here is from genome assembly GCA_917880885.1 of Limnephilus marmoratus. Lineage (NCBI taxonomy): Eukaryota > Metazoa > Arthropoda > Insecta > Trichoptera > Limnephilidae > Limnephilus > Limnephilus marmoratus. The sequence goes on from OU862908.1 coordinate 12,223,166, forward strand.
GCTCAAATAATTGATTTGGTATCATCTACCTAATCGCGCGATCTAGATAAAATGTTAAAGAGATATAGATTGTTAGCGCCAATTATGTTTGGCTGCACTCGGCAAATAATGGTGTTTATTTGGGAATAAAAACATTTTTATTCTATGGCAATGATTTGTTCCCTTCAACCAGTGCCGGATTAACCCATAAGCAAATTAAGCAATTGCTTATGGCATCACGTCTTGGGGGGCAAAAAATATATATGCTAGCACATTAAAGGTAAGGGCTGCTTGAAAATCCACGCGTTTTATTGAACAGAGCATTGACGTTCAGGATCATAACCCCGCTCCCGCTTACTAGTTTACTTTTGGATAGGAGGGTCTACAGGCGTGGATTGCTTAGGGCATCAAGTAGTCCTTATCTGGCACTGCATACAACACGCGTCGCAAGATATTTGCTATCTTTAAACAATTCTCGCGTTTTTTCAGTTCTATGTAAGTTCATAGACTAGAATGACTACAATATTTGATTTGTCCTATCGCCTTCTAGATTATGCTCAAAATCTTTCTTAACTTTATCGGCACGACTGGGCACGACGCACTCTTTTAGGGTGAATTGCCAATTTCAAAAAAAAGATTCCCTTAGAAAAGATCTATTAATACGAAATGAAAACAATAAGAAAGACAATAGTGAAAAAATGGCGAGATGAATCACACTTTCAAATTGCGGAGAATCCATCTCACGTTTATTCGTGTGAGTAATTTCCAATTTCCTCGTAAAATACAATTATTGCAATTATTGTAAGGAAACAAAAGTCATTTGAGGTCAAAATCGCTGGCCAAAACATTCATTATATAAATTGTACAGGCTTATTTGTAACTATAAGCGACAGAAATAATGTTTGTGGTTGATAGATTTCATTTACAAGATTGAAGAGTACAGGTGATCGATAGGTATTGTCTAGCTAAGAGAGAGCGAGACTTACTTATACAAAGGTTTAAATACCATTTTATGATATTATCTCACTCATGTAATCGGGAAGCCATGTAAGCAACTATTTAGTCCTACATCTATGCTTTGTAATAAAAAAAACGGAGAAGTGGTTTAGGACGCGGTAACACACTTAAAATTGACATTTGTTCTGGTAGCGGTTTTTTAATTTGTTAATTGTTGTAATGCAATTTTATATATTACTAGCTGGTGCCCGGCATGCGTTGCTATGCCGTTCAATAAAAAAATTGTTTCTCCCTGCGTGTTCTTTCCCATTCGTCCCCTTCCTCTCCCGCGTCCCCTTCCACTCTCGTGGGCCCACTCCGCTTCCTCCAACTTCCCTCTCCCCACTCCACTCCTCTTCCCCCGTCCCGCCAACTCCCCTCCCGAATTCCCTTACCCCCTCGCAGGTTCCCCCCCCCCCCTCCCTGGTTCCCGTCCCTTTCCTCCCGCGGAACCCATACCCGAGTTCTCTCCCCCCTCCCGCATTCCATACATTCAATTCCGGTACATTCAGTTTTCAAACAGCTCACGTGCCACCTATTGAAATTTTTGTATACAAAATTTTATAATGCCAGAGCTCACCAGTAGTTATATACAAACCTTGTCCTGACAATAACGAAGACAATAAAAAAGAATTATACAATTTGGTGCAGTCGTCCGGAAGTTATGCGCGTACATACATTTCGGCGATTCGTTTTTATTTATAGAGAAGATATAGATATTACCTGCGTACTAATCGATACTATAACTAATTTATAAATATATATTATCTGCCAGTATATAATATTATTAAATAATATATAGATTACGTACATATAAAAAAAGGTTTTTACGTACATTTATAAAAAGGCATGTAAAAAAGGTTTTGTGTTATTGATCGATGAACGGATTGATACAATCTGTTAGTCTTAATTAGTTACAAATAGTAATAAATTATTTCTAGTGTCTAGTATGTATTCAGTAAAAAGATAGAGCTTTGGAAAAAATATTTGTTCAGCGCCCTTGAAGAAATTTTTCACAAAAACGGCGCTATACAAATCATAAAAATATTATTATTATTATTATCACGACATAAAAAACTTCAATAAAAAACACATAAATTTGTTTAAGACCACTTTTATTTTAAAACACTCTACCGGTTTCAGAAGCACCCTTCCTTCGTCAGGAGAATATTATAACTAAACTATGGTACAGAATGTTTGGGTGTTTGAGTGGAAGGTGAGCAAAGTGGTGGGGGTAATTGCGGGATTTCCGGAAAGAGCAGAGCGGTTAATTGGAAAAATATTTAGAATGGGACTGAAAGATAAATTAATTTGGTTATTCAAAATACTAGCATTATTATTTAGGGATTTTCTGATTTCTAGTGCTTCTAAATTATCTAATTTTTTTGCTTTTATTATTACGGTGAAGAATTTTAACCCCTGTGTCCTTATTAAAAGTGTGATTTGTGGAAATTAGGTGATTAGCAAACTCTGAAAAATTATTATTATTTAAGCATCTTAAATGTTCTGTGATTCTAATGTTTACATTTCTAGTTGTTTTAACTATGTAGAACGAAGGACAATCATTGCAACATAGTTGGTAAATGCCTGAGTGGCTTAATTTATGATCTCTATCTTTAGTGTTTTTTAGTAATTTACCTAAATTGTTATCAGTATAGAACGCATTCTGTATCATAGTTTAGTTATAATATTCTCCTGACGAAGGAAGGGTGCTTCTGAAACCGGTAGAGTGTTTTAAAATAAAAATGGTCTTAAACAAATTTATGTGTTTTTTTTTATTGTAAATTATGGCGAGCCACAAAGTTAGTGTTTTTTACAAATATGTAAAAAACTTCAATTTAAATACCATTGTTTTATTGCTAAAATAGCTAATTTTGAGACACTTTCTTAAAAACAAACGAATTATAGTAAAAAATTTAAAAATTATATTTTTCTCTGAAAAACTAAAACGTCGAGGTTTAGTTATATACTTAAAGGTTGTATTGTATCACTTGACTTTCTTAATTAAAAGTTTTCCCAAAAGGTATATTAATATCTGAAGAGCGATGCCATATTAGAAATAATCGTTACAACGAAAACCTTGCCGAAACCCGAAATTCCCTTTCCCGATATAAATGGCTGACGGGAAAGACCAAGCAGTAAACAGTAATTCAACCCTGACACCTCCGTCACGTGGAAGTAGATCACGTGACTTCCCGTCACAGCACCACCGGAAGCCATCCGAACCATCAGCCAAACAAACTAAACTTATGCGCGGCAATACATTCAACCAACAAACCAACCAACTGTCTACTGGCTTCCCTACGTGCTCCGCTGATCGGTCGACGTACGAGATGCATTTTTTATTTACTGGCTTTCGTGCCCGGCTTTGCCCGCGTTCAGATCCCATTTTGTTTTTTTTTTGTGTAAGCATATATTTTTGAAGTGATTCATCTTTAGCCCCGTTGTGATTTTAAATTCGGATGAGACGGAAAAGACGCATTACAGCACCTGCGAAGCATCAAACCGCGCTCATTGGCCGCTTTGATCATGATGTCACTTTTCAAGGTTCCTAATGTTTGAGATATGAAACGGAAATGACGATAGGTCTGCGCTCATTGGCCGCTTTGATTATGACCTCAGTTTTCAAGGCTCCTATTGGTTGAGATTATTTTGGTAAAGTTTCGCTCCTACCTAATTCTTACTAAATTGATAACAGTCAGTTTGATTGTGAATCTTGATGGTGTAGTGAAGCACTATATCGCGGGATAAGAGGGACTACGGGACTAATTTGAACCACTATCGGTGTGCCAAAATACATTAAAAAGTGCGCATTTTAAAATGATTTGCCCGTAGGTAAAGGAAACCTATTTTAACCATTATCGGCGTGACAAAAACATTCAAACGTGCGCTATTTAGTATTTGTGCATACCGATAGTGGTAAAAAGGTAATAAATAGTTTGGAACCCTCGCCGCAGTCCCCTCTTACCCCGCAGTAGTCCTAAGATATAGTACACTACCTCACCAGCAAAAATCTCTTTAGAATGATTATTGTAAATAGCTGAAAAATTAAATTAAAACCAATCACTTTCTAAAATACCACTTATTTAACCACTCGGACCCATAAGCTTATTTTCACGGTAATATAACATTACCAGACATATGTATGACGTATCGGGCGTACCGTACCTGACTTATTAATAAAAGTTATCTACATTTTTCAAAACCAGTATTTTAGAAAGTGAGATTCGTTTTCATTTAATTAAAATGACGCCAATAAGTGAATTTAGCGAAGATTGTAAGCTAAAAAATATATACATATTTTTGGTTTAGTTTTAAATTTAAGAACGTGAATATAAAATTAAGGCACTGTACAATATATTACCTTTGTAACTATGTTTTCAGCACGTAGGTGTAGTGTAATTTGCAACATTCAAATTATTAATAACCGGTCAGTGGTTGAGTGGACACCTGGGTGTCGCGTGTTCGATTCCTCGACTGGCTAAGTCCTCCATCACAACACAAGCAACATTTTCGGCTTTCTGTGGTGGTAGTAGGAGATTTTCAAACATTGTTGGGTTATTCATAACCCGGGAATGTTTGTCTTTCTTAAAAAAAAAGGAAAAAAATTTAAAAAAAAATCATTTTACTTTTATTGATTAAGCCTATTGTTGATTTTTAGCAAAAACTTTTAAAGTTCTGGTTGAAAAATACTTTATAAGCAATGGTTACCTTTTTCAACTCATTCAGTGAATTATTTGAGAAAAGATATAAGTAGGTAGGAATCGATTGTGTAATTAAATACTTACATAAGTATATTTAAGACCCTACAGTAAATAGTTTTTTATTATATTTTTTTTTCTGCAGAAGGATTTTCCATGATAATTGCAAAATAGAAATGAAACAAGCTTCTAATATTATTACAGACAGGTAAAAAAAGTAATAGGCTCTAAATACTAATTTATCAAATATTTTGGTACCAACATAAATATTACTAATTAAGATTGAATTCTTGACACACGCCACGAGTTTGTGGCATTATTATTATTTAATAATTAAGGTAAGAAAACGAAACCATCTAAGAACAAAATGAAAATGCTTTTATTCCCCTTTGGATATATTTACCGCTAAAAAACAATTATTAAACTCGTCAAAGTTGATGTCCTACGCAATGTCCTTGTGATATCAAAATTTAATTATTAATTAATTGTGATATTTAATAATTTAACCGGTAATTACAAGTGCCAATCAAATTTCTAACTTCAACAGTGGCGAAGATTCAAGTAGATAAAAGGTTTAAGGTAAAAGTTAGTCGGTAAGCAACCACCTTCCTTCCCGGGTTACTGGGCTAAGCGCCGGTTAAGCGTGCCAGGTGAGTTAGCTTAACTCTGTAACACGCGTGTGCTAGTTATTCATCAATCTAATACTTCAAGCGATAACATTGTTAGATAAATCAACAAGATTAAAGTATTGTTCATTTCCATCACACTGTGATATTAGCCATCACTTTAAGGCCCGGCTTCCGGCATTTCTATCGATTTATTACATATCTTCCTTAAAATTATTAAATCACCTCCACACAGCATCTTCAAAGATGACATAGGCCTTGAGGGAAGTTATTTTCCTCAGGGCCTCCTATGTGGAGTTAATGTAAAAAAAAAAAATGAGTACAAAAATGCATAAATGTAATGATATATTATGTAATGACATATATTATGACTACCTACCTCCTGTTATATGTAATATCTTTTAGTTGTTGTAAGATTTCAGTTTGAGTTAATTATTAATTTCTAGATACACAATGTAATAGTATAATGAGGAAATCTATAATTGGTTTCTCAGTAAGGTAAATTAAACATGTATAGAAAAATGAAACAATTCAATTTTGTATAAACCACTACCTACCCACCCAAACTTCATTAATAACTAGTAACGGCTCCACCCCTACCATAATAAAACATTGTTCGAAACTGTCAAATTAGTATAAACTTTCCCTGAAGAAGGAACGTTTGTTCCGAAACGGGTCGGATTTACGCATTATACATATACGGCTCCACCCCTACCATAATAAAACATTGTTCGAAACTGTCAAATTAGTATAAACTTTCCCTGAAGAAGGAACGTTTGTTCCGAAACGGGTCGGATTTACGCATTATACATATAAGTGGTTTATACAAAGTTGAAATGTTTCATTTTTCTATAATGGATAACCACAAAGTTATAGCTACATAAAAAAATATAAACATGTATAAATTAATCAAATTGTAAACTGTTGATTTCCCTAAAATAAAATAAATAAATAAAAAATAAATAAACACCTCAAGTTTTAAAACTCTTTAAAAAATATATAGTATTCTTGAAGATAATATCTATTCATTCCCCACTTCGAAACGGCAATTATCTATATGAAATTTCCTCGATAGAAAGTAATCGCAAAAATGCTCCGAAAATTATTATAAACACGTTTTTTCAGTTATTTTACAAGTTATATGTATGAAAAAATGTGTTTCTTTAAATGCTATTTTAGACAATCCCCACGAGAGACGTTTTTCACAATTTTCGCTTAAATATTATCGTTTTAAACATTAGCGCGCTCTCTCTTTCTCTAACATTCTCCCCATCTTCTTATTTTCGAGTTGGTACACCGCGCCTTAATGGCAATTTTTGTTTGATTTAACCATCAGTGATGGTGAAAAGAACTGTTCGAATTAGCAAATTGATGAAACGTTTATTTGCTTTTTTGAGTAAGTCGTGAAAACTGTGAGATTCATGAGTTATACGAAGAATGAAAAGAAAATTCATGCAAACACTAATCTAAATACATGTTTATGTATGTATGTATGTGTGCATGTATGTATGTATGTGTATTATGTACATACATAAAAGCTACTTAAATATGTTTACACTTACTAGACTTCATTTCAAAATAACTATCCTCCATTGGTCACCATGATATAGGCAGCTGCATAGTATGGTGACCTAAATCTTCTCAAGTAAATGAATTAATCATGTAACATGTACTTATAAATAAATAAATAAAATAAATAAGGCCCGATATTACCAACTTGGCTACGAACACAATATTTTCATTTAAAAATTTTCTTTGAAAATATTTTTCGCATAGTTTTATCGGGTGTATGAAAATATTCTGGAAAAAAACGCGCTCCTGAGTGGCACTTTGTGAATTTTTGTTGAAAAAGCTTGCGCACCACAGAAGTTGGCCGGACCGAGATTGGTAAAGGCCTCTCGATATAACGTCAAACAACGCGGGCAACCGTATATACTTCATACCATATAATGCATTAATATAAAATTTCATAAAGTGTTGACGTTGATACAAGCAAGAAAAAAACATTTATTTGCAATTTTTTAATAGAACAGTTTTTCAAAATGGTTTTCTCATTGTGATGGCATTATTTGTGTAATTAAATTATAAATAATTTTGTTTACATTACTTCAGTTTGATAAATCATCTCATCATATTAAATGGAATAGGTTCACTTCTTCAGTATACAAATATTCCTGTAGAAGTGAACATCAAGTTGTCATATGTATCAAAATAAAGTGATATAAGCAAAGTTATTTGTCTTGTAATTATATTTATTAATGCCTTTTTACAATCTTTACATGAAACATTAACATTAAGTAAGTCTAAACAAGGTAACGATTAGGGAACGTACCCATACTACGTGACCCGTTCGGGGGGGGGGGGGGTCTTCAAAATACTACGCTTGGTACAAATGAGCGGCGGGTTGCTTAGGTTTTTGGTCTCCGGGAGGGGGTTAAAAATTGCAAAAAGTTGGTCACGTAGTATGGGTACGTTCCCTTAGGTATTAAAAATAAGTCACATTTAAAAATAATGTGAAATAGTAAACAAAATAAAATAAAAATTAGAGTTTTTATACTAAAAACGACAGAACGTGTAATTTAAATATACGGTCGACATGCGGATTTTTAACTTTTCCACAAGTCAACCCACTAAATCAGAGAGTATTTATTCATCACAACACCCATCAAAACCCAATTAACCTATCGGCGTATCTTATTTTCTTCTTACAAAATGTTTCATTTTTGGTCTATTATTTAATTTATGTACCTTCTCACTCCCTCCGGTCTCTCAAATATTTAGTAGAGCATCGTTTCGTGAAAGAACCAGCAAAGCCAAGGCTGTACATTATATGCGGTAATGACACAAAACACAACGTGTTCTTGTCATTATACGAGTATTTATACAAAATGAAAACATGAAAAAAATACCAAAATGCGCGGAAAAATAATAGAGACGTTATTTTTACGTGTTAGACGTGTTATTTTTTCCCAAACGCTCGTAAGTATAAAATTTAATAAAATTATTAAAACAAATATTCGGAGTAAATCGCCCTTTTGAAGATATTTCACAAACATGCCACTGCAGAAGTGAAAAAATATATTATAGGCATAATTTTCTATTTGCTGAGAAACTTGTCTAAAACATCCACACTATGTTCTATTAGAAACAACAACTTTATAACGAAATGTTATACTTAATGCTTTCTTTTCTAAATTTTTAATTCGTTGCATGCTAGGGTCTCGAGGAAAACATAGTCACCCCACCGCGAAGATTATCTGACCTTCCTGGAAAATGCCTAATAATTATTAATTAATATTGTGATTCGGCACACATCTCAATCTGAATATAACAAAATAGTGGTACATGCTCGTAACAGACTAAGGATAGGTTGATTCAAAAAATTTGATGGATTCATCAAATATTTGAAGTTAATTTTCACGTTCTGTGTTAGTTCTACTAAAGTTCTATGATTATTTCAGTTTTATGAAGCAACTGGCCTATAATGGTATAATAACAGAACTATAATAGAACTTATACAAAACGTGAAAATTGACTTCAAATATTTGATAAATCCGTCAATTTTTTTGAAACAACACGTCCTAACTACTGCAAACGATGAATTGAATATGAATAATCTAAATAAATGGGTCAAAGAATGTCATCTACTGGATCTGCCGGATCTGCCCTGATAATGGACACTGCAAAGCTGTGCGAAAAGTTGGCTAAAGACGGAGGTAGCGCAACACGGTATAAAGAATACTATGTCTTTAAAATTTACATGTTATCCCACTCAATAAAAAAAAGAATTAATTTTCAGAAGCAAATGCATGATGAAAGACCGGCCACGTGAAAAAGATTATTTGTATCGTCTTTTTTTCTCTGATTTTCTCTGTACTTTTTTCTGATTCTGCATTCATATATTTATCTATGCAAATACATACCTTATGTCAATGATTAAAATAATAATGTAATATATGCCAGATAAATGAAACAATTAAACTTTCTTTGAACCACTTTTATATTTGAGTAAAGCCGACCGGATTCAGAACGACCGTTCATTCTTCAGGGCAAAGTATGCAAAAGTATAATATATGCCACACTAAATTAAAAACACATATATGTAAATTGTTAAAGAACCCGTTGACAAGCTAACAAACAGTTTAACGGGACCAAATTGTTTGTAAGTAACATTAAAAAAATGATAAAGTAAATAAAAAAAAGTTAAAGGACCTTTGTGCAGAAAGCATTATTACATCTAACAATTTGAAATCATAACTAAAAATTCGAATACCGGGGTAAGCCGAGCAGGGATCATTATTTTGTGTAAAAGCAAAAAAAAAATAACATAAAACCAGCTTAAAAAAACATCCGCATGTAAACATGTTCAACTCTACCATGTGAAAATAAATCTGCTGAAGCCATTAGCCAAAAAAATATGCCATGTTATAGGCAGTTGACATGCCAAAGGCTTTGCAGGTATTTCGATCTGGTGCGCGAATTCAGAATAGATATGTATCGCAAAAGGGATCAATTTCCCAAATAAAGGAGCCGTTGTTTGGCGACAGACGTTTTGGTGCCGTGTGCCCAGCAAAGCGCTTTGACTTTATCAAAAATTACCCTCGGTTAATAATCCTTTACCGGCAAACAGCCTTTGACGGCGGCAATCGGCCGATATTCTGCGCTGGAGAGGTTTATGCAAGACTTTTCCCGTCGATTTTCATAAAAAAGGATAAAGTGAATGCAGTTTAAATATTTTACACGGGTTTGAAAAAAAAACATGATACGTACCTGCTACCGCTACCTACGTGTTGGTGAGTAATCTTTAAGTGACCTACTAGGTATTGTAGCCACTTTGTTTCCATGTTTCTTCTTTCATGATTAAGTTTAACATTAATATGTAATTAATTGCATCATAATGTTTTAATTAATAGTATAAAGCGATTGCTTGGGTTGGTTGGCAGTTGGAATGTTATTATTATGATTATAAAATTTGATATTGAGTTCGAAGTCAACCAACGAAAATCGTGATTTTTACATAGGTGTTATTCATTTAATTTTTTTCAAAGTTTCACAGTTATTCAACGTACTGAATAAAACCTCAAATTGTAATATTTAATAATTTAAGACAATATTAACAACTCTCAAATGAAAAATGTGAAACACAAAAGACAGACATGAAGAAGGTTGATGTGGGCGAATTAGCTCAGTGTTCAGAGCAAGGCAGAGTTCTGGATTCATTTTTCAGATGCGATCAAATATTTTTCTTTCTTTTCAAATTTCTGGTTTCAGGTTAATATTGTGTTCAAAGATGAGGTTATTTCCACTCTTTTCACGAATAAAAGAACTTTAAAAGATGCATGGTCCAGTGCATAAGTGATTGTCGAGAGCTTGACTTTAGGATCGGTGATTTAATGCATTTTGCCAATCATTTCTTGATCATCAAACGCAATGGTTTCAAAAAATATTTCTACAAAAATTAAAACTATATGTGAACAAGTCAATATTTGAAGACATTATGTGAAGGGCGATTCGGCTGTCACGAGTAAAAGTCGTAATATAAACAAGAAGGGCATGACAATTTTATAAAATGATGAATATAGTTCTGCAAAATAAAGTCAATTAAAATCGTTCCTCAAAGACATTCTCAAAACAGTGAAGATGTAGATAAAAACTTACACCATTCTCAGAGCATTATATAAGTTTAGCATCAGATGGATTTACATTTATCACGTTGCTGCGGCGTAAACAGAATCTTCATTCCAGATTGCGAATTACGCGGTCGGCGGAACTAAACGCTGGCATTTGATATCCGAGAGGATCTATCGCAAACCCGATCTCGTCGCGAGCCAGGACTGTTCGCCACTCTCGTTCACCGTACAGAGTATAGAGTAGTCAGAGTAAACCGTACAACCGTACAGCAGCCACTGTTCTTGTTCAATAACATCACGAGTACGCGACAAGTGCCATTGCCGCAGCCAGCGTCACGAAATTACACCACTTCACACTTCAGCCGATGCAAATAGCGCGGAAACGTACCTGATACATTTATCAACAATATCGGATTTCCTGGATGATGGAGTCACAGTGTGTGCCTGTCGACACTTCATTGAGAAATTTCAAGCGATTTTGCCCGAAAGGAATTTGACAGACAGATTTTTAGAATTTTTCAGTTTTTAAATAATTATTTGGCCTCAGGATAAAATGAATTACGTATTTTTCAACAGATCAATTTTCGTTCATTGTAAGAAAGAAGTTTTAAGTGAAGAATTTTGACCGATGAGTATATCCCAATCATACCTGTTTTTCAATTTCTTTAAAATATTGAAAGGATACAGTGTTTTTTTTAATAAAATAGGTATCTACTTTTCTCAAAAATACCGATTTTGCAATTATTCTAATATATTACAAAATACGATTATTTTAAATACTCCACTTTCTCAGGGGATATTTTCAAAAGGTGTTTTTTATGAAAAGGCAGGAATGTGAATGGATTTTGGAAGAATTTACGCCCCGAAGGAAGAAGAAAACACCCATCTGAGGTTTAAGGGCCTAGTTTCTGCGTTTTATAAATCTTAAAGTAAATATCCCACTAGAAGACTTAAAATATAATTTATTATTAAATATTCTAAAAATACACACACTAGAAGATAGACGTAAAATAAATGACTTAACATTTTAACTGTAAGAACTATTTTCTATCTTACATATTTAACTGTAAGAACGACTGTTGCGAACTCCTGCAACTCACAAACTTACGAATACTGACAGTAACTACACGACAAAATACACTATTCTACTGCAGCATTCATAAGCGGATCTCACTCTCCGATACAACGATTTCACCCTATGAGAAATCAGTAGGTACTTAGGTGATGTTGACATATTTAACAAAAACTTTGCGAATTTTGTGGATCTTGTATAAAATTATGCCAAAACTATTCATAAACATATCTCAATTTATGTAAACCAATCAAATTGCTGTATTTTTGTATTTTTAAGACTTGTATACATTTTTATCTATTTTTAATTTTATTATATCTTTATCTGTTTAAAATATCATCTGTCATGAATTAATTGTACAACCAAACAAGCCCCCAGTGGGCCTAGTCACTAATTTTTGTAAACCTCCGTTTCATGAAGTTACGGGTTTAGCTACGTCACATACCCGTTGTTGTTGTTATTTAAGTTGGCGAATCTGTCAAAATACGGGTATGTGACGTAGCTAAACCCGTAACTTCATGAAACGGAGGTTTACAAAAATTAGTGACTAGGCCCCCTGGGCGTTAATAAAAAAAGAGTAAACTTTTTTTTATATTTGGACATTTGGACGTAACAGAACTGCCAAAATGTTCGTTAATTGATAAAGGGAATGTTTGCTAAATCAGACTTGATTGTACCAAATCGAGCTGTTAAGCAGACAAACGAGTACGACTTAATTTCAACCGTGTACGGTTACTGGGATACTGGCAAACGTTTGCCAATCTCACTTGTTGTGCACTAAAGCAAAAACAATCAGTGACGTCAGTCCCTCAGAGCACCTCACATTGATATATGGATAAAATAGACATAGCATTCCGATCTGCCGTCAGTGCTTCAGCGATTGGAATACGTCTGTCAAGATAGGGTACATTTGGAGGGCCCCACCACTTACCCGCCCTGGTATAAGTAACATAAGGTTACTTCTTCAAGGCTCTCACAATGACTCTAATTTTTTTGGAAGAACGGGTCAAGATAGGGTACAGACGGATTGTCCCATTTAGTACCTATTTTACTAAAAATGAGTAGGTATTCCAAGTTATTAGACTTCTTTAAGATACAAAATGCCACACAGTATAAAATCCGTATAGGCAATATATATTGGTTTTTAGAGTGAATTGTTATCACCGTGGAGAACAGACTCCAATGTTGGCACTGTTTTGCAAGCGCAAAAAATGTGACAAAAAAACTGGAAAAATATCAGATAAAATGTTGCGTTCGACTTTTTTCGTACTGAACTCAGGTCAAACACCTTTTTTAATGTGCTCACTGGTATTTTTGATTTGACTAAATTGTCCCAATGTGATTGTGTTCATTTATGATGTTATAGAGGTATTTTAAGTCTAAATATGGTAAAAGGTCAAAAACACGAAAAAATAATTTTCCTCATCAAGTTTATTCGGAGCTGTCGATTTAAATGATAAATGAATGACGAGTTCCTAATGATTTAGCTTAATGGTAATTAGGCCCCACCAAATATTTATGAAATTCATATGATTTTATTTTCCAATTAATTAACCTCGATAAGGATACAACAATTAAAAAAATATATTTATTCAAAAAAGTAATGTTACATCATTTACAAAAAAAAAGTTATAATTTTATCTCTTACAATATTATATAAGTTGCACCCCCGTAATTAAGCCGAGTTCGTGTTTATAGAGGGTGTGTAATTTAAAATATTTATTTAGTTTATTTATATGTTTTGGCATTCAGTTTATATTTCCTGTGTGTTTTTTAAGGTAAAAATAAAAAATAATTATTTCTAATTCAGAGTCATTCTGGTAATTTATTTCAAAAAATTATTGTATGTAAGATACTTATAATTGAATTGACCTATCGTTTTTTTTTATATTTTGGAGATAAGAGAATTGATGTTTGTCTAAGATTTCTATTATTTTTAAATGGTGCAGTTTTATTTAGAATATTTTCTTTGTAGTTTTGTAATTTCAAATCATTTGCTGACTTGCCATAAATCTGTTCTTCACGAATTTTCATCTGTAATTTTTAAGGTAAACAAGAAGTAGGAGCGTGTACCTAAAAATCATGTGTTGTCATTTAATTCCAGCAAATGTTCGGGTTGATGCATGGTAGCAACACTCTTCTGAGCTGAATAGAGCTGGGGGGGAAGAGTGTTGTTAGAGGTGTTGTAACTTACCATGCTAGGCGCGAGGAAGTGGGCGGCCTTGGGAGCGTGGAAGTCACACACCTGCAGGCGGTGCAGCACGGGGAGCTGCTGCAGCGGGGGCGGCTCGTAGAGCGGCGGGGCCGGCGCGGGGGGCGCAGAGCCGCTCAGGGCCGAGCACTGCGCGCAGCGGCAGCCGGGCCCGCTGGCCCCCACGGGGCAGTACGCGAGGTACGATTGAAAATACGTCGTGGACGGGGTGACCCGCCCTGGGGGCTCGGCGGGTGGAGGGGGCAGGGGGCTGTTCTGCTGCTCTGCTGGTCTGCTGTCAGGGCTAGGACCTAGGCAAGGAGTGGGTATCTTTCCTCCGACACTACCGCGAATACTACTCTGTCTATTAATTTCACGCAAAGCTCGAGATCGTCCGTTCGACTACTTATTTAATCGACTTACAAAATTCAGTTCTTATGACAGTATAGAAAATTTGGCAACTTTACAGATTAAATTTCACCTTACTGTTAATATAATTTATGGATAATAATTGACTATAAATTATTACGATAGTACAAATTGAAATATCTTAGACTTATTATACGACGATATGAAAAATAGGCCGAATGAATCGATAGTTTTCAATTGGCACCGAAGCGATTAATTTGTTTTGAAGATGAAGGATAGTTATTATACAAAGTTTAGTAGGAAACACCGAAAGCGTTTCACAATGATATTCTTAACACTTTGTAGGAGTTGAAGGCTCGATTAAGATAATCTTATAGTAAGAACAGCTAGATTAGGGATACTTAGGTTAGCACAGCGTGAGCCAAAAGGTCGTGCACGAAGTGTGAGGGGATTGTCACAAAGTTAACTTACTTCATTTAGAATAAAGACGATATCAAAGTTAGAATAAGTATAGTGATTGTCCAAAGATTGTCAAGTGGTAAGAGTAAGAGAGATTTTATATTTTCTAAGCTACTGTTTTGATTATCTCCACGCACTCTTGTTCCATTAATTTAATAATGAAAACTAAACCTAGCCTTACAGTTAATTGATTTTTATTCTAGTTATTTTATTTTACACGCTACTAAAAACAAACAATACGATGGGTTGTTTACTAAAAGGTACCAACTAGGGCAAGTGGAATGTTTACTCCACGGGTGATATGTTCTGGGGATATCCGGCGTTTGTGGGGGAGGACCAACTTCTACTCTTATATTGCACAAAAATACACACAACTTTAGTCTTACGGATATGTCTTGCCGCGTTTCTTCGAAACGGTGGCAAAATTAAATTCGGTCTATATGATAGTCTTTGGTTTAATAAAAAAATGATCCGTCCTTTGATAATTAATTATAAAATATCATACCTTTACGACAAACTTAATAGTTGCTCTTTCTCCGCTCTATTATTTCTTACACTTGTAACGTTTGAGGACGGTGATCTTTGCAATAGCTAGCTCTAGCGGAGTGGCCGGCCTGATGAACTGGCAAGTTTGACGGAACTTTGGCGGGAAACTGCCGAGAGTTTGGAGAGGAACGGCGCAAGGGGGACCTGACGCCTGGCACAGGACAGGGGGACAGGACAGGGTGGACAAGACAGCAGACAGGAGACGAGACGAGTCGAGACGAGACGAGACACGAGAGGCTGAAGTTCTGGCTGTCGATGTCGGACACGGGGTGCTGGGCGGAGGAGCCTCAACGTGTTCACTGAAGAGCTTCTGCTTGGGAAAATATCCACTTTTAGAATATATTCCACTTGGAAAAGTTTTGATGTGAAAAGTTTCAAGTGAAAAAAAGTTAACTTTGTTTTAGAATTTTCTCAAATAATTACAAAATTTAAGTTTTAAGTTACAGACGTGAAAGCTTATCAAACATGTAATGTTGTCAAATTTTCAGCTGCATTGTATAGCAATGACAATTACTTAAATATTTGAATGATGATAATAATTGAAAAATAAAATGGTTACAGCAGAAACGGGACGACAGAGGAGGAAATCCTTCACCAGAGGAGGCAGTAGGGGCACAAGTCACGGTCGGTCCGGTGATACCGTATTTAGTATTTAATGTTTAATAAAAAAAGCAGAGAGAATATGAATACAACAGGGCTCGCGGAGAGCGCGCGTCTAGCCACGGCGGCCGCTCGCGTCAAACTGAGAAGAACACAGGAGGCTCCTTCGGCAGACTCTCCCCAGAGAATACCCGTCTCGCTTGCTCGCCGCGCGTGGATCATACCTGCCCTGTCCGCGCACAGAGAACACCACCCGCCCGAGGGCCTCAAGTGGAAACGCGCTACTCCCAGCACTCTGCAACGCGGAAACTACCGAGCATTCCTACCCTTTCGATTCAGTGGCCTTGTTTTCCCGGCAGTACCTACCTGAGCTTTACTCCCTCTGTATTTATTTCAGAAAATTGTTATCGTGGTCTCGCTTTCTCTCATCTGACGTAACAGGTACGATTTAAATGTGTCTGTTGCCTTAGTCGCTATCTCTCTCTGGCGCGCCTAATAACCTCAATTCCCATCTCACGCGAAGAGTCGACGACTGACGTAACAGGTAAGCGACTGCTTGAATTTGAAGCTAGTTTCTCCCTCTGGCGTAGAGCCGGTATGAGCGGCGCCCCTCTTCCCTCCTTGTGACGTAAGAGTAGAGAGGAGGTCTACTCACCTGTACGCCGGCGCAATGAGACGTCCTAGCATATTACTAAGTCCTGGAAACTTCAGAAATTTTTCTAATAAAAGATTTTTTTCCAATTGAACTTAAGTTCACTTTTAATAATAGCCTGCCTAAAATATGAAAATATGCCGTATAGGGACACATTTCTAACTTTAAATAAAAATAAGCCAGCTTTATAAATATTGTATTTTTTCACTTGACCGATTATGAAAAAAACGTAGGTATTTTTTTCTAGTTCGATGCACATGGGTTAACGTGGGTTAATGAAAATAAATAATTTTGTTCAAAGGTACGAATAGGAAATTAATTTCATAGTTGGAAATAAGATGGTAAAATATGAATTTTTACTGAAATTATAAGACATGGAAGGGCAAGAAAGTTTCAGGAAAATTATTAAAATAATTTTAATTACCTCACATTTTTGCTCCCTTAAAAAGTAATCCATTAATATACGAATTAATAGCTCCTGTTTTAACAAGACTTTTTTGGAATTTCACCTGTCTGTAAATTTGTTTGCGTGTTCCGTTGCCGGTTGAAGATGGTGGCAGTATTAGAAACTACCTTTTATTCCGCCAGAGTTCGCATGAGCGTGGATACCTACTACGAACTGTCAAATCGTAATAATCCAATTCATACCATGCTGCCCGATGAAAGTTTAAAAAAAAATACTCATTTAATTTGGGAGGCGGGTATGGGTACCGCCGCCCCGGGAAACATTTATTGGAAAACCAACACCCCTGGCACAAGTCACCCTAAGTGGTTCGCTACGTTTGGTGACTTAGCAGAGGTGCCCGGGTTCACGGGATGAGGTTTGTCTAGGTCTTGGTGGCGGATACGTTTGCCCAACCACTGCGTGGCGGGCTGGATCGGAGGAGACTGATTGAGGGAGGCCTTTTGACCTCTCCAGCCGGATTCTCCCGACCCTTCGCCTTGCACCGCAGTATGAGGAATAGATTCATACGTCTGTCACTCCTGGCCACACTGACTCCCAGATTCCTACCCACCGCTCATACCTTTTTCCTTCCCATATCTTCTTCTCCTTCCTTTCCCTTAAAAAAAAAACAGGAAAAAGGAAAATTGTTTTCCTCAGTGCCTCCTGTGTGGAGCTAATGTAAAAAAAAGTGATAATTCTTTCGGAAAATTATAAAATTCTTTATTTGAAATAAATGAAAAAAATTCGAGTGCAGTTTCCACGCGGTAGAAGCGAAACTTTACCAAAACAATCTCAACCAATTCTTGAAAAGTGAAGTCATAATCAAAGCGATCAACAAGCGCAACACTAACGTAATTTCCGTTTCATATCTCAACCAATAGGAGCCTTTAAAAGTGACATCATAATCAAAGCGGCCAATGAGCGCAGTTGATGCGTCGCAGGTGCAGTAATCCTCATTTCCGTTTCATCCGAAATACAAACACATCAGCAGGGCTATAGAAGTTTCACAAAATATTTATGAATACAAAATATTTATGGTTTATAATTAAGTACAAAGGTACCTACTTACAAATCTTAAGATTTTAGAGGAAATTTTGGTTTTCATTTATTAAATAAGAAAAAAGTTAAAATACATTTTTTTAAGAGGTCTACCGTTCACGGAACTGCTAGTTTAAACAGGAAAAAATAAATAACAACTGAGAAACTACACAAAAAAGAATGTTTCCAATGAAAGGGGTAGTTGCCTATGATATGGAAAAATTAGACGAAAAAAATATTGTTAATTATAAAATTTCAAAATATGAGATGGTGGATGATTTATAACGGTTTCTTAGAAGGTGGCAACGGCTGAAATTTGTAAAAGCGCACATCCCGGTTAGACGAGAGGTCTGGGTTTGAGTCCCAGTTGTGACCATTATCTTTTTCTATTTTTCTGTGTCTTGTTCTCTTTCATATTTTCGTTTACATTATTAGTGTTATCTTCTTCTTCAATAATATGAATTAACTGACCGTAGCGAAATCCTGTTCTAACTCGACCGTTTGATCATTTTAACTGTCTGCATTTGTGGGTTTGTTCCGTTTCTATTTTCGAAAATCTGCTGCATCTACTTTATTATTTAAGTAAAGTTTACTTTGACTAAATGGCCAACTTTGACCACGTGGCTAACTTTAACTATTGTTCAGAATAGATTATTTTTTAAACGTGAAATCGTCGTTTTTATTTGGTCTTTCTTATTTGCACCTTTCAATGGTACCCTCCTGACTGAAGAAAGTTTGGCAAAATAGTTGTCACAAAGTGTTTGACAGATATAAAAGATCTCGGTATTCTGTTTTATAGTAGGTTGACATTTCATGCTCATATCGTAATGACGTGCAGTACTTCACTGAGAATGCCGGGTTTGGTCCTATGCACTACGCGGAATTTCAGAGACACCCGGGTTCTCAGTACACAGTACACTCAATACACTCAGTACTCGGCAAAGTACTACACAATACAGGTTAGCACCAGCTGAAATATTCCCTCATTTTAGAGAGGGTCCAGAAGAAATTTCTGAGATTTCTCTACCTGAGGGAGTACCTGGCTACTACCCGTGTTTCTATCTTACCGACTTTCTCTTGGACATGCTCGGATTTGACCATCTATGGGTCAGAAGGGATGAGCAATAAGTGCATATTGTATTACATTTCTTCAGACTGATTCGTGGATGGTTCAAAAACTCGACCGACCAAATTTTAAAATCGTTAAATTTTACCGGTAATTCGGTGTACACAATATGCCACTTGCATGGATTTCATAACGACTTGGAAAAAATCGTGTGGATAGATCTTTTTACTAAGATTACGAAAATGTTAGTAAATTTTTTTAGAAATGATCAGTTTTTTTATTTTTAAATAAATATATCCATTATTTGTGCTCGTGACGTCACTATATGAAAATGTCCCGCTCCGAAAATGTTCCTATTAATTTTGTAAAATTGCACACGGATTTTTTTTTTATGGCATCACTTTGATTTCAGGCGAATTTTTGAATTTGACATTTAACGTTCACTAGATTTATTGTTTGTTCTCTGCGAACTTATCATTTGGTTTGACTTTTGACAGATGTTATGAAGAGAACCCCGTACATTTTAGATGTCGGAACGTGTTTTAGAGGATAATGGTTATGGTGTTGTTTTTTAACAAAATAAAATTTTAAAATATTCATGTCATTATTATAATTTACAAGTACAAGTATATTACAATGGATTTAGTAATATAGACGTTGTACCTTATAATGATTTATGATCAATAAGATGGATCAAGGAAAAAAATATTTATGAGATGTAATATTTTTGATATGCCTCGTTATTCTCCTGTGCCATTCGTGTGGAAAACGTTATTTTAAAAAAAATGCTTTTCGGCTATGTAATTATCGTTTTTTCGCACCTATAAAATTATGTCCCATCTTTCCGGTTTATAAAAAAATGGTCTGATTTTTCGGGTAGAATTTTCAAAAAATCCCCAGGGTTTCAAAAATACGATTAAAAAAAAATACAGAATGTCTTAGAATATTTGCCTAAACCGGAAAAAAATGTGTGTATGTAAGTGGCCTATTGCAATTATTGTGAAATCGCGACCTTCAATACCAGAAGGCATAAACTGACTATACACCGCCTATGTGTGTCCATTGCACTCACCCTTCACTTATTAAAATCAAGTCAGTTGCATTCGATCTTCACTTTTAAAGCATTAAATCAAAACCCAAATCAAGAGTCGGGGATCTAATAACAAGAAGATCTAATATCTAGATATTTTTTTTTTGCTTTCGCAATATCTTCTGTTTGTCCCTTGAGCGGCAGCAGTCCAAGAAGTTCTTCTTTGGGACCTTGTGATGCCGACATAATATATCGCACAAAGAGGGTTACTTATGCTATCACTAATATCACACGACTCAACAGCTGTAATTGATATTGCGGAAGCCAGTTTAATATCCTGCTGAAAAATATATGTAAGTTTCTTTAAGACATTTTGGAAATTCTGTCTTGCACTGTTTTCGCGGATAGAGGCAAATAATTTATTATTACCGTGATCGCTTCTTTATTTGTAAAGTCGTAAAAAATCTCTTCGGATGCTTTCAGTTGAGCAGCAAAAATATTTTCGATGAGCCGCATGCGGCTCGCGAGCCGCTCCTGCCGACCCTTGCACTATGTCTTTATTCTTTATTAATTCTCTTATGCAACTGCATGGCACCACAATTTACTGAATAATTTATCTGCTGTACTGATCCTAATCTCCTCTGACGATTTTCCTTGAATATGTATAATCTTACCTCGCATATTATTACACTGCAACCAATGTCAATATAATTAAAAATGACGTTTATTTGTGGCAGTGTTATCAGAACACACTAATAATATACGTAGGCGGAGTGCACCGCGCGGTCTGCGAAGTACAAATCACTGCAGTGGTGCAAAAGGCCTCATCTGTTTGATTTGTTCACAGGGCAACGCGAAGAGGAAGCAGGTTCCAGCGGGCAACGAGCCTGGGTAGAGTGCGTACCGCAATGAAACGCGTACGTTGCACATACGTACGAAGAGCTCACCGCGCGGTCTGCGAGATTCCTTGGCCTTGAACCGCGGCGGAACGGGTGGCTGCCGCCATCTTGCGTGAAAAAACCGGCAGCGCGCGGAAAAAACGCCAAATGAGACAGTGTGTGTGCTGCGGTGCGGCGATCTCGCCAAGTCGATAATAATTCACGGCGGTAAGCAGAATTACTGATTTATAGCCGATGGTATGTGAGATATATGGTATCAACTATGTATACCTAATTAAATATTATCATTAGTCACCCATATGAAGCAATCGTTTTTTTACATTAGCTCTCAGTAACTTCCGTTGGTAACTATGTCATCTTTGAGGATGATGTGTAGAGGGTCTTTTTAGGAAAGGAAGGAGAGAAAGTTCTTGGAAGGAAAAAGGTATAAAGGATGGGTAGGATGATAGGATAGGGAGGGGTTAGTGTATTCAAACTTCTGAGAGAGTCCTGCTGGAGAGATCAAAGGACATCCATCATCCGCCATCCATCGGCGTCTGCCGCCAAGATCCGTTCAAACCTCACCAAATGCAGCAAACCGCTTGGGGTAAACTATGACAGAGGTTATTCAATAAATGGCTCCAGGACAGCGGTATCCATACCCGCCTACCAAATTGGTGAAAACAACAACATTCCATTGAATTTGTGAAACGGGAAAAATAATTCAGCATTGTTTGAAGTTGGGTGCCGGATGACATCATCAAGGAAAACATCCCGTTAGCCAAGATCGCAAAAGCCGAACAAATAAAACACCGGTTATCTGCAAAACATGGCAAGAAAAACCAAGTACAACTTTGTGACTTTTCATCATATCTACAAAACACGGCAAGAAAAGCCAGGAATGGCCCAGTAAAATTATGTGACTTTTCATCATTTCTACAAAACACGGCAAGAAAAGCCAGGAATGGCCCAGTAAAACTATGTGACTTTTAATCATATCTACAAAACACGGCCAGAAAAACCAGGAACAGCCCAGTAAAACTATGTGACTTTTCATCATATCTACAAAACACGACAAGAAAAGCCAGGAACAGCCCAGTAAAACTATGTGACTTTTCATCATATCTACAAAACACGGCAAGAAAAACAGGGAACAACATAGTTAAACTTTTAGTAAAACTTGACTTTTTATTACATCTACAAAACACGGCAAGACAGGCAGGGAACAACATAGCAAAACTATGTGACCTTTTATCATATTATCTACAAAACAAGGCAAGACAAGTCGGGAATAACCCAATAAAACTATGCGACTTTTCACCATATATACAAAAAATGGCAAGAATAGCCGGAAACAACCCAGTAAAACTATATGACTTTCATCAAATCTACAAAACACGAATCAAATCTACAGGTAAGAAAGGCGTGGAACAACACAATAAAACTATGCGACTTTTCATTATCTCTATCTACCTCTGCGGTAAAATGGTTGTGGTAGAGAAAACAGAAAAAAATGAATAAAAATATAAAGCAAGGTAAAATTGGGCAATAAATAACATTGGTATTCATTAATCCGGAAATTGATTTTCGTGAATTAGATTTTCGGGATTTTAATTTCCGACGTGTTGTTGACCTTCGAGTTTGCAACCCAAACCAGATGCGCCAAGGTTTTTTCCCGGATCTACTATGTAACCATAACCGAGTATCCCTTTTCAGGATAAAATAACCCATTCTTGTAATATGAGACAACTCCTTGAATAGGTCAAGCGATTGCACTGTGCCAATATTCTAACAGCCTTCATAATATGTTTTATTAAATTAACCAATATAATATATGTTTGAATATGTTTTGATTGCACATTAGGGGCAACATATATTATTTGGATTTTTGTTTTACTTGGAACTGGTTGTTTCACAGAATTAGAACATTATCAAATTTAGATGTTAATTTCAAGTTCTGTGAAAGTTCTATTCAAGTTGTATTATAATAATTATTATGGGCTAGTTCTACTTCTACTTCACATATCAAAACTTGAATAGAACTCTCACAGAATCTGAAAATTAACTTCGATATTTGAATTTTTCCAATTCTCTGAAATAATAATCTTAGTCAACAACACATTTTTGGGGATGCTGGGTGGAGGGTCTTTTAAGGAAAGGAAGGAGAGGAAGTTCTGGGAAGGAAAAACATTGGAAAAACATTGGAAAGATTTTTGAAAAAATTGTGAAAAATCAATTAGTCAGTTTCCTAGAAAGTAATAAAATTCTTCACAAAAACCAGTTTGGTTTTATAAAGTCACTCAGCACACAAGATGCTATTGCTAATGTAACCTCATACATCAACGAATCATTGGATAAAGGTGAAAAATGTGCCGGTATATTTATTGATCTCAGAAAAGCTTTTGATAGTATATCCCATGAGATTCTACTAAAAAAACTAAACAATATAGGTATAAAAGACAATGCAATTAAATGGATTTCGAACTACCTAAAAAATCGACCGCAAGTCGTAAAAATAAATCAGATTAATAGCGATAAAGAAATATCAGACTTTGGAATCCCTCAAGGTACAGTAATAGGACCAATCCTTTTCACCATATATGTTAATGACATTTTTTTTCAACCACTACATGGCCAAATTACTTCATATGCCGATGATACGGTATTAATAATTAGCGATAAAACTTGGGAAAAAGTAACATTTAAAGCCACCGAAGACATAAATATTTTAAAGAATTTCTTCGACGTAAATTTACTATCACTAAATGGTGATAAAACATTAGTAATTCCATTTGCAATACACAAAAATGATACCCCTAAAAACATTGACATCATCATCCATGATAATTCCAAAACACATAGTAAAAATTATTGTATCCAAAACTGCACAATATTAAAAACAACAAACACAATCAAATATTTAGGAGTCATTATCGATAAAAATTTGAAATGGAAGGAACAAATTTGTCAAGTTGTAAAAAAAATTAGAAAATTGATTTATATATTTTTAAGAATCAGAAATTTTTTATCTGTAAAAAACTTATATCTAATATATTACGCTTTGGTTCAATCAACTTTACAATATGCTATCATTAGCTGGGGATCCGCATACAAAACTAATCTTTCCCCAATTGAAGTTGTGCAGAGGCTAATAATTAAAATCATATTGAAAAAAACTTCGGACTACCCAACGGATCAATTATTTAAGGAATTCCAAGTACCATCTTTCAAAGATCTATACAATAGAAATGCATTGATTCAATAGAATATATAAAAGAAAAAGAAAAATATCAATTTATAACTGAAAACCGTACTAGACATAAATATATTTTCTCATGCCCAAAATTAAACACTTCCTTTGCACAAAATTATTATACTTATCAAGGAAGACTTATTTTCAACCGATTACCGGATGAAATTAGAAAAATTAATGATAAAATCCAATTAATAAACACTGTTAAAAAATATTTTAAAGATAATTTAAAAAAAAAAAACTAAAAAAAAAGTTTCCGACTAATCTAATCTCAAGAACAACTACTTATAACTCAGTTTCCAAGTGATACTCTGTTCTTCAAATAAGTTAAATTTTGTATTGTTTTTAGCAACTATTTACATATCACCGAACTTACAACTTATTGTTTTTTACATTCACATTGTAATTTAAGAACTTAAATATAGCATTAAAAATGTACACTACTCTTCCAGACACAAGCTAATGCTTCCATGGAAGAGTGGTATTAACGTATTTTAAAATGAACATGTACGCAAATTACTACATTATCTAAATGTATATTATATTTTATATGCTAAAAAAAAAAAAAATAAAAAATAAATAAATAAATAAAAAAAAAAAAAAAAAAAAGGGTATGAGGGGTGGGTAGGAATCTGGGGGTTGGTGTGTTCAGGAGTGATAAACGAATGAATCCATCCTTCGCACTGCGATGCAAGGTGATGTTTCGAGAGAGCCCTGCTGGAGAAGTCAAAAGGTCCCCCTCAACCAGTCTCTCCCGATCAGACGCATCAGACGAATCCGGGCACCCCTGCTAAGTCACCGAACATAGCAAACCACTACTCAATCAAATCATTAAATGTAAATTTGAATATTAAATAAATGAAAACATGTTCACAACAAAATGAATATTAACTTCATTTTCGGGTGAAATAAAATTGCAATGCAAGAGAAACATGTTTTAATATTACATAAAATATAAATATTTTAAAAATAAGCTAACAGGCATAATAAAACAATGAAAAAAGTTCGGCAATATATAAAATGCTCCGAATGTTAGTTCAGCGAAATATTTCAAGCCAAGAGCAAAATAGCTTGTCCAGAAAATAGTGCAAAGGCAAAACGAACATTTTTAAATCCACAATAAATATTTGTTTTTCGGGAAAAAAATAGATACATTTGCATTTAAATTTTGACCTATTGATTATTTGTTTGTTTGCATCAACCGTTGTATTTTCCGGGAAAAATATTTTTTACTAAAAATGTAAATGGAAAATGTAAGCAAATATAAAATGGGAAAAAAGTATTGCTTAATCATCTACTATCTAAAAAGCACGAACTATTAAAAATTATAAAAGTATTTAATATGTACAGAGAGAGATAATTTTCTATTTTAATCATAACTTGAATAGGACTATCACAGAACTTGAATTTTAAGATCGTGTTGTTTTACAAAATTTGAACAATTTTATCAAAGTTAAAATTTAAGTTCTATGACGTTTCAATTCAAATTCCGTTAATTTCATCGTGGGCCGCTTATTTCACAGTGCTAGAATAATAACAGAACTTGCAAGAACTTTCACAGAACTTCAATAAATACTTTGAAAATAGATGAATTATTCAAATTCTGTGAAACGCAGTGCTTCAGAACTTTTTAAAAATGTTTTCTGTTCTGCCAAAGTTAACATTATATAGCGAATTTCAAATCACAGACCAAAATTCTAATATTCAGCGAATACACAATACGTGAGTTTAAAACTTACCCAAAAACCAAATTTATAAAAAAAAATTATATAAATATATATATTTATACAGGGTGTTAGGGACTTACTTGTCTCCATAGATTCCTGTCATTATTTGGAGTAAAAACTGTAAACAAAACTTTGATCTCCGGTGACATTTTTGATATTTTTTTTTTTTAAGTTTATATATAAATTCACTGTTAAATTTATTTATTTATTGCTTCTCACAGAATATAAAGCATCATTTTTCAAATAATAACGAACCTCACAAGGACTAAGTCATCGCGGTTAACAATTTGCACATTTGAGTGAAGCAACATAAAGATTATCACAACTTGCATAAATGCAATATAAAGAACTTATGGAGTAGTAGAATAAAACATGAATTATTTTGTAATCTTGCATATATTATCATTGTAATGTATAAACAAAAATCTTGAAATAAATAAATAAAAAATAAAAAATAAAAAAAAAAAAACAAAATATTACAAAGAGATAAAAAAAATTAACAATGTTATAATTATAAGACACAAGTGTGACAATCCCAACTCACCACGATGAAAAATCTGGTTTTACTAAATCGCAGTTTCTCCATTTTCAAATATTATTCCCATAATTTGAATCTGTTCTGCTACCAACACATCCCGACACCCCGAGCGCGAGGCCGCGAGCCGCGGAGCCTCCGAGTCCACCCTTACAAAACACCCCAGACGTTCCCCATTGTTGTTTGATGGATGCCGCCTTATTGTTGATGTTTCATAATGTTTCAATGTACAATCTCAAGTTTACGGACAACAAAAGAGAGCAGCCATTCCTATTACCCCTGCGTTTTAAAAGTTGCCCGCCACCTCCCGCGCTTACATTATTTCCGTGGCATCTTCTATCTTTCGCCTTCCCCGCCTCAACACCTAAAGAATAAAGACTAACTTTCAAAACCGAGTTCAGCACCTTTGATTCAATTATTTATTGGTAAATAACTTTACAATGTTTAAAATGGGTACCGTAAAGTCTATGTCGCAGGGGTGATATGAATTCAAGATAAGGTTTCCCAAAGTTCATTTGTTTTCGTAAATTAATTCTCGTTCTTTAATAAACGCTTTAGCATACAAAGTTTAGCATACAAAGCCTACATAATGTAGTTTCAAATCAATGCATGCAATCGAAGTGTAAACAAAACAGATGTCGGAATCAATAAAATATTATTATATTATACCATACCGCCATATACCGCTTCATTTGGGTCCCACCCAGTCGTCCTGTGTTCGATTCTTCGGCTGGCTAAGTCCTCCATCACGACACAAGCTACATTTTCCCGTTACAGTGGTGTAATGGGAGATTTTCAAATATTGTCAGGTTATTCGTAACCCGGGAATGTTGCTCTTTCTTTAAAAGAAAAATATATCTAAACGAAACACCAAACGGATCGAGAAACGGTTACGGTCGCAACCGGGATCCGAACGAAGGATTTCTGTCTTACTGGGACAACGCATCTAACCATTAAGCCCGGCCATTAAGAACTAATTATTTCATTTCATTTTTGTCGATTTTATATATCAATCTAAGAATTACCAATTAATTCCATCTTTGGCTGCTATCTTTATAATGACAAAGTTTTGCGCGTAAAATATTACATTATTGGGTATATCCTTCAAAAGCTATTAAAATACATTTAATATTTATGGTAGACTTGAAGAAAAAGTTGGTATACCATATAAATGAAAGTCGGATGGTGCATCCGAGACACTGCCCAGGTGACATAAATTCCGGCATATTATTTTATGTTATTATTGTTACGCCTTCATAATAACACTTTATCCACCTTTGTCAAAATTTATTCGTTTTGGTCCTCGTCTTTTCATTTGAGACGATTTGAAAGAAAGGGTGTTACAAACAGCGCGGCGCGGCGTCGGCGTTGCACACCTCAATCGGCGTCGCGGCGTCGGTCGCCAGGGCTGCGCCGCTTGGTTCGCAGTGTGCAAGTCGCCCGCCACCGCTAAAGCCGCGTTCCAACAGTTAACTATCTGCCGGGATAAATAGCCTTGTGTCGCAAGAATGAAAACATAAAAGGGCAAGTGTCACAAATGCTCCGCGCGCTCCTCCGCGCCGATCAAAAGGAAATGACAATGTGGGTGCTTCACCATTTAGACGTCCGCAATTTCGGGCTGGACAATCGGTATTCAAAATGGGAATTACTCAAAACGCAATACAATATAATTCGAGATCGGAGAAAGCATAATAAAGGGATTAGCTGCGTCTATGGTATCAAACAAAAATAATGTATTTTACGTAATATTGTTACTAACATCATCGATTCCTTTCAAACTTTGCTCATCAAACTTTTTAAGACATAAAGTTAAATTTCCTAACAATTTTAATAAAAATCTCTAGAAAAATAAAGAGTTTATTTTTTTCAATTGTTCAATTAGGGCAAAGACAAATAGTCCAGTAAACGAATGGTCCAAAAGAAGGTGTAGAGTGTGTGAGCAGGAACCTAAGCGATTCTTTCAGGACTTGTTTAGGATGCTTAGGGTGTGAACATACTAAAAGTCCTGACGTCTAGGTGGTGAGCTAGGGGGGGAAGGGGGGGGGGGGGAAGGTCCCGATTTTTGGTTTTCCATTTCAAAAATTTTTTGGTTTTCCATCTCAAAAACGGTGCGTCGCAGACGAAAACTTTTTTAGAATAAGTAAAAGCTCATAAAATTATCTACATCTTTTATTCTATACGTAATTTTGGAAATCCCAGCCGTTTTTGAGTTATACGCTCCACAAATGTCAATATTTTCGAAAAAAATCATTTTACCTCACATATTTCATCAAACATTCCTTCATATCGTCTAAAATATTTATCCAAGAAAGAAATTTGTTCGAAAGAAGTTGTAAATAATTTAATTACCTTTTAGAATATATATATATATATATATACATATGTAAATAAATCTCCAGCCAGTAAATATTTACAGCAATTTTAAGTTTTTTCGTAAAATGTCGTCATTTTCAGAAAAAGCTGTTTTTTCTTACCAAATTATTAAGACGGGTTTTTTCTTCATGGGAAATTCCTTATTAATTTTTGCACGCAAGAAAGCAGGTAAGTTGTTCTCGAACAGATGATTAGTGGAATTCATTTTATAATCATTATTATTGTAATGGATGATTAGGTTAGTCGTCGGAGATGCTGCAATAACGTGCTACGATGCTGTTCGAGTTGGTGAAAAGGTAATGAATGCGATAGTGGCTTGACATTCTCAGACAACAAGTTGTCCTGCAAAGATCGGGCATTCCCAATGTCTTCTGTCAGCTCGTCGATAAAAATTCACGACGAAAAGGTTGCAGTTGACCCATCAATTAAATAAATAATAAATAAATAAATAAATTTAATAATAATAAATTTCTTTCTTGGATGAATATTTTAGACGATATGAAGGAATGTTTGATGAAAAATGTGAGGTAAAATGATTTTTTCGAAAATATTGACATTTGTGGAGCGTATAACTCAAAAACGGCTGGGATTTCCAAAATTACGTGTAGTATAAAAGTTGTAGATAATTTTATGAGCTTTTACTTATTCTAAAAAAGTTTTCCTCTGCGACGCACCGTTTTTGAGATAAAAACGGAAACCCGAAAATCGGGACCTCCCCCCCCCCCCCTCCCCCCCTAGCTCACCACCTAGACGTCAGGACTTTTAGTATGTTCACACCCAAAGCACCCTAAACAAGTCCTGAAAGAATCGCTTAGGTTCCTGCTCACGCACTCTACAACTTCTTCCTTTACTGGACTAAAAGTACATACTCATCAATCAAATCCTTTTTCTGTTTCATATTTCAATAAGGACATATTATATACAAAGTGTCCGGGAGTTATGCGAACAAACTTCGAGAGGTGATTATAAATGATGGTAGAAGTAAAAAATATAAAATACTTTTTCAAAATTCCATTCCCACAAAAAAATATTTTTCCATAGAAGAAAATTATTTTTTCCGTACAAACAATTCAACCTTTTTATCTAAAAACTATGTTAAAACGTTGGAATTTGGAAAAAAGTTATGTATCTTTTTTACTTGTACTATCATGTAGAACCACCACCCGAAGTTTATGCACTTTACCTCCGGACACCTTATATATTTCGATATCTTTAGACACAAAGTTCGACTTTTACAAAAGTAAATAATATAATGCTCAACCTGTTCACTATACATAGACTTTTAGGAATTTTTCAAGTAGTGTCCTTTCCTTGCTTTTTTAAAGAAATTACGCCTCATGTTGTTATTTTCGGAGTCTGTTCATTTACACGAAAAGCAAAGGCCCCTCGCTTCCAGCGTACAGTACATGGAAATATAATATAAGATGCGTGTAAATAATTAATTTGTTGATATGTGTGCCAAAAACATGTTTACCTGTTCAAAATGACAAAACAAGTAAACAGTTCACATGGATGAAGTCATCGAACACAGTTCATTACGCCGGGCGAATAAATTGAACGGAATATGATTGTTTAGATTCATGACATCAAGAGAAGCATTGGTGGAGGCCATTGACCATGAAATCACGAAGTGGTCGCGTCTAACTGTGTCACTAAACGACCTCCGTGATGGTATTCAGTACTCTGCTGGGTAGCGTGAATAATCGGACACATTGGTTCATCGTGAAAAAGTATTGAGGAAGAGAAATTGTGAAGAAAACGAGGAAGATCACAAATATTAGAATGAATATATCAAATCTTTGAAAAATTAAATATAGCACGGAAATTATCGATTGTCATTTGGGACATCTATAGAAAATCCATAAATCCGGCTCGATGGACCAAAAATATATCATAGACCCCTGCACTCCCCAGTATACAGGATTGATTTAGTAATGTATTAAATGGCTTGAAACTAATGGAATAATTTTCCAAATATTATCATACTTATAATTTTTTAAACCATATAAATATCGATTTGGGAAGTAAGTTTGAGTGCCGCCGACCCGGGTACCATTTATTGGATAACCAACACCTCTGCCATAGGTCACCCCAAGTAGTTCGCTACGGTTGGTGATTTAGCAGGGGTGCCCGGGTTCACGGGGTTAGGTTTGTCCGGATTTTGGTGGCAGATGCATCTGTCCACATAAATGCGTGGCAGGCCCGATCGGAAGAGACTGGTGAAGGGAGATCTTTTGACCTCTCCAGCAGGACTCTTCCGGAACATTGCCTTGCACTGCAGTGGGAGGTACAGATTCGTCCGTCACTCCTGGACACACACCCCCAGATTCCTACCCACTCCTCACTTTTTTTTCCTTCCCAGAATTTCCTTTCCTAAAACGACCCTCCACTCAGCATCCCCAAAGATGACATAGGCCCTGAGGGGAATTGTAAAGAACGAGAGCATCTGAAGCATTCTGTATATCATTTTATTTAAAATTCACAGGTACCAAAGTCGTAAGAAATAACAACAGGCTGTACCTAACTGTCTGTGACCCGACAAAGTGTATAAGAACGCTATTCGCTTATTACAGATAACAACTGTGGGAAGTACACCCGTCGCTTGCATTTTTCATAACACTATAATACCTGCTCTTACTTGATTAGTTGCAGCCGGTAGACGTAGAGCAATCGAGGAGCGTTGTTCATATTGCGCTGCGAAACCTTCATAAATTTATAACGTTCCCCACACATCATAATTCCTCCTAGTTCATTTAAAATTCAATTACCGCCGGCCAGCGCCAACAATTGCTATCGTCTTACTTCTCGCGGGAGATTTTTTTTCTAATCATTTCTCGTTCTTTCCTCACCTCTCTCGGTCATTAATCTTGTTTCTTCTTTACAGTGGCGACCATTGTTTGTATTTATTAAAACCCCGCCTCATGCCCAGCCAGCGCTGTGGGAGAACACAGCTTTTAAGAGAAATATAAATATTTAAACAATGAAGGGAGAGTTGGGCGAATTCAGCTTTTTAAAGCTGCCGTAGGGTTACGGTGCAGGCAAACATGCTGGTTTTGCTTGCCGGACGGTAACCGGGCGGTTATTATTCGGCAACGAGGTGACACGCGCACCGGCTGCCGAGCGGTTTTCGCCATAGATATTGTAATTCCGCGGCTGTCGGTTGTTCATTAGTGTCCAAATTCGAACAAATACATTGGAATTATTTTATGCTATTTGTAATAGACATAGAAAAATCTACGTGCACGAGAATAAAGAAGCCATTGTCTCCAAATTTAATTATATTTTTGATCAGAATGTTATAATTAATTAACAATAATGTATTTTTTAGCCGGCGCTGGCTATGCTCCCCGTTTGAATTTTGCCGGGAAGGCTATGAAGTTTCTACCTTGCAAATACCGTATATTGCCGCATAAATCAGCACCGGTCGGAGATAACCGGCCGGTAAAGCTGATGTGTCTGTCTCCACACTTAGTATGTTACATTTTTATTTTATCCCTGAATGTCGTTATTATTTTTTCCAATAAAAAACCTCCAGTTTTTCACAACATGATGGACTCCAAAAAATTGAAAATATAATTAAATTTGATTTGTGAGCTGAGCGGTCGAATGCTTTATTCCCGATATTGTATCGGGTACAACAACATACTGATGGGTTGAAAATGGTTAATTTTGATAAAACTTTATAAAAAATTTTTACACACATCGCAAGAAGCATACGTAATAAAAAATAATATAATAAGTATAAACAAAAATCTTATGATAATTATTGAAGCAGAAGATAATAATAATAATAAACTAAATGAAAATATGAAAGAAAACAAGAGACAGAAAAACAGAAAAAAGACAATGGTCGCAACTGGGACTCGAACCCAGACCTCTCGTCTAACCGGGAGGTGCGCGTTAACCAATTTCGCTATTGCCACCAAAATTCACTTTGTGTAATAAAATGCAGGTAGGAATGTCGCCTTTCCAATGTAGCCACTGTATATCATTGTAGTAATTGTTAACAAAAGAACCATCACACCATTTTCCCGCAGGCGTTGACAGAGAAAATGCATAACCATATCATCCTTTCTTGGTATAAGCATCTACTTAATTTCACGCATCACAGAAAAGCTTTCGTTACTCTATTTCTTTTCAAGTCGGTTCCCCATTGCAGAGGAACTGACTTGAGCAAGTGAGGCCTCTCCACTCCTCGCGGTCCTGCGCTACGTGGAGAGCTTCCGGTACCGACGGCGACATACCAGACGCTAGCGATATTTGGTCACTGCAGCGCATCGGTAACCTTCCTCTGTTTCTTCTGCCTTTCCACTTTTCCAGTGACTATGAGTTTCTCCAATTTGGAGCCCTCAGTTTGGCGAACAACGTGTCCTAATATCTTAAGACACATTGCAGGTAGATTTTTTTTTTAACATTAGCTCCACACAGAAGACCTGTCATCTTAGAGGATGTTGGGTGGTAGGTTTTTTAAGGAAAGGAAGGAGAAGAAGTTCTGGGAAGGAAATAGGTATGAGGGGTGGGTAGGAATCTGGGGCTCGGTGTGTCCAGGAGTGACGGACAAACGAATCCATCCCTCCAACTGCGGTGCAAGACGACTGGTCGAAAGATTCTGGGTGGAGGATAAAAGATATCTCTCTCAGTCTCTCTCGATCAGATCAGTCTCTCTCGATCCTGCCCACCACGCAGCAGTTGGGCAGACGTATTGGCCGCCAAGACCTGGACAAACCTCACCTCATGCCCCGGGCACTCCTGATAAGTCACCAAAGTGAAGGGCTTTCCTGATAAATCAGGGGTGAAGTAGCGAACCACTTGGGGTGACTATGGCAGAGGTGTTGGTCATCCAATAAATGGTTCTCGGGGTGGCAGTACTTAGTACCCGCCTCTTAAATTGTGGATAGATGAAAGTTGTGGATAGATGATAGAATGTTGAAATCTTACTGAAGATGCTTAGTTCTTCTAGGATGGACACATTTGTGCGTCCACACAGACTCTTCTAGCAATTACATTACACGTACAATTGTACAACCCCAACATTCCGGTATAAATGGTTTTGCGGTTTAAAAAGAAAAGTTTCGAAAGGCAGATATGTTAGGATATCCCGGAAGAGTAAGTAGTCTGAGTGGCACGGTTTTAAGGGAGTACCTACTCTACTAAAACACGAATAATTCCAAAATCACCCCTTATCGCCGGTTCAAAGGTGCGCAATTAATTAAATTAGCACAGATGTAGGAGCTGAAACGTTTCTAATGAAACCTTTTCAAATATGCGCAATCTCATATTTGCCAGTCTGGCAAGTGTAAATCAAGTTACTTTTAAATTATGTACGGAACGCTTGTTTGCTGAATACATTTGTAAGTTAAAAATAATTTGAGAAATACACATTTTCTCCAAGGGATGATGTTTCAGAACAAAAATATATGTATGGTATTCGTACTTCGGTACAAACTTTTCGCATGGAAACAGTTATCTACTTCCAGGAAAATTAATCTCCTAGAGTTCCCTTAAAAAATGGTTTCCAAACAAAAAATTGTTGTCACATTGCTTTTAAACAAATGGCACTACACCTTAAGCGAATACTTTTCATGAATTAACCTCTACTTCTATTTGTATATCTCCGCACTGTAAAATTATATGTAGGTACTCAACACGTAATTTTACTATTAATTTGCAAGCATTGGTTATTTCCTCTTATATACAGGATGCTAACGGACATACATGACTTACTTTAACCAGTAACTCCTGATAATATTCGAAGTAATTTCATTTAAAATTTTTCCCCAAACGATGTTAGGAATCACAGGTTAAAGAATTAATAATAATAGAATGTTTGGAGCTCCATTGTTTGGATGTATAGCTCCATTTTCGTGAGAAAATCATGTCACGTCAAGTACGTCAATTAACACTGTATGGACCCTATCATAACCTCAATAATGGCAGACGGCGTCAATTGATATAATAACGTGCTCTATTTGGTATTATATAATACTGTTTTTATATTATAATATAATGTAATTAAGCTATTAATTTTATTTTAATTACGTGTTATTATTTTCTCTACAGACGTTCTTCAAAATGGTTAGAAAATATGACATTCAAAAATGGGCCACACAAGAATAGTTTAATTATTTAAACTAGGAACGAATCGATTGGTTTTAGGTTGCTGCATATACAAGCTTGCCAAGCCTCGGCAAGCGTTTACTGGAGTTGGGCATTTTTGTTCTTTTTAAAAAAACTAAAACGAGTTGTTTTTTGTAAAACGCCAACTGTTTTCCAAAACTGCTAGAAAAATACGAGCTATTTTGAGTGAAATAAACTTGTGCTTAATACTCTAACCAGTATAAGGTACTAACTCTTTCTATTTCACACAAATTGCCTCAAAACAGCCCGTTTTCCAACAATTGAGAAAACAGTTCACGTTTTATAAAATACAGTTCCTATTGGTTTTTAACAAGAACCAAAACGCCCACCAATATTGAATGCTTGCCTAGGCTTGGCATGCGAATAGACGTAGCTTTCAAATTATAAGAAATTTAAAATTAATCATTTCACCTAAATGCCAACATATTACGTATTCTAAATTTCATCATAAATGATTTTTCGTTACATCACTATGTTTTTCAGATCGATAACTTAAAAATTAAAATTGTATTTATTAAACTTAAAGATATTTTTGTCATATTCCACCCAAACGACAAATTACATTTGTAATGTCTACCAACGAGAGGATTGATTAGTCCTATTGACAATGAATTACGTCCAAAAAGTATTAAAAGCCGATAATAATTATTATATAAAAAAATCACTGATTTGATAGACCTAATAAATTTGATAGCTATATATATTGCGCGTTGCGCAATAAATGAACTTCCAATTCAATCTCCTCGACGCAACTCATCAAATTGAAAGCAACCCTCAAATAACAAATTCCTCTAAACAATCGAATGACAAGAGTGATTAGCAAGTGAAATGTGCCCACTCGAAGTAACTGCCGGTATCGAGTTCAGTGCTCGACACACGATTGAATGATGAAAAGCTGACCGACAATTTCATTACTATCGCCACGCTCAATATACAGCGAACAAACGACCGAATTCAATTATAAATAAAACAAAGCGAATTCGGCGCGCTCTTCGACGTTGAAACGGCCCCTAAAAATCCATCGAGAAGGGCTCGTTTCCGAGTGCAGAAGGCTGTATTTTACGATCAACCCTGTCGGCATTTAAAAACTGAAAATGCATTAGGTAGCTGAAAAGTTTATTTTGAAAAAAAAAACATTTCTAACATTTTTGTGAAAAGGATATCAAAAGTAAAAATAAAACACCGCATCGTTAGTTAAGACTATCTTATTCTTGCTTAATCTTAACATTTTGCTCCACATATCTGACAACCGCTTTCTGTATGAACACTAAATTTGAGTTGAAAAATAATCATTGGTTTAGTTTGAAACACGCAAATAGTTGAGTCAACCTTTAGTGTACCGTTTACCGCCAAGCGAAAATAATGATTAACAGCATTGTTGACACTGTTGTAAATGGTGCAATTGATACAAATCTTCGCGATCGTAGATTGACTGGAGAGATCTTGACTACATGGTGATAGTCCCCAATTTAAGTCCCCAAGTCCACAAAATAATACACCCTTTAAGTCACCTTTGTTGACAATGTTTCCCTGTTATTTTGACTCCTTCCACCCTTCTCTCCAACCTCGAATCACCACTATCACTAACCTCATATAATAATTATCTAATCATTTCTGTACTTTTTTATTATTTTATTTAATTAAAATTAAATTTGATAATGTTATTATCGAGTTCAGAGTATGAATGTATTTTTGTTACAGCTGTTTCGGTTTACAAGACCATTTTCAAACTGTGTGGGTCTTGTAAACCGAAACAGCTGGAACAAAAATACGTACTAAAAATACTTGCGCAACTCGATAATAACATTATCAAATTTAATTTTAATAAAATTAAAAAAAAATTAAATGGAGTTCTACGAATTAAACACAAAAACAATGAATAATTTCTGTACTTTATCACGTCTAAGTTAGTTTTAAAAATGGTATATATCGAAATCGGTGCAAATAAATGAAAATAAGCAACCAATGTACACTATGAATAAAGCTTATCAAACAATATGTCAGTAAATTTTTACAATATTTAATGCCCAAGAAATACAAAAAAAGTTCGCAATTTCATTTTGTGACATTCTATACTACGCTGAGTATCTGCGTTGACTTTAAGGAACATTGCATAGGTAGAAGTTACATGATCAAAATAATAATATAAAGAACGAACCAAAGGGAAGTAATAATAAAATAAAAACTTATTTTTTTTAGGTAAAAGGAAATAAATCGTGAAACAAAACATACATTATGTAGTCAAATGTGCTGGGCAACCGGGGATTCATTTGTACATAACGAGAATAAACCAATGCCTCTCAGAGTTGAAGTGAAATAATCTTAAATTACAATCAAAGGGAGAGAGATATTTTAGAAAACTTAATGCCAAAAATAGATTGAAAAGATAAAAAAACTAAATCTTTTAAAAATACATGCTTTAAATAATTGACGTCAATTCGTATAAAAAGGTTTTCAATCAAAGATATCTACCAATGTTGTAAATATTAGAAAAAAATCAATTTATCGATCATCTGACATCCGCGTGAAAGTAAATACCTATGAAAGTGCAGTACGTGTTTTTGTTTTTTATTTACTAACACTGTTTAGACAAATGCATTTTATAAAAGCTTTTAAGAGTGAAATATCAATAAACACGTTTTCAAGTTAAGCCAAGGTAAAACATCAATAATTAAAATATTTTTATTTGCTTATTAACCAAGATACATAGTATTAAAGATAATAAAAAGATGATACGGAAAAATGCTAGTTAGCCGCATTTAACGCATTTGAAAAAAAAATCGGCCTCGAACCACTATGGCAACACCATATTGGGTAAAATATTTAGAAAAAACGTTATCGACAAAAATGAATTCTAAGATAGTACCTGTGGAGTGCCAAGAAAAAATATTTCGAGGAACATGTGGAAGTTGGGACGCCACGATCAAGTAAATCATCTTTTTTAGACGGGTCGTTTCAAAACAATATTAAAAAGTGTGTATGAATGTCGATGAAGCAAGGGGTGTGCTTCCATTTTCTAAGACCACTATTTTGGGAAACGGCTTTTTTACATAGTTGACTTATCTCCGCACAGGAGGCTCCGAGGAAAATAATTTCCCTCGGGGCCTATCTCATCTTAACGGATGCTGGGCAGAAGGGTTTTTTTAAGGAAAGGAAGGAGAGGAAGCTCCGGGAAGAAAAAAGTTATGAGGAGTGGGTAGGAATCTGGGGGGTCAGTGTGCCTACGAATGACGTAAGTATGACATAATGAATTTTAACGAACATTAATTTCTGCAATAATTGAAGAAAACATTTTTGGTACCATTTTAATTAAATCCAAACTAATTACATTATTTGTTTTAAGAGCGTTTAACCAGCCAGCGGACGAAAATCCACATTTCGTCGAAAGTTGTTCTTACGATCGTGCAGGGCTGTTACAATGAGAAAGATTAATTATTCTCCGTACC
Source organism: Limnephilus marmoratus (assembly GCA_917880885.1). NCBI lineage: Eukaryota > Metazoa > Arthropoda > Insecta > Trichoptera > Limnephilidae > Limnephilus > Limnephilus marmoratus. Next base: position 12,261,916 of record OU862908.1, read on the forward strand.
AGCTGTTTAAAATTATAACTCAATATCGAATTTATTTCAATCAAAATTAGCTTTAATTTATACCTTCATCCAAAAATGCTGTAAGGCGTGATGATAAAACTATTAAAATAATGTACTTTTTGTAGTTATTTTTTGATTATAAGTATTTATCATTTTTCAATAATGTCTAAGTTTAATAATGAATGAATGTTAAAAAAATCTGAAATATATTAGTTTGTAAGTGCGCAAATAAATACACAAATGGACCAATTTTCGTCAAGAAACACATGTACGTACATATTTTTTAATGATTTTTTTAAAACTAAAATTAAAATTCTAAAACCTACGTTTGCAAGATAATGTATTGATTTATTTTACTGCATGATTTTATTATTTGAAATGGGTGTGGTATAATACAAAAACTTTTTTGAAAATTTAACAAATCTGCCAACGACCTATGGAATAACCTTATTATACTAAAAAATAAAAAAAATTCTCAAAATTTATTACATACGAATGCTAGATAAAAAAATAATCTTTCGAAATCCATTTATAATTTTTTGTGGAAAAGAGTCAATACGTCTAAAATCTGATTTGAAAATGACATATTTCTGGTTTTCTCTGGTAATGCCCTCTTAACCATTATTTTAATAATAAATATCAACATTTTTTTTATTTGGAATAATTCATGAGTAAAACCTAAAATTGTAATATTTAATCACTTAAAAACATATTAACGACTCTCGAACAAAAATCAGAAAAAGATTCGGTCGCAGCTAAGAAATGAACCCAGGAAGCTAGCCTTGCCAGGACTCGCTCGGATATCAACATGTTTCAGAACCCATGGTTTATTCATCAGGATACAAAGTGTAGGAACATATGTATATATTTGTTATTATAATACTGGTTAATACAAAGCAATTTAACACCGTTAAATTAACGTAGCAATATAATTTTCAACAAATTAAACACAATAATCATTAATATCCATTATTCGTTGTTAACACTAGAAACAATTTGCGACATTTTAAATTCACAAACAACTGATAAACATTTATAATTCTAGCTTTGAAATAAACTTGTCAATGTTTTGAGTAAGTAATCCCAATTGTTGCACAAACGAATAATAAAATTCACATGAATCGGTATTAGCAGGTCGGGCCGGTTCAGAACGGATCAAACGCATCTTTGTACCTTTTGACAAAGGCTCTTTGTTTTGCCTTCTCGGATGCTGTGTGTGTAATTTTAATTACTTTACCGGTTTAACAGTGGCGCCCGCGGCGGGGGTATCATCCCATCAAAGGCTCAAAAGAGAACAGGTGGGATAAATAAATAAATAAACCGGCCGACCACTCGCCTACGCCAATGGCTTGCTCAATATTTTCGCGATGGATAAATAGACAAAATTCAAATTCAAGGGATGATGAAAACTCTTTTTATTTTTTTCAAATTCCGTCTATTCAATTCGTTTTTTGCAACAGTCACAAAAATCTACGCCATTAAATAGCGTGTTTTTGCCCGGGGCTATACCCTTCGTTCAATGTTTTTTTTTTCAGTAAAGGATGATGTAAAAAAAGTTTTTTTTTTTAAATTCGGAACAAAGAAGCTTTGTAAGTTTCGGAACGTGTGCGGGGTGAAAAAACACAGTTCCCGTTTCCATCGTGATGTTTGTTGGGAGGATATTTAGTAATTATTAGTACTCGTATTATCGGATTATTTTTATCCCGGCCCGTTGGAAATTGTAAGGTTACGAACAAACAGATTAGAAAAGAGATATAAATATCTAATACGTTGCTGTGCCATTTAATAAAGAAATTGTTTCTCCCTGAGTGTCCTTTCCCATTCGTCCCTTCCCTTCCGCCTCCCCTTCTTCTCCTGCGTCCTCTTCCCCTCTTGCATTCCCACTCCGTCACCTCCACCTTCCCTCTCCCCACTCCACTCCCCCCTTCCCCCTTCCCGCGAACCCCTCTCGCGAGTTCCCTTCCCCCCTTCCCCCTCCCCCCTCCCGCGTTCCCCTTCCACCTTCCCCGCCTTCCCTCTTCCCTTTCCCGCTCCCTCGTCCCGCCAACCCTCCTCCCGCGTTCCAAATATTCAATCCAAATACATTCAGTTTTTAAACAGCCCGCGTGCCACCTTTTACAATTTTTATTCAAATTTCCAATTTTCATGTATATTAAATTTGGTACCTAACATAGATACCTATTTAAAATATCTAAAATTCTTGATTCGATTCAAACTATTAGGGGAGTAACTACTTTAAATAAATTTATCAACTTAAAGATTTTCAAAAATAGAATACTTATTTAACAATCATTGTTTTGCAAAATGTCATTATCAAACAAGCGAACTGTCAAACGCGCGATAGTCGTTTAGGTTAGTAATAGGTTTTCTGAAATTATCGAATTTTCTGCGCAATTTTCTTAATTTTTCTCTCCGTAAGAACCATTCTCGTACTTCAAGGAATATTCTAAAAAAAGAATTAGCGAAATCGGTTCAGCTGATCTCGAGATTTGCGCTTAGCAACACATTTAGCGATTCATTTTTATATATAAGAAGATATAAGCCCCCTAGTTTTTAATATGTGACTCTGTACGATTGTACAATCCCCAGTCAGGAGCACTCCTGTCCCGGTGAGACCGGTACACCAAGGGATAATGATTTGTTAATAGGACTTAGAACAAGTGCTCTGAGGATGGGAAGGAGGTTGAAGTTTAATCGACCAATATACATGGCAACCTAATAAGCCAATATTGGATTGTAGGATAGGCAGGAACAAAGGAATTGATTGATTTTTGGTTTTTGTTTCTGTTTATTTAGATCAATTGAACGTAATCTAACACGGTTATTCACAAAAAACACGTCAGGCCGTGATCGTGATTCGGCACTTCCTCCAAGAGTCTCATGGTTTTTGTTGTGGAAAATCTATTACAAGCATCGACATATTACCATTCCAAAACAATAATTATTACTAATTATATAATTACTAGCAGACCCGGCCACACGTTGCTGTGCAAACTTCGTTGCTAACGAAACACAACGCCATTACCCAACCTTTATAAATTCCACACCACCCGCTTGCCAGCTGCCCGCTGCCCGCTGCCCGCTGCCTGAATTGAATATTTGAATTTCTTGGCTTTTATCTATTATAATCAGCCTGTATTTTACATATAAACCTTATCCTTTAATCACTCCATTTATCGGTGAAAACCGCATGAAAATCCGTTGCGTAGTTTAAAAGATTTATGCGCACATACATTTTGAGCGACTTCATTTTATACTATGTAATGATTAATGATTAATTATATTTGATTAAATTCTAATATAATTTAAGTGATTATGTGATTTATTTTATGGAGTATTATGCCACGCTATCTCCTTAGTTGGCCAACGTTTCGTTTAGGCCACTTATAAAAGGATTTTTTCTACATGATACAAGAACTAATTTTTTTATACAAAATTTTGTTACATTTACGAAGTAAAACTAGTAAAGCAAACATCGCATAGGCCAGTAAAGAATGTAGGTATACAGAAACGGGAGAAATGACCGATTACCCGATGACATCTGCATAACAATCGCGCTAAAGTTTTACACGTACAAAATACGAGTATGTTAAAATATGTTAACCAAAACACTAGCCTTAATTATTTCAAAACACGCGGCAATGTCCCCCAACCAGCGCACGGTCTACCGGCCCGCAAGCCTACTGCCCAACAGTACCCACCAAAGGGTTCAAATATAAATCTTTATTTATGTACGTACTTGAAGAAGGTATATCAAATTTGGGAGGAAACAATCTCAAAATGTAAGATATAAAATTTAGAAAAAAGATAAAATACGCATTTTTAATAAGAATTGAATTTCCCATTAATTAATAATATATGGCGCATCCGGCACAATACAGAATTGTATAATATATATATAAGGCACCTAGCATCTCAACACATATGAGACTCCTCAGGCTGAGATGGGCTGGGCATGTACAAAGAATGCCGGATACACGCGTCCCAAAAAGAATTTTGACTGGACACCCAGGTGGAAAGAGAAAAGTGGGAAGACCCAGACTGAGGTGGGAAGACGAAGTAAGAGGGGATGCAGCACAGCTTCTCCAGGTACCAAATTGGAAGTCAGCCGCTGAGGACAGGAGGAGTTGGAGGCGACTGTTGCAGGAGGCCAAAGCTCGATATGGGCTGTAGCGCCATCGAAGAAGAAGAAGAAGAATAATAATATTTTTAATCCACAAAATAAGCAGTATCGACCAACGGGGGCAGGTTTAAAGCATTTACCCTGAAGAAGGTTAATACTGAATAGAATATCCAATCAAATAATGGTAAGTATAATCAGATTAAATACTAATTCTTCGGGTGGCTTTTGTGAAGAATTCCCCCTCATTCTGGAAAAAAGGTAGAATTAACAACAAAAAACAAAAAATAAGTATCAAATTATGTATTTTTGAATGTAGCTATTACCTTGTGGTTATCCATTATAGACAAATGAAATAATTCAACTTTGTATAAACCACTTATATGATGCGCAAATCCGACTGGTTTCGGAACATACGTTCCTTCGTCAGGGAAAGCTTATACTAATTTGACAGTTTCGAACAATGTTTTATTATGGTAGGGGTGGAGCCGTTGCTAGATAATAATATAGATTGGGTGGGTAGGTATTAGTGTAGAGTGGGTGGGTAGGGGACCTACCCAATCTACATTATTATCTAGCAACGTCTCCACCCCTACCATAATAAAACATTGTTCGAAACTGTCAAATTAGTATAAGCTTTCCCTGACGAAGGAACGTTTGTTCCGAAACCGGTCGGATTTGCGCATCATATAAGTGGTTTATACAAAGTTGAATTATTTCATTTTTCTATCAAATTATGTGTTTGAGAAGTAATAGTGTCGATAGTATAATAATGATAAGGGATATGCTCTTTTCACAAATTTCGAGATTGAAAAAGCAGACCACAATGAAACTGACGAACTGTTTACAAATTTAATTTTCTTTTAAAAACGCGCCAGGAACTTATTTAATACTTATTCTTAAGACTTCTCCTATGAAGCGCAAATAGGTGAAATCACAGACGTCAGAACAGAAAGACTTGCCCTAACTTGAAATCCGGGTATCATTTCAAAGAGCTGGAGACGAACCACGTGACCATATTTTTGGCCAATATTCAAAGAATTCTTTGAATAATCTACAACATTTGTCATACATTGAACGCCGAAGAGCGCACATCGAAATAACTAAATAAATACACAATAAAGTAAAGTAAGCTAAAATAAGGCTACGGTTTGAGGCGCAGCCCACTATTGGACTTTTCTGCGCAGGATCAGAATGTTCGTAAAACGGTTAAAAACCCTAACCTCCTTTAAATCGGGTTATATAGCGACGCTAAAAATGTGTGAGGTTAGTGGATTATAACACATTTGTAAAAGCGTCAGTGTAACAAAGTATTCGGTTTTGGAAACAAACCAACAAGGTTTGTTCACCTCATCCCTATGGGCAGCTCTGTCTCTTCCTTACTCTGTGGTTGAAATACATTAGTAAGGAGATTTAGCAGAGAGCACCTCTAAATGAAACATTATACCTATATGTAACATCGCAAACATAAAAGTAAAGGATGTTTCACCGAGTCGACAGTTTGACAACCCCGGCATCCCTTAATGACGCGGATGGCGGCGGCGGGGGGTTACTTAAATAATTTAGATTAAAATTCCGTCCTCTGAAGGTGCATTAAGGGCCTGCGCGAGGAAAAACACTAACGTGAAGAGAAAATCATGTAAAATTCATATCACCAGGACGTGAAGCGTTAAGAGGAGCGGGGTTAGCGGGGACAGCGGGGACAGCGGGGACAGCGGGCAGAGGGTACATGGGGCACACAGAGTACAGAGGGTACTGTATAGGTCTAGGGCTAGCTCTGTTTATAGGTCTAGATCGGGTTCCGAGACTGGGTCTGGGATCATATACCTCACTCATACTCTCTAGACCAAACGAAGTCGTTATACATATGAAATAAACGATACATCGTGCACTGTATCAGAGAAGCATGTAAGAAAATCCAATTTGAAAATGACATTCTAAATGACTGAGCCATTGATGCAATTCACTCGAACTGCAGTAACATTATCAAAAAATGAGTATTTTCAGGGGACTTAATTAGTTTCATCATGTAATATCTACTACACATTTGATTGCTATCACGGAGCCACAAGCATAAGAAATTTTGTACAAAGATTATTTACCGTACATAGTAGATATCACGGAAATAAAATTAGAAAAGGAGTATGAATTTTTATTTGAGAAAAATACTTTCCTTCAGGGCAAATGTCGTCTTTGGGAGATACGATGACCCGTTCTCATGTGACAAACGTCAACCGAGTACAAATAATGGGCGCGCGTTTGGCGTTTCCCTACTGTGCACTGGTGCTGAAGGGATCAATAACGCTAGTTCTTCGAATCATACTCCATTGAAGTAGCGGTAAAACAAGGACAGCATTCCAACCTGCGCCTGTGCTCTAAAGTTTGCAATCCGTTTGTTAAGATAGAGGAATCTATCAAACGGACCATCCATGTCTGCTCAGAGTCAAGGGTATTTTTCAAGTATTTTGGGGCTTCAGAAAAGAGTTGTCTATCAAATTGTAGGGCATATTTACGAATTGTGTAGGGTCAGCGGTTATATTACTATTCAAATATCTAGGCATGTTGGGAAGATTCCTACCATTGAAGGATACAACTAGAGACGCTAATGAAACTACCATAGAAATTTCAACAGAGAATAGGTAACAGGTGGAATTCAAATGTCACCCAATGGTGTCCTTGATCGGGAAAAGAAACGAGGGTTAACAATGAATAAGATGAGCGTAGAGCAAATTGCTCGCTTTAAATAAGTGAAAAGAATCAAGATGTGGTAAAAGAGATATTTGAGTGAGACCTATGTCCAAAGCTGGACGCCAGAAGGCCGACGAAGAAAAGAGCGTTGAAAATGCTAAAACTAAATCTAAACACGAAGTCGCATTTTGTTGATATTTTGACTGAAATCATAAGAAGTAGAACGTGGAGCTTTTGAAACGGGTGACATGGATTATAATGCAAAATTACACTTCGACTCGAGACTCTTCTAGTACGTAACTCATTCCATGAGACTTATATCGTGTATTTCGCCGTGGATATCCGAGTCGTGAACTACATATACTGGAAAAGTAAATATGGACGTTGATAAATTTAGAGTTCATAAATTACGTTTCAAGGTGATGCATTTTCCGTCTGTACTGAGAGACATATATACCTATAATAAAAGCAAGATTGCTCGTTCCCTTTTAAGGCCACAACACAGTCAGGTTAGCAAGAAGCGTGTTGCTTTATTTCCACATTATCCCGAGGCCGCATTAACTGAAAGGCCGTGTTCCATGAACACAGATAGGAATAAAAAGACATACGTTAGTGTAATGAAGTCTTTGTTTAGAAATTCGAGGAGATCAAATAATGCAGGGTGTCTGGGGATAAAGTGCACACACTTCGGGAGGTGATTCTACATGATAGTACAAGTAGAAAAGACAAATAACTTTTTCCAAATTATAACTTTTCAAGGTAGTTTTCGGATAAAGAAGTTGAATTTTTTGTATGGAAAAAATAATATTCTTTTATGGAAAAATATTTTTGCATGAGAAAATAAGGTTGGAATTTCAAAAAAGTTATTTGTTTTTTTTTACTTCTACCATCGCAATATAGAATCACCTCCCGAAGTTTGTGCACTTTACTTCCGAAAACTCTGTATATTAAAGTCGAATTAACCTATTCGATATCATTTTTCATCAAACATTGTTAATGATTCCTCGATACAGCGTGAAACATTTATTGAGGCATCGAACATAAGACACTCAAAATACAGGGTAAAAAATACTCTACTTTTCTTCTCCTCTGCTCTCTCTTAATAATTTCAGATTCGCATATTATTAGGGGTGCAAAAATCACCCTAGTTACTTTTTGCAAGGATTTTTAATGTCAACGTTACCATAGTCAGCTCACAATTTTTATCAAGAGCTCTTTGATTTCTGAAAATTAATATAAAAAGACTTAAAAATAAATGTGATAGATGAAATCACAGTACAATTGAGAACATCGGTATTACAAAGGATATAAAATAATAAATGTCAATTTTCTGTTAAAAAAGTCAAAACGCTATATTGTTGATTCCAGATTTTTCAATGGAATAACTCCATAATGAAGTGGTGAAACTCGTCCGCGTCGTAACTACGAACAATAAATGCATAATATTCTTGAAACAGTATTCGGGGCCTTTGTTTTTGTCGGCTTCAGCGCGGGACCTACCCTTAGCTCGAGGATAACGTATATTGCCCCTTTTCCCCGTTAAGCCTTCCACTTTAAGTGGGCTTGACCGCTTTGCGCTCCCAACCAGAGACACTAAATGCGCCCGGCGCGGGACAACCCTCCACATCGCCACCCCCTTACCTTTACCTTACGTGACATCAAAACTGTAAAACCTTAAAGTGAAATCTTAGAGTGCGAGGGACGTACCGCGGTTGCTGCAGTTTGTTGCCAATAAAGGGGAAATTCATTTAGCCAGAGATGTCGAAGACAGAAAAGATGGAGAAACTGATTCTGTGGAAAGCACAATGATATAAATGAAAAGCTTCGTTAGGTAGTCACTCAGTCTCTCCGTTGAAAGTTAAATTCACGTAAAAAAATCTATTACTCAACTGCAATTACGAATAAAACGTAGATGCACGTAAATTCCTGAACAAACTTTCCTCTATATGGTACATTATATTATCTTGTAGGATGTTAACAAATTTCACCAATTGTTTCATTAGAAAAAAAAACCCATGTAAAATACGAGAAATTTTTAAATGCCAGAAAACATTTAATAAAAAGACTTGCTATCATACTAGGCATGCGGCACGTTCCAAAGTGGGAGATACTGTCGTTATCGCCCTGGTGTAACACAACCATTCAGAATTGAAACGTTGTTTGAAATGCCTTAAGCCGTGCATTCCCCAACATCCTCTTCCCCATCTCCTTCCACTACCTTCAGCCACACAGCATACTCCAATAAGAGATGCCACAGTCTCACTGGCTCCAGACAGTTTTTCGTTTTCATTTTGCAAGGTCAGATTTTCATTAACACAATATACACAACGCAATAGTTTTTCTGTTGGCAAATAATGTTTCAAGTAGGTATGTTATTCTGCAGGTATTTCGTTTCCATATTAATATAAAGAGGACTAATTCAACAATGTTCTCATTGAATATAAATTAATGGATACTTGTTTCGTAAGCCATAAAATTTTTAATATATTATGTACATGTAAGAGTAAAACAAATATAGTAATTAAGATTCTGATATTACCTGTCTCACGTATTTGCTTTCTCGCAAAAGCGTAGCTCTCAAATTCGGTGTAATTAATTTTAGTTGTGACTAAAAACGTGAGCTACGCAGACGATATGGTGTTGATGGAACCGTCAATAAGAGGAATACGAATTTTCCTGGAGAGTCGTGAAGAATTCGCACACGCCACAAACTTGAAATATAATGCAAAAAAGGTGGCCAACCAGGGAAAAGTTCAAAAAACATTCTCCAGCCTTTTTGAAAGGAGAGCCTCTCAAAATAGAAGAAGCAACAAAATATTTAGGACACATCATCAACGGAAGATGATATTAACAACGAAAGGTAGAGGTAAGCACTGGGCATAAAATGAAACATGCTTAGCAAAAGATTTAGGCTCTGCAGTCCGCAGGTGATAAGGAAGCTCTTCTTAGCTTTTTGTACCACCTCGTGCACTTGCGAGCTCTGGGCCAATTTCAAAACGAGATTTCAACAGCTCTGGGCCAGTTTCAAAATCATGGAAAAGCTTCGGGTGCAATACAACAATGCTTACCGTATTATTTTCGGACTTCCCCGGCACTGCAGTGCCTCCTCAATATTCACGGAAGGCGAGCTCCTGGATTTGTAGCTCTAATAAGAACCAGGGTGGTAGGACTGAGGGGAAGGATCAACAACTCCAGAAATGTTCTGAAGAAATTGAACTGTTCCAGAAACTGAAACCAGTCTGACTTCAGGATCGAGCATCAAAGAAAGATATTGGCGTCTCACAATTCTCAACCGAATTTATATAAGGTATTTATTTTATAAATTTACTTACATTTATTCTCTTATGACACGAGTCTAGTTTCTATTTTTCACTTTGATATTATGGTTTATTTTTGTTTTATTTTTATTCTCATTAATAATTATATTCTAATTGAATCCCTGTATGTAACTATGTACCTATGTTGTACGTGGGTTGCATGGGATTGTACTAACCTCCCCATAATCTGGAATAGAGACCATTGTTATCTTCAAATTTGATCAACGTAATCCATCTAAACTTGTTGCCGCCTATTGCTAAAAGCAATGCTTAAGCAAAACATGGATAAAAAAATAAATCATTTGGACCTTGAAAGATGGGTCCTTCATCAACTTTTGCGTGAGCAATAATTATTTGTGTCTCGCGAATTCAGAGTAATGATCATTAAATTTTAGTCACAATTATAATTTTTATTTGCCTTCACCGAAATACAGATAAACGTGATGCCTTTTTTCATTGTCAAGAGCCCGGCGTGGCGGCGAGGGTATTGTGGCATTATTAAGGCTGTCACGTTTAAGTTTATTTTACTTGAAAGCAAAGTGTGTACACTCCGGGCCAATGGTCGCGCGCTTGCGGAAGTTGATGTCCTTGAATAAAACAGGGTTCCGCAACCGGCGAAACATATTCGTCGTATTGTGTTTAAACAATTACAAATTACAATTAAAAAAGCAATTCATTTTGGTTGTTTAAATTAAAGCAAAGGTTTCACGAATGACATACAACAATCTGTATGGGAGAAGTTTTGTTAGATATCAGATATGCGTAAAATTCTTCGTCCAATAGTTCAGTAAGGACTAATGAAGAAAATAATAAAATTAGGTAAATTAATTCCTCTCTTAATGATTCCAAATACCGCCTTCTTCATGCAGGGATAATTGCAAATGATAGAACACCATAAAACCTTTAATCTGACACACAACACGCTATATCCAAATTCATGCTCGGACATCTTCTGCTTATAGATTATTGATATGACATATTTGATTCACTTGACTGTATTACGTCCCGAAATTAACGACTTATATACATCTAATTACGTACATAAACAATCAATCAAGATTACCATTATGTCTTAAATAATCATCATCATCTTCTTCCCCTTGTCCTATTCGGATCGGGGACCCATTGCATCGACAAGGCTCCTCCATACGTCCCTGTCTTGTGCTGATTGTTCGGCCACTGTCCATGGTAGACCCATCCTCTCCTCACACAGTTTCTGGAGTTGCCTCACCCAACTGTGTCTGGGGTGACCCACTGGACGTCTACTCTCTGGAATCGCACTCAGTATCTTCCTCGGAATTCGGTCATCAGACATTCTTAGTACATGCCCAAGCCACCTCAGTTGCGGTTTTTCTATGAAGAGTAGCAGTGGTTTAATGTTTAGATCATCTCGGATCGTCGAGTTTCTTATATGATACCATTTCGTAACCCCTTCCACTCCTCTCGAGTACCACTCAAAATAATTTATATAATAATGTTATTATAAAGTTCTGCACGTTATTTAGTTTGTATTATTGTGACATCTGTTTCGGCGACATATTTTTGTGATTTTACTTATCCCCACCCTATTTTTATTTATATCAAGTTTTAATTAAAATTTCTATTTTTATTAAAAAATCACTTGCTTACCTTTACCAGGTTTTTTCTACTTTTAATTTTTTTTACATTAACTCCACACAAGAGGGCCTAAGGAAAACAATTTCCCTCAGGGCCTACTTCATCTTTGGGGATTCTGTGTGGAGAGAATTTTTGAGGAGATAAAGTAGTTAACATTGGTCATGAAGAGACCCGTTTTGTAGGAGGGAGAAAACACAGATGCCGGCAAATCATTCCACAGCCGAGCTATTGAACTCAAGAACGAGTCGTGGAAGTGACGCCGTAGTTATGGTAGGTTTGTCTTATTTTTTTTATAATGACGTGAAATACCATGTAAGTCATATCCAGCTATGAAAATTAATTTAAAAGTGAACTCTCTAAAAAAGTGAAGATTCTGAACTCCTTTATACACTATTGCAGCTATCATTGGTTGTGGAATACAGTTCGTTTCTTATTTCTTCCAGGACATCCCTCTCAGCCAGCTACGCTCATGAAACTAGAGATATGAGTAGTTAGCATGGATGTATCTTGTATGTGTATACTGGTCTACAAGCACGCCAACAGTTGGTACGCCAGCTACTCGCCAAAAGCATGATTTTTCACTGGCATGCGTATCTTTGGCTTAATGTACTGCTAGGTTCGCTCCCCCTGATAAAATCTTATTTGTAACTTTTGAATTCAGTACCAAGTAGAGCCCTACCACAAAAACGGTTTCAACTTTAATTATTACCACAGCCTTCGTTAAAAAAAATAATCAGATTCTGGCCTAAAACTACAGTGATATTTATACAAGCAAGATGAAGATTTTTTTCAATAAAATATAAATTCGGAACAATCCGTTCGCAAACCGAGAACTGGTTACCCGGGAAGTATGGCAGACGGGGCATGAAACGAAGTAAGGTCTCTACAAGATTACCATTTTATACCCGCAGTACATATTCATATCTACTTCCATAGTGAATTCCTCTCCCATTGAAGCGAATACATTCGCAATCTGCGCTATATGAAGTTTCAGAGTTCTCTGAGGACCTCAAGATGGAGTAGATATTACGACTAAAGAATAATATTATGAACACAAGATTCGCTCGAGAAACGGGTGTTGCAGGTCAATGATACTCAAATAATAAAAGAGTTTACACAGATAATAGATAATACAGAATTTAATTCACTACTACCGTGCTGAAACTAAAATAGTTTTTAATGTGAATACCGCACAATCCAACTACTCCCAAGTATCCGAATGCAGTGGGACTATTGCATCCCCTTGGAGCACCATTACAGGAGGCATGAGGGAAAAAAAATTCTTCAGGGCCTTTGTCATCTTTGGAGATACTGTGTGGAGGGTCTTTTTAAGGAAAGGAAGGAGAAAATGTTCTGGGAAGGAAAAAGGTATGAGGGGTGGGTAGGAATCTGGGGGTCAATATGTCCAGGAGTGAGAGACGTATGAATCCACTCCTACCACTGCGGTGAAAGGCGATAGACCTGGAGAGGTCTAGATTATGTCTGCTTTAAGCAGGCTCTCCCGATGCGGTCCGCCATGCAGTAGGTGAGGAAACTCATTCGCCTCTAAGACCTAGACAAACCTCACTCCAAAAACCAAGGCACCCTTGCTAAATCACCAAACGCAGCGAACCACTTGGGGTGGCCTATGGCAGAGGTGTTGGTTATCCAATAAATGGTTCCCGGACGGCGGTACCTCTACCCTCCTCCCAAATTATATGTACGTGCGAGTATGTTGCGAGACTGGTTGGAGATGGGAGGGGAAGGAGATAGGAAAGAGAAACACTGGCAAGTGCCTGGTTGTTCAATCTTATCACCATAGTCAAGTAACTTCAAGCTATTACAGGGAAGGGAGATGTCATAAATATCCACAATGGTAGACTGCATATAAGGTTATATAAATGATTTATTTAAATCTCATTTTTCTATCCGTGAGAAGTAATTTCAAAAACGTGTATTATTTCAGTACACCTCAAATGAACGACACCGATTTTAACAAAAGAACTACCAGCAAACATTATTTAGAAACATCAATAAAAGTTTTTTTAAATTTACCGTTAATTGGAAATGATTGAACAGCATTAATTTAAAATTTAACCCGATTAGCGGTAATTGGAAAAAGTCAGTTAATTTGAAAACAATTCAACAAAATAGAAACATTTTCCCATTATAATCAGTAAAATTATTGTTGAAATGGGTAAAGGAATGCATTCAGAATTTCGAATAAATAAATTTGATGACGTTGACAATAAAAGGGATGGAAAAGTACCGAGGTAAATAAATGAAGTTTATTAAAAACTAGCTGGTACCCGGCACGCGTTGCTATGCCATTTAATAAAGAAATTGTTTCTCCCTGCGTGTCCTTTCCCATTCGTCCCGTTCCCCTTCCGTCCCCCCTCCCCCATTCCTCTCCCGTGTCCTCTTCCTCTCTTGCGTTTCCACTCCGCCTCCTCCATCTTCCCTCTTCCCACTCCACTTTTCCCCTTCCCCCGTCCCGCAAATCCCCTCCCGAGTTCCCCTCCCCCCTCCCAGATTCCCCTCTCCCTCCCTGGTTCCCCTCCCTCACCTCCCGCGCTCCATAAATTAATTCCCGGTAGATTAGTTTTCAAACAGCTCGCGTACCTCCTATTACTATTTTTTATACAAATTTCATAAAGCCAGAGCTCACCAGACAATAAAGAACACAACAAAAAAAGAATTATCTAATTTGTTGCATTCGTTCGGAAGTTATGCGCGTAAATACATTTCGGCGATTCATTTTTATGCAAATTTCATAATGCCAGAGCTCGCCAGTAGTTTTACACAAACCTTGTCCTGATAATAACGAACACAACAATAAAAGAATTATCCTATTTGGTGCAGACGTTCGGAAGTTATGCGCGTACATACATTTCAGCGATTCATTTTTATTTATATAGATAGATAGAAGATAGATAGATAGATAGATAGATAGAAGATAGATAGATAGAAGATAGATAGATAGATAGTTAGATAGATAGATAGATGTTTAAATATTATTTCTAAAGGTTGCTCAGTTTTAATACGTGATTAAAATTGTAATTTTTCCACTTCATTTCTTCCACGTATGATGAATAGGCCACTTGCATGGACTTCATAACGACTTGGAAAAAATCGTGTGGATAGAGTTTTTTACTAAGATTACGAAAATGTTAGCAAAAATTTTTAGAAATGTACAGTTTCTTTAATTTTTAAATAAATAAATCCATTATTTGGGCTCGTGACGTCACTACATGAAAATGTCCCGTCGCCGAAAATGTTCCTATTAATTTTATAAAATTCCACACTGATTTATTTTTTTATATGGCATCACTTTGATTTCAGGCGAATTTTTGAATTCGTTCACTAGATTTATTGTTTGTTCTCTACGAACTTATCATTTGGTTTGATTTTTTGACAGATGTTCTGAAGAGAACCCCGTACAATTAATGGGTACGGGGTTCTCTTCAGAACGTGAAGATGTTGTCGGTACATGTTTTAGAGGTATAATGATTATGGTGCTGATTTTAACAAAATAAAATTTTATAATATTCTTATTATTATTACAATTTACAAGTTCAAGTATATTACATTGATTTTAGTAATATAGACGCTGTACATTATAATGATTTATGATCAATAAGATGGATCAAGGAAAAAAATATCTATGAGATGTAATATTTTTGGTATGCCTCGTTATTCTCCTGTGCCATTCGTGTGGAAAACGTTCTTTTTTTTAAAAATGATTTTCGGCTATGTAATTATCGTTTTTTCACACCTATAAAATTATGTCCCGTCTTTCCGGTTTATAAAAAATGGTCTGATTTTTCGGTTTGAAATTTTCAAAAAATCCCCAGGGTTTCAAAAATACGTTTAAAAAATAATAAAAAAATACAGAATGTCTTAGAATATTTGCCTACACCGGAAAAAAATTTAAAAAAATGTGATGCAAGTGGCCTATTGCATTTTATTATTTTCTCCGTACGAGAAACATCTAGAATTATTTACTATTCGTTTAGTGACATTGCATACGGTTCGTAATGTGATATTATTATTCTTTTAGTATTTATTGCTCCTTCTTCAGTAGAATAAGTATTACAAACAAATTCTCGGAATTATAATAGTAATATCAAATGGATGGATGTTTGTTACTCTTTCACGCAAAAAATACTAATTGGACTTTCAAAAAATCTTTCACTTAAAAGAAAGCTACATTATTTGCAAGTAATATAGGCTGTTTATATTGGTAAGCTCTGGCGTTATGAAATTATTTATCATACGTTTTCCGTCCCTAACAAAATCGAGTTATTGCAAACGTCA
The DNA here is from genome assembly GCA_917880885.1 of Limnephilus marmoratus. NCBI lineage: Eukaryota > Metazoa > Arthropoda > Insecta > Trichoptera > Limnephilidae > Limnephilus > Limnephilus marmoratus. The sequence continues at coordinate 12,277,954 of OU862908.1, forward strand.
GAAGAAAAGCAAAACAAACGGTTGCCGTGGAAGCGATGTGACGTCGTAGTTAATATTCATCTAATTTTCTGCGCAATTTTCTTAATTTTTCTTTCCGTAAGAACCTTCTACAAAGTATTAGAAGACTTTAAAAAAAAGATGAACGAAATAGGTAAAATTGTTCTGAACTTATGGCGTGAACAAGGGAAATAGGGATTCATTTTCATATACGTATATAGAAATATATATATATATATATATATATAGCTGCTAAACGGGCACATTTGTAATCCTGATGTCCTGGAAAGGATTTCACTTTATGTCCCCGATAACTTCACCAGAGCAAGGCAATACAGACTTTTTACTTTTCCTAGAAGCAGGACCAACCTACCAATGGTTATGCCTCTGGGGAGAATGACCTCACTATTAAACCTTTCTTCTGAAATTGACATTTTTCAATCGAACTACAATCATTTCAAGAGCGAAATAAAGGTATTCTTTAGTACCTGTCATTATTAATGTACCTATATAATTAATGTATTACACTATTAACTAAAAATTGTGAAATGTAATTGGATATATATGTTAACTGTTTTTCACAATAAATAAATAAATAAATAAATGATAGAATAGTCCATTCAGTGTTACAATACGTGATGATCGGTAGGGGCTTTATAATCATCACCACTTCCATTTGAAACAACACAAAAGACAGTAATAAAAATTTATACTAAAAAAAAAACACATGACTTCTATTTATATATGAGCGCCACTTTTATTAGGAAATACGGCACAAAATTGTATTTCTCGAATCAATGTCGTCTAGAATATGGTTGTGGTTGCAATCCAATGTTTTCAATTATGTTTGTAGATGCCAGAGGGCTTAATTTATCTTTTTTTATTTTTACAAATAGTTATAGTTACCATTAGTGTATAAGTTATTTTTGTTTGAAAATAAGGTTTTACGATTTATAAACTGAACCTTACGTCACCCGTAAACATCACGAATAAAGTCGATAAATCAAGGTAAAATTATTGAAGGGAACGTACTGACCAACAAATATTGAATAAAATAAAAGCTGCGGCTTTAAACAAACAGACGGCAGAAGTGAAGTGCTTGCGGATAGACCCTTTCAAAGTAATATACTGACCAACTTCAACCGGTTCATTGAATAGTGGACTACATTCAGTAGGTCCAGCCGGGGTACTGTACTCGGTACTGGGCACTTGGTACCATTGATGGTTTGTCCGGCTTTCAGTCGACTAATTGGTCCGCTCCATTCCAGGTCCCTATTTCATATTCTTTGTACCAATTGGACCAATTAAACGGGAATAGTAATTATTATTATTGCAAATTCTGGTAAAATTCGCAATTTCAATGAAATTTTATTTTTATTTCTTCTAATTATTGCAAATGGGCTAACTAATTCACACGGACATGACGTAAGCATTGTGGGAGAAATTGAAATTTTATTTTTATTTCTTCTTCTTATTGCAAATGGGCTAACTAATTCACACGGACATGACGTAAGCATTGTGGGAGAAAATTCTGGTAAAATTCGCAATTTCAATGAAATTTTATTTTTATTTCTTCTAACACAGCAAACTTATTTTGTGGCACCATTATGATTGAAATTAATAGATTACTTCGTTTTTACCACTTTTATCGTTTATAAAACCGACATGTTTCGTCAGCAAAGCTGACTTCTTCAGGGTTTTGACAGAACAAATTAAAAAATAGACATATATATAGGTAATAGAGAAAAATAATCGACATAAACAATAATAAAATTAGAAAGAAAATGTTTAAGGGACGAGGGGCAATGTAGAACAATTAAAAAATTTAAAAGGGGAATAGATTTAATAAAGGGTCATTTAAAAACAATTTTTGATTATTAGTTCTGTCAAAACCCTGAAGAAGTCAGCTTTGCTGACGAAACATGTCGGTTTTATAAACAATAAAAGTGGTGAAAACGAAGTAATCTATTAATTTCAATTTTATTTTTATTTTTTCTGTTACTCCATTGTACGCTGCAAAACGCAATCATTCGACATTAGCTGTTAAAAATCCGCTCTGCAGGTTTTTACTGCTAGGCCCTGCGGGCGGCTTTTGCTTCGGCTTCACCCAGTTATTATTGGTGACCATTTTATAGATCCAATACGAACTAATTCCAAAAACAGCCCGTTCATCGGATCCACTGTAACTAGTCGCAGGGACAAAGTAACCGAGATAGAGCAACGACGTCATATGTAATATATAGCCACTTGATACACCATGTGTTACCGTCAATATTTTCATTTCCGGAGAGATACCACAGATTCACAAATTCGTAGCAGTTATACCTGGGGGGGGGGGAACATCCCCGTCCGACCTGCTGACGGAAGTAGCGACATCTCGTGTCAAATTCTTGGATTCGAAACCAAATTATAACAGTAGCTTTGTGTGAAATTCCAACCCAGATGTTATTTGTGGCGCGGCGCGTATGGCGTGGCGTCCGACTTGCACTCGTAGCTGGGTTCTGAAATTCAACCATGCAGACGCTACGGTATAAATACTGTTCGATATTATGGTTTAGATCAGGGGTCGGTAGTTTGTCAAGTGAGAAGAGCCAAATTGCCAAATTGAACCAAATCATAGAAACAGGATAACAGAAGTACCTACCAAAGAGCCGCATATTTGCAATTTAGGAGGCGGGTATGGGTACTGCCGCCCGGAAACCATTTATTGGATAACCAACACCTCCGCCATAGATCACCCGAAGTGGTTCGCTACGTTTAGTGACTTATTAGGGGTGCCCGGGTTTAAAGGGTGATATTTGTCCGGGTCTTGGTGGCGGATACGTCTACCCACCGGCTGCATGGCAGGCCGGATCAAGAGAGAATGGTTAAGAAAAAGTCCTTCTCAGGACTACGTTACGCTGGTAAACCGAGAAAAGTGTTTGAGAAAAGTGTTTGTTTTGAGTATATGTAATATACACATGTATATGATTATAGGATGCCTTTTCCGATCCCTGGTATAGGTAATAGATACCTATTATGTAGATAAATTAATGAAATTTCTTACAACCCTTGTTTTATCTCGTACTTTAATAACAATATTATCCGTGTATATTCTCATAATAAAAGGGTTTGTATAAATCGTAACATAACGCGAATTGTCAATTTCTTTTGAAAAACGAATCAAATTGATGCATTAAATTTTTGTTTCAAAACTTATAAAATAAATTATTTAAATTATTTTCTTTGCAAGGGAACCCAGCTTTGTGGACAAAGTTTTCTTTGAAGGGAAATTTGAAAGGACATTCATATATTACATTGGAGTGAAGTTTCATTTTCCTTTGAAATGCGAATGATGATGTGACCTTTTGGTTCTGACTACGGACAATGTTTCATACGGTATAAAGCTTTGTGATTAACATATTATGTACCTAAAAGCATTTTAAAGTACAGTACAGTAATAAAGTAACTACTTTTACTCTGATTTTCGTGTTTGTCAAAAACATAAAAATATAATGATGGTCCTGAAAAATGTAGATAAAAGTGGCAAACCTTTCAGGATCTTGTCGGCGTTGAGTGATGTTTGTAAAATACCGCTTACGTACCTGTAAAAAAAATACACGATTAATAAGAGAATCATACATCGCAGTTGAACAATTTTGAAAAAAAAAACATGATGCAAATTGCCAAAAATGTCTACTGATTATGATGCAAGTATCAATATTGCTCATATTTTTTGGTGAAAGGGCCTTCATTTCGATTTTTTTTTTAAAACTGCGAAAACCAACCATATTAGGTTTTATTTTAAGGATTTCCAAAGATTTTAAAAATATTCACACATTAAAAATTCTGTTCACATCTCTCGTTAGAAGCATTCTAGAATATAACTCTACAATTTGGTCACCTGTCTTTAATAATCACATTAATATCATTGAAAAAGTTCAACGCAAGTTTTTGAGGTGTATTAATTTTCGACTTGGAATCCCTTTAGAATCAATAAATTATGACTTTTTATTACACTCATTGAAATTGTCGAAGTTAAGTGACAGAAGAAAAATTTTTGATCTCATATTTTTATACAAAATTGTAAATCATCAGTTGGATAGGCCTGATATATTAAAGTTAATTCACTTTCATGTACCTATCATTAGATCAAGGTTCCCTAGTATGTATTATTGTGACAATTATACGTCTGTCGCTGGATATAATTCTGTTATAAATAGAATACTCACCATTGGTAATTTTTATGCCAATGTTGCTGATATTTTCCATATTTCCTTATTAAAATACAAGGCTCTACTTATCAAACATTTCAGCCTTACGTATTGTAACGAGGTTACTTCATAACAAGTTATTCTTTTTATTTCACTGTATTCTTTTGAAGTTTTCATTAGTTGTTAGAAATTTTTTCTCTTTTTCTCTTATTATAAGAAATTAAAAAAAAAACAATCTTTCTTCTCTGTACTATGACTGTTTAAATATAATAATAATACATGTTTGTAAATGGCACTTTGTGCCGTAAATTTTAAATAAATAAATAAATAAATATTGTTTTAGACATATTAAAGAATAAATGTTCGTGGTTAAATACTCAGCACTTGATTAAAGGAAAACAAACCACTTTGTAAAACATCACTATTTAATCAAAATTATCTATAAGTTTTGAAACCAAAAGTTTCTTCGTCGGGATAAGATATTCTAAAATAATTTTTATATTTAATTTTATATTATTGTTTTTGATGATTCTTTTAAGCAATTAATCACCACTTCCTATATTATTTTCGTTTATAGTTCTTATTTGTATTTTGTTATCTTCATTAATGTTAATCTTATCCTGACGAAGACATGTAGATAATTTTGATTAAATATGGTTAAATGTGGTGTTTTGCAAGGTGATTTCTTTTCATTTAATTAAAAACAATGTGAATTTTCAAAGATTGAAGATCTAAATATCTGCTTTATTTTAAAAATACAATGCTTAACCACAAAGTAATTATACATCATAAAAAATATATTTACTGTTTTGTTAAAAGCATAATGACGAAGTAAGAAGGCTCAGAAGCAGAGCTCAGAACTGGATCAAGGAGCACTAGAATAATATTAATTTTCTACTGATTATTTTTCAGTTATTTTTAGAGTACTTTCAGAAAATCAAAAATTTATCCGATATTTTCAGCGCAGCGCGCTACTTTTAAACTTGTTTGGTATTCTTCCTCACAGGTAAGAAAATAAAATATTTTGGCATAATATGAGAGAAATTAATGCGTAGCCTAAAATAGCAAGCAAAAATGAGAGTCTGTGGGTAGGTATGGTAATGAAAGGAGAGGGTAGTCAGTAGGCAGTAGGCACGCTGAAACTACAGCTCTTGTGCAAGTGATTGAGGCCGGGCCTAGGGCTCCCGAAACCAAATGAACTTCAAAGGTGCGTCAAAGCCTCCCTATCCCTTTCCAGCTCTCCCTTGCAAATCCCCAGCAGCCTTCCGCCCCATCCCTTTCCCAACTCCGCCCCCGCCTCCCGTCCAGCTAAGGCTTCTTGTAATGGAAATGCACAGATGGAAATGCTTCCTTCATACAGATTTCCAGAAAAGTCTGAATTTAATAACATATTTCGATATGTCAGTTCGCCTTTGGAAGTGAAGCCGTAAATGTGCAAAGCTATAGAGACATTGTGTACGGCCAGGTATCCCCGGGGATAAGCCTATTTCGGCATTAGAGAATTAAAAATATCTATAAAGATGGTAAAAATTACATTGTGACACACATTTACAAATAATTAGTTCATGTTAAAGAAAAATAACTCGAATACGTAATATATTATGGTAGGTTTTCGAATGTATATAACGTACATATATTTGTAACACATATAATGACAATCAAAGGTAAGTACGCGCGCTAATTCTGTAGAGATAAAAGTAGGTCCTGATTGTTAGTCGGATAAATGTTCTCAAGTGATTAGGTAAAGCTAAAAAAAATAGTCAAATAAAAGATTAACTCAATGGCAGAACGATTAGATTCCCATTCTGAAGATGGCAATAATACTTTCATTGTTTACAGGGATTTTGTTTTGAGAATTAAAGGTATCTGAAATAGATATATTACACGTAACTAATGCAAGAGTTTGCTAGCGTGACCAAAAAGCATGCATGTATGTATCATGAGTACCTGCAGTATCAAATCCATCAATCAAGTGACTGATTAATAAATTGCAGTGATTAGGTTTCACTATTCCAGAAAGCTGATTCCACGTCAGATATGAACATAAACATGCTACCAGGTAATAGCAATTTTAACCGATCTTTGTTTATCAAATAATGATAAAGAGTAAAAAATCATTATATTATTAGTGTTTAAATAACACAACTAAAATTATTCACAAATTACGGTACGTTAAGGTTTTTTGGGATCCTTTGATTAAATGATAGGACATTTTAAATTAATATTATATTCAATCTATTGGAACGACTTTACATATCAATACACATTGACATATCAATACAATACGACTTTACATATCAATACAATACACTTTACATGTCAGTTCAATAATAACAAAATGGTTGATTGGCTTAGGTAGGGTGGAATCTGAAGAACTATTAAATAATGTCACTTAAAATTTTACATGGCCTATTAACGGCACATTTAGTAAAAATTCAGTACGTATATTATTTAAATAAAAAATAAAAAAACATTTTTCTTTTCTTTTTTTTTTTTGTTACAGAATAAATTTTCAGGCATTTTTATTGATGTATATTTAATTTAAAAAATTAAAATGAACATTTTGTTAAAATTTTTTTTTTTTTTTGCATTCTCACCAGCATTTGGTTCCTTAGAACGGGCAATCTGCCTAGCTAGGAACTAATATCGACCCACAAGACATAATAACACTTGTACACATTTTATAGTTATTTTTCAATGTTATTATTATGTTATTTTTGCCATACAAATGTATCAAATGTAATGTTATAAATAAATAAATAAATGTAAAATTAGATCTCACAGATTCATCGAATTGCTCAATTTAAAATCATATTCGACAAGATCAACGATTCATACCAATCAAACTTATTAATTAAATCATGGGCAACACGCTTGTTTTATGTACTAAAATAAAAAATAATAATAAAATATAAATAAAATAATAAAAATCGATTTACCGTATAAAGAATCGGTCATACTGACTGTTAAATAACTGTTGGCATGGGGGTGTGCGGAGAGATGTTAACGTACTTTCGGATGTTAATGTATATAAATAATTATGAGCCAGCGCAAATTCGAGAAAAATTCCGAGTTATTTATAATTCCAATTTTGAATAACACATTAAAAAATATCATATTGGACGTAGGTACTTTAGTTTACCTGAATTTGTTTATACAAACCGGTCCAATTTTGAAAATGATACTTAAATTCAAAGCAAAATCGAGTTACAGACATACAACCGTACTTAGTATTTTTCATAACAACGTAGCTTTCTGACGTTATTATTTTACGCGAATTGCACGGAAACATGCATTGCAAAACGTATTCATTAATATTTCATCGTAGTTATTAATTCCCTTTGTAATAAATTGGTTTGAAATGCAAACAGTGAAACTGCGTAATAAACTGACACAATATATTGTGTTTGTTTTAAATTTGTGGAAATACATTTAATGTTAAAATAATAATAATATAAATCAAATTTAATAATGTCAGTATTAGGTTCCGCAAGTATTTTAGTTTTTGAAGCGAAAACTTCTTTAGCAACGAAAAAGCGGCTCTAAAAAGAGACAAAAACATACAACAAGAGATAGAATAATCTATCTCCTCTTTGTGCGGTACTTCGTAGCCTTCCCGCTCTTGTGTACTTTAGTTTTCTGAAGGTTTCTCTTCTACGGCGTGTGAACGTGTATTTTTCATCATTTGTAGTTTTTTAAGTGAAAAATTCTTTGGCACCGTTTCGATTTGTAACTCGATGAAACGGAAACGAGCAACACTAAAAAGAGAAAAAAACACACACACATCTATAGGATTTATCCTGCGAAAGAATAAGATAAAATGAAACCTTACCTAGGTACAGTACCTACGAAGCGTCATGCTCTGCCAAGTTGTCTTTTATACAGATAAAACAACGTTTTAATAATTCCGCCGGAAGCAAAACATAATCGTCGTACAAAGCAACGAAAGTTTTACATGTGGTACTGTTTTCCAGTGATTTTTTTTAACATTTTGGCGTTGTTTTTGGAATATTAAACTATTATTTTCACTGTTTCCTTAACTGAGGTGTTGTGTACAACGGTCCAAGTGTGCGCATTGGAGGCTTTGATTTACAGGCTCCTGTTGGTAGAGATTGTGGGTGAAGGTTTCACTTCTACAGCGTGTGAACTGCACTAGATTTTTTTATTACTGTCACAGCTATTTCGGCTTTCAAGGCCATTTTCAAAAGAAACCCGATTTTTTTACTGAAAGGCAAATTTTGAAATCCGAAATAGCTTCCAGCGGTATTATTTTTATATATATTTATAAGGTTGAGCGTGTTCTTCTCGGCGCTTTTTTTTGCGTATTTACCTTTCTCACTAATAAATCGTAATCCACTTATTTTCTTGTACATTAACGACACGCATTATGTCGTAAATACTCGAATACACATGAAAATTAATAAACACAACTTCATTATACTGAAATAGAACAAAATCGATATTTTTTCGACGATTACCGTTTACGACTATTGCAATCCCTATTGCAGATATGAATAGATAAGAAAACAGTACATAACACGGACGAAATTTAATATTTAGAATTAAGTGTACCTATTTTTAATAACCGAGCCGTAACTTTAAATAATATTGCTATAAAGATTTCCAAATTTTGTCGAAAACCCTTCACAAAAAGAAAACATTATAAATGTTTTCAATAAAATTGATATCAAACATCGCATTCGATTAAATCCGAAGGAAATCTTCAATCAGAGGATAACGGCATTGCAATTAGCCTAAGAACTCACGGTTGCAACAAGGGACGTTGTATAGATCCGTCTTGAATATATAATTGGATACAAACCAAAGGTGCGCAAGCTTTTCCAAACAATTGCTATTTTGTCAATAGAAAAATCGAGACTGTTCATAAAAACGGATAAAAACCTGCCTTGATATATTTTTTTTATATATATGTAGTTTTATTTCGAGATTGATGAAATTTCGCATGCTTGACCTTCAACACAAGAGAAGGGTCGTGTAAAATTTCGAAATCCATCCACATGCCATTTCTCACCCCTTAGAGCAGAATGTTGATACCTTTTGATAAAATTTTGCACATTTGACATTCAAAATATGTGGACAATTACTGTCTTCACTTGATTTCGAAAAGCTATGCGAAAAGACCGGACAGCGCTGAGAAGTTCAACTGGTCAATAAATAATGTTCAACTGTAGAACGTTTATTTATTACAGTTTTTAACATTGGAATTCAAGTTTAGTAGAAATAATAAAGCCTTTCCCCACTCTTCATTATCTCTATCTCTATCTCTACATATTATAAATTACAGTCCCCCGCGTTGTCTGTCTGTCTGTTCGCGATAAACTCGAAAACTACAGAACGGATTTACACATGGTTTTCACCAATAGATGGAGTGTTTCGTGAGGAAGGTTTAGGTATAATTTGTCAAGGATTTGTGTAAATTGGTTGAAACATAACGATAATTGTTAGAAGTGTCGGAAAAAGTCAAGCCGCCTGGTAGCTTTCATTGAAAATGCTGCCTAATCCTTTTGGGATATAACAAAACAATGCATGGTGGATGGTGGGATATTCCTCTTTTATAGATCTACAAAAAAGTCCGCGAAGGCATATGTCTATCTTTTACGGATAACTTACTATACCCTTTCTATCTTCTAAAAAAATGGTTACGTACATTGCGGTAATTGAAAAGTTATTTAGACGGATACGGTATTAATCCTTATTAACTTAATTACGTTAGTTACCCCAAGCATTTCATGCACATTATTATAATCTTTCACACCATCTCTACGTATTATAAATTAAAGTCCTCCGCGGCATCTGTCTGTCTCTTTGCGATAAACTCAAAGACGGCGGTGGTTATAAAGGTTGGATAACCATCCAGTAGATGACGTTGTGTTTAATTAGCCACAGCAACGCGTGGCTGGGTCAGATAGTATTTTATAAAAAAAACCTTTGAATTCTTCAAAATAAAACAGTTATTATTGTAAACATCAATACGGAAATTATCACTTGTTGATTTTGTCGAATAATATTAAAACAGTATTAATGAGAAAAATCGATATAAAAATAAGATAGATACCTAAGTGTCTGCTGAATGGAAACATAATATGTTTATCATGTCTATTGACAATGACATTGAGAAATTAAAAATTAGATTATTCGCAACACAACGAAGATGGCAGTCTTAATACTCAATCAATATATAATACAGTGATTTTGTATTTATTTCATCCACATAAACGTATACAAAAAAGAGAGGTTCACCAATAAATAGTACCTACTGTTTATAGGACCACCTCTTGCAACCACAATCATAGACAATATTATAAAGGAAACTGTTTGGAGGAAGAAAGGGGTAGAGGTAGGTTTGGGAATCGGCTGTGGAGCAGATACATACAATGCAGATTTCGCAGTGATCCAGAAGGAGCGACACAATCTGATGAAAAGCCAACCAATGTCTGAGGGAGGAACAAAGGCAGCGGATAATCAGGAGTGAATCCATCAGACAGACCCTTTATTCATACAGACGTCAATAGATTATCACAGGAATTTGTACGTTCTGTCTATGTAGTGTTTTAGGGTTTTCTAACAATTTTTATTACGTTGTAAAAACAAACATCGATCTAGTCCGGCGAAGTTGTAACTCACGGTGAACACTTTTAACTGGTGCCTCCTTCCATTAGATCTAAAATGAAATTATAAAAAATGACAATTAAACTAATAGAATCATAGAATAAAGAAGAACACGAGAAATATGACGTGAGCGTGTTTCGTGATCCAAAAGTCTGACCATTCTTCGCTTAATTTTGATTTGCTGTAACTGTATTTCACCATGTGATATATAAATAGGATGGAGATTTGCGAAGTCCGGCAAGTGTAAGAGAGACAGAGTGTCAAATCAGCTAGAAACAACAGCTAAGTCATTGGCGAAAATAGTTTCTATTGGTATATAATATGTATATACTATATGGAAAGCATTTTTCTTAATGTCCTTCATTATTCTACGCCTATCAATATTAATATTCTACTAGATAATTTACAGTAATTGCTTACATAAAACAATAGATTTATATTAAATGTTGTTAAAACATTAAATGTTGGCTGAAGGAATTATCGGAAAATGAACTTACTAGTAATACTTAAAACATCGTCATAGAAGTTTCTGGAAAACCTTATACAAACAATGAAGTTAATCCATAGAAGTCGCTGAAAACTTATCCAAAGCATAGTCCCCCAGTACAGGATCTTCTAGTGAGGAGGACTACTAATATATTTTCTATTTTATATATATACCTAACATATTTCATGTAAAAATGTAAAAAATAATAAATATATAGTTACTAAATAAAAAATAAAAAATAAAAATAATTAAAATATTCGTTGTCTAATTATTGCTTAAAAAAGATTAGTGGGTAGTGATCAATAAGTTAAAAGAAGTCTAATAAAACTACAGACATAAGAAAAATATTTCAAGGGAAAACTTGGCAAACTTCATGAAGGATAATGATATATCTAATTCTACAGTAAATTTCAAAGAGTATAATACCTAATAATGCACAACCAGGAGCAAAGGTACCACGTCACTGCAATCAGATACTGCAACGTGTGTTATTATAGAAGTTAGTGAAAGTTTAATTAGCAAGGATATCTCCTTACTGAAACAACGCTGAACGAAAACAAGTGGAGGTAAATATTTATCTTCGAAATTATTATCAAATTACGTTCTGCAAAATGCCTTTCGACGATTGCGTATTATACCTCTATATTCATCATTCAAACATGCTGGAGTCAATCAATACTCTTATCTTCACTATAACGTTTTGAACCTCTGGCAGTTAGATAAAATCCTTGGAACATGGAATTGAGGTCTATTATAATCTTTCGAAATTGCATACGAGTGAATACAACATCATCCGCTGGCATGCTTATGTAGAAGGGCACATAAAACGTTTTCAAGGTTTTTAAATTTCTTCGATTTAAGGCGGGTATAGGTACCGGGACCTCTGGATAACCAAAACCCCTGCTATAGGTCACTAGGTCACTCCGAGTGGTTCGCTACGTTTGGTGACTTAGCAAGAGTGCCCGGGTACATGAGGTGAGGTTTGTCTAGGTCTTGTGATGGGCCTGATCGGGAGAGATTGATTGCGGGAGACTTTTTGACCTCTCCAGCCAGACTCTTTCGACTTATCGCCATGTACTGCAGTGGGAAGGATGGATTCATACGTCCGTCACTTCTGGACTAATTTACTCCAGATTCCTAATCACCCCACGTACCTTTTTCCTTCCCAGAACTTTCTCTCCCCCCTATCCATAAAAGGACCTCCACACAACATCCCCAAAGATTAAATAGGCCTTGATGGATTTTTTCCTCAAGGCTTCCTGTGTGGAACTACATAACTGAATAATTCCAGTTACAGTTGGGTCCTCCCCTAACTTTCCAAATAAATAAAAAAGTTATTTCTAGTTAGTGTAAAATATCGATACAAAAATATATTTTTTAACCCGTTTCATCACAGGAGACCATATTTGTCCCAACGCACATAGGTCTCATATAAAACGCTGTAACTCCCTTACTATTATACTACTGCTAAAAAAATGTTCTCATCGGTGTTAGAAAGTAAAACACCACGCTTGATATTCCAATCTAAAAATTAGCCACCAAAAAAGTAAAATGTACACTTTTATGTACACAAATTTTGAATAGAAAATTGAAAAAAAAATTTGAATCTTCGGGAATTTTTTATAAATTATTTTTACATAGAGCGACAAAAAAGTGATGTTACAATAAGTGTTTGTAATACATTTGTCTAATAAAACATATACCTATGTGTTTTTATTTTTTTATTATCAGTAACATTAGTTAGAAAAAACGTAAGGTGCGCCATTTTGAAAACTTTTTTATGTTTGTATGCAAAATTTTTATAATTAAAAAAACAATTGTTTTCTTCGATTTCTATAATTTAAGCGTATTTCATCACCTTTCTAAAACAGTTTTTGGTTTTTAAATGTGCTCAGAAATATTCCAAATATTAGCATTTTTTTATAAAGCGAAAATATTTTGAACATCTGAAAAAAATGCCAAATTTTTGCTCAAACTCAAACCTACTTTGTTCTGGTTCTGAGTGTAAAAATGAATCAAGGATTCACGTCAAAGTGGGTCTCTTCTTATAATTTATGTGTATTTTTATTAAATAGTAATTTAGAAAAGAACATCTTAAACGATTCCAGAAAATGTAAATATTATTTCTTTTCCGATCCAAAATGAATGCTCCACAGTTTGCTTGCAGTAATAACTAATAACAGCATCGATCCGCTTATAATAATTTAAGAGACCTTGCTACTGTCTACGACAAGCTCTCAACCCCTATGTATCAACATAATTAATTCAAGACGTGACAGTTACAAGGAGCACCCAGGGAGCAAGGAGTAGGGAGTAGGCAGCAGATGACACTTGAGATACGTGAAGACTGGAGATCGCCGCTGGGAAGTCTGTCACCGTTTGAACCTGTCACCGTCTGTAGGTGAAAATATCATCAGTGTCAGGCCTGCCCGCGATACTGTTTCTTGATAGTGTAATTCCTGAGTGAAGATGAAAGGACGAAGTACCTACTCCGGCCATTGTGTACCGGAGGAAGGTCAAACTCCCAAACAAACTAAGAAGCTAATGCGGGTTGTAAATGGAATAAGTATTATCGCTGGATCCACGCTGTGAGATCATCTTCTATTCAAAGGCATTAGAAGTTTGTCGGGACCATAGATAAATGTGAAATCTTAAATTTACTTACAAGCGTCTTCATTTTACTAACCTAATCTCGAGTAAAGATTTATTTGTCGTTGTCTTTTGTAATATCGTCGAATATCAAACAGAAGTTAAAAACACAAACTTATAATTAGACACGAAGTGCTTTGAAACCTTGAGTTGAATTTTAGTGTTGTTCGTCCGGCTAAATTTAGAAAAATGAATATTCACAGATAAAAAAGGATATTATTATAATAATTATGAGGCTTGTTTGCAAAATATCAGTTTTTCGAAACACATTTTTTTCGCGATTTTGCCTGAAAATTGGGTAATCTTTCGAATTCTAAAAGAACCTTGGAAGGATCCTTCGATTTTCGGGGGTTAATACTACACAAAACTCGCTTTTCTCACAATTAAAAATTGCTAAAGAGAACAAATGCCTAGTGAAATTTGAAAAACCGACATTACCCCTTTAAAAAATAAAGAGTTCATAAAAATAATAATTTTATAAACTGATATGCATTTGCGTTTATTTGGTGTTGGTACAGGGGGGGGGGGTGTAGTACACAATTAGTCATTTTGCAAATTCTGTTATTATTTTTTTAGTTCTTTTTAAATAAACATTTTAAATATTTATCTAGGTGAAAGTCACAGAACTGTGGCAAAAGGATGGTGTAAACAAAAATACGTTACTCTTTTATTTCTTTGAAGATAAGCGTTAGTATACAAAATTCCTCCGTATTGGTGGATGAACAGCTGAAATCCGAAGTAGTACGAGATTGATAATAAGTAGCATATGCAATAACCTCCCAACAAAATTTTCAAATAGCTCTTGCGTAATATTAGCAACTATAGCAGTGCGATGACATTATCCCCTTCAAAGTCATAAATTATTCTAAGGTCCTCCAATGCCTTTACTATTCGACTAAACTTAAACAAATAGTGTGACGGTAATAACATTTTTTGAACTGGACCATCCATTTTTTTAGTCGTATTCAATAAATTAATATTACGGTAAAGGACTGAAACATTAATTATTAAAAGAGGCAGTATAAAGTTGAAATCAAAAACGAAACCAACTTATAGGTAAGAAATAAATAGACATCAGGCAATTATGTCTATATAATATAAACCTATGGAAAAATAAAATACATCAACTTTTTCGATTTTGTTTAGCTGCTGGATCTAAATTGAACATTGGACTAAGGTAACATACAATGTCGGTGTTTGTAAAACAACGAAAATCAAGGGTGTAGGCTCGATGGTGAAGGGCGAGGGGGGGGGGCAGGGGATGGAGGATGGAAAGGTGAAGAAGGCGGCAGATGGGGATGTTTCAGGTTCCAAAGGATCAGTAATTACTCCCCTGAATTAGTGACTGCTGATAATTATTATCGGGATGAAAAACCTTTGAAGCAACATTCTGTTGTAAGTTTGAATCTGAATAATACTTTTCTCGTCATCGGCATCGGGTACATTTCACATTAATGGTTTTTACTTGAGCAAAAACTCCATACCACGCAAACGTAAAATCTGTAAAAATAACTATCCGTCAATCTTTTATGTATGTTTAAAAAATATACGAGAGAGATGCCCGTTAAAATAAGGAAAAAAAGTTTTTTTAAATAATTTTATAATACATATTACAACCAATGAGAATTTTACACATGCCTATGTTTTCAGGCAGACAATATTACATCTTACCGGCGGCCATAAAATCTACAAAAACTAATAAAAGTTTATATGAACAAAGGCACATTGTTCCGTACTTTCACCAGAATCTCAAAATTCTCTCAGTAAGAGCAATTCTGTGGCATAA
Source organism: Limnephilus marmoratus (assembly GCA_917880885.1). Lineage (NCBI taxonomy): Eukaryota > Metazoa > Arthropoda > Insecta > Trichoptera > Limnephilidae > Limnephilus > Limnephilus marmoratus. The sequence continues at coordinate 12,293,696 of OU862908.1, forward strand.
AATTATTTTTCAGCATATGAATAGCCCTATATACATAAATAGACTGGACCACACTTACAATACTCGATTTACGTTAAATGAAGGACTAATCGTACCTAAGCACTTAAACAAATATGGACATAGAACGCTGGACTACATACTACATGGTACCTACTTGCTTAAATATGTTACCTGCTAAAATAAAAAAAATGTACAAATAATGTGAAAACAAATATTATATTGAAAAATTGGCTCGCCGAAAGAAATAGTTTGAATAAAAATAAAAATATTCATCCTAGACTTGCAGAAAAGTCAATTGATGTCGCATATTAAATAAAATGGATAAAGATTTATCCAGACACTATCTAGAGAGCATTTAGTTCGGGTTTGAATCTTGCAATCATACATAAAGATAGCAGCCAATAGTATATGCGTTAAGAAAAATGAAGATAGTGTGGGTGGTTCTTAGTCGAAGTATGATACAGTTAAAAGTGACCGAATTGGATATCGACACGGTGGCGCAGTGGTTAGCGCGTTCGCCCGGTAAGCGAGAGGTCCTGGGTTCGAGTCCCAGATGTGTCAATATCTTTTTCTGATTTTTCTGTTTTCAGATTTTCGATTGAGTTTCGCTTATATTGTCTTCATTTAATTAAATATTACAATTTGAGGTTTTACTCATAAAGTTAAAATAAAAATAAAAATAGTTTGTATTAACATTTTTTGCAGTAACACAAAAAATGTCTAACTGCATAATAAGTTTTATTTTTTAAACTACCAAGTAAAAGCACCCATTGACAAACTACTTAAAAGTAGTTTATTGGGACTTTTCTTTTTTATGTAATATTTTATTTGTATTTGATTTTTTGTAATATTGAATTATTTTTTCTTTCGAATAAAAAAAAAAATAATAATAATATTTAATGTGTATGTGTAGATTTAAATAGATTTATTTCATAAACAATTCGAACAATCCGAAAGTATTGAGCAAACATTATTTGTCAAAATGTGATTTCATCCAGCAAATAAGATTTGAAGATACCAGTCAGTAGAATTATGATTGAAACAACCGTATTTTTGTGATTGAAACAACCAATTTTTAATGTCTGTCGATGGACTAAAAAATTGCTACAAAACTACATTGGTAGTGCAATTAAATTGACTCCTACTACGACCAAATAGACCAAAATTTCGGTTGCATTTCTTACTAGAAATAATGTCAGGAATCACAGATTAAAGTAAATCAAATACGTACCTTAACACCCTGTATTTTTAAATAATTATGGCCCAAAACAAATCATTTTTTAAAGCGCTCTCTAGTCACTCTCTAGACGCACGACGTAGTGTAACATCAGAATCGGGCAGCTAGCAATAATACTCCTTATGTAAATGGCGATAAGGTTTAAATTACCAGTTTTGATTTTCGTAAGAAAAAAAAAACAACCAAAAAACATGTTTTATTTCATTTTGCGAAGTTCATGAAAAGGGGATCCTAATTAGGAAATTTTTAACTTTAAAGCAGTTTTCATAGATCTGATACTTTAATTTTTCTGGGCTTATAAAAAAACTTACTCAATTATATCAAAGGCCAAGATGTGTTATACCTACTCGCATTATTTGAATAACCCATCTAAAATATTTCTAAGTCATCAAATCATCAACCCAAAAACACATGATTTTGCATTACTTCGTAGTGCATTGCCTTAATAAAACATAGATTACATATTAGACTACCCAGAGCAGAAGAGGTAGATTTACGAGAAAATAAGACATCCCGCGAGTCAACTGAAGTGAGGCATTATTTTTGAGTCGGCTCACTGAGCGAAGAGACGATCCACTTATGTACATGAAATAACTACTTGATCGTTGGTGCGCGCAGCCACAGTCAATATGAATTTTCCAAGGAGTGCAGAAATGTAAAGGGAACCGGTAAAACGTTCAACTATTCGATTACTAAAAATAAAATATGCATTTAAATAAGAAAATAAACAAACGTGAAAATACGATGATAGAAATGGAGTAATATTTTTTCCGCGTATGGTCCATCCTGTCAAACAATTCTAAAATCTGGCTCAAAAAGCTAGATAATACTACGATGACATCGGGATGAAAAGAGGAAGTAAACAACTGACACCTCTGCCATAGGTCACCACAAGTGGTTCGCTACGTTTGGTGACCTAGCAGGGGTTCATGGGGTGAGGTTTGTTGAAGTCTTGCCGACCGATGTGTCTGCCCACCTGCTGTGTGCGGGCCGGATCGAGTGAGACTGGTTGAGGAAGTCTTTTGACCTCTCCAGCCGGAATTTCTCGACTCTTTACCTTGCACCGCAGTTGAAGGGATGGATCCAGCGTCCGTCCTGGACACACTGACCCCCAGATTCCTAACCACCCTCATTACCCTACACCTATTTGCTTCCCAGAACTCCTCTTCTAAAAAAAGCCTCCACACTGCATCAGCTAAGATGGCATAGGCCCCGAGAGAGATTGTTTTCCTCAGGTCCTCTTGAGTGAAGTTAACGTAATAAAACGATATTGCTTAAAACGCCAAATTAGCAAATGGCAATAAGACATTTTGCACGGAAGGCAAACACTCGTTGGATAATTTTCCTTATTCGATGATTTCTAAAGAATTGGAAGGCTCTAAACCCGCCGATTGATAAAATAATAAAAATAATCAGAAACACGTAACACGTAACACGTGGAATTGAATAGCATCGAACTGTAAGTTACCTGGGAGCAAAATTGTTAAGCGGTGATTAAACAGAGCCTATGATGACATTCTTTACATTTATTCCATCAAAGGCAGTTTTTGCATTGAAAATTGTAATAAAGCTGGATTTGAGTAACATATTCATTTATATTTATATCATTTAGATGAGTATTTCGCCTTTTCAATAACATCTTAACCGCGACTGACAATAAAATATTGTCTGATAAGATATTGTCTGTCTGATAAGGATGGTGACAAATAAAAGGTTTCTTAGAAATTAACTTAAATAAAACATAAATTGAATCGAGGGAAGCAATTCATTTACTTTTAAAACTGTATGGACCATTCGGAAACCGTTCAATAATGTAGAACCTGGCATAATACTGTAAATCCAGGATCTTTCACTCCTTGTCGTCTTGAGCTGCATTGAGAGCCCTGGACAACCATGTTGTGAGAACATCTTTCAAGTCAAACGTCAAGTCGTGTTTGCAGTGTTAAAAAACTAATATCAGGCACCTGTCGACATCTCTGTTTAATTTTTCCTCATGTTGAGTCAAGGTCAACTATGGCACGATTTTTCAATGTACATAATGATCTGAGAAGACAGATGTGATCTACATATATGTACTGCTTTTAAGTAGGTAACATAATTGGCCCAGTATTAACTATTTATAAACAGGTGGTTAAAATTAATGTTATTTTCATTTAGGTACAGCGTCTTAGCTGATGACCTATAATTAGAATAGAAATCTCAAACCAATAGCAGTTCAACCAAAATACAGATTTCTACTATTTATGTATATGTAGGTATGTGATAATTAACTTACTGTATTACCAATTACGACGAGATAGATTTTCAGAAAATCATTCGTCTTTATTTTCAAACACCAAAGGAGTGAGATCTCTTTAAAATGGTCCACTCCTCTGTTCGCAACTACATAAAGTTCATGAAACTCCATCAAGAATATAAAGTGTTAATGTTCAGTGAATAACATAGTACAATCTGTTACTACTAATTTGTTTTGTATTATATAAGCAAGTTCTTAAATTTAAGCAACTGCTTAAATTTTTTTCTTTGCCTTTTCTTTTCTCTACTTTCTTTTTTCTTTTTAAATCCATCATTTTTTCTTATCCATTTTTTGATTCTCGAGTTAATTAATTCTTCAAAATCAATACTAAAATTTCTTGGAATGGTTGAGAAGCATACGTGCTAATAAAAAAAACACACTTTTTTTTGGAATGTTCTTTTAATTTCTCTTCTCTATATGTTTTTATTATTTTTTCTATTGTTAAATATATAATTTACACTTATAAGTAACTTCTTGTAGCTACCATCAAAACTATAATATTATTTATCAAGTGTTAGATATTTAAGTATAAGACAATATTATAGTCAACACACTAATTACATGTAAAAAATCTGTTCATTTTGACTGTTCTACAACGGGCAGATTGCCTAGTTGGACAGCCAAAGATCATTATAAAGATGTAATATGTAATGTTTTCAAAATAAATAAATTTAAAAAAAAAGTAGACTTGAAAACCTACACTTGCTGACAAAATACAAAGATCCCAAAAAATCTCACTATGAGAAAGCCGATTTGAGGGCAAATTTTGCAAAATGTAGTACATTAGTAAACAATAGATTTAAAAAAACATGTATGGAGTGTCCAGTGCTCAATTTAGTACCAAAAAAACGGAACGCGAGTTTGCATCGAAAAATACAACGGCTTAAAACCTTACGTCACCTAAATGCATCTCAGTTCCAATTTAAAAAAAAAATCGTCTTCGGTAGGAAAAAAACTAAATTTTCCAAGCAATTAATATCTATAATCAGTGGCGGCTCGCGACTTTTGGGTGTGCTAGGGTGCTAATATTTAAAAAATGGCATTATGGATATTGTGGTATGCGAAAAATATATATATTTTAAAAAAAAAATCGTTTTTTTTATTTTTATTTTATTTTATTTAAGGAGAAAACACACATACAGACAATAATTAACAAAACAATATTATGAACAATAACTTGAGAATTCGCCTGCACCCCAACTATTTCTCACTGATTGACTTGATAAATAAAGATTTTCAAATATTTTTTATACATGTTTAAAAGTAAGTCATAATTAATGAAAATTATTTAAAAGAAGCACATAAAAAGTATAGTGAATGATATACGAGTTTTCTTTTTTATAGGAAAACAGCCTTCAATTTTCTACCAAAAGTGCTATAAGTATCAAAAAATATATCGAAATCCTTAAGGTTGTGGTTTTTATTAAACAATTCGCACATTCTTCTGATTGAATCCCTGACACCAGCATTTGTACGTGTCCGGTTAATGTGGAATAAGTCGTTAAGCCTAATTTAATAATAGTCGGTGTTTTGAATGAAGATTTTTCAGGAAATCGGTGCGGCACACCGCCAAACTGAAACTTTCTGAAATTTTTCATACAAAAAACTGATTTTCCAAAAAAAATTGTTTTTCGGCTACAACAACATCAATAATGCCATTTTTTAAATATCAGCCCTCTAGCAAACCCAAAAGTCACGAGCCGCCACTGTCTATAATGATCGAATAAATAATAGTGGAAAAGGATAATGCATATATTTTTTAATTCGAGCCCTGCAAGCCTGTTCCAATATAAATGATATAACACTGTAATTGCCTTTCGTACAAATTTGAATGGTAACAAATGCGGCATTGATTTAGTATTTTTTGGTTCTAGACCATTTAGCACGCGGTCTGTCCCTCTTACACTCGCCAGAAATTGTATATCACCATCCCATTTGAATTTCGTAATCACAACGGAAACACAGTTTTGTATGGATTTATAGGAAATATAGGATATAGGATATTGAGTCAATAATTGGATCATGAAACACGCCCACAAGGCACTTCGTGTGTTATTCTTTATCCTATGATTTCAATAATCTTTTCGTTTATTCTTCAAGGGAACGATTCCAGCCATCTTAAAAGCAATACGCTCGATTCTCGATGATCACTATCGTTATTTCAAGTTGTCTTCGTTTAAAGTGGCCAATTAATTTTACCTCCAGCGGCATTCAGTATTCTACGATCGCTATATTAGAATTATGTTGCTTTATTATGCAAAAAATATTATTTAAATTGGTTTTTAAAATAATGTATTAATTTGTTAGAAACTTAATAATTTCACTAAGCTTAGCTTCACAAAGGTTATTATGGAATTCAGAATGTATGAAAGGATAGTACAGAAAATATGTGGAAAAAATCCGTTAGGATTAGTGAAGTGTAGGGGAGGAGATCGAACGGATGGTGAAAGGGATCATGTCTAAGATGGGTCTGTAATATAAAATTTTGTGTTTATTAATAATGGTCTCATTATTATTAAGGGTTTTCTTTATTTCTAATGTAGATCGTAGCCTTTTTGTGATACCTCACAAAAGCGCCACTATATGTTAAGAGTAAAGACAGAGAAAATATATCACCACCCGGTTGGGTGGAGTTGTGAGGTTGGTTAAAGTTTTTTTTACATTAACTCCACACAGGAGGCCTAGTAGACATCATTTCCTTCAGGGCCTATTTCATCGTTGAAGTCGCTCAGTGAAGGGTCTTTTGGGGAGAGGGAGGAAAGAAGAGGAAGTTCCTGAGGAGACCCAAGTTGTGAGAGGGAGGAAACAAATAGGCCGGCAAAATGTTCCACAGCCGAGATGTTGAAATCAAAACGAGTCGCAGTAGCGATGTGACAATTATTGTCAACAATGTACAAATGTTGAGCGCGCGTTTGGTGTGTTTACCGATTTATACACCGGTGTCGAAGGGATCAATTTAGTTCAAGGACAGCAAACCTACCAGACGCCTGTTCTATAAAGATTGCAATCTGCTTGTTAAGGTAAGGTAGTGACTGGAGGAATTAATTAATTAAGAGGGAATAACCAGACACAATCGGAAATATGTCATTTTTAAATCAAATTTTGGACGTATTGACTCTTTTCCATAAAAAATAAATTATAAATTGATTTTGAAAGACTGTTCTTTTGTCTAGTAAAGCTATGTTTTAAATTTAGAAAAAATATATTTATTTTTAGAACAATAAGGTTTTACCGTAGGTCGCCGGCAGATTTGTTAACTTTTCAAACAAAATTTTGTATTATACAACACACATTTCAAATCATATATAATCATGCAGTAAAATAAACCAATTAATTATCTGGAAAAGTTACTTTTCAGAATTTTAATTTTAGTTCAAATAAAATCATAAAAAAAGATCCGTGCCCTTGTTTTTTGAAGAAAATACTTCAGTTTGTCTATTTATTTACGGTCTTAGAAACTAATATGTTTAAAAAAATATATATATTTTGCTTAGACATTACGAAAAAATTATAAATACTCATGATCAAAAAATAATTACAAAAAGTACATGATTTTAATAGTTTTATCATCACGACTATGAGAATTTTTTAATGTAGGTATTTATCAAAGAAAAAATTTAATGAAACAAAATCGATATTCAGTTATTATGTTAAAATGCCGGCGTAGAGAATAATTAATCTTTGTCATCGGAACCGGCCTGTACAGTTGCAAGGGTACGATCGCAAGACCATCGTTAGACGAAATTTGAATTCTCGGCCGCTGGTTAGTGGCTCTTATTGCGGGTCTTAAGAAAAACAGATGCCGGTAACTCGTTCCACAAGCGAGCCGACTAACATAAAAACGAGTCGAAGAAACATGTGCACCAACAGCGGATCAATGCTGCTCGCTCCTTAGAGCAGGCTCCATTGTAATACGTATAGAACAAACTCAGCATGACTACATTGCGTCTGTGCATTAGAAATGATAATCGGTCTGTTAACAATGGATCAATGTCACAAATATTTCAACAACGCTCTCGATGCGATTTTTCACAAAAACGGCGCTATTTATCCAATTATTATCATTAAAATACCAAATCACATCGCAGAAAGTACCGCTGTACCACAATTAGCTTTAAAGAAAGGTCCCAGTAGACCAAACGCTTCAGCGTAAATATCACAGTAAACACAACGCTTTAGTGGCACTTGTAGAATGTGTTTATAAGACTGCTTATTTAAAAAAAGCTTACATCCATCAAAGCTATCAGATATCCACTAAAAACATAAAGGTGGAACGCAAAACACGTGTATTCTTGGATGTAGGTAGATACCTACGTATAAACTGTTACACATACCATATAATGATATATGCACAACTTGTGTGTCCGAAACACGTCACACATCAAACGGTGTTGCGATAATTAAAACCCACATTAAATAATCACTTGAGTGCGGCTTTGATTATAATTAAATAATGGTAATAGTATTTAAAAGTGTTGGATGAGTGCATCGCGCGGAATGGATATTCCCGCCAAGCGAGCGGGGTCTTTGTACTGCAGTGAACTTGGGTAAATCATCATTAATAAATAGCCGGCCCACCTACCTCGGTTCTATTCTGCCATTCTTCACCTGTACACTCTGCAGCAGGGGCGTGCAATGACATTTTTGCATAGAAATCTATACTAATTTAACTAAATTTATAGAGATAATGATTTTATAATAAGGTGTGGGTAAGTCCTAATGTCTGTAGTATAATGCTTTTATATATATCGTGTAAAAATATTGTTGTGGGTGTACTAAAATATCTATACTAAAATACTATTCGCAATCCCCTCCTTTACCGCTTACAAATGTCTGATATCGTAGAAAACTTTCCTAGAAAGAAACGTGCACGTGAAGTGTGTTTCTTAAGAAAAAACACGGTAGCCGAGAAATAACAATAGGCATTTTACTAAACTATTGCTGTCACTGTCATTCTTACTCCCCCGAATACTGAGCGAAAAAGAGAACTGCACCACAGGCTAATAATACCGAAATAAAATCATCAATTTCGCGGTTTTGAGTTCCCATTTTTCTCCTGAAAACCTGGACGGATTTTTAAGATTTTTTTTCCATCCGTATTAGAAGAAAATACTCTGTCCTGTACGTTTTATTGTTTTAAAAAATACGTTGCCTAGTTTGTATACTGAATATATGTTGATGGCATTTAAATTATGGCAATTTTAAAGGGTCTAGACTCCAATAAGAATTAACTTATCAAAAAAGCAAAACACACCGTCAGGCTAGTGGTCGATATTTTTCTTATATTAAAAAAATATTTGCAGTAGTATTATAATCCAGAGAGAAAGATGGAGAATACGTTTGTATGGACAAAACACCGCCCGGTTTCCTCTAATTAGGTAACCTGCATATAATATTTCAGCGTAGGAAGTATTCAACTATGTTGCAAAGTAAATTGACTACAATTAGTGTAATATCTAGTTGCTTTAAATATTATTTCGTTAAAATGTGACTTTTCAGTTACAGGGCCATTACCAATAAACTTTTTTTAAATTTTGGACAACTCATAAAACAACCGTTTACCATACCAACACAAGTGGTGGTGTATCTGTTGTATAAAATTTAAAATACGTTTATTAGTAAGGAGGTTAATTGCATGTTTTTAGCCATATAAACGGGGCGTTCTTTAAACAAAAAATGGGTTGTGTAAATTGTAGTGCGTCATTGGATAATTTTTCATGAACGGCAATGATATATATTTTTGGTTTTATGTATCTTTTATTGTATTTTTCAATTTAATGAATACAATATTAACTTAAACCACATAACAATCATTTTCTTTATTCCAGAAGGTACTTTGGAGGAATGCAATGAAATACGTTCGATTGGTCACAATAAAGTATGTATTAAAATAAATAACAATACGTAGTATAAAAATAAATAAACAAAAATACAGAAAAAGATTAATCAGTACAAAATGCAAAATAGCAAAATGAACACGTTTGGGCAAAATAATATCGATCTTGGAAAGTTGAAATGTTGTAAAGATCAATAAATCCAAAAATGAGTTAAATAAGTATTTTTTCTACTTTTGAATGTAGCTATAAATCTGTGGTTATCCATTATAGATAAATGAAACAATGTTACTTTGTTTGAACCACTTGTATATTTGTTTAAAGCCGACCGGTTTCGGGTTTATTCATTAATCCCTAGCAACGCCTCCACCCTTACCACAATCCTTAGTAATAATATATTGTTCCCACCCACTATTTTGTAATTGTCAAATCAGTATACGTTTGCCCTGAGGAAGGAACGGTCGTTCCGAATCCGTTTGGTTTTAAACAAATATACAAGTGGTTCAAACAAAGTAACATGGTTTCATTCGATCTGCGTCGTCGAAATATTTCTAGAAAAATAAGTGCGTCTTTTACGACTGCATTTTAAGACGATTTTTTTTCTAAAATACAAAATAAATTAAATACTGTTATTAAATAAATTTACAAAAAATGTTAAGTATTTTGAAATATTATTAATGTTATTTTATAATAAAAATACATAATTAAAGGTACACAAAAACAGAAGGTAAGATTTTTTGAAAAATTTAAAACTTTCTTTTCACGCTCCAGAACAATCATTTTTTTTCTTTCGCGATCGATATAGTACTATGTACGTACTTTTTTTTTTAAATTTCTATATTCATTGCTTTGAATGGTTACATCATTTGTGGAGTTTTCGACCACCATGCTCGTGCTCGTGTTATGGTGGTCGATAATATTATGCATAAATGTATAAAATATGTGTATAATATTATAGTATGCACGGCACGCCACTGGACTGCAGTTAGCGTGTCTTCTGCGCTCAGTTAGTGCCTCGCACTCATCTTTATAGCGAGGTATTCTCTAATGCAATTACAGGGACAGCTAATTCTTTCTCTACCTTTCCCAGATGACTGCACATTAAGACGAGAAGAAAACTTAACAGACAAATAATCATTTCTTACCCGTGAATACAATGTTAACACAAAACATGCAACCCGACTTCAACATTTTTCTAATTCCATAAGACTTAATGAAGGGCGAATTGTTGGAATAAATTACGTGATGCAGAAGAAATAACTCTCGTTATTTTATACTCTGCGATGAAAAACAAAATCTTCAACTTCAAATATCTTCAACTAATTATTTTGCAACTACCCTTTTTATTGGAAACAATCATTCTAAGAATTGGTTTGTGGCCTGGACAGCGTCTCGGATAAATGTAACCGAATTTATTCATAAGATAATATTGCTAATTGTAAAAAAAATAAATACATCAGAAAAATGTTTTATAAGTTTCAGCAATAAAGGCTAATTTTATTTTATTTTATTTTATTTTTATTTTTATTTATTGCTAATTCTAAAATTTGAAATATGAGATTGACAAATATGACGGTTTGACAGAAGGTGTTAATAGCGAAATTGGTTAACGTGAACGTCCCGGTTAGACGAGAGGTCTGAGTTCGAGTCCCAGCTGCGACCATCGTTTTTTTCTGTTTTTCTATTGTTTTTTTATTGTTTTCTTTCATATTTTCGTTTAGATTATTATTGTCATCTTCTTCTTCAATGATATATTACATTGATGAGAATAACCTTAAAAAGTTATAATAAGAGAGTTTTTCTTATAAAAAATTGAATATTAAAAAATCATTTAAAATGAAGAACACCTCAAATACAAAGGAGTATTCTTGACATTGAATTTTCTGAGTGAATTAACAAGAGCATCAAGTCAAGGCCTTTGTTGTTCCTTTAATTAAACGTTAAATTCATACGATGAATCTGGTCTTTGTAATATCTGAGCACAGGAGCAGAGTTCACTCTGATTCATCCCGAGCAAGCATTAATCCCGTAGAGAAGCTTCTTATTCTCTTTAAGGATTTACCCGCTGCTCGGTCTGTTCGGTGCCCGTGGCGTCATTGCTTTCAAAAACAAGCTAAGGAAGGCAACAAAGGACGATAAATTGAAAATGCGAAATTAAAGAAACTTTCACATTTAAAACATAGAATATCCTATTTTTCATTATAAACGGGCTCTTTATGATTAGAACATACTCGTGTACGTTCTGCGTTCAAAGGGGAAATAAAGTAATGTTCCTCTCTCTGAGAGGAACAATAAACACAAAGAACGAATATAATAGAGAAAAATATGGAATACAAGATTTAAAATCCGTACTTATGTAAAATCCGCAATAGGATTCTGCATTAGATTTTTCTAAACAATTTAAACGTTTCAAATTTAAACACATGAATAAATATTTATGCTACAAACACAGCCTTTTTTAAATTACATACACAAAGTCCGTGTTGTCGTTACGGGCTAGTTGTTTCACAGAACTGAAATATTAACAGAACTTGTATAGAATTTTCACAGAATCTAAAAACATGTTTGAAATTTGACGAATTGTTTAAATTCTGTGAAAGAACTGTCATAAAAGATTAAATTGTCTTTTTAAAATTTGCCCACATTTGAAAAAATTCTGTAGATCACCATAGTTTTCAATTATTAAACTCGTCCGAATATCTCTTCAAAATTGTGGGCTTACTAGCGCAAAATTTGGAGTGTTTCACAGAAAAATTAATACTATTCCATGATACAGAAAATCCACACCATGCAAATGCAATTATCAAATAAACATTATCGCGATTAATATTTAGCGAAATATTCTATTGTTAATGTGGTTAAATTAACCCCTAAATCAAGTTTCACGAATGCAATGAAAATAATATTTTAAACTTTTCGCAGGGTGGTTTTAAAAGGTATTAATGAGCTCCTAAATTAGTTTGATGAAAACGAATACGTTCAAAACCTAAACATCGAAATAAAATACTCGGGGTTGTTAGGTTTACGAAACGGTGCAAAAATAAAAGAATTAAAATCTTGTCCATTACGTGACTTTAAAAAAAGGGAAACCTAAACAGAGTTATAAAATACCGAGGTCCAGTAGGACTATGGTAACCCTAATTTGAATAAATGAGGTAGAAGAAGAAGATATAAAATGGGTAGGTTAGGACAGGTTGAGAAATATCTGGCTTTTAAGATCTCGTAATTAAACGTAGTTAAAGCCATTTTGAGCCAAGTTTAGATTCTTAATGTTGGCTTCTCACGGCATTAAGATTCTACACAACAATTAACAATACAGGAAAACTTATATGCATCAATAAAGTTGTGACAGAAGACGAACTTTGATCTTCCGAATTTCAGTAACAAGTGTTCGATGCCCAGTCGACGTCCAATGCCCAGCCTCCGTCAGGAAAAAAGAAGAGTGAATTAAAAACATTTCACTCACGAAAAAATTAAAGTTTTTAGTGAATACGATCATCGATTTGAAATTTAAGATTTATTTTAAACTTTTATGAGTAAAATCTCAAATTATAATATTTAATTAAATGAAGACAATATTAGCGAAATTCACTCGCAAATCTGGAGAGAGAAAAATCAGTAAAAGATATTGGCTTTTTTAATGTCCCAGTGGAGCCAATATCTTTTTCTGTCTCCAGATTTTCGATTGAGTTTCGCTAACGTTGTGTTCATTTAATTATATATTAAAATATAACAGTTGGTTAATCTAATGAACACAGAACCATTGGCACGAATGAAATAACATTGTTTAATTTTGCACATATTGTGTGCACTATTCACATTATTATTAAATCCAACCTCTCGGATCAGGTATCTCGAAGTTGTTGAGAGGGGGGGAGTTGGCGAATTAACACGAGATTTATTCATAGGCGGTCGAGAGCGGATAGCACTGTGTTACCACCATGAATAAATATTTCTGATATTGAAATAAATTATTAAATACTTCGGTATAAACTTGAGAAAAAATAAACCTGTGTTATATAGTTACGGATACAATTCATTTGAAGAAGAATAATGTATTCGCCAGAAGTAGATTAATTTGTTCAGGTTATCTGGATGGCTCAAAATCACCAAGCTTGGAAACTACAGCAAAAATTCAATGATATCTTAAATATTTGTTCGAAGCAGCAAAATTTATAGAGCGGTGATTTCTTGCTTCATTAAATTTGCATAAGGTTTTTGTTCTAATTTCCAGGAAAACGCCACTGTTTTCGGCACGCAATGTAATTTATTTACTTCATGTATGTAATACTAAATGTGTGAATCTGCTCAAAAAACCTAGTGAGAATTGCTATTAAACAACAATTTTTGATTTTTTTTAAAGGAGGCAAAATATGGACAGATTTCTATGAAAATGAGACATTCAAAGAAATTATGTAATCCTAATTGTTTATTGTTTCTTCACATGATTCTAGTGTTTAGGACTCGTTGACCATCCTGGGTTGAGATTAATGCTAAGTCTAACATAAATTAGAATAAAAAAATATAGGTAGAATTGTTTCAAACATGCAGCAGGAGAAGCGTAAAATTCAAGGTAATCCATTGCTTTTAAAATGATGCATCTCCAAAGGGGGCGCGTTGTTTCAACATGGAAAATGTTTACTTTTCTGGTGTATGGTTTGGGAAGTTTCCACTGTCAGCATCCGCTCCATCCAAAACTAATCCTGAAGTTTATATCCTACACGGCATTTCCACAAACTCCATCAGATGGAGCTTTTAGCTACAGGTACAGGTATCTCTTGTGTGGTGAATCTGGAACCGGTGTAGCTGGAACTAGTTTTGACTGGAACTGGGATTAGCCGATGCACACATAAAAAAGACAGTCTATTATGGAAGTAATTGAAAATCGGGAGCACTGAAAAGTAAAGCAAAGTATATAGACCTCTGAGTAAATAATATCGACAGGGAAGAAGATAACCTTAAAGACTTGAACCGAAGTGGAAAGAGATGATAAAAGACAAAAAAATGATTTGATAGTAGGGATTATTATAGAATAACAAATCTCTTACTAAACAAGACGTAGGTACCACTCTTTTAAGCCAAATATATTATATTATACTTTAAGATTTACACTTTACACTTTATACTCCAGACTTTTGACTTACTACTTTTTGACTGCTTACCGTTCACTTTTAACTTTACACAATTCTGTTACATTCTTTATGTTGTTGAACTATTTATATGTATGTCAATGGAACAAGTTGTGCAGTGTATGTGGAAATAAATAAATAAATAACGAAAATTCAAATATGTTAATAGTGACCAAAACCAAATTTTATTAAATTTCGTCAGTTCTGTCGTCTCCAATGCGTCATCTTCAAAGAAGACATAAGCTCTGAGGGAACATTTTTTCCTCAGGGTCTCCTGCGTGGAGTTAATGTAAAAAAAGTTACTGTTTTGACGTAAGTTGTGTGAGCACCGCGACAATTTCAAAGAACAGAGTTATGTATTTCGATAATGAATAAAATATGGTACAAGATGCAATTTTCGTGTATATTTCAAACGTGTGAAACGCGACGAAGGTTTTATTTGGAATTCTAAAACAAAATAGAAATATATTTATGTTTCACCAGTTAATTAAAAAATAAAGACATTTCCTCCCTTTGGATATTACATGCTATCCCTGGCTGAAACGTACACTATTGGTCACAACCCCACGAGTACCGGCAAGTACCTTCAGTACTCATTAAACAATATCAGTTTCACTAATCACCGTAGTGATTCACGATGAAACGTGAAGGGTGCAATTAGTGGCTAATTGCATTCAAATATTTTACAAGCTTTCCGTTGAGGTTTTAATAATCCAGTGGTGTTGTTACAATAACCTTAATTCAACAAATTATATTTGTGTACCGATTTATTAATAAGCTTAATTTAACAAATTGTATTTGTTTACCCGATTTATTAATAAGCTTATTTTTTTCATTTGTTTCCCGATTTATTACTGGACTTTCATTTGATGCGATAACGTCCATTAAATCGATGTCAATTTTGTAACGAGGTTAATAAATTGGCAAATATATAATATATACATATATTTAAATAATTATCATCAACTAACATTAATATTAACAAACATTATCAAAAGTTGCCACTAAAGTCATGAAAAAATTAAATTATTTTGGTCTATATTTTATAAATTAAGACAAAAATAAATAGAGGAGCGCATATCCATGCTAGATATTTGCATGGATTTCTTTTAGTTTGATTAAAATGTTGTTTGCGAAAGTTCGTTTGAAATTTTGTTTTGAAAAAGATAGCACAGCCCCTGCGCTACCCTTTAGAAAGTTACAAACGATTATTGAATAGAGAAAGCATACTGGAAGACCATAAGACCACCATTCAAAAATGAAACGTTGCTTGAAATGACTTTAGCCGTGTTTGGTGACTAGATAGACCATTGTTCCTTTTGTGAGGGAAAAAGTTTCACTTAAGTTATATTCAAGGGTGAAATTTGACCCGAAAGATGACATAACTCTGAAAATAACCGTTGACGCTAGACGAGCGTGCACCAACATTGCAGTTTTCCGTGGCATCATTACATGCGACTGAGGAATACTGAGCAAGGGGTGTTTGTTTAAACATCAAACGTCTGTTGAATTATAGTTGATCATAGCTTTGTCCGGGTCTATTTGGACCCCTATATACCGGTTAAGTGTTAAGTGATTTGTAGGAAATTGTTGTTACTTTCATCGCAGCATCGTTCCTTACGAAAGCTGTTATGCCACTTTTATAAAGATCATCAATTTTACCAATACACATAGCAATACTAGGATAGGCAGTGATATACCGAATTATTTATTACTGTGATCGGAAGTTGCTTTAAAATTCCACATATTAATGTAAAACAATTGGATAGAGAAATCAATTAGATTTTTTTTGCATGATATGATTAAAAAAATCACGTAGTCTTGCAGTGTCTATCATTAGACATGAAACAAAATATTAACTATTCTTGATAGGGATTAAAAAAGTTCAAATCCCAGTCGTGGCCATAACTCATTTAATGGAATTTTGTTATTATGACATCGTTCAATGCATTTATTTTGACAACAAATATCGTTTCTACGTTGAAATTTTCCTCGTAGTTTGAATTACGGGGGTGGGCTTGACGTTGACAGGGTTAAGAAAAGCATTTTACAAAGTGCCTTCAGCACCGATACTCTCCTGTTAGGTAGCAGGAGCATGATATGGCGGCAGCTTGGGCGGCTTTGGGCGGCTAGGGCGGCCGGGGCGGCTGGGGCGGCTAGGGCCTCCCGCCTTACCTCGGCAAAAAGGGCTGAGGTCAGTTCCCGAGGGCAACATTAGTTCTCTTCCGGACCAATTAGAATGACTGCATAAAATATCGCCTAACAATTGAAAGGGAATCCCTCCCCGCGGGCCCCGCATAAAAAGGAAACGGTTGCCGCCGTAGATGTTCTCCCGCCTTAGGCGAGCTCAGATAAGTCAAGGGTTGGCGAAATGTTTTGACACTTAAAAAAGGCATTTTCCTAACAATCTTATAAAGTATGGCTCCGATTAGGGTTGCCAACCGTCTTATTTCAAAATATTACCAAAATACATGTAAAGTGGATCATGGGGTTATAAAAAAAACATGATCGATAAGTACATAAACATTTGTTTAGCCAGAATCATGAATTTTTGTAAAGCCAGAGAATTAAATAACGTAGGTACTATGCGAATGCATCCTATTGGTATATGGTAAAGATGTAAAAGAAGAATAAAATTATCATACCACATAATCAGTAATCACAAAGTACACAACTTAAAAAAACAGAGTGCGCAAATCACACGCGGTAGTAGACAGGAGTGGGAAGTCTACGAAGCATCGCACAAAGAGGCGACCGATTATTCTATCTCATTCTCTCGCAGGCTAAATCCTATAGATGTATGTGTTTGTCTCCTTGTAGTGCCGCTATTTTTCGTTTAATCGAGTTTCAAATCACAACGGTGCTAAAGAAGTTTTTTACTTCAATAAAGAATGACCCAATCCTACGTAATAGGTATGTAGAAAACAAGTTCTTTATATATCCTCTGAATAAGTGGTCTTCAAGATATGAAGGCGATCAAGCGATGTTATTGGGTTAAAACAAAATGTTAGTACACAGTTATTTTTTTATTATACGTAACCAAAAACGTATTTTTTTAAGGTCGGCAAAAAGGTAAGCATCGCTTATAAATAGTAAATCTATCTATCTATCTATGTAAATAAAAATGAATCGCCGAAATGTATGTACGCGCATAACTTCCGAACGACTACACCAAATTGGATAATTCTTTTTTTGTGTTCGTCATTGACAGGACAAGGTTTGTGTAAAATTACTGGTGAGTTCCGGCATCATGAAATTTGTATTTAAGCATTGCAATTGGTGGCATGCGAGCTGTTTGAAAACTGAATGAATGGAATGCGGAAGGGGGTAGGGGGAGGGGAATTCGTATAGGGGGTTTGCGGAAGGTTGGGTAGCGGAACCCTGGAGGGGGAGGGGAACCTGGGAGGGGGGATGGGAACTCGGGAGGGGGGTTCGCGGGATGGGGGAAGGAGGGGAGTGGAGTTGGGGAGAGGGAAGGTGGAGGAGGCGGAATGGGAACGCGAAAGGGGAAGGGCACGCGGGAGAGGAAGGGGAGGCGGATGGGGAACGGGACGATTGGGAAAGGACACGCAGGGAGAAACAATTTCTTTATTAAATGGCACAGCAACGCATACTGGGTACCAGCTAGCATAATTATAAAACGTTCGTTCCTTTCGGATGTCCTCAACTTAATTCGGTCACAGGTACATGATTTGGTTCATTTAAGTCACAGGTGTTGCTGTTACTTATACAATCCTTTGCTTCACTAGCATACATCAGGGTTGTTACCAGAACTTCGTTGAAAACGGCCTTTCTCAATTCACTTGACAATATAATGTTTATGAGTTCTGCAATCTGTCATTCATTACATGTTAAGGCTGCTATGGTCCTTCGGTCAATGTCTTTATCAATAACTTGCTAATATATGTTTTTAAAGTACGCAAACTCATCCAAGTCTAAGGATTCACTAATCCTTAAAATACCGTTTTTGTAACGTCTTTTCAAATAAACTTGTAAATTCATTTTTCTTGAGATCACCCTGCATACAAAGAAGATTCCAGGATGTCAATAATATCATAAGAAATTAAATTATAGACGAATTCATTCAATTTAATCGACGGCACGAATCAAACAGTGAGATTCCGGCAAAAATCAACCCATTGTTGCACAAGTCTCACTTTCGGGGACGTCGCCATAACTTGTTGTATTGTCGAGCGAGTCGATCGAATTTGTATCTGAATTCACCCACCGGGAGAGCGACCCGCCATCTAAATCCGATAGTATATGACATCGATGTATTTTTTGACACCCCGAACGGTTTAGACGTATTGACTCTTTTCCACAAAAAATTATAAATGGATTTCGAAAGATTATTCTTTTATCTAGCATTGGCATGTTTTAAATTTTGAGAAAAAATGTTTATTTTTAATATAATAAGGTTGTACCATAGGTCTTCGGCAGATTTGTTAAATTTTCAAAAAAGATTTTGTATTATTCCACACCCATTTCAAATCTTATATTAATGCAGTAAAATAAATCATTACATTGTCTGGGTATCGCATGTTTTAGAATTTTAATTTTAGTTTAAATAAAATCATTAAAAAATATATAAGTACATGTGTTTTATGACGAAAATTGATCCGTTTGTGTATTTTTTTGCGCACTTTTAAACCAATATATTTTAGATTTTTTAACATTCTTATTTAACTTAGACATTTTTGAAAATGATAAATACTTATAACCAAAAAATAATTACAAAAAGCACATTATTTTAATAGTTTTATCATCACGCCTTTCAGCATTTTTGGATGAAGGTATAAATTAAAGCAAATTTGGAATGAAATAAAATCGACAATATAATTTTAAAAAGCTGGTACGGAGAATAATTAATCTTTCTCATTGTAACCGCCCTGCACGATCGTAAGAACAACTTTCGACGAAATGCGGATTTTCGGTCGCTGGCTGGTTAAACGCTCTTAAAGTATCAATTAACGGTAGGTATTTTGATAACAAAATAGGTATTGTCATATAGCCTGCAATAGTGTAATATTACGGAATATAACAAGTATAAAAAGTATCTAATATGATCATTTGACTATTCCTACTTGCTTTCCTCTATTCGCTCATGTTTTCCATCTTCTGTCCATCCCACTCGCATTTGCAGGCTCCGAGTTCATCTCATCTTCGCAGCAAATTCATAAAGGACGGAAAAAGCTTCTCCGCTTTCTACACAATAACTCTCAATTACTTACCCCGATCCTTGCACCCCCATTTGTATACGTTCCTCGGTGAGGCAATTTTTTAAAGTGTAAATTGTTTCGTATTTATTGAAAGCTGGGGCCTAGTTCACGCTTCACACGAGGGTTAAGGGAAATCAATTTCCTTTAATGCTCGATGTGTTTTTTCCCGGCGATACAATATATTTTTATTAGTCCCTATATTATCCCAATTACTGCCAGGCTGCGAATGAGCGGCGGTACAAACTTTTAACAAGTTCTCGAATCTCGGGCTTGAAGCTCGCGTGTATTTGCGAGTTGAAAAAATTCTATTTGTTTTCGAGTTCTTTTTATTTATTTTTAGATACAATATCGAATCAGTATGATTACTAAGGAAGGAAGATTAAGCTCTCTGACATGACAATTATATAAATGTATTGTCGGTTAGATTCAAGAATTCTAAAATGTTACATACTTATCCAAATACTGCACTATAATTTTGCGTAAATTATAGTACAGTATTTTACGCCTTCATAGTCTTTAATGGAATGATACTTTTATAGGAAAAGTATTTCATTAAAAAATTTTATCCAAAATTTCAGAACATAAAATATCCATAATAATTGGCTGTCAATTAACTATAACGTCAATTAATTATGATTACTTTGAAAAAGTAATGGATCAGGAATGATAAATAAATATTATTAAAGTTTTTGAAAAAAAAAGACAAACAAATTTGTTCCAATTTGGGAGGCGGGAATGGGTACTGCCGCCCCAGGAACGATTTATTGGATAACCAAGATCTCTGCCATTGGTCACGCCAAGTGGTTCGCAAGTGTGCGGTAGATGCATCTGCCCATCCACGATGCACTGCATGGCGGACAGATTCGGGAGAGACTGATTGAGGGAGAACTTTTGACCTCTCCATCAGCACTCTCTCGACCTGTCGCATTGTCTTGCACCGCAGTGGTAGGGATGGATTCATACGTCCGTCATTCTTAAAACCCAGATTCCTTCCGTCCTCTCATAACTTTTTCCTTTCCAGAACTTCCTCTCTTTCCTTATCTTAAAAATAACCTTCACACAGTATCCCCAAAGATGACCTCGAAATAGGTCCTGAGGAAAATTATTTCTTCAATGTCTCCCGTGTGAAGCTAATGTAGAAATTGGAATTTTTTGATATCGTGTTTTTTTTAATGAGAGATTACACATGTAATAAAATTGTTTAAATTAATTTGAAAGAATGACGATATACTAACAATTTCTCAGATTGTAGCGAATATATTAATTGTCACCCCGATCCCCTTACTAATAAAAGTTTTTAAAATGTTACACATCTGATTAACAGAAAGTTTTGTATGGTTAACGTATTTTTATCAGTTGTAAAAAATAAAAATAAAAATAATAGTAAAGCTGTGATTAAGCAGGTAATTTAAACAGGTTTTTTTTAAATATTTAGGTTTTACATACGAAATCTATAAGTTTCAAAAGTTAATTTTTGCTAATTAGGATCTTAGTTTTCTTTATTTTAAAAACTGCATAGTTTTTCTTAATCCCTCTGGAAAATTTTTCCACTTTTCCGGACAACTTATATTAGTCTCATAGAAATTGTTGTCTTCGTTACTATCATAGTTAGGAATATGATCTAAACAGCTTTGAAAGAAAAAACGTAAAGCTATATATTCAAAACTAAAAGTTAAGCATAAAATAATTATTACGTACTTTCTTATGAATCCAAAATTTCTGACCGCAATTTGAAAAAAAAAATTACTTTGTAAATTTAGCAAATATATATTTTTACATGAAACGAAAAAAGTGAGGTGATAATAATGTTTATAATATATTTATCTAATAAAATAGATAAGTGTATTTTTTGTTAACGGTAATTTTAGTTACAAAAAACGTTAGGTGAACCATTTAATGCATTTTTGAAGTTTTTTTTTTATTTAAAAAATTACATGGTTATTTATAATAATAACATTTGAAAGCGTATTTCACCACCTTTCAAAAACAGCTTTTGTTTTCGGATACGTTTACAAACATTCCATTTATTTAGATTATTTCAAAGCGAAAACATTCTCATCTACTAACAGGGGTTAAACGTCTCCACGTCTTAATTTTTTGTATCTTAATTCAATTTTTTATGGTTTGTAATGCACTGTTGAAAGGAAATATTTCGAAAAGCTCTTTAAATATTATTATTACCAATCATTTTACCCCAGTTCCTGGAATCGGGCGCGTTGCTTCAACAAAGCAGAATTGATAAGGCGCATCCTGGCGTCCTTATCTTGTGATACTTCGGGTACTCGGTCCATTGCAGGAATTACGATTGCCATCTGTGCGGGAGTCTTTCTGCTGGCTTCCTGACCCCATGTCAAAGCCTCCTCTTCTACGAAGGTTACTATCAATGGTTTGATGCCGAAGGCTTCTTCGAATTGTTGAGTTTCTATCTCGACCCCGATAGTGTCTCCCTCCGCAAGAATTACATTTCGGCAGAATGCATCACGTTTAACATCGTTCAATAATGACGATCAGTGAATGGCGATTAAATAAATCATCACCGTTTTGACTCAATAATCTAGCTCACCTTTACCTTGACTACAATCCAAAGAAATTGAAATACAAGAGATGTGCTATGAAGACGGCCCGACTGTCGGAGGACTACTACCTAATGGAAAAAGTTTGAATATGGAAATAATTCGTTCATTTAGTTGATTTTTTGAAGGTGTGCATTAACAACATCGGCGTATAGGTGTGCATTAACAATATATCGTATTTGTTAACAATATCGGCGACGCCAGGAAACACAGTCTCACCCAGTAAAAACTGCGGATAGCACATCTTAACAAAACTTTCTATTAATCAGATGTGTAACATTTTAAAAACTTTTATTAGTAAGGGGATCGGGGTGACAATTAATACTCACTAAATAATTTGACGTTTTCCATGAATTAATTAATGTAACATAAACATTATTAAAGGAAGACAAAACAGCAACTGTAAAAACATTTGTGCGGGGTTCTTAATATTGTGTCCTCCTGAAGCTCAAACTTCCAAATCAAACCGTGATTATCTGGAGTGACCTGCTAGGTAAGCATATTTCTGTTTGTAAACAATTATATGGATAGAGCCTAGAAAGACATATTTTTGAAGAGGTTTTTCTTGAAGAGGTTTTTCACCAAAAATGTCGCAACATATGTTTGCGTGGATTATGGTACTCAACGATTGTTTAAATCAAGGTAATTGAACAGTATAAAATTGCACTCCTCTTCCTTTCTCTATGACATTAGCCAAAGACAAGAACCGTTTATTCGTTATTTCCGCAAAGCATGTTGTGTGAATATTGCATTTTCGCATTATTTTTTTTTAAATTATTTATTAACCAAGAATAATATTACAATATGCCTATACAATATACCTACATATATTTATTTTTTTGTATATACCACTTCACTAGACTGAGCCTGTTCCGAGGTGGTAGGAATTTAATCTAAGTTTGATATCTTAATCTTGGAAGATTAAAAATTTTATTTAAATTTAAATAGGTAAATGGCATAAATGAAAAAGAAAAGAGATGAGAAAAATAGAAAAACATGAAAGAAAGAAATGAAAATAATTGAGAGGAAAAGGGAAAAAAATACAGACGTTGTGTGGGTTTTTGTATTGATCAAGTTATCTGCCCGCAGTATACAATGCCCTTGTTTACTATCCACGTGTGAATTTTGTGTTTTAGATTTGCATTTTTTGTCACATGAATATCTTTTTAAATTAAATTAAAAAATTTGGAACCAGATTATGATAGTGTTTTTGTCCAAATGTAGTATTTGTCTTCGGAGTCATGTGTCGATGTCTATGTCTATGTCTTGTGTCGTAATTGCATTGTGCAGTATGACGGTTTAGTTTGTCTTTTTGGTAATGTATAAATATAATTTTGATGTACAGTTGCTGTAAGTTCTATACATTTCGAATAATTGCAAATAAGTTCAATTTGTGAATCATTAATTATAACCGCCGCGGCTACAGATTATAGCCGTGTTTTGTGTTGTAATAACATTGAGTTGAAGTGTTTTTACGTTTATGAGAGACAATCATGTTAATAAGTGACCAGAGGCTACCTTGGCGAAGAATAGACACCAGGTGAGACTGAGACTTCCTTCAGAATCTTTCCTCATTAGCAAATATCAGGCAATTCAATGCATTATTAGTTTTATTGTACGTAATCCGCAGCGAACGAAAGTGTTTTAAATAATTCGCGCAACCTGTTTGGGAAATTTCCTTCCTTTACCCACCTACATACTTCTATCTACCTACATAGTGAAATTGCAAACCAGTGCAGTGACAACCTTCAACACGCGAACATTGTTGCCATGATTAAGTGTCTATTATTTTCGTATTCTCGAATGCAAGTGATAAATTACCAGTTTACTAAAAACTTCAAATTATAATGTACAATCTGTGCATAGTTGGGACATTTTATGTGGAATGTGGAATTGTATAGACATCATCAATTCAGCCTACAGTACGTTTACGTTTCCGTATTTCCCTTCTCTAGATAGTTCCTAACTCAACCAACATAAATTAGAGAATTCTTATTATTATTAGGGTAAAAGAGAGAAGCACATCCAGTCGTAACACCATTACTTTTACATTCACGGTAACGATCCGAGCAAATTTAGGTCTTGAAGGAAGATTGACCGAATGGCGCAAGTTGTAATCGAGCCATGACAATTAAAAAGTTGTTCGACTGTGTCGTGCGGCGCGCGGCAGGTAACAGAGCTGGGAGCGGGTCGTTTCGCCGCAGAGCGGGTACGGACCGTTGTTATTAGTACGCCATTAGTTACGCGGCGGAAAACTTCAATATCCCTACCAACCAACCCACCCACCCAGAGGTAAGGAAACGTAGGAAGCAGGGGTTAAGAAAGGCGAAAGGTCTTCCACTAATGGCACCAATTACAGCCAGCCATTCGATATTCAATGTCTTATAATATATTAAAAACTAGAGCTCCGTACCCTGCGTTGCCCGGAATTTTACAAAACGTTAATATTAATCCAGCATAAGTACTGCATGCGTAACAACATCTGAATTTTAATTAATTTATTTATTGTTCTTCAAAGAACCATCCCGTTTATCTGCAATTTCAGATTGTTTAAGTTCAATTCCAATGTAAACATATACGCATTATATTGTTACTAATTTTATTAGTGTACAGATTTTTATTATTGACGCACATAATCTAACCTAATCTACATGCTAAGAAATATAAATTATTGATTGATATCATTGATTTTTTTTGTGTTGAATTCGTAGAAGTCCATTTAATTGATAAAATGCAAAAAGAAATAAATTTTAAAATGCCAACTTTTTATAAGAAAAAACCCTCTTTTATAACATTTTAAACTCTTTTATTATCATAAAAAATTGAATATTCATTTAGACTTTTTATAAAAAGTCAATAGTACCATATGAATAAATTCGGATACTTTATCCGAGACGTTATCCAGGATAAAAACGTATTCTTAGAATGGATTGTTTCCAATAAAAAGGGTAGTTGCCCATAATATGGACAAAATAATTAGTCGTTTAACTTAGGAAAAAATATTAATTTAGCCTTAAATAACACCTTAAAACTTTAAAAAATAGTAATCCTACTTACATCGTACAGAAGGAAAGAGCATTCTTAAATATATTCAATGAACATATACGACGTTATAATAATAAAAGCACTTCTTCAAAATTCGCAAAACATCTCTTTCACGTTCCACTTAACAACAACATGCCTATACCAACATTATAGAAAGAAATTAAATTTACTAGAATAAATAGAAATAAATAAACGAACGAATAACCGGAATACAACACTTATTAATAAGTAAAATTATTTATTCTCGCTTGTCAATATGTTTCAGGGTTAAATTTGACAATCAATGGTGAAAAAATTGGAAAAGTAAATGAAATCAAATACCTGGGTGTAATACTCGACTCAAAACTGACTTTCACAACAAACTTTGAATATGTGCTAAAAAAGGTATCAAAAAGGTAAATTTTCTTAGAAGACTAAGACGTAAATTAAATAGAAACACTACGGAACTCATTTGGACTACTGCTCTACAATGTTATATTTGGCCAATGAAGGAAGTTTGAACAAACTAGAAGTTATACAAAACAAAGCTATGAGATGTATACTGGGGAAAGGCAAATACGCAAGAATTAATCAAATGAGAGAGGAGCTAAATTGGATTCCAATAAAAAAGAGACTACTATTTAACGTGTTAATTTTTGTGCATAAAATTATGAAACCCAAATGCCAAAATACTTTAAGGATGAAATTGTTTTTAATAGAGACATTCATAATTACGAAACAAGAAATATAAACAGAGTTCGATTGCCACAAATGAAGAAATCAAAATCACAGAACAGCCTAATGTACAGAGGACTAAAGATGTATGATGAAATGCCTGAAAGTATGAAGAATGAAGAAAGAATGAACGTATTTAAAAAGAAATGTTATGGTTACTGTAAAAATATTTAAATTTATCAAATGGAATGTTACATTGTGCTTATTAGTTTATATTCATGTAGTATAAACTAACTCAAAAATTAATAAAAAAAAATAAAAAAAACCTAACTAAACAAAATACAACATTTAAATAAGTCAATAGCAGTTACGTCATTTTTTAACAATTAGGAACACATATTTCAAAGTATCCCACAAAATGGAGAATCTATTGTCACAATTATTTTCTCAATAAATCGGTTTAACCGGTAATAAATCATTTTAGCATCTACAAAAATGAAAAGAACTAAAATCCTTGCAGAAAAAAAGATTTGTATCAGCGTCTAGTATAAAATATATCATAGGAACCATGTTTTCAGCATGTATCTGAAATTTTTATATCAACGGCAGAAAGGGTAATTGACGTAAGCAAAATTTTACCGATTTTAACTTTTTGATGCAAATTCACCTGTAAAACAAAACTGCGTCAATCTGTATACTCGAGGTTCATATATAATGAAAGTTACAGTTTGAGTTTGAGTGTAGCATTTTTTTTACAAGTGAATTTGTATCAAAAAGAAAAATTGAACTCTTCACAAATCAGCTCCAATTTTGAAAATGGCTGAACACAGTTTTCTTTTAAAAACGTTATATTAGGTACAATAGGTATGTTCTTTTAACATATAATTCCAATTTTGAAAATCATACTTACACTCAAAGCAAATCCAAGTTCTAGAGTTCATTGAACCAGAGTAACGCAGAACAAACACACAACCGAAATGAGTATTTTTGATTGCACCGTAGAATAAAGTAATTATTTTAAAAAAGCGAGCCTAAATTTAATGTGTTGGTTTTATCAAATTTCATAATATAATACACAAATCATTTATCAACAATAACTAATAACTTACGCTCTATTTATTGATGTGATATTTATTAACGCCTTGTGAGCTTTTACATATAATTAAATATTGCAGAGTTGTACATAGTGTAGCAGAATAAGTAAACGGTGCTATAAAGTCTAAAGTCTAAAAATATAAGAGAGGTACCTAGTAAGTTCTAGTGACTGATGCATTACGCGACTGCAAGAGAGCAAACAATCTGAAGATCAGGGAATCACAGACGACATGTCGAAATGACTTCTATTTTCTTCGGACATTAGTTGTGCTCCGTGGTAAGGAAGATGTTTTCCTGGTACGTATAGTTGCAGGAACCGAATCCTAAATGATGCATCGTTCCCAGGATTATAGGATGATAGACGAGAAAATCTTTCAAATCGTATTCGCTCTCTCTACTAAGTGAAAGGTGCCCCGGGTACTCGAAAATATATCTTATATATAAAAATCTCGTGTCACGGTGTTTGTGGTCGCACTCCTCCGAAACGGCTTGACCGATTTTTATGAAATTTTTTAAGTATATTTGGTAGATATAAGAATAGGTTTTAAAGTACATATCAAACCGCTAGGAGATTAGGGTGTCCCTATCCAGAAAAAAATGTCTATTTTTTTGACAATTTTTTTTTTGTATTTTTTTTTATTTGGCATCATAAAATACTCATAACACCAAATTTTAACTCTCCTAACCCTACCCTCCCATTTTTTAAACGCGATTTTATTTTTTTTGTATTAACAAATTTTACCATCTTTCGTATTTCAAACAGAACGAAATTATTTATGTTGTTGAATGACAGATGGCGCTACGTCCGCCTCATCGAACTTTCAACCACACATGCGCAAGACATTCACGAGAAGCGTCGCGTCATTTTGATATTTCATTCGGTATCATTTTCTCGCGTGGGCAAACCATCGAGCTTATTTGTATTGGCTAAAGACGTACTGACAAAAAAAACTCAATTGCTCTTTGAAATTCACATTGATTTTATTTATTTCATTTTCCTACTTAAGTTGGTGTTTTTTTTTGTTTTTATCGGCGGTCATCGTTTACAGCCCTCCATTTCTCTTTCTGTCATAGATCCCATCCCTACACACTTACAATACATTCGTTATTTTTTATTTAACAACCAAAATATTCACTATAAATATACATCAACAAAGCTGTCATACACGGAAATAGATATAAGATATAAAGGGTCTAATTTATTTAATATATTTATTGATTAACGCCCCTTTTCGGGGTTTTTACTGATGAACGTAAAAGAAATATGGGTTTTTCTTCTGTTTAATCTACAGAACTTTTACCATTATGTCACATTTCCACCCCTCTGTCACATTTGTTTTTACTATAAAAGAATTCTCTCTGTGGAAATTGTAGCAAGGGGGGAAGGAGGCCTAAAATGCCAGTCGGGGGTGACAAACACTAGCTGCGTGTATACCCATTTCGAATGATAACCCACGTGACAGAGTTGACGTACGACACAAAAATTTATAGGAGACAAGTTTTTGAGATTTTTAAAAATATTTTATTAAACATCGTATAAAATTATAATCGCTCTTACTTGATATGTTATACCTTTTGGAGTTTAAAAATGGTTTTATATTTTATGTAGTCATATCATTTTTTTGTAACATTATAGAATATACGCAAGCCGAGGTGGCAGGAGACAACTGTGATTTGTATGAAATACACTTCTATCACGAGGAGTTACAACTCTGTCACGTAATTTTTACTACAAAAAATAAACATACCTATATTTTTTTAAAACGCACACAGTCGTTACGTCTTTAGTATAGTAGATTTTTAAGTAATTAAAAAATAATAATATTGGTTATTCTGTTGAATTTTTCTCCAATCTTTGGTGGAGACAACTTTATGTAGGTTAAAAAGAAGAATAAGCCATACACAGTATTTATTGTACATAACTGAACTATCTCAGTAACAATATTTTATATTTGTTTAAAGATAATCGAAGATGTCAACTAACTTGCTATAATTGTTTCCATCCATCAAGGACTTCCAATAAGGACGTCTGATTTTAAAATGTAAATGGAACAACTTGTGTGTGCGATATTCACTCAATTTTTATTTTATTCGAAAGTATATTTATGGCATTAAGTGTGGAATATACAACGTCGTTCAAATGTCTGCCGCAGCTTCGCTTGGTGGCATGTATTCGGAAGGTCCAATTTTCAACTTTGTCGCATAAATCTGACTGAATTGGCTGGATGGCGTTTGTTATGTTGACTTTGAGGGCAATTATTCGCGGTTTGTTCGCATAGACCTGCGATTTAAGATAGCTCAAGAAAAGAAATCAAAAGGCGTTAAATCGCACGATCTCTGTGGCCAGTTCACGTCGCCGCCGCGTGAGATAATCGTACCTATTTGATCAAATTTCAAATTTAATGATTTGCAAACGTGGTTCAACGCTACCTTCCACGGTGATTTGCTGAACAAATTTGAGAAAAATGGCTGCTATAACTTAACAAATCCCTATTGAAAGACCTTTATATAGTATTTATAATGTATTTAAATTGAGAGAGATATATTGTACTGTTTTTCGTAAACCATATTCCCATATATGTGTTTTTTTTCCATCATCAAAGATACATCCCGCAAAGTTTGGACAGAGTATTGCTAGTCAATCCAAGGATGCCCGTTACGCCTCAATACAAAGGACTATCCCATCAAAACCGTGGTTTCAAAAATTCCCCCATTTTTCCAAAAAAGAAATTTCCGTTACTTCTCACCTTTTTAAAATTCATGTTCTTGATTCCCCAGATTGTACGTTCTGTGGTCTAGATGTGGGAGTTTTAGATCACATGTTTTTAGGTTGTCCCACTATAAATAAATATACTCTCTTCTATCAAGCATTACCAAAAATTAATTGCTTCCCCTCCATTCTACATCTCATCTCAAGTCTGAGCTCTACTCCAATCTTCCATATAATTCTGAAATTTGCACATTTAAATAAAATTAATATATAAATTCACCTTTCCTTTCTCTATAATTTTAAATGATGGTCTAGAACACCCTTGAAGGGTGAAAGCCAGAAATAATTGGACAAAAACCCTGTCTACTTGTTTATTTTAGACTACTACCACTATCCATACGTAAAAACAGATGAGTGTGTATGAATGCTGTTATGACAAGGATTGTATGTCACGATAGAGTTGCGTGACATACTTTGTACATGACTTTCCCTGCACTTTAAAATGACACTTCTTACAAAGCAATATTAAGAAAAACAGTTTTTCAATTTTCCCCTCTTTTTTGACATGTTGTTTTCTTCTTATTTATTGTATAAAATAACGTGTTTTATTTCCATCGCTTTTTAAATTATTAACCTCATTTTAGAATTTTTTTTTATGTAAATACTGCAAAAGAGTCTCAACTGCTCCCATAGGAGTCAGTGAGACTACGGCATCCACGGTTGGGCTATGTTGAGAAGCTAGAGATAGTGGGAGGTGAAGGACATGGGGAAATACCTGGCTATTTAGATCTGATAATTAAACAGGGTTAAAACCATTTCAATTTTGAATTATGATCTTACACCAGGGCAAAACTGAGAGTATTTTCCACTTTGGAACGTGACGCAAATATAGGTACTATGTATTTATTATTTGAAATGCGTGAATGGTGAAATAACACAAAATAATCAAATAAAATGTACTTGCGCCCGCCTGGTTATCAGCTCGCGCCCTACGGATGGCTATTATAAGCTGCAATAAACGGGCGACAATATGTACATAATTACAAGTATGTGTACCTATAATAAACCTCTTTTTAAATATTGTATGCATAACTATCAGAGGAGTGACTTGATTATTAAACCGCTAGATAATTCAACATCATTATTCAAACGATACCACGAAAATTTTTCAGCATTATATTACAATAAGGCTTAAAGAATACCTGCAAGCCTATATTACATAAAAGCAAGAATCTACCTGCGCAGTATAATAGGTACAGGACGGTCCATGTTCAGAATCTGTTGTGGATAATAAGGCAGATAAGCTTGCTTGCTTACTTCTTGAAAGGAGCATTCTCTTGTTGATTGGCGGCAGCGTTCAACGTTCACCGTTCAACGTTCCCCTGCAGTTTGTTTAAAGTTCACGAGGCTGGGTCTTGTACAGGGTAGGTATGGCTACCAACCCCCGTAGTGCTCGCGTCAGTCTTGCCCCCGGCACGGCGTACGAGGGTAATCTTTAATAATCCTGGCTTTAAGGGTAGCCTCGGACTACCAAGGATAATAATAATCCCCCCCGCGTCATTCGCTCAAATCTTTCAGCTATTTAAATTAGCAAATATCAGGAAATTGCGAAAGCTGTGTAAACCTCGAAGCAGATTTCCAGTTACTAAAAAATCATGAATTTACAATATATTTTTTTAACAAATTCCACACAGAATGTATGTTACTGTATAAAAAGAAAATTTAAAGAGAAGTACTACTGTTTAATTTAAATTTTTTTATTTATTGTATTTTATTTTAATAACTCCATTTTTTGTTGTTTTATAATAAAAAAAAATAACACGTAATAAACTGATTTTTTTCATCTCCGATCTAACTGGCCATGTTGTTTTACAAAGATTATATGTATTGTACCACTGATTTCTACGGTAAGATTTTCATTAAATCCAAAAGCCTAAGATTTTTTTACTTGACGATAAAGAAAATGACTGACTCTAATGAGGGAACGTACCCATACTACGTGACACTTTTAGGGGGGGGGGGGTCTTCAAAATGTCACGCTCCATACAAATGAGCGGCGGGTTGCTTAGGATTTTGGTCACCGGGGGGGGGGGGGGGGGGGGGGGGAGGGGGGGGGTTAAAAATTGCAAAAAGTTGGTCACGTAGTATGGGTACGTTCCCTGAGTTGATTAGCGTCAGTTTACTAACATGGTTATGAAGTGTAATTATTTTTCGCTTTAAGTTGACCTGACCTTTTGATTCCGAACACATAATAAAATGAGTTTTGTAACTCATCAGGATTGCCCCAGCAAGAAATAAAAACATTTAAAAATTAAATTTATTCGAATTACTTAAACTATGTATGTTATATTCAAGCTAATATAACACCTGCGCTTTGACATTCTGGCGAAAATATCGCGCTTCAATTTTTCTTATAACTTTTCACATAAGATGAAAGGATTTTCGCACGTAATTTTTTTCGAGTGGGTTGTATGAATTACACTAATATACTTACATAACAAAAATATCGGTTGGAGTTTCACAATACATAGAATATTTAAGCAAACGCTGTACAGTGCTTATGGAGTTTCTCGAACCTTTCCCAAAAG
Source organism: Limnephilus marmoratus (assembly GCA_917880885.1). NCBI lineage: Eukaryota > Metazoa > Arthropoda > Insecta > Trichoptera > Limnephilidae > Limnephilus > Limnephilus marmoratus. Next base: position 12,326,076 of record OU862908.1, read on the forward strand.
AAGATGGCAAGACTCTGATTGCGGTCCTTCAACCTCGAACATAGTCGAAGTGCTGCAAAAACGCAGGAGCCCAAATAGTGGTACATAAGTTATTATAGTGGCCGAGATGCTTGCTTCTATCTAGGCTATCCTATGGGTGGCTTGCGTACATAATTGCATAAAACAAGGAAGAAAAAAAAAACTTTTTAATGTAGCCATAATTTGTGGTTATCCATTATAGATAAAAGAAACAATGTTACTTTGTTTAAACCACTTGTATATTTGAGTAAAGCCGACCGGTTTTTGTCGTTCCGAAACCGGTCGGCTTTACTTTCTTAGTATACGTTTTCCCTGAAGAAGGAACGGTCGTTCCGAAACCGGTCGGCTTTACTCAAATATACAAGTGGTTCAAACAAAGTAACTTTGGATACGTTTTAAGATTTTCACGGCCAAAAGCATTTTCATTATTTGTTTTTGGGGTGTTATGCCGTGTTGCGCTACCTCCTCCTTTAGCCAACGTTTACTGGATCTGCCCTGATGATGGACACTGCAACGATGTCCGAAACGTTGGCTAAAGAAGGAGGTAGCGCAACACGGCATAACACCCCAAAAACAAATAACGAAAAAGTAACATTGTTTTATTTAAGAGAAAAATAACTATCAAAAATGTTGGTTTAACGCCGAAAACATCAGACAGTCCTAGTCCTAGCTGCAAAAGGAAACAAATATCCAAAAACCTTTTCCCCAAAATGGTGTCAAATCAAGTGAAGTTTTTTTTTGTCACCCAGATTTGGAGCGTTGGTATTACATTATAATGATTTTGCAAAATATTGATTTGTCGGCAACTGAGGGTTTGGTTGGTTAGTAGTGAGGGATGAAAGGGGAGGGGGTAGAATCATGGCGAGATTCCCGGCAGGTGGCATCAGTCGCAGGTGAGAATTATCCGAGGGTAATTGGATGGCGATGGTGTGGGGTCCCGGAGGAGAAGTCGAGGAATATGTATGGAAGGAATAAAAAATAATATCAGGAAAAACGGCGGGTTGCGGATTGCGGAGCCGAGCTAAAGGGGTCCAATGGAAACAGGATTACGTAATATGACTTGTGTCTGTCTGTCCTAACAAGGGGTTATAAAAATAAATATTTTAATAAAAGCCATTTTTATTATTAAGATACCCTTCCGTGGTCATTTATTATTCGGAGGATTTTAAGAGGGGTCTTTTCAATATTTGAATTCCACCATTGTTCCGCTTCAGGTCGTTTGATAAAAACATCTCTGTCAGACTTGAATTCTGTTACTTCACGTATAGGGCACACTGTATCAACCCTCTGAGACTTGCTATTTAAAAAAAACATCCAGAATATAGAAAGCGATTAATTTAAGAGATTAATTTCACGTTTGTTAGCTGTAAGCATCATACATATTATGAACAAATTCTGATAAATGTGTACCCCATGGAACAATAAGCATCGAAGATTTATCGGACCGTAATAATTATGATAATCCATTTTTCTATAATCTTATTATTTCTTCGTTACATCTGTGGCTAACTTCTAAAAATTTATATTTTGAATAAACTGTTACTTGTCAAACTTTGCATTATTCGCTCTTTTGAGCACGATTTAATTTTAAGAAATGCGATTTTTTAGTGAAATATTGGACCCCGAAATTCGGAAAATTCTTTTTAGAAATCGAAGGCTTTTTTAGAATTAAGCCAAAGCAATGCTAGCGACACCTGATCTAAAAAAATATGTATTTATTTATTATCACTTCATTGACTACAATAAGAAATTTATTTGATTAAAAGATTATACACATCTCAAAAGCATTTCTTTGTTTTCAGTGCAGGGATTATATCCAATCTCAGAGGGTTATTTTTTTCATCAACTCAAATCATCTTTGGGGACGCAGTGTGGAAGGTCTTTTAATGGAATGGAAGGAAAAGAAATTCAGAGAAGGATATAGATATGAGGCGTGGGTTGGTTTCTGGGGGCCAGTGTGTCCAGGAGTGGTGGACGTATGCATTTATCCGTCCCACTGGGATGCAAGGCGATGGGCCGGGTGAGTCCATTTGGAGATAACAAACGGTCTCCCTTAACCGGTATCTTTAGATCCCGTCCGCCACAAGATCTTGAAAAACCTCAACCCATGAACCCGGGTACCCATGCTAAGTGTCCAAACGTAGCCAATCACACGAGGTAACCAATGGCAAATAATAATAATAAATTTGGACAACTTATATAGCGCTGTTTTTGCGAAAAATCGCCTCAAGAGCGCTGTACAAATTAACAAGGATTTTACATTAGAATTTACTTAACTTAGGAGGCTAGATAACAACTCGTCTTGCAGCTATCAAGCGCATGGATTATTGAAATTCTAGCCCCCCGATAAATTAAATAAAATATCTTTTTATACGTACGTATTTCAATTTACTTAACTATGTAGGGGGCTAGATAACCACTCGTCTTGCAGCTATCAAGCGCATGGACTGTTGGAATTCTAGCCCCCCAATAAATTAAATAAAATATCTTTTTATACGTACGTATTCTAATTTACTTAACTATGTAGGAGGCTAGGTATCAACTCGTGTTGCAGCTATCAAGCGCATGGATTATTGGAATTCTTGCCCCCCAATAATACATTTACCTTCTGTATTTAATAATCTACTTAACATCCTTAGTCTAACTTAATCTACTTAATCTAACTTAACCTAACTTAATCTTACTCACACATACTCAAAACATATATGTATTTAATAAATCTGCAGTTCATAAAAACAATTGCAAAGAAACCATAAAAATAACACGTAATCAACGCTAACGAAATTGTATATATACTCGTAATACACTGTGATAATAAATTGTCACTGTGAACTGTTAATTAATAAAGTTTTTTTAATTTTTCATTTATCACTCCATACGTACGGCACAGGTAGAAACCGAAGGGCGCGGGCTCAGTCCCATGACTTCCTAGTCCATGTGCTTAGGGGCGGGGGGCAGGCGCGGGCGGTTGGCAGCGGGGGCAGCTAGGGATGCAGAGATTGCAGAGGTCATCAGTTGGTTTTCTTCTCTGGTGCGTTTCTTAGAAGGCCGCTTCGGTGGCCCACACACCGAACGGGTCATATGGTCCACAGTCGTAAATACAGCGACTGCGGGCGTAACAGCGAGCAGCGGGGTTGCAGTAAAGGTGCGGGGGGTGCGCAGGGGTACGGCTATGACACCCAACAACCGAACAAATGACCACATCTGGTAAATGTTCGCTACCGATCCTGGGTTTTAAACACTTCGCATCTAATGAATCACGATAATATCTGCACATATTCTTAAAACTCGTTATACGTCCACACTGCTTACGATAAAATTATTTTGAGTTCACATATGTAATGTTCACAGAGTAATAAACATTATTTGACACTTTTAAGGTCTCAAAATGTTAATTATCCCTCTTATTTAATAAGGGATAACGAGACCGTCCAGAATGCGTCAGGCTGCTCCGAGCGCCTGACGCATTACGTTCAAAGTTACGGCAAAGGCGTTGGTCACCTAATGAAAGGTTCCCGGGGCGGTAGGTGTGGTGAACGTATGTCTTGCAGTATGAAAGAGACATGCGTGTATGAGTGAGACAGCATGAGGAACATATAAAAGGGTGTGATTGCAGTCCATTGTCTTCTTTGCCTTTAGACTTCCTACGAAGCACCACTGTACATTGTCTCGCAATAAACAACAATAGTCTACCTACGAGTATTATTGCAACCACCCTGAACTGAGATCAACGTATTCAGAGGAATCTGGATCCACCACAAGGAGTCCAGAATACATGATGATAACCGGCCACGGTCTTCACATTGGCGCAGCCTATAGCCTTCCAAATTGTGGCAAAGTTAAAACTAAATCAACGGATTTACAAACTAATGAAGCATTAATATTTACACCCTGAGTTACACAACAAAAGTGAAAAAACAAAACCATTTGCAAGAATGTTAAGAAAGCCTACAAATGAGTGATTATGAGCAAAGCTTGGGACGCAAATAATAATAGCTATGGGTGTAATTAGTGAGGTTTATGGGAGGCCATTTATAGTGCGGTGACTTTACCTTGACCATGTTTCCACAGTAAAAGGCTGTCCGGTAAGAAAAGGTCGCTGAAAGCGAAGCTCTGACTGGTCTGGTCTACTTTCAGCGCTTTAGAGCAACTTTCCACTGGCCAGACCCTGGAAAAACAACGAATTGGTTTTGACAAACAATTAGTTACGTTGAAATATTAAGACTAATGGGTATGTAGGAACTGTAAATCTATATTTTTAGGAGCGGTCAACATTCCCTACACTAGCAACTCTCTCTGCGCAGAAGGAATGCGCGGAAGATCAAAGCGTAATTCTACCGAAAAGAAGTTTCCAGATCATTTCGTCTCCGGCTTCCTTCCTCGCCAGCAAATTTCGTGGAATTCTTCTGTACAATACTATTGTCGTGGATAATTAATAATAAGCGTGTTAACGTAACTTCAATAAATATATCAATATTAAACCAGTGATATCATTTGACAAAATCCGCGACCTATGGAGATGATTATCCCTGATACGGTAAGCGGAAGTAATCTCCTCCAAAGGAACTTTAAACGGTAATAATTTTTAAGATGAAATAATTTATTCAGATGTTCTGATTTCTGAGCGTCTATTTTAGATTAGATAGGTAAATTTTGAAAATGTCAATTACCACGTGAACACGCACTACAGCGCGATACCCCACTCAACTACACTTCACGATAAAAGTCCATCAGAAGGACCAAATAGGAGAGAAACGATAATCTAAAGTTCTAAAGAGAGACTGTGGGCTAAAATGGAATATATTGTACCAAAACTGAAAGGACAAGGAAAGGAACTAATATCTACTCATCGGTACTGGTAAATAAAGAGAAAACAAAGCAGATAAGCTGGGTATAATTCATCTAAAAATAAATCCAGACGCCAATCATGGAATACAACGAAGAAAAGTAATAAGGGTGAAGTAATGACAGGGTTTACTACATAGAATAAAGAATATACAAGTAAGATAACCAACACCTCTGTCATAGGTCACCCAAGTGGTTCGCTACATTTGGTGACTTAGCAGAGGTGCCCGGATTCATGGAAAGAGGTTTGTCCGGGTCTTGGCGGCGTATGTGTCTGCCCACCAGCTGCATAGAAGGCCGGATCGGGAGAGAGTGGTTAAGGGAATCCCTTTGACTTCTCCAGCCAAACTCTCTCGGAACTTCGCCTTGGTTTGATGACTTAGCAGAGGTGCCCGGGTTCATGGGAAGAGGTTTGTCCGGGTCTTGGTGGCGTATGTGTCTGCCCACCAGCTGCATAACAGGCCGGATCGGGAGAGAGTGGTTAAGGGAATCCCTTTGACTTCTTTGAGGGATTCATACGTCCGTCAATCCTGGATTCACTGACCCCCAGATTCTTACCCATCCCTCATACCTTTTTCCTTCCCAGAACCTCCTCGCCTTCCTTTCCTAAAAAGACCCTCCACACACTGAGGGGAATTATTTTCCTTAGGGTCTCCTGTGTTGAGCTAACCTCTGAAAAAACTCTGTCATAATACTAGTGAAATAATCTATTATATTAACGCCGTGTAAGGTCACTGTAAGGTGAGTATGAAATTAAAGTATTTTTGGCGTATGAATGTACACATTTTTCAGTGAAAGATTACACCTAATCGTATTGGTTTTTTTTTTGAGTAAATTTTGTTTTCTTTAAATAAAAAAATAAAATAATAATTGAAATCCTACGAATTTAACACAATAACAATACAAAGTCATGTCAAATTAATCTAATAATTTTGTTAAAGTAAGTGATTTTTGCATGCAAGCTCATGATAATAAGTATGTTCGACAGAGGGCGATAACGAAAATGATTGTGGGTGCCGTGGTAAATGGCGTGTAACAGGCAAACCTCGATTCGTAGTAAAACATTGTTGCGTGAGTGTATCAGAATTGGAAATGTCACAAAGCACCTATCGCCAGCATAAATAATATATCAACTGGGAAAAGGCAAAAGGGAATAACTACACTTTTTGTCTAAATAACTTTTTGCTTTATTAGTATTGCATACTCCCCGAAAACATACAAATATTGTGAAAAAAGGAATAGTACATTCGCACATTTTTAAATCTTTTTAATTTTCCTAAATATCAATTTTAACTTGCTTTTCAAGTTGGTAACAATTTGCGTTAAATTGTTATTTGTAATATATAGGCATATTGAAACGTGCATTAGAATTTATAGCAGCAAGAAATAGCGAGAAAAACTGCATTTATTTCTCAAATAATTTTCGGGAGACAGAAAAAATCTTTGTTTTTTTGGTGCAGCTTAAAAATAAATCTCAGATTTTTTTTAAATGAATTCCGCACAAGAGTGTCTGGAACCAATGAGACTATGAATTTCCCCAAAGGGTATTTCGTGAGAATGACCGGATAACTCAAAATCATGCAACTACAACACCTTTTTGAAAAGTCATTAAATGTGCTGGAAAAAATATAGTAAAAAAAAATGGTTAAATAGGTTACATTATGTTAGGTTACGCGGTATTTTTCTTTTTTTTCATAACTTTTAAAGACTTTTCAAAGGGGTGTTGAAATTGCATGATTCTGAGTTGTCATGGAACCGATGCGAAGCTAGAGGTAGTTGAAGGTTATTTGGAGGAAGAAGGCGAGGATGTACCTGGCTATAATTATTAAAAAATATATAATAACAATGAATAAATTATTACAAGAACTTGCACACATCGTATATTTTAACGAATTGTTAAAACATTAAGTATTTCTTTCTTATCTTCCCAAATGCACTCAATATACACTTCTGCATTTCCAGAATAAAACATAAGTATTTTTAAAGCGTGCAAAATACCTACTTTAATTATTTTCCTACCGGGATAAACATATTTATTACAAGTATACATCAAATTTCCGATATCTAAGAGCGATCTTGTATTTCTGATATCCGTCTCGATCCACTTGAGATCAATAGCGGCAAACTCCCGGGAGTCGAGGAGTCGAGGAGGCCGATACGCCGATGTACCGCCCGGGCCCCGTCTCAGGCTTTGAGGTTATCCCACCGACCACCGCGGCAAATTAGTTCCTGGGAGCCGCCTTTACGAGATGCTTTACTTGAGAAATTGACTGATTCCGAGTTGCATTGATATTCAATATTTATTTATTTTAGTTGTGGGTATTAGTGTATCAAAGATCAGGGCCGCAGGAGGCTATTAATAATTATCTATTAATTTGAATTATCTTAAGTTAAGCTTTGGTTTAGTACCAACATATTTATTTATTTATTTATTAAAATATTAATATAGACATATGATGTTTGCATCAAAATTTTTCTTTTTTACTATTCTAAGTGATGAGTCCTCATATGAGTAAAAGAATTAATTTTCTAAACGATGATTTAAGTCCCCATTTAAGATATATTGTAATATTACAGAACACATGTCACAAAAATCATTTTGTTTTCTCCCCCTTCAAAATGTTTCCCGGAGAGGGTTACGAAAACTGCGTTTGAATGGCGATCCTATATTTAACACAGCAATTTGTACCACACAACCAAAACCTCTACCACAAGTGGTTCGCTACGTTTCGTGACTTAACAAGGATCATGGAGTGAGTCTGTCGTATGGCGGATGCATCTGCCCACCTGCTGCATGGCATGTCGGATCTCGGCCGAGATATACTGGTTGCCGAAGGCCTATCGAATTTTTCAGCCGGACTCTCTCGGCTCATCGCCTTGCGCCGCAGTTGGAGGAATGGATTCATACGTCTGTCACTCCTTGGCACACTGATTCCCAGATTCCTAACCATCCCTCATACTTTTCCTTCTCAGAACTTCATATCCTTCCCTTCCTTAAAAAGACCCTCCACACAGCATCCCCTAAGATGACTTTAGGCCCCGGGAGAAATTCTTTTCCTCAGGGCCTCCAGTGACTTAGCTCAAGATAGAAAAAATCTTCAACAGCAGAAAGAAAAAACTTTCGATTTTAGCTAAGAAAACAAAGGTTTATAGAGTAAGTTTTTCGCAGATTAGGCTAACAAAAATCCAAAGTCATTGAAGAAGTACTAGTTAAGAGGAGATATCTGGAAGCATTGGATTCTTCACCCGACTAGGAGAAGTAAATAAAAACGGTTGATCTTACATAGTGTTAGTTTTCATAAAGGTCGATTATAGCCTAATGGGAAATTAATCAACTCAACCTAGATTTGAAGTGCTATAAAAAAAAAGAGTTTTTTTCAAGGGTGCAAATGTTTAAATCTGATTACAAAAGGGAAGTTAAACAAAAAGGACCGAGACAACAGAACAAGGAAAAAGAACCTCTGTCGTTTAACATAAATAAATTGCATACGGGTATTATTTTGGAGTGATTTTATCTTATTCGAAAGCACGTGAGAGGCACCAGGTAAAAGTTCATGCCCATAAAAATAAAACAGAAAGAAATAAAGATCGGTCCGAAAGGTACGCGAAAGAAAGACTCAAGTAAGGGTAGGGTTGTACGAATAGATCTGTATTTGTATCCTCGGTACGTAACTGGAGAACCAATTCGCTGGAGAGTATTGAGTAAAGCCTTCCGCTTCCGCTACCCTTGCCAACTGTTCTTTCGATATTCTTAGGTTCTTTCAGGGGAATCAATTATTTACATGTTTACGGTCGTTTTACCTCACTCGGTGTTTCCGCGCGTCCTCCACTTCTCATTCCGCCCCTATTTATCCGGGCGCAGTGGGGAGGGATATGAACGCACCTATCGTGAATATTGCACGGGTTTTCGATAACGGTTAAATTCGAAACTAAACTTCTTTGTGAGCGCCTTTACACTGAAAATATAAGATAAACCACGAGGAGCAAATTCGATTAATTAAAAATTTATGGTGGTTCTTGCAGATTTCGCTGAACAAATATTAATTTCAGAGTTGAGGTGCGCATATAACATGAAAGGTAAAAAATTATGCATTTTATTACAAAGTAGTTAGTAGAAGCAGATAGCAGAGAGAAATAATATTTTTGAACGTATTAAGTAAATTAATCTAAACTTTTCCTAATCCATCACTTGCACATCTTTTAATATTACAATAAAACATCTTAAAATTGATCAGGCAACAAACTAAATATTTTTTCACACACCATACCAAACGAAGAGTTTGAACGAAATTCAAATGATATTACAAACTAATAATATTGCATGGAACTGGCAGAGGAAGGATGAAAGTAAACTGAATACTGTTGAAATGAGATCCCTGAGACGTATGTGTGTTAAAACAATTTATGATCGTGTGAGAAATGTAAATATCCGCAAATAATGTAAGGTTGATGTAAGCATAATGAGTAAGATTAAGAAAGGGACCTTCAGATGGTTCGGGATGTAGAGCGAATGAACGAAGAAAGTAGTGTAAGAAGAATATACGACGCGAATGTGAATGGTAGAAGAAGTCGGGGACACCCGACGAAGACATGGCACGATCAAGTGAATCAGATACTTGAGTCGGGCCATGTCAAAGTCAGAATAATAGAAGAGTATGTATGAGACGATGTATGAATGTGAGTGAGGCAAAGAGTGTGCGCCAAGGCCGAGTTTCAGACAAATAAAAAAGAAACGGGTACAATACAATTTAGAGACGTTTAAATTTCCTGTAATGCGCAAATCAAACCGATAGGATATATTTTGATTGCAGCAGCTACCGGCTCATTTTATCTAATAAGTATTGAAGGAAAAATGAAGAAAAAATAATTTAAATTAAAAAGTGTCGAGAGGAGCTGTTAATCGGAGACGAAGTCGGTAAATATCCGCGGAAGTAATGTAATTTCTGGTCAAGACGCTGAGAAAATGTTTAGCCGTCGGTTTTAGCTCGGAACTGCCACAGCCTTAGTGGGTGGTGCAGCAGACGCCAGCAGCATCTTCCCTTGTTTGCCGAGAAGATGAGGGCGCTGGTACCGGGTACCGGGTGGCTGCAAATGTTTGCTCACGGAATTGGCGTCGGGCGGGGGGCAGGGGGAGGCTAAGTTGGAGAGGGTGCAAATAACGACACGGGGTCGCGGGTCTCAGGGAACGTTCGAGTGACCCGATACTCCCACACAGCACATAGTCCCCTGCAGGTGAGATAAAAATCCGAATGGCAAATATGGGTAACAATGTGTACTGAAATAGATAAATGGAACGGTGTGGACATGATATTTTTATCATATTTGATGGCATGAAAGCTATGATTTATAAGGAAAATACTTGAAAAGGCCATGGAGTTTCCCGGCCAATGATAACCACTAAATAGATTGCCATTGCTGTCAATAAGTGCCAGAATTAGATAACAAATTTTCGGATATGATTTATATTTTCATAGCCAAAAGTATTTTCGTTATTTATTTTTGGGGTGTTATGGAATGTTGCGCTACCTCCTTCTTTAGCCAACTTTTCGGTCATTACAGTGTCCATAATCGGTGTCACACATCTGCCTTGATGATGTACACTGTAACACTATCCGAAACGTAAAGAAGGAGGTAGCGAAATACAGCATAAAACTCCAAAAATAAATAATGAAAAAACAAAGTTTCGATACGTTATTTTGCAGGTCAAATATCAGCCTAGAATTTTTTTTACATATTTTTTTACGTATTTTACGAATTTTCCGTGCGTCTTTATTATGCCTACTCATGATTTTATTAATAATAATTATAATTTCAATATTTAAGACCATCATAAATTGCTGTCTCCTAAAAATCTACCCTGTAAAAATCATTAAAAGAAAATAATCTAACCTATCAATAGAAATATTTTTGAGAGAACTATTATGATAAAGGAATTAATTACATATAATGAATACAATAACATTGCTGAAAATATTTTCCCCTTAAATACTACGAGAGGTTGAATTGAGGAAGAAAACATTTTTTAAGAGAAGCGCATCCCGTCATTCACATATGATACGGTATCGTTTCCGTTTTCAATATCGTTGTTTCAACAGTGTCAATAATGGCGCCAGAACAGCGAAATAACAATACAGATACGCGGATATCAAGTTGACAAGAGAACTCCCGTGTTACGCGCCTAGTTGCGTCGACTTAAGCTGAAAACATTGTAGCGCAGGGTTCCCCGCAACAGTGGTCGGTACTCGGGTATTATAAATTTGATATTTTTGAACGAATCGAGTCCCCTCAGGCAAATTTGTTCGGTTTTCGAAACAACTCACATGGTTCTTATAGAAATCGTTGTGTCTCTCTTACTATGATAGTTAGAAATATGATCTAAACGTGGTAGAAAGAGAAAATAACACGCTTTATTTTCAAATCTAAAAATTAACTACAAAATAATTAAAATGTACAACACCCCTATGAATCCAAAGTTTTCCGCCACAATTTGAAAAAAATGCGACTTTGAGAGTTTTTTATTAATTATTTTTACATAAAAAGACGAAAAATGAGTTTGGTATAACGATTATAATTGTACATTTGCCTAATAAAATATGTGCACGTTTTTATTTTTTTCGTTATCAGTAATTTTAGTCAGAAAAAACGTTTGCATCCAAAAAAATTATATTTTCACAATTTTAAGTTTATTTTGAATTATAAAATTTGAAAGCATATTTTTATAAAGCGATTTAAGTTTTCGGATGCGTTTAGAAATACCTATTACATTTATTTGGATTTTATTGCAATGCCAAAATATTTTGACATTCCGAAAAATAGGCTCGAGGCCTGAGTGATTTAACGGTATTTAATTGTGTGTTTGATGAATTTTATTTGTCATAAATGCTTTTACAGAAAGGAAATTTGGGTAAGGAATTACCTAAACATATTTTGTAAAGCGCACTTTATGGAAACTTGATAAAACTGAGATATACAAATTAATTGTTATTAAAAGCCAAAGTATTGTTTGTACAGTGATGTAAGACTTTGTAGAAGGATGTTGAACCCGTGACTTAATAAAAACTCCGCTTTTTGAACCACGCGATACGAATCGAAATCACCGAGAGAAATGAATCAATCACACAGATTAAGAAGAATCCGTCTCTGATGGAAATCGTTATTCACAAAGAGAATCAGTCTAATATTGTTCCACTTGTATGGCCGAAATATGATTCATTGACTTCATAGTCATTGACAGTATTGACACGATATGAAGCGAAATCACCGAGAGAGATGCATCAATAATACAGATAAAGAAGAATCTGTCTCGATGTAACTCGTTCTTCTCAAATTGAATCGGTTTAATGTTGTTCCATTACATGGCTAATAAAATTTTCAAAATTTTAAGTAACCCCTAAACCAAAAAGAGCTGTTTGCTTTGAAACGCCTGAACAGATTTTCATGAATTGTAGCTAAGAACCACCTCGATCACGTCAGCTTTCAAATAAAAAAGTATCACTATGCAATAGTTATAATAGCGTATTATCCAAAACTTACCAAATATAAGAGGTCCATAAAAGAATATTTCTCTGATGGTTCTTGAATAATGTTATGTTTTTATTGTTTATATTTCTGTATGATTTAATTTATATGTACAACCTCTCTCCATGGCTACTAATGTATTGATAGATTTTTGGTTTTGTAATTTTTCATTTTATATTAAAAAAAAATTGTTTTAAGTACACATAATTTTTTTGTTTTATATAATTTTTGATAAAATAATATTTTTTATAAAATTAATTTACTTATTCTTATTATGCTGTCTCAGTAGAAGTAAAATCACAAGGAGGAAATCCATAATTAGTTTTATTTTGGCTATTTAATACTAAGTACAAACTGAAATAAATGTAAACTCAGACAGACTCGTCAAACTTATGATACCTCATCTTGCGTCGCATCGGGGGTTAAAAATATAGTTCATTGACTTCATTGTAGTATATCGTAAGGCGCATACAGTGTCAGACAACTCCGGAGGCCAAGCACAATGGTACCTATTCTACAGAGATAATGAAAAATTCTCTCCAATATTGGTAGGTAACTACACTTTTGTAATTTTCCTGTCGAACATCAAAATGATGTGATTCAAAGCAGACTGTAAGATAACTGAACCGATTCAAAGCATCAACTGAATCGATTGTAAGATCAACTGAATCGATTCACATTGAAGTACTGAATTTCACACCACTGCCGTACAGTTTTGTTTCAACGTGTATAGTTCGACATGTTATGTATAGATACCAGCCTGAAGAGAACTGCAATACAAAGCCTAAACAATGCGCATTCATGGGCTATGGAACAAAGGGAATTGGAAGCGGAGTGGTTTGCTTGATTTGCATTATTACCGACATATGTGGGGGGTTGCGTGGAGAGATTTCTCTACAGAACGTATATTTGGACTTGCGCCGGGAAATTGCGGTAAATAAGTACGGGCTGAAAGTAAACGGACGATCATAAAGGTTTATAAATAGAAATATGATTTTCTACGGAGAGTTTTGAATGGCAGTAGTAAAAACTGCTGAAATCTCCCTACTATTAACGTTGTATTATATCCTGTTTGTGTGATTGAAGGATCAAGATCGTAGAGCAAAGATTATTACAAGAACCACATGAATAGCAAGGGGAAGGTAAGGGGAATGGGAATGGAGCGACATTACATGTCCGAAGGATGTTTAGACAGACAATGATTGATCAAAATTGGAGATATTCGTACAATAAACTAGAAAACAAGATTTTAAAAATAATAATACATTAATTTATTTATCTAATCATTAGTATCTATCCAATCACGCAAATCTTCAACAACGTTCGACAAATTTACATAAATAGAGAATTTAGTAGTTCCATTTTGACAAACTAGCATAATTTAAGTAGACCACGGATAGAACCAAAACAGTTGTCATTTAGGATGTTTAGCCATGGTAATCCAGTAAAATAACGCTGGACTGTGGTAGGTGATGCGACATCTGGGTAATTTTCATTTATAAAATATATTTTATCTATTCCAGTTGGTACCCGGCGTGCGTTGCTATACTATTTAATAAAAAAATTGTTTCTCCCTGCGTGTCCTTTCCCATTCGTCCCGTTCCCCCACGTCTCCCGCGTCTCCTTCCCCTCTCGCGTTCCCACTCCGCCTCCTCCACCTTCCCTGACCCCACTCCACTCTCCCAATCCCCAGTCCCGTGAACCACCATTCCGAGTTCCCCTCCTCCTCCTCCCAGGTTCCCCTCCCCCTTCCAGGGTTCTCCCCCACCCCTCCCGCGAACCCCCTACTCGAGTTCCCCTCCCGCGTTCCATACATTCAGTCCTGGTACATTCAGTTTTCAAACAGCTCGCGTGCCACCTATTGCAAATTTCATAATGCCAGAGCTCACCAATAATTTTATACAAACCTTGACAATAACGAACACAAAAAAAAGAATTACCCAATTTGGTGCAGTGGTTCGGAAGTTATGCGCGTGCATACATTTCGGCGATTCATTTGATAGATATTAACTACTATGCCTATAATAATATTTCCCGCAAATATATCAACTTCGTTTCCACGACAACGATTTGTTTTGCTTTTATTCTGACGCTAGCAATTTTGTTAGGGACAGAAAACGTATAATAAATATAAAATATTAATATTTACAATTTCATAACATTATATACAGCCTATTTTACTCGTGAAAGCGTAACAAACAAACACACGCATTTTGCATTTATAATATTAGTATGGATAGATAGTAGGTATGTTTTATTTACACGTTTTGAATTGAACATAAGAATTTAAATATCTTTCATTTTGTCAAAAACCTAAATGTTCCTATGCATCAGAGATATAAATATACTTGCTGTATTTTTTAGTAGGCCGAATATTTTTCAGCGTGAATCAGAATTTAATTTTCTTTAGTTCAAGTCCATGTTTTCGAGGTAAATTTATTTTTATTTTTTATTTATTTATTTATTTATACATGCATATATATTACAAAACATTACACAATGAAGCTTTGTCTGTCCAACTGGGAAGGATACCCGTTTCAGGACAGCCAAATTGTATATTTAGTTCATAATATTCTTAACAAAGGAATGGTTTCGTTCAAGATATCACAGGAATTTGCTTGTGTCAAGACAACTTTTGAGAACATTAAAAATTGTATTCTGAACGAATGGATGATTTCTTTATGTCTTTGAAAGAATCGCAAAGATGTGATTTTTTTTAAGATCATTTTGGAGAACATTAATAATTGCATTCAGAGTGAGTGAGTGGTTTCTTTAGTGAGATCACAAGGAGGAGATTCTTTCCAGGCCATTTTAGAGAACATTTACAATTGCATAATTAGAATTTACACATTTATAAACCAATATTTGACATGAATTCCCAATATATTTATGACTATTTAATTTTAATAAAGTAGTTATTTTAAGAAATTACACAATTATAAACCAAATATATGACAAATGATTTTTTTGAACCTCGTTTTGGAGAAATGATCGAGACATAAAGTTATACGATAAATTTGAAAGAGATTGCAGAAATGGTATAATTTAGATACCGAAATCGTGAATCGCGCACTTGAACCATGATATGCTTGAATTAATGAGGGGAAGACGTCAAGGATCCAGGAATGCATAAAATCCTTTACGTCTTTGCGAGTCACATCCGGTAAGAAGGAATTCAAGGAAAAGAATTAGGTATAGTAGATTTCACAAAATAGTCGATTCAAACTTTATAACATGATACGAAAATCGATTAAAAATTCATTACTTATTCATATCAACATTATCTCGATTGTAAACCATTACATATTTTACTAGTATAAGGACTTGATTGGTACTGTACAGCACTATGCTATGTTAACAAAAACCGTGATAAAAAATATAAGTTATAAAAACGATTTTTTAAATAAGCAAAAAAAAAAACATTTTTTTGAAACCTGGCAACAATTTTATGCACCTTTGATTCTGATGAAAATGACGTTTTTAAGCCAAATTCACCCAATTTTTTCTAGTTGTTATTTTTTTTAAGTTATAACAAAAAACATTTTATTTGCAAAATTATCTTAAAATATCAAAGTGGAATGGTGTTTTATCATAATAAAAAAGGAAAACCTAAATATTTTTAGGTGGTTTGAATTTTACGAGTTGATTTTTGATTCCCCACTTCAATCGGCGTGGTGCTATATGCAACGATGCTAATTTTAAATAGTAAAACTTATTATTAAAATTATATTTGTTTTTTAAACATGTCGATAATATAGATTATATAGTGGTGTTATACAAAGTAATTTGTTTTGGTTTAATTAAAAATGGCACAACAAAGTGTGTTTGCTAAGTTTAAGAAGTAAAAATTTGTTTTGCCGGGATTTAATTCACAAAATTACCCGCTGAAAACAAACTGTCCCGACAATAAAATTTTGAAAATCTCTCACCACATATTTTAGATTGATCATCAATTAACACAATCGACATTCCTCATCGCTCGATGAATTTAATAATCCATACTTATGAAATTTACGTATGTATATTGAAGGCAATATACGTAAATATCGATGATATGGAAGTATTTTTACGTCTGTCTCGACACAAATATATCCTAGTGAGACAGGCATCGAGAAACCAATATAAACATAATGAAATAATTAAAAACACTTTGTTTTTACCACGATAATCTTTATTTAAAAAATCAACATTTGTACCCACGCCTGTCTTTCTATACTTGATCATTTAGTTTTAGTACATATAATGTCCTGATGAAGAGAACGTCGTTCTCGAAACATGTTGGTTTTTTAAATAAAGATTATCGTGGTAAAAAAAAGGTGTTTTTAATTATTTCATTAATAAAATGGTGCCGCAAAGTGAATTTGTAAAATTTGAAGAAGGAAATATAAACATACTTTATATAGATAAATAAAACTAAAAAAAATAAAAATATTTACGTAGATGTCAGATTTGACATGTGACTGCTAGCGCCTCGGTGTTAAAAATGAACTATTCTCCAGCTTACCAAGGCTTGAGCGGCAGATTTAGTCTGTATGGCGGATATGGACTTACTGATATAAAGGGCCTACTCTAAGCAGTTTAATTAGAAATTTCTGTTTTCCAGACACAGGATATCATCGCAATAAATATATAAGTATGGATAGAGAACGATATCTTGACCATCGCTAAAAAAAAACTTTTCGAATATAATATTTACATGCAACCAAATTTGGAGAATATTGTGATTAGGGATGCGGTCGAGTAGGCCGATACATCGATATTTTTCTTTTTTTTAAGCTTATTGTAAAAATCCCGCAAGAAAAAAATCCATCTGTCAAAATTATAGGCTTAACCGAAAAATATTCTTTTGAAGAAATGGAAAGGACAATTAAGTGTCAAAATGAGTTTATTTTTGAACAGCACTCAAAAATAAAAGTAACATTTGTAAAAGAAACAAAAAATCTACGAAATCAAACAAGCTACACCATATATGCTGACGTTGACGGAAAGACATACCACAGGATGTTAAAGGAAGAAAAAATAAATATTGGATGGGACAGATGCAGGGTCTTTGATAATTTAAATATCATGAGATGTTTTAAATGTAATGGGTTTAATCACAAGGCTATAGATTGCAGAAACCTAAAATCTTGTCCAAAATGCGCAAAATATCATGATGTTAAAGATTGCACCGAGGAGGATATTCAGTGCATCAATTGTATAATGACTAGCAATAGATTAGGACTGAAACTAAATTGTGGTCACTCAGCCATGAGCAAGGTATGCCCAATTTATAAAAGAAAACTAGAAGCAAAAATGAGCAGAATCTCTTTTTTATAAAAAAAAGTTACGAGAAAGATGAAATTATATACCTGAATATACAAAGCATCATGGCACATTACGAAGAGGTAAAAATACTTTTAGAGGAGAAGAAACCTTTTATGCTTATGATGAGTGAAACACATGTTACTGAAGATATTCAAGATAGTGAAATTAGATTTGAACATTATAATACCATCCGTTGCGACTCACATAGTCGACATACAGGAGGAGTGATGATTCTCTTAAGCAATAAAATTTCATATGAAGTAATATCGAACAATCAATTTGAAAAACATTGTTGGATCTTAGCCATCACCATTAAATCAGAACAAGAAAGGTGTATATACTGTAATTTATAGATCGCCAAACACAAGCAAGTGCGACTTTTTAACATATTTTCAAAGATGGTGCATGGAATATTTACAAGATGAAAATATAAACGTTATAGCTGGAGATTTTAATAAAAATGTTAAAGCAAATGCAGACATATACACAAAAAAACTGAAATCTATTATACAAGCTACAGGGATGAAACAATTAGTCAAAGATTTTACACGAATTACAAATATCTCAAAAACGACGATTGATCTGGTAATCTCAAATAAATTCAACTTAAATATTAAAGTACTAGATAATCCTAAAATTACCGACCATAACATCATTCAAATTCTAATAAATGACAGAGAAAAATGCAACTCCAGTAAGGAAACACAAATAACAACATTTAAAAATTACAAAAAATACAATAAGGAAATTTTCATTCTATCCTTAGAGACTATTAATTGGAATGGAATAAATCAAATGGAATATAACCAAAAAGCTGACCAGATGATATTAAACTTAAAAAAATCTATTGATGAAGTTGTTCCAGAACAGAAGATACATAAAAGAAACAATAATAAATGGTACACAAGCGAACTACGTACGATGCAGCACGATAGAGATGCATTTTACAAAAGAGCATGCCTTACTAATAGTATTACGGATTGGGATAACTACAAAAAAGCGAGAAACAAATACTCCAAAGACATAAAAAGAACGCATAATGAGTACATAAAAAAAAAAAATAAACTCAGAAGAAGGGGATCCCAAAAAAATTTGGAAAAGCATAAAAGAATTAGTACATGGCGAAAACAAAGACGACATAAAAATTGTAAACTTTCCAAAAGAGATAAACGAAGAAAACATGGCTAATAACTTAAATAAATATTTTATTGAAAGTATCATTCAAATTAACAAATTAATACCCAACATTGCTGTTAACCCCACAAATGATAATATCGACCCAAACAAAGAATCATTGGTCTTCAGAAAAATAAATGCAGAATATTTATTTAACATTTTAAATAAAATAAAATCAAAGAATAGTTCAGATGGATTAACTATTAGTAAAATAAGAGATGCTTTTCCAGTAATTGGATCTACTCTATTAAATATTATCAATGAGACGATTGAAGAAGGAAAATTTCCACAGTCATGGAAAATATCTATCATTATACCGGTTCCAAAGGTAAAAAATACCAGAAAATGTGAAGAATTTCGACCAATCAACACCTTACCAAAATATGAGCAGATTCTTGAAGTTATAATAAAAGAACAAATTTTGCAATATCTAGATAAACACGATATTTTATACCAAGAGCAATCAGGGTTCAGATCTAATAACTCATGTGAAACAGCATTAAACGTAATTGTCGAAGAATGGAAGGAAGGAATGAATAATGATAAATTTATCTTAGCAATATTTTTGGATTTTCAAAGGGCATTCGAAACTATAGACCGAGACATACTAATAAGAAAGCTTAAAGAAATTGGTTTCTCGTCTGTAGCCATTAAATTAATGCAAGAGTATTTGAGAGACAGAAAGCAGGTAACAAAAATAAATAATCAATTTTCAAAACCAATGGAAAATAAGTTAGGAGTACCGCAGGGATCGGTACTTGGACCTCTATTGTTCATACTCTATATTAATGACATGGTGAAAATATTTTCAAAATGCAAAGTACGACTTTTTGCCGATGATACACTAATATACTTAATTGGAGATAACTATGAAGAACTAATACACATTTTAAATAATGAACTAAATGATGTATCAAGATGGCTAAAAATAAATAAGCTTAAATTAAATACAAAAAAAAAACAAAATGTATGGTGATCGGATACAAGAAGACATCAAGTGAAAGCAAAATTAAAATTGATGGTGAAATTATTGAAAATGTTACTGAAATGAAATACTTAGGAGTTATATTAGATTCCAAACTAAACTTCAATAGACATGCTGAATACACCCAAAAGAAAATTGGCAAAAAGATATCTTTTTTTGGAAGAATTCGGCCAAAAATTTCTAGAAAAACTGCAATCACCATATACAATTCAATTATTGCTCCACACTTCAACTACTGCTCAAGTATACTTTTCCTATGTAACGAAAGAGAACAAAATAAGTTACAAATTCTCCAAAACAGGGCTATGAGAATAATTCTCCGACGAAACAGATTTTCAAAAATAATTAAAATGTTAAAGGAACTAAATTGGTTGACCGTGAAACAGATGCTGACCTTGAACACGATGGTATTTATCCACAAAATATTGAACAACACGTTACCAAAATACTTCTCAAATAAAATTGTATACAATAAAGACATTCACAGATATAACACAAGGACGTGCAAGGAAATTAGGCTACAAAAAAAGGACAAAGCGAATACGCAGAACAGTCTACTGTACAAGGGAATGAAGTTGTATAACACACTACCAGAAACTTTAAAGTCCACACCAATTGGAAAGTTCAAGATGTATTGTAGGAGCTATATAAAACTTGAAAAAATATAGTGAATATGAAATATTTTAATCAATTAGAAATTTGTAAACTTCAATGTACAAATTACTAAAATAAAAATTATTATTATTATTATTATAGAAATCCAATGCAGTTTTAGTTTTATCAAATGTTTATCGATTATGACGTATGTACACAATTTTATATACTTACATATATAAATAATCACAATATTTGGAGAGTTATGTAAAAAGTGTTTTTTTTCGTAAATTAAAAAAAATATATAATTACTTAATTCCAGTATTTTGTACGAGGCATCGAACTTAAAAGTAGTAACTTTGACAGTCTGCTTGCTTGTAGCTGGTTTCTGCTTTGAGTTATAGTGATTTTTTGAAAATGGACGTTCAGAAGGAACACTTGTTGCCACATTGAAGTACCCACCACTGTTCCACCCCGGTATAGGCAACTTATGGTCGCCCCTTCGGACTTCTCGCAAGAATCTAATTTTTTTGAATAAACGGCTCTACATATAATGTAACGAATCTAGACCTTCAATGTCCCCTCATACTGTGTTAGGTAGCGGTAGTAACTTGTTGCCACAACTGGTAGATGACTCATTGCCACTTTAAAAAGATTGGGATATACACCTTGCATCTTTTGCCATGTTTCAACTTTTGTTTACATGAGCAAAAAGATATTACGTAAGCTCGTCGTAACCGTCAGTTTTTTTCTGCTATTTGCGCGTGAGCCAAAGATTTATGGTGCTTCCAAAAATCAAATTCACCTTTATCTTCATCCGATATTTCGAGACGATATATTGAGTTTTTCGATATTGACATATCGATATCGGTGTATCGTCGATATCGATAAATATCGATATTTTTAGGGGTTGATATATCGATATTTATCGGTTTTCCGATATATCGTTGTATCCCTAATTGTGAGCTAAAGGAAGCGAGAATAGCAAGAGATGGGGGCAAGGAAAGGTTGGAAAATAAATTGCTATTCAGATCTGGTTACTGGGCATAACTACTGCTTTATTACGATGCTTTTCAGAAGGTCGGAGAGTTTGAGATGAATATTATTTGTGTTTGATCCTCGACCTTACGCTTTTCACAGTGAACAGATTAGTTTTATTATTATACCACAGCGGTTTAGCAAGGGATGTATTAATTGACACATAATTAGGCAACAACCTTCCGTTATCATTATTATTAAACAGATTAATGGAGCAGGTAAAGCACAAGACTAGATGGGATAGGTTTGAGGGAATGGGTAGATAGGGTTAATCCCGCCGTGGAGATGAACTAGATTGATGATTTGCGGCTTCTAATAATTCCTGATATCAAACAGTGTACAATAAACATCGCACTATATTTGCGAAATTGATATAACACGTGATGGCATAATTATTATAAAATTATTATAATAGGCATAATTATTATAAAACACACGTTAAAAGTACAAAAATCATAGAAAATAATGGTAGAAGACGAAGGACGGTGTAAACGCAGAAGTGCGAAATATGAGACTACTTATCAGTATGTTGTTGCTTTGGCATGAAGACACTCGACAGTCCGACGGATCGAATTCGATGCCCCTAGCAGTATCGACTGAGTTCCATTTCGAAACAAAATATATGTATAATATGATATCGATGCGTGATACTATGGAAAAAAATATGTATCATTTTGGAATGGGTCAAGCTTAAAATCAACATTTACAGAACAACAAATTAGGAGACAATATTTTGCGATGTCAAACAGCTGCTAAACATATTTAAAAACTTTAACAATGGCTAGGAAAATCGGTTTTAAAAACTATTTTCATAGTCAAAAACCGACAAAAATACTCTATTCCTCTGTAGTATACATAAGCGTAATTACATGGCTCATTCTCCGATGCATCGGTTTCACGCTGTGAAAACCAATAAACCAATACTGTTTTTTTACATGAGCTTCACACAGAAGGCCCTGAGGAAAATAATTTCCTTCAGGGCCTATGTCATCTTTGGGGATGCTGTGTGGAGGGTTTTTTTTAAGGAAAGAAAGTAGAGAAGAGTTTTGGGAAGGAAAAGGGTTTAAGGGGTGGGCAGGAAACTCAGTGTGACCTGGTCATCCGCCTACAAGACCTAGACAAACCTCACCCCATGAACCCGGGCACCCGTGCTAAATCACCAAACGTAGCGAACCACTTGGAGTGACCTTTGGCAGAGGTGTTGGTTATCCAATAAAGGTTCCCGGGGTGGCGGTACCCATTCCCGCCTCCCAAATTGAATACTTAAGCGATATTGAAGATATTGTCAACTTCCTGAAATGTGTGATGGGTGGAATTTTGTTCACTTGACATTCATAACAAGAGGAAGAAGGTAACTGAATACATAAGATTTCTAAAAACCAACCCATCCCCTTTGTCCACCTGTTAACCTGTCATTTGCCAGGAACGCGCCGGCGCGCGAGAATCGAATTTCAAAAATGAATATTAATTCAAATAATTTGGATGCGATTTTAAATTTTATTCCATTAATTTATAACATAAAATAAAGCTTAAAATAGCTTCCTCCATTCTTGTTATTAAGGTAATTTAAAAAAGGTAAGGTAAAAAACCCTGGCCTTTGACAGGTTAAAGAAAAAAATGTAATACTTCCCGACGAAATTTTGCACAATTGGCGTTCAAAATAAGAAAACAAAAAATCCTGTCTACTTCTGATTTCGAAAAACTGTATGTAAAGCCCGGTCTACGCCCGGAACTTCTATTGCTTAAGGGTCTGCTACCCGAATTACTACCAATTTCTACGCGTTAAGTTTTAAAGCTCTTAAAAAATATTGTTATTTTTTAAGATAATACCTAGACATTGCCCGCGCCAAAACGCAAATTATATAAAATTCCCTCGATAGAAAAAAATCGCAAAGTATGTTCCAAAAATTATTATGTTTGTTTCAGTTATTTTATAAGTTATATGTATGAAAAAAATCACAGTGATTCATTAAATGCTGTTTAAGACAAAGCAAACATTTTCGCAATTTTCGCATGGATTTTGTCGCTGTAAATGTTAGCGCTCTCCTCTAACATTCGTAATTTCGTGTCTCTCCATCTTCTTCTTTTCGGGCCCGGTTGCGGAGCCTTAAAACATATTAATGCAACCTCAGTACAGAAATACTTATGAATAAAATCTTTAAAAAACCTAAAGCTTTATTACCAAATATCGAATATTTTCAACGATAGAGCCGCCTTCACTTGTACGAATATGTTTAAATAAAAACCAGGTTATAAATTAGATCCTAAGCTATTCAATAACAGCAGTGATTAAGGGATAATTGGCAATTACAGCTGACATTACCGATTGATTTGTTAAACTGTTAATTAAGAGAATAGATCAGGGTGGTAAGCCACTGGTGAACCATGTCAGGAATCCCAATATCAAATTTACTTTGAGCCACTAAGCCAAGACGATCTGCATGCCATTGTCTAAGAGCTTTTGATTACCGCGCGATCACGAAACGGTACTTAGCAGACAACAAGCATACCGATTATACTAGTAGATCTGCTTAGATAGGTATGAGTACTAGATGCAAACACTATATTATATTGTATGTACAAACTGACAAAATTAATACACTGAAATCAAACGTATATAAGTCAGTTAATATATTAGCCTGTACGCGGGATATTATGGTTAAAAATTGTATGCCAAAACCAATTGTCGGATTTTGTATACGAAGAAATAGTAGATAATACAAATAACACAAGATTTATACGAAATGAAGATATGTCCTTCCAAAAATTGTAAATAAATACGGGCAATAAACATTATTTATCTTGTACCTTTAATATTTAACAAGATGCCAAATCATATAAAAAGCTAATTAAATTACACCACTGAATTCAAAAAATGCTGAAAAAATGGTTAATGGATCAAGATTTTTTGAAGTGAAACCGCTGTGATTTGGATTTCAGATGAAACGGAAATGACGATTACTGCACCTGCGACGCATCAACTGCGCTCAAGATTATGATATTACCTTTAAAGGCTCCTATTCGTTGAGATATGAAACGGAAATTACGTCAGGCTCATTGGTCGCTTTGATTTTTTGATGACCTCACTTTTCAAATATTGGTTGAGATCAAAGATATTCAATTTGGTTGAGATTGTTTTTCGCTTCTACCGCGTGTAAACTGCATTACACTTTTTTTAATAATGAAATCGTTTCATTGATTGTATGCATGTAATCTTATGTGTAAATATGCCTACGACTGTTGTGTGGCTTTGAGTGTGTGAATATGTGAATGCCTACGAGTATGTTACTTGTCTTATATCATCTTCATGTCTCTTATGTTTTTTTTCCTTTGCACTGTAGTCACTTGAAATATTATTCGTCAATATTTTTTGCTTTTGTGGTTTCTTGTTATATACTACAATATATGACAAACTGCTTTGGCACTTTAGCGATGCTTAAAATGAAAAATTAAAAAAGCCGCTAAATTTAAAAAATTGGCCTTCTACTAAAATATCAATTTTAAAGATATAAACTTAAAGAAATTTTTTACACCTCTTATAAAATAGGTTATATAACACAAATAAAAAACGCACAAGAAGAGATAGAGCACGTAAAGTAGAACAAACATTTATCTTTGTAAAGTAGCAAAAACGTGTCACGTAGCACAAGCATATATATAAATATTTTTAACTCGAATTGGAGGTTTTTATTAATATTTTGATGACTTTCTTTTAAATTTTAAAGACTATTTTTCTTTTTGACAAACATGATTTTAAAGGTATTATGTATTTAAGGGGGAATTTGAAGACCAGAAAAAAATTTACTTAGTTCAAAGGATTTGACAAATGCAATGATGTATATTGCCAATAAATTTAAAGGTTTCCAAAAAAAGTAAAAGGAAAAATATGATCCCTTATGTATGTACATGTTTCAGTTCTTCAAATTTGCTTACAAACATGTAAATATATTTAGGTTTCTAGTTTTTCACGACCAAAAGTATTTTCGTTATTTGTTTTTGGTGTGTTATGCCGTGTTCCGCTACCCCCTTCTTTAGCCAACGTTTTGGACAGCGTTACAGTGTCCATCATCAGGGCAGATGTGTAATTGTTAGTGGTGATAGTTATACTATAACCATTTTGAAGTATGTATACTGTAATACCAACTCGTAGTGTGGTGGAGCTGGCAACACGGTATCGCTGTCAAGTACATAATCACAATCAACAATTTTCGCAACACGGCATAACACCCCAAAAACAAATTAAGAAAATATTAATTTATCAACTTTTGGGAAGTCGAAAGTTTATATTTTTCAAATGCTACAGGTCGTAAGTTCATAAAAATTAAACCATAATGGGTAATTATGATAATTATAGTAATGGATCCTTGTGAATTTACTCTAATAAGACAAGATATAAAAAATATTGAAATTTTTAACAAAATTAATTAAAACCAAAAATCGTTAATGTCTAGACAGATATTATACTAATGATCCTACTATGTATAATGTATCGAAAAGTTTGAAACAAAGATGATCCTATTTTACCATTGTTAAAAAGTTGCTAAATATTTAATGTTTCATTTTAGATATTTTATTTTATTTTTGAGCTCTAAACGGTAATTTGCAGTTATTGCAGATTAATAGCATTATATAAGTGGACGTGTTACAGAGATGATTATAAACCATGAGTTGAAACATCACTCAAATGAGCTGAAGCGTTGTTTGTTGTGTACACTGAGTTCACAAACAGGGGTAGCCTGTACACTGTACACTGTACACGATAGTGCAAAGCATTCCGCTCGGCGTAGATGAACCAATCCGTAGCGTAATCTGCCGTATCACAACAAACTATGCGTCTAGCGTTACGGAGCTCAGGGCTACAGGTTAGAGAGCCGAGGTTTCTAAATGTAGGTCGCGAAACTCTTGAAAAATTGAATCCTTCATTGATTTATTTAAATAGGTACTAAAATTTATTCCAGGTTTTTGAAGTAAAACTTCTTTACCCCCGTCAGCGATTTTAAATTCAGATAAAGCGGAAATGTGTCACAAAAATTTATTATTTCCTCGGTTCTAATATAACGACGACCTCCGTAGTCCAGTGGCTAAGACTCTTGACTCACATTCCGGAGGTCGCGGGTTCGAACCCGGCATGCGCAAATAAATTTTATTTGATTAATTTGTGTTATTTCACAATTAATTCATTAAAAAAAAAATATAGTATATTTGCGGCATGTTCCAGAGTGGAAGATACTATTAGTATCGCCCTGGTGTAAGACCACCATTCAGAATTGAAACGTTGCTTGAAAATGGCTTTAGCCGTGTTTAGTGACCAGATCTGAATAGCCAGGTACTTCCCAACCTTCCTCTTCCCCACCTCCTTCCCCTCCCCACTACCTTCAGCCTCACAACATACCCCAATTGGGGATGCCATAGTCTCACTGGCTCCAGACGGGAGCAGTTGAGATTCTTGTGCGGTATTCACTGTAAAAAAAATTAAAAAATAACGCGGTAAATTCTCGAATACGCACGGGCCTTCAATAGCGCCGCGGTATGAAGCGCCCGACTCTCAGCGAGACATCCAGTGAACGGAGGTTCGAAACCTACCAAATCCAAAAAAATAAATATATATATTTTGTAAAATTAATATTCAATCTTCAAACCAATTTAAAATAAACAGGCAAAAGAAAAGAAAGCGACATCTAGCGACTTTCTAGTATCACTTACACTGCTTGTGAATTGCACTCTGATTTTTTTTTACATTAGCTCCACACAGGAGGCCCTGAGTAAAAAAATTCCATCCCGGCCCATGTCATCTTTGGGGATGCTGTGTGGAGGGTATTTTAGGGAAAAAAGGAGAAAAAGTTCTGGGAAGGAAAAGGGTATGACGGATATGAATTCGTTCCTCCAACTGTGGTGTAAAGCGAAGGCTCGAGAGAGTCCGGGTGGAGAGGTTAAAAGGTCTCCCTCAATCACTCTACCTCTAACCTAACCCCATGGGGTAAACCTGCTAAGTTACCATATGTAGCGAACCACTTGGGGTAACCTATTACATAGGGTTCTTTATAATATAGGTATGATTGAATTAGTATTAGCTTGCTAAATATAATCCCGTCTATGTGCCTAAATTACTGACATCCTTTCTGGATTTCCTCATTTTTAACAAAATCATATAACGTTTTACTTTATACGCGTTTCAGAGATCTTAAATTAAATTATGCATAGTTTATGTGAATTCAGGAATTTAGCCAAGTCCAATCATTAGTTAGATTGGCCTCAAGAATAAGACAAAGCCGCAAAGGTTTGGTTATACTTAATTGTTTGAGAAACACTGAGCAAAGCAGGGATGCATTATGCAAACAAACGGCCTAATTATTTTGCTCAGAGCAATATCCTAAAACCACTGGCAAATAATACACTGGATTGGACTACTGCTGGAAAACAATTGAAAATTCTAATAGTTAGATATAGATTAATTTGCAAACGTAGGAACATATCTGTGCAACTGGCCAAATTCGGGAGTAACGAACAAACTACATATATGTATATCGCAAATCCCGTAGAAAAGTGTAGTAAGTCAAAAATGTTAATTTTATACGAGAGCGAAAAAAAATGAATGATGAACCAGCGGTTCCGTGGAAAAGTGATACTAGTGATATCATGCGGAGATGAAGTGATCTAATTGAAAATACGGTTTTCGTGGGGCATAGATAATCAGAATCAATTGACTTTTCAGGAATAAAAACGTAAAGTAGAAAATTTTGACCTACAACACTTTTCTATGAAATGTGCGAAATATTTTTTTTTTTTTTATCTTCAATACAGCCCCGACTGCACAAAAAAGTTTATCTATCTATATACCATATTCATCATCAAAAATGTCGAGTTCGGTTCAGTGTCTGTAACTTGTTCTGTAACTCTGGTTCAATAAAGTCAAATTTGCTTTGAAGTGTCATTTTGCAAATCGAAACTGATGTGTAAAGAATTCACGAAAGCGAAGTAGGTACCTGCCTACCTGAAATATATCATTTTAACATAATTTTAATAATCTTTTGCAAAATTGAAATTATAATATCCTATGATTTTTCACGGGTCTGCGATAGTAGTGTAGAAATTGTGTGGTCTACGTAGCTTTAAGTGTAGGTAGCAGAAATGGGTCCATTTTATATAATACGTAGGCTATTTATTTGAAATCTCTCAACCCTCAATGCCTGAGACCTATTTATACGTTATACATACCTACTGTATGAATGGATAATGTTACATTTTTCTAGAATAATATATAATAAAAGTCCTAACAGACGACTTTTTAATATTTTGTAAATGGATGCTGTCTATATCGAAAACAATAATTAATAGTTTACAGTAAAGGTAGAATAAAATATGTATACGTACGTAAGTGTAATATACCTACATATTATACAATAATATTATTTTCTTCAATAATGGAAAATACACTTGTGGCATAATTTTAATAAAATAAAATAATAAATAACAAGAGAGTATCAATCAAGAACTAAGTCACACAATGATAAAAAAATCTACACAAACAATATAAAGAGATGTAATATATATCTAGAAAATGGAGACCGGGCAACTCAACAAACTGGCACTTCATCACTCATTTGAAAGGTCATAAAAAGTTATGAAAAAACAAAGAAAGAAAACTAGGTGAAATAGATTAAATAGGTTAGATTGTGGGCAATTTTTTTCATTACTTTAAACGAACTTGAAAAAGGGTTTTGAAATGCCACTCTGTTGAGTTGTCGTAGAATCCTATAAAGCTGAGGGTATTTTTTTTAAAGAAAGACAAACATTCCCGGGTTACGAATAACCAGACAATATTTTAAAAAATCTCCTAATACCATCACAGTAAGCAGTAAATGTGTAGTAATGGAGGACTTGGCCAGCCGAGAAATTGAATTCACGTTGCCTGGAAAACAGTCGCGATGCTACCTCAGCCATTGACCAGTCTTGAAATAGATATAAATTATACTTTTATGTGGAGAACAAGAGACGCCGTTTTATTTCTTAAATATATTTATTTCAACGGTTCAATAAGCACAAAGATATCGAAAATGGTGTTGAAACTCTTCTGGTAACAAATGTAATTCAAGAAATGTAGGGTTATTGCTTGGTGGCCATTCCTCCCGACCGAACCAGATTTACAGTGGGAATAAAATTATGTAGCGTGTTTTAAAAATAAATTGTCTTCAAGTGGAGAAGGGTTTGGGCTAGGAAAAGAAAGGAGGTAAATTAAGATGGGTTCGGAGCACTAAGCTGGTGGGTTCAGAAAGTGCCTCTTTAGGTTTGCCTTGAAGGTGGCATTTGAGAGGGTACCCGTTTATTGAAGTGGTGGTTGGAAATTTTAAGGATTCTCTCATCACCTGAGCGAGACCATCGCAAATATTCATTTAAAACATAAATAAATTATATAAACATTTTTTCATCAATCATCAAAAATACTAATTTCAGTTGTGTGACCGGCTGTAACTCTAACTTGGGAGGCGGGTGTGCCGCAGTCCCTAATAACTAACAACTCTGCCATAGGTTACCCCAGGTGACATAGCAGAGGTGTCCGGGTTCATGGGGTGAGGTTTGTCCGGATCTTGGCGGTATATCTCCCAGAAAACATCAAACTGAGTCAAACACAGAAAGAATTAAAAAAAATATGTTAAAATTTGGATACATTCTAATGATCGAGCCTATACTGATGCTCTCACCCAAACGCCCTGTCATTGACAGTTGTTATTGTGGTAATAACCTTGCAGTTTTTGTTTTGTGTATATACAAAAAATAATGTAATCTAAAATAAAGTTTTTGCTGTATAGAAACCTACATTATACATTTATAAAAAAAACATAGATAAAATTGTGAGAAACAATTTACAAAAAATTCTGCCTCAATACAGGTTCACCTAGTGAGGCAGACTATGCATAACTAAAAATATTGTATAATTATGCTACTTCTGTGTAACTGATCTTACATTACTTTCTACTTGTTAATTTTTTTGTACGGATGTAATCTATTTGTAATCTACATTGAACATGTACTTTTTTAGTTGTAATGTTGCCAATTTCATTATAAGATATATTATTATTATAATATTATTATTATTATATACATCTGCCTGACAGCTGTGGGGCAGGCCGAACCAGGAGAGGCTGATTAAAGGAAACCTGTTGACCTCTCCAGCAGGACGGGAGACAGTAGGTTCTTGGGGTGAGGTTTGTCTAGGTCTTGGAGGCGGATGACCAGAACACGCAGAACCTCAGATTCCTACACACCCCTTAAACCTTTTTCTTTCCAGAACACTCCTCTTCTTTCTTTTCTTAAAAAAACCATCCACCCAATATCCCCAAAGATGACATAGGCCCTAAGGGAAATTATTTTCCTGAGAGCCTCCTGTGTGGAGCTCAAGAATAAAAAAGGACTCTCTCGAAATACCGCCTTGCACCGCAGTGGGAGGGCTGCTCCTGGTAACACTGACGCCCAGACTTCTACCCACCACTCATACCTTCTTTCTTACTAGAACTTCCTCTCCTTCTTTTCCTCAAAAGACCCTCCACACAGTATACCCAAAGATGTCATAGGCATTGAGGGAAAATATTTTCCTCAGGGCCTCCTGTGAGGAAATTATTTAAAAAAATAAAAACATTTCAACAACCATGGGAGGATACAACGTATGTACCTGTATTGGAAATATATTTCCGGAGAAAAAGTACCGGAAGTATGTGATTATGTTGTAGACCAAATCAAGTTACGTGGAATAGTCAACGGAAAAGGTGCAAAAAATAGTAATTAACGGGCAAAGGGTGCATCGGCTTTGCAATCAAAGAGAAATCCAATAAATTCGATCAAAGTTAGTCGTGAGGTGAACCGCCTACAGCCCTCGGCCCTCAGTCCTCAGTCCTCAGTCGTCAGTCCTAGGCTCTCAGCCTACAGGAAGAATTTCATTCCCCGTGTTAATGAAAATGCCGGGAGTAGGGGTCCAACTAGTGATGTTCGAGATCAATTCGAAAACATCGATTTAAATTTCATCGAGGGGTAAATCTAATGAAAAATCCGCAAAAACCTTTCGTAAAACTCTTTTCTTAATTTTATGCGATATCATACAGTTTTTTTATAACCTTTTTTTGTGTGGTGACCGGACAACTGAGAATTAAATCAACTCAAAACCTCCTTTGAAAAGTCATTACAAGTGATGACAAACAAACTATATAAAATCGGTTAAATAGGTTACATTAGGTTAGGGTTATGGATTATGGGCTATTTTAAAAATATTTTCTGAGAGCTTTTAACGACTTATTAAAGAGGTGTTGAGTTGACTTGATTTTTTTAATATTTATTTCGATGTATTACAGTTTTTACCTAATTATTAACATTTTTACATAATATACTTTGAAAACATTTTTACATATTACATGTTATTATGTTGGGTGTAAGGTGAAACTGTTGATTGGTAATATTGTATGTTTCGTGAACACCTCACTAGGAGAACCTGTACTGAGGTGTTTACGAGTTTATGATTAAGTGTGACAAGTAAAAGTATTTATGTGTTATAGTAGTCAGTTTTTTTTCTTTTTTTTATACATTTAAATGGTTATTATACATTGATTATTTAGAAAAAAAAACATATATAACACCCAGGTACTTCAACCATCCTTTCTCAGGGTTTCCTACCTCTCCCCAACTACCTTCAATATTTCAATTTTCCTCAAAAGCAGATTTTTTTTCTTCATTTTTTATTTATTTGGGAAAAATCAAAAGATTATTTACATTAATAACAATAAAATTAGTAACTCACATAAAATCCAATAATATCACTAATACACCTATATATATATATATATAGGTATATGTATATAATAATGGTAGGTAGCAGTATTAGTGATATTATTGGATTTTGCGCGAGTTATTAATTTTATTGTTATAAATGTAAATAATCTGTTGATTTTCCCAAATAAATAAAAAATTTAAAAAAAAATCTACTTTTGAGGAAAGTTGAAATATTGAAGGTAGTTGGGGAGAGGAAGGAAACCCTGAGAAAGGATGGTTGAAGTACCTGGGTGTTATCTTGTGACTAAACATAACTAAAGTCATATCAATAAATGTTTTGGTGCAAAAGCTATAATTTTGGCCCCTGTCAGAAGGGGGAGAGAGTTTTGCCACTTAATTTAAGGCTACCTACGGATGGGCTTCCCTAAAGTAAATACAGTTTTTAGTTTTCATCGGAGGAAAGGCACAAACATATTTTGGCGGCAAATTCGATTTTATTATTATTAATGTTTCGAACTATTACTTTTCGATTATGTCCACCGCTGGACGGCACTACGGTCCAGAGCGAACTACACGAGAATATGGCCGAATAAAACTAAAATCAGAGTGTCGGTAAAGCAGGAATGATTCGGGTTCGGAGCGGACGATTGTCAGTGATTGATGGGTTCTAAGGCGGGGGAATCCGGTGGTGATTTTGTATTTATTTAATGGCAATAGAAAAAAACAGGAACTGTAGACCTCTCGAAGCCCCATACCGTCTTTTATTGACTAGGAATGAATTATGAAAAGTCAAGTTTGCAAGGATATCGCATTACATGTTTTGTTGTTCTACGTGAATAGAAAAAGTAAAACGTTAATTTTGTTAGATAACTAATTAACTAAAAATCCAATCGTCAAAGACGACAATAAATTAAATAAAATCCTTGTAGTCTACCCCCGCCCTCTCCCCCATATGTTATGTATATAAACCCTAGATTAAAAATAATTTGGACCAGTCGGAAGATGGCTTTAACAAGCTGAAACCGGTTACAGTAAAAAAACAAAGTGGAAACAAGTTTTATATATTCTCTTCATTTTATAAAAATTATCAATGGTTTTTCAATAACAAAATTTTTAATTTTTAAACGACTTATAAAAGGAGGAGGGTCTCAATTCGACTGTATTTTTTTAATTTTTTTTTTATGTTTGTTACCTCAGAACTTTCGACTGGGTGAACCGATATTGATGATTCTTTTTTTATTTGAAAGCTGGTACTTTCCGGGTGGTCCCGTTTAAATTTGGTCCAGTTCCGACAGTGGCATCCATGAGAAAACCATATAAGTCTTAAATTTGCATTAAGTATGTGCGCGACAAATGGACGAATAACGCAATATCACGCCAACCGATTTCGATGATTCTTTTTTCATTGGAAAGGATGTACTTCAAGGGTAGTTCGTTGAGAGTTTGGTTAGGTTTTGATTATGGGATCCATGACAAAGTAATGGAACTCTTCAATTCTTAGGAGCAAATTAACGATACTCGGCCGAATCTCTCAATTTAACCCTAACGTCGTTATGGTCAAATTATGTCTGTCTCATATGAGCAGCACGTTTAGTAGGTCTACCCTTATTAAAACAAATTAGTGTATTTCAGATTCACTAAAAATAAACAAAAATTTTAACAAAACAAAAAAACGACTTCAAAAAACGCACTACAAAGTAAAAAAATATTTTCATAATCAACTTACTTTTTCCACTCATCAATATGTAGGTAAGATTATTATTTTTGGAGTCGGTGTCAGCAAAGGTACCCGGCCCGGCGTGTTCACTTGACGGCTCCCCTCACGCGCCGCGGCGCCGCTATCGCCTATCGTCTCGTCAAGTCGCTCGTGCGACACAAGCATATCTCACCTATAACTATGTATGTAGTTACAAACCTACCTTGGCTGACACCGTCTCCAAAAATAACAATCGTACCTCAATATTGATGTTTATAAAAAGTAAGTTGATTATGAAGTTGTAGAAGAATACGAAATTATTTTTTTACTTTTTAGTGCGTTTTTTGAAGTCGTTTTTTGTTTTGTTAAATTTTTTGTTTATAATTTAACACTATTATAGTTTGAAAAAGCATAGGGCCTAGTTGGTCCGGTACTCTAAAGCAATCCTATCAACAAGTGAAAAAGTCTACATTAATAGTTGCCCTAAGTTTGTCGAGGGTGTAATAGTTTTACTTTTTAAAGGTCCCAACATTAATAAAAGTGATTTTTCCACGTACATAGGTGGTTTTCTCGCCCAATGAATTACATACAACTCGCATCAAAAGAATGAAGGTACACATTTGCAGGAATCGATTAAGTTATGAAAAAATGCATGACCTCTTGCGAGCAATAATAATAATACGAGGACAGAGGCGAGCGCACGGAACAGGGTAGGTCAGTAGAGAGTGGTACAGTCAGGGTACAACGGTGGAGCGGTGGCAGTCGCGGCTTGGCGGCAGGGGTAACTGCGTTAGCAGGTCACAATGCCGAACATTAACGCCGTAATTGACGGAGGGCCGGCGGGCCGGCGACCGCGGCGGTCAATTTGCCGCCGATTGTCCGGCTATCGGCGAAATATGTAACTGCAAATAGGTAAAGAAATTTAATTTACGCCAATCAACGGCCGGTGGGCCGTGATTCGGGCTCGTTACCCGCGCGGGCCGGCCGGGGCGGGTGTTCGGTCTGTAAACGGCATAATTGAAAAGGATGTTAAATTATCATTTCATATCGACTGTGAAAATGCGGAAGGGAGAAACTCGCATTCAAAATATTTTACAGGCTAAAACGGAAAATATTTTAATAAATTATTTCGCCCTCAGAATAATGATTTTTGACAGAGCGTACCGAAGTCGCGGTTTTAACTCGATCGTTTCTCGTTTTGTTCGTCGTGTAAAATTGTTTTTGAAGGTTCCGTTTCCATTTCAAAATGGCAACCGTATTGAATACTACCTTTTTATCCAGCCAGAATTCGTGGATCTTTCTACGACCTGACAAATCTGAATAATCAATATTAAGATTTTTTAAATATTACACAAAACATATACTTTATAATTAAGTAGGTAGATACACATGACTACTAGTAATAAATTTGAGACGCTACAGTCACTTCAAACACAAAAAACACACGATCGTAAATATCATGACGAAATTTTTTTATTCTAAATTAATACAAAAACTTAGTTTTTACCACTTTTATCTATATCTATCTATCTTCTATCTATCTATCTATCTTCTATATAAATAAAAATGAATCGCCGAAATATATGTACGCGCATAACTTCCATTCGACTGCACCAAATTGGATAATTCTTTTTTTTGTGTTCATTATTGTCAGGACAAGGTTTGTATAAAACTACTGGTGAGCTCTGACATTTTGAAATTTGCAATAGGTGGCACGCGAGCTGTTTGGAAACTGAATGCACCGGGATTGAATGTATGGAATGCTGGAGGGGGAAGAGGTTCACGGAGGGGTGGGGAGGGGAACCATGGAAGGGGGGGGGAACCTGGGATGGGGGAAGGGAACTCGGGAAGGGGGTTCGCGGGACGGGGAAGGGGGAGAGTGGAGTGGGGAGAGGGAAGGTGGAGGAGGCGGAAGAAGAGTATGAACGCGAGAGGGGAAAAGGAACGCGGGAGAGGAAGGGGAGGCGGAAGGGGAACGGGACGAATGGGAAAGGACACGCAGGGAGAAACAATTTCTTTAATAAATGGCATAGCAACGCATGCCGGGTACCAGCTAGTTATTTATAAAAGCCAATTATTTCGTAAGCAACGCTCACTTCTTCAGTTTAAAGCACAAAATTTGTAGTAATATTCAGTAAAAAAGATTTAAAAAAAATATACTATAGTACAATTATCTTACTCTCTTCCTGTTAGGTTGACGGTTAATAATTAAAGAATAGAACATCTGAGTTAGCTTCAAACAGTGTGTTAGCTTCGCATAGTATTTATACCGATGTATGTGGAAACCTGTAAATGGTACAATTATTGGGACTCAAATATTACTATGCTCTGTTATTTATTAATGTAAACTGTTGGTCTTCCAAACAAAATAAAATAAAATAGTTAGCTAATATCTCTCGTTTCTATCATGATAGAGTTCTCTAAAATGAACATAAAAACAAATAATTTAATGAAACGCACTACCAAAAAGATTTTAGAGGGTTAAACCCTTTTACTATCGTAGTTTTTTAAATCATTAAATACACAGTTTATCCTTTCTCAATGGAATGGAAGCCTTTTTTTGCCAAGAATGTGTATTTTGCCACGAAGAATGTAATATAGCAGTCAGGTTTATTCGATTGTGCCTTTTCAAACGATAAATATCTCTAAAGTTTAGTATATACTTTTCTTAATCTTTATTAACGACCTTACATAAGAACTCCGATGTAATTTTTCTCTATATGCTGATGACCTCAAATTATATAAAGCAATTAAATCTATGAAAGATTGTGAACTCTTACCACAAGACCTTAACACAATATCTACCTGGTGTGTCGACAATGAAATGGAACTGAATATAGCTAAGTGCAAAGTTATAAATTTCAAGAAGAACACCAACAAAACTCTGTATTCATATAGCATATGTGGTCACAATCTAGAAACAGTTGAATCAATAAAAGATTTAGGAATTATATTTGACAACAAACTAACATTCAATCAACACATTGAATACATTGTGTGTAAATCAAATAAATTACTTGGTTTTATTGTAAGATCAACCAAACTGTTTAAGAATTCTAACAGTCTAATAATTCTATTTAATTCCTTAATCCGAAGTGTTCTTGAGTACGGGTCAACAGTCTGGAATCCACATTATATTACACAGATATCTAGACTCGAATCAGTCCAAAGAAAATTTACACGGATTTTGTCTTACCGATCAGGTGTCAATCATCTTCTAGACGGGTACGAACAAAGACTTAGACATTTTAAATTAGAAAGTCTGGTTAAAAGACGAAACATAAATGACCTCTTAATGCTATATAATATTGTGAATAATCGTGTAGACAGTAACTTAGTCAACCAAATCAAGTTATTCGCCAGGCCCAAATCTACCAGAAACCTAAACATATTCTGGACTGAAATTTTTACCAATAATACTGGATATTTTAATCCTATGTCCAGAATATGTCGATCATACAACGATCTTGTTAAAATACACACTTTCATAGATATTTTTCTAAATAATGTAACATGTTTCAAAAATTATCTCCACGATTTGTGCACCTAAAAAAAAATAAAAAAAAATTTGTTGTTTTATTACATCTCAGGAAATACTTCATATATATTGTATACTTATAATGTATTTCAATTTTGTATTTAGTTTTTCTGTTTTTAAAGTTATGTATAAATAATACTTGCATTGTTTTTCATGTGTTTGCTTCTGTAAAAATTCAAATGTGATTACTGCAGACACATTAGTCTAGGGATATTTATATTTGTATTTTAATTTATTGTATTTAACCCACAAAAATGTTTTATAAATATCCTGTTTGTGTCTCAAATAAATAAATAAATAAATAAATAAATTATGGAGGCGTGGTATATTAAGTATTATATACTTGTATGCTGTTGCCGATATATTCGTGAAAATTGGAAAAATTTAACGTAAGAAATAAAAATATCTACGTGATTTATACGATTCGAGATGTTTCTGGAACTTCTAAAATAGTTCTTATTCATTAAGACTTACTTGTTCAATCCATTCATAGGAATGCTTACCTATTAAATGAAGGCTAATATTTTCCTGGCGGAAATTTCAATCAACCATCAAGTAATGGTAACAGATTGATTTTTAATGTCTCTATTTATTATAACTAACTGCCTTTGGCTGAATTTAGTCTCACGACCACCTTACTGTACAGACGAAGACCAAAATGCGGAGTTTATTAGTTATTGCTGCTTTGTGCTACCTATCCCAAAAAAATAAAAACGATTCGCCATGACTGTACACGCTGACGACGTCCGCTCCGCTCGACACTAGAACGCTCACTGAAAGCAGAGGCGCTCGTGCAATCGTCAGCGCCGACAGCTACGCGGTACCGACGCGCGACGCGTACGGCCGCGTAGCCATCAGCGCTGACCACCTTGCGCGCTGATAGCTACGCGTCATTCAAAAACGCTTCCTAGAAGTTCATATATCTCGACCATCAGCGCAGACGGTGCGCGTGCGGTCAGCGCGAAACTAAATTCAGCCTCTTATGTGGCAGGGATTAAATTAAAAAAGTAATGCCAACAACAAAATGCTACTTTCCTAGTGGTTTCTAACTTCATTTATATATGTATCGTTTTAAACATTTAAACAGAGTATTAACAAGTATTACACTATTAAAATTGCCATTGGGATGTCCTTAGATTTTAACATTTCAATTAAAAATGTGCTTAACCTAAGTAAGTGAGTTGCTACTAATTTGCAGTTATTATTACTACGTGGAGATGTTACTAGTGAAACAACAGAAATAATAATAGGCAAAATATAAAACATAAGTATGTGGTATAGAGAAAGAGAAGAGAGATAGAATGAAAAGAAATAATAATAAAGCCATTACATAATTTTGAGTTCAGATACTTCTATTTACCAAGACGTCTTGTAGCTATTAAAATTAGCACATATTTTTTTAAATATACGAGTTTGTTTATAAAGAAGATTTTATTCTATGTCGTCACATTCTACGGCTACATAATACGATCTACTCATTTGAGAGATTAGACTGAAATAGGCAATATTGTTATTAAATAAGATATGAAATATTTTATGACTCCTTAAATAACGCATATTAGGAAATTGAATGTGAATTTTATATAGACAATGAGTAGTTTCAAGTTAGTAGTTTAATTTTGTATATACAAAGTAAATCAGTTTACAAACACTGTAAAAATAAATGAATTATTTGCAGATATATAAAAAAATAAAGGAAAAGAAAAGAGCTATTGACGTTATAGAAGTAACGATTAGGAACAGTTCAGATTTGTGAAATAAAATTTCAAGATTGAAGGAATAAACTTTAATTGTACGCCATAATTTCAAAAGAAACTTTCATATTATTCACAGCAGATGAGAAGTTACAAGCGACCAACAAATAAGTAATTGTGTAAGGGGAGGCAGTGCGTGCATAAACGTTATTTCAAATAAGACGTTGTGAGAAACTGTATCCGTAGTGAGTACATCAACAGTTAGGAGCCACGTGAGCATTAGCGTCTCAACGTCAAGTTAAATCCCACATTCTCCTCAGGACTTGGATGTGATCTGACTTGAGATCGGGAACCGCTTACCGTGTACCTTAAGTGGAGTTTCGTACGATGCTAAATTTCGATTCCAGCGATGTTTTGCGTATATTTCTAACAGGGTAGAGGGCGTGCACAGGGAAACTGGAAACTGCCTGGAGAAGTTGTACGATGCTACTAATAATTGCTTAACATAATTAAATCAAAATTATTTAATAAAACATTCACCATTTTCACAATCATCGATTTTCAGATCAAGGTGCGCATAAGGAAAAATAGTTACTGTAAGAAAGAACTACAAATGTAATAAAACGCACTATTTATTATTTGTTAAAAAAAAATCTGCTAAAAAGTTATTTTTCTACAACACTGAACGACAATGTAGATATGTCCAAAACACTTGTCCAGTTTTTTTAAAGGTTAAACATTAAATTTGTGTTTTAATCATTTTTCCCCGTGAAGTTCGAGATTCGGTGGTTTATGTTTTTTAAAGAGGTATCTGTGCAAATTGAAAAAAAAATATTTATAAAATTATATTTAAAACATAAAAATTAATACAGCAACGCAATAATATTAATGAATTTCTTATAGCTCTACGGTTAAAAAATAATATTAGATAACAATTTAAGAAAATTTCAGATAACTTCAAAGAGTTCCATTAACTAAAAAACTGTGGGACTTTTACAAACATGATATTAATTTTTCCCAATGGGTCCCCCATCCCCAATTGAAATATTATCAACCACTTACGGGACACCTTATGTATTATATTATTATTTTAATCAAAGACATAAGATATTTATGTACAGAAAAAAACATTAAAAACTTAATACGGCATCACAAAATTCACTTATTACATATTGAAAGAAATCCTTATTTGATTCGTTTCTTTTCGGATTTTTTCTGATTGACGAGTTTTTGTTCTGATACTAGAATATTTATTAGATGATTGAGTGGAGCATACACACAATTGGGGAGGCGGGTATGGGTACCGCCGCCCCGTGAACCATTTATTTGATAACCAACACCTGCCATAGGTCAGCCCAAGTGGTTCGCTACGTTTGGTGATTTAACAGCGGTCCCGGGCACCGAATTTAACAGCGGTGCCCGGGTTCATGGGAAGAGATTTTTCCCGGTCTTGGCGGAGGATTCGTTGACAATTGAAACCATTTGACTTATCCAGCCGGATTTTCTCGACCCATCGACTTGCAGCGCAGTTGGAGGGATGAATTCATACGTCCTTCCCTCCTATAAACACTGACCTCCAGATTCACACCCGCCCCTCATGCCTTTTTCTTTCTCAGAACTTCCTTTCCTTAAAAATACCCTCCACATATCTCTAAACGGCAAGGGCTTTGATAGAAATTATTTTCTTCAAAGCCGTGTTCCTTTTACTACACTGTTGATGACAGCGGTATAATAGTATAATAATACGAGGTATTTTTCAACGTTTATTTCTGCACACAAGATTGGTTTCTTAAAGTATGTCTATTCAAACGATACAATAAATAAATAATGAAAAGTAAACAGCGGCATGCACGGATTGTGCAAGAGGAATATCAATCGGAAGCGAGTCGCGCAACGCAAATACTGGAAATATAAATAGCTTTTCCCTCGAGTATTATAACACACACACAAATATTATTATATTATAAAGTAGTACGTCGACGTAGAGATCTTCGCTGCAATCTGCAAACGTTCATCGCTGAAGAATCACATTATTGAAAATATGCTTATTAAAATTTCACGAAAATGTATAATTTCAGTCAATTTATTAACACGTAAGGCTAATTCGTTCGCTTTTCGGAACAACTTATATAGGTCTTATAGAAATCGTTGTGTCTCCCTTACTATCATAGTGAAAAATGTAATATAAACGGTACTAAAAAGAGAGAATACCACGATTTATATTCAAATTTCAAAATTAACCACAAAAGAAGTAAAATGTACACGTTTACGAAACATAAGTTTCAGAAAAATACCCTCGCCTCGTGCAGAAACGGGCGGTCCGTTTGATAGATTCTCCCATCTTAACAGACGGATTGCAATCTGTAGAGCACAGGCGTCGGGTTAATGCTATCCTTGTTCTAACGGTATTACAATGGAAGATGCTCCGAGGAACTAGCATCATTGATCCCATCGGCACCGGTGCATAGTCGGGAAACACGCCAAACGCGTGCCCAACATTTGTACACGGTTGACATTTGTCACATGAGAACGGGTCGTTTCTTGTGTTCAACAGCTCGGTTGTGGAATGATTTGCCGGCCTCTGTATTTTCTCCTTCCTACAACATAGGTCACTTCAAGACCAATGTTCATTCGTTCCTCTCCTCAAAAAGACCCTCCACACAGCATCCCAGATGACACAGGCCCTGAGGGAAATTATTTTTCTCAGGGCCTCCTGTGTGGAGTTAATGTAAAAAAAAGTTGGCAATTTGAAAAATTTTAACAACACTACCAATTTTTTAGCAATTATTTTTACATGGAACGTCAAAAAAGTGATATGCTCATAACGTTTACATTACTTTTTTTTGAAATAGAATATTTGCGTCTTTTTTTTTCGTAATTGGTAAGTT
The DNA here is from genome assembly GCA_917880885.1 of Limnephilus marmoratus. Lineage (NCBI taxonomy): Eukaryota > Metazoa > Arthropoda > Insecta > Trichoptera > Limnephilidae > Limnephilus > Limnephilus marmoratus. Next base: position 12,368,128 of record OU862908.1, read on the forward strand.
TAGTTAGAAAAAATGAAAGGTGAGCCATTTTTAAAACTTTTTTAATGTTTGCGTGCAAAACGTTTACATTTAAAAAATTGTATATTTATTTCAAATTACAAAATTTGAAACCGTACCTATACTAATACTATAAATGCGAAACTGCGTGTGTTTGATTGTTATGCTTTAATAGGTGGCACGCGAGCTGTTTGAAAAATGAATGTAATGGGTATGGGGGGTGGGGGCGGTGAGGGGTTGGAGAGGGGGAGGGGTGTAGAGTGGGAATGGGGAAGGTGGAGGAGGCGGAGTGGAAACCCCCCCTAATACTATGCGAGCGAATCCGGGGGCAAAAGCTAGTAATTATATATGTGTGTTTATAGTTTATACGAACGCTTTGTAAACCACACAAAAATTAGAAATGTTTTATAACTTTTTTTTTTATTAGTGCAATAAAGAAAAAAAATTCTAAATTTTTCATAAGTAATCATCACCCTCGAAAATTTTGCGGTATGAGCACGAAAAATGGTGTTTAATTTAAAACTGAATTAATTTACCGACTGAAAAGGATTATTAGCTTAAAGCATTGATAAATTCCGTCGATTAGGTGGATAGCCCTGCGAAATAAGCTCGAGGGTCGTTTAATACGAATTTAGTAATAATAATAATAATAATAACTGAGGGCGTGCGCGAATAAATTAATAAATGGAGGAGAATTTTGTCAACAACATTAATTAAAACCTCCCCGTCTCGGGCCCAGGTAACCGTGTTATAAATCACAGTCTAACAAGATAATTTGCAGGAGATATTTGTGTTAGGCTAACAAGTTTGGGACCATTAAAACGTCGAACAAAGTAAGAAGTCAAACACACTCTACATAAGTTACGAGTAAGTAAGTTGGGAATTAGCGGATAGTTAAGAATTAATGTCGGCATTAGGCAGTGGGTAGGTAATAGACACCGGTGAAAAGTAAACCAGCTTATAGATGAACTGAAGCATATTAGATAATACTAAAAATCTACATAAACCGCACATATTCAAAGATACTTAAACTACAAAAAAAGAGTAATATATAATATATTTTTTTCAGTTTCTCCAAAAAACAGTTATACACCAAATTATTACAAAGAAGATTACAAAATTTAAAAGAAAAGAAAAAAAAGTTCATGGGGGCAGTTTGACTATATTGTAGAATGTCAAAAGATAGTTACTGAACTCTCTATAGGTAACATTGAACATGTCGATGCTCAATGTAGAATCGTTAAGCAATTAAGTTGCTCTGTTTAAAGCTCCGCAACCGGGCTCGAAAAGAAGAAGATGGAGAGATATGAAATTACGAATTTTAGAGGAGAGCGCTAACATTTACAGCGACAAAATCGATGCGTAAATGTTTAATAAAACACGACTCGTTTAAAATAGAGCAAAAATCTCGCGGGCATTGTCTTAAACAGCATTTAAAAAAACACTGTGAATTTTGTTATACATATAACTTGTTAAATAACTGAAACAAACTTGTTTATAATAATTTTTGGAGCATACATTGCGATTTTTTTCTATCGAGGGAATTTTATATAATTTGTGTTTCGGCGCGGGCAATGTCTAGATATTGTCTTCAAGAATAACATATATTTTTTTAAGAGCTTTAAAACTTAACATGTTTAAGGGAGGTATGTAAGAAATCGGTAGAAAATCGTGTTGCGGGCCCTTATTCTGAAAGGAAGAAGATCTCCCACGAGTATACGCGTTAGGGACATATATATTATATACATGATCAATAAGATGACCTGACATCTCAGAATCAACTCCACTCAATACCTCATTTGAAAAGTCATTAGCAGTGATAAAAAAATTGGTTAAATAAATTACGTTAGTTTAGGTTACGGGCTATTTAAAAAAAAAACTTTTTTTTTCATGACTTTTCAAATAGGTGTTGAATTGAGTTGATTCTGAGTTTTCATGGAACCGATTAATAAATATCATATTTTTGTAAATATGAATACGTCACAAGAGTCCCAACTGCTCCCGTCTGGAGCCAGTGAGACTATGGCATCCCCAATTGTGGTACGTTACGTGGCTGAAAGTAAGTGGGGAGGGGAAGGAGACGGGAAAGAGAAAAGCGGGGAAGTACCTGGCTATTAAGATCTAGTCACCAAACATGGCTAAAGCTATTTCAAGCAAAGCTTCAATTCTGAATGGCGGTTCTACACCAGCGAGATACTGATAGTATCGTTTTAATCTGGAACATGCCGAAAATATACCTTATATTATTTTAAATGACAAAATTGTGAAAACACCAATCAATGAAATTAAATTTATCTGCGCACGCAGAAAATAAAAAGTGCACAATTAAAAAACAAGCAATATAAAAACAAACATGTAAACGAAATCAGAAACATACACCGAGAAAAAAAACATAAACGACTAGAAGAGAGAGGACCCAAATAACATACAAAAATTCGTGAGCATAATAATTCTTTTACCTACTTTTAGTGGTAATAAATTCAAAAGTTAAGTTTTAAGACCTTTCATATCTCAGGTGAAATTATCTACTGATGTTGAAAAGACTTATAAAACCGTGCAAAAATTAAATTTAATATACCTATAACTTGCATCATAATATCCTGATTACGTCTTAATAAACAAATAAGATACATTGCGTTAACTAGTTTCAGTTTTATTCTAACAAACTTCATGACAGTTTTATTATAAACAAACCAAATTAGAGACATTCACTTCATAATAGTGCCTACTTTTTTATAGTAGTGATGAATATATTATATTCATAGGTGGTGTCGCGAAACTGCAACTCCACTGTTAATTGGCGGTAAATGCTGCAGAGCAAAGCCCACGCAGCCCTCGAAGGACCAGTCCCGAAACTACGTGAAATCGCTAAGTTATATGGGACGATTAAGTAGCATACACTCGCAAAACCTGATGGATATTCAGTCGATAGTTCAGATCTGTGCTTTTGGAAAATTAGATAAGCACAGATTGGAATAAGGAAAATAGGACTCACCGTTGCAGATAGGGCCTCACTGACTCCAGTTTTAGTGCACACTTCTAACTGTTTAAAATTCGCAATATTCTTATAACAAGAGGTTACGATACATGCGCCCTGTCTGAGATGTAATTTTGTTCTGAGCAGGAAAGCACACTGTCACCTCTCCAAAGTTGAGTATTTCTTGCAACAATTTTATGGTGACATTTGGGAAGGAAAGATTAGGTAGGTGGGATAAATTCAGGATTTTGACATATCTACCCACCAAGTCTGCGAATGCAATACCCAATCAATCCCATATAAAAACGCGCGAACAATAGGTTTAAAGTAAGTTATAACGTTATTTAGTACGAATGATTTAAAAATATTGGAATCATTTAGGAGCTTGATCTTTTGTTAAAAATTAATATGTAAATTTATTACCACATAATGGGATCAATTTTGATGGAGTTTTTTTGCTTGCTTTCAGGAAGCTACCATTACCAGTAAAAATATATTTACCGTAGCGCGGAACAGTTTCAGTAACAGGTTTCAGAGGGTGCACGCAATCATTTTTTAAGCATAAAATCAAATTGAATGCATACGCAGAGATACGTACAGTATCAAAGGGGACGAAATATTTCAAAGGTAAACTGCGCTGAAAAATATCAGATTTTGTAATTACATTTCTCTCTGGCAGTAATTAAACGAGCCGATTGAAAATATCGAACCGAATTGAGCTGCAAAGGCCCAAAAGCGATCAGAACGATGCTATTTATTTGGAATGCGCAGAGAATCAGTAATATCACTAGTAGGCTTGCCAGGGCTCGGATCATGCTGAATTGGCATGCATTTTGTGCACACATTCAATCTAAATAAACGAAGAGTCATTGTTTCTGTTTAGAGGACTGTAAATTTCAGTTATACGCCTAGATTTTAATTTTTTTTGTATGAATACCACATGATTGTTAACTGTTCTCATCTGGAGCCAGTGAGACTATGGCATCCCCAATCTGGATATATTGTGAGGCTGAAGATAGTCGAGAGAGGAAGAAGATGGGGAAGAGAAATGTGGAAAAGTACCTGGCTATTCAGATCTGGTCAAAACACGGCTAACGCCATTTCAAGCAACGTTTCAATTTTGAATGGTGGTCTTATACCAGAGCGATACGGAGAGTATCATCCACTCTGGAACGCTGAGTTCGATCCCGCGACCTTCGGATTGTGAGTCGACAGTCTTATCCCTCGACCACGGAGGCCGTCAAAGAGGCCGCTTGATGTACATGATTCAAGTAATTTAAGTTAGTTATAATGAGGTCTTTGAGGAGTGTATGTTTAGAACTTTGTATGGAGGTAATAACGGTTAGAGCGAATCAAATACTAGAGTCAAGTAATCATAAAAATTTGAAAGAATTACTGAAGCTAATGTATTGCACGATGTACGTGCATAAGGGTGAAGAAAATGGTGTGTAGCAAAGTTGTATGGCGTCCAATCGTCATTGGTCCTCACTAAAGATATATGCTATCTGCAGTTTTTACTAGGTGGGACTACGCTTCCGGGTGTCGCCGATATTGTTTACCAATTAACTAAATAAACGAATAATTAACGAATAAATCAAACGAACGTTAAACTAAATGAACGAATTCTTTCCGTATTCAAACTATATTGTTAACCAAGACTAATACACATCTTTAAAAAATCAACGAAATGAACAAATTCTTTTCGTATGCAAACTACTCTAATCAGGGCGTAGTCCGCCGACAGTTGCGCGGGCACCATAGCATATCTCTTTTGTATTTGAATATCTTTGGTCCTCACGGAGAAATGGCATTATGTTTGATACATTTTAAGATTTTCACGCCCAAAAGTATTTTCGTTATTTGTTTATGGGTTGTAATACCGTGTTGCGCTACCTCCTTCTTTAGCCAACGTTTCGGACATCGTTGCAGTGTCCATCATCAGGGCAGATCCGGTAGATGTGTAATTTTTAGTGGTGAAATGTGCGCTTATTTACTTCGAAGCGATACCGTGTCGCCAGCTCCACTAACTTTCACCGGTACAAAATAACCGTGACAAGCAGTCATTGCCGCGGAACGGAATAGAATAACAATCGATGCTTATAGATTACAAGTGTATGCGAAAAAGTCTGTCATTTATTTATAACAATTTTTATAAGTAAGCGAGGAATTTAACCCGGCGTCATGGGGGATGTATCAAAATGGCCCGCCACGTTTTAAATTGCTTGTGGTTTTATAACTAAGGGCGCGACGTTGTCGCTCTTCTCAGTAGCTGGAGGCGTTGACTTTCTTTAACCGTTTTTAATGAGAAAACAATTGGACGGCGATCGCACTGCGAGTTACACGTGTCTAAACTGAAAAAGGTAAATTTGACCCTTCCGCTTACTACCGTTTTGCACCAACTGCATCCATAATGACGATTCAAATTAACTTTTTGTTGTTTTTTTCCGAAGATTAGTTTATTAAGTTGCTAAAAGTGGTATTGAAAATAAAAGAATGATTAAACACGAGTGTTTAATTTTTTTTTGTATAAAAGTTACATACAATGGGAATTTATACCCGATAAGCTATGCAAGTAGCTTGTCAGCAGGAGATTAGTTAAAACAATACATGAAATAATCTTAAACGCATCAGCGTGGGAACAACATACACATATAACAGCATATTAACCACAAACATATTTATATATATATATATACCCTAAACATTATGATAATATGATATGCAATGTTGATAATAATACAGTGACCGTATTTTATGGTGAAAAAATGTAGATTTAGAATTTTTTTTCTTTTTTTTTAAATATCATTAGACAGTTGAGTATGTAATACACTAGTCATTAATAACATAATTGCAAATTAGTACATGGTGAGAGTGAGCAAAATATAAACTTAATACAAAAGGTTACTCCCTAATAGCCATGATTTTAACATCAGTGAGAATTTCGTTATAGAGCAATTTTCTTTAAATTCGTATGGTAATTTGTTAAATATTAATGGTATAATATATTCAAGTGTTCTTTGATCGTATTTGTTTTGAAACACAGGTACTTTCATTCCTTTGTATTGTGTGCTTGATCCACCATTGTTTTATATGGACTGCCGGATATATGCTGCAATACATTTTTTTGCCATATAATAGCACGTACAGGTAATACATTGATTGATTTATATACTATACTAATATCTCGTCTTTGGTTAAAAACGGTTCAGTATGACTAAGCTGAAGGAAGCTAATTTTGTTAACTTTTATTGAGTGGTGTGTTTATTGGTTAAACCAATACATAATTCAAATAATTTTGTCGATACAATATCATGTTTTATTTCCTTAATAAAGTGCAATATAGATGTAAGCAAAATTTCTACTTTTTTTCATTTATGTAATAAATTACCAGGTGTTGAAGAAGTTGGTCATTATGACCCAACCTCAAGAACGTGTAACAAATTTCCACCCCCATGACGACGGGTTAACATTATAAAAATCAAGTGCGGTGTATCCTCTTGGACTATTTTGGCCAACTTGATAAAACTATGCAAGAAGGTAAGCAAGCAACACGAGAAAATAAAGATATAAAAAAAAAACTAGAAGGAAAAACACATAAAAAATAAAGCGTGTCGACAATGACGGAGCCGAGTGAAATAAAATCGAAGCGAAGAATATTTACAAAGGAGCAAATCCGTAACATCTGCTTGAGATAAAAGTATTGGAGCTTTAAACCGCCCTTTTCCACCTTTCTATTTATTTACCTCTGGAAGTATCGCCCCGTTCAGTCGGATCGTTCCGCCACCCGCTCATTGTCTAACTTGCCCGGTCCGTATGTCCTTACTTAGCCTTAGAAGATGTACGCAGTGGAACAAATAAAAACGTACATATATTGCGGATTTAAACATATGTGTTTATATTTTCATATGTGGGAAAGGAATTTTTTTTTCATATCTTTTCCTGACTCACTAGGTGTAATCTGTTCTGAGGTAGATGACAAAAACGTAACACAAATACTCGTACGCCAGTGCAGTGTTATTGACAGATGTGTTAATGTTAAATTTAAACGAATGAGAAGAATTATTAAGAGGGAATAATAACTAGACAAAACCGGAAATATGTCATTTTTAAATAAAATTTAACGTATTGACTTTTTTAAAAAAAAATAAATAAATTGATTTAGATTAGTGGTAGACCTCGCGTTCAACTAAGTATATTTCTATTTTTTTTATTATTTAATAAATTGAAACCAAAATTTTCCCAGAAACCATAAGATTTATAAGTTGGCACTTAAATACCCACCTACTTAATTATAAACCATAAATATTTTACATAATATTTTTTTTTAATTCAAAGTGGTTCGCTACGTTTGGTGATTTAGCAGGGGTGCCCGGGTTCATGGGGTGAGGTTTGTCTAGGTCTTGGAGGCGGATGACAAAGACGCACTGAATCCCAGATTCCTACCCACCCCTTAAACCCGTTTCCTTCCCAGAACTCTCCTCTCCTACTTTTCCTTAAAAAATCCTCCACACAGCATCCCCAAAGATGACATAATTATTTTCCTCAGGGCCTCCTGTGTGGAGCTCGTGTAAAAAAAAGTAAGGAATTAAACAATTTGTCAAAAGAAATGTCACCTTCTCAATGACAATTCTTTTGTAAAAAATTCTTCGGGCCGGTAGGTATCATAATATTGATTATGATTTGACAACCCTTAGTAGGATACACGATCATGCAAACTCTAGCGGGATAAAAAAGAAGTATCCAACAAGGTCACCATCTTAAACCGAAACATAACAAGAACAGATAGATGAAATGCGAAACGGTCGACGTAAAACAGGACTTCGCTAAGTGCAGTCAATAAACATAGAGAAAAGTGAAAATGCAGGACAGTAAAATGGGCAAAGCATGAATAAAACATGTTCTACTTCATTAGGTCTCTTCAATTTCTTTGTAATAATAAAAAATAATAATGTAAAAGAAAACCATTAAAAATAAACATCAAATTTATGGGCGGGTATGGGTACCGCCGCTCTGGGAACCATTTATTAGATAACCAATACTTCTGCCAAGTGGTTCGCTACGTTTGGCAGGGGTGCCCGGGTTCATGGGGTTAGGTTTGTCCGGATCTTGACGGCAGATGTGTCTGCCCACCAACAGCGTGGCAGGTCGGATCGGGAGAGACTGGTTAAGGGAGTTCTTTTGACCTCTCCAGCAAGACTCTCAGAACATTGCCTTGCACTGCAGATGAAAGGATGGACTCATTCGTCCGTCACTCCTGGACACACTGACTCCCATATTCCTACCCACCCCTCATACCTTTTCCTTCCCAGAACTTCCTCTCCTTCCTTCTCATGAAAAGATCCTCCAAATAGCATCCCCAAAAATGACGCAGGCCCTGAGTGGAATAATTTTTCTTAGGGCCTCCTGTATGGTGTATGGAGTTAAAACTAATTTGAATTAAGAAGAATTAATTAATTAAGAAAGCGATAATTAATTAAAGCAATAATTAGCAATATTTAATGGCTGAAAGAGGTCAATGAAAAAACCGTAATGAAGACACTAAAAACGACATAGAAGACAAGTATACTATATTTAAATAACTTTAGTCCGCCTCGGCACAGGACCCCCTAGTGAGGAGGCCTAAGAAATACAGTATTTTATACTTACTTAATTTCACCATTATATTGTATGTACAATTATTTTATATAGTTGCTAAAATTAAAAAAATAAATAAATACTTGATTAATATATATTTTTTTAATAAATTATATTTTTAAAGCTGTTTTTATTGGCCCACTGCGTATTCCATGAATGTGTGAGGGTTGTTTGGTAGTGAGGGAGAGAATATAGAGGGCGCCAGAAGTGTAAGAAGGTCCACAAATATTGGAACTGGCGCTATGGCCACTTTTATTGGGAAACTTTCGCACTAGCCGCTGAGATCTAATGCGGCTAATGCCACGGTAAAAAACGCCCTCAAAACATAAACGTAACAACTTCTGTGGCGTAGAGAGGAAATAAAGGGAGAATCATTTCGACCAAAGTACCTTAGAAGAGTCATAAAATCAATTGATTGTTATTACCACTCATAAAAACGTTACTTGTTTGTTTTATGCCCATGTGTGAGATGGTTGTTGAGGTTGTCAGGATTTTACTTCAGAGTAATCTAATGTCCTAGGCCGACATATACGTACATTACTGATGCACATGACTGAGGTGATAATAATTTCGACCTCGTTAGCTTAGATCTAAGATATTGTAACTTTTTAGTGAAAATGCGGTAAAATTCGGGATCAGGCCGCTAACAATAACATTCCTTATGTGGATGGCGATAAAGTTTAAATTGCCGTTTAACACCAGCCGTCTGTTTTGATTTGATCAAGAAAAAAAACATCGCCAAAAAGCGTGTTTTAGGTATATAATTTTGATAAGCTCAGGCACAAATATATGAATGCGTAACGATAATTTTCTAAAGAATGTAATTTCCTACATTTGTTCTTAATATATAAAGTTATTAGTCGGGTTAATTACACCATTTATAATTCAAGAACGGCTGCACTGATTTTTATGATCTTTGATTTGATGGATTTGTGTCCGCCCCGAAATAGCTATTAAAACATCGGAAAAAATCACGAAAAAAAAATGATGAAGAAAATTCTTTTCCTCATACTTTTCGTATGGAACGAATTCTCATCTTTTGGAGGAGCTGCAGCAATATTGTGCTAAATGTAATATTGAATAGTGAGTGAATTCGCTGATTGTTTTGCTTTTGTTCTTAAACATAACATGCTGCCCTTCTTTCTTACACACTAAATGGCAATAGTCGAAAATGAGACAAACGGTGTGTCTGCACCCCTTCAGAAAAATACAATAATTACAATAAATCTCCCTCACACGTACAAAGAAAATGAAACGCAATTCCCGTAAGTAAGTGGAAAATTAAGAAAAAAATATATAAACCTGTACACAACGCCAGCTCTGATATTGACAATAACAAAACACGGACAGTTGCGCATCGATAATTGCTTCATTATGTAATTTTCAATTTAATAAAAAAACTGAATTTAATTCAGCTAATAAGTTAACATAACCGTTATTAATTCTGAGGCGGTACGAAGTTTGCCGGGTCAGCTAGTTATATAATAAAACCGAAAATAGGTTCGTAATTAAGAGATTTTGAACCAAAAAGCAGTTTTTATAGGCCGTTACTTTATTTTTTTGGGCTTATAAAAGACTTATGACTAAATACTCGATTATTCCAAAAGGCAAATATGTGTTCTACTCGCAGTATTTAATTAAAGCATTAAAAGCCACCACCCCAATCGCCTTGAATTTTCTACACTAGCTTTTCACTTCATTGCACTTGCAATAAGTACTCTAACAATATGAGCCGCAGTTACCAAAAGTGCATATAACGGCTATAACAGGAACCGCGCAGAAATTGTGCCATAATACCCAGCTTGAAACGTATTTGTTATTATGACACTTCGGCTACAAACGTCTACAAACTTACGAAGTAAGGGTTGATAAAATCTCACAACAATATAAATATTTTAGATACCTACTCGGAACAATAAGAAATTACGTTATTAACATAATTACAACCTAACAACAAATTTAGGGTAAACAATACTGCTATCTATGTCGGTAATAAAGATCTAAAACTCAGATCTATGTACTAAAACTTTCCTTCTACCCCCGACACCTCTCATCATCCCCTTTATCCCTTCAATATACTAAGTAGATAAAGAATCTAACTAAAAAAAAATTCTAATCTCAGTTCATTTACTATCGGCAGTTGAAATTTTATAATTGGCGTAGTTTTATAATTATATTTGCCTAATAACTTTGTTTGCTGTTAATGTTACAAAAAAATAATAAAATTGAAATAAGACGGAAATGGCAAAAATTGGGTATATTTTAGGATCGCGTACCGACGCACCCGCGATTATGTCGACCTCCACGAGATAACATGTTCGGCTATGTAACTATGTATGGCTGGCACGTTATATTCTAGCAAAGGTAAATCCTAGGTCCGCTGGAGATGTACCCGGAATCCATTTGAGAGTGGTTGGATTAGCGAAAGCTCCCTATAATGTAGCTTAAAGCTCGGCCGCGCGACCTGTTGGAGCAACAACAGCCAGCCGCAGCCCTCGGAATAAAGGCGCTCCAAGACGAGAGGTATAAAAACACAGCCTTTCAATAATCCGCCGGCAGGAAGAGGGTACAAAAACCAAAGCTATTTTTGAAGACCATGCAATAATATTATGAGGGAAGAAAAAAACTACTTTCGTTTCTTGCTATTTCAGTGGGAGACATCAACTAACAGTCAATAGAGTATTAAGTGATTTTTTAACGTCAATTTCATTAGATGAAAATAATCTAGTGCTTAAAAATGCTTCAGAATAATATTTGGTTTTACATTTCCGAGTCTAATAAATAGATAGGTAACGTAGGTACCGTAAAAAATGTGTCAAACAGAGAAAGTCAGTAGATTTGATTGAACTGAACCACAAACAGTGATAATACAGAACAATTGTTCACTGGGTATTGCCAAATTGATGGATATTTACCAAGAAGTGTTTTTTTTCAGATGTTCACCACAAAAAAATAGGTACAAGTAGGCAAGCCGTGCATACTGTCGAGTAGCTGAGCCCTCGATCGACCAATTAGAAAAAACCGCCTGTTCCTATACGAAGGATGACAACCGTGTACAATTTTGGACCGATTCTTGACGAACATGTCGATACCTGACTATGAACCAGTACCGAGGGGAACAATGACGCTAGTTTAGCGGAGAAATACCGGTAGTACTAACTCACTACTTGACGTCTTTGTTAATGATAAAAAAAATTCTAGCAACGAAGAGAAAAACACAAAAATTCGTTTTTTTAATAAAATTCCTGCATTTTTTTACGCACTTAAAATCATATCTCCATTTTTAATAGCAAACTCGAAAGATGTTTACTTATTAAAAGCATTTCTATAATGAATTATTCTTTCCAGAGAAGCCCTATATTTTTAATTTGATAATAATGCAGCTACGAGATTTTTTGTACTTGATTCTCGGGAAACTCCGGCATAATGTATAAGAGATTTGAATAAAGCGAAATCTCGTCTAACGGCGTTTCTTTGTGAAATTATAATAATTCTTGATCTGAATTTCTGTTTGATGTCAAAACAAATCGCGGAATAAATTTAATTAAATAAATTATTTAGTCCATTATGGAATAATACCGACATACAATTATTATGACGCAAAGGAAATGGACAGGAATAATTAAATTTGTACTGTTAAAGGCCGGTATAAGATGACAGAACCAAAAGGTAACATATCAATTGAATACGTTTTTCAAAGGAAAATAACAAAAATCGGTTTTGCTTTTCGAATTTGCTTAGGAGGAAAGCATCAAACACAATGAAATAATTTGTTGTGTAATGTTTTCAAAAGCAAGCAATAGCACATTCATTTCATTATTATTTTTATAATTATGAATTTGACATTTAACCACATTAGTGAATCGGTTTACTTGCAAATTGCGAACACAGAAAGAAATGTCTTAGAATTAGGTATGTCTATATGTGGATGCATGGAACGTACCCGAGATTCATGCACCATATGGAATTACTTGAGGCATCAAAAAGATTTAGCTTGGAAACTAGACGTTATGCAAATCTTGCAATTCTTAGTTTTAACATAATCCATAACTGTATTGACAGCCCATTCCTCTTGGAATGTTATGGCTTATACGTGACTGAAAATTTCAGCAGTAGTCGTCGACACGACTTGTTCAAAATACCATACGGCAGAAAAAATGTTCTAGCACAGCATAGCGTGACAAGAGGAATGGTGCTGTTGAACGAAATATCGGAAACACTAGATATATATCTCTTCTTTAGATAGCCTTAAGATTTTTTTGTATAATAATTATCTTCCTCGGTGTTAAGACTGTCAAAATGAGAAAATTGTACGGTAATTGGATAATAATCTGTTGTACAATTAAAAAAAAAATCCAAAATATTCTCGACATAAGTCAGAGGTCTTTATTTTTGTGTTTATAAATAAAACATTTTTCATTACATACAAATTTGATCCATCATGACACCATTAAAAATGAAAAATAAATAAATTACTAATTTCTCTCACGTATTTGCATATTTACTTCGGTTTATGAAAAATAAATAGCGCCTTAAATAAAATTAATGTTAAAAGTAAAAAAACATCGGATTCTCTGACGTCAAAGATTTTTTTTTGGTACTTTGGATAAAAATAATTTATTCCATGTTAAGTTAATTATTTAATAGTAAAAAATGTATATCTCCAGCGTAATAAAGCGAATCGTAAAAAGGAAACAAGAAGGTATAAAGCTGCGTGTTGTTATTAAGATTAAAAATTGAAAACCTTTGTGGGCGGGAGAATGTATGGGTTAGTTTTAGAAATATATGAAGGCATTCTGGACTATAATGGCAACGTAATAGTTTTCTTTGTACTAAATCTTCGAGGTTTTAGACCATGCTTTTAGCCCCTTTTCTGACTAACCCATGCTTCCTGCTCTCCTCTGTTAAGAATGGTGGTCATTTTATCTAAGACACTTGTCAGGTACTTGGGTTCAACTCCGCCATATCACCTTACTCGGATTGCGATGAATTAAAGATACGTAATTATTTATAAATTTATTTAAACTAACCAATTAATTAAACATATTTAAGATGTTGAGAAATAATATATGCAAACGAAAAGATTTAAAAATCGAAACATTAAAATTAAAGACAATCAACAAATATTTTATAATTGATGCAAGTTGTAGATATTAAGAAAATGTTGGCGAAACTCAATCGAAAATCCGGAAACAGAAAAATCAGAAAAAGATATTTGCACCTCGGGGATTCGAACCCAGGACCTTTCGCTTTCCGGGCAAATGCGCTGACCACTGAGCCAAGGTGTCGATATCCGATTCGGTCATTTTTAACTGTATCATACTTCGACTAAGAACCACCCACATTATCTTCATTTTTTTAACGCATATTTTATTGGCTGCTATCTTTATGTATCATTGCAAGATTCAAACCCGAACTAAATGCTAACTAGATAGTGTCTGGATAAATCTTTATCCACCAGATGTGCAAATATCTTTTTTGATTTTTCTATTTCCAGATTTTCGATTGAGTTTCGCTAATATTGTCTTCATTTAATTAAATATAATAATTTAAGTATATTCATCCTAGACTTGCAGAAAAGTGTCAATAGATGTCGCATATTAAATAAAATGGATAAAGATTTATCCAGACACTATCTAGATAGCATTTAGTTCGGGTTTGAATCTTGCAATCATACATAAAGATAGCAGCCAGTAAAATATGCGTTAAGAAAACGAAGATATTGTGGATGGTTTTTAGTCCAAGTATGATACAGTTAAAACTGGCCGAATCGGATATCGATACATTGGAGCAGTGGTCAGCTCATTGGCCCGGAAAGCGAAAGGTCCTGGGTTAGTTGAGTCCCAGAGATGCAAATACCTTTTTCTGATTTTTCTGTTTCCAGATTTTCGATTGAGTTTCGCCAATATTGTCTTCATTTAATTAAATATTACAATTTGAGGTTTTACTCATAAAGTAAAAAAAAAGATATTACATTCAAATATATGGCAAGTTAACCAATTGAACAGTTATGCAAAAAAAAATAATATTCGTTTCCCTTAGGCGGTTCGAAAGGTTCCATCTTTTGGTAATAACTATAAGTTAATAAATATATGTAATAAATACACAATAAAGCATTATTGTAACATAGAATGTAGGTCAGTGTTATTAGAAAGTGAGAAAAAAGATATATCCTGTTTTCTTGCAACCCCCTCCAGGGAAAATGGGAGCTGGTAGCTACTAGTCATGTAATCAAAAGGAGACGTATTGTTTAGGCTTTAGACGGCCGGCGGGAGGCCGTTCTAATGAGGCGCCCGATAGTCAAATATACGAGACTACAGTCTATATAGTCTTAACACCTCGATGGCTCAAGAAAGGAGAAAATTTGTTTTAACCTCTTGGGTATTTTCGTGCCTTTTAGTACACAGTACATCGACAGCAGCGGAGTATTATTATGTGTCGGCACAAACTGATATGGACTCATTAAAGTCCTTATATCTGGTTTGTAATTACCGTGAGATATATAAGATTGAAGCACTGTTAGAAAGTAGCAACACCACGCTTTGTATTTGCATTTAAAGTTTAACAAAAGTCATCAACCGCCTTAGCTTGCATCTTTGCGAAAGATTTTGTGAATTTATATTAATTATTTTTATACGAAACAAAGAAAAAGTGAAGGCACAAAAACCGTTTTATTAGGTTTGTGTAATGAAATATGTTTGGCATAATTTGGTATTTTTAGTTGACCATAAAAAAACTATCGTTAAGCGAAATCGCAGTCGTAAAAAAATACACTTTAAATTTTTTTATTGCTAATGTATATCTGTTATATTAAAATCAGAAATAGTTTTTCATCTGCTTTCAAAATTTCATTATTTCGTTTTGCGATAAGTACGAACAAAAACAGCGTATCTATTTAAAAAATAATGTCAATCCAGAATATTTCAGAGCAACTCAAGGATCTGACAGATCTTTCAAAATAATTTGACCACAAATTTTTAAACGATTCTAGGGGTAAAATATGCAAGCACTATTTTTGCATGGTGTTGAGAAAACGTTATAACCAACGTCATCTTTATTTTAGACATTAAACAATTGTCAAATTTACTTATTAAATATACCTACCAAACAATCATTTCTAATACCTATACCTGCCAGGAACCTTTCTGTATTACAATCTATCAAAAATATGATTGTTGATGCCTGTGCAAGGACGAAGTAAAGTGAATGAGAAGTTATGGCGTGTGGTATTAAGAATAGTATAGAATAGACACTAGTCAGCATATAAAAAAAAATTAGAAGTCGAAACAAAACTAGGGTATGCACGAAAAAAAGAACAGAGGCACCGTAATTTCGTTGTTGGACCTGCTCGAGTAATATATTATGTGAAATTAATGTTTTTTAGCCGCATGGTGCTGGAAAAAAATTGTCAAAAATCAAAGAGTCGACAAATCGAGATGATTCACGAGAATAATACTCGGACGAAATTTCGGCGAAAAACATAATGTTAATTAGTCGAGTTCCATCAGGAGTAAGTACCCTAGTTTTAACAACAAATTATGATGAAAAACAACTTCAGCGAGAGGTTTTTAAGAACGTGAGACAGTTAAAGAGCAAAATCTAAGTTTAGTAAGTGTACTTTTCTATTGTTTCTTATTTTTCCAACAGAATACTGCAGGAAAACCACCACGTGTTTATGTCAGATAAAGTGTTAATGAGAAAAAATCAATTACAAGGTGTCTTAAGATATCCAGTGTTTAATAACAGGGGTGAATGTTTTAGAAGGCGCCGGTGTCTCCGCGCGCTATGGGGCCGTGAGGAGACGGGAGAAAACGGTAGGAGACGGAGGAAGCCGGGAGGCGCCCGCGGAGACAAAAGCGACGCTTAACGACACCCGCCGAGGCGCCGCGACGCGATACCTTTCACTGACACTCACCGGCCAATATTGCTACCGAGCTCACTACAACCACGACACAAAACAACTACATCGTATAAGCGTCTGCCAACAGCGCTAACCCATACCCTTCCTTTAGGTAAATTCAAATTGCAAGGTTTGTTAATAGACATTTTAAGTAGAATGCTATGATCTTATTTACGTTGTTATCTTATTGACCAGTTCAGGCACGGGGGCTTCATCGAAGCCAGAGTCAAGTAAACCTCTCAGAAGCTGGGGGTACTGTACAGGGACCGCACATACTTTAATAGTACACAACTGCTGACCCCGTACAAACAGCAAGTGCGCCCAACTGTTGAATTTTGCGGCCATCTCTGATCTGGAGCACCAAAATACCAAAAACCGTTCATTGAGTCTGTGCAGATATGGGACATCTGCTTGATAGATACCACGATCTTAATAAACGGATTGCAATCTTTAGAGCACAGGCGTCAGGCCGGTATGCGGTCCTTGTTTTACCCGTATTTTAATGGAAGAACTAGCATCATTGATCCCTTCGGCACCGATGCACAATCGGGAAACACGACAAACGCGCACCCAACATTTGTACATGGTAGACATTTGTCACATGTTGTTCTACAACCTGTTCTTGAATTCAACAGCTCGGCTGTGGAATGATTTGCAGGCATCTGTGTTTCCTTCCTCCTACAAAATGAGTCTCTTCCAATGTTCACTCCTTCCTCTTCTTATTTATTAAAGTAACCTTTTTTAGATTAAAAAAACAATGTTACTTTGTTTGAACCACTTGTATACTTGTTTAAAGCCGACCGGTTTCGGAACGACCGTTCCTTCCTCGGAGCAAACGTATACCGTTTCGACAATTACAAAATAGTGGACCCACTATTTTGTAATTGTCAAATCAGTACCTATACGTTTGCCCTGAGGAAGGAACGGTCGCTCCGAAACCGGTTGGCTTTAAACAAATATAGAAGTGGTTCAAACAAAGTAACATTGTTTTATTTATCTATAACGGATAACCACAAAGTTATAGATACATTCAAAAGTATAAACTTTTTTACTTTGACATAAAAATTTTTTAGATACAAACCAGGTTACTGATAAAAATTAATATAAATATTATGAAGTAATACCACAAAATATTTGTTTACATAAAAATTTATTATAAATAACTTGTTAAAAGATTTTCATGACATCAGTTCTATGGTTTGAGTCAAAATGTGACATATCTTAGAAGAGCAGTTTAAATCTTCTAATTGTCGACAGACGACTAATGAAAGACAGTTAAAACAGAGATAAAATAAGTAAATCTAAATATAACACATGAAAGAGGAAACAAAACTCAACATAAAGACATATTAAGAAATATAGAAGCACACTGAAATGCTTGCATTATAAAAAGTAAACGGTCTTCGTCGAATCGTTTCTGAAAGCGTTTAGGTAGGTTGAAATAACATTTTCTCAATATTTACAATAAGCTGCATTTGAACTTTCCAGTGTTTGTTAACTTATACGGGGATCATTGTTTCAGCAGAATAATGGAACTCCAGACCTGATGAGGCGGACGGAAAGTTCTGACTTGAACTGGAACAGTTTCGGGGGCGCAGAGCCGCCAGGAGTAACCAACCGGCGGTAACAACTTGTGTCTCTCCGCAATCTCAATATCAAACAAAATGCATAACTTTTAACTAGTCCCACCGCTGCAACTACATTCAATCTCCATAAATCTGGAACTCCCGGGGAACAGTACTGGCCGAAATTGCATTTTTGAAATGGTCGACACAAGTAAGGCACGAAGTCGAAATGTTTAATTTTATTTTGTTTTATTGAGAAAACCAACAGTTACAATATATGAGTGTTAACAATTATTACAATAATAAAATTGCAGTTGGGATGTACGTATGAGTGTGTATGTTAACACTCCAATTAAAAATGTTCAAAGTAAGCGTAATCAATGTTTAGTTGTTACTAGACGAAACTAACCGAAATAATGGGCCGTATTCATAAAACCGAAGGATATCCTTGTAGTATAAGTTAGAAGTATAAGGTTTTGAATTGAAGAAAAAGGTAGGAGTATAAGCATTTCATTTTTATCGTAATCATAATGATTGCCTTATACTTGCAAGAATATCCTCCAAGAATAAGTAAAAGGTTGTTGGCATGTTGGCTTGTGACCGTGCCGCGGCAGGTTCCAACCTGTTTTCGATGGTTTGTTTATTTACGGTACTTCTTTCTTATCGGTATTATTTGAATACAGTACTTCGATCAGAGAAGGTGTATTCGTCAAGCAGCGTTAGTGAAAATACAGAAAAAGATAATGCTAGAACCGAACTGCAGTTTATAGCAGATGAAATTGCCAATGCCCCCGTGATTTTGGAAAGATTCTTTGTAATCTCGAACAGGTGTTGACGCTGCTTGTAGTGTTTAATCTCTCTCAGTTCCACAACATCTGCCATCGCTACAACGATCACTACACGACTGAGTCTGCTACTGACCACACTCGAAATTATTGAAGGATATACTTTTTATTTAGAGTAAAAGGTGACGTTTATGAATAACCAAATACTTTTTGTGAAGGATATGCTCATACTCTATAAGTTTAAGGTTTTACTCGGAATATTATGAATGCGAGCTGAAGGATTTCCTTAGAAGGATAACCTTTCTTTTAATACGGCATAATGAATACGGCATAATGAAAGACGTTATTAACAGAAATAACGATAACCAAAATGAAATATAAACCATTACATAATTGTTATCCACGAAGTGCCATGGTAGAAGATTGTTAATTTTATTTTTGAAATATGTGAGACAGTTTGCGTAGATATCCATATGGTCACATTCAATGGTATTATACAGACGACACACTCGAGACAGTGGATTGAAGTATGCAATATTGTTATTAAATAATTCAAGATGGAATATATTATGACTCTTTAAATTATATCTGTTAGGAACTTTAATATGAATATCGCTCAGATTTTGAATCAATGAGTGGTTTCAAGCTTATCATGAATAATTTTGTATAAACATATTAAGTCAGAAAATTGTCTTCTTTTTTCCAGGGTTGTAAGATAAAATTGTTGGAGTCGTTCCTCTTAAGATAGGAGTAAGGCATTTAATCCAAGTTTAAACGAAAACAGTTGGTTACGCATTGCAATATGTATTTTTTTTGTTTGTTCGAAATTTTAAATAAACATATCACAAGCATGGTACTTACTTTACTTTACTCCTTGGAATTGACAAAGACATCGAAATGGATTGATTTTCAAAATAAATTCTAAAACAAGAAAAGAACTGACACTGTCTGTTTTGTTGGAAAATTTTCTTCATTGTTTGAAAAGGAACTTTGATTACTGCATTACATAAGGATTACATTGGCTGCATTACATAAGGATTTCTTTTACTGCATCTAATTGTTGGTTTGATGACAAAGGAGGCCTCCACACATCAAGATAAGCATAAACAAGGTTGGTGGATTTGTCATTCCCTGGAGTTTCTCTTTTGTGCCATCCTTTGTGATATTAGTTCAAGCAAGTAGTTTCTTTTTCACAATCATAATTTCTTGGGTATTAAGCCCAGAGGGTCTGGGGTTATTTACACACCTCAGGCTCGCATATTATAATGCAACAGTCTTAGGATTTTTTTAATAAAGATTCAATGGTTTTTGAATATTTTAAATAACTATGTAATAACTGAACCAATAATAGGTGTTCACACACTATTACTAATTCTTCCCTATTTGTAATATCTCCGGAACAGTGATCCCTATTTTATGATTTACAACAAAATGAACTAAATATAGTACACAAGTGAGATAATGTCTTATGGTAAAGACCCTATTAAAAGTTTTAACAAGTATAAGTATGGAAAGCTCGAGGAAATAATGTGTTTTGTGTGAATTTCCTATTTTATATTGATCGATTCCAGTTGAGTATGCAATTATTTGTACAAGTGTACCCTCGATTCCGTACAATGCTCGTAATAATACAATACTCACTGCAAATTTCTTTGGGACGCGGATATGGGTACCGCCACCCCGGGAACCATTAATTGGATAACCAACGCCCCTGCCATAGATCACCCCAAGTGGTTCGCTACGTTTGATGACTTAGCAGGGGTGCCCCGGTTCATGGGATTAAGTTTGTCTAGGTCTTGTGTGGCGGGCCGGTTCGAGAGAGACAGGTTGAGGGAGACCTAACCTAAACCTCTCCAGCTGATCTCTCTCTACCCATCGACTTGCACCGCAGTTAGAGGGATGGATTTATTCGTCCGTCACTCCTAAACACGTTGTCCCCCAGATTCCTACTCACCGTTCATACCCCCTTTCCTTCCCAGAACTTCCTATCCTTCCATTCCCTAAAAAGACCCTCCACACAGCATTCCCAAAGATGACATGACAGGACTTTTAGACTAAACAAGTTTATGAAGGAATCGCTTAGGTTCCTGCTCACGCACTGTACACCTCCTTCATTGACTGGACTCTAAGCATGGCCATTGGCCATCCATGATAATTATCTCACAGCTGCGTGTAAGAGGAAGGAGTAAACCTGGACAACGCCCCTGCCATAGGTCACCCCGAGTAGTTCGCTACGATTGATGACTTAGCAGGGGTGCCCGGGTTCATGGGATTAGGTTTGTCTAGGTCTTGCGTGGCGGGCCGGTTCGAGAGAGATAGGTTGAGGGAGATCTAACCTAAACCTCTCCAGGTGGTCTCTCTTCACTCATCGCCTTGCACCGCAGTTAGAGGGATTGATTCATTCGTCCGTCACTCCTAGACACGTTGACCCCAGGTTCCTACTCACCCTTCATACCCCTTTCCTTCCCAGAACTTCCTCTCCTTACTTTTTATAAAAAGACCCTTCATACAGCATTCCTAAAGACGACATAGGCCCTGAGGGAAATTATTTTTCTCAGGGACTGTGTGAAGCTAATGTAAAAAAAATACTTATAAACAATACCAAATCAAATATAATACAGAAAAACTTTTAGTGAAATAAATAAAATTTTGATGTTTTTTAGGTCGCTAATAGGATATTTCAAAATGTCATACTAATGTACTGAACTGTTATGCCTCCAGGTGTTATTTTGTAGCATATTTAATATATAGACACTTGTGAATAACATTTGATTTATGGCAAGCATTAGAATGTTGCTTAGTTGCTTTCCCCATTATCTCAACACTTTGTATTTGGAGATGTCTGATTATTCAACTGGACGACCGATATACAATAAATATGTTTTTACTTTTAAACGCTATTTTGACCTTGCTTCTTCACTTGGTATATTGGTTCCTAACTGAAGTAAAAATATAACTCAGTTTTTCTACGATCGTGCCCGATAATGTGTTTCAAATCCTGACATTTTTCAAAATTTTTAAATTGCTGTAAATATTTACTGGTTGGAGATTAATTTACATATGTATATATATATTCTAAAAGGGAATTAAAATCTTTACAACTTTTTTCAAACAAATTTCTTTCTTTGATGAATATTTTAGACGATACGAAGGAATGTTTGATGAAAAATCAAAATGATTTTTTTCAAAAATATCTACATTTGTGGAGCGTGTAACTCAAAAACGGCTGGGATTTCGAAAATTACGCAAAGAATAAAAGTTGTAGATAATTTTATGAGCTTTTACTTATTATTAGAAAATTGTCCTTTGCGACGCACCGTTTTTGAGATATAATTATATTTCCAAAAACGGTGAACTCCAAAACTCCCCCATTTCCCGCATCCTTCAAAGTTTCAACTCTATTCAAAAAACCACAAATACCGATATATTTTTTGATTCCCTCCCTCTATTTAAGAAAAAAATTTTTAGCACACTGAACTCGCACACATAACACACACATCCACACCCTCACACACCCTCCCTCTCTCATTTACACACATACAAACACTCTCCCACACCCCTCTCCTTCAATAAGTTACTAACTTAATTTAGGTATAATGTATTATTTATCACACAAAAATATAAGTATATAACAGCGATATGTCATTGGTACCAATTATTGTATTAATTCTATAACTTTGTAAATATATCACATTATGTAATAATGTATTGTTTGTTTCTGCAAAAATAAAAAATAAATAAGCGGAAACCCGAAAATTGGGACCTTCCCCCCCTCCTCCCCCCCTAGCTCACCACCTAGACGTCAGGACTTTTAGTATGTTCACACCCTAAGCACCCTAAACAAGTTTCTGAAGGAATTGCTTAGGTTCCTGCTCACGCACTCTACACCTCCTTATGATAATTATCTCACAGCTGCGTGTAAGAGGAAGGAGTAAATCCGGACTAACAACGTCCCTTTGCGTGTAAACATATAAAGGAAAACCCACGAAAATACTAATACGTACGTTGCACAGTTCCAGTCTGACCGCCGTCCGCGACGGTCGCACCTCCCTGGCTTGGCTAATATGCCATACTCCACCGCGGATGCAGTCGCTTGTACCGCTCCAGTCGTGAAAACCACACCCCAGTGAATTAAAAGTGCCTTTCTACCGTGCTTGTTCGCGCCACATCATACCAACCCAGTGCTTGAACATCAGTGCTTAAACATTCGTGCCCTCAGTTATCAGTGCTTTAAACATTCCTGCCCTCAGTTATCCTCGTGTTTCCCCCATTCTATACCATCATGTCCTCCCCCCTTCTCCAAACCTCCGATGAATATCAACGCCTTACCCTCGAGATCCAGTCCTTCTTCGAAAATCACCCCGACCCCAACAACTTGTCCCCTGAAGAGATTGATCATGTCTGCTCCCTGGCCTACCGCAGAGTTCATGGTTCCCCTCCCAACTCCCCCAGCAACTCACCCCAACCCGATTCAAGTATCATCACCCCAACCAGCAACCCCCTTATCACCCCCCTAGCCGCCCCCCAAACCGACCGCCCTCTCCCTGCCGCCCAATCCGACCTGGCCCTCACCGACCCCAATACTGACCACCCTCCCAACACCGCCCACCACATCTTCGCCCCCCAAATCGTCAGAGCCCCCATCGTCCCCCATTCCGACAGCGCCCCCATCGCCATCCAAACCGAACGCGCCCCCATCGCTCCTCAAACCGTCCGCCCCCCCATACCTTCCCAAACGATATACCCCCTTACCTCTCACCCGCCAACCACCCCCCAAACCAACCGCTTAATCCAAATCTCTTCTCTATTACCCAAACTACTCTCCCCACTATCTCTTCCCACCACCCTCGCCAAGGACAACGCAATCCCCACGCCACAACGTGCCTCCCCCCGATCTGCCACTACCCCACTAAATTCCCCCATCTCCCGAAGTCCCCTTACCCTTCCCCCCGTCCCTCAAATAGTGGTATCCACCCAGTTCTTCCCTCGCCCTGCAGTGAAAAAGAAATCAAACACCAACCACCTCCTCCGAAATAATCGCCCCCCATATTGCAGCCATATCCTTTGCAACTAAAAATTAACAAAAACAAAAACAAATCTCACTTTCTACAACCATAAATAACTCAGTTGAAGGAGAAAGGGGCCTAAATTGGCCCGGTGCTCCATAAGCCCGTCATACAAAAATCAAAAAATCACGTACGTTGCACGGTACCAGGAAGCAAACACAAAACATCGCCATTTAAAGTCAAATGCGTAGGCACTACGGAGGTCGTAGATAGGTACAAACCTGATAGATTTCATTGTAATTAAAAAAAAACTCTAAAGAAAATTGTTATTTCTTGGAAAAAAATTGGTGCGTTTTGAATACAAGTAGAAGAATACTTAAAATGGATATCCTACAAAAATTGAATTAGTGGGGTTGTTGAATAATTAAAATTATAAAGACTGTGATTTGAATGGAAAGAGATGCGCCTTTTTGAAACGCAAAGAAACGAAATTGTTTTAAATACCAATTAATTTTTATTCCTCGGTCGGGAATAAAAGTTTTTCGTCTAAAATTGTACGGCGAAAAAAACAAAAAAAAACTTCATTAAAATTTCAGCGAGGAATAAAACAAACTGGAGATATGAGACAATAATCAAATGATGGAATTCCTCGACGGAAGATAATCTCAAGGGAGAATTCTTGTTAAGACCAGGGGTGTGTATTATGCACTAGCAAAAAAATAATTAATTTACAATGGAGGTTTCTGCATCTCTTATCACACCAATGATCATATTAATCAGCTTGCAGATACGTAGGAACAAGTTGACTTGATAGTCCTGTATGTAATTACTGGCCTGTCCATGTATGCCAATCGGGAGATAAGCCATTAGGACGAAGTAAAGCTCTCTGATCATGAACAACGTCCTGACAGAACCCTGAAGATTGCTGTAAGCAAAGGTTCAGCGTGAGAGAAATGGAACAACATGATGACTAATGCTCTTCGAGAGACTTATGACCGATGGGAATAATAAGAAAAATGAGCTTTTAAAGAAAATTTAATTTAAAAAAGAAACAACTACAAAGGCTTTGCTGTAAATATGATCGATTTCAGTGCATAAGTCACGGATTAAAAGTAAAGATGTGGTTCATAATATTGATAATAGTTCATAAAAAACTACAAGTGGCCGCATAACAGTCGTCCGTGACGCGGGTTAATTTCATAATTTCCCTGATTTATTTATCAGTAGGAGTTGTTAATCCAGTTCAAATCACAATGTTTTTAAATTATATATATAATATATATGTCGGCGGCATGTATCTTTTCTCGGGAGATTTTTTCAATGCATATATGAGTGTTTCAGCCTAATAATTATTACTTATAAAATTTGTTACCCTTTGTGCTATGCATAAAATTTTTGTCTTAAACATTAGTTTATCAATAAAAAATATTAATTAATATTTCACGAGTTAAAAGTATTTCACCAAAATTTGTAGACATAATTTGTCTCGACGCCACCTAGTGGGAGGTTTAGCACTTACAATGACTTTCCCATATAAAATAAAGTTGGTTGTTCGCAGGTGGAAAAATGTAATAAGTAGAAATTGTTGAATGAAACACTAAAATATATTGAGTTATTTGGCGGGTAGGAGATAAGCCGACGTAGCGACGTAGTGGACAGAGCAGTTGACCGGAAATCAGAAGGACGCGGGATCGAGTCCCATCGGCGGCATGTATCTTTTTCGGGAGATTTTTTCAATATAGATGAGTGTTTCAGGCTAATAATTATTACTTATAATAATTGTTATACAATATTTTTTTACATTAGCTCCACACAGGAGGCCCTGAGGAAAATAATTTTCCTCAGAGCCTATGTAATCTAAGCAGTGTGTTGTCTATAATGAGGAGTTAATGCAATTCATCCCAGAACATTTTGGTATTATACACATATTTTTTTTACATTAGCTCTACACCGGATGCCCTGAGGAATTTCCCTCAGGACCTATATAATCGTAGAGGATGCTGAATGGAGGCTCTTTGAGAAAAGGATGGAGAAGAAGTTGTGGGAAGGAAAAAGGTTTGAGGGGAGGAAAGGAATCTGGGGGTCAGTGTGTCCAGGAGTGAATCCATCCAACTGCGGTGCAAGGCGGTGGGAAGAGACAGACCGGCTGCAAAGATCAAAAGGCCTCCCTCAACCAATCTCTCTCGATCCGGTTCGTCACGCAGACCGTTGGTAGACCCAGACAAACCTCACCCCCATGAATCCGGGCACCTCTCCTAAGTCATCAAACGTGGGAACCATTTGAGGTGACCTATAATAAATAATAAATGTTTCCAGGGGCGGGGTACCCATATCCGCCTCCCAAATTGATAAAATATTAAAAACAATTGTGCTGACTGAAGAACGTCATTTCTACAAGTCACTCAAAATGCTGAAGATGTAAATGTACTCCGGCGCCATTAAATATTTAAAAGTACCTAAGTAAGGCTAAAATGTAGTAAAACCAGAGGAATTTGGTTGGCCCTGCCCCAGGAGTTGATTTGGCAAAACAGATAATGAAGGCGCAAACATGATACAATTACGTAATTGGGGAAAGTCGTTAAATTGCGGCAACAATTTTCTCAGGGTATAAATTTTATAATTGAAAACCTAATTCGGGAAGCGGCGACGGTACAACAGGTGAAAATAGTACTAGGTGAGCCCGCGATTTGGAAGAAATCTTTTTAGGAAACTTTTCGATTTGTATTAATATCTATCAATAATTCTACAATTAAAAGCAGCATTTAACAAACAATAACAGCCTTACTAAAAAAAAACCACAGCACGCCCGATAACCCACGTTGTTGCAGCAACATGAATAAAACAAAAATACACTAAAACACGATAACATTACTAATAACGTTTTTTCTTAAAATGTATTTTATAGGTCTGGCAACAATGTAATTTTTCATAGTGTAAGTACTAAATTGTGTGTTTTCCTTCATAACCGCCAGGTGGCGCGCGGGCGCCTGCGCATTCGTCGTTCGGGCTGAAAGCAGCGCGAAAAAAAATCACTCCTCGGATGTGTGTGTATTATTATTACTTACTCAAATGTGATCGTAATTTCTTATAATATGACTAATTCACCATTATATTCGTATAATTGATATATTTACCGAGTTTTTGTGGTTTTTAATAAGTTTTGGTCAAGTTATAATAAAAATAATCATACTTTGAAAATTGAAATGTCAAAAAAGATTTTATATAAAACATGATAATTCAAATTTACATTAAAACGTTTTTATTTTATGACAATTTCATAAAAGTGATGTTTTTTTTAAATATTAATATCTAATACATGTGTTCCTAAACTAATCAAAGAAATTAACGTCTTTAGAGATGCAAGAAATGTGTTATAAAAGTCAGTATCATTTTTTAGGTTAGTTTTTTGACAATAAAAAAACTTTGAAATTTTTTATTACTTTTTTATTGCATGCACGAGGAAAAAGTAAGGTGACAGTTTCGTTCCAAATTCATTATATAAAAGGTCTGTATTTTTTAAATCTTGTTTTTTTATAAATTTCTGTACACTTTTATCAAATATGTTTTGGTAAAATAAAAATTCCATTTTTTTTCGCGTTTGAATCTTAATATATGGCAGTTTTTAAAAACTAAAGTGTATTTCAATTACACAAATCTAAAAGGTAATTTTATCTAGTTTTCATAAATGGTATTTGTTTTTACAACACCTTCAAAAATAAGAAATATATAGAACATTCAAAATACTTTGCAAAAATTTCAAATTTCGTTCAAAGATCATTGATAAAACAGAGATAAACTACCCCCTCAGGCCGTGTAAACTAAGTGTATTTTTTTCAATGAACAATTTTTTAATTAGTAATGTTTTCACATCCGCGGCCGTTTGTCAATTGAATAAAATTTTCACTGGGTTTTTTTAGTAAGGCTGTAAGTGTTTATAGGAATGGTTTAATTTAAAACACAACAATTATTCTGTGGTCCAGGGATAAGGCTCTTGACTTATTTTCTCTGAAAAAAACTCTGGATTAAATACTTGAAATGAAAATTAAAAGAATGAAATACACATAGCTATTTTTATTATATTTTTAGACGCCATAGTCCCGCTGTTTGGAGCCAGTGGAACTACAACATCATTCATCTTATCCCTCAAACACGGAGGCTCTTGACTCGCAATCGGAAGGTCGCGGGATCGAATCCCGGCGGCATGTGCAAATAAATTTTATTTGATTAATTTGTATTATTTCACAATTAACTAATTAAAAATAACATATAGTATATTTGCGGCACGTGCCAAAGTAGAAGATACGCTCAGTATCGCCCTGGTGTAAGTAAGACCACTATTCAAAACTGAAACGTTACTTGACATGGTTTTAGCTGTGTTTGATGACCAGGTCTGAATAGCCAGGTACTTCCCCGTCTTCCTCTTCTCCATCTCCTTCCCTTCGCCACTTCCTCCAGCCTTACACCTACCCCACTTGGGGATGCCATAGTATCACTGGCTCCAGACAGGAGTAGTTGAGACTCTTGTTCGATATTCATGTAAAAAAATATATAAAGATGGGGTGAAAAACGAAACAGAACAAAAGAGAAGATTTTAAACCAATCACAGTCCAGTCGTTATAAAATAACTAAGAGAACATTTATTTTTATTTTTAACTTTATGAATGAAACCTCAAATTGTAATATAAAAATGACCGAATTGGATAGGGACACCTTAGCGTAGTTGGTAGCGCAGCGGCCCGGAAAGCGGAAGGTCCTGGGTTCGTGTCTCAGATGTGCCAATATTTTTTCGGATTTTTTCCAAATTTTCGATCGAGTTTCGCTAACATTGTCTTCATTTAATTAAAAAAAAACTAAGAGAATAATTTATATTGCATTATTTGTTAGTTTCGCTTATGTAACGGCCAATCCTATGAATCTTGAATCAATGGGACGACCGACGGCGAATATCAAAGCAGTTTCTTCTATAGCTTATCAAATACCTTGTCAATATTTGGAGGACTAGGGAAAGTTGCAAAAGCAGGTATTGGTTTTAATGACGAGAAATATTCCCAAAGATTTTTTCTCCAATCTAAATCAACGTAAATATGACTGGATGTTGGTTGTTGCCTGGTGCTATCAACTTCGGGAAACTTTTAAATTAGTTCGAGGTAGGAAAATCTTTTTATTTTACTTTCACAGAGTTTCAGAAATATTATAAATTTTGCATACTTCTCAGCGAATATACTAGATATAGTTTAGTGGTACATACGGGTACCTACACAATAAGTAATAACGTTTCAACTTGAAAACCTAGAGAAAATCTTTAAGAAAAATGTGCTGAAACTTGTCAAAAAGGGTGTAAAGACGAAATACTTAGGCGTGAATTTCATGTACCTACCAATATTACCTACATATGAACTGCCAGAAATTACACACGAACGGAATAATACGTTGATAATATTACATACACATGGAGAGAAAAACACCTACTCTAATTACAATTTAAAACCTAAAATGAATCTCATCGGGATTGCTCTAGCAAGAAATAAAAATATTACAAAAAAATTCATAATTACAGAAAAAAGTTTTAAAAAATCTGAAAGGCGTACACTCATTTAATAAAGATGGGTTGTAAAGCTGCACTTCAGACTAAAATAAAAATAACAAAAAATAAAATGAATCTTTTATCGTCTATGTATTTGATGACGCGATATCTGAGCGGAGTATTCATAACCACACAGTCTACGGGTACGGGTTCCGCCGCCCCGGGGGGTATAGGTCACCCCAAGTGGGTCGCAGGGGTGCCCGGGATCATGGGGTTATGTTTGTCAAGGTCTTGGCGGCTGATGTGTCTGCCTACCTGCTGCAGCGACTAGTTGAGGAGATATTTTGACCTCGCCAGCCGGAATCCCTCGACCCATCGCCTTTCACTGCAGTTGAAGGGATGGATTTACACACGTCCGTCACTCCTGGACAAACTAAGCCCCTACTTACCCCTCATATCTATTTCTTCTCCGAAACTTCCTCTTCCTCCTCTCCTTAAAAAAACCCTCCACACAGCATCCCCTAATATGACATAGGCACTGAGGGAAATTGTTTTCCTCAGAAACTCATGTGTGAAGCAAGCGTAAAAAAAATATTAATGCGATTAACCATATATTCTATACCCAATGTTATATGTTCGTTCGATGTTTACTGTTCTATGAACTTTTTTTTTAATTACAAAATTGTAAGAATGTAAGGCTGATGTAAGCATTATGAGTAAGATTAAGAAAGGGACCCTCAGATGGTTTGGGCGTGTAGAACGAATGAAAGAAGAAAATTGTGTGAGACGAATATATGACGCAAATGTGAATGGAAGAAGTCGGGGACGCCCGAGGAAGACATGCCACGATCAAGTGAGTCAGATATTTTAGTCGGGCCATGTCAAAAGTCAGAATAATAGAAGAGTATATATGAGACAATACATGAATGTGAGTGAGGCAAAGACTGTGTGCCAAGATCGAGTTGTTTGGCGGTCCGTTCTCTCTCTGCCTACCCCTGCGGGGAAACGGCGTGGTGGTTGTATAGTTAGTTTGTAACAAAATTGTTCATAGGAATTCATCATTAACTGTATTTTGTATGGGTAATGTCATAAATGTATATTTTCTGACTTGGAACACGAAACAACCAAATGCACAGGTATTTTGCAAACACAAAATAATGCGTCATTTTAATTTGGCAATAACGTAGTAAGCTTCCCGAAATGATGATGTGTGCTGTTCATTTAAATAAATAAACCTTTTCAATTAGTATTAATGAGATATGAAAACAAAAGTACTCCAGTGTGTGGCCTAATTAGTCAATTGGGTAATTTGGGAATAAATACATATTATTGCTTATATCGCAAAATAATTCCCCGAGCTTCGATGGTTTTCCACCGGGTTACTATTTACTTTTGTATAATTGATTATCCCGCTGTTTGCTCAAACAAAATGGCAATTTCAGAGGTGACGTAAAAATAGCCCAATAGTGAAATAACAATGGCTAAATAAATTAGTCAAATCAAAATAAAACGCAGCAATTAGTATGCAAACGTGTAAATTATTCGCCAAACCATTGAAAAAACATCAGCGGCCGAACGATCCCCGGGGCACAAATTTGAATGCGTTTCGATCAAATTAAACACCACTAAATAAATAAAATGCTTACTGCCCCGATAGCGCGGATATTTCATTCAGACGGGAGATGCAAACTTAAAAAAATAATTAAATAAAGTTTATGTTTATTAAAAACCATTCAGCGGGATTGTACTTGATGCGCCTGGCTTTTAAGTTTTGGAGATTGGTTGCTCTATACTAGATACCTGAACAATTCTGGTACCCCCTTCTCAACGGACGATAGCTGGAATGCTAGGAATTTGGGAATGCTGCGTCAATTTTACAAGTATTTAAAAAAATCCTATATATTTTGGTTCGCTGATTCTTCGGCAGCAAATAATGAGATCAAATGAGAAATTCGACGATCCGAGACGATCTACGATTGAACCACTGTTACTCTTCATAGAAAAATAACTACACGTACTAAGAATGTCTGATGACTGAATTCCTAGGAAAATACTGAGTGCAATTCCAGAGGGTAGACATCTAGTGGGCCACCCCAGATATAGTTGGGTGAGACAACTCCAGAAACTGTGTGAGGAGAGGATGGAACTGCCATGAACGGAGGCCGAACAGTCAGCTCAAGACAGAGACGAATGGAGGCAAGAGCGCAAGACAGAGACGAATAGGATAAGGGAAAGAAGATGATGTTGATTCTTCGGCAGCGGTGCCAAACTTATCAAAGGAAAACGATCATTTGTTTTACTCGGTCTTACGCTAGGCAGCTCGGCTTGTGGAACAACTTGCCAGCTACTGTGTTTCTCCCTACAAAATTCCAACCCATTCAACATACTTAAAGAATCAGGTTTACTCCTTATGTACCTTAAAAAGATAGACAGGAAAATCTTTGGACCTTCCATGTAAATTTAATGAAAAAATAACGGTTATTGGGTTGATTGCAGATTATTTTACTTAGTATGATAGTAGCACAAAAAATAATATTTTCATATCAAAAATAATACTCCAATGCACCCACAAAATTACTAACGGTTAACAGACCCCCCTCCTTTATCTCCTCAAAAAGATCCTCCATACAGCATGTTCTAAGATGACACAGGCCCATTATTCTCCTTACGGCCTCCTGCAGAGTTAATATAAAAAAAGGTGACCATTATTTCATTGTGTTTATTTACCTTGCGTAATGCAATAAAAGATGTCCTTCAGTCCAAGAATATCCTCTCTTTGATATTGGGTTATATTATTCACAAATGTTGTGTATCTAAAAGCTTCCGCCTTTTAGAAATAGATGGCGGTGATATGAACTATCAGTGGATTCCGCTAGATGGCAGGTAGTGTAGTATCTAAGTTGTCCGACAGACAGGGGATCGGAGGGGCTCAGAGTGAGTGTTTTCTGTAAACACTAGGCAGAACCATTTCAGCTAGCTTCTAGTTAGGTAGACTAACGCAGTCCCAATTGTATACGCGAAGTATAAATAAATCCAGATAACAAGCAAGAAACTATTCATTCCCACAAGTAATCTCCATCCAAGTATTTGGAGAGTCTGTTAGTGTGTCCACTAAATAACAGAACACAACAAGAAACAACTTTAAAAGCGTTGTTAATGTTCACTATTGAGGTGTTAAATATGAATACTCTGAATAGTCAAACATAATGCGATACCGAAATCACATAAAGAGTACCTAATCGAGAAATTGCTTTCACACAAAATAAAGCGCATTGCGCACACCAAAAAAAAATCACAATGACTCGGCGAAAATTTGTTCATCTGAATATCTGAATACACAAAAGTTCGTATCAATACGGTATTATTAAAAAATCCCAAAATATGGCATTCATAGCATCTCCCATTGTGAAGGTGAATTTGCGAAATCGAGGAAACGTGAACATGGCACAATTGGAAGAGGAATAATCATATTAACATTACACACAGGAAGGCTCCAAGCTGAGGAGATCAATCCTACACTCCCTACGAACTAAGCACTCCACACTACACACACCATGCCCCAACCACCCCCTTTCCAAACCCCATCCCCCATCGCTCTCACACCCCGTAAAGCACCGCGGCGCACACCCAATACCCATTGTACTCTACGCCTTTCATAACTTTCAATCGTATTACATCACATGATACGCCAGGAATCATTGTGAATAATAATCACCTTGCCATCTCACGAAGAAACTTGTTTGAGGGTTGCAGAAAGGAAATAACTCCGCAGAAACAGAAATTAGAATTGCTTTGGTTTCTACGACTCGCGCAGTATCTAATAATATATATAGATACCGATATTCAAGTTTGAACGAACGAATCATCATTCCGTCGAATTCACAAAACAAACTAATTCAAATGAATTGAATTCATCGAGTTCGACTCCTGATATGATTCGTTCATAATATACCCGTGTTCGACGGCTCAACGTACAGAGCTACACGACTAAGGTTTAAGTATAACCAGAAAAAAACAGAAATATGTCTTTTTTAAATTAGATTTTAGACGTATTGACTCTTTTCTACAAAAAATTATAAATTGATTTCGAAAGATTGTTCTTTTATCTAGTAAACGCATATATTAAATTTTGAGAAAAAATTTAAAGTTTATTTTTAGTATAATAAGGTTGTACCCAAAGATATTCAAATACAAAAGAGATATGCTATGATGTCCGCGCAACTGTCGGCGGACTACGACCTAATCAGGGTAGTTTGCATACGAAAAGAATTTGTTAATTTCGTTGATTTTTGAAGGTGCGCATTTGTATTGATTAGCAATACAGTTTGAAAACGGAAAAAAATTCGTTCATTTAGTTTAACGTTCGTTTGGTTTATTCGTTAATTGTTCGTTCATTTAGTTCATTTGTTAATTGGTAAATATCGGCGATACCTGGAAGCGCAGTCCCACCTAGTAAAAACTGCAGATAGCACATCTATTATATTTAAATATTTTTGGTTGTACCATAAGTCGATAATAGATTTATTAAATTTTCAAAAAAGATTTTGTATTATACAACACCAATTATTATTATTCAAATCATATAATCATGCAGTAAAATAAATCAATAAACGCACGTTTGAATTTTAATTTAAGTTTAAATAAAATCATTAAAAATAATATATAAACTAATATATTTCAGATCTTTTTACATTCTTATTTTGCTTTGACATTATTGAAAAATGATAAATACTTATAATCAAAAAATAATTACAAAAGTACATGATTTTAATAGTTTTATCATCACGCCTTTGAGCATTTTTGGATGTAGGTATAAATTAAAGCAAATTTGGAATGAAATAAAATCGATATTGAGTTATAATTTTTAAAAGCTGGTACTGAGAATAATTAATCTTTCTCATTGGAACCGCCCTGTACGATCGTAAGAACATCTTTCCACGAAATGTGGATTTTTGGCCGCTGGCTGGTTAAGATTAAACGTAAGGTATGTTGTAATCTATGCATTCACAGATGGTCCCAATTAAAATATTTTAGGTTTTTAATACTTTTTGCATGTTATGCTTTAAAATATTAAGAAGAATTAATTGTTTGCGCCCGTATATATCTAATATGAATATAAATAAACAGTGTTGTCCATAAATAAACCCAAATCTTTCAAGAAAAACTGACAAATGTAATTTTGTATCGGTGACTCAAACCAATATTGTATTTGTCAGCATATTTTACATTTTACAGCATTGTTACATATTTAAATTCAAAATTAATGCAATACTTAGTTTTTACCACGTATAAATAAATAAATAAACGTGGTTTAAATAAAAATAAAAACTTAGTTTTTACCACGTGTGAATAAATAAATAAACGTGGTAAAAATTAAGTATTGTATTAATTTTGAATATAATTATAAAAAAAAATTCTTACCTTATCTACTGTTTTAACATAATGAACAATAAAATAAATTATTGCACAAAATATGTTTTTTTGGGAAGAAATTTTAATTTATATACGACAAATTTCCGACAAAAGTTGGTCATTTATAATTTAAAGTTACGTCCATCAAAATGTTTTTGTAAAACATTTTTGTTTTATATTTCATACTTCACATTTTTATAATACTTAGGGGGTTTTTCACCATCCTCCCAATAGCTTATCCATACACATAATTAATATTTTTGATTAATTCTACAGGATTTATTTATTTAAAAAGTCTGAGTTTACTTTTCGGTATTTGAACCTATGAACAATGGTTGGATAAATTAGCCGAAGTTTTTACCTGTTGCTAGTATTTATTTTGTTTTTTTATTAATATTCGTTATGTGTATGGATAAGCTATTGGGAGGATGGTGAGAAACCCCCTTAGTAATTTATTCACAAATAATGACTCAAGTTGCCTATAAAATTATTGAATTATATTAATGGACTATATTTCATAATTTGAATTCCAAAAAAGTTGCAAATACTACATAGTTATACCTTTTGATTTCAAATATAATTTTTCAGTTTGGTTCCGTATTTGGGCCTCAGACCAGACCAGGTAACGCACAAAAATGATGTGAACCTTCAGTTCAGTCAAGGAAGGAGATGTAGAGTGCGTGAGCAGGGACCTAAGCGATTCCTTCAGAAACTTGTTCAGGGTGCTTAAGATGAAGTCATAGTAAATAATGCAAAATCATATGTTTTTGTTTTGAAAATTTGATCGCTTAGAAGTATTGTAGATGCTTCAATTAAATACTGCGTGTAGAACATACCTTGGCCCTTAAAAATATCGGTCATTTTTTTATAAGTTTTTTAATAAGCCTATAAAAAAATAAAGTAAAAGGTCTAAAAAACACACTTTCAAGTCCAAACTCTCCTATTTATAAACCCCTTTTCGGATATGGTTTTATCGTGTAATGTGGCAAATTCAGTTTATTTTATAATAATCGCAAAAAAAGTTGATATTTACACCCAATCTTCCCAAAATAAAATAAAATATGCATTTTCGCGTTGATATTTTACAATACGGCCGCTGGTCGACGAATTCGGTTATTCAAAGTGACCCCTATGGCGTCCACCGAAGGACTACTGTCCACGGCACAGTAGTGAACTAGTGATCGCCTTAGGGTGTGAACATACTAAAAGTCCTGACGTCTAGGTGGCGAGCTAGGGGGGGGGGGGGGGGGGAAGATCTCGAAAACGGTGCGTTGCAGAGGAAAATTTTGGTTGTTAGGTTCATGGGCTGAGGTTTATCCAGGTCTAAGCGTTGGATGCGTCCGCTCATGTTTCCTTCGCTTTTTAAAGCAGTAATGGTCTTTTTAGACACTTTCCCCCAAGATGACATAAGCGCTGAGAAAAAAATATTTTCTTCGGGTTCGAGTAAAAACAAATCTTTTACGTTACCTTGATGCCAATGTGAATGGTGGGGAAGTCCGACGCCAGAGAGGGCTGCTGGTGAAGCGCAGGCTGCAGCAGTGGCATGGGGAGCGGGCAGGACATCATCGCTGAAGCGACCTGCAATATGAAACAAATACACAACCATCAATAACAGGCAGTAAATATAAACAAATCAATGGTCTTGTAACATAGTTCATATGAGTAATTCACACGGCGTAGCCGAGAGCTTTTGGTGCTCATGTAATACAAAAGAAACGTATTTGCATTTCTCACGTTTTGGAATACGGTGTCTGAAGATTGTTTGACAAATTTTCGAATATTTGTCAAAAATCGAACACCTGAATTATACACAAGTTTTTTTTCTGTAATCAGTATAAAATTGTATCTATATTTTTTTATACACATTTTTAAATATTAAATATGTTAATTTGTTAAATATTGTTATAATTGCAAAAAAACGTATTTAACAATAACGGGGAAATTAGATAAACAACAGATGTGCTCTTTTCACAACAAAGTTGCTAAATTCATGGATATATTTGCATTTTTAATTAATAATAGAGATTTTTGCACGTGTTGTTTATTATTTTAAATTTTTTATTATTTTTAAAAAATTGGTAATAAATTATAGTGTGTGGATAGTGATATTCCATCAGTAAATCACCTCAAAATAATCGCTTACCATGCACGGCTACAGGCTGTTTACTCCACGTGCAAAGGCCGGGAGTATATTAACGGTTAATAATAACAGCGCCGGGAGCTTATATCGCAAATGTGATACGTTGCACCCAAGTTACCAGAGCTCTGAGCTGTGAGCTGTGTACTGTGCATGCTGTGTGCAGTGTGCACTGCTCAGCGGGCGCCTGCATCTAATTTCTATCCTCGGCCGTAAACTGATGAATGCAAGTGCAACTCCACAGCGACGGTCACATTACACCGCCTTGACGGCACTATAAATTTATGATCTCGTCTCAAGGCTCAGGACGCAAAGGTTGCAGCCCGTGAGAGGTTAGGAGTCGTGGAGGGTTCAAGCTTTGAGGAGGGAGTGGGCGGACTGGAGTCCCGTGGCGAACTCATGTCCAAAGTGAAAGGTATTTGCAATGATTTTAAACGTATTAATTAATTTATCTAATGTTAGCCGAAGGTGGTTTTGAAGCTCTCTTCTATCACAGATGCTAATAATAATTGGTGTCTTTATGTAAGGGTGAAACTTATTGGGATAACCTTTTGAATCTTATACACCTCATTGTTATCTTTAATCATTGACGAAGATAATATCAACAACTTCCAATGAAAATATGTAACAGACAGACAAAGAAAATAAAAAAGGTAATGGTTGAAACTGGGACTGGAATACTACTAATGTTCGCTTAATTCGTGGAGTTCGATGCAATGTGTTAGTCGGTTCCATGACAACTCAGAATCAATTCAACTGAACACTTCTTTGATAAGTCGTTAAAAGCTATGTTTTTTTAAATAGCCCGTAACCTAACCTAGCGAAATTATTTAACAATTTTTTATATATATTTTTTCATTACTTTTAATGACTTTTCAAAGAAGGTGTTGAGTTTATTCTGAGTTGTCCGGTCACGGTGTTAATCATTGTATTAATAAACAAATCAAACTTCATATCAATGAAGAAGGGTTGATATTTTTGTTGCTAAAATTGAATTTGAAGACTAGTTAACCACTGGAGCGCTTCTTGCCACAAAATGGTACAATTTAAAATACCTCGGATTGCTTTGCTGCCAATTTTGGCAAATATTTCCCTTATTTGTAAGTAATTAAGTAGAATTTTCGTTTTTTGTTTTTGGGGTGTTATGCCGTGTTGCGCTAACTCCTTCTTTAGCCAACGTTTTGGACATAGTTGCAGTGTTCATCATCAGGGCAGATCCGGCAGATCGCAAATCTATCTGCCCTAAATATCCAAATATCTAAATACCTCGGATTGCTTCGCTGCCAATTTTGGCAAATAGGTATTTCCCTTATTTGTAAGTAATTAAGTAGAATTTTCGTTTTTTGTTTTTGGGGTGTTATGCCATGTTGCGCTAACTCCTTCTTTAGCCAACGTTTTAGACATAGTTGCAGTGTTCATCATCAGGGCAGATCCGGCAGATCGCACATCTATCTGCCCTAAATATCCAAATATCTAAATACCTCGGATTGCTTCGCTGCCAATTTTGGCAAATATTTCCCTTATCTGTAAGTAATTAAGTAGAATTTTCGTTTTTTTTGTTTTTGGAGTGTTATGACTTGTTGCGCTAACTCCTTCTTTAACCAACGTTTCGGACATAGTTGCAGTGTCCATCATCAGGGCAGATCCGGCAGATCGCACATCGGATCTGCCCTGATGATGGACACTGCAACGATGTCCAAAATGTTGGCTAAAGAAGGAGTTAGCGCAACACGGCATAACACCCCAAAAACAAATAACGAAAATGCTTTTGGCGTGAAAATCTTAAAACGTATCCAATTAAGTAGAAGTTTACGAATTTTATAATATTTTTTATAAATCATACAAATATGTGATATTCGACAAAAGATACATGAATTCATTGGCTATACAGAAGTATAATCAATTTTTATGTCTCCGTAATAAAATTCGGAGATATCTATGTTTTTTTAATGTGGGCGGAAAATATGCCACCAAAAAATCTCGAGCCATTGGAGAAAAAGTTTTAAATTGCGCTGCGCTCCAGTGGTTGAGTACGTATGAAAAAGAAAATAGTATGCATGATTCTATCAAACGTAAACTCGTCTCTCTCTTGTTTTCCATGCAGGTGTAATATACATACATAGCCCGAATTCACACATAGGTACATACTTATATCGAGGATTTTCTTAATTCCGCGATAAATCCTGAAAACCAGCCGTTAAAGGCGTAGTTAGAAAATATTCAATAAGTCTGACCCTGATCACGATTGCTATCAGGGTGAGTAAACTGAATCCAGCCAGGTCGGTCGGCTGGTCGGGTAGGAAGTAGGAAGGTTGGCCCGCGAGAGCCGCAGCCCGGGGCACATTGGGGCAGCGGCAGCGGCGCCCGGGGACACACGTTTAATTAGATGTCAAAAGCTCGCGACGCGGCGCTCTCTCCACGGACGAAAATTTCGTTAAAGAACTCACCGTCATTTGCAGCTCCCTCACAAATTAATTGCACGCTGATGAAGTTGAAAATTTGTGTTTGAAACAAAACAATTATGGTTTTTTTGGCCTTTAGGAGCAAAGTTTAAATACCAACAAATTATCCAATTAATTACCAAACTTTCTAATACCTACGTTAGTGAAGGTGTCTCATTTCACAAATTACAAAGCTTTCGTGTTTTTTTCTTAGTTTGTTTCTTCGGTGTAGCTAGACAAAAGCAAACCAAAATTCGCAGTTTCTTCTAGGACGATTTTATGTTTGAGATTCCATGAACCCACTCAAAAAAACGTTAATTGTATTGCACGAGAGGTGAGAGGTGAAACAATTTTATTAAAATAAAATTCAAATTTCCTATAAACCTGATAATTCACGCTATTAAATTTTGGATTTTCTCGGTCTGTGAACACCCTATTCGTAGTCAGTGCACATTTTAGGGTAAGAAAAAAATAATTCCAAAAGAATAAGCATTAAAGTTGGCCTCCTCGATTCATTTGTGCTCCCGAGATAAATTCCTAATAAAAGGAAAATAATTCAGCGCGGGAAAAGGTCCGCGCCACATTAAGGCATTATAAAGGCGATAATTCTCGCTTCATTCCCCATAAAGCTCTCGGCATCACTCGCACATGTGCTTTTGAATACATTAACTCGAAAGAGATTACCAATTAAATAAGAAATGCTCCTCGAGCCCACTTTAAAGGTTTCGCGGTATAATTCGAGGAGCGCCTTGTAAAGCAGTTTAACTGTCGGTTTGGTGTCTAACATAAAATCTTCCATAAAGCTTCTGCGGCGAGGTTAAAGGGTGGAGAAGGAGAATCCGTGTAAAGACCGGGAACACCGCGCCGAACACCGAGCAAGGGAGAGGCTGAAGCAAAACAGTCATGGGCCACAAAACGCGGTTTACATTGAACATAAAAGTCAATCTGGCGAAACATTAAAAGGGAGTGGGAGGAACGAGGGTTCTTTAGCCCCGCATTATTAAACTGGTACAAATGATCCGATGATTCTTGTGACTACGCTCCGTGAAGAGTGGCATCTGGAAACATTTTGGTTCGTTTTTGTCCAGGGGGGTTATCTGAAGGAGCTAAACTATATGAATTAGCGAAATCATGGTCTCGCGAGACCTTCTCCTGGAGTCAAACAAACAATGTTTAAGATTTTCAGGACGATTAGTTTTTACAGGTTTGTTACGATCACACTAGGCAAGTCTGATATCATTGTTGGAACAATAGGTTTCAGTTTCGCATTATTAAGACACAAAAGCATATCGTCATGAGTCAGTGTAACTATATCGCAATGGGATATAAAAGTGAAGGTGAAATGAAGGAAACATCTGACTGACTATTCAGATATCTTGCTTTATAGGTATCTGAGTTATTTCTAGTAAAATTTCTAATCTATGAAATCTTCAAAGGGATATAAATACTAAAAAAAAAAACTGTATACATGTGCCCTGAAGAAACGGTCGTTCTGAAACCGGATATACTCAAATATAAAAGAAAAATAAATTGTTTCAATCATTTAACTAAAAAGGTCGTCATTGCATTCAATGAAGCGCAAATTTAAAGTAATTTATCAAAAAATGTGAAACAATATTTTTAACACATTTTTAAAACTATATCGGGTTTTTAACCGGCAGCTTGGAAGTTAAAATTGTTGAATACATCGAAAAAATAATACAAAAAGGAAGAAAGATAAAAATACGTCCGAGTTAAAATACGACAATATAACATACTTCCACAAAATTGGAAAAAAAGGAAATTTATTTATATTTGAATGATGTTTACGTTAATACAGAAAAATCAAAGAATCCAACATAGCATTTCAGCTCTTGTGAAGAAAACGGTGTTTCTTATTTAAGACAAATGAATGTAATCTTCAAAAAAGTGTGGGCTGTGCCCCTCGAAGTAGCTCTCTCCATTCATAGAAAATATATTATTAACGGGAAAATCTCAGAGATAAAAACCAAGAGTCGTGGGGGAAATAGAGCGCCAATAACGATCAACACCATAATAATATATTATTACATCAAGGCTGAAAGTGCGTTATGGCGTTTAAAGACGCGGTGTGTTATTACCCTGCCCCCCGGGGCACGGGCACTGGCACGGGGGCACGCCGGGCACGCGGGGCACGCGGGAAAGGCGGCTGCAAGATTTAGCGGCGGGAGATTGTTCCCTGCAAAAGTAACGAGATCGCGAATCAAATTTACGAGCGAAAAGATACCCCGCGAGGGTGGCAACAGGCGCCGCCACAGGGATGGAAAACTTGATATGGACGCATGGAGGACGGTGACGTTCAAACAAACTATACTCGAACTACTTGTTGAATCGTCAAGTAGGGATCGAACGTCAAATTGATCGTTCAAAAATATTGGCTGCCAAAAG
The DNA here is from genome assembly GCA_917880885.1 of Limnephilus marmoratus. Lineage (NCBI taxonomy): Eukaryota > Metazoa > Arthropoda > Insecta > Trichoptera > Limnephilidae > Limnephilus > Limnephilus marmoratus. Next base: position 12,409,912 of record OU862908.1, read on the forward strand.
TATTCCCTTTCTAGGCTTGGAAAAATCGGATAATTTTGCGGAAAAAACAGGTATTAACAGTGATGTAATTTCAGTATTTATATTTCTAAAAAAAAGGAATAGTAAATTAACACATTATTGCCAGTAAATGACTATTATCGCTTTTCTTCGGATTGAATGACAATTTGTCGGTGTTCATATTGTAAAACGAATATTTTTAATTTCTCTTTTCAGACCAATTTTCTGTATTGTAATTTACGTTATATTTATGTTTTGGCTTCATAATTATTTTTTGAAATAGACGTGTTAACAAACTACTTTGACAGTTTAGCGGTTTTCATAATGTTAATATATAAGTCCGGTTAGTTACACCATTTACAACTCAAGAACGGCAGGACCGATTTTAATGATTTTTGATATGTTGGATTTGTCTCCGCCCCGAATCAGAATAGCTATTAAAACACGGGAAAAATTTACAAAAAAAAAAGAAAAATTGTTTTTCCCGTTCATTTTGTATGGATTGAATGCTCATATTTTGAAAGAGCTGCAGGAATATTGTGATAAGTATAATATTGAATAGTGAGTGAATTCCAAAAATTCAAAAACGTCAAATGTCAACGCGCTGATTTCCCTCCCTCTTTCTTACCCACTAAATATCAACAGTCGAAAATGAGACAAACGGTGAACGTATGTCTGCACCCCTCCGAAGGAAAAATACAATAATTATAATAAATCTGCCTCACACGTATAAAGAAAATGAAACGCAATTCCCATAAGTAAGTGGAAAAGTAAGAAAATCACAAATCCGTACACAACGCCATCTCTGATACTGACAAAAGAACGGGCAGTTGCGCATCGATAATTGCTTCATTGTGTAATTTTTAACTTAATAACAAAAAAAAACTGAATTTAATTCAGCTAATAAGTTAACAACAGTTATTGATTCTGAGGCAGTACGAAGTTCGCCGGGTCAGCTAGTAAAGAATAAACAACAACAAAATTATTACATATTTCACTATCACGCATTAATTATTATTATTTACCAAGCAGAACCTTAAAAACCTGTAGGTATTTATCTGCAACGCCATACCTCTCATCTGACGGATAATTTTGTATTTGTCGCTCAAATTTATGAAACCTAGTTTTTCCTATTACGGGCATCTTCATAATGGTACCCAATCACAAGTAAAACAAAGCACCAGTAGTTATTATTATTGTGACTTTCATAACCGTTTAGATGTTGTGGCATCCTTTCTCCTTCAGAGATCCCAGCTCTGAGGTAACGGGACTGGTGCTGGCAACTTGGACCGGGACACCCGTCCGTCTTCATTGAACGCAGGGCTGAGACTATTACTTTAAGGCTTGGATTATTTACGACAAATTCATAATGGTGATTTTAAAGATTATTATGTATTTTAACCGAAGGGGCAGGGCTAGCCAAAGTTTTGCCAATATTGAAAACAGAACACGAGAAAAGCAACCAGTTTGAATTCAGTTGTTTAATTGGAAATATTAAAATGCTGTAAATCTTGCTGACCTATCCGAATGAGTACTCTTTCTCTCTCTCTTTCTCTCGCTTAAGTGACAAGATAATCCTTAAAGTAAATTACCACAATACTCGTTAGAATAATACTGCAATAATAGTGTTAGATGTCAATGCTTCTCACATCTTCTTATTGACCTATTTTAAGACTATTGATAATGGCAACTGAACTATACCCGAACAATGGTTTTCTCTTCACAAAATTGGTTCATTCACTTGAGCACTTGGGTGGTGTCTCTCTCTATTCTACAGCAGGTGGAAAAATGAAGTTTGTCAAGTGTGTTTGTATATAAGGTGTCCGAAGGTAAAATGCGTTCGTTAACATCGGGAACAGATTCTACATGATAGTACAAGTAAAAAAGATAAATATATTTTTTTAGACAGAAATATGATATAAACGGTGTTGGAAAGAGAAAACGCCATGCTTTATATTCAAATCTAAAAGTTAACCACAAAAGAAGTGAAATGTACACGTTTATAAAACTAAAGTTTCAGATCGCAATTAAAATTTAAAAAATTATAAAACTTCTGGATTTTTTTCTTAATTATTTTTACATGGAAGGATAAAAAGTGAGTTCATATATAACTAATAATTTTTTTTATGTTTGCATGCAAAAAATTTATACTTAAAAAATTATACGTTTTTATTCGATTCATAAAGATTTATATTTGAATACCTTTCAAAAATAGTTTTTAGTTTTCGGATATGTTCAGAATATTCCATTTTTTGAATTTTATTGCAAACGGAAATATTTTGAGTATCTGACAAAATATGGTCGAGGTCTGAGGGGTTAAAAAAAGTTTCAATTAAAAAAGTTGAATTGTTTGCATAGAAATAAAATATTATACTAAAAAATAGTTTTGTATGGGAAAAAGCAGTGGATTTGAAAATAAGTTATTATCTTTTTTATTTCCACCACCGCGCCATATAGATACGTCTCCCGAAGTTAGTGCACTTTATTACTCCGGACACCTGTACATTCTGCCTATTCAGAAATGATAACTAGATATTTGAAACAAAGTCTAAAATCTGTACGGTCTTCACATGGACAATACTGAAGGTATCTGATACTATGTACATTTGAAATGTTTGCAAACATTTTAAATACCTATGTTTTCAAACATTTTATGTACTCCAAATGGACAAATGAATAACGCGATTTGAAACCTCGGCCTCTGAGTCTAGACTTAGACCAACTTGAATAAAGATTTTTATTTTCCACGAGTCAGCTATTTTCATAACACTAGCTCCACATGACAGGTGTGTTTGCACGGAGGCTGACGATGAGTTGGCGTAACCCTGTATGCAGCCGTATAGGTCACATGGGACGCGGCGCGAACCGCAAACGCCGGAACCAAGGTGGCGGAACGGGACGGCCATAAAGGCATAAGGGATAATACGCGGAGAAAAAGGCCAATAAAAACGTCCGGCTCTGTTGGGAGTTGCGATCTTCAGGTAATTTGCCTCACGCTGATGGAATGAATTATACCGCAAAGGGGGAAAAGGCTATCGTTAGTTATCGTCTCATGGTGGCTAGATCTCTCTGCGGGGTACTAAAAAATAGTTCGTGGTTATGTGTAATAAAAAATTGTAGGCTAATTATATCACAAATTAAAGACAAAACTCTTGAAGTATAAACATAGAAACCTGAAGAGATAAATCAATATAAATACATACATAATTATATAAATAAATACATAATTATACCGCAAAGGGGGAAAAGGCTATCGTTAGTTATCGTCTCATGGTGGCTAGATCTCTCTGCGGGGTACAAAAAATAGTTCGTGGCTATGTGTAATAAAAAATTGTAGACTAATTACATCACAAATTAAAGACAAAACTCTTGAAGTATAAAAATAGAAATCTGAAGAGATAAACCAATATTAATACATAATTGAAGAACTGGGAAATTATTTAACAAATTAGGTAAATAATATTTCATTGAAGAAGAAGATAACACTAATAATCTAAACGAAAATGTGAAAGAGAACAAGACACAGAAAATATTTAATATAATGGTATTAATTACATGTTTTTATACATTTAATGAAGTTTTTCTACTTAAACACATTAAATAATACGTTTGACGCCCTTTTTAAGAGTAAAGCTCGAGTTATTAAAAGTTTAGATTATTAGTGTTATATTCTGCTTCAATGATATATTATATTGATGGGAATAATCTTCAAAAGTTATAAATAGAGAGTTGTTGTAATAAAAATTGATTATAATATTGTTAATTCTAAAATTTTAAATAAGAATGACAAATATGACGTTCGAACCAGAGGTGGCAATAGCCGAATTGGTAAGGCGTTTGTCTCAGTAAGACGAGAGGTTCTTAGTTTGTGTCCCAGTTGCGAACGTTAACTTTTTATTTTTCTGTGTCTTGTTCTCTTTCATATTTTTGTATAAACTATCAGTGTTATCTTCTTCTTTAATTAAATATTACGTAGATGGGAATAACCTTAAAAAGTTACAAAATGGCAGTTCTAATAAAAAATCGATTAAAATGTGTTTTGGAAGTACACATCTGAGTTTACGAAGTTCAATTTCTCCTATAAATTCATCAAACATTAAAAATAACAAATATCGACAATAATATCTGTAAGGCAAAATAAATCTTTAGTTTCCATGAAGATTACAACCAGATTTTAAAATAGGTAAGTAAGAAAAAAAATTAGAATTGAAATTAAAACACTTTTGCACTTTCTTCCACTTATTTATTTTCACCAGAGTGAAAAAGTCCGTAGTAAGATGAAACCGGTCCCCTGGTGAAAACGAATAAGTGGAAGAAAGTGCAAAACTGTTTTAATTTCAATTCTAATACAATGGAATTCCACCACGAATCAACAATCCAAAAACAAGACTCATCAAAAAAATATTACGTTAGCTCCACACAGGAGGCCCTATGTTATCTTAGGGGATGCTGTGTGGAGGGTCTATTTAAGGAAGGATAGGAAGTTCTTGGAAGGAAAAAGGTAAACAATGCAGTTAATGATTTCCCAAATTAATTAATGCAGTGTTTAATTTAATAACACAAGTCTACAAAAAAATAAAAATTGAGAGCTGTTTTGGTTTTTTTGCGTAATTCTTATATTTTGGGGTGTGCTGAATCGGAAAATGATTTTCATTTTGTCACAAAACGTCACGTTTTCTGACAATGTAAGTATCTATGCTGAACAAGTTATCATCTTAAAATAAAAGATTAAAGACTCAAGAAAATATTTTTATTAATTGCTTAACAAAACAATTTTTTTTAATCTAAAATACATTGATTAGTAAGAACTAAACACATTTCTTTTTCCCGGTGAGACTCCTTTTGGTACATTTTCGCTTGTAGGAAGCATCTGGAAGGCCTCTCTGAAGCGTCCAACAGTAGTCTGCAATCATTGAGATGCTTCATCTTCCCTGGTATCTTTTTTCCATCTCCTTAATATCTTGATGAAATCGTTCATTTTGCTCTTCACTCACATATCCTAAATTTTCTGGAAAGTAGTCGAGGTGGGAATGAAGAAAATGTTCTTTTAAACTCATTGGGCAACCTAAAGCTTGAAATGCTTTTAACGATTTATTTGTTGTTAGGGTCTTTGTTTTTGCCTCAAAATTCAGGTTAAACCTCTCCGATCCCAATTGAATTATAATTCAATTGAACGTAAGATATTTTCGAAATTGAGAAGTAATATGGGTCACGATAAATTGCAGATAACTTATTTTGATAGAGAACGAACCTCAAAAGATGTATTGTATACACAGAAGAGAAATGTTGAAATTATTTATGCAAACTACACGGATTTATGCAAAAGGTTGTTTCTCTACGAGAATGTTTGTAGGTTCAACACATTTTGATGATGTCGAAATGTAGAATAATTGCTACAACATTCGCAAGGCATCAGACTCAATGAAAATCATAACGACCTTCTTCCCGTAAATACATGAGCTGAAGTACAGCAGAATCGTTTGTGTTTAGATGGAGATGTTCTAAAATACTCCAATTTATGTCCGAGTAAATAATTATACGGTCTGCGAAAGGAAGTCGTGTTTGAAGTTACGTATATCTCGTGAAAAGAGCACTATTTACCTGATTTAAAATCTCGTCCCTGTTCCAGTTCTGTTTGTTTGAGTTATTTGTGTATGCACTAAACACGGGCGTTTATTACTTTACTTCAAAAGCGAGCATCCAAACAGATTCGCTCCAAAGGAGACCGGAGTGCTTGCGGACGGAGAGCGTGCTAATAATAATATGACTGGCCAATAAGAAGAACTTTGACCATTCTTAGAAATAGTTATAAAGTATAACCAACGCTTAAAAAAATAATGAAATTTAGAGGTTTATTCACAGCAGATTTCGTCCATTTCCCTGATATTTAAAAAAACTATAGTGGGGCGAAGTCTACCCGCGTAATAGCCGACGCCCGAGGGCTAAGATTTTCAAAAGAAAAATAAGTAGGCGTCCAGGAAAAATAATTAATTACGAAATGAGGGATTCTTGGAAAGGACTAAAACGTAGTCCAGTTAAGATAATAAGTTTTTTCGAAAAACTATTAAGTGTCTGTATTTCATTTTTCTTCGTACAGTTAGAGAGTCGATGGTGAGGGGTGGTTGTGGGAGGGATGCTGAGATTTTTCAGTTATTTAATAACATCTGGTGTCGTGTAGTGCAGCATCTTTGTGCCTCCGGGGAAATGTTGGAGTGGACATTCTTCAACGGTGTGCTTTGCGGTTTGTTCTAATTTACAGTTTTACTGTACCAAATGGTGCTAAATTTTATTTTAAAGTCGGGAATTCGTTTCCTTTCAATTTATTAAATTGCAAAAATATAAATTTAGCGCACCCACTGAATAAGATATAAAATAATTAATATGAAATCGCGGCTGTTCAGATATATTATTTTGAAGAGCAAGCAGTTGTTGCAGAATTAGACATTTAAACGACGTGTCAGCGTAGGTTAGCATGTTTTCGTAATATGCAGTTTCACTAATAAAGCTCGGTGCAACAAAACTTGGAGATTAAATAAGGACATTGGAATTCACGTTAAAACTAATGACAACTGACACACACACACCCAGACATTACTGAAAACTACCCTTTAATCAAAACTCCCCATTTAATCATATAAACATTGAAATAACTCCTCCAAATGTTCTGCATGCTTTCTGTAAGGTGCCACTATTTTATTACTAGTAATTTGCTGCGTGGAACTTTAGACTGTAGGAGTTTAAGCATTCAATTTAGTTTTTTACTGATGACACTTGTCAGAATTATTCTCATGACGTTATTTTAATTTTCTAGTGGAATTGTGGCTGGCTGTTATCATTAAAGCATTTTTAATACTGCTGATCATTAGTGTGGAATCTGAAAAGAGCAGTCCAGCAAAAAATGTTCGTTGTTTTAAATTGGATTACAAATTTAACAGAAACGTAAAAAGTGGAAAAAACACTCAGAACATAGAAAATACTCATGAATACATTATTTGGTGTTTAGAGAGGAGTAAAAAAGAGGTAGGAAAAGGCAATGATTTATGTAAGTAGGGTAGGGTTTGTACTTTAAAAAACTAGGGTTTAACTCTCAGTAATAAGTACGTTGTCACAACTAAAATATAATTTAATTCGTTTTCCAAAGGAAATTGACAAACCACTCCAGTTAAACGTATCAGTTTTTCCGAATTTTCTCGCAAATAAAACGTGTCAGATATGATAAGCATAGAAGTTCCAGACGTAGCTCGTATGTGCGTCACGATGAATCATTCCAATGGGACGTATGTCGTATCTTGTTTGGTATGATATTGATGGGTGACAGTTACCATTCTTCTATGATAAGTAACTGGACATTTACAATATGATAAAATTGTATTAAAGACATTTGCCTTTATTTATAAACGTGTTTACACAGCCGATAAACAACCATTTACCATACATTGATTATTGTTTGTCAGTTATGTTAGGCTTGAAATACGTTTATTAGTAATCAAATCCCCATCCTATAAAATAATAAATAAGTAAGTAGCTTCATCAAGGATTAAGATGCGTAAGTTTTTTTTATTTATTTATACAATAAAGTAATATGCAAATTAATATTATGTAAAAATATACATATTATACAGTGTATTAAGGGACGTATTTGACTTACTTTAACCAGTGATTCCTGGGTGTTTTGGAGTAAAAAAAATGTAAAAATTTTGGTCTTCACTTTTTCAATGATTTTTTTTTTCTTCGAAATCAATCATTTTTTTTCTTCCGCATGTCTTCACTGGTCACTCAGCCGAGTAACCGCCCAACCTTTTTCCCCGCCCCAACTATTTTTTGTGTTTTTGTGGGAAAAAAATGTCACCGGACACCAAAATTCGTTAACATTTTTTACTCCAAATAATCTAATAATATGAGTTTATTTATTGTTCTGTTATACTTGGTGGAATTATATTGTATTAAATTGAAATTAAAACAATTTTTTTAACTTATTTCCACATATTTATTTAACCAGTACCGGTTTCATCCTGTTATGGACATCTTCAGGCTGGCAATTGACATTCTTTTGTTAGAGAATAAAATTGAATAAAATTTGGTAGGTAGGTACACAATATTAGAGTAGGTACATATGTTTTGGTGATTACATTAAATATAAATTTTATAAAAATTTATATTTAATGTAATCACCAAAACATATGTACCTACTCTAATATTGTGTACCTACCTACCAAATTTTATAAAAAAAAAAAAAAATTATATTTAATGTAATCACCAAAACATATGTACCTACTCTAATATTGTTTACCTACCTACCAAATTTTATTCAATTTTATTCTCTAACAAAAGAATGTCAATTGCCAGCCTGAAGATGTCCATAACAGGATGAAACCGGTACTGGTTAAATAAATATGTGGAAATAAGTTAAAAAAATTGTTTTAATTTCAATTTAATCTAATAATAGGTAAAATAATAGGTCAAAACTGGATAGGTCAAGGGGTCTCCCTCAACCGGTCTCTCCTGATCTTACCCGCCAAGCAGCTGGAGGACAAACGTATCGGCCGCCAAGATCTGGAAAAACGAATCAGGCACCCCCGCTAAGTCAACAAACGTAGCGAACCACCTTTCCGGCAGAAGTGTTGGTTATAATATTTCCTCAGGCGGCGCGGCGGTACCTACCCATTACCGCCTTTCAAATTGAGACTCTTCTATATTATCAGGAAATAATCGTACTTCGGTTAACCACATTACAGGTCGATCGACTTCATTGTATATTTCCATAACGGAGTAAGTGAATAACTTTTGGAGTTCATGTATCAGATAAACCGAACGGACGGGGGTGCCACGTGCCCAAATCAATTATCCTCCCTTGCAGCGAATCTCCGCCACTGCAACCGCAACTCCTGGGAGATGGTGTACCACGTGGTGCTCGCTGTTCTCATCAAACAACAGGATGGTCCAAAACATCAAAAAATATATATAAAAAAAATCTAACACGAACCCACAACTGAAACAATTAGGCTGTGCAATTCATACGCGGTAGAAAAGAAAGCTTCAGAAAACTAAAGAGTGGGGAGACTATGAAGCCCTTTTTTTATCAATTTGAAGAATGATTTTTTCCATATTTTGTCGTCGAATTCCAGTGCACCTTTCGCTAGATATCTCTTTCTGTTGTGTTTTCTTTTGCGTGTTCATTTTGGAGTGGTTTAAAGATTGGACATTGATTTTACAAAAATATTAATATTTATTTATTTTTTTTAATTTCGTAGGATTTTATCCTTGGTCCGCTTAATGTCTGCAAAGGTTTGTCAGGCGCTTTATACTACTACACCAAAGGAGACTTGGGTGGGACTGTGGATTTAACGTATTTTATTGGAAAAAAATTTAGTAGGGGTGCCCGGGTTCATGGGGTGGAGTTTGTCTAGGTCTTGGAGGCGGACGACCAGGACACACTGAGCTCCAGATTCCTACCCACCCTTTAAACCATTTTCCTTTCCAAAACTCTCCTCTCTTTCTTTTCTTTAAAAAACCCTTTACACAGCATCCCCAGAGATGACATAGGCCCTGAAGGAAATTATTTTCCTCAGGGCCTCCTGTGTGAAGCTCATGTAAAAAAAAACGAGTACACGTGAAGTAAATAAATATTTTATTGCTGTCTCATTCTCTCGCAGGCTAAATCCCATAGATGTATGTGTTTGTCTCTTTTTAGTGTCACTCGTTTCCGTTTCATGGAGTTTCAAACACAATGGTGCTAAATAAGTTTCCACTTTTAAAAATAACAGGTATAGATGGTTCCATGCAAAAGTTCTTTCCAACGATATAAATAATAATGATATGGGTTCCGCCCACTTTTTTAATATCCTTAACATGTTGGTATGTTGGATAATAATTATTCTAAGAATTACCTGATAAAGAAGAGTTTTCAGAAACCTTTTTTTAATACGCGAGCATTTCTTGATTCAATGTGAATTCAAAGAGTAAAAATCCACCATTATAACAATACACCATTATAATATCACATATTATGTAATGTTTATGAAAACATTTTTGAACGTATTGCGAACCCCATCGTTGTGTTACTCAATGTATTAACATTTAATGGTCTTAAAGAATGGTAATTTGCTGCGTTTACTCAATAAACTTTATCGTAGTATTAAAACTTTAATTTATGAGGATACTAACTGAACCCACAAACGTTGTTCTGCCATATAAATTATTTCTAGAGAATATTTTGCTTGTTAAATAAAAAATAACGAATTTATTGTAAGTGTGTGGGGATGGGATCTATGACAGAACGAGGAATGGAGCGCTGTAGACGATGACCGCCGATAAAACAAAAAAAATTACCAACTAAATAGGAAAATGAAAAAAAAAAAAAAACGAATTTCGAAGAGCAATTGAGTGTATGATATTTTTTGTCAGTCCGTCTTTAGCCAACACAAACAAGCTTGATGGTTTGCCCACGCGAGAACATGATGCCGAATGAAATATCAAAATGACGCGACGCCTCTCGTGAAGGTCTTGCGCATGTGTGGATGAAAGTTAGATGATGTTGACGTAGCGCTATCTGCCATTCAACAACATAAATAATTTCGTTTTTATAACGACGGTTAAATTTGTTCTTAAAACATACTAAAAACGCGAATAAAAAATGGGAGGGTGGAGGTGGGAGCGTTAAAATTTGGGGAAATAGCTATTTTTTTGCGCAAATGAAAAAAACAAAAAAAAAAGTCATTTTCTGGATAGGGTAGGGACACCCTAATAACCTAGCCGTATGAATTAAACTTTAAAACCTATTCTTATACTTACCAAATATACATTAAAAATTTCATAAAAAAACGGTCGAGCCGTTTCGGAGGAGTGCGATCACAAACACCGTGACACGAGATTTTTATATATAAGATTTATCGGAGCATATAAACCACAATGGAATGTTTAATCACCGAAGAAGATAATATCAATAAAAACTCTCAAAATATGAAATAAATTATATAGAAAATTAAAAAAAGAACATAACCAAAAAACTTGCCAAAAATTAGAAATATAATGAAGTTAGTAAATAAAAAACGAATTACATCCAATCATTTGTGAATGATATTGATAAAAATGACTGATTGTAATTAGGTGGATAATGCTCAATTGGTAACACTGGTCAACAAATATTAAAAAAAAATTTGGTGCCGAAATACCGTAATAATTTTCTTTTTTTTTCTTCCGTGTAGTTTTTGATCTACCCTCTGTTTTGAGTATTGGCTGCAATTAGCACTTTCGTGTGTGCGTTTTGCTATCTTATCAGTACATTAATATAAATAAATTTATTTTCATATAATGTCTTCATCGCGAAGAAGTTTTCTCAATGATCCAAATGTGTTTTGTTGTATTTGTGGTGAATATACAGTAAAAAATCAGGAAATCCATAACAGAATTTGTAAAAAGTGCCTATTTTTCGAATTTTATGTTGAAAATTGTGGTCGAGTTCAAGCCGTGGATACCCCCAATTGTTTGTAAAATGTGCTATGAACACTTGAGACAGTGGATCAGTGGTCAAAGAAATCGCATGAGGTTCGGAGTGCCTATGCAATTAAAAGAACAAAAAAATCACTACAACGACTGTTACTAAAAAAAAAAACGTTTTAAAAAACCACTTTTTTTTGTTACAGCGGGTATTTTCGATGGCCCACAAATAAGAATATTAATAAATGATACAAACTTCTTAAGTTCAATGAACAATGTGGAACGACCTGCGTGGATTTCGTTTGTGAAGTTACAAAAATTTTTCTCGGAAATCGCAAGTCAATAACTACACTGAAATTGTAAACGACATGTTAGATAAATTTAAAAACTTAGGATGTAATAAGTCCATTAAAGAGCACTACCTATACAGTCATCTTGATCAATTTCCAGAGAATCTTGGATCCTATAGCGAAGAACAAGGGGAGCGATTTTACCAGGACCTAAAAACTATGGAAGAAAGGTTCCAAGGCCGATGGGATCAGCATATGATGGCTGATTACTGTTGGGGGGTGCAACGTGATTGTCCCACTACACCTCATTCAGGAAAATCGCGATAAAGAAAGATTTATAAAGTCCATAATAATGTAATAAATGCTGTTTTTTTTCGTAATTTTATTAATATATGTACAAGTCAAAATCTAATAAACTACACGTAGGAATCCAAATTTTTTGCTATTGTTGTACTCAGTATAAGGTCCTAAGTTAAAAAAAAATACAGCTACTCGGCACCAAAACCATTGTTGACCAATGTAATACGCCAGTTCTGGAAAGATTAGATGATCAGGTTTCGAGTCCCAGTTGCGACCGTTACCTTTTTCATGACTTTGGTATTTTCATTTAGAGCTGTTGATATTATCTTACTAAACGATTACATAAATCAATCTTTACTTTGACTATACTTTAAATTTATTCCACTTTTCTATTGTTAACCCATCTCTTAATATTTTGTTCATGTACAATATTTTGTTTCATCTGAATATTTTAATGTCGTTTTAAAATACAATTGGACGTATTTAAATAAATATGGGATACACTCTATGGGATCGGCGTCTTTATCTGTATTCCTTAATCGGGGGTAGATCACCTGAACGGATCACGTTTTGCCTTCCACCACCTATTGGCCAATAGTCGAGGGGTGCTCGTGCTCACCATAATTCTAACAATATTAGCTCTCTAACCATATGGCACTTCGTCACAATTCCCAACAAATCTCAACTAATATTTAAAATATCTTACGATCATTAATCAGTCACTTTTGTCGTGTGATCTTATATTACCAGCTAAGATGGAGATGCTGTTGTCTTTTTGCAGATCAGGCGATGACAATTTCATTTGCGGGGTGTTTATACGGAACGTGGTCAAGGTTAATGCTTTTTGGATCTTTCGGAGGAGGTGATTCAATTAAGATAAGGGTTGGGATATTAAAAATAAACATCATGAGCATCAATATTATCTGCCAACATAAAACGCTACCCGGAAACACAAAGGTATTACCTGTAGAAAAATAAGGGTCATCAGAATGGGCCATATTTATTTACTACTAGAAAACCGTTAAAAACAAATTAAAAAATATTCTAAGGACAGATATTTAATAAGAACTCGTATACAAATATTGAATTTGAAATCATTGATTAAGCCTAAATGAATAATATTATATACGTGGGGTGACAAATTCCCGTTAAATGAAATATTTCGTCAGGAAATTGCGTCTGATAGTGCAATTAGATTAATATTGTAAGTTAATGAGTATCTAAACTGTGAAAGAAAGCGAATAAAATTTCTAATTCCTTATCAAAGAATGTACCAAATGAAATTCTTCCTGAATTTTTTGTAAATAACAAACTTAAAAAGTACATAATAATAACGTTAGAGATTCAAAACGAAAAAATCCGGAATCCATAAATTGAAGTGTAATGATTGTGGTTTCTTTTACATATGTAGGTAAAACAACGAGAAACTTCGAAATAAGGATTAAAGAACAAATGAGATCTTTAAACAATAACAGTTTCTCGAAGTTTGCCAACCAACCATTTGGTGGAAACCAGCCACACCTTTAACTTCAATAGTGGAATAGAATTAATACATTATAATGTCAATGGCATTCAGTTGGATAAACTAGAAATTTTAGAAATCCGAAAGAGTGTTAATGCGAATTTTAATATTATTTATAATCAAAAAATTGTTCTTAAATGACCCAATATTAAACCTGTTCCCTTTGTAAATTATCCCCCATTGCGCCTCTCTCCTCTACCCACTCTCATATTTCCATTGATACCATTGTCTATGTCCATTCTTTTTCGATTGACACCATTGTCTAAGTCTATTATTTATAATTAGTATCAATAAAAACCCTAAAGAAGTGAGCGTTGCTCACGAAACATGTTGGTTTTTGTAAACGATAAAAGTGGTAAGAACTAAGTATTGTATTAATTTGAATTAAAGTGGTGCCACACAATGTTTGCTCTCTTAGAAAAAGTAACTTTAAAATACCCAGGAATTTCAATTATGTGAGACATTACTGTAAACTGGTATTAAAATTTGTAGAAAATAATATTATTAAGATAATGATTCAAATAAAACGATTTAATGATGCAGTAAAGATTTTTATTTCAAATAAGAAATCGTCGAGTTAATTTGGACTTTTGGATTACCTGAAGATAGTTTGAAAAAACAATTATAATTGAGATATTTCCATTTCTTTGGACAAATAAAATTACTAATTGAAATTTAAAAATATAGATATTACATAAAATATGTTTGATAATTATGTACCTAGCTAGATATTTCAATATTACGTCATTGTCATTAGTGTAAATAGGTAATACAACTAAATTTACTTCGAATGCAAATATTAGAGAACAAGAATTCGAGTAATAGCACCCTATTCCTAATGAAATAATTTAGTTGGTCAAACGCTGGAACGGCTTGTCCAATGAAACCTCAACTTGCAATATCAATATTAACTATTCATTTCAAAAGCATTGCAGTCAGTGAAGCAATAATTAGGTACAGATTAATTAAATCTAAACAGTCTCCATATTTCCACGTTAATATGAAACCATTATGGATTATTTTAAAACAAAATATAAGAAGTACATTTTGATGAAGCTTATAGCTCTGCGATTAAACCTATCGTAAATAAAACGCCCACAAGGGGTCCTAAAATGATTCCACTTTAACATGCTCCGAAATCATTATTAGTTATGATTAGGGCTCGGATAAATATGTATTAAAAAATTCAAAATATGTTCATATAATATGGACTAAAAATTGAAAAATATGGAAAAAATATGGAGTATAAAATAAGAATATCTTTCATATCAAACATTGTTTATTGTGAAAAATTACTACGCATTAACAGTTACATTAAAAAAATTATAAAAAGATAGCGAAATGTTCAGGTAATTTAAATAAAAAATGAAGTGATATTCATCTTCCTCTCTTAATCTGTCTTATTAAATTGATTGCAGTACACAATCACATGCTTTTTTAAATAATCGAAATTAAAACTTTTTCGATTTGGTCTAAATATAGCGTTATATTGGCTGAAAGATCTTTCCACGTCACATGATGTAATGGGAGCGTACTTAAAGACGCCTAGTTTCGAAATTGTGAAAGGCACGTCTGCAGTACCCTCAAAGCTTCCGTTCAGAACTTTATTAATTGTTTTTAGGGTATCAAATCCTTTATTTTTGTCTAAAATATACTTTTTGACATGGGAAATCTTCGATATAATTTTCCAATTCGAAACGCAAAGGTTGTTTATCCTTGGGCATTTTGTAATTAAACTGATAGGTACCTAGACAGTAGTAAGTAGTAGGTGACTTGAGTACGTAAAAATAAAAGTACGCGCAAGCAACACGGCAGGAACGTCGCTCGTCGTTGGTGATCGCCGCCGCGCGGAGAGGAAGAAAATCAAAAATCAAATTACGACGAATAATACGCGAGAGAAATGAAACACGCGTGGCCGTGTGGTGGCGAGAATGCAAACACGTAAAACAATATCAATTTTTGTTAACTAGCTCATGTTTTATGATATATAAAACGAAAATATGGATGATTGTGATATTTTTTGTAAAATATGGACTTAACCATGAAATATGGAAAAACATAAATTAGTTTTTCACAATCTATATATGATAATCTAGGTAGAGAACACATACGAGACCGAAAATCGTGAAAATTAAAAATATCTATTTACATATAAATCCGGGCCCTAGATATGATGTATTTTTTAATGCAACAACGAAACATAATTCTAAGCTTCACTGTGCAGTAATATACCTACAATAGTTCCAAAACTCGCCGCATATATAATACATAATAAAAACACTATTCCAATTTGATGCATTCATAATTTTTCGGTTGTGCTATGATGTTGAATATATTCGGTTGTGCTGTGATTTAAATTAAAAAATATGAGGGCTGTCCGTAAAATAAGGTCTCCAAGGCGCTGCGGTCGGGTGGAATGATTTTACGTGCAATCCTGCAACACTGGTGTATAGCCTGGTTCCCCATGTCAAATCCCCACCACGTTGCACCCTCTGTGACGCTTACTCTCGGCGTGGCAACCATTCGCGATGTAGCTTCCACTCGCCGCACCCGCCAGGTGTGAGTTACGTTCTGTAATTCGTTTTTAAACTTTGCTTCGGCGAATCTGAATGATACCACTGGGATTGTTACTTTGTCTCTGGGTCGTGTAGTGTATCCGCGTCTTGTCCCCAGTCACAACTGAGTTCAAGAATTCTTCGCCATCGATGTCGTAACACTCAAGGAATCTGCGGGCTGCTTCAACCTGCTGCTTGTTATTTTTGAACTCCGGTGAACATTTTCACCTTGGGCAAACTTTGTCGTCTCCCAATTTTTTTGTCAAAATTTTGTCAACAGTCAGTGGTCTTACTGACATCATGAATCATATCACAGAGCTCCCGAACCGTCACCTGTCGATTTGCAATCATTGTTTTCCTTACACTTCAAATAGCTGATAACGAATTTCTACCGGGGTTTTGTTCATCGCACAAAAAATCTAATTACAGAGCGTTATTCACATCTCGCGGGTGCGGCGAGCGGAAGCTTCATCGCGAACGGCCGCCACGCCGAGACTAAGTGTCGCAGAGGGTGCAGCTTTGTGGGGATTTGGCGTAGGGAAACCAGGCTACACGCCAGTTTTCCCGGATCTCGCGTAAAATTGTTCCTCGCGACCGCAGCACCTTGGTGACCTTATTTTACGGACAGCCCTCGTAGATCGACGATTCCGAAGAGCAATTTCGGATCTGCTAAAAATTGAAAATCGTTCTGTTGGCTTATTTTGTTGATTTTAAATTGTCCTTTCGGAATTTTGAATGAAATTAAATGAAATGCCAAATATCATAACAACTCTATCTTTCATGATCTCTAAAACAGTAAAAAATCAGAAACGAAACTTTAAAACATCCGATACTGTTCTTTGGAACGGTCGAGATGATTCTTATTATTTTCAGTACCTTATGACCCCATATCCTCGAATTCATACTCTCTAATAATGTAATGAATTTAGGTTGGTTAGGTGGGCTAAGAGTCAGCATAGGTGCCTTCTAAGCAGTTGGACAGGGTTCGATTCTTGGTAGTGGCAATTTGTTTTCAAATATTAATTTTTTTTTTCTCCTTTTTTAAAATGTGAATTTTCACGGGTGCACGATAGTAATATTCAATATCTTTTGGTTGGTACTGTATTCTAGATGGTAATTAAGAATACAATATGAAGATCTATGTATATTACGTCCATTACGGTAAATAATAAAGTATCATTTTACACTGAGGGAAAATAGAATTTCCTGAATTCCTCACTAAATATAAATCTAAAATACGCGCTGGGAAAACTAAACAAAAATATAATAACAAACTAAGGCAGACGCAAACAGCAATAACTGAAGCAGAAATATCCAGTTGATACAACTAACATCTATAAAAGAGAAGACGACTTTATCCTGTTTATTTCCAAATCACGTACGATGTAACACCTCTGCATCATATCACGAACATTCCTTCTTGCTTCACCACCTCTTCCATTGGGAGGGACCCCGCATCGGGGAATATATTGCAGTTTTGGTGACACTCATGGGCATTTTATTTGTTTATTTGTTCTCGCAGAAAATAAAGCATAGTTTATTTATTTATTTATTATTTAAACGCCCGTACATAGGGCTATTACATACATAATACAAGTGTATCGAACAATTACAAACATTATATATATAGAATAACATACAGTACATACATACGATGCATATTAGTACAACAAATATTTATCATTTTACAAACATATCAGTTACATAAATAACTAATTATTTTTGCTTTGATGCAAGACGGTGAGGTATTGAAAATATCGAAAAGGTCTGTATACGTATTGGCAGTTCGGTGAAAACGCACTAGCTATGAATGACAGGAATAGTTAGTGCTATGATTGTCACTGTGGAAAAGGTGGTGGAGTCGAGTTGATTTAATAGGGACACGAATATTTATAACACTTAACATTTGAGGGCAGTCTATGAGATTGTTCAGTAATTTAAAAAGTATAAAATTGTCATTAATAGTACGCCTGGTAGAAAGTAGTGGTAGGTTTAGATCAGACATTAATGCATTGTAGCGGATTTCAATTACAGGCTGTCTCAATTTGAATTGAATGTATCGAAGAAATTTTCTTTGAACTCTCTCCAAACGGTGTAAGTTACAGGTATAAATCGGAGACCATACAGGAGATGCATATTCCAGCTGCGATCTTACAAGAGAGCAGTAAAGTAGCTTAATTGACTCAATGTTTTGAAAAGTCCTTGTGTTAGTTAAAACAATAATCAACATCACTAGTTAAAGCTGTGTTAAGATTAATAATTTACACATTTGAATAGAGGTAATCGCTACATAAACACAAAATATAACAAGGAAAAAAAATTACAATCAATTAATCACCGCTCGTTGTAATGTTTTACGTCTTCTCATATTTGTTAATTTTAATATACATACGTCTATTCTAACGAAGAACCGTTGCTTTCCAAATTATTGGTTGATTATTTTGACTACACACTGAGATTCACATGAAAAAATCTGTCACAAGAAATTATTAAAAGTACACCCGAAATTCACATTGCCGAACAGAAACACACGTTCAAAATCATTAAACAAACATAAAATATAGTTAGCTTTGAGGCATCATTTTAATTAAGCAGTTTTTCACAATGTTTTAGGTACAAAACGAAATAAACATTTCCGCATAATACAACTATGACAGACGACAGAGATGTCAAACAATGTCCTCCATCATAAACTGTAGGAAAATCCGGACGTACCAAAAGAGAACAAAATATTTTTTTTCATCCTGTGAATCCATCGAAAAGACGAGCCATATGGAAACTGGACCAGAAAAGAGCATCGTGTAAAATGTCTAAAAAAATCTATCACTCTGATGTATCGGAATAACAAATAATATTATATAAA
Source organism: Limnephilus marmoratus (assembly GCA_917880885.1). Classification (NCBI taxonomy): domain Eukaryota; kingdom Metazoa; phylum Arthropoda; class Insecta; order Trichoptera; family Limnephilidae; genus Limnephilus; species Limnephilus marmoratus. The sequence continues at coordinate 12,428,875 of OU862908.1, forward strand.
ATAATGCAATTGGTAGAAAATGCACTTATCTAATATTGAACTCCAATTTTATTTTATATGTTCCACAATATTTTTATTTAATTAATAACTAAATTAAAAACAGATTCAATACATAAAAGAAAATAAAAATGAAATCATAATGCTCTCTCTGAGCATAAAATTTAACTAGTAAATTGAATCGTTACTGGACTGGTAAGGATTTGTTAAATTTTCACCCATTCGTTCGTCTTGTTGGTCTTTAATGAACGATGACCGACGGCGACGCGAAGGTTGCTAGATCTTATTAGTTGTCCCAGTGAAGATAGATGAGAAACATTGGCAGACTGTCCAGTTTGAGAAATAATCTGACAATTTTAAATCCAGACAAAAGGAAAAAAGTGGTTGATGCTCTACTGACAAAGTTTAATTAAAAAATAAAGTTATGTATATATTTGGAAAACTCAGATCCAAGAGAACTCGATATTTTGATTCTAGATTCCAATATCTATGTCTATAGGATATTGTATTATTCTAAACGGCGATTAAACCTATTACTTCAAATTAAAGTTAAGCGAAAATCATTTTACTTCCAACTTTCCACATCTCTTTTCAAGCGTTCCCAATGCATTCCTTTCGTTTGTATTTAAAAAAAATTCATTCTTACAAATTTACAACCACTACAATTCTTATTTTTATCAACAGTACAGACGCTCTTTAGAGGGAAGCGAAGAATGGAAAATAGTGGTAAATAGAGGAAGAAGTTGACAGATAGCAAGAAGCAACAACAGGTGGCGGAGTCCAAGGAGCGGAACCTCACTTCCGCCGGAAACAAATCCTATGGGTGGAAGGTTACGAGAACAAGAAGTAGACTAAATGGAAGGAAGGGCGGAAAAGGGTTGTTTCCTTATAAGATCTGACGATTAAGGTTATTAATCGCTGGGGTCGGGGAGTGGAGCTAATAGGAGTGTAATTGGCTTTTTACTGTTTAAAACACTTGAGGTGTGATGATAAATTTACATGAAATATCACAAGAAACACGTTTTTCAAAATTTGAGTCTGTTATAGGACACTAACCTCTAACCGTCCGAAGTAAACTACTAATCTAAGTATCTAGTCTGGTATCCATTATTGGTGAAAGATTTGATAGCAATAATAATACATAGGTTTTATATAAATTTGTTTTGAATTTACATTTATTATTTTAGAAATAAACAGTAGGTATATACTTCAAACGAGTTTTATATAGTTTACAGGTTTTATAAATTATTACAGGAATCAGTATCAATAATATGTCTTTTTAAAATATCTGGTGAGTTTTTACATACATTTTAATGTCATCAATTATCATCACTGCAAACAACGTATGAACCATGCTGTTTGCTGTGATGCCAATAGATGCCGATAGAGATGAAAATAGCGATCGTATAGAGCGAAAAATGTTGACTTATGTGTCTAATTGGAATCGGGCAGAAAAAAGATGTCGTGTATAACGGCCATTAAGGCCCCGCAATCGCGCACAAAAAGAAAAAGATGGAGATATATGAAATTACGAAATTTAGAGGAGCGCGCTAGTATTTAAAGCGTCAAAATCGATGCGAAAATTGTGAAAATGTTTAATAAAACACGACTCGTTTAAAATAGAGCAAAAATCTCGCGGGGATTGTTTTAAACAGCATTTAAAGAAACACTGTGAATTTTTTCATATATATATATATATATATATATATGTAAAACACTTTTCTCGGTTTACCCGCGTAACGTAGTCCTGAGAAGGACTTTTTAACTCCTGACCTTTCGTACAGATCACACTGTCCATCTTCAGAGGCCTTATGTCTTTAGCTTTTGTCTCAAACTGATAGCTTTCGCATGTCTGTTCGGTCCAGAATCCAAGACTCAAGTGAGTGCAAATCAATTCCTATGGCTAGAACGGAGTACCCGGGTTGATTGTGATTTATGGTGCTGGGGGTAGGAGGTGGGACCGGCAGTCTCAGGCGGTTTACATGTAGAGACCTGATTGGTTAGGCTAATTGTGGGTACTTCTGATAATTTTGGAAATGCCGTTTTTGGGGGATTTTCGTCAATTATTACTTTCCAGGTGTTGGGAATTCTTATGGAGTCGTTTCTGGTGTTCATATTATTTTTATGTTTATAAATTTCTATTGCTTCGCGGTAAATTCTTTTTGGTTCATTGTATACGCTGGCTATTGTTGTTGTATTATCGAAGTCTATTTTATGACCTTCATTAAGGACGTGTTGAACTAAGGATGAAGTTAAGCGTTTATTAGTGACATCTACTTTATGTTCTGCAATTCTACAAGATATTTTTCTATTGCATCGTCCAATATACACCTTTTCACACGCCCCACAAGGTATTTTATAAATCCCGTGTGATTCAAGTGGAATGTGGTCTTTCGGACTTCTTAATAGAGACGAGATTTTATTTTCCGATTTATAAATAGTTTTGATTTTATTGCTTTTGAGGATTCGACTGATTGTATTTAAATACATTAGTTACCCGATCAAAACGACTAGCGGACAAAGATCATATTCGTGAAGAACTAGATCTCCTTAGAAGTGCTCTTCAAGCAAACGGCTACTCCAAATATTTAATTAACAAATCCATAAACAAACGTAAAAAAACTAATCCTGAAACGGAAACAGAGCCCCTTTCTGTAGCAATTCTCCCATACATAAAAGGCTCAACAGATAAAATCAGTCGAATCCTCAAAAGCAATAAAATCAAAACTATTTATAAATCGGAAAATAAAATCTCGTCTCTATTAAGAAGTCCGAAAGACCACATTCCACTTGAATCACACGGGATTTATAAAATACCTTGTGGGGCGTGTGAAAAGGTGTATATTGGACGATGCAATAGAAAAATATCTTGTAGAATTGCAGAACATAAAGTAGATGTCACTAATAAACGCTTAACTTCATCCTTAGTTCAACACGTCCTTAATGAAGGTCATAAAATAGACTTCGATAATACAACAACAATAGCCAGCGTATACAATGAACCAAAAAGAATTTACCGCGAAGCAATAGAAATTTATAAACATAAAAATAATATGAACACCAGAAACGACTCCATAAGAATTCCCAACACCTGGAAAGTAATAATTGACGAAAATCCCCCAAAAACGGCATTTCCAAAATTATCAGAAGTACCCACAATTAGCCTAACCAATCAGGTCTCTACATGTAAACCGCCTGAGACTGCCGGTCCCACCTCCTACCCCCAGCACCATAAATCACAATCAACCCGGGTACTCCGTTCTAGCCATAGGAATTGATTTGCACTCACTTGAGTCTTGGATTCTGGACCGAACAGACATGCGAAAGCTATCAGTTTGAGACAAAAGCTAAAGACATAAGGCCTCTGAAGATGGACAGTGTGATCTGTCCGAAACGTCAGGAGTTAAAAAGTCCTTCTCAGGACTACGTTACGCGGGTAAACCGAGAAAAGTGTTTTACATCTTACACCCGTGAAAACCTTAACCATAACATATATATATATATATATATATAACTTGCAAAATAACTGAAACAAACGTGTTTATAATATTTTTTGGAGCATATGCGTTTCAGCGCGACGAATGTCTAGATATTATCTTAAAAAATAACATATATTTTTTTAAGAGCTTAAAAACTTCAAATGTTTAAGGGAGGTTTGCAAGAAATCGGTAGAAATTCGGGTAGAGGCGTTTTAAGGGACGCACTTAACTTACTTTAACCAGTGATTTCCGACATTTGGAGTAAAAAAAGTAAATGGAATTTTGGTCTCCGGTGACTTCTTGGAAGTCTTTTTTCATTTTTTTTTTCTTCAAAATCAACCAAAAATGCATGTCGTCACCTGACACTCAGCCAAGTAACTAAACAACCCGTCACCCCGCCCTAACCGTCCAATACCTATTAATTTTTAATGTTTATAATTGAAAAAAGACACAACAAAAATGTCACCGAAGATAAAAATTTAATTTATATATTTTTTACTCCAAATAATGTCAGGAATCACTACTGTTTGTAAGATAAGTACCTCCCTTAAAACCCTGTATTGTATGTATCTAAATATTACGTCTATTTTTACTGAGGAAAATAATTTCCGTCGATCTATGTTATCTTCGGATCACAGGGATGGTATGGATCTTTTTGAGGAGAGGAAGGAATGAAAATGGGTCTTGAAGAGTATCTTCCACTGAAATACTGTCTTGAGCATCTTCCACTGAAAAACGGGTAGAACAAGGACAGAATTCCCACCTGACGCCTTTGCTCTAAAGATTGCTATTTATTTGTAAGGGAATTTATTAAACAGACCGCCCATTTCTGCACACAGATATTTTCAAATATTTTGAGATTTCCAGAATAGAGGTGGCTGCCAAATTCTACAGAGGGGCACACATGTGATTTGTACAGGGTCAGCAGTTGTGTGCTGTTAAAGTATCTGTGGGCTCCAAAGATATTCAAATACAGAAGTGGGCCCTATACAGTACGCCAAATTTCTGAGAGGCTATCTTGACTCTGGCTTCGATTATGTTCCCACTAACTTTCTAATAGTATTGTGAAATATTCATAAAAAATTACGTATTTTATTATGTTACTGTAATCTATCAGTTGACAGAATGCTATGTTGCGAATTCAATATTTATAATAAAAATTGAATCATTTAGTGAATTGAATTGAATCATTCAATGTATAGTGCAGTTTCGTCGAAAGGTATGCGTATTATGTAATATGATTATTAACTAATATTTGACTTATGTGTATAGTGTTTCACCCTTTAAGGGAACTTTAAAGACGTTGTAGAAATAATAAATATTAATGATGTTCATGAAATTGGATTAATGAAAAATATATTGGAATGAATTAATGTAACCCCTTTACCAATAAACGTGTTGTAATTTTTATACAACGGAAAATCAAGCATCTAACATTTATAATATATGTATATATATTTACTGGTTGTCTCAGTTTTACAAAATTTAAAACATCTTTATTAGTAAAGCCCTAATTAAGTATCCTTACTGTATTAATTAGGCAGTTAAAGTTATAAAAACTGTATTAAAAATGCCGCCTACATAATACTAAAATGAAGGTGAAAATTGTTTCAAAAACGTTATTTTGTTACCTTTTCATTTTAAGGAAAAATGCTGTTTTCCTTTAAAATGTTATATTCGTGTTCAACAATCGTGTGCTGTTGCCATAAACCATAATCAGCATCATCCCTTACAGTCCAAGCGAACTCAGTGCCTATACAAAAATAAATACATTTCCCTCTCTCGAAAAGGTCAAATAAAAACAATTCGTGTATTTCTTTATAGTAAACACAATAAGATGTAGAGGTAAATGAGAGAGTTTCTCGGATCCCGTCCTGAGAAAGGTGGAGGAGATAGCGTGTGGAGCGGTAGCGGAGGGTGTGGAGGGGTGGAGGGGTGGAGAGGGTAAGAGGAAGGTGCAGACAGGAGCAAAGGTTGGGCCACCCATTTATCCTAGCTAAAGATTGATAACCTTGTCATTTGCCAGTAAGCTGTTACCAGAATGAAGAAGCCAAGTAAGATGTAAGGGAAGATTATACGAAATAAGAAAACGCTCGCTTGGGGAAGGAAAAATTAGGAGACGTCTTAAGAGATGAATTGAATCAATTTGGCGGTGGGATACAAATAATATATATCCTGAAAGTCGTTTGATAAATTAATTCGCGCAATCAAATTCTCACTTATAATACTGTACCAATCGCCTTGAGAGCTGAGAAAATGGCGTTTTTAAAACACGTACCAACTACTTTTTCAAATAGAAGTTTGTTCAAGTCTTTATAATATTCGGTTACAGAAAGCGTATTGTTTTCACGGTTTATTATTTAAAAAAGTTTTATCTTCTGGAAATCGATTGTTTATAGAAATATATATCTATGGCAGAAGGTACAGTAAATAGTAACCAATTAGCAGCAAAACGTTGTGCTTTTTAATAATAATTATTAATAAAAATAATAATAATTAGCCGTTAAACTTATAATACACTTTTCTGATCTATTTATTTTAATTTTATTTTTTATTTTAACTTTATGAGTAAAACCTCAAATTTTAATATTTAAATAAATGAAGATAATATAGAGGTGTCAATATGTTTCTCTGATTTTTCTGTTTCCAGATTTTCGATTGAGTTTCGCTTATATTATCTTCATGTATTTAAATATTTATTTTTAATTTATTATGATACTATTGAATAATTATAACTGATAGATATATTGAAAGGAGGGTAAATGCCGATAACTCCATTAATGGAGGACTGAATGCCGTTGGAGCTAATAAAAAACTTTCAATAAAAGCGAAGCTAGCAGTCCACAATGGAGTCCTGGTACCTACCCCGATGTATGGCAGTGAGGCATGGAACTGGCAGAGGAAGGATGAAAGTAAACTGAATGCTGTTGAAATGAGATCCCTGAGACGTATGTGTGGTAAAACCATGTATGATCGTGTTAGAAATGTGGATATCCGCAAAGAATGTAAGGCTGATGTAAGTATAATGAGCAAAATTAAGAAAGGGACCCTCAGATGGTTTGGGCACGTAGAGCGAATGAACGAAGAAAGTAGTGTTAAAAGAATATATGATGCTAATGTGAATGGTAGAAGAAGTCGGGGACGCCCGAGGAAGACATGGCACGATCAAGTAAATCAGATACTTGAGACGGGCCATGTCAAAAGTCAGAATAATAGAAGATTATGTATGAGACGATGTATGAATGAGAGTGAGGCAAAGAGTGTGTGCCAAGACCGAGTTGTTTGGCGGTCCGTTCTCTCTGCCTACCCCTGCGGGGAAACGGCGTGATGGTTAGTTAGTTGAATAATTATTCAACCAAAATGTGTCCATGCATTTCTCAAATGTATTTTTATTCCCGTTGAGTTTCTATTGAGTTAAATGCGATTTATTTTAAAATGTTTACTTACATTTATGTTTTTCATCGATATGTCAAAACACTTCCGCGAGAACAATCAAGTTATGGAAACTCACTTGTTCCCATACATAATAATAAACACTAAAATTACAAATACCTACTCAGTCAAAGGAAATATAAATATATAAAATTACAAAATAATAAAAATTCAGAGACACAATTGATGCATAAAATAAATAGCCCAATTGTTGTTATATATTTTTAAGCAATAGCACGACATTTTTATGAAAATGTATAAAATAGTTATTGATAAAAATGTTTACTTTAGCACACTATGTAAGGTTAACGTTTGTAGGATATCACAAAGTAGAATGTAAAATGTTTCGAAAGAATCGAAGAAGCGACCCGTTCTCATGTGACAAATGTCAACCCTATACATATGTTGGGCCCGCGTTTGGCGTGTTTCCCAACTGTGCACTGGTGCCGAAGGGATCAATGACGCTAGTTCCTCGGAGAATGTTCCATTTTAATACCGGTGGAACAAGGATAGCATTCCCACCCGACGCTTGTGCTCTAAAGATTGCAACCCGTCTGTAAAGGGGTCGTCTATTAATCACGTGATGTTTTTTGGTCGTCTATTAATCATGTGAGGTTTTAGACTTACCCCCCCCCCCCCCGCCCCCAAAATCACGTGTATATTTTTTAGTACAAAGTCTTATAAATACACGTGATATCTCATTAACCCCCCCCCCCCTTTCGAGCTTCACGTGATTAATGGACGATCCCAAAGATGGGAGAATCTATCAAACGGACCGCCCGTTTCTGCACAGAGTCGAGGGGTATTTTTCAGGTATTTAGGAGCTCCAGACCAGAGGTGGCTGTAAAATTCAACCGTGGGGCGCACTTGTGATTTGAACAGGGTTAGCAATTGTGTACTTATTTTAAATTTTTTTTTTATGAATACCGCACAAGAGTCCCAACTGCTCTCGTCTGAAGCCAGTGAGACTATGGCATCCCCAATTGGGATACGTTGTGAGGCTGAAGGTAGTGGGGAGAGGGAGGAGATAGGGAAGTACCTGGCTATTCAAATCTGGTCACCAAACACGGCTAATGCCATTTCAAGCAACGTTTCAATTCTGAATGGTGGTCTTACACCAGGGCGATACTGAGAGTATCTTCCATTCTGGAAAAGTATCCACTACTAAAGTATCTGCGGACCCTGTACAATAGGCCCAATTTTGGGAGGCTAACTTTACTCTGGCTTCGATGGAGCCCCCATACCTGAGCTGGTCACTTAGAGTTATACCAAGCATATCAATGGAGGGCCTGTTCGGAAGATTGCTTCCGTTGAAGGAGACTGGATTTTCATTTCGATCCCTTTTGACGTAATCAGACAGTATTGGGTCTTTGAACCACAACAGATAGGTGATTACATAAATATTTCATATAAAAAATGCACGTAAAACGAAAATGAATAGCACAAAATACTACACATGTTGAGGGCTACAATCAAATCGATTTATTTTTTGAAAAATACTCCTTTCCGTGAACAAAGTATTTATTCCCATAGCTAGTAAAATATTTTAAGATTTCTAGGTAACGATATAATGAAAACAAAGCCTATAAGTCCCGTAGAACGTACATAGTGAGTTCTCGAAGTACAGAATTATTATTTTAGTACAACACATGGGTGGCTTTGATGTCAGCGTCACACGGGCTGAGTAGAAGTTGATAGCTGCTCTACATTTGCACGTATTTATTAAACAAATGGAAACAAAATACACATCGCCCCGGGAAAACAAATTTGCAACACGAGCTAAGAAAAATACCGCGGGAGTAGTTAAGTCAGTGAGCTTCACTTTCGTTCACGACGGCGACGTTAGCAACGTCGGCACGTAGGTTCTTCGTAAGTCTTTTGACTTGGAACTTGCTAACAATATCAATATCTAGATATCATACTAATAGGCATTGCACTGAATTTGTTTCTGAGTTGTGACACTAAGTAGCTTTATGTATTTCTCATATCATGAAACTTTTTAACGAAGATAGTTTTAGATAGGAGTTTCTTTTAATGAGATCCTGTAATAAGATTAAAAGAGTTTTAACTACCCGGAGATGGTGAAACTATAAAATAATCTCTATTTGGGAAATGATCTGAGGAAAGAAAGAGGGTTGATTGAAAGTTCCTGCCTATTTATAATACATCTCTATTTTCTAATTAGCGGCATTGCATGTACAAGATTAATTAGTGTGAACTATAGCTAACAACTCCTTAAATTTTTCGTTTTCTAATAATTTTCTAACTTCTCCATTCTTCTTGTAACCCAATCTAACTGTAAGTATTTCATTTTCTTATTATAGAAGATCTGTGTGCATAGTATTAAGAGCAGGCAAAACATAATATATCTTTATTTACTATCTAAGCAGCATTATATGTATAAGACTGATTACTGTGAACTATATATCAATTTTTTTTTTCATAAGAAGCAATTACTTTGTGGTTAGACATTATATTATAAAAAATAAAACATCACTTTGTATTTAACCACGAATTTATTATTTATATATCTACCGGTTTCACTTTGACCACGCTTCCTCAGGATAAAATAATAACAGTTATTATTTTATCCTGAGGAAGCTTGGTCAAAGCGAAACCGGTAGATATATAAATAATATATTCGTGGTTAAATACAAAGTGTTGTTTTATTTTTTATAATATATGTCAATAATTCCTTAATATACTAATAATAACTTATCTTTTCCAATATTATTTAACTTCTTCACCTTATTCTTGTAATCCAATATAACTACATAAACTCTCTTACTGTAGAAGAATTTGTGTGCATAGTATCAATTAGTGAAAAATTTCAACCTATACTAATGAATGTACATCCACAAACTGTAAACTTCACCCGCTATAACACAGGGTCATCCCTAGCATGGAGGGTGAAATATCACAAAAAAACTATATGTACTTTCGAAAATACATGTATTAAATAAATAAATAAATTTAGATGTGGTCACTAAATATGTAGCTAGTCATTTCAAATAACTTTTTGATTTAGAATGGTGTTTTCTCAAAAAGGGCGATACATATTGAATACTTTAGAATCTTTATTGAACTGTACACATGATTTTTTTGAAGTGAAACTGCGAGAGAATGAGATAGCAATAAAATATTTATTTATTTCACGGTATCAATATAATATGATAAATTCACAATCCCACGCTAGTCTCCTTTGATCTAGTGTTATAAAGCGCCTAACTAGTGTTAACAGCCAGACATTCAGAAGACCAAGGGTTGAATCCTACAATTTCCAAAAGAGTTAAATATTTTTGTAAAATCAATATCCAATCTTCAAACCACTCTAAAATAAACAGGTACAGAAAACATAAAATAAAGCGACATGTAGCGACTCCGAGGGAGAAAACACAAATACTAATAAGATGACCAATTGTATAGGAAAAGGTGCACTGGAATTCGAAAAAAAATATGGAAAAAATCATCCTTCACATTGATAAAAAAAATGCTTCGTAGTCTCCCCACTATTGTTTACTTTAGTTTTATGAAGGTTTCACTTCTACACTCTGATTATTTTTTTTTGTAGTGTCTGAGAGTTAATGTTTCAATATACAGACCAAATATTCAACCGTTATGACGTACTAGACATACGACAATAATATGTTAAATCGCTACTAAATTACATTTTTGACCAAAAAAACAACCTTCAACAAACGTAAAATATCACAAACAGACCAGTTAGACAAGCATACAAAGAAAACTTAAAAACTCCGACAGTAAATACAAGCTTTGGACAAAGACATTACCAATATCACGCTATAAAAGCATTCAACAGTCTAACACTTGAAAATAAAATTGAGGAAAACAAAAATAAATTCCGACACAAAATTACAAAATGGATTAAAGACCAAAATATCATAGTGTAAAATAATAAAACATACAAGTAACACACAAAACCAATATAAAACACAATCACCCACAAACACACAATACTTATTAAAAATATCGTTTTTAACCTTAAATATAGACATAATATTATTTATTCTTAATTTTACGTTAATTTTAAATCTCTAATTTTTAAGTTTAATTTATCTTAATCGTGTGTTTTTATTTACTTTTTTCCTTTTTTTCACCAATATTATATATATTTATATGTATTGTGTATAATTTTGTATATGAAATGAAGGCCTCAGTACGGGTAAACCACCCAGTGAGGCCAACATTATTAAATTGAGTATAAAATGTAAATATATTGCATCAAATAAATAAATAAATATTCTCATAGAAGAACGTGTAGATGAACATAAAGTAAAATGTTGAAAACAAAGATTTTTAACATCTTAAAGAACTTAAGCAAAAATATTTTGCAGTTACCACAATGATGTTAATACGGTAATTCTTATTTCAGCCAGATAATTTTTTTTTTTAAATTCGATGATTTATGCATTCCACAAAAATAAATTCAACGCGAAACCAAAATAATTAGTCGTTAAATACACAACACATGACTGGTAAATAAAAGCTACCCGGCCAGAGAAACAACCCGTAATGCGGGATAATCTGCAGCAAACCACGGGATTAATTGGGCTTTTGGGGGGATGCTTCGTTGAATTAATTTACATACAAGTTTCTCCTCTGCACATTTGCAACAAATTTGCTATAATTGAAATTTGTAACCTAATCCCACAATAATAATTATTATACAAATCGGAATAACATACAATAGAGATAAATTTTCAAATAGGCCGGGATAATTATCGTATTACGCATGGCTACAATTGAAGAATAGTGATTTATTAATATTTGCTTAGACGTATTGACTCTTTTCCACAAAAAAATATATATTGATTTTAAAAAATTGTTCTTTTATCTAGTAAGATATGTTGTAAATCTATGTTTTAAATTTTGAGAAAATATGTTTATTTTTAGTATAATAATGTAATATACCGTAGGTGGTTGGCAGATTTGTTAAATTTTCAAACAAAATTTTGTATTATACAACACACGTTTTGATTCATATAATCATGCAGTAAAATAAATCAATAAATTATCTGGGAAAGCTATGTTTCATAATTTTAATTTTAGTTTAAATAAAATCATTTTAAAAAAGATCCGCGTACGTGTTTTGTCACAAAAAAATTCAGTTTGTGTATTTATTTACAGTCTTACAAACTAATATGAGTATATATGAGTTTTTTTTCATTCTTATTTTGCTTAGAAATTATTGAAAAGTTATAAATTCTTATGATTAAAAAATAATTACAAAAAGCACATAATTTTAATAGTATTATCATCACGCCTTTCAGCATTTTTGGATATAAGTAGGTATAAATTAAAGCAAATTTTGAATGAAATAAAATCGATATGGAGTTATAATTTTAAAAAGCTGGGGTGGAGAATAATTAATCTTTTTCATTAAACCGCCCTGTATAATCATAAGAATATCTTTCGACGAAATTTGGATTCTTGGTCGCTGACTGGTTAAAGGCCCTTAAGAGGTTATAACCAGAGAAAACCAGAAATGTCATTTTTAAATCAGATTTTTTAGACGCATTAACTCTTTTCCATAAAAAATTATAAATTGATTTCAAAAGATTGTTCTTTTATCTAGGAAACGAATGTTTTAAATTTTGAGAAAAAATGTTTATTTTTAGTATAATAAGATTTTTATTTTTTTTTTATTTTTTTTTTATTGAAAATTTTTGATACAATACATATAATAGAAACATAAAAATAAAGTATATAAAAAAAGCTTAATACAATAAATGTATGTACAAAAAAAATCCCACAAAGGCAATGCCTGTGCGTGGGTATGATATTGATTTTTGTTTTTATTTCTATGGTTAAAGTGAAGATTTTAAGTATATACATAAATTAATCAATTAAATTACATATAAATTAAGTATTATAAATAGTAACTGAATAATTGCGATTAAAAACTACAAAATAATAACAGTCTGCACTGTTATTATCGCATTTGTGAAAGTTTTACAAGTGCAATTAAACGACAAAAAAAGCAAACGAAAGCATGAACTTGTCTGCTGATCTTTATTATAATATAATATGTACTCTAAAAGCAGTCTAATGGTAGATATAATTAATGGTTTTTTAAAACTTATAAGAAAAAAATATCTATTTCAGTATTTTTTAGCCAAGTTTTGGTATATTTTTTATAAGACTGAAGATTTTGACATGTGTTCTCTTTAAAGGTTGTACATAGTAAATTATACATTTTTGGAGCTATAAAACTAATATGCCTTTGGGACAACCTAGTTTTGCAGTGGGGTACAGCATATTCACAGGCGCCACGTCTTTGGCTGGTACGATTTGAATTTTTTTGAAAGTTGTTTGGACGCATATAAATAAATTTAAGACATTGAAAACTATAGGTCTGTCTAAGGTCCAAGATATCGGTTTCCTTAAACAATTGTTTAGACGGATAAGATTTAGTTTTCTTGTACATGATCTTAATAATTGATTTTTGGGCAATTTCTAAAGGTTTTACATGATTATTGTAAGTTCTACCCCAGCCAATTATTCCGTAAGAAAGAGATGAATGGACTAATGCGTCATAAACTAGTTTTATGGTTTTTATATTTACTATATTACACATTCTTTTAAAAGTATAATTTAAGTATCTGAGTTTGTTAACAGTATTTTCTATGTGGATATAATATATAGATTTTCAAAAAAGATTTTGTATTATACAACACCCATTTCAAATAATATTATGTAGTAAAATAAATCAATACATTATCTGGGAATTTACGAAAACATACTACTTTATCGAATCTCGCTAATTTTCGAAGAAAACTATTTCTTTAAAATTAAACAAAAACAAATTCTTCCATGTGTCTTCACTAATCACTCAGTCGAGTAACCACCCAACCCCCCCACCGCCTCTAGTCCTTTTTAAGTTTTTACGAAAAAAATATGTACAAAATAATAATATGTAAATAATACATACCATTCATTAACCATTTTAATTACACAGTTAGTAAAGAAATAACCTCGGGTCTAACTGGTGAGTTAATCTATTTATTAATACATATTTATAAATAATAAAGGTACAACATACTGCTTATAAATAGAACGTTTATTGATAAAAAAATAAATTTATTTATTTTATTTTATTTATTAACAGAAATAAACAGTACATTAGATACTTAGGTTAAAAAATTTTACCATTAATTAGTATATTACATGGTGGGTACCTATTATGTGTTTCATTGTAGTGTCTTATTTATGGTATGCTTATTAAGTAATTACCGGGTGATGTATGTAGTGGGAAGATGTGTGTGTGTGAGTATGTGTGTATGTATGTATGTACGTATGCATACACATTGAACAAATTATATTATTAAAATGATGCCCTTTTGAAATTTGAAGTGAATCGGAGAAAATGTCGATGTTAGAATTTAGACCAATAATATTGAACATTTGAAGAGCACGATTGCTTGGCGAATTAGATGCTAAATTTGTCTTTTAATTAATTTTTTCCTGTACTCTAAATAATGAAAAATATTGGACAATATTAAAAGTATATACAATAATAACAACAGAAAATCATCGGTAAAATCAATCAGTTTGTTGGTTTTCAGTGGAAATATAATGTTAGTTTTTTTTAAATTTACAGCACACTTTTATATTAGAAGAGATAAATCGACAAGTAGCTTTAAGCCTAGATTGGCAATGGAGTTGTGCAGCTGTCGTGTTGTATCTAGGTACATATTATATATTCCCAGATGTTGTAGGTCTTAAACTTCTCGTTGAGGATAGTTCAGAATCTTTAAAAAGTTTTAAAATGTTTATAAAAAACGTTTTAAAACCGGGAGGATCTTAAATTTTTTAAAAGTTCACTGGTAGAAACAACAATTGAAGAATAAGTTTAATAATCATCTTTTGTGTTATTATCGGATACAAGTTAATTTTATAAATGGTTCTCCTTGCGGTTGGTTCACCATGGTGCAACACGGACTGTAAAGAGCAAAGAGTTTTCTAATTCTTTTAACATAGTCTTCTATATATTTCTAAAATTTCACAAATTAGTTGATGTTTACGATTCTTCTGTACGTTCCAATGAATTGTAATGAAATTGTAACAGCCTTTGCCTTAACGAAACTGATAGATGATCTGCTTGTGGTTCAAAACCGAACTTTCAGAATTGTTTTTGGACTTCCACAGGACACTCATGCCAGAGACATCTATTCAGTTTCCAGTATTCTTCCAATCACAATCCTTCTAAACATGAAATCAAAAGCACCATCTTATAAATTACTCAATAATCAGCTGACACAAACCAAGCCACTTTACAATCAAGACATCTACACTCACAATACTCGAAATAGCAATAAAATCCGCGTTCCTCAAACACACACTACAAAATGTGGAATAAAATCTCTGAACTATTATACTGCCTACAGTTCGCTTCCAGATATATTCAAGGGAATCCAGCAAAACCAAAAATTATAATAGATACTTGCCGTCAACGGTCCCGTTGGCTTTTCTGCTGGCCCGTCTTTTCTCGGAAGATTTTTTCAATGTAGATGAGTGTTTCAGGCTGATAATTATTGCTTATAATAATTGTTATCCACATTTATATAACCTTGTTCTTTTTTGTTTTGAATTGTTCTTTGTTCTACATAACCTGTCTTTTATTTTCGTCTATACTCTATGTATAAATTTCGTCTACACCGTACATAAAACTTATATTCTTAATATCAAAATACCTATGTGAAATTGTAACCATTTTCTCCCACCTATGAATTGTAAGTTCCGTCCATCCTAAAATGAGTTCTGTATCTCATCGGGATTGTCCTAACAAGAAATAAAAACAATAACAATGAAAAACATCTTTCAAAAATATCACAAGAATTTATCGATTCTTCCGTTAAATAAATTTACAAAGGCATGTAAAACTAGTTCAAGATGTTCACTAAAAAGAAAAAAGATAAAAACGCCACCCTCCCAATTATCAACAATTCCGTTTAAAATACGTGGCAAGCCAAAGTCTGTGGTGCAAATAAGGGAGTATTAAAAATCAAGTCAGTACAGTACTTAGTACCAACACGCTAATAACATCGCATTAAAAGCTCCGGACGAAAGCTCAAAGCTTTTTGAGATTTAATTACCGAGATAGCCCTATAGATAGGGGCTTCAGGCTACGTAGTAAAGCTCTAAAAGTGAGGCTGTGCGCGAACGTAGCGAACCAACCGTGGTCTGTACACTGATCACTGTTCACCGTACACTCTATACTGTACCCTGCACCCTACACTCCACTCTACTGTTTTCCACAGCACACGTTACCTTCATACAAACAAACACGGCGCGTGCTGGAACGTTAAAAAACGTACACATTTTATTTTTATCTTTGATTTTTATAGTGAATTCAGCACAAACTCAAACATTATAATCCTTACAACGTAACGTTTGGAAATCCCTATAAACTAATTTTTTTTAAATTTTGTTGTTAGCTTATTTTTATATCGTCGCAATTATTGTGTGTTTTATTAAGTAGTTTCTTAAATGTACAAAAACTGCCTTACCTAGGTATATTTGATCTAAAGAACTTTTAACTCAAATTGAACGCAGCACTTAATGGTTTTTATTTCGAAAAAAATTCCCCTACGAAATTCCCTTCCTAAAATAAAACACAGCATCCCCAAAGACGACATAGGACCTGATGAGAGTTAATGTAAAAAAATCGAGTGTGCTTTAGACTTTAGACCACACGACTGAAGTAAAACTTCTTTAGCTCCATCTATATGATAGGAAGAGAGAAAGAAAATGTGCGCGCGCACTGCTCTCTTGCTCCTACAGTGTGATACAGACAATAGGCCTGCACCGTGTCTTAGATATACGAAACGTAACTGGCTATGACAAAAAGAGAGAAAGAAAATGTGTGCTCGCACCTCTCTCTCTTGCCCCTACAGTAATATACGAAACGTAACTCTCTCTCTTTATATCTGCACTAACTTATATCTCCCTCTCAACTACCGTTCGCCTCGCTTTTCGTAACGCTCTCGTCACGCATTCACCAGCTTACTTCCCAAGTTAAGCGTGCGTAAAGAAGTTTTACTTCAAAAATTACAACTCGTTTCACGAAGATGGATACGTTTCTAACAAACACATCATTAGAGGCCGAAGATTTAAATACTTATTTCATAGGGCTGCAGTTACAGTTTTGTGTCATGAGATTTTTTTGTAAGCTTTCAGATCTTTACAATAAAAAAACATTTTGATGGAACGTTACACAATAAGAACGCCATAATACATTTAACTAATTAAATGCGAATGATAACATGAGAAGAGATATCTGGAAAATATATCTAGGAAGTGGGTAAAAAGTGGGTGCCTATTATCCGTTCTCGTTACTTCGTTATATCAATCTCTGAAGTTCCACTGAACGAGATATTAGTGCGCTAGTATTTTCTTTGAGAAAAGTGATACTATATACTCGTAGTTACTTCGCGACTGACACTAACGATAAGAAAATAAAACAAAGCAACATTATAGAATTTCACAGCATTAACTCATCAGCTGTCGCGTGCTTCGTTACTGACTGCGCGTATCACGTTAATAACAAGATTCATGAGACGAATCCGTCAAAAATTATGAGATCAAAAATATAATAAGGGAGGGCAATAGAGAAGAATTAGAATTTAAATTAGGCGACGTTCGCGGCGGGGGCCTGTGATGCCGTGATAAGAAAAATTGCGCGGGAGTGAGAATCTAAGGACAAACAAGTTTAGTAGGGTAGTGGGAAAAGGAACAAAAAGTGGCAGGATTCGTGTTCCCGAGCAGACTCCGTGTTTTGCTGTCTTTGAATTATAACTTCGATTACAAATAAAGTTATGTATCTACGTGATGGGATAGCATAGCAAACGGCATTGTTTGCCGGCTGTCTTTACTGTACGTTTACTTTTACATTGGTTCGTTGCTAAGTTCGCCAGTTATAACGATGCTAATATGCTTAATAAAATAACTGAAGGGCTGATAGTGTAAACAAATAAGTATTCAGTAATTTCAGCATGAACATTTCGCATCAAAAACAAGCTTTTCTGAGTATTGAATTATAACTTCCATGGAATAACTAATACACAGGATATCTTCGAGTGAGTAGGTTCTTAATTCCACGTTTAAACATTTTAATAGAAGTAATCGTGTAAACAATTATAAACGTTATTTTTGGAAGAAATAAACAAAAAATATCAACGATAACTATGAAAGGGAATCCATGTTTTATTTTTCAATGGAATCCATGCAAAGCAGTCTAAGCACATCCCACATATTTTCAAGAATTGATCAGGTCTGAATTTAAAAAAAAAAAACAATCTAGAAAGAGAACATCTGACAAAACAACTTTCCCAGCAGCATTAAAAAATTGGTTCTTGACTAAAAACGTTGAAAACTAAAAATTATCATACTTGGGAAAAAATTTATTAATATATTTGATGTCTTTAAATGTTGTGTATCATTTATCCAGCAAAACTAAACTAAAAGCATAACTTTAAGGAACAAAATAGAAATATTAATATACAGATCATTTATCATTTGAGAAAAATCCGTACTCATGTACAAATAAGATTAAGATATTCTTCAATGTACATAAAGATTGGTTTACAATATTAAATTAGAATACTGATTATAGACTGGATGTACAACATACATAGCCAAAATGATTCATTTGTGCCAGAACACACTTAAAAAAGGGTAAATCTATGATACTGCAAGTTTTTGTGTTTACTAATTTTATTCAGGTATATTGAAAGCCCCCGTTTTCCTTAATTTGCAAGTTTGGTGGATAAATTGTAAGAAATAAATAAGTTTGTGTGATAATGTGGAGTACTGCCCCCGCGGGGAGAGGGGAGGTGCGGCATCACGTTTAGGGTAACAATATAAAATAATTAAGGGCTGTATAGAGGAGAGGCGGGGTGTTATTTATATTTACATCACAAAGGGCGACAGATGCTACTGAGAAAATATAGCCGTTTACTCAGCCTCTCTCAAAGTGATCGCGCGCTACAATTCGTCCATTAAACAAAATCAAAAATAAAGGCGACGTTTTAAATGACACTATTTACTTATTAGAGCTTATTTCTCACAAATAATTTTTCACCAGAACAAGTTCCTAAGTTTATATTTAAATATATATATACTATGTTGAAAGAAAAATTGTTTACAGATTACAAAAAGCATTGGAAGTATTTTTTTTTTTTTCATTAGCTCCACACAGGAGGCTCTGAGGAAAATAATTTCCCTCGGGGCCTATGTCATCTTAGAAGATACTGTGTGGAGGGTTGTTTTAAGGAGAGGAAGGAGAGGAAGTTCTGGGAAGGAAAAAAATACGAGGTATGTGTAAGAAACTGGGGGTCAGTGAGTCCAGGTGTGACCGACGTATGAATCCATCCCTCCAACTGTAGTGCAAGGCGATGAATCGATAGATTCTGGCCTGAAGGGGATAAAAGACCTCCCTCAACCAGTCTCTCTCGATCTTGTCCACCACGCAGCAGATGAGCAGACACATCGGCCGCCAAGACCTGAACAAACCTCAGCCGCATGAACCCGGGCACCCCTGCTAAGTCACCAAACGTAGCGAACAACTTGGGGTGACCTATGGCAGAGATGTTGGTTATCCAATAAATGGTTCCCGGGGCGGCGGTACCCATACCCGCCTCCCAAATTGTGTGTATATAAAGGATCTAAAAAATATATGATTCCTTTAAACCTATGAGATTTGACGGAAATGAATTAAATACTTACGATGAATTGCAAATAGTTTTACAATCTTTCTCCCTCTGTTAGTAAAATTTTTCAATAAAAATAGAAATATAACAATAACACATATAACAACTCTTAATGCGATTTCCACATTTCCAAAAAGATTGGTTCCCCACAGACACGTATGTAAAGACGGCCCTGTTAATTTTAAAGCAACCAAACTCTTTTGATTTGAATTCCAATTTTTATTCTTAAAGGATGTTGTGATGTTAAATGTGTTTTTCATAGTCATCTTGAAACTAACAAAAATCACACTTCCTTTCACAAAAGTTCTCCGCTCTACAGCAAAAAATATTCGAGAAAATTTTACACAAACATACACACAGACATAGAATATTACACAAACATACACACAGACATAGAATATTAACCACTTTGAGCCACTTCTTGACGATCGTCAAAACGAATTTTATCCCCAAATTAGTGGTATTTATTAACCTCAAAAATTCTATGCATCTCAGACATACCCTAACACGAACTCTAGACAAAGGTGGTCAAGTCGATGTTAATTATTTCAATCTTGAAAAGGCTTTCGACAAGATTAACACCGATGCTCTTCTAAATAAGCTAGGTTTTTTTTACAAAATTGTTCTGATTTTTGCTACCAACAAGAAATCGTCAGCATCAAAGAATAAAGAATATAGCACTGCAAGCCCCTTTTGTACAAAATGGAATGGAAACTTATTTGCCACACTTTTACACTAGTCTGAAATTGTATATCTCCATCCAGTTTGAATTTCCTAATCATGGCGAAACATTGTTTTGTAATGAAATGTAGGCCTAATTTAGGCCTACAATTGGATCACTCAACACGCCAGGCACGTCTTGTGTTATTCTTTATTCTATGGTCAGTACGTAAGTATTACAGTAGTAACAATATGATATTTAAATAAAATTTTATTCCCGCCCCTCCATACTAGGGGGACCCTTTGACCTTTGAGGCAGTTTACAATAATTTGTCAAATGAGTAAATTATCTAAATAATGATAAAAACTAAGGTAATGAATTTAAAACGTAATAAATGCCTTAAAATTCCTCCCTGTCATAAGGGAACGTACCCATACTACGTGACCAACTTTTTGCAATTTTAGGTGACCAAAAACCTAAGCAACCAGCCGCTCATTTGTACCAAGCGTAACATTTTGAAGACCCCCCCCCCCACCAAACGTGTCACGTAGTATGGGTACGTTCCCTAACATGTATCATTTTCAGAAACATATAAATATTTCACTTTGGGAGACGGGTATGGATCCCGCCGCCTTGGAAACCATTTATTGGATAACCAACACCTATGCCATAAGTCACCCCAAGTGTTTCGCTTCGTTCGGTGACTTAGCAAGGGTGCCCGGGTCCACGGGTGAGGTTTGTCTAGGTCTTGGCAGCGAATGCGTCTGTCCACTTACTGCGTGGCGGGCCGGATCGGGAGAGACTGGTTGAGATAGATGATTTGGTCACTCCAGTTGTTCTCTCTCGACTTATCACCTTGCAGCGTAGTGGGAGGATGGGTTCTTATGTCCTCCTGGTCCCACTGACCCCCAGTTTCCTACCCACCCCTAATATATTATTATATACTTCTTTTTTTTTCTTCCTAGAACTTGATTTCCTCCTTCACACTGAGGAAAAATACTTTCATCAGAGCCTACTGTGTGGAGCTATTGTAAAACAAAAAAATAAAAAGAAAACGCAATAAATAACCCATAACTCCATGACAAACAACAAAGGCTTTTTTTTCTAATGACAGAGGTCTGGAAACAGGTAATTAGTTAACTAAGATGGTGGAAGCAGATTTTAAAATCGAATTGAATTTTTTTAAAGTACTCGTACGTACCAAAAAAAAGTCGTTTTACTAAACTTCATGATCGAATTAACATGAATAGAAGACATTATGTATTCACAATCTTCAATCGGGGAAACTTTTCTGATAGATGATCATAAACTCGCTTATTTTTTTCTCCGGAAAAAAACAGTCTGCGGCACTCACCCCTAAAAATATATCCAGGAAAAGCGTAAACAAAATTTCTGCCAACAATCATGGTGAGATAATTACTGAGGGAGGTGTCGGAAATGCGGGCCTATTATCCGGTCAATTTCAATTAAAATTAGAAGGCAACTAAATTAAATTTATGCACGTAATTAAAATCAATTAACACTAATACAGTAAAAACATTAAATTAATTCAGAAAGTTTTCTATTCTCAAATTAAGATATCTGAATTCTGAAGTAGCGAATTAATAATTCAACCATAAGTTCTGGCATCAATATGGGGGGCGGGTACGTGTACCTCTATTATAGATCGCCACAAGTGGTTCGCTCCTTTTGACGACTAAGTAGGGATTCCCGGGTTCATGGGAAGAAGTTTATCCAGGTCTTGGCGGCCGATACGTATGCCTTCCAACTGCGTTGCGGGTCATATCGGGAGAGAAGACCCTTCTACCTGCTTCTACCTTCTCTTCAGCTGGACTCTCTAACTCGAGGATCATCGCCTTGCCGCAGTGGGAGGGTTAGTTTGATAGTTTCAGGGGTGAAATTTATCTAGATCTTGGCGGCAGACTCCTTTGCCCACCTACTGCGTGACAAGCCGGATCGGGAGTCTGGTTAAGCGATACCTTTTGACCTCTCCAGCCGGACTCTCCCAACCCATTACCTTGCACCGCAGTGGGAGGAATGATTCATATCCGTCACTCGTGGACACACTGACCCCCCGATTCCTATCCACCCCTCATACATTTTTCTTCCCAGAACTTCCTTTCCCTAAAAATACCCTCCACACAGCATCACCAAAGATGAGACAGGTCCCGAGGGATATTGTTTTCCTTAGGGACTTCTGTGTGAAGCAAAAATCAAAAACCAAAAATCATGAAGATTGCAAAGCTTTTTGTCTGGTTTTTACAGACTGTACAATTTTTTATGGAGCTATGGATCTTTGACATAATCCGATATTAATATAACTGCCAAAACGAACTTTACGTGTTTAAACATTAGAATTGCAAAAATGGAAATGTCTTGAGCATACACGCTTTAACGGATACTCTTCATCACACTCAATGACCTTCGTTTCGACTATACTAAATAATATAACCAACAATTTTGACAATTTAAGCTATATCTACGCTAATTTATACAAATACGATATTATATTTCTTTTTTCTATTAAGAAAAAAAATGGTGAAACTACAAAACTCAGAAAAGAGTGAGTCTCAACGTAACCTAATATATAAACTAGGAAAAATATTTTAAAAGTTATCCAATATATCATATCATCTTTGACCTTAACAAATTTGACCACGTCTGCAAATAAAAACTATTATTAGAATAATTTTACTTACAAACATTATTTGATACTTCTGACCTCAGAAAATTCAATGAAGAACGAGCTATTTGTATGTATTATATTTAACGGGAAATTAATTTTAAATTTAATATTGTAGTCTGAATAAAAAAAAAACTGACTGCTACAAATTTAATAAAGTCTATTACTTTATTTATAGATTTAAATAAAGTGTCCTTCAGTTGATCTTAAAGTATGATTATTAAACTAGGATTATTTGGTTGGTTAAGTGTACCGGTTTCTGTAGGGTATAATTTTATTTAATTTGAATTTATACTGTAAACAGCAATGATCAGTCCATGACATCACGAATTAGATCATGAATTCTCAACCTGTTCATGGCATGTTGTAGTTCATGTAATAATAATCTAATTGAATCATCAAATAAAAAGTTGCATCATTTAATGACGACGTTTAAAACCTTTGGATTCAGTATTAATAATAATAGATGTAATAGCGTGAGATAAACTCTCGCAATGAATGCTCAACATAAAACCATTCCACAGTGTGCTTCCAAGAAACATATAAATGAACTATTCAGTAGAGCTATTTAAATTGAACCGAACACGATTGATAATGCTCGATAGATAATTTAAGTTAATGGAAAGCTGTACACAATAGAATTCTAATTTGCTGTGCTGCAATTAGGTAAAAACAAAACTATCAGAGGAGGGAAGAATGTATTCTGTGAATGCATTACAAATAGAAAGTGTGTTGTAAAATCACAAACAACCCATAGAAGAAAACAAGACCAATATTAGCAAAAATAGCGAGAAAATTAAAGTAAAGCTTAGATGGTTTGTAGAGTACGTAGATGGAGAAAGTCGTTTCAGGGAGATATTAACAAGAAAGAAGACACAAGCAAGGCAAGTTAAGTTAATTAAATACTGGTAATGTCGCAATAATTGAATACGTACATTTGGGTATGAGGTATGAGACGATGAGTGAATTCAACAAAGCAAGACGAATGTGTCAGGACAGGGTTGTGTGTCTATGGAAAATGTGACCTGGAGAGGAAGATCTCTGGAAGCAGAACTGGTTCTGGTGCATGACTTACGAGACTAAACCCAAACGGCTAACTTCAAATATAAGCTTTAAACCAGGATTACGTTCATCATTTTAAAAACAAAATTGTCTTTCACATTTCAGTCGGTACCTACAAAAAGGATTACACCATAGAATATAAATAGGCTTGTGCAACATTCTAATTTTGCCTTTGCAATTTATAAAAAAGATTCATGAAATTTGAAAACTTCGAATACCATAATACGGGCATGTGCCTAGTGTGGTAGTCGAAAATCCTGTAAAAACTGTGTACACCTAAGATATTTTTATGAATAAAAAAATATTAAAAAAAGAATCATTAGAGGGATCAAAAACACTTGAATGGTAGTGTTATTCCAATGAAGTATTTTTCTCGAAATGGCAAGAGGTTAATAAATAAAGTTAGAAATTATGGTTCTGGAGTCAAATTACAGAGCCCTATATAATTATTGAGTATTAAGTTATAAAATAAATACATAATAAAATCTGCTTCCCAATTCGTTAACATTTTCAAAGCTATCAATTGAAAAGGTTTTGTTATTTTTTTATATTTAATGGTTTTTTGGCCATTAGAAATAATTGAATTTTCTCAAAACTACTTCCAATAATTTGCCCCTGACCCCATTCTTTGATATTAACGAAAATCCCAGAGCAAAATATCTCTACGGATAACAATTATGTATATTTAATGTGATTTTCTGTTGATGTTAAATAAATTGAATTTAATCGTGATGATTCGTTTGGCATAAATATTAAATAACCTTCTATTGGCGTAATCTATGAACATTGAACGCGCTCACGTTGGAATAATAATCGTAAAGGCGCATCTCATTAGTACGTAAATAAACAATATCATACAACCTTACTATCGTTAACCTATTGAACGCAGAAACTATTATCATCAAAAGGTTAAGACAAATTCCATTTTCTAAACAAAAATAAATCTTTTCTTCGATAATCGCAAACAAAAGTATTAACTTGGTGTCGTTTTAATTTAACAAAAATAATTAACTTAGGACGAATTGTTTCAAAAAAATTTACGGATTCATCAAATATTTGAAGTTAATTTTTACATTCCGTGGAGGTTCTATTAAAGTTCTGTGATTATTTCAGTTTTATGAAGCAACTGGCCTGTAATGATATAAAAACATAACTTGAATAGAACTTACACAGAACGTGATAATAAACTTCAAATATTTGATGAATCTCACACCACTCTTTCTCGTAATCAAAATAATCCGACATCTTTCGAAACCAATGATTTCTTCGGCGGATAAATGTTTTTCGTTTATCTAACTAACTAACCATCACGCTGTTTCCTCGCAGGTGTGGGCATAGAGGACGGACCGCCAAACAACTCGGTCTTAGCATACACTCCTTGCCTCATTCACATTCATACATCGTCTCATATATGCTCTTCTATTATTCTGACTCTTGACATGTCCCGTGTCAAATATCTTTTTTTATTTATTGAGTAAGTTTATACTACATGAATAAAAACTAATGTAACATTTCATTTGATAAATTTAAATATTTTTACAGTAAGCATAACATTTATTTTTAAATACATTCATTCTTTCTTCATTCTTCATTTGTGGCAATCGAACTCTGTTTATATTTCTTATTTCATAATTATGAATGTCTCTATTAAAAACAATTTCATCCTTAAAGTATTTTGGTATTTGGTTTTTCATAATTTTATGCACAAAAATTAACACATTAAATAGTAGTCTCTTTTTTATTGGAATCCAATTTAGCTCCTCTCTCATTTGATTAATCCTTGCGTATTTGCCTTTCTCCAGTATACATCTCATAGATTCACTTGGTCGTGCCATGTCTTCTTCGGGCGTCCCCGACTTCTTCTACCATTCACGTATGCGTCAAATATTCTCAATACACTTCGTTCCCCCTTCATTCGCTCTACATGCCAAAATCATCTGAGCGTAACTTGCTTAACATTACTCATTACGTTTACATCAGATTTGAATTCTTTGCGGTTTTCACACGATCACACATGGTTTTATCACACATCCACCTCAGGGATCTCATTTCTTCAGCATTCAGTCTTATTCTCGTTTATCAATTAATATTTTTCTTTTATCCTGATAAAATAAAAGTAAATACCATTGGTTTCGAAACATGTCGATTATACTCATTAAATAGTGTTGTTGTACTTACACAAAGTGATTTATTTATGATAAAACTTTAAAAAATGAACTATTTTATAGTACCTAGACAAATGTACAAAATTTTAAGAAAGATGAACAATTTTTTCTCGAGTAAAATTTGGGATACCTACATAATTATATAATGTATCATGACGGATGTGACTTAGGCAAAAAGATGATAAATGAGATAAAATCATGTAATGTCAAAGAATAAACTTTCTAAGATGATTAGTAATCATCTTACGCGAAATAGAAAACGCAAACAATTTATAAAAAAAGAAAGTTAGACAAGAAAAAACATAAACATCATCTTTTTCGGGATATAAGAACATGGTCTTCGTTGTTTCACTATAAAAATCAAATTACTTACTCCAACGAATTTTCATATCCCCTCTTCCTATAAAACAGGTTGGTTAATTGTAATACTTACCTTGTAAAGATATAGATTGAACATTTGTCATTTATTTTCCCATTTAAACACTTAACGAACAAATTGAAAAATAATTGCAGAGTCGACGATGAAATGGCAAAATGATATAAATATACAACACCTGTTTTGAGAAAAATCTCTGCTTCGCTTTATTTATTTCTAAATAGATAAATAATAAGTGATGATTTTTTAAAACGAAAAAAAATTTAAACGTAATAATTTAACTTTTCCTCACAATAGGCCACTTGCATGGATTTGCAACGCCTTGAAATTTTTTAGAAATGTACTTTTTTTTTATTTTTAAATAAATAAATCCATTATTTGGGCCCGTGACGTCACTACATGGAAATCTCCCGTCTTCGAAAGTGTTCCTATTAATTTTGTAAAATTCAACACTGATTTCTTTTTTTATATGGCTACACTTTGATTTCAGGCGAATTTTTTAATTTGACATTTAACGTTCACTAGATTTATTGTTTGTTCTCTGCGAACTTATCATTTGGTTTGACCTTTTGACAGATGTTATGAAGAGAACCCCGTACATTTTACGCTGTCAGTACGTGTTTTAGATATAACAAAATCAAATTTTGTAATATTCTTTTTTTTTTAAATGTCCGGGTTAAATTTTCCCCACAGGAAAAACCAAACCCTTTCACACACTTCCCCAAATGATCATCTAGTCAACCCACGCTATGCAATTGCACTATATAAGTATTATAAATACAAAACAATACAAGAAATATTATAATATAATATAATATTCTAATTATTATAATTTACAAGTACAAGTATATTACATTGGATTTAGTAATATAGACGTTGAACATTATAATGATTTATGATCAATAAGATGGATCAAGGAAAAAAAAATGAGATGTAATATTTTTGGTATGCCTCGTTATTCACCTGTGCCCTTTCTTGTGGAAAACGTTTCGTTTTTTCGCACCTACAAAATTATGTCCCGTCTTTCCGGTTTATAAAAAATGGTTTGATTTTTAGGATTGAAATTTTCTAAAAATCGCCAGGGTTTCAAAAATACGAATAAAAAAAAAACAGAATATCTTAGAATATTTGCCTAAACCGGAAAAAGATTTTAAAAATGTGATGCAAGTGGCCTATTCTTATTATTTATTATTTCTAATACAAGTCAGAATGAGACATTATTCTCGATTCTTATTGTGTCAATTTTTTTTTTACATTAGCTCCACACAGGAGGCCCCGAGGAAAATAATTTTCCTCAGGGCCGACATCATCTTTGGGGATGCTGTGTGGAGGGATTTTTTTAGGAAAGGAAGGAGAGGAAGTTCTGAGAAAGAAAAAGGGTGAGTAGGAATCTAGTGAGGGTAAGTGTGTCCAGGAGTAACGGATGTATGAATCCATCCCTCCTACTGAGGTGCAAGCCGATATACCGAGAGAGTACGGCCGGAGAAATCTGAGGGACTCCCTCAACCATTCTCTCTCGAACCGGCTTTAGCTCTCTACGCTGACGCTAGCTGTTGACGCTAACGTAAGTGGCGCCATCTTTTGAAACTGCTTTAATTCGGTTCTATTACAATTGTTAATTTGTAACAAACTCCACGTACCAAAACGTTTTTTACGCGCAACCATACAGACACTAGGCTATTAATACCGCCAGATGACTAGTAAAAATGGAAAAACAATTTAAAGATCCAAAACAAGAACCTATGCAGTACAATATATACATACCTGTACCACATGCAACTAAAACAAACAACATATAAATAAAACAGTTTATCAGAGTATTTTCATCTATTGTAAAATTTTGTAAATGCGGGTTATCCCCTTCTGCCCTTCCACAAGCAATATGTGCGGGCAGACTGCACAGTGCACATATGTCTGTATATCAGTATGTAAGTATGTACAGGTCAACGGGGTGATCCAGTTAGGGGTAGCTTCACCAATCACTATTTGAGATGGACAGGAAATGACAGCGAATGGAAGGAATTCAGCGACGGATAGAAATTGATTGCCTGCAGGATTTGACGCTGGCCGCTTCAATGTGGACAGCGGACATGTAGACAGACTGTAGAGCTGTCAATTGGAGGGTTGTTTTTTGGGCTAAATTATTTTTATGCTACGTTAAAAATATACAAGTTTATCACTGCCTGGTGCTAGGTATGCCAATGACTATGAAATATCAATAGGGTTTTTTTAATGTGTAAAGATGTGAGTAGATAGGTCAAGAAAATATAGATTTGGATAATATGGTTACATAACATTATAAAAAGACTCCGATATCGGTAGACTTTTTGTTTCCAAATTATGTTCTTCGCCAGGAAAATATTTGGCAAAGCGTTTCTATCTGGCAAAAAATTAAGTAAAAATATTTTATTTAGGACGGGTCGTTTAAAAAAAATAACAATACATAAAATATTTATTCAAGTTCTATTACAGATTTATTTTATTTTATTCATGTCCTACAATATGTTTATCAACTGCATGGAAGGTAGATACAAGAAGGCTATATACTATCATATATTTTCAATCAATATTAATTTTATTTATACCACAGAATTTTGTATATAATTGTATCTCTTTGTGTCATTTCTCAAACAAATGCCAGAATTAACTGTTATACTATTTTTGCATTATTTCTTATTTAACCATGATTTTTTGAAATGTAATCTGTGTTTGTGGTACATATAAACCGTTTGTATTACATAAATAAGTATTTAAAAAAATATATTATATTAGATTTGTCAAAGAATTTATATTACATAAAAATGCAAAAATCAGTCATTTTAAATACATAAAGGATTACAAAAGATTTTTTTTTATATTTATATTGAGGGATCAGTAGGATTTATAGGTCCAATTAGGAGTTCCACCGAGCCGAACTCTCAGATATGAAAATATCTGGAGTAGGTGAATTATTTTCCCATTTGGTCTCTGGTAGGTTGACATGTTGTTCTTGTATTTATTATACTTGCATAGCGTGAAATGACTAGATGATCATTTGTGGAAAAGTATGTGAAAGGGTTTAGTTTTTTTCTGTAGGAAAGATTTATTAACCCGGATGTAAAATCTGAAGATTCATATCATTGTAGGCCACTTGCTTTATAAAATTGAAACAATCACAGAACTTTAATAGAACCTTATTTGTTATTCTGCATTTAACTTTCTTTAAAAAGATTCGAAAGGTAATGAATATAAAATACATGCAAAATAAAAAGAAAACAACAATATTATGCATGGCATCATTTAATTTTAATCTCTCGGTTGATTTACAAAATACATTATTGAATTATCGTTTTAAACTTAATTATTTAAAAAAAATGTCGATATTAAACACAAAATTCAGTTTTCCAAATATAAAAATGATTACTGCCTAACGACTAACTAATATCCAGTGAAAATAAATCGCCCAAAGCCAGTTATATCAGCAATTGGAAAGCGAAAACCGCCAACATTCATTTGCTCTAGAAATGACTAATGTGTAAGCCTGGTGAAATGTCACTTATAGCAAATATTTACTTCATTACGACTCTGACCAAAATTACAAAATTTTCATAACAAATACTCAAGTCTAAGCGATATAAAAGTAGATAAAATCACAACAATTTCAAGGAATATAGAAAATGCTCCTTTAAATATAATATTGTTATTCGTAAATTTCAATGCGCAGAGTGTGAAAATAACAAAATTCCAGAATTTGCCGAAAACAAATGAAACTTTAAATAAATTTTCTTAACAAAGAATTTCGTTTTATATTCATAAATATTTTTAATAATGAATTACATTAAACGTTTGCTTCGTTATTTTCATTTAGCAATCGACAAATAATCGCTTATCAAAAGCATCTCCGCCACAATTAATAAATGGATGGTAAATTTATAATCCATAAATAATTAATGATGTGCACACATTAAAACCGCATTAACATGAAAAGGAAAAATGATTGTCAATCCACCCCCGCCAGTTCGGAGCCGCGTCAATTTACAAAGCGCATTAAAAGCACATGTATTTTATTTTACGACGGATATCAAAATCGATAAAAGATAAGCCGTTATCAGGGTAGACGTTAAAATTGTTTTATTGATTTGTATGTTGGTTTTTCAACCTTAAAAGTACGGCAGTATTTCATACAACATAATATTCGAATCACGAATTTAAAATGTCATTAGTTATTAGTTATTACGAAAAGTTACAGTCATAAATAAATTTAAAAAAGGAAATAATCAGAAATTTTAAATAACGCTAGCGAGCACCCGACACGCATTGCAATGACACTCAAAGAAAAAAATGTTTGTGTTTTAAATTTGTTTATCGAAGTGCTTTGTATAGGTACCTACTCAATAATTTTTTTTAATGTTTTTTTTCATCTAGTGCGTACATGAATAAATCGGAAGGTTTTCCGACAAGGGGGCGGGCCACACACAGCTGTACGTGGGAGAAGCATAAATTTTCCAAAATTACCCCCTGCTATCGCCTACCGCTACTCCTTTGAAATCGCTCACTCTGCCCCTCCCTGGTCCCCGCCCCTTCGTAAACCCCTCCCCTGCGTTCCCTTCCCGCGCCTCTTCCTCTCCCGTGTTCTCCTTCCACCTGCCTCACCTTCTCATCCTCCCGTCCCGCAAACCAATCACCCTCCCGCGTTCCCCTTCAGCCTTCACCACCTCACTTTATACAAATTTCATAATGCCAGAGCTCACCGGAAGTTTTATAAAAACCTTGTCCTGACAATAACGAACACACAAAAAAAAAGAATTATCCAATTTGGTGCAGTCGTCCGAAAGTTATGCACTTAGCAACACATTTAGCGATTCATTTTTATATATGAGAAGATATTGGTTAATTATATATTATATGTATTGGTTAATAAATAAAAAAAGAAGATATCTTTTTACATGGTTTATATAAACGATGGTATAAAATTATTGGATCAATGAGCCTTTCGCTTTTACATAACAAAGGAAACAATATGACGGGGAGTGTGAATACACTTACCAAAATCTCATCACTAACGATCATTCTTTCTTCTGACGTAAGCTGGAATCTTACCTGCAAGGAGAAGAAAAAAAAATATTAACATAAAATATGTATGATGAAGAAGAAAAAAAAAGATATTAACATAAAATATGTATGATGGCCACACAATCACTAGAGTCCCAACTAATTAAAAAAAGATATTAACATAAAATATGTATGATGGCCACACAATCACTAGAGTCCCAACTAATTAAAAAAGAGCCACAGCGAATATCATCTACCTAAGTGAAAGTTCAATTGTGTTGCATCTTTGTTAACTTAATATAGATCAGTGAAGAATAATGGTGTCAACACGGTGCACTAATGCACCCGACATACGGCAATTTTTATTCTGTCCTTTTCCGAGAAACAAAGCTGGTATAAAGGATTAATTGGACAGTGTATAATGTAAATTTGTCGGGCTGCAATGTTGAACATTGAACCTGAACATCTCTAAAAGCGTGTGTCGCTTAAATACACTCAAGTCCTAAAGCCTCAAACTGCTTCTATAAACTTCATGGGCTGCAATGTAGAATAGTTAATAAACGGTTGTAATAAATGTGCTAGGGACTCAGTCAAAGCGTCTTATTGACTTAAGCATACAATTTGAAACCAAGATTTAGAGTACAGAACAGGACGCTGTTTGCCCAGTGGTGGGTCGAGAAATTCACGGGCCCACTGTCAAAACCAAGCCTAACAAAATCTTTGAAAGATTCATATTTTCATGCACAAATAACTAAAACCCATGTGTTAAAGTTTTGAAAATGTAATAAAATAAAGTAACAAATCCTCAGCCTGAAAATAAAACGCCACCTGTGCGAATGTAGTGGTTGAAATTCTGAATGCAATTTTGTTAGCTCTACATAATAGTATTTACGAAATGTGAAAAATAAAATGCCAGAGAATCATAATTCATCACAAATATAATGTTAGATAGGTACATATCGTATGAAATAATTAAATAATTTTCGATATAACTGAAACGTTGCTTAACGAGTGGTAGCAAACATGTTCAGTAACTAGATCTGAATATTGATTGGTTTATTGATATTCTCTTAAAATAAATTCCACTACAACATTTTTCCGCCTCCCAACATTCCACAATTCGAGGAACCCGGAGCAATTAATAAAGAAATAAAAGAGTTGTGGTAGACAAGTCATTTAATTGTTTCAAAAGATCTTCCACAACTTCAACAATAAAAAATATAATATTATAACGAACAGTACAGACAGAACAGAACAGTTTTATCTGGAATTTAATTTTCAATTCCCACTTCTTTTCTTATCATTTAGTCGTGTAAATATGGATATGGGACCTTTGGAAAAGATATTATTGGAGAATTATATAAACCTCTGTGACTGCCTTTATTTTTTATGGCCTCCGTGGTTGAGGGTTAACGCTCTGAACTAGCAATCCGAAGGTCGCGGGTTCAAATCCCTACGAGCGCAGATAAAATTCATTTGATTAATTTGTGTCATTTCATAATTAAGTAATTGAAAATAATTTATATCGTACTAGCAAACCCAGCGACACGTTGCTGTGGCTAACGAAACACAACGCCATTACCCAACCTTCATGAAATCCATACCACCCGCTTGCCAGCCGCCCGCTGCCTGAATTAAATATTTGAATTTCTCAGATTTTCTCTACTATAACAAGCATGTATTATACATATAAACCTATAAACCTTCCTCTTGAATCACTCTATCTATTGGTGAAAACCGCATGAAAATCCGTTGCGTAGTTTAAAAGATCTATGCGCAAATACATTTTGAGCGACTTCATTTTATGGTGACCCGACAATTCGTCCTGCGACAATTCATCCGGCGACAGTTCATCCTGCGACAGTTCATCCGGCCGACAGTTCATCCTGCTGACAGTTCATCCTGCCGACAGTTCATCCCGCCGACAATTCATCCGGCGACAATTCATCCTGCCTGATCATTTAGAAGATTTTTATTAAGTAAGTATGCAAAGAGGATATACGGCCGTACAACCAAAATCGATATACTTATATCTGAAGGTATCTTGAGTGGAAATCCGCTGTAAAAATATTTTTACTAACAATAATTTCGACTCTCCGAAGAAGCATGCGTGAATAACAAATACGACATACTTATACTTATAGGTTAGGTTAGGTTAGGTTAGGTTAGGTTAGGTTGAATTGTCAGGATGAACTGTCGCCGGATGAATTGTCGGCGGGATGAACTGTCGGCAGGATGAACTGTCAGCAGGATGAACTGTCGGCCGGATGAATTGTCGCAGGATGAACTGTCATGGAACCTCATTTTATACTATGTAATGATTTGCGGCACGTTCCAGAGAGGAAGATACTCGCAGTATCGCCCTGGTGGAAGACCACTATTCAGAATTGAAACGTTGCTTTAAATGGCTTTAGCCGTATTCGGATCTGAATAGCCAGGTACTTCCCCACCTTCCTCTATCCCAATCTCCTTCCTCTCCCCCCTACCTTCAGTCTTACAACGTACCTCAATTGGGGATGCCATAGTTTCACTCAAACGGGTGCAGTTGGAACTTTTGTGCGGTATTCATATTGAAAAAAGCAAGCTGACAAAATGTGAATATTCTATGTTAATCCTTTTTTTTGTACTGTGGGAAAATTTCCAGGAAAAATGGGAATATATTTCATCAAAAATAACGGACAGTATTTTGAAGATTCCCGGGTTTCTTGGTTTTCATGGCCTTCGACCGCGCTAAGTTCTAGAATCGTACGACATTCAGTAATCGCATTGGTAGTGCATACGTACGAGTGTAATCATGTCAATTCCCCCGGGGCAGGCAGTGACCTGACAACTCGGCATGAAATCAACTCGGAACCTCCTTTGAAAAATCATTAAAAGTGAAGACAAAAAAAGGTTCAATAGGTTATCTTAGGTTAGGTTAGGGCTATGTTAAAATTATTTTTTTTTATATCTTTTAATGACTTTTAAAAGAGGTTTTTTGAGTTGATTTGATTCTGAATTGGCACGGAACCGGGCTGGCTGCCCAGGCGCCCATGGTTCGACGTCACCTTCAATCAAATGACTGGAACGGCGTTACATTATATTCTAGGATAACTTGTACCAGGGTATTTAGTTTCCAATTGTGAGGAACACCCGCGTACAGAACACAACGGAGGGAATAAATGATGTACGCTTGGCGGTGGGACCCTGGTACGGCGCACAGTGGGGTAAAAAAATAGGAAACATGGCAAAAAATCTGATACACTTAATTTCATTATTTACTTGTTTTAGAAAAAAACTTAGAACGGCATTTTGGTACACCGAGAAAATACCGAAATGCTTTTCCGCCCCTCATCAAATTATAAAAAAAACAACAAGTAAATTCCCTTTCAATTTTAATAGAAACAAATAACCTACAATAAGATTTTATATATTATCCAACTCAAAGGCCCACATGCTCTCGACATACTTTACTTTTGTCATTAATCTTTTAATAAATGTAATATTTACTAATAGTGATAGGGGCAGCAAATGTAAAATCGTGCAATGTCCAGTGTTTTAAATCTAATGTCCTCCGCGTGCAAAGCCGTGTCTTCTCCAAGCATAAACTTTCTAATTAAAGTGTGTTTATCGGAAGTGATAGAACCTAAGAATTCGTAATAAATTGTTTAGCGCCCTTAAGGTGATTTTTGTCTACAAATTATCCAATTATTATTATTATTACCGTTTGTTTACGAATAGGGTAAATATTTTAGAGTTGTAAAGAAATTTGAGCTAAATATGAACTAGAATTATATCTAATTTTGCAAATCATTCTCATTAAGTAGGAAACCGAAGGCACGGCAACTATTTTGAAAACTATCAAATTTCGAACAGAATTTGGTTATTTTTTAAACAAAATTTATATGAATACCTCACAAGTGTCCCAGCTGCTCCCATCTGGAGCCTGTGAGACTATGGCATCCCAATTGGGGATGTCAGGATGTATGTTGTCAGGCTGAAGGAAGTGGAGAGGGGAAGGAGATGGGGGAGAGAAAGATGGGGAAGTACCTCGATATTCAGATCTGGTCACCAACTACGTCTAAAGCCATTTCAAGCAACGTTTCAATTCTGAATGGTCTTACGCCAGGGCGATACTTAAAGTACCTTGCACTCTGGAAAGTGGCGCAAACATATTATATATTAATTTTAACTAATTAATTGTGAAACACAAATTAATCAAATAAAATTAACTTGCTTACGCCGGGATTTGAACCCGCGACCTTCAATTCAATTCAATTCTGAATGGTGGTTTTACACCAGGGCGATACTGAGAGTATCTTCTAATCTGGAACGTGCCGTAAATATAGTATTTAAAATTGATTAATTATGAAATACACGAATTAATCGAATAAAATATATTTGCCAATACCGGGATTAAGAGCCTTACCCCTAAATAAACTATAGCCAGACTAGAGGGAAATATAAGTCGTGAGGTAGTGCACACAATGTTTAGGAATATCGTCGTTATTAAAACATTGACAAGGGCACAATGAGAGTATGTTTTAAAAATGATTTTAGGCTAGATTTTGATGATTCCGCCCCAGCGTGCGGCGGAACGGTGAGTCTTGGAGGGACGCGGAGGACCCAGGAGCTATTCTGCTTATTGAGCTTCATTGTGCCCGCGGAGCATTGTGCGCTGAAAGGGCTTTGCTCGTTACGCTAGAGCCGCTGCTAAAGATCTTGATGCATTTTAGCTGAGAATGCCGAGCGGTTAGCGAAAGAAACCGAATGAAATAGCTTCATTCGAGTACGTTCCTCTGTGGGAATCTTTTGAATTGTAAATAAAAACATCATTAGCGTAATTAAATTATGCCGCGGGGACATTTTTCAACGTAAATTCATGGACGGACAACAAGAAGGGTAAATAAAGACAGGAATGAATTGAATAGCCCCGAGAGTGCTTTGAGGGTAAAGAACGTCGCGCAAACTTAGATAATAATAATATTAATTTACTCCAGAAGTTTTGCAGGAGTAATTCTAGGACAGGTATACCTAACACCTGCAAATAAAGGTAGGTACAAAATAAAACTTAACATATATCGATGCTTTCGGAGAAAACTCGTGTGTGTACGCGCCCGTGGCAACAGTTTCGCCTGGGTAAAAGCAGCCATCATCGGTGTCTTCCAACCGATTTTCTCTGCATAAAATAGTTAAAATGTCAGTTTGCCAATACATAATACACGGTAAAGAAAAAATTTCACTTACCAGACCCCCAATCAAATGTCATCCACAAAGCAGAAACTGTTTGAATAAAACAACTTGAACTTTCGAACAATATAGTACCTACTCTAGCGTCATGAAATCTTAACGAATTTTCTGTCTGAAATGTTTATGTCAACACAACTATTGCCAGCTTTCTATATCTTTCCATAACGGCTATGGAGTTCGAAATACTCATATAACTATTAAAAAAATTCGTTCGCTCTCATCTTGAATATGCTTGTGTTGTTTGGTCACCTTTTTATACTGTCCATATTCGTTCA
This sequence comes from Limnephilus marmoratus, assembly GCA_917880885.1. Lineage (NCBI taxonomy): Eukaryota > Metazoa > Arthropoda > Insecta > Trichoptera > Limnephilidae > Limnephilus > Limnephilus marmoratus. Next base: position 12,465,996 of record OU862908.1, read on the forward strand.
ACATTGGTTCTTGAGGGATTGGAAGAAGGCTAGCATTAGAAAGAAGCAATTACTCATATGATAAAATTGAACTAAATCTAAACATATCTCCTTTAGAAGACCGTCGGAAAAAAATGATCTCAATTATATCTTCAAAATTATGAATTGTATTATTGATTCATCTACATTACTTATAAGACATTATTTCTAAGATTTATTAACTTTAAGCTGAATATTCTAATTCAAAATAATATTAACTTTGTCCTTTTGATGAATCAACTTAATTACGCTGTCAGATATGCGGATCATCTCTGACCTTGTACTATTAAATAAAATCATTAATAATTGCATTGACAAACCTGAAATTCTCGCTAAAATAAAATTTTTCGTACCGACCAGAAATACGAGGCAAAGTGCTACCTTCTTCTGTGATAATTTAAAAAAAAACTATGACGAAATTAATGAAATACATGATTTTAATTTTGTTTTAAGATTTTCACGGCCAAAAGTATTTTCGTTATTTGTTTTTGGGGTGTTATGCCGTGTTGCGCTACCTCCTTCTTTAGCCAACGTTTCGGACAGCGTTGCAGTGTCCATCATCAGGGCAGATCCGGCAGATCCGGTAGATGTGTGCACACATTTCACCACTAAAAATTACTAAACTAAATCAAAGTGGCGAACCATTATGCACCTCGTAATAAATATCAACTGTCAGATAAAAACAAAATAGACAGTGTAAGTGATGTTAGAACCTTGTAAAATGAATGATTATGGAAAATGCTTGATGTTAGAACTGTGTCTCATACCTACGAAAATACAAGACAGAAGGTTTTGAAAATTATTTTGGATATAAAAATGAGCAAAAAAATACTTTGGCATTCAAAAAAGTCATTTTTGAAAAAAATTTCAGATAGAACCGTATCCAAATGAAATGACGAAATATTAAGTAAAAACATATCTAAACCTAAAAAAAAGGTTATTGCTTTTATCGAACGTAAAAATTTCGCGCAAATATGCAAAGTCGAGTTTATGATAATCGAAACCTTTTGCAAACGGAATGAATAAAATATGTGAAAGTTTGTGTTTGAGTGGGAGGGTCACACGCGCGACAAGCGGCACCGTCACAGTACCTACACAGTACAGGCAGTGGCACAAGGGCGCCATGAATATTGTAAAACATATTTCTGACGTCAAAAGGGAACTGTACTTAACCCACCGACAAATAAACCTACCCGGAATACCTTAGCTGTATCTGTGTACTGTTTTACATATTATTACTAGTTTTTTGTTATCCTTGAGAATCCAATGGACGAAAATTCTCTTCAAAAGATGAAAATAGAGAAGTGTTATTTCAGTAGATTTCTGTAGCAAAGTCCTTTTTTTAATAGTGATATCTCACAAGAGTCTCAGCTGCTCCCGTCTGGAGCCAGTGAGACTATGGCATACCCGATTGGGGTATGTTGTGAGGCTGAAGGTAGTGGGAAGGGGAAGAGGAAGGTGGGGAAGTACATGGCTATTCAGATCTGGTTACCAAACACGGCTAATTCTAAATGGTGGTCTTACACCAGGGCGATACTGAGAGTATCTTCCACTCTGGAACTTGCCGCAAATATATTTTTTATAATTATATATTATATATGTATATTTTTTTTTATAATTGTCAATTTTATTTTATATATTAAATTGTGAAATAACACAAATTAATCAAATAAAATTTATTTGCCACGCCGGGATACGATCCCGCGACCTTCGGAATGCAAGTCAAGAACTTTACCTCTAGACTACGCCGGCCGTCAGTCCTGTTTTAACTCGTTTGTTAATTTGTTTTTACGTTCCGTATCCGGTTCAAGTTGATGGCCATTTTAATGGTTCAGTAAATATTATTTTTTTCAAACGTGAATTGGTCGCGCTCGTTTGGACATTCTTATTGGCATTTTCTTCAATATTATGGTACCTACCTACCGCCTGAAGAATTTTAAAAAATTAATAAGTTTCTTGGGACCAATCGTATAATAAATTCCTCTTTGGCAAAATAAATGATTTATTTTTAAGTATACAAATCTAATGATTTCAGAGGAAATTTGTTCACGTAACAAGAGAACATTAGTAGCATACTTTTTCGGATACGAGGTCTACTAACTGTTAACAGAACTGATACCTAAAAATTACCTACTTTATCAATTCTTTTTTTACTCAAGCTCCACACAGGAGGCCCTGAGGATTTTTTTCCCTCAGAGTCAATGTCATCTTTTCGGATGCTGTGTGAAGGGCCTCCTTAAGTAAAGGAAGGAGAGGAAGTTCTGAGAAGGAAAAAGGTACGAGGGGTGGGTAGAAATTTGCGGGTCAGAGGGTTCAGGAGTGACGGACGTATGAATCCATCCCTCCATCAGCGGTCCAAGGCAATGTGATGTGAGATTCCGGCTGGAGAGATCAAAAGGCCTCCCTCAACCAGTATTTCTCTCGGAGCGGTCCGACACGCAGCAGGTGGACAGACGCATCCGCCACCAGGACCCCGACAAACCGCCGCCACCCCGGGAACCATTTATTCAATCCGTCTGAAGCCAGTGAGACAATGGCATCCCCAATTAGGGTATGTTGTGAAGCTGAAGTTAGTGGAGAGGGGAAGGAGATAGGGAAGAGGAAGATGGGGAAATATCTGGCTATTAAGATCTGGTCACCAAACACGGCTAATGCCATTTCAAGCAACGTTTCAATTCTGAATGGTGGTCTTACACCAGGGCGATACTGAGAGTATCTTCCACTCTGGAACGTGTCGCAAATATACTATATATTATTTAAAAGAATAAATTGTGATATAACACAAATTAATTAAATAAAATTTATTTGCCACGCCGGACCTGATCCCGCGACCTTCGGTGTGCGAGTCAAGAGCCTTACCGCTGCACTACGCCGGCCGTCATCCGAGGCAGAGCGGTTAAAATTCTTGGTTACGATCTGGGCTCCCTTAATTTGACTTATTTATAAAATACGTTATTTAAAAAAAAATTATGTTTAATTATTTCTGGTCACTAAACATGGATAAAATATTTCATGCAACCAAAGATATTCAAATACAAAAGAGATATGCTATGGTGTCCGCGCAACTGTCGGCGGACTACGCCCCAATTAGAGTAGTTTGCATACAAAAATAATTTGTTCATTTCGTTGATTTTTTGAAGATGTGCATTAGTATTGGTTAACAACATTGTTTGAATACGGAAAGAATTCGTTCATTTAGTTTAACGTTCGTTTGGTTTATTCGTTAATTATTCGTTCATTTAGTTTATTTGTTAATTGGTAAACAACATCGGCGACACCCGGAAGCGCAGTCCCACATAGTAAAAACTGCAGATAGCACATCTACTTATATTTCAATATCTTTGCATGCAACGTTTCATTTCTGAATGTTTGTCTTTCACTTTTATATTACAGTATTTAAACAATATTTTCATATTAAAAAGAAAATTCCTAAAAGAAAAGAATTCTTAGTATTTTGTGCGGGTGAAATACATTAACCTACAATAATTCGTTCATCTTGGTTAAAATGTTTTAAAAGGAAGTTATTTTATTCCACCTCTGCAGAGTTGATGGAAAAAAAACATACATGTAATTGCTGTAGAGAAACTCTCAATTTGAAACGAATACTTCAAGATGGAGAAAAGTGGAACACAGCATTATAACAAAACGTTATAAAACATATTTTTCCAGAGAGGAAAACGAAATTGAAAAAATTACACAATCAAGTTAATGTAGCTCTGGTAGTGAATTCACAGTTGACAAGACTCCATTAGAGAGCCGCCGAATAAATAATGGGAAAACTTTGCCTCGCAAATACCCGGCAGGTAGCAGGTAGCAGCTAGCGGGTAGTCGGAAGGCAGGCGTAGGTAAGCGGGCGGGGGTACCGCCTAAAGGGTGTATTCAGTGCCCACTCGGTTGATCACATCACCCGTGAGATTCTTGCGAAATTCTAATTTAATATTGTAGTATTAAGTATGAGTTCTATTAAAAAAATCCTCCAACCGTGTATTTAGAAACAGCGAAGCTTCAGTTCTTATTACATTTGCAAATGAAAACATACGAAGAAATGGGTTTGTGGGACGCAGTCTGCATTATATTAGGTCCTTACATATGAAATTGGCGTTTTGTATGGGAGGAACATAAAGTCGATTTTTTTTATATAATATATTTATTTAATCAAAGTATGTACCATTGCTATCTATGCACTTTTGCCATCTCATGGGTAGTTCATTGATCCCTTTACTAAAAAAAAACCATTCGGACGGGATTCAATAAAATCTTTGAAGGCGGTTTGGACTGCCCCATCGGAGTTGAATTTTTTCCCTTGCAAGAAGTTATCCAAATTTCGAAAAAAATGGTAATCTGTTGGGGCGAGGTCCGCTGAGTACAGTGGATATCTTAGACATTCCAATTGAAGCTCCTCTAATTTGGTAGCCGTCTGTTGTGCAGTGTGTGGTCTAGCGTTCTAACGCACGTTTATTGATTTGCTTCACTCAATTCGTGAGGTATGCACCTTTCAAGCTTTTTCACCTTCCCAATTTGCTTCAAGTGGATTAAAACAGTTTTATCACTAACACCGCAGCCTGCAGCTAACTCGGACGTGGTTTGCGATGGATCCGCTTCCACAATAGCCTTCAATTCTTCATTATCAACTTTGGTCTCCGGCCGTCCACGGGGCTTGTTCTGCAGGTCGAAATTTCCATAACGAAAACCTTGAAATCAAAAACGCACTGTGTTTTCTTTTGTGGCACCGTCGCCATACACATCATTATCCCTCGAGCCGTTTCTGCAGCACTGGTGCCACGGTGGAACTCGTACTCGTAAATAACGAGATATTTCAAGTTTTCCATTTTGTAAAGTAAGTGATTATAATATTCGAAAGAAAAAAAAAACAATTAAGGAAAAAACAAATGAATTATAATTTTCGAAACACAAATACATGAGTAAATAGTTGTATAAATTTGAATTTGGAATTCCTAACCAAAGAGAAGATATTTGAGATCAAAGTTTCCAGTACGGCAAAACGCCAATTTCATATGTAAGGACCTAATATTTATGGATCTTAACTACAAAGTAAAATTATGTTTTCCGCAGCAGCAAAAAATCTTAAATCGTCCAACCAGTTAGTAATGTTTATGGAAATTATATAAATTAACAAGCACACCGAGATTTGAAAATAATTGAAAATATACGAGTAGATCAGATATTTTTTTATCATAACCCAGGTGAGAAATTGAAAATCTGTGTTTATGGTTAACTTTTGCAGGCCAATATAAAACGTGGGGAGCACGTTGTAATCAATACATATTATAAAAGTACAATGTTCTTGCCGCTAAAAATCAGAAACCAGTCCCGGTAGGATGAAGTGGGTAACCGACGAGTTCATCGAAAATCAATTCATCGAAAGCAAATTCATCGAAAACAAGTTCATCGAAAATCAATTCATCGAAAATCAATTCATCGAATGATCAATTCATCGAATCGCAAATTTATCGAAAAACATTTTTTTTGTAGATATTACAGCTTTCAAAATTAAATACACAAAAAGGTCTGTTTAACTGATACTGCAAAAAAGGGATATCTAAGGAACGGTGACCAGACAACTCATAATGAAACCAACTCATAAACAACTCAGAAAGGTCATTAAGAGTGATGATAAAAAAATTGGTTAAATAGGTTAAGTTAGGTTAGGTTAGGTTGGGTTAGGTTAGGTTAGTTTAGGTTGACCAATGCTTTTTTAACTTTTCGGTCCTCTCAGCATTTCTCTCAAATATCAACAAAATATATTTTTTCGATGAATTGGCGATTCGATGAATTGATCATTCGATGAATTGGTTTTCGATGAATTGATTTTCGATGAATTGGTTTTCGATGAATTGATTTTCGATGAATTGGTTTTCGATGAACTCGTTTTCGATGAATTTGCTTTCGATGAATTGATTTTCGATGAATTGATTTTCGATGAATTGATTTTCGATGAATTCGTTTTCGGTGAACTCGTCGTGAACCGATGAAGGGAGTTATATAGTAGGGTAGCCTTCTATCTCCCATCCATGAAGAAGGTTCCCGTTTTTGCCTGAAGGGCGTGCTTTGGAAGATATAATGACTGGAAGTTTATCTCTAGAAATTTCTGGAAGAGTCCAGAATATTCGAGAGTATTCCAGAGCATTCCAGAACATCCCGGAACATTCTGGAATGTTCAGGAATAGTCCGTAACGTTCGGGAACCTCCCGGAATATCCCAGATCATTGTGGAACATTCCAAAACGCTCTCGAATGTAATGGAATATTCTGGAACATTGTGGATCATTCGAAGTCTTTTTTGTATGGGTTGGTCTACCCATTGGTGGGGTATATAAAGCAAGACCCGTCATGGGTTCAAACTCATATCAACTCCCTGAGCGAAGAAAGGTACCCCAGCTAGAATTTACATAAAAATAATATGTGCTTAATGACGTACACATATAAAAATTAATATATATTTTCATAAATAAAATTGCCTAAATCACATATTTGCACTATCGTGCTCCACAAATAACACTGAAGAAAGTTTTAAATTAGTAGGCACACAAGTAGAAAAATACTACCTTTCACAAGTGCCAATTACGTTTTAACCGATAGTAAAATAATAATAAGTCTTTGACGACGTGATCACAAAACGGGTGATCATTGTGATGCAATTGCCGACAGCAATTTAGTCCGGTTCTGCTCGAATGGAATAAATTGTCCTTAGAGGAACCGCTGAAAACTGACGGCTAAAGGAGTTGAAGAAGAAATAGGCAGAAGGTAGTGGGGGAGGTAGGTAGAGGGCTGCAAAGAGAGAGTTGCAGATAGCGGGTGGGGGTACATTAGCCCCAAGGCCCCCGAGAGCATCTTAATATTATCTCCAGTAGGTTTGTTAGGGAAATATAAAGAAAACAGGGGACGCGGGAGTAACATTGTCGGGAAGACGAATTATAAATTTATTTTACTAAACGAGAAACTATTTTCTAGGTTTGTAAAGCATTTGAATAAACGAAGGATGGTTAATTTAAACACAAAGACTCAAGAGAAATTGCTCTGGTAATGCGCCTATTTTTTAAAGAAAAACTGTTCAGCTTAGCAATAGGATGGGCATTTTATATTTCCTTTGTTTGTTCACTTTAATATTAATCTAATCTCTTACAATAGTAAAATTACAGTATCAAATAATAACTATAAAAAATTTATAAAAATTATGCAGATTTATGAATATTTAATTTAAATTTTTGAATGTAGCTATTATTGTGGTTATCCATTATAGAAAAATGAAATAATTCAACTTTGTATAAACCACTTATATGATGCGCAAATCCGACCGGTTTCGGAACAAACGTTCCTTCGTCAGGGAAAGCTTATACTAATTTGACAGTTTCGAACAATGTTTTATTATGGTAGTGGTGGAGCCGTTGCTAGATAATAATGTAGATTGGGTGGGTAGGTATTAGTGTAGAGTGGGTGGGTAGGGGAACAAATCCATGATTGGGCTATATGACAATATTTTTTGTTTGTTGATAATAGATTCATTATTTTTAAGGGATTTTCTAATTTCCAAGGCTTCTAAGTTATCTAAACGTTTTCCTTTATGATTAATATGAAGAATATTAATCCCTGTATTTTTTTCAAAACTATGTTTATTTTCAATGATATGGTTAGCAAACTCAGAAAAATTATTATTATTAAGACACCTTAAATGTTCTTTGATTCTGATTTAAAAATAATGAATCTATTATCAACAAACAAAAAATATTGTCATATAGCCCAATCATGGCTTTGTTCCCCTACCCACCCACTCTACACTAATACCTACCCTTCCCAATCTACATTATTATCTAGCAACGGCTACACCCCTACCATAATAAAACATTGTTCGAAACTGTCAAATTAGTATAAGCTTTCCCTGATGAAGTAACGTTTGTTCCGAAACCGGTCGGATTTGCGCATCGTATAAGTGGTTTATACAAAGTTGAATTAATTAATATTTTCTTTTATTTAATTTAAAGGCTATAAAATAGTTTGGAAAATGGAGATGTGATGTATACATATATATTTAATTAAACATTTCAGACTTGAATTGAAACTTGTAGCAATAAAGCATTACACTAGTTTTTTTCAATACTTTAGGGTGTTTCGCCTTTCTCGGGCGAATCTGCAAATCTTACAACGCCCTAAGAGATATTGAAATTTTCCACTGTACCCTTGAAAGGTTTAAAACCAAATTTACCTAAAAATGTACTTAAATCACAACTATTTTTTATGCACCAGATTTAAATGTCCGGGTTAAATTTTCCCCAAAAAAAAAAAAAAAAAGGAAAAAAAAAGAAGGAAAAACTAAACCCTTTCACACACTTCCCCAAATGATCATCTAGTTAACCCACGCTATGCAATTGCACTGTATAAGTATTATAAATACAAGAACAACATGTCAACCTACTAGAGACCAAATGGGAATATAATTCACCGACTCCAGATATTTTCATATCAGAGGGTTCTTTTTTTCTATAATCTTTATTTTTAATCGTTTTTTAATTGTTCTATGTACCTACTCTTATAAATTATAACTTTTAATAACTACGTACTTGCTTCCTGATCAGTAAGTAACCACAATAAAAACTACTATAAATGGAACTTAATTATTTAATTAAATGAAGACAATATTAGCAAAACTCAATCGAAAATCTGGAGACAGAAAAATCAGAAAAAGATATTGACTCCACTGGGTCTCGAACCCAGGACCCTTTGCTTACATGGCAAGTGCTCTACCAAATGAACTACGGAACCTATATACAATTCGATCACTTTTAACTGTATCATACTTCGAGAACTACCAACGTTATCTTCATTTTCTTAACGCACATATTATTGGCTGTTATCTTTATATATGATTGCAAGATTCAACTCGAACTAAATGCTATCTAGATAGTGTCTGGATAAATTTTTATCCATTTTATTTTTATTACGCGACAACTATTGACTTTTCTGCAAGTCTAGATACACTTTTAAATGCACAATGATTGATTGACAACTGTATGATTCCTACATTAACTTAAATACACAAAAAACTTGCCTCATTTGAAAGAACTTTAGGTCTCTACAGGGGTGTTAAGAAGGCACTTTGCAAAACCTAACAAAAATTAGAACAATTTGAAAAAACCAAAATATTTACATTTTAATGCGTAACAACGAATCAAAATATTCAATTCAGTACTTAGTCGAGCTTTCTTTCTTACTGTTGATTGATAATCCAGGGAAAAAAATATGAAAGGCTTAGTAGAAAGTCACCGGACATCGTGGATTCGCTATTTGGGTGACTGGTTCAAGTCCAGTTTCGCAGAGATGTGCCGGGATACTTTGTCCTGATGATTGCCAACCTCTGATAGGGGAGAATTTATGAATACATCTTATTTAACCATGAGCTTACTAGAGCTCAATATATAGAAAACAAAAATAACGGGTGATTATTTTTTGTATTGCAACTTTACAGGAGAAACTAAAAATATTTATTCTTAGACAAATAACTAAGTATTCTCAATTTTTAGATAGATTTGGATCTACTCTACATACATAATAAATGTACGTAATAAAATTGTCGTTTTCTCATAAAATAAATAAAAAAAGTTAATTCAAATAATTTTGGACTGTTTTTATTTAAAGTATCTATTAACAACTTAAACACTCTTTTTAGGGTGAATTGCCTAATTCAAAAAAAAAACAACAACATCAACTTAAAAATTCAATCGAATACCAAAGTTATGAATCGGAAACAATTTTGCCACTACCATACCTACATAAATTAGCTTTGCCACTATATCATAAATATTTTTTCGAATGATAAAACAAATAAATTTTTTAAAAATGTATTTATTTTTTATTCTTTAGTAGATACTATTTCTTTTGCTTAATACGATTTTTTTAATATTATTATCACAACAAAAGTTTAAGTTGTAATAAGTACAAATCCTAAAACATGATATTCATATCTAAAATTGTGAACGACTGGATTCACAAATTTCAATAATGAAGCTGACGATATGTTCACAAAATTTATAGTAATAGTTCGTTTTAATGCACGAATTAAAGAAAATACATCAATAGATCATTAACAAGTTTTTTTTAACGATGACAAAGCGCGTAACTTTCATTTTGTATTAACATTACACTCGAACAAAATTGAATCAATAAAAGTAAAAAGAGGAGGGCATAAAAGCATCGAGTGCAGCGATCAATCAACCATCGCAATATAGTCGATTGCATGGACATAAGTTTCAACTCTCTACGACTCCCAGTGGAGTGACGTGCCGCGGGACCGGGGCTTACCTTCTACTCTACGCTGCTACGGTTCTACGCCGCTACGGATCGCGGGCGTAGCGCGTTCTACGAGCCAATTATCCGTTTACTAACAGGAACTGCTCTTTCACATATTGTATGACACGGGGTAAAGGCATTAAGAATAAGGCGAACGGGAATGAAAGCAAACTGCATTCATTTACAAATTTCATGAACATGGTTCGTTCTATTATTACCATGGTTGCGTAAGTGGAGCGTGTTCCTCTGAAAAGTTAGATGTATTGTGATTATGTAATTCAAATTACGCAACACTAAGAAGTTTTGAGATAGTATTGTGAAGACACCTATTAAGAATGCTTTTATGAATTTATGTCTTTCTCCACAAAATGTCACAGTATAAAAATCGTATGCAAACTATATTGTTTGCATACGGGATATTATAATGCTAGGATTTGTGAATCTGAAAGTAGTTATATAATTAGGCCGTGTCTGGGTTACGGAATTTCTATCAGAGGTACAAGAGTGAAAAATTTTCTGTACCTAAAAGCAAAAAAATTTAGTGACCTTTAAAAATCGCTTAGCGAAAACAATTAATCAATTAGAAGATGAGAAATAGGCAGGACTACTAAAAAGTGAACTTTCGGGGATGCTTGGGCACTATGATACCAGAAATTTGGCAGCCGTGTTCGGAGTATCAGTAATTTTTTTCTATCAAACATGAAAGAGTTCTTTCGAAAAGTCCTCACAGATAAAAAAAACAACTCTTAAACTTGTCTTTGGCAAAGACAAATCTTGGACAGAAGCCTACACATCTCTACGAAGGACAGATTATTTTTACAATTTATCAAAATTACTATATTTCTTCATTAATCGCTAATTCACCATATTGCTTAATTTTAATGTCATGTAAATGAACTTTTTTGTGTACGCCACTATTTAATCAAAATATTCGAAATGTTTGAAACGAACGGTTTAATATATTCATACGTCTATCCTGACGGAGAAAAATTACTTTCGGAGCATGTCGATTATTTTGATGAAATATTTATGTACATAAAGAAATTTATTTACATTTCAAATATGAAATGATTATATTTTAAACAAACAAAAAAAATCTGACTGTATGAAGGTGCCTCCTTTATCGCTTTTTTTATATTGGAACAATTAGTTCCAATACCAAAAACGACATTCAAATTAATTAATTAATTAAAGCAAGCCCAAGTTTTAAAGTCAGTTGATATTCGAAAAGTAGGTTCCACTTTTTGCAGGTAATAAATATTAAGTAATATTAGCTAAGTCCTCCATCATTTCACAGGCAACATTTGTTGCTTATAATGATGGTAATAGGGGTTTTTCAAATATTTTCAAGTGATTCGTAACCGGGAAATCTTTGTCTTTCTTTTTTATACCATCGTTATCACAGAGGATATAATATGCACAAAAGGAGTATGTATTAAAATCATGCCGGTGTTTATCGTAGTCGTTATTTCAAATATATAAATTAGACTATTATTTTTGCCCTGAAAATACATTTTCTGAAGAAAAATAATTGAAAACAAACGGAAATGTATTCTTCCCTCATTTTTTGCTAAGTGGATTGGGATAAAAATGCCTTCACGAGTTATGCATATTAAATGAAACGGAAGAGTTCAACAAATAAAGTATGAGGAAAAAGTTCAGCAAATAAGTAAAGCCGTATTAAATAATCCAAAAAAAACTGAAAAGCTCCAAAGTAACTGAAAGCAACAACCAAATATCTCCGAGAAGCTTAGATGTTCTAGACCGAATTGAAGAAATATTGCGGGAGAAAAATTATTAATACTTGAAAAACAGTATATTATATTGTTTAACCAAAGTATTTTACGACTAAATATATGCGTTTCGAGGTAGGTAGAGAGGACGGACTGCCGAACAACTCGGTCTTGTCACACATTCATACATCGTCTAATAGTCTAATACATGCTCTTCTATTATTCTGACTCTTGCCGTGGCCCGACTCAAGTATCTGATTCACTTGGTCGTGCCATGTTTTCCTAGGGCGTCCCCGACTTCTTCTAACATTCACATTTGCGTCATTTTGTCTCCTTACACTCCTTTCCTCGTTCATTCACTCTACATGCCCAGCGTTTCTGTAGGCGAAATTAAATTTATAGGCCGAATAAATAAACTAGTACGAAGAAACGAACACCCAACTGTACGGACCCAGTAAGACTATGGCATCCTCAATTGGGGTACGTTGTGGAGAATTACCTGGCTACTCATAATTGGTCACCAAAAGACAGCTGAAGTCATTTCAAGCAACGCTTCAATTTTTAATAGTGGTCTTCAACAAGGGCGATACTGAGAGTGTCTTTGAAACTGGATTTTTTTACATTAGCTCCGTACGGGAAGCGCAGAGGAATCAATTTTGGTGATGACAGCATCACCAAAATTGATTCCAAACAGTGAAGGGTTTCTTTAGGGAAAGGAAGGAGAGGAAGTTCTGGGAAGGAAGAATGTGTAAAGGGTGGGTAGGATTCTGGAGGTCGATGTGTCCGGACAAGGAGTGACAGACGTATGAATCCATCCCTCCCACTGCGGTCAAGGCGATGGGTCGAGGTAAATGTCTTCATAATCCAATCACTCCCGATCCCGCCTGCTACGTAGTAGGTGGGCAAGCTCAAATACCGTTAAGACATAGACAAACCTCCCCACATGAACCCGAAAACTCCTACTACTCCTGCTCCGAACCACTTTTCTTTTGCCCTGTTTAATTTATCTTTGTCTTACTAACCTATTTTTTGCATTTTGTTTTTCCTGTTAAGCATTCGCATACTGCTTACTAACAACGTATGCAAGGACACTGGAGGTCTAGATTCGTTCAAAATAAATAAATGTAGCTTCGTTTAACAAAAAAAATTAGAATCTTGCGAGAGCCTTGAAGGAGTAACCATCAGTTACTTATACCAGGGCGGGTAAGAGGTGGATAACCTCCACTGCTCCGAACCACTTGGGGTAACCAAATTGCCTCAGTTCTTATTTGTCCAACAGACCATTTTAGTTTTTGTTCATTCTCCATTTTAAACTTTAAAAATAAGGTATGAAAAATGATAGTTAACCACTTAACTAAGAATTATTTAAACTAATGAGACCTTTAGCTTTACGGAAATGGCTTTATCTTAAACACCTATCATAATGTTTCATTAAAATAATGGAAGAAAACCTTCTCCTCCTGTAAAATTTTTTTAATGGTCTGTTGGACAAATACGAACTAAGGCGACGCGAATGGCAGGGGTGTCAGTTATCCAATAAGTGGTTCCCGGGGAGGCGGTATCCATACCAGCCTCCCAAATGGGGTTGCATTTTTATGTCAGTATTTTGATCTATTTTACATTTTTTTATTAAAACTCTTCTGATTCACCGAAAAACATCCAATTGGATGTAATATTGTTTCATAAGAATATCAAATTGGTCACAAAAAACCCTAATAATGGCATTATTACGACGATGACAGGATCAAACCATATTGTAATGATACACCTGCCAGAAACATGTAGCAGGCTGTGGGAGTAAACGGTAAACGGGACAAATGCGTAGATGACGACGATCCTAAATGACAAGTCAGCGGTCGGGCAGATCATTTCAAATTTGGGGATGGGACCGGACCTTTTGTAGGACATGTGTCAGACATCACAAACCTCGCCGCGAGATCAATGGACCGGGGACCCCCTGGGAGGTCATCGGGAAAACATCTATCAGGGCAACTTAGACCGGCCTTAATAGGTATACACAAGCCAAAAATATGTATATTTATTTATTTATTACACGCCCTAGTGGGATTTTCTTATAAAATTTTACAAACTAATTGTATCTAAGTAAATACTTACAAATTTAAACAATAAAGAAAAATATAAAGATAATAACAAAAAAAGGTTGCTAAAAAACACAAAACAAAATACACAAATAAAGATGTAAACCGAAACTAAGTAAGAATCCTCACGCATATAATTGAATTTAAAAGATTCTACAAAACAACATAGTAGTAGTATAGAAGTTATTTGGTAGGTACATAGGTCTATTTGAGTCTTAAAGAATAAAAGTGATAGAATATACAACTTTTATACCAATTAGTTTTAAGATGAAAAACGTCGCCCAGATCAGAATATTTATTTCCGAGACTGTGAAGTCTCAGAATCGGAGAATTTTGATAAACTAGTGACCTGGTGTTATTGAAGTAAAAGAGTAATAAAGCAAGATTTTTTGGAAACATGGATATTGATAAATTGAAGTAATTCAGGACAGTCAATTTTATATTGTAATAGTATTAAATCTGTACTTATTCTTCTTTCTGAAAGTTCAATAGTAATCATTTTTTGTATAGGAATATGAAATTTATAGTTTATAAACCTTAGAAACTTATTTTGAATCTTTTTAATGTTGTCTGAATGAATATTGTAAAAGGGAGACCATAACGTAGAGTTTTACTCAAGTGGGCATCTGACAAGGGTTTTATATAACATGATAAATGTGCCTAAATTATTGAAATCTTTTGCAGCTCTCGACACAAAACCAAGAGTCTTATTCTTAGTGTTCAATGGTTTCTTATTTATATATCACCACAAATATAGGTTAATAAGATAAAAATCGCTTGGCGAACGGTGTTCAGAAACAGTTAATTTTATTTATTTTGCCAATAGTTTTATAAGAACGAAAAAAGTTCATAAATGAAAATTGTGAGAAAAATCTTACATATAAAACAGTATTTTCTTAAGTTTCAAATGAAAAATACAATACTTAATAGTTTACAATTTTATTTAAATTCTACTCAAGCGAAACGACAGGAAAAGCTTCAATTTATTCAAAGCATATTTTTGGTGTTCATAATGCAAACAGATTCGTAGTAAAAATTAATCTAAAATAGAGATTTCAAGCTTCATTTAAGATGACTGGATGTTTAGACCGTTTCTTTTTAGAATAGATTTCGCTAATAAATGTACAAATCGAAACATTCAATTTAAACACCAAAAATCTTTTGAAGTAGGTACTAGGTGTACAAAATTAATGTCGAAAGGCATGTAAACGTAATATATTTTGACAAGCGATGCAAGCAGTCACAAATCGTATAAAATTAGGCTTTCAAAGATTAAAGTTGACAAAAGTACATTTTCCGTGTAATACCAGCAAATAAGTCAATGAAAGCAATGAAAGCGTTTTGATATCCGAATAAAAAATTACGATGGCCAGTAGATAGTACTTCGACATTATTACATGAAGCATTTGGAGATATTAATAATAATATTTGGATGATTTATACAGCGCCGTTTTTGTGAAAAATCACCTCTAGGGCGCTGTAAAACTATAATACATTTCTAAGATCTAGAAAACTACAAGCTAGACAAACAATTAAAAAAAAGATATTCAAATACAAAAAGATATGCTATGGTGTCCGCGCTACTGTCGGCGGACTACGCCCTAATTAAAGGAGTTTGCATACAAAAATAATTTGTTAATTTCGTTGATTTTTTGAAGATGTGCATTAGTATTGGTTAACAATGTAGTTTGAATACGGAAAGAATTCGTTCATTTAGTTTAACGTTCGTTTGGTTTATTCGTTAATTATTCGTTCATTTAGTTTATTTGTTAATTGGTAAACAATATCGGCGACACCGGCAGCGCAGTCCCACGTAGTAAAAACTGCAGATTGCACATCTACTTATATTTCAATATCTTTGATTAAAAACAACTTATGGCTAAAAATTGCATCCACCGGTTCAATGATCACCGATACGAAAATATATGTAGATAAAATGTTTTGACCAATGAACACGATGATGCCTAAAAATGAATGAAAACAGGACCATACTTACTGGGAGGTCGCTTGGAATTAACACTGTTTTTTGTCTATTTAAAGAAATTTAGATAGAGTTCGCATGCAGAGGACATAATTGTGAACACTTGTTATTTAATCCTGAAAAATATTTTAAGATAAATATATAATATATTCTTTAATGAGTGTATTTTAAGGAATCTAATTTAAGCCTTAGGCCCAGATACTCCGAAAGCACGATCTCCAAACTTATTATAATGGTGTAAAAATAGAAAGGAAAACTAAATACAGATGTGTAAAAATAGAAAGGAAAAACCAAATAATGATTCTTGCAGTTATGTATAATTTAACTCGATCACCGTTGTTAAATGAATTTAAATGTAAGGGTGAAGATTTACTTGATTGAGGGTTACAAATGGGAATGGGTGAATTATGGGCAACGAAATTTTTTTTTAATATAATTGTAAAAAATGAATATTTATTAGAGATTATTATCGTACGAATGTGACTCTAGAAGTATCGCTTGGTTTGCTCCTTCAACTTACGTGCTAGGGCTGACCACTTTGTGCCTCATCCAATATCACAAATATTTTTACATATTTTGGCATATACTTTAATTTGTGTAAGTATTAACATCAGCAAAACGATTCAAAAACGCATTCTCCTATCATCCTACAACTCCTACCGTCCGATAACTGTTCATATTAACAACATTCTCAAATTGGAAATACAGCTTAACAAATTATCGAATAACACACAAAAGAAGAGCATGTAGCATTGAATTTAAAAAAAAGGCAATTAATTCACTCTAAAAAGAGTGCAGTGTAAGCAATGAATGTTCTAAATCAAACTCATTCAATAATTCATGGAAAACAGCTCATTCAGTTCAAAAGTAATTCTGAAAATCGGATGAAACGGAAATAAATGCGTCACAAAAATTTATTATTTGACGGTCCTCGGTTCTAATATAATGCGGTAAATTCACGACTACGCACGGGCCTTCAATAGCGCCGCGGTATGAAGCGCCCGACTCTCAGCGCCCAGAGAGACATCCAGTAAACGGAGGTTCGAAACCTACCAAATCAAAAAAAAAATATTTTCTATTTTTGAAAAATCAATATCCAATCTTTAAAACACTTTAAAATAAACAGGCAAAAGAAAAGAAAGCGACATCTAGCAGCGATTTTCTAGTTTCACTTCTACTGCGTGTGAATTGCACATTCTGATTTTTTTTTAAATTTTCGTCTGTCTTGTAATTGTCCACAATCGAGGTTCTACAGTCAGGTCGGGAATGCAGGGAGCGCGGGCGGTTGGCTCTGTGCGGCTAGCCACAGGCCACGTGGTGAGCTGTTCCGGACATGTGTCAGGTAATAGGGATCCCGGACCGCAGCGCGGCACATCCCCGCACCGCGCAGTGTCCAGTGCACGGGAAGAGGTAGAGGTAAGGGGTACAGGGTGCGGGCCCACCGCACGTGGCGGCTGCTGGGGACTGGGGATTCATCGTTAGGGAAGCGGGCAAGTAAGGGTGGTTGAGGGCAAACATCACAATGCAGTTAAAAATCGTCAAGCCTGAGTCAGTATCTACGTGCATACATAAAGGTCATGGAAGATGCATTATTTTAACTACGCAGCAATATTTACTCATTTGTGTGAAGACTTAACCCCTCAGGAATTGGGCGTATTTTATCAGAAGGTCATAATAGTTACGCGTTGCAATGAAATCCTTATTTTTACATTATCTCCACTCAAGAAAGGAAAAGATATGAGGGGTGGGTAGGAATCTGGGGGTCAGTGTCCAGGAGTGACGGATGAATGAATCTATCCTTTCCACTGCGGTGCAAGACAATATTCTGAGACAGTCCTTGTTTTACTCCACCCAGGAGGCCCTGAGGAAAATAATTTCCCTCAGGGCCTATGTCATCTTTGGGGATGCTGTATGTAGTCTTTTTAAATAATTTCCATCTTTGAAGATACCGTGTGGAGGGTCTTTTTGAGGAGAGGAAGGAGTGAACATGAGTCTTGAAGAGACCCATGTTGTAGGAGGGGGAAACACAGGCCGGCAAATCGTTCAACAGCCGAGCTGTGGATTGATTAGTCCTACTAGAGAGTTCAAAAGATCTCCCTCAACCAGTCTCTCCCACCCCATAAACCCGGGAACACCTGCTAAGCCACCAAACGTACCGAACCACTTGGGGTAACATATGGCAGTGGTGTTAATTATCTAATAAATGGTTCTCGGGGTGGGGGTACCCATACCTGCCTCCCAAATAGTAGTATTTGTAGAACTATCCTTTTTTCTAATAAAAGTAATCAATTGTATAATAATATTATAAATATAAATTAAAACTGACCGAGGTAATCTAATTCCTAAATATTATGAATACCTTTGATGTACATAATATAATAGATTGATTCCCTACCAATAAATTGGTACTATTGAGTATTATTTGTTAGAAGTAAGTATCAGGAAGCAGGTAGCCGATTATGATGAATTTTGAACCGTGTATAAAAAAATAATTTTTCGAAAAAAATAACCCTTGTTCAAAAATGTTCAAAAACGTCCAGCCGTCTGGTTCGCGCAGTATTCATTGGGCAACTAGTAGCTAGTGGTCAAGGCAAAATAAAGAAAAAAATGCACTGAAATTAAAAGCACGTTGGTTTGAAATAAAACACCACCGACACTTTTATTACCTACTGGCGGTTACAGCTAAATAATTTTTATAAATACACTGAATTTACTTGAACCCATTAAATTTGTATTAAAGTTTGTTACAACTTAAGTCAGGTTGATCTATCAGGTACATATATTTAATACTATGCACAATCTTTTTCAAACAGACGTGGTGTATACAGACTTTATTAAGGATTTCTACAAAATCTCGCATAAAATTATTATACACATATTAAGATAAAAATAGTTAAAGTTATTCCAAGATCCCATGGAAAAACGGAGCATATTTTGAGATGGATCGAAAGTTATCTTGACCAAAGAAAAATATCATTCCAAAATCAATTAGCATTTTTCACATCAGTTTGCACAATTTTTCACAATTTTGCACATTTTTCACAACTTTTCTTATAAATAAAATAATTAACAAGGTCATGAAATGCCTGGGGTTTATTCTGAGGATGGTAAAAGATTTTAAATCAATTAATTCCTTTAAATTGTTATTCACTGGGTTAGTCAGAAGTAATTTAGAGTGTAATTCAACAATCTGGGCTCCATTTTATAAGATTCGCCAACTAACAATTGAGAGAGTACAGCATAAGTTTCCGAGATTTATTAATTATCAACTAGGAATTCCAATTGAAGATCCTAATACTGCTAATAATTATTTGGAGAACTCGCCTATCCAAAGGCTTTGAAATAAATACAGTTCAATCAATGTCTGTGGTCATCTATCAGTTTCCAAACTTAAATTCAGCCTATTAGAATATCTATAATATATATATATATAAAAATCAAAATACTTTTGTTTCTGGGTTTGTATGTATGTACATCCGCTATGCGTTGCTAAACCATTCATCGAATTAAGTCAGTTGTATCAAAGCTTAATATAAATGCAGCATAATAAAATAGACCTCTGAAAATTACAGCTATGTATTTACATTAAAAAAAGGATTTTAATTTGAATGTAATAAATAAAATTAACATAATACTTAGTCAAAGTTCATTTTAAATATATTTCAAATACAAAAAGATATATAGGACATTTAAAATATCTTTGAAAAATTCCGAAAATCGTTGCGAAATTATAAATAAAACAAGTTTATACAACAGATAAACTACCCTCTTTGGATAAGCAATGTATATCTCTTTTCATGAACAATTTTAACAAGTAAAGTTTTTACATAGACGGTCGTTTATCACACGTGAATGACACAGTTTTTATATTGTAACATATATAACATCAAAGTGTTCATGATACGTAATATAATAATATAATACATGACATAGAGCATGATAAAGTATTTATTTTGCAGATAGCATAACAATCTACACATACAAAAAATCTATTTCAGGAACAAAATCAATAATGTCGTATTCTTCAATCTTGGCACTGTAGCTTAGTGAAAACTCACGTACCACCACTGCTATAGAGAAGCCTATGCAACTAATAAATTAAGCTGCGCATACCCTACATATAAACAGGCAGTTTTTTATTAATTTAAATATATCATATTTTAGTATGCTGCACTTGTTATACATGTATTTCAATGGAAGATGCTCCGACGAACTAACGTCATTGATTTCTTCGGCACCGGTTCTTATTCGGGAAACACGCCAAAATCGCGCCCAACAGTAAACAGTTGACATTTGTCCCACAAAAATAATCGTTTCTACGACTCGCTTTTGAGTTCTACAGCTCGGCTATGGAACGACAACGATTTGCTGGCCTCCGTATATCCTCCTTCCTACAACATGGGTATATTCAAGACCCAGGTCCACCCTTTCCTTTCCACAAAAAGACCGTCAACCCGAGGAAAATATTTTCCTCAGGCCTCCTGAGTAGAGTTAATGTAAAAAAGTGTAACATAACCAACCGCACTAACCATAATCGCTTTTATTTATTACTAGCTGGTTCCTGGCATGCCATTTAACAAAAAAATTGTTTCTCCCTTTTGTCCTTTCCCATTCGTCCCGTTTCCCTTCCGCCTCCCCTTTCTCTACCGTTTCCCCTTTCCCTCTCGCGTTCACACTCCGCCTCCTCCAACTTCCCTCTCCCCACTCCACTACCCCTTCCCCCGTCCCATGAACCCTCCTCCCAGGTTCCCCTTCCCCCTCCCACATTCCATACATTCAGTCCCGGTACATTCAGTTTTTAAAAAGCTCGCGTGCCACCTATCGCAATTTTCTTAAACAAATTTTATAATGCCAGAGCTCACCAGTAGTTTTATACAAATTTTGTACTGACAATAACGAACACAATTTTTTTTTCAACAAAATTTGGTGCGGTCGTTCGGAAGTTATGTGCGTACATACATTTCGGCGATTCATTTTTATTTATATAGTATAGATAGATAGATAGATTATTGATGTAAAATTTTGTTTCTGTTATCTTTCAATGCGCGCAGAGAATTGTCTTCTTACCAAATACCAGTACCATTCAACTCCTTTGTTTACTGCTATTTTTTAATCTATCTTCTCTTAGTACATTATACCATTTTGTTACCACATTTTAAAATAACTAAAACTATGTAAACGATCAGCAAAATTCTCCTGAGGCAGGTTTCATTAGAAAACAAATAACAAGACTCTCTTTGTTCTCATCTCCCGATATCTAACTGCAAGTAAACAACATGAATATAATAAGGCATAATACCCAATAATACCAACACAATACATACTGCGAATGTAATATTGGTACAGCGCTGAATACCATTCCCACGATGCTGCGCCGAGATAAGTTCAGAGGAGAACCGGTGAGCACAAGTTTGTGGTAGTAAGAATAGAGTATAGAGATGTAAGATGTGATTGTATGGGTGCATAATGCCAGTACTTGATAATAAATGCCTACCAGTTGAATTGAGCAATACAAACTGAACACAGAACGCGATGCACCGAGGCCCACTGTCTTCTTTTCAGGAATAATAATCTGCAGTACTAGTAGAGTGTGCGCACCCGTATTTTTCGTTTATACAAGGGGTCCGGGGGTAAAGTGCACTAACTTCGGGAGGTGATCCTTCACAATAGTATAAGTCATCATCATCATCACTATTGGCTCTGCAACCCCTGGTGGGTCTTGGCCTCCTCAAGAGTCTTCCTCCACTCATCTCGGTTTTGTGCCAGCTCTCTCCAGTTTGGAAGCTCCAAGATAGATATGTCTTTGAGGAGTTGTGGCTCCATCTTAGTCTTGGCCTTCCTAGATTCCTTCGCCCTATTGGTCTTGAGTTCAGCAGGGACTTTGGTGCTTCATGCTCGGTCATTCTCTCCACATGACCCAGCCACCGAAGTCTTCCCAATTTTATAAATTTTGCGACGTTTAGCTCCTTAAACAAAATATAGAGCTCATTGTTATAGCGTCTGCGACAAAATCCATTTTTTTTAAAAACGGTCCAAAGATGCGCCTCAAAATTTTTCGTTCAAAAACGTCCAGTGCTCGCTCATTCATCTTAGTTAGTACCCAAGTCTCAGCTGCGTACGTAAGTACTGGTCTGATAAGTGTTTTGTACACTAATATCTTCGTGTTTCTGGACAGCAGTCTGGACTTAATTGGTTTTGTAGGCGGAAATAACAGCGATTTGCGTTCGTTTTTTTGATAGTATAAGTAAAAAAGAAAAATAACTTTTTTCGAAATTCCTACTTTTAGGGGTAGTTTTCTGGTAAAAAGATAAAATTAGACCAGCGGCGTGTGCGGGCGGCATTATTATTTTCCGCTGTTGCAAATTCCCGCTCCAAGCGCTCAGTGTCAATGTTAAATTCGAACGTAACAATTTTATTCACGTAGTAGTGTTTCACTTTAAAAAAATTATTGTTATTAGTCAAAACTTGTTGATTTAATGTGCCTCTATCTAGTGTGTATTTATTAAGACTGACTTAAAAGGAACAACTTCATTCAGTGCGTGTTTTTTCAGACGTACTTTTGTTTATTTAGTTGTACACTTGCCTAACTGTAAAAATGGTGTTTATTTGTGCGTAATTTTGTCATTGAATTATTGTGCCAATACCGCGTAATTTTGTTATTGATTTATTTGGTCAATGCCTTACTTTACCAACAAAGAAAGGGCAGACATTCATTAATGAGATACGCCACAACGAACGAATTGATAATAATATTACTTTACTTTTACATGCTTGCTTACACGCTGAGGGTGAACTTTTTTAAAATTTGTTAAACTTGTTGAAAGCGATGACATTAGTTAAGTGTTCAATTAGTTTATACCAATTTAATCGTTAAAAGCGGGCCTTCAATTGTTATTTAAGTGCAGTCATCTTTTTACATTTGGTTTAAAACATATGATCTGCATAAACGTCAAATTCCCGGTCTTGTTATTGTTTACAAACGGTTTCCATGGATACAGGCCAAATCACACCAAGCAACGTTGCAACATTGCGCCCGGCAAGCTAACAGCAACTTTGTTCGGTAAGTGCTACCTTACATTAAGGATTTTTAGTAAGTATCTCTTTTTGTATGGAAAAAAAAAGTTGGAATTTCAGAAAAAGGTGTTAATCTTTTTTACTCCTACCATAATGTAGAATCACCTCCCGAAGTGAAGACACCCTGTGTAATACGTTCGTAGCAGCAACTAACAATAGTCGAGGAGAGCTAAAACATTCCTGGTGGAGTGAACCCAAAAACAAAACGTTTTTGGGTTCGAAGACATAATTTTGAAATAATTGTTTTCATCCACAAAGTCCCCGATTTGTTTTCCGGAGCTAGATATTAATTGGAGCTAAATTTTAAAGAAAATTGAAATTTACATGTAAATCAAAACACAACATACACAAAGGAGAAATACTTTCAGTTTTTAAAATCTAAGTGATTAAATAGGTTATGTTAGGTTAGGTTACGGGCTATTTTTCAATTTTTTTCATAACTCTTCAAAGGGGTCTTGAAATTTCATGATTCTGAGTTGTCCTGGAACCCCTAAATGCATTATGCAAAAAAAATTGCGAAACTGAAAATATACGCTTACCAAAAATAACTTATTTATTATTTATTTATTTATTTTTTCTTTTTACGAGCCTGTGTTGTATGTTTATAAAGTAATAAAAATAACACAAAATACAAAACACCACGCCTTTTATAAAATATGTACGTGTTTTAATTTTTTTAGGTTATCAGTAATTTTAGTTGGAAAAAACGTAAGATGAGATGCTTTCAAAAGTTTTTTTATGTTTGCATACAAATTTTTTATACTTCCAAAAATTATGTGTTCGATAATTAATTCTTTGAGGTCATATAAGGTCATTAAATTTGAAAATGTAAAAACACCTTTCTAAAACAGCTTTGGTTTTCAATATAACATGTATCTGGATTTTATTGCTGAGCGGAAATATTTTGACCCCTGACAAGGCCTGACCTACCTCTTAGACCTCTGACCGACAACACATCATGTAATTACAACCTCGAATTACTTTCATGAAGGAACGTTTTGTAAGCCGTTGTTTCTGTTGTTTTTCTCCTGCTGCCGTACTTTAAAAACAACGCATTTCCAAGCGAGACCGTATTAAGAGCAACGGAGGGTCATTAATATAACTCGGAATTTCTCCCATGCTTGCATTTTATTATATTTATCTGAAGTTTGCAGTAATTTCATGATGAAATACCGACCCCATAGTTTAAAACAAGTTTTTTTTGCCCACCGACGAATAAAGTAGTTCATAAAGAGCATGAAATGATGAATAAATTATTTTTAAAAGCCACGAATAGAAATTTCAAACTACATACCTACTTGATTACACTCTATTGGAGCTTTGATTACAGATTTTTTAGAATTTGGAAAAGCTGCTCTGTTTTACCCACGTGACTTACTTTAACCAGTGATCTTTGACATTATTTGGAGTAAAAATGTTGATTAAATTTTGGTGTCCGGTGACTTCTCTGATGATTTTTTTTCACATTTTTTTTCTTCAGTCACTGGTCACTCAACCGAATAATCGCCCAATCCCTCACTCCACCCCTAATTGTCCAAAACCTAGTGATTTTTATGTTTTAGTTGAAAAAAAAAACATCGATAATGTTACCGTAGACCAAAATTGCATGTACATTTTTTACTCCACATTATGTCAGGAATCTTGGTTAAAGTAAGTAAATCACGTGTCTTAACACACTGTACGTATATAGAGTGTTAAGGGACGTACTTGACTTACTTTAACCAGTGATTCGTGAGATTATTTGGAGTAAAAAATGTAAATGAAATTTTGGTCTCCGGTGACATTTTTGATGTTTTTTTTTTTTTCTACAAAAACATAAAAAAATGGTAGTTGTTAAACATTTGGAGGCGGGGTAAGGGGGGCGTCGGACACTCGGCTGAGTGACCAGTGACGACATGCGGAAGAATTTTTTTTTGTTTGATTTTGAATAAAAAAATTTTGAAAAAAAAAAAGTCGTCAAAAAAAGTCACCGGAGACCAAAATTTCATTTACATTTTTTACTCCAAATAATGTCAGGAATCACTGGTTAAAGTAAGTCAAGTACGTCCCTTAACACCCTGTATGTAGAATAAATAAATATTTCGCAATTTATTAAAGATGTCAAAGTTTGTATCACATTTTTTACTCCAAATAATATCAGGAATCACTGGTTAAAGTAAGCCAAGTATGTCCCTTAACATGCTGTATAAACAGAATTAAGAAATATTAGGCATTTTATTAAAGATATTAATTCTACGGCAACACATCATTTTTATCTTTTCCTAATTTTGCTTTTCAATATTGTACCTTTTTATTATTTTACCTATTACATATAAAGGGGCCGCCAAATAACTTTTTTTTTTTTGAAAATGCTATAAAAAAACTACTGAATATTTTCTCAAATTTCTTTTTTTATTTGAAAGTACAATCCTTCCGGTTAATAATGGAAAATAATTTCATTCAAATGGCTGCCTCGGCTGGCCATGCAGTAGCCTACACGATCGGTCCAATTTTTAAGCACATTATCGATTGTGTGCAGCTGTATTTCACCAATGGCTTCACGAATATTGTCAATTGTCTCTGGCTTGTCTGCGTAACACTTATCTTTGAGGGCACCCTACAAATAATAGTCCAACGGTGTCAAATCGCAGCTCCGAGGTGGCCAAACGATTTTTTTTTCAATTTTTCAAAAATTCCAATTTTCGCACACATTCTGCAACATTACCATGATTTTCAAAGTAATGTCGCAATATTTCCCAGCGTTGTTCAAGCGTATACACAACCATATTCGTTCAGCGGAAGGATAACACTAATTATCTGTCAAATCAGACATGAGCTAAGTGTTACCATTCACGAAATAAGCACTAGTTGAAAAAAAAAACGTTAGATGGCAGACCCTTTACATATATATATTATCGCCTAATGACACTATACATTTGTGAATAAATCATTAAAGTATATTTATAGCTATTCACTTGTAGTCTTCAGATATTTTCTGGCTTTGAAAAGCGCTCTTGACGTCATCAATATCACTCTCAAAATTAACGCTGTAG
Source organism: Limnephilus marmoratus (assembly GCA_917880885.1). Lineage (NCBI taxonomy): Eukaryota > Metazoa > Arthropoda > Insecta > Trichoptera > Limnephilidae > Limnephilus > Limnephilus marmoratus. Next base: position 12,492,234 of record OU862908.1, read on the forward strand.
AAAGAAGCCAAGTATAATTAATATTATTACAGAAAGGAATAAGATCAAAAATAAGCCGGCGAATTACTTAAATAGCAAATAAATACTCCCATAGAATTGTCTGACAGTGGAGTGTAATCACTTGACAAAGAAAGATACTGTAACTAAAGATTTTCTTAGAAAAGCTCGTAGTTAGTTACTTCAATCCACTTACTGGCCCAACCAGGAATTGTCAACCGTGGTACCTAAGCTTAGAGATTCGTTTAGAAGGATTTTATTTCACATGTACAATTGTTACTTAATTTTTCTTTATCTGCACTTATTTATGTCTATTTATTTTACAGTCATAATCAAGGTTATTTTCTGTACAATTCGGGAGGCGGGTATAGATACCGCCCCCAATGAAACCATTTATTGGATTACTAACTCCCCTGCCTTAGGTCACCACAAGTGATTCTCTACGTTAGGTGACTTATCAGAAGTGCCCAGATTCATCAGGTGAAGTGCGTTCAGGTTTGCGCTGGTTTGGGGACACCCTTTAAACATTCCAGCTGTCATTCGCTAGCAATAATCTTAAAAGTAACTGAAAAATTATACAAGTACAGAATTGATTAGATTTTATAAGGAGAGGGTAGTAAGAGTTGTGATTTGGTAGGGAGGGAACGGTGGGGGGAGTCAAAAAAACAAGGAAACATTGTTAATAATGGTGACTTACAGGGTGCGACTATTTAGTTAAGTAAATTAATTTTTATTTATTTTTTGGTTTATTTCTAAGGTTTCTACGGCGCACAAATTAAAAAAATATTATTAATATTTTAATGTTTAAACGGTTTGAAAGTTTTACTTTTTTGTAAGCTAAATAAAAATTAAGTAACAAAAGTACATGTGAAATAAAACTCTTCAAAACAAAATGCCTACAAATTGTTACATCGTCAATGCCCAAGAAATACAAAAAAAATTGAGATTTCATTGCAAAATTGTAATAGTAAACCTTCAATCGCAACGCACTACATAGTTAGAATAATGGGTCAGTATTACTCCAAAATAAGATATATGAATAAACGATATCAGTACATAAGCATACAATCAATAAAATACTGAATAATTGAAATGGTATATTTCGATTCAAATCTTTTTTGTTCAAAATAATAGTGATATTGTCTTGATAGTCACGTTTTGAGTTCACAATGAAAAATATAAAAAAACCAGGACAAAGATAATTTTTTCGATATTGGCCCCTGTTATTCATTTTTTCAAGTACCGACTACTAAAGACGCCTACTTGTCATTTCCTGGTTAGGGAACGAACCCATACTACGTGACCAACTTTTTGCAATTTTTAACCCCCCCCCCCCCCCCCCCGGTGACCAAAATCCTAAGCAACCCACCGCTCATTTGTATGGAGCGTGACATTTTGAAGACCCCCCCCCCCCCCCTAAACGTGTCACGTAGTATGGGTACGTTCCCTTAGCAACAATCGTTGATAATGATTAGAATTGTATTTTACCCGTTTCAAACCTTTCATCACTTCTACTTTTAACAAAATAATTTTCAGGAAATTAGTAACATAATGATCTACAAAAAGTTACCGTGTTTGATTTAATTTTCCATGAAATAGAAGTAGAATTTTCCAACAGCTTATTAACCACTGCCCCCTTTCAGAGGAAGGATTTAATTTTATAATTTTGAAGGATGGCCTAGAAATGAAGATGGAGGAGATTATGTGTTGCATGGAAGGGGGATGTTCCGTATTATTAAATAAATCCCCATACGCTGCGACAATGGGATAGAGTCACAAAAGTTTCCTTGGTAATCTCTGATTAAAATGATTGAGAGCTATTGTGAGCATTATTAACTGCAACATGAGGCAGGCTTTACGGAAACTCGAGTCCACCAGACTATTAGAGAAAGTTAAATTTTACACATTCAAGAAGTTTACTTACTGTATTGCCACAAAGCGGATTTTAATTTCAAATACGTAGTCTCCAAAATCCTTTGCATTTCATTTCGCGTTAACACATTTTCAACTTGTTTATTGGACGGTAATAATAACTTCATTGTTTATAATAAAAAATTTCTTTTAGGAGTATCTAGATGCATAAGTATAAAAACACACTTATCTTTACTATGTATTTATTTATTTATTTATTAGAGATAATATATTACAAAATTATTACATAAAATTTATAATACATTACTCCCAATGAGTTTAATAAAACTCATTTCGGGAAGGACAACATTATACATCTAAAGGAAAATTATTTTTACATAAGAACACGGAAATCAATGAACAATACATAGATTTTTAAATGGACTAGACACACTTGATACAGGTAATTGAAGAATATACAAGAGTTACAAAGGAAGACAGATAAATTCAAAAATAATGAAGTCGCTCACTCTGTATGTGCGCTTAGATCTTTTAAACTACCAAACGGATTTTCATGCAGTTTTCGCCAATAGATAGAGTGATTCATGAGGAAGGTTTTTAGGTATATAATTTGTAAAGGTTTTTTTGAAAATTGGTTGAAATACATCATATATCCGGCCAAGCGGCATTGGAATGGATTTGATTTAACAAATGGCGTTGGTTATAAAGGTTTCGTTAGCCACAGCAACGTGTGGCCGGGATTGCTAGTTTTTAGATAAAATGACGGGTTCCATGACAACTCAGAATCAACTCAACTCGACACCTAATTGAAAAGTCATTAAAAGTCATGAAAAATATGCTCATAACCTAACCTAACATAACCTATTTAACAAATGATTATATATTTTTTCATCACTTTTAATGATTTTTCAAAGAAGGTGTTGGGTTAAATTCATCCTGAGTTGTCCGGTCATCAAAATGATGCTTGTTAACAAAGTAGGTACGTAAAAAAGAGAAGAGTTAGACATTTTTAAAATCATAGATTTTGAATTTAGCTCATTGGTGTGGTTATTTTTTTATTATTTCAAACTATACGTAACGTAATGTAACAATATTTACAGATTTGATTAAATAAATTGACGGAGGCGTAGTACAGCGATAAGGCTCTTGACTTGCACACCGAAGGTCGCGGGATCCAATCCCGGCGTGGCAAATAAATTTTATTTGATTAATTTGTGTTATTTCACAATTTATTCATTTAAAATAATAAATAGTATATTTGCGGCACGTTCCAGAGTGGAAGATACTCTCCGTATCGCCCCGGTGTAAGACCACCATTCAGAATTGAAACGTTGCTTGAAACGAAATTAGCCGTGTTTGGTGACCAGATCTGAATAGCCAGGTACTTCCCCACTTTCCTCTTCCCTATCCCCTTCCTCTCCCCACTACTTTCAGCCTCACAACATACCCCAGTTGGGGATGCCATAGTCTCACTGGCTTTAGACGGGAGCAGTTGGGACTCTTTTGCGGTTGTCCCTTGGAAACTAATTCATTTTTGTTAATTTTGAAAATCTGCCTTTCATCAGAACATTTCCTATTCTCGAAGTCCTATTTTGCATTTTTTTCCATGGTGTAGTCCATAGGTTCTCAACGTGGGTGTTTGAGACTTTAAGGGGTCAGTAGAACACCGAGATAGCAACTCGGTACTTAAAATACAAAAGAATTGGTTTTTAACTTGCTAAACAAAAAGGTAAACAAATAATTTAATATATATTTAATCGAATTATTGAATCCGTGACGGTTGAGCCCACACCCCCCCCCCCTTTCCCATAACAAGTTGTGGCAAATATAATCGTGGCAATAGCTGTTTCAGATTCGCCACAGATGAAAAGTAAAAAAAAAATGGGGGGCTCTAGAAAATAAAATATTCTCAAAGGAGGCGGTGGGAAAAATAAAGTTGAGAACCTATGGTGTAGTCTGTAGCCACCATGTAATGAATTCACGTGTCGTACAGGAACTCAAAAAAATAATATTAAGTACCACTGTGTAAAATCATTGTTTTACACGAAGTAAAAGTAAAGTTGCAAGAGTATTTGCGCCATGTGCCTAGAGAGGAAGAGATTGTAGGGACAAGTAACTACTTGCTGTAGATCTCTGGGCGCACAAACAGGTAAAGGAAAGTTGAGCAGTTAGCGGAGAAGATAGCAGATGTGTCCTGGCTAAATGGTTTCCTATAATTAGCATCCTCTACGGAATGTACGAGTGCGAGTAGACGTAGATACTGTAGGTACTCGTAGTTGAAAGTGGAAGGACACGTTTGATACTCCGCAAGACGAGGGAATTAGACTTGAGTCGGAGAGATTATTCCATATCGCAGCAGTTCCCCTCAGTGGTGCTATCTCTCGGCGCTTCTCTGAACCCTTAAAAAAATAACTTCGACTGTAAGAGGATATTACCAGAGAAAACCAGAAATATGTCATTTTTCAATCACATTTTACTCTTTTCCACAAAAAATTATAAATGGATTTCGAAAGATTGTTCTTTTATCTAGCATTCGCATGTTTTAAATTATGAGAAAAAATGTTTATTTCTAGTATAATAAGGTTATACCATAGGTCTTTGGCAGATTTGTTAAATTTTCAAAAAAGATTTTGCATTATACCACACCCATTTCAAATCATGCAGTAAAATAAATCAATACATTATTTGGGTATCGCATGTTTTACAATTTCTATTTTAGTTTAAATAAAATCATTAAAAAATATATGCGAACATGTGTCTCTTGACGATAATTGATCTGTTTATGTATTTATTTGCGCACTTACAAACTAATATATATTTTAGATTTTTTTTAACTTTCTTATTTAACTTAGACATTATTGAAAAATGATAAATACCTACTTATAATCAAAAAATTAATAAAAAAGTAACTAACTAACTAACTAACTAACTAACCATCACGCCGTTTCCCCGCAGGGGTAGGCAGAGAGGACGGACCGCCAAACATCCCGGTCTTGGCACACATTCCTTGCCTCGTTTACATTCATACAACGTCTCATACATTCTCTTCTATTATTCTGACTCTTGACATGGCCCGACTCAAGTATCTGATTCACTTGGTCGTGCCATGTCTTTCTTGGGCGTCCTCGACTTCTTCTACCATTCACATTTGCGTCATATATTCTCCTTACACTCCTTTCCTCGTTCATTCGCTCTACATGCCCAAACCATCGGAGCGTTCCTTTCTTGATCTTACTCATCACGCTTACATCAGCCTTGCATTCTTTGCGGATTTCCACATTTCTCACACGATCATACATGGTTTTACCACACATACGCCTCAGGGATCTCATTTCTACAGCGTTCAGTCTACTTTCATCCTTCCTCTGCCAGTTCCATGCCTCACTGCCATACATCAGGGTAGGTACCAGTACTCCATTATGGACGGCTAGTTTCGCGTCTTTGGACAGTTTTTTGTTGCTGCCAACGGCGTTCAGTCCTCCATTAATAGAGTTACCTGCATTCACCCTTCTTTCAATATCTCTATCAGGCTTCCCATCTCTCGTAAACATACTTCCCAAATAAACAAACTCATCCACCTGCTCCAAGTATTCATCATTCACAACTATATTGCATACTGTTTTCGTACTCTCTCTTTCAAACACCATGACTTTAGACTTACTTACATTCATCATTAACTCATTCTTCATGCATACTTCGTTCATTCTTGACACGAGAGACTGTAGATCTTCCATACTGTTAGATATCAGCACCGCATCATCAGCATACAACAGGCAACATACTTCTAGATTACTCAATTTCGCACCCAATCCCATCTCTTTCAATTCTTGCATACAATTATCCATATATAGATTGAATAACCACGGCGACATTACGCAGCCTTGTTTAACACCTTTTGTGATGTCAAACCACCCCGTAAAATCGCCGTTCACCCTAACACATGCAACGCTTCCCTCATACAGAGACGCAATTGCCTGCATGAGATACTTATTCACTCCATACTTGGACAATACCTTCCATAGCTTTTTCCTGTCAACTCGGTCGTATGCTTTTTGTAGATCTACAAAGGCACAGAAGAGTTTCTGTTTTTTTGCAAGAAATTTTTCAGTGAGCATACGCAATGAGAAAATCTGGTCCATGCATCCCCTTCCACTCATAAAAGCACCTTGCACATCCCATATTTTATCTTTTGTTTCCATTCTTACCCTTTCAATCAATATTCTACCATACAACTTGCCCACTGTACTAAGAAGGCTAATAGCCCTATGATTCCCACATTCCATACGTGACCCTTTACCTTTGTACAATGGCATGATTACAGCCCTTCTCCAATCTAATGGCGTGTAACCCTCCTCTAAACATTGGTTAAAAAGTCAGTCAAGTAAACCATGTGAGAATAATACGGCTATCTCCTTTAAAGTATTCGGCAGCAATATTGTCGAAACCCACAGCCTTACCATTTTTCATACATTTAATAGATTTTTTTATTTCATCCATGCTGATTTTGGTACCATTCACTCCATCATCGTTCATAACCGATTCACCGCTTGGATCACAGTCACTCGGGTTACTTTCGAAGACCTCCTCGAAATATTTCATCCATCTCTCTTTAATTTCATTCTCATTCGTCAACATTTGTCCATCTTTCGATTTTATCACTTTCATGCTTCCGTTCTCTGGTCCACTCCGGGATCTTTTGACCTCCTTCCAAAACAGTTTTATGTTTTCTTGGAAGTGGTTTGTCATTTTGATTCCCTCTTCTTCTTCCAGGCGTTTTTTCCGTTCTTTCACCCCAACACTTACTCTTTTCTTGCATACCTTATACACTTCTTTCGCTCGATCTCTCTCTTCGCTTGAAACACTGCCAGTCGCTATCAGATGTAACCATGCTTTCTTCTTCTCTGAGACCAGTGCTTTGATCTCATCATCCCACCATGCATCACCTTTTTTCCTACCTTGCTTACTTATTCCACACACGTCTCTAGCAGATTCGCATAGACTCACCTTAATGTGGTTCCATGTTTCCTCTATGCTTAGATCGTTCATTTCCTTCTCATTCAATCTCATTTCTGCACACTTCTCATTACTCACTTCTGACATACTCGTTTTGTAGTTTTTCTATTTTGATTCTTGTTGGAGCTGATACTGTTTTCACCTTAGAGCGCCAGCCGCGAAAGAGGTTTACTTTTGACACCACCAGAAAGTGGTCAGTTTCAACCTCAGCCCCTCTGAAAACTACATAATTTTTTATAAAAAAGGACATTATTTTTATAGTATTATCATCACGCCTTTCAGCATTTTTGGATGTAGGTATAAATTAAAGCAAATGTGGAATGAAATAAAATCGATATTGAGTTTTAATTTTAAAAAGCTGGTACGGAGAATAATTAATCTTTCTCACTGTGACCGCTCTGCACGATCGTAAGAACAACTTTCGACGAAATGTGGATTTTTGGCCGCTAGCAGGTTAAACGCTCTTAAGAAGAACTCTGCAGGCATCATTTAAAAAATAAAAATACACTTGCAGATCTCACAAATGGTTGGCTTAATTTTAAGTACTTTCAATTAAAGCTGTTTTGAACACTTCTAATTGATTGGACTAAGACCAGAAATTTATAGATCTTTTATTTTTGATCTGGAGCTTCCTAGAGTTTTCTACGAATTGTGATTTTATAAACGTACATTACAATTTTTATTGCAGATAAGCTTTCCGAATAATTATTGTAGAAGTCGACGAAGTTGAACAAAGTTTGTAAAATAATAGTTAAAACCATCTATGTATATAAAAATCAAAGTATGCTTGCTTATAAATATTTACGAGTATATGAGTGTATGGGTTGTCTGTGTATTGCTACGAGTATGTTAAGCATAGGAAATGATTGAAACTTTCAAAATAACTTCTTTAAACCCCCGCGAAGGTTACAACCACATGACAATACATCTGAAAAGTTTTTTAATCATTACAAAAACTCTTGCGAAACTGTCGAAACTATCAAAATTTGAGAATGACATTTTGCAAATTAATAATTTTTAAATCAAAATTCAATTTTCGTTAGTATTTAAGGCACGGTATACCCTCTCAAAAAGAAGAAGATGGAGAGATATATGAATACGAATGTTAGAGAGCGCGCTAATGTAAAATCGATAATATTTAAGCGAAAATTGTGAAAATGTTTAATAAAACACGACTCGTTTAAAATAGAGTAAAAATCTCCCCAGGGTTTTCTAAAACAGCATTTAAAGAAACAATGTCAATTGATTCATATACATAACTTGTAAAATAAATGAAACAAACGTGTTTATAATATTTTCGGAGCATACTTTGCGATTTTTTTCTAACGTTGTATATTTATATATTTGAATGAATGTTTGTTTTACTAGGAGCCGGTTATTAAGTCGTTTTTATTTTAAAGCTTTTTACTTTTTATCTTCGTACGTCAAGTTGCTAACTGGTAGTAATCCTGACAACCCAATTCAACTCATAGCATTTCTGAGTATACTTAAAAACCGGCCTTAAGTGTAGTCGTGTCTATGTTCATTATTCAGTAATTTCATTCCATAGACACGGCAGAAAGAGTAGACGGTAAGTATTAGGATAACCCAGAAAAAACTAGGAATAGGTACCGGGTAATGGCCAGAAGGCTCGACTATCCGCAGGTTAAACTATCTGCAGGTTAGACTATCTGGAGGTAATGTATGCAGCCGGCCTATAAAAACAAAAGAAGCGTGGCGTGCCGCCATGTTCTCGCGGAGGTAATTGGCGGGAAATGGCCGATAGACTCGCTCACACATGAAATGTGCTACTGAATTTTTAATATGGAGCCGCCGTGCGAGGGCGTTAGCGCTTTCTAAACTTTCCCAGCCTTTGACTTAGCGAAAATTCAAGCAGTTTGCTTTTCAGAACGAGTTCAACTGGAGTTGGTTCTGATAGATTATTTCATATCCTCCGTGGTGAATATATATAATACCACGAAGATATATCTAGTATGTCAAAAAAGAGTAGAAAATATAAAAACTTGAACTACTAAATTTGTAGACTGGCAACACCAATTTAACTGTCAAATATTTTTTTGAAATGCAATGACACTGAATGTATGGAACACAGTAAACGACATTTTAAAAAACATTTTTCTTCATGACATAAAATTGATTAAAAGGTGATTTATAAAGCGATTTGCTTTAATTTAATTTAACAATAGATAGAAACGAAGAATCACTAATGGTGAGTTTAGTAACACTACTTTTAGATCTGAATGAGTTAAATATATTCAGATCTAAAATTAGAGACATGATCTAAAGCCCAGGCAACGAACGCTAGGTACTTTTTCTAGTATTAAATAAATGTGAGCAATTTCTAAACTGCTTTATATTTTATTACATTATAGTTATTCTTCATTATGTTAACACAAAATTGCAAAGGTATAATAATAATATACCTATACGCAATTCTAATTTTGAGATCGGCGGGTATCTATCTATACTGCAATGAAAAAAAATTTTTCCACTATTATTCCTTTTTAATTTTATATAAAAATGTAGGTTACACAGCTTTACTTCAACACCATGAGTTATGTGTTTAGTATTGCCATTTGAACAACAGTGGCGCCCTCATATATTTTCTACTCTTATTTGACAAACTGTAAACTCATCGAACAATCAAACAGTTCGTGTTTAAAAGCTTACAAACATTAAACTTACGTCGATTTACAATGCTAATTAACCCGTCAGACTAATTTGTTCGCTTTTCGGAACAACTAATATATGCATCATAGAAATCGATGTGTCTCTCTTACTATCATAGTGAGAAATATGATCTAAACGGTGTTAGAAAGAGAAAACACCACGCTCTATATTCAAATAAAAAAATTAACCACTAACGAAGTATAATATATACCTTTATGAATCCAATGTTTAGGACCGAAATAAAATAAAAAATTGAAAATTTGGGAATTTTTCATGAATTATTTTTACAATGAACGACAAAAAAGTGAGATGACAATAATGTTTATAATATATATGGCTTATAAAATATGTATGTGATTTTACTTTTATCGTTATCAGTAATTTTAGTTAGAAAAAACGTAAGGTGAGCCATTTTTAAAACTTTTTGTTGTTGTTTACAAGCTAAATTTTAATATTTAAAAAAAAATTGAAAGCGTAATTTACCACCTTTCAAAAATAGTTTTTAGTTTTCGGGATACGTTCAGAAATATACTCATTTATTTAGATTATATTGCAAAGCGGAAATGTTTTGACCGTCTTACAAAATATGACCGAGACCTGAGAGGTTAAGATAGTAACATTGCTCTCAATCCATGTCATAATTTTATATACATATTTATCTGATAATAATAATAGATAAATACAAAATTATGAAGCTGGCCTCCGTATGGAGCGTTAAGAATTTGGCTCAGACCCAGAAAAACAAATGAAACATTAAGCGTAATGGGTTTTTCACATAAACACGTAAAATGTGAACAAAATAATTAAATTGTTTTAATAAATCATTATAATGGAATTCTCTCCACGAATTGTCAGGATCAAAAATAGAGACATTGTAAAAAAAAATATTGCACCAGTCTGACGATGGCCGTGATAGGTTGAAACCGAAAACGGTCAAAAATAAAGTTAATAAAAGCTTTGAATTGTTTTAAGTATCGTATAAAATGCATGGCTTCAAAGGTTAATACAATACACACCGGAGTGGGTAATATACAACCCCAAACTTGAATTGTATGCGATACGTTGTTTTTTACGTCACTTACGCTACAATTTAGGTAAACTTAAAAAAAAACTATTCGATATCTGCATTTAGGAATAATTATCTCATTCAATTAATACACTACCTACTACAGAGTGTTGACGCATTTTTATGCCTGCATCAAAATAACAAAAAATAAACATAAAAAAAACAGTGAACTAAATCAAAAGTGCCTAATTATCCTAAACTGGATATCGCTCGCCAAACCAGCGTATTTTTATCTCTAGAAGTGGATTTTTTAGTGCACAAAACTCATCATAATACCTCCCACAACTACTGTCACTTGCTCTAAAACGTATCGGCTATCATTAACAAACATAAAGTGAAACTTACGCAGTGGTGCTCTTCATCTTCATCAATAACAATACAATTTGGGAGGTGGGTATGCAGGTATGTATGTATGTATTACAGCCGCCCCGGGAACCATTTATTGGATAATAAACACCCCTGACATAGGTCACCACAAGTGGTTGGCTAGGATTGGTGCATGTCCTTACCTTTAAAATTAACGACTTTTCGTTAACTGTCATTCCAGTTCTCTTGAACGACAGCGAAAAAGTCGCTAATTTTAAGGTTAAGGACAATTGTATTCCGTATCCTTATGTCCTTCAGTAGAATCAGAATCGATTCTCAGGATTCTTCACTCGACACGATCCGGCGCTCAGTGGGGAGGTGTGGATACCGATGTTTCACACACACGATATTAACTTAATCATTCCAGAATTTTCGTGACTCTCTTCCACGGTAGGTTCAAATTGAAGGGTTATGCTCGTAGTAGAGTATCTTTAAATAATACAAGAATATCGATTTAATGTTGGCTGCCATTAAAATCTATATTGTGCGATAGTAGATCGGTTTTAATTTCATCGAATAATTAATTGCGAGCCGCACTTTGGGAAGGTGTTCTTTAGGGACACGTTCCACGACTGACCGGACGGAAAGGGCAATGAAGTGCGCGTACAGGAGTCAATTGCCCCGTGCTTGCACACACACTCACACTAAAATACCGTCACCAACAAAGATTTACACACCGACTCATAATGATTATACTGGGAAATTTTATATATGAGGTAATAGTTTTATGAAATATGATTTCAAACCCAGGTACGAAGTTTTTTTTAAACCAGAAAGAATTAAAATAACCTATTGTCTTCTACGTAGATTTCCAACCAGAGATTATTTTGTCTGTGGCTCTATTCTAACAGGGATGAGCTCTGCCATCATCAGGTACATATTTATTTAATTCGCAGAATGCATTCTTGTAATACAAAATATTCCACACAAAATGCAAGAAATTACAGTTTAAAATCTACAAAAGTAAGTAATCTACGTAGTAAGTAGTTCTTAAATACCTTTAAATACTACATTAATATCCTACTTTTTTGTTTTTTTTTAATTATTTATTGAGAGAAAATGTTTTAATGAATTTCTACGCCAATGAAGAGTAATAGCTCTTGAGCTTGGCGTAGGAGTTATTTTAAGATTATTTCATTTTTATAACACACACTTTACTTAGAGTGTACGTACAATAAATATAAACTATGTTTTGATGTTAATTTTTGATATGACATGAAATGAAGTTATAAGTTACGAGTGTACAATGAATATAAAACTATGTTGTTATGTTAATTTTTGATATGACATGAAATGAAGTTATAACATTTTGATTGGTGATGTTATGATTGTTGATTTTTTTTAAAGATTAATTTGACCTTTTTCTTGAATGATACGAAATCTGTTATTTTTTTTTTCTTCGGAAAAACTATTAAAATATTTTATGCCCTCGTAAATATAATTATAGCGCATTTGTTGTGTTGAAAATAGAGGATGTTAAATTTATGTCTTAATGATGAGTTAAGTTTAAATTTTTTAATTACATTTTCTTTGAATACTTGTAGTATTGAATCTTTTTTATAGAGGTCTTCAATTTTTGGTACTTCGAAAATTTTGAACAGTGATGCTGAAGGGAATGTTGGTTGTATTCTTAAAATTATTTTAATAATTAGTTTTTGTACCATTTTTCCAGGACTAACAATTTTTTTTATTTATTTATTCTATTATTTTTTTTAAATTATGAATAAACAATTTTATCTAATATGTTTTACGTAACTTTTTGTAATTTCAAATAAGGAATAGTTGACAATTTATTCTTTTTTCAATCTTTCTACAGGCTGGTAGGTACCACCATGTTTTTGAAAAAATGCAAACAAGTAAATCCAAATTAACACGAGAATTTCACTTTAAAAAAAAAATTGTTAGGATGGGTAATTTAAAAAAATTTATATAAAATATATCATTATGGGCCAGTTGCTTAATAAAACTGAAATAACCACAGAAGTTGAATAGAACTTTCACAGAAAGTGAAAATTAACTTCAAATATTTGATGAATTGTTAAAAAATTTTGGAACAACCCATCCTTACTGAACTACAGTCGAAAAATTCGAATTTGCCCATCTAGTCAAAGTAAAGCTTGTTTGGCTTGCTTGAATAATAAAGTAGGTGCAGCAGATTTTCGAAAACGAAAACGGAGCGCACAAACAAATATACAGAACGATGATATGCCAAACTGTCGAGTTAAAACAGGACTCCGCTATGCTCAGTCAATAACTGCACAAACTGGGTACTTTAGATGCCCTATTTAATGTACAATAATACTCGGAAGGTAAGTAAAATATACTTAGAGAACATTGGGTCCTTACCGAGTAATGCCTTATTTTTCCTCAGAAAACACAAAATGTTATATTACGAGAGGGCATCGTTTTATATTAAGCAGAGCCGAGTGCAGCAGCGGGGAAATACGTAAAATAAAAATGACTGGCTGCAGGCTCTAGAGTTCTCAAAATCGAGATACTGGTAGCTACATAAGCCGGGCTTACCAGCAGTCCTGGAGGCGAACGATGTGAGACACTCAGAGACATTAAATTTACAAGGCATACGTATAATAATCTTCTGCTAGTTTACCGTGACTCAAAAGTACATATTATAAATAACCGGTAGTTAATGCCAAGCTTTGCCCGACTTTCGACATTCAAAATTTTATTTTCACTGTGTCTGATAAACGTGTAAAAATTCTACAGCAAATTTTAAAAATCACCGTGCGAGATGAAAATGGTTGAGTTGATCTAGAAATTCCAGAGAGAAAAAGCTGTAAAAATTTCATGAAGCTAAATTTTAACAATCGACAAGTTTTGGCTTATTATATTAAGACAATAAAACATTCATTGAAAACAATATGTATTTTTTTATCAACGAATTTTATAAAAGAGTTTTGTAGTCTCACAAATTAAAAAATATTTAAAATTTTTTTCTTATAATAAATTGTGGTGCTTCAATCAACGCAATCGGTTTCCTTATAAATTTGCCGTTTTTCATATTTAACTCCATTAAAACTCCACTCAGAAGGCCTACTACACGTGGCTCTACCCTACGGCGGCCCCTAGACGATCAATTATATTGCTTAATATTACGAATTGTGCAATATTATTGACCGTTTAGGTTTAATATTGAAGATTGCTCAATATTGAATCTTATTATAATAAAATATATTTTACAATGTTATTGTAGCATCTAGGGGCCGCCTATCGACTTTCCCTTGGGCATGCTCGGTACGAATCATCTAAGGGTCAGAAGGTATGTGCTCATTGAAACACATTTCTTCAGACTGATTCGTAAATGGTTCGAAAACTCGACTATCATGGAGATGATCAGTTTCTATGTTCCCGATGGTTATCTCCGTCACCGACAGCACAGACTGTTTTATCTCCCGGCTTGCAGAACTAACTTGCCAATGGTAATGCCATGTCGGGAAAGCTGCCTTGTTGTTAAATAGAATCACTTCGAATATCGATTTGTTTAAAATCAAAGAAGCAAACCGACTCTCTCTTGGGCATGCAGATGTTAGTTTAAATCTGCTTATCTAGTCTTAAATATTTTCTTCCTTTTAGAAACGCTTTGAAATGTTTTAAAAAGGAATAAATTGAATTGAATTGGGGGAATTAACTTCCTTCAGGGCCTATGTCATCTGTATGGATGCTGTGTGGAGGTTTTTCTGAGGAAAAGAAAGAGTGAACGTGAATCTTAACGGGAATCATCTTGTAGGAGGGAGAAAACAAAACTGTCTACAGGTAAGTTAAAGTTACGTTAAGCTAGGTTATTAATGTTATACAGTCCAATATACAACATTTTGTATGAATATTTTATGCAAAAGGGATAAAAATTATGTTGGAATAAAGGAAAACAGAGAAGAAATATCTTCTCGGGTAAGACACTGTAAATTAGTTCCAATTAGTGGTGGGTCTTCGTGGAAGTTTTAATATTTATACTTCGTGTTGTGAACACGAAGGCAAACTGTTGAATATAAAGACCACGGAAAGTCAAGTAGCTCACCCACCAATTAGATACTCTTTTATTAGGCCATTCTTCACGTCATGCAATAACAAGTGGATATGCATCGCTGCTCCCCACTTCAGGGGTATGCCAACTTTGGTGCGATGTGCCACCTTTAGTTTATCATTACAATCTTGAATTATCACTTAACACCTTGCCTTTTACAACAAGCATGATGCTAAATTAGCGCAAAAACATATGATAATTCTTAACTATTGCCTAATTCGGAAATGCCGAGGACGATGGTCAAAAAAATGTACTATTGTGTAACATTAAACCCGTTATTGAAGGCACAGAAATCTATATTACGTGTTATTATGAAGAAACCTTTCAGATAGTCGAGCGACGCTCTCTTCAGGGAATTTAATGTAGTAGATGTTCGACAGTGTTACATTAAAAATATAATAATTTATGTTCATAAAAATAAATATAAAATGAAAACAGTCGAACACAAACATCAAACCAGAAGGGCAGAATTGACCTTTCTATTCCAACAAGCAATACAGCGGCTATCACAAAATTACGTAACAAAATCCCTTCACAACTAAAGCTGTGTGAAGTGTCATCCTTCGATCCAAAAATAACAAAATGGTTACTAGATTTAGGCAGGACAGAGTCAGAAATATTATTAAAAAATGCTTTCTGATAAATTATATGTTACGAGCGCCTTTATATATTTCGTTTGTTTCCAAAATCTTTATTTTCTTTTCTTTTACTATTTTCATGTATATTCACTTCGAATAAATTTTCTCTTACATATTCGATGTTTAATTGATTCAATAACCTAGTACTCGACTGTATCATATATTGTTATTATGTAAATGCAATTTGTGAATCTTAACTTCACTACCTTACTTTATGAATTATCATGTACCTACCTACTAATATGAACATGTCAATTTGACTGTCTTAGTACGAGAAACCTTTCTAGATGGACAGTCAAATTGCCTTATACTGTTAATGTATTTTTATAACAAATAAAATAAATAAACTGTTAAAATAAATAAAAATTAAATACACAACAGCATCGGATTTGTATCCCGTTAATTGTGGCGCAAGGTTTATAGTAAACAGAGAATATTATATAAAAAGTTTGTCAGGTTAAGGATCGATATATTAAAAAAGAAAAAGCTAATGTAGAATATAAATATTTCAATCCACTCACCACCAAAATGTTTCTTGTAAACGATTTACTCATGATTAGTTGATGTGGGTAATTTAAAGATCTAGGCAAATTTACAACAAACTGTGTTTTTCAGGAAAATACTTAACAGAAAAAGCTGCAAATGCAAAGTTTCTGTATTAAAGCACAGACAAATAGAACGCAATATGCCCTCAACTTTGTTTATCGACTTTATTACGCTGGTAGGTACGAGTAGATAAGCTTGGTTTACTTGCGATCATAGTCGAAGATAGTTAGGTGAAACTTTGAGAAGCCGGCAATAGCGCCTTAGAGACAGGTACATAATCGAGCAAGTGAACTGTATTATAAGAAATTTATAGTTGGAGTAATTAAAGTGCATGAAGCGCGGTGCAGCACCGATTTTTTATTAATTGATGGAAAACTACTGATATCGTTTCTGTAGGCTTAGAAAATCAAGTTCTGAGACGAATTGTGAAACAATACCGGGAAATAAGATAGTAGGCTTTAACTGTTAATATTGATATTGAAGTCACCAAATATGGCGACCAAATTTTGATGATTTTGTTGACTTCCGGTATAAATAAATATAATACCCATATCATTGAAGAAGAAGATAACGATAATAATCTAAATAAAAATATAAAAAGGAACAAGTCGCAGAAAAATAGAAAAAGATGATCCCAGACCTTTCGTCTAACCGGGAAGTGCACGTTAACCAATTTCGCCATTGCCATCTTCTATCAAACCGTCGTATTAGTCAATCATGTATTTCAAATTTTAGAATTAACAATATTATTTTCAACTAAATCTTTTCCATATTATAGGCAACTACCCTTTTTATTGAAAACAATCATTCTAAGAATTGGTTTTTAACGTGGATAGCGTTCCGGATAATATATCCTACTATTAACAGTTTGTAGTTGCCCATAATATAAAAAATAATTAGTTGAAGATAATATTGTTAATTCTAAAATTTTAAATACGAGATTGACAAATATGACGGTTTGACAGTAGGTGGCAATGGCAAAATTGGTTAATGCGCACGTGCCGGTTAGACGAAAGGTCTGGGTTCGAGTTCAGTTGCGACCATAATCTTTTCCTATTTTTCTGTGTCTTGTTCTCTTCAATTTTTTGTTTAGATTATTATTGTTATCTTCTTCTTCAATGATATATATGTACCCGAGAAGCATACGGATGCAAAGTCCATAATTTGAAGAAATGAGTTTTTGGTGCAGACTTGAAGTAAATAATCATGTTTATCAGTGGCAGAAAGATACAGGTCACATGAAGAAAAAATAGGATTTTCAATAATGTATACGGATGCAACTACCATGATGTAACAACTACATATATTAGAAGCAGAAGGATGTACCATGGACTTGCATCTTTATGATTTAGTTGCATTTTGAGTGTTATGACTCAAATCCCACCTGTTATGTAGTATTATGACTCGATATGAGTTATACATTACTACGCTTTCGATAGAAGTAAACAATTTTTAATCATTGATCCATTCATAATACACCACACGCCATAACAAAATAGTCCACTTCATTTAGAAGCAGAAGGACTCAAGTCCATATTTTTAATTTTTCGAAGAAAACTTCTTCTAAAAGGTTGTTACTTTGTGATGTCATTATTTATTTATTAAAAGAAAAATAACTTAGTTTACATCACTTTATTTTTTTATTATTTTTTTTTAATATTTTATACTATCAACATGTTTCGTGAACCATATTATTCCTGAAGAAGTGAACATGGTTCACGAAACATGTTGATAGTATAAAATATTAAAAAAATATAAAAATAATAAAAAAATAAATAAAAATAAATAAAGTGATGTAAACTAAGTTATTTTTCTTTTAATAAATCCATATTTTTGTTGGACTCAAGTCAGCGTTTTTTTAAATAATATTTTTAAAGGCTCTACATATAAAATATTTCGTTTTATTTGCTCGTTTTTAAAACAAATTAATTGCTTTAATAAAAACTCCTTTTTTTTCTACCAGCTGGATATCCCAAGAAGTTATGAGACCATAGTTAGAGAAAAAATAGTTTTTTGGCTCTCCTGAACATTTACCTTTTTGGACTTGCATCCGTATGCTTCTCGGGTATAGTTATAAAAAGAGAGTTTTTCATATAAAAAAATAAATATAATATTCTACAAAATATGTAAATGAACTTTATAAAGCTTTGAGCTTGTTACACAAGGCGAATATTTTATAAAGAAATGTGGGCTTGAACAGTACCTACAGATTATAATATAACTAACTGCCTTATGCTTCCAATCTGTAATTTCATTGTAAAAGGTCAAAAAATGATAGCGGGGAGTATTAACAATTTCATGTAACAAAACTGAACAAACTTATAAACAAATTTCGAAATATTATTTAAATTCTTGGATTTAACCTCAAGAAATTCGAAAATTCGTGATACTTCCTTCTTAATTTCGTCTTAAAATAAAACTTCAAGCCACAATATGTGCTTTGATGTGCCTTTCAGTAAGAATAAGAACCATCAACAATAATAATTATTGTAAAAGATACACAAAGAATTTGTTTTTAAGTGAAAAATTTTAATTTTCAGCTACCTGAAAATGATTACTTACAAAATGACCTGAAAATTAATACTATTTTGGATCAAAAACTATTAGATTTATCTTGATCGTTGAACGATGAGATTTGTTGCTTAAGATTAGTGTTTGACCGTTAAGTGGCTGGGTCCCACCCAGGCGTCGTGAGTGCAATACCTCAGCTCACAAGCATTTTCCTCTTACTGTGGTTGTAGTAGAAGATTTTCAAACACTGTCAGGTTATTCGTTCATCAGGTATTGACAGGTGTGTTTTTTGGTTTATTTTATTAGCCTGTCACTTTACGTTTTTTTTTGTTTGCTTCCTTTTCCATTCGTTCATTTTCCGATATCTTTAGCTTCCATCTAGCATGCATTTTCCATTTTCCATCTTGTCATTGTTTGACCCTTTACGCAAAGTAAAGGGTCAAACAATGACGAAAATGATTAAAATTGCCATGTTTGTCATTTACATATTACTGTATATAATAACCAAAAGAAATTCCGCGTTCGTTATAATTTAAACATCAGCAAAGTTAAAGGTTAATCTTGTGTCTGCTGTTAATCTAAATTAGCAAATATACACAGCTAAAAGCATACATTTTAAAATTTCTAGTAAAATACTACTTAGACTGCGTCATGTTTTAAAACCAGAAACTTTTGCGTGTTAGTTATTAAAGGAAATTCAAGGCTTTATAACAAAATCATTTTTATTTTTAACTTAATGAATAAAACCCCAAATTGTAATATTTAATAGATTAAGACAATATTAGCGATACTCGATCGAAAATCTGATACAGAAAAATCTGAAAAGGATCCGGTCACATCTGACTCGAACCCAGGACTTGCCGGATCAGTGCTCTACAGTAAAGTACAGTAGGGAGTAGAGCACTGACCCGGCAAGTCATGGGTCCTAGGTTCGAATCCCAAATGTGACCGTATCCTTTATTGATTTTTTTTATTTCAGATTTTCGATCGAGTTTCATCTGACTCGAACCCGGGACTTGCCAGGTCAGTGTTCTACACTAAAGTAAGCACTGACCCGGCAAGTCATAGGAACTCGGTTGGAATCCCAGATATGACCGTATCCTTTTCTGATTTTTCTGTTTCAGATTTTCGATCATCATCAATATTGTCATCATTAAATAAATATTTAAACAAATTATTATTTACAGTTTACAAGTGGCCTCTGGATTCTAGATATATCTCTACCAAGTTGTAGTGATAGGAAGTCCTGTGCTTCGGTCAAATTCGATGACTCGATTTAACGCATTTATTTAAACGAACGGAAAGATCAGATTCAGATACTAAATGAAAAAAATACAGGGGGCTGCAAATGTTAAAAATACACATTCTCAGTCGAAATATCATATGGAATGAAATGTTCCTGACATTTTGAAAAGTTAAAACATTATTTCACGTCACAAATTAATCAAATCGCTACATGCAAGCTGAGAATTTGAAATATTTGTTAAAAAAATATTATTTACGTCCATTACTTTCATACACGAATATCACACCTAGCTGTGTATATAATGTTAGCGTACAGATTATTCAGACAAACGGTAAAATGGGCAAACTTTCATACGTTTCAAACAAATTTTATAAATACAGAAATGGCCGACGAATGGCATCCTACAAAGTTATTTTTTTTTGGAATTTCCGCTTGGCGAAAGTATTTTAACAAATTTCAAATAATTAATTATTTTGTTCTGATTCCACGTAAAATTAAACTTTGCAAAAACAAAAAGATTTACGTAAGTGTTCAAGATCTAACACCTACCGCTGGCGGCCAGTGGCATCAGGTAGAAAGGGGGAGGGGAGCATTGATCGGTGTAAACAGAAGGCTTCCTTTTCATTTTTGTTTCTCTTGAATTGAAAACAAAGTTTTTGTAAATACGGAAGGCGTGCAAAGAGCAGATCCGACAGCATCTTCCTGAGGTTATTTTTTTAGAAAACAAAATATTCTTATCTGAAACTCCTTTCCAACCACCTAGAAATAAGGCATTAAATAGATTGTTTTTAAATTAAGCCAGTTTCAACAGGTTTGATACTATGCAATCTATGGATCACTATGCAAATTTCAGAAAAAAATGCGGCATGTTTATTTCTAAGTTGGTTCATGAGGTAAATTTTTTTGCCTAATCAGATGATTGTCATTGTCTATGTGGAGCTGAAAAATACCCTTTAAAATCTATGTGTTTAAAACTGTATGTGCTGTATTGCTATAAAGCATAGGGAATGTTTGAAACTTTCAAAATACCATCTTTTCACACTCGCAAAGGTTTCTGGATTATTACAACCACATGACAATACATCTGAAATTTTTTTTAAATCATTACAAAAACTCTTACGAAACTGTCAAAAATGTCACAATTTGAGAATGACATTTTTCAAACTATGTTAGGTTCTTGTAATATACAAAAAATAAATGTTTGTAGAACATGAAAAATGAAAATTTGTAAAAAAAATTGCAATAGGTGGCACGCGAGCTGTTTGAAAATCTGAATGCACCGGGACTGAATATATTGAACGCGGGAAAGGAAAGGGGATCGCAGGAGGATGATTCACGGGAGAGGGGAGAACGCGTGATGGGAAGAGGACGTGGGATGGGAAGGGGAGGCGGAAGGGGAACGGAACGAATGGGAAAGACACGCAGGGAGAAACAATTTCTTTATTAGTGGTATTGCAACGCATACCAGGAACTCGCTAGTGTATTATACATGTTAAAACACGAAACGAATTGAAATATTTTACAACGTGATCTACGAAAATCGTATGTTCGGTTTAATACCGAGCACTACACGGCAGACCTGTGGAACCACTATATTCAACTACTATGGAATTCCGTAGAAGAGAATTCAATAGAACAAGTTGGTAGACAATAGGCCACTTGCATCAATTTTTTTTAAAAATTTCCGGTTTAGGCAAATATTCTAAGACATTAAGTATTTTTATTTTTTTTAATCGTATTTTTGAAACCCTGGGGATTTTTTGAAAATTTCAATCCGATAAATCAGACCATTTTTTATAAACCGGAAAGACGACATAATTTTACAGGTGTGAAAAAACGATAATTACATAGCCGAAAATCATTTAAAAAAAAATAACGTTTTCCGCACGAATGGCACATGAGAATAACGAGGCATACCAAAAATATTACATCTCATAAATATTTTTTTCCCTTGATCCATCTTATTGACCATAAATCATTATAATGAACAGCGTCTGTATTACTAAATTCAATGTAATATACTTGTACTTGTAAATTATAATAATAATAAGAATATTATAAAATTTAATTTTGTTAAAATCAGCACCATAATCATTATACCTCTAAAACACGTACCGACATCATCTGCACGTTCTGAAGAGAACCCCGTAGATCATTAAAAGTACGGGGTTCTCTTCAGAGCATCTGTCAAAAAGTGAAACCAAATGATAAGTTCGCAGAGAACAAACAATAAATCTAGTGAACGAATTCAAAAATTCGCCTGAAATCAAAGTGATGCCATATAAAAAAATAAATCAGTGTGGACTTTTAAAAAAATAATAGGAACATTTTCGGAGACGGGACATTTTCATGTAGTGACGTCACGAGCCTAAATAATGGATTTATTTATTTAAAAATAACAAAAACTGTACATTTCTAAACAATTTTACTAACATTTTCTTAATCTTAGTAAAAAGATCTATCCACATGATTTTTTCCAAGTCGTTATGAAATCCATGCAAGTGGCCTATTGTTGCGGTTACCGAAGTCTTGCAGCGCTAACTGAATGTTTACATCAGACAGAGTAAATTGTTTTTTTGGTACAAGAGGCATAAAGCGGCCAACTCCCGATGCTATTGAGTTATTTTTTTTTGATTCCTCAATTAATTTTTTTGCTATTTAATGTACGTAGTCGAATTAAATTTTTTTTTTACCATTTTGAATTATTACATTCCTATCCTACATGCAAATGAAGATTACATTGATTAAAGCAAGGAATAACAAGTATTATTACATTCTCTGGCGAAATGCGCACATCCTGGCAAAAAAAGCAAACAAACAAGGGATGGATACGTTTTAGGATTTTCACGGCCAAAAGCATTTTCGTTATTTGTTTTTGGGGTGTTATACCGCGTTGCGCTACCTCCTTCTTTAGCCAACATTTCGACTACACATCTACCGGATCTGCCCTGATGATGGACACTGCAACGATGTCCGAAACGTTGGCTAAAGAAGGAGGTAGCGCAACACGGCATAACACCCCAAAAACAGATAACAAAAACAAGGGATGATTTATTAAGTAAATGCTGAAACTCACGAAAATCCTCATGGTTTCCAAAAAAGTATGCTTAATGGTGGTCAATTTTTAATAACCTAACAATTAAGAAGTAGTGAACTTACTTTTCTTCTTTTTTTATATGTACGTTACAACTCTTAACAAAACTAATATATCTAGGCGTAGACACGCTATAAACCACACGAACAGAACAATACACATTAACACTATTCAAAAATTATCATCACGGTATTACACAATTTAATTTTTGACTGTTTATTCCTTGGTTATATTATTATTATTCGAAAGAGCAGAAATGCGAATGCTTAGATGGTCGGCAGGATTATCACTAAAAGATCACGCATTCGTGTTAGCCTGGGTGTCACGGACATAAACAGTAAGCTGGAGGAACGACAGTAGAAATGGTACGGGCACATAAGACGGCGACGAGCAGACCACACAGTGGCGAGGCAATGTCTATTAAGCTTCATCGACAGTCATCCAGAGGAAGACCAAAGAACTCCTAGATGGCTAAATGCTCCAAAATTTTACAGAGAAACGGCCTGGATGAAGGCGATACCCAGAACCGAAGAAGTTCAGAACGAGAAGAGCCGATCCCAACAGCCTTCCTACGCAATTAGTTGTGACAGTGCAAGGAAGAAGAAGGCTGTTTATTCCTCGATTGCAGGATTTTAACAATAAAAGAAAAATAATACGATCGATGTTTCAATCTTTAATGAAACTTTTACAGAATCAAATGCTATAGAAAGATTTTAGGAGACGAAGCGATTTTAATATTATGTAAGTTTTAATTTAAATTAGATTAAAAAAATACATTTTCACATCTATTTCACGCTCGACAGTACGGAAAAAAGGAAACCATTCATATTTTCAATGGAGATTTATTTGAAACGGCACAATACGCGCAATATTTACAAAGAAAAAAATGTTACAAAAAGAACAACACTTTTCCAAAGAAACGAAATTGTATCGGAGCAGATACTCGAATAAGCGAATTTTCGTCGTTATATAGACGAGTAGTAAATTAAGCCTTCAATTTAGCCCCATAACGACATCTCAATAATGGGGAATGGTTACAATCTCGACTCCTTCCCCTCCCCACTCCCTTTCAGCCGATTGAATGCTGGAAAAAGAGAATTGCCTATTCAAATTCAAATAATTGAATATCGAATCGGACATTTCCGGGAGAGACTCGCACAGGTGTCAGGGAGGACAGGGGTAATCAAGCAGTGGAACGCGAAAAGACAATTATTTCAAAGAGTTCTGTGAAAAATGTTCCTATATTAAATATCAAATTACGCGTATTAAAAAACATGTGATCAGTAAATTAAGTTTCCTACATCTTAATAATTTCTTTTTAACTCATAAACCTCCACAATATTAGAACCGCCATAATATGAATGGCTATGTGCAGTTTGGACTTAATATTTACCTAATTGATGATCTTTGGGAGACATTTAACGAATATAGATTAAAAAATTGAAAACAATAGAAAAAGGACATTATGATGTTGGATATGGTGTTGGTACGAAATTATACTTTCCAATCACTGCCAGAATTACACAGGGATGTAATTAGGTAGGAACAAATTGAGAAAATTTCACCTTCTTAATTTACTCTTACAGGAATCATACATGTCAAAAAACAAAACCTAACGTAACTTTTCTTCAATATGAAAAATATTTAGCGAACAAACACTCGTTGCTTGAAATAGATTTTTAGCTGTGGAAGATCGGAAGAGCCAAGTAATTCCCTATCCCTTCATTTTCCCAATCTCCTTCACATCCACCTTACCTTCAGCCTCACAATATACCACAGTTGGGGATGTAATAGTCTCCAGCTCCAGGCGGTTGTCTTTTGCGTTATTCACTTAAAAACACTCTAAAATTTAAGCCCTTAAAAATCCAGTAGGTGTATTTTAAAAGGGAGTAATACTCTCCACGTGTAATTTCGTCGGTGAATAATTCCATTCGTGTGTAATTCTGGCAGTGATCGGTACATGAAATTCACGCCGGGGTAATTTGGTCGTGTAAACATTTCTATTCGGGTGGCAGCATATCAGATTTTTAGCTATTTATAGCAAATGTTCTTTTGGATAATATTTATTTATTTATTTATATAATATTATAAATAATAATAATATTTGGATGAATTGCGTATGTTGAAAATGTATAACGCCGTTTTCCTGAAAAATCACCTCAAGAATTCGAAATTATATTGTTAAATATTTCTACGTGGTTCTTCATTGTCCTGCGTTATGATGGACTCTTCGACCACTTCGAAATTCTTAGGAGCGGTGCGAGAGGGAGAGGCATGGAGAATCCGCTACAATAATGAGCTCTATGATATTTACCAAGCTCCCAGACTCTCCACCCATTTAAGACTCCAAAGATTAAGATGGGCCGGACATGTGCACCGAATGCCAAGCACACGAGTACCGAAGAAGGTTCTGACAGGACACCCGGGAGGTAAACGAAAGGCGGGCAGACCTAGACTGAGATGGGAGGATGATGTCAGGAAGGATGCAAAAGGATTACTACATGTTGCAGATTGGAAGAAGACGGCCGAGGACAGAGGGCGGTGGAGGCTTATTTTGAAGGAGGCCAAGGCTCGAAATGGGCTGTAGCGCCATTGAAGAAGAAGAAGAAGAAGAAATATTTCTACGTGGATTTTGCGGCTAGTATTGCTGCTCATAATAGGACTTTATTAACCGATACGATTGTACCACCCCAGCCAGGAGCACTCCTATCCCGGTAAGACCTGTACACCAGGGGGCACTGATTTGTTAGGACTTGGAACGTGAAAAAGTGCTCTAAGGAAAGGGAGGAAGTTGGAGTTTAATCAACCGGTATACATGGCAACCTAATAACCTAATAATAATTTTTGTAACATTTTTTTCTCAATATTAAACTACAGACCAATCACTCTGCTAAACTCACTATCTAAACTTCTAGAAAAAGCCATGAAAAAAAGATTACTTGCGTACCTTGAAAAACACAACCTGCTCTCAAGCCGCCAATTTGGATTTCGTGCCAAAATGGGTACAGAAGATGCTTTATCAGAATTAACCAACTACATAGTGAAAAGCATAGATGGCGGATCAAAGGTGATTGGGGTATTCTTAGACCTAGCAAAAGCTTTCGACACTATTTCGCATAACTTACTACAACAAAAACTCAAAAATATCGGTATAACTGGTCAACCGCTAAAATGGTTTGTCAGCTACATTGAAAAGAGACAACAAATAGTAAAAATAAATAAATACAGCAGTGACAAAGCAGATATCAGGTATGGAGTACCGCAAGGCAGCGTCTTGGGTCCCATACTATTCCTCATTTATATAAATAGTCTAACTGAGATAAACCTAGGAAAAATTGAGTACAAAGTAATCAGTTATGCAGACGACACTGCAATTTTGTTCAAGGCACAATCATGGGAAAAGGTATTCAAAAACACAGAAACAGGGATGACTGTAGTAAATAAATGGCTACAAAATAATCTACTAACACTGAACATTTCAAAAACAAAATATTTAACTTTTAGCAAAACAAAGGCTGGTCAACCACATAGCCAACCACAACTACATCTTAACCCCTGCACCAATATTTCGTCAAATAACACATGCTGTACTTGTGACAAAATTGTTTATGCAGACAATATTAAATATCTAGGTTTAACTGTTGACCATAAACTAAAATGGGATCTCCATATTAATATATTATCAAAAAAAATACGAAAATTATCATACATCTTCAAAACAATACGAAACATCATGTCATTAAATCAACTAAAAAATATATATTTCGCACTCTGTCAAAGTATTTTAACGTATGGAATTTCAGTTTGGGGAGGAGCAGCAGATACTTACCTCAATTCTCTTAAAATAAATCACAAAACAATAATTAGAATTATGTTTTATAAACCTTACCAACATCCGACGGAACAGCTAATGATCAGAAACAAATTACTAGACGTAAATAAACTATTCATAAGGAAGATCATTTACAAAAACTGTATCAAAACTTCACATCTCCACATACCTCACTCACAAAACACAAGAGCAAAAATTAATAAGCACTTTCAAGTTCCCCATATCAAATCAACTTTTGCAAAAAAACACGAATCTTACCTAGCACCACACATTTTCAATACCTTCCTAACACAAACAAAAACTTACGTCACCCCAAATAATTTGAATTGGCTTTTCAAAAGATTTGTAATATGGTTGAATGAAAAGGAAAGAACAGACATTCAAAATATTCTAAATAAATAACATTTCATACAAGTTCTCACGAAATTATATAATATACAAATAAAACAAATACGAGAAACTGCAATTTTTGCAACATTAATTATTATGAGTAATTATTAATTATTACTTCTATTATGTAACCGCTATATTCAACTGTCACAAAATGTTAATTTAATTTTATCTAAAAAACAAAGTATGTATGTAAATATTTAATATACCAACATATAATTTATCTTTTTTATCTTTTTACATACATATATATATTTGTTTAAATACACACATTTCTTTTGGAACAAACATAATATGTGATTTACTCGCCTCGGAACAGACTTTGTCTAGTGAGGCGGGTAAAAGAAAAGAAAACAATGTAAATAACCATGAAACTAAATAAACGCCCGGGTTGCCGGCACTGAAACTGAATAAGCCAATATTGGAATTTGGGATAGGCTGGAATAAAGGAATGGATAGAGCGTTAATTTTTTTCTTCTTTAAGCCTTCCTTCTTCTTTACTTTTCGCGGCTCTTCTTAAACCTTCTCGTCTCTCTTTGACTCTTCTTGTCGATAAGAGGACATTATTAACCGGTAAAAAATATTAAAATACATAAAATAAAATCATTTATCCCACGGCTGTAATAGCATCTGGCTTTGCAGGGTTTTGACACTTGTATTGTTAGATACACCTACCTGAGGTGCCTACCTTCTGCCGACAACCTAGCTCAGAATGGTCAGCAGAGCGGAGGAGACTATCATCAGGGTGTGGCATCCCTGAAATAAGCTCAAATCCTACGGGCTGGGGGAGACAGTGAAACAAGTAGCTACGGTAAATAACAGTTGTATTGGGTAGCATTCTTTCGTAAACAACAATGATACAATAATGCAAGCAGAGTAGTACAGGGTAGCAACAGTAATTCTATCTAAATCGGGTGAATTTGGCCCTAAAATCTCTCTGGGGGCGGTCATTTATCTTCGCGTTGAATTTACAAGGAACACACGCATTAAAGAGGGGTTAAATAGCTCAGGTACTCACAGCAGCAGCCTGGTCTCTTGGAGATTCGGTTATGTGGAGGGAATTTAGCCGTTCTTGGCATTCCCGCAAGTCACTATGCAAAACACAACCGCCATGGCGGCTTCGCAGAATGTTCCGGAACAGTGCAACATGGTTCACGTACACGTGCGCTCGAAGCGAGCTCGGGGGCAGAATGGCGGGCCGCGGCTGCCAGCCGGTCGGCCGTGGCTCGCGTTCCAACCGCCGTCAGCGCGCGGCGCGCTAGCGGAGAGAAAGCGCAACTGTTTGTCTACACAGTGGCGTACGCTCTAACTTGAGAGGGGGCATTTCGTATATCGTAACAGTATTTATGTCTTTTCTTTATTTTTTATAGTTCCGGCGTGTATATAAAAGCACAGAACACAATGTGTTTGCTGAAAACGGTGGCGTTGACAGAAAAATTTAAATAAATTTCAGGATCCCATAAGCTCAGAAATATTGCGGACACAACAATCATGTTTTCTACTGCATTGTTAAACTTTCAACATCTGAAAGCTTATTTTGTAAGATTCAGTACCTTCCCCATTAAGGCTCTGCAACCGGGTTCGAAAAGAAGAAGATGGAGAGATACGAAATTACGAATGTTAGAGGAGAGCGCTAACATTTACAACTACAAAATCGATGCGAAAATTGCGAAAATGTTTAATAAAACACGACTCGTTTAAATTAGAGCAAAAATCTCGCGGGCATTATCTTAAACAGCATTTATAGAAACACTGTGAATTTTTTCAAACATATAACTTGTACAACAACTGAATCAAACGTGTTTATAATAATTTTTGGAGCATACATTGCGATTTTTTTCTATCGAGGGTATTTTATATAATTTGCGTTTCGGCGCGGGCAAAGTCTAGATATTATCTTCAAGAATAACATGTATTTTTTTAAGAGCTTTAAAACTTACCGTTTTTAAGTGAAATATGTAATAAATCGGTACAAATCCGGGTTGCGGGCCCTTAATAGTTACTCAATTTTTTAACAAAATAAAAAAGATATAACTTAACAAAAGTTTGATCACCGCTTACGGACCTTATGGCAGGCATTGTGCGTCGGGCACTGTGAACCAGTAGAATAGTGGATTGTGGAACGGTGGAATATGGGTGACGGTGAACTAACAGAGGACAGGAACAGTTGGCAGAGGGCGCGGCGGACGTATGGAGGAAATAGCCCTCAAATCACGGGGTGGTGGGTGGGAAATCACCCCAAATTATAGGCCAGTAGGAGGCTGTAGAATAGGCGCAGTGTGGCGAGTAGGCTGAGCAAAGGTTATATATTCATTATTATACCTGATATAGTTCTTTTTCAAATGTATTCAAATAGAACTCTTACGATCCCGTATATATCAGTGAAGGATATTTTATATTCACGCAATTCCAACAGACACTAAAATAGGCGAAAAAAACAGTGAATAAAAAATAAAGTTGAAGATGAAGATAACAATAATAATAATCTTGACGAAAATATGAAAGAGAACAAGACACAGAAAAAGATAATGGTCGCAACTAGGACTCGAACCCAGAACCTCTCGTCTAACCGGGACGTGTGCGTTTACCAATTCGGGCAGTACCACCTTCTGTCAAACCGTCATATTTGTCAATCTAATATTTCAAGTATTTAGAATTAACTATTATTTATCTTTAACTGTTTTTTTTTACATATTGTAGACAACTAGCCTTTTTATTGGAAAGAATTTAATTATATTGATGGGAATAACCTTCAAAAGTTATAAAAAGAGAGTTTTTCTAATAAAAATTAAAAAATTAAGTGTTTATATTAAATAATTTTAAACATATAAAGTGATTGGGACAAGATAGTTTTAACTAACCTAGGTTCTGCGAAAGGCTATTGTCATTTTTTTCAAATGTCAATAATTTAAATGAACCAACTGTTTGAATCCTATCATGGTGCTTTTCAGATTATTAATCCTGTACAATAGGCATTTTCTTTTACCATTGAATAAGTTATCATATCACCAATATGAAAGAACTATGCCTTTATCTCTTTGTGATTTCAATTCAATTCAATTATTTATTCATTTTAAAACATTACAAAATAAAATTTCAATACGTTTTAAAAGAGTATTAATATAAAATTTAAAATTTAAATAGGTTTGAGTAATTTATATTTCAATGAAGCACAATCATACTAACAACAACAAAGCTTTTTGTCTGAATTGTGCTTCATTGATATTAAACATATCGATATCCGAAGTGATTCTATTTAACAACAAGACAGCTTACAGTGATATCTTCATTGATAGCTGTTGATATTATATTCATGGATGATTCACATTTACAACGAGGTTTATAAGCTTAATAAGTTAATCCTAATAAAGTGACTCCTCTTTCATTTAAAGAACGGTAATATTAATCGTGTATTCAATTTTCACAGAACCAATTACGGTTACCTTGTAGATTTAGGTTATTCAGTAAATGTACAAAAGATTGGTCTTCTTTAAATCTTTATAAGAGCCTTTTCTATTCCAGTCACAGCCTTGAAATATAAAAATAATCAACGCTGAATAATTCATGCTTTCACCGCAGGATCATTAGTGTTGTCATGTTTGTTGTTTTTGGCCTTGTTGTGATTCTTAAAAAAAAAACCTTTAAATATTTATATAATTTATTGAAGTCGAATAATACTGTAGTCGTTTTCTTCAAGATTGAGGATCACAATCATCAGAGCTTTACATTTCCGAGGATCAGTTTTCCAAGTTTTCCATCCTCGGCAAAGAGAAAAGCCTGGTGCAAAATCCTAATGCCTACTCTCTGGTCTGATCGTCTTCTTTCTAAATCACTTCCTACTACGATGCATTTCTGTAGACTCCCTTCTAGAAGCTCTCCTTGCCATAGAACCAAAAGGCTGAAAGTTAGTTTAGAGATTTTTAGTTCGTTTTAGGATCATATTTATCAATGTTTTTTTATTAAAATATAAAATGTACTTGTCTTAACATATAAAAATGAATGTTTATTTGTTTTTCCATTGTGCGGTACCTAAACTATTCATCCGATTGCCATGAAACTTTGGTGATTTATCGTGTGCATGCCCGCAAAGGTTTCAATATGCAAGTGTGAGCTCTAGCGGTTTGAAATTATTTCCTACACCATTCACCCGATTGCGATGAAACTTTGGTGAGTTGTTATGCGAACATTTTCGAATGTTTCTACATATAATAGAGAGCTTTGACGTTATGAAATTTGTATAAAATTTTTACTATAGTGCGGCGTGCAGGTTGTTTGAAAAATGAGTGTATTTCATATTATTTAGCGGCAAGGGGGGAGGAGGGAGGTAGAAGGGAATCCGCGAGGAGGGAAGGCAGGGAAGATGAAAGAAGAATGCAGGAGGGGGGAGGGGAATGCAAGAGGGGAAGGGTCGCGAGAGGGGAATGGGGGCGGGTACGCGAGGCACAGGGAGAGTTTGAAAGGAAGCGTAGTAGCGGTAGGGGATATCAGGGGAATCCAAAAGCACTTTAAATAAACAATTAAAACACAAACGCTTTCTTTCTTCGAATGGCATTGCAATAAGATTCTTTTGCATTTCTCCAATATAGAGAGAACCTATTGCAAACATACATTACATGACCCTATCGAAATAAAAATTACGACTATTTAAAAAAGACCTATAGATTATCTTAAAAGCTATCTTAACAACTTATCTTAAATATTAAAAAAAAATAGCCGCGGAAATTTTAAAAATTAAGTAACGAAAAGTTAAAACTAACCTAATCATAAGCCATTATTGATTCAGTCTTCGTTACACTACTTCCACGGATATTCCATGAATGTATTTGCAGCCGTAAAGTCGTATTCCACAGAATTTTTAAAAAGTAGGCTTTGAGTGAAACAGTCGGACAGATATTTGACACGTTTCAGAACGAGTGCCCGCTGGACGGAAGTGGACGAAGCGGATGTCAGGTACTCTGCCATAGGCGGCAGGGCTCTAGTTCCGGTCACCGTGTAACACCGGAAGTGACGAGCCGGCGAGAGGAGTAGCGACCTGCTAAAGTGGGAAACTGGAGATACGAAAAATCTATAATCACCTTCCCTGATTATTTCACAGAAATAAACAAGTTTCAAAATGAACGTAGGCACGTGTTTTTATTCTCTATCAACGGGAATAGTATTTTTGCTGTAGGTAGGTACTTAAATATTTATTCATTTTATTATATGCCTGTACCGACTTTCCCAAAAATAATAATAATGCATAATAATAAAACACATGGATCAGTAAAGATGAAGTAAAACATGTTAGATTAAAAAATTATTGTTTTGATTTGTCTAATAGTGAAAAAGGGGTATTAAATGAAGATATAAAATCACGTAATTTTTTAATAATAATTGGATATCATCTTCTTCCTCCGGATTGACTTTGAAATTTCACATAGTAGAGAAAACCCAACCTTGTTAAATCTTTAAAAAATGTTGGATAAACCATTAAAAATTTACTATTTTTCAATAAAACACGAAATAGAGGGAATACATTGATTTATTTATTTAAAAAATATATGAATATTATTATTCAAATTATCTCAAGGCAGCACATTCAAATACCAGCAAAATCCTTCTAATCTCAAATTTCGGCATTATTTTGCGAAACTCAATATTGGGACTTTTTGTAAATGATTTCGTAAATATATACTTTTGCTATGGAAGATTACAAAATATGGTTTAAAAGATTCATAGCTACTTTTATAACTACTAGAAATAACCCTTTAATATGAAAATTTTCAAAACTTTGAAGTGAATCCGGAGGAAGAAGATCATATTCTAAATTTGAAAAATTTTAAACACGTCGTTTTGAACCCATTTGGCACCCTTTTATCGGTCTTAGAATTTAAAAATCACATTTTTTTAAAATGATTTACCATAATATACAAACAAAGCAGAAGAATAGTGTTAAGCTGACACGATTATTATTACTGAGGTATCTATATTATTATAGCCTTCTTATAACTTTATTCCGTGCAGTTGAACACATCTAATACTTGAAAAGTATTGCCTACTGTATGCCATCTGTGTATAAAGTGTGTTTTTCGAAGACGTTTATTGAATTTACACTAATACATTAAGCCATCTTAAACTTTTTATTATTCATCAAAATGCTGTCTATTATTTAGATCCGTAATATCACATCTACAAACACACTCCCACATACAAACACACTTACATATACAATCATTCTCACACATACAAACCCACCCTCACATACAAACACACTCACACATAAACGCACCTATACATTACGCACATCTCCCGGCAATATTAAATACACAAATTAAGTAACCAATGTAATATTTGGTTGCAACATGTAATATAAATAATGAAATAAAACTAAATAAATTAAAAATATAAAACAAGAAAGCAGTACAATTTCAACAATAAAATTTCAATATTTAATCAAGGGTAAATTGGATCAGTGTCCATCGTGGAAGACTGAAAAATAATAATATAAAAACAAATAGATTATAAAAATATTGAAGCAATTATTATTGACAATTTGAATCCTTAAAATATCTAAATTTTCAACTAGTAAATAGATCCATTGCAGTGGAAGACTTATAAGTGTAACAATTTGAAATTGTTAAATATAAAAACGATATAAATAATATAAACACGTCTTTAAGTAAGGAAACAAAAATTACAATTTTGGTGGATTGCAGCTAGTTTCCTCTTCTTTTATGTTCTTATATTGTACAGGTCTTAGAATGTTTGAATAGTGAATAAAATATACCCACCTAATAATAATTGTGTCGCTACTTTCAGGTTCAAATCACTCTTTTCTAAGAACTTTTCTGCAGTAAGATATTTCAAAGCACAATCAAAACTGAATTGGATTTGGATGTGATTTAAGGCCCGGCTTCCCGCATTTCTAGCGATTTATTATATATTTTCCACACTAACATTTTAAAGCTCTTAAAAATACCTATATATTATTCTTGGAGATAATATCTATACATTCCCCACGGCTAAACGGCAATTACCTATATGAAATTCTCTCGATAGAAAAATATGGCAAAGTATGCTCCGAAAATTATTATGAACACGTTGTTTTCTAAATTATTTTACAAGTTATATGCATGAAAAAATTCAGAGTGTTTCTTTAAATGCTATTTTAGACACATATTTTCGCTTAAATATTATCGTTTTTAATTTTAGCGTGCTCCCTATAACATTCGTATTTACATATCCCTCCTCCTTCTTTTTGAGCGGGTACTACCGGACTTGAAGATTATCACTGCCAAAAGTCTTATCGTGAAGGATTGTTGGATATTAAGCCGTTTTGCTTCCTTTTCCTTTAGCTTATGTTTCAAATAGCCTTGCAAATTCCGTCATCAAGTAACGATTATATTGGAATTATTACAAGCAACATTGCCTGCCTTTAGAGCGTGGTTTTTTTACATAAAAATCACATTTCATACACGTTATACCTATTTTTACACATTCTGAATTATCTACTACAATTCGTAAATATTCCGCTTCGACCCGGAAAACCTTATTTCTATTTTCAATCCAAAATATAAAATTTATTGCACTCCACTACCGTTCAAATGCATCAACTGGGGAACAGTTATTTGTCGGAGGAATTGCATACATAATATACTCAGTACCAGTTGCTCGTTATTGGAAGCAACTATTGGAATTGTTGACATCTTTGTCCCAATATCTTCCAACTGTTTTACGTGACTTTCGAGAAATTTACGGATAAGATACTTGCGCATATTATAAGATGGGCGGTGAGTATGAGTATCTGAGTATGTTGGTGTTAATTATAAGGTAACTAATACAGAGTGGGCCATAAACATTTGCACTTTTGAAATAATCATAAAAAAATACAGAATGTATTTAATTTAATTATTAAATAAATGATTTTTGATAAGAACTAAAATATGCTGAAAATTCATTTCGTAAAAATAATTTCGTCGAAATGGCCGCTATCTCGCCGCTGGCATTCCTCAAATAGGCCCTTAGATTTTCGAAAACTTTTCGACACAAATCTCGGGGTATGTTGACCATTTCTTGATTATAGTCGATGGTTTATTTATGTAGACTCGACTTGTAAGATAAAATATGTATATATATACACAAATATTTCCCATAAAAAAAAGTCAGCTGGCGTTATATTCGGGCTGCGACGCGGCCATGGAGGGTTTGTTAGGGAAAATTTCATTAACCAATTTATTTTGCTCCATGGCCGCCCAGTTTGTTTACCTGTCGGTTTCTTCGAAATGTTTAAACCATGATTTAATTAAATTAACACTTGGGTACTGAATAATACTCTGTAATTGGTGATGCGAACGAAATAGGCGGGGTGCATCATTGTTTTGTAAAACAGAATAGATCAATTATTGTTGAACAGATAAGAACAAAATCATTGTTTTTGTAAAAATGTTTTACCCAGAAAGCGCGTTGCTCTCCCGTAAAGCGATCCATTGTGACTAAATTTCCTAGAAGCGAGGAGCTACGCATAAGTGATCCCGCTTTCCTCCCCCGTTCGAAATCTATATTATACATGAGTGTGATGAAAAATTATATAAAAATCCCGTTACTAAATAGGTAACTCCTAATGACGTATTATGTTCGTTCTATCTCACGCAATATATAATACCATACAATTATTTCTGGGCTTCAGTATTCTACGAAGGTAATTCGAGATATTTTCTCAATACACATGTTGAAGGGGGTTCTCGTTAAAATCGTTTTCTTTCAGAAAACACCATAAGCTTTCTACAAAAGCGAGTGCAAAGCCGAGCAATACGTCCAATAAAAAGTATTTTACTTACGGACGGATTGCAATCATCTTCAATAAGTCAAGTCGAATATGAATCTCATATTTGGTCTCCCTCATTTTAATATCCACTCCGATTCCATTGAAAAATTCAGCATAAATTCCTAAGGTATAGACTATAAACTCGGTCGAACTACAAACTTACTCTAGTAACCATAAATTACAACCACTTGGTGAAAGAATAAAATTATTAAAACAATTTAATATAGGGTTAAGCTATCTAAATTTTTTCATAATATTTTGTTATAAAATAAGTTTGTGGCATTAAAAAAAAACTCGGAAAGTGGTACAGCTTCATCCCCACTGACGAGCGACGGTACATGTTGTACATAGATTTTTGTATACCTGATATTATACAGGGTATTAAGGGATGTACTTGACTTATTTTAACTAGAGATCATTGGAACATTATTTGAAGTAAGTATCTTTTGATAAAAGTCCTTTTTTGGATTAATTTCTTCAAACTAAATAAAAAAAATCTACAAATCACTGATCACTCAGCCGAGTAAAGGCCCAACCCCTAAACCGACCCTACCTATCCATTACCTACTACGGAGATCAAAATTTCATTTACATTTTTTACTCCAAATAATGTCGGGAATGACTGGTTAAAGTAAGTCAAGCACGTTCCTTAACCTTATATTAGATTAAGAATGTGTTGTGTAAAATGCTTAAATAATATATGGTGTTACGTCAAAACCTCCTCGGGAAAACTTGTGCTAAGGTGTTCATTAGTTTTTGTAATATTGTTGTGAATTGATTTTTTTTATTTATTTATTTATTTATTTATTTAAGGAACATAAACAGTCGTAATAACATAATATACATAAGAGCATAACAAAAAACAGAACAATTATTAATGTTCACAGATAGGTATTTAGAAACATATAAGTAACAGAATGTAAACTAGAATATTTAAGAAAAAAAAAACAGGACAAAGCAGCAATTAAAAAAAATATATATATAATACAGGTGTACATCCAACAAGTGATAAACCTAAATATAAAAACACAACAATAAAATAAATGCGATTATAACTGTAAAGAAAATAGGGTGCAAAACAAGTATTTGGATTGGGACGGGTAAGGGGAGGACAGGGATAAGTGAAAGTTGCCACGCAGGTAA
Source organism: Limnephilus marmoratus (assembly GCA_917880885.1). NCBI lineage: Eukaryota > Metazoa > Arthropoda > Insecta > Trichoptera > Limnephilidae > Limnephilus > Limnephilus marmoratus. The sequence continues at coordinate 12,529,460 of OU862908.1, forward strand.
TTTTAAAATATTAGGTACAATTAAATTAATCATCATGGATATGTGTTATGTATTATTCGCACGTAGAATTTTATACAAAGAAATTCTGTAGCGAAAGTAACTAGCAGTGAATATGTCAGCAAGTGTTTCTAAACGTGCAAATTTAATGTTATAGTAGTTACATGCCCTTTGCATAAATGCATTTTGGTTGGAATTGGTGTTGCATCTATAACTATCAATGTAGAAAAGGGTATTATGTCTGCTATATCGAGTCGGCGCGTGGAAATTTATTTTATTTAGCAACTCCGGGCAGTCAACTTTCGAGTTAATAATTTTGTACAGGAGCATCTGATCAGCGACAAACCTCCTGTTGAGCAGTTTCGTGATTCGAAAATGGTTCTCGATTTCATCGTAAGAATTGTATACATTGAATGATTTAAAATTGAGGAATTTGAGATGAAATGATACGAAAGACAAAAATACACATTGAAGATAAAGGCGGGGTAAATTTAAAAAAAAAGCTTTTTGGCGAACACGTCACCAAAAGAACCTGTTTTGAGGTGTACGCAGTAATTATCAAAGGATAGAGTTTTTGGGAAAAACCTTGAAAAATATATTTAAAAATTAACTTACTATATCAAATAATATTTTCTTAGATCAAACACAATAATACTAAAAAATGTAATTATTTTAAAACTCAATTTTCCTCTGATAAAAGACTGTTAAAAAAAATATTAAAAACTTAAAATATGGCTAATCCGATCGAAGATACTTCGACTTGCTAATATTTATGTTCCCACAATGTGTATTTCCCAAGCGTTTCCATCACGACTATATCTCCCAAGAAGTAGTCCTCATTTTTCACTGTGGCAATATAACCTTTCCCGATTACCTCCTCTCTGGGCAATATAAGAAAAGGTTCGTTGTTATTAAAGGAAAGAACCGTGGCTTAATGATTGCGGCATGAGCAGGACAAGTAAGAACGGCCTGGCAACATTATTTATCGGGGACCATAAGACAAAACACTGTACAGGTAACAGGCTAACAGGTAGGCTCAGTACACCTGTGCAGCCTGCGGGCTAGCGCGGGAGCCATTTTACCTTTATCTAACAAGCGCGTTTATTTCTCCTTAACAGTGATACCTAATTAAAAGTAATAACAGAAGCTTCAGGAAAACAGAGCAATGTATTTTACGAAAAGGATTTCATTACACGGAAATAAATGTTATAACCCTCAACAAAATATCAAACAATACAGAAATCAGCACTCGGAAATTAATTTAATTCTTTCAAAGTTCTTTGCCAATCACGTATAGAATATGGAATTATTGGATGAGGATCTGCCTCAAACACCCACATGAAGCAGCTCGTTAAAGTGTCGATGACATTGAGCGAGTTTACAAGATACTATCTGGGAAATTCACTATCTGTTAGTAAACTCGCTCAGTTTTTACTCGTGTTACTTGCTAACTAGCAGATTGTTGACAATCTACGAAAAAAGTTGAAAGGTCGTCAACTTTACTTGCCACTCGCTTACTCGTGATTGGTTTACTTATGCGCTCAAAATGGCGGCCAAGAAACGACTGATTTAGACAGTCAAACATCTGACAGAATCAGTTCACGCAGGCGTTCTTATTCTGGCTACTGGGTAGTTGTGGCGCTAGCAGCGAACTACGAGCTCAGTTTCCTACGCTAATGAGCAAGTGGACAGTATTGTGTGTCATCATGACAATCTCACTCGCCGATTCACCCGTTATTAAACTTAGTAAATAGTAGCTCGTGAACTCGCTCAATGTAATTGAGGCTTTTAACACAAAAAGTAATAATAAAAATAATCCTGAAAGTATCCATAAGAACTCCATCAAAAGATTTTTTTAAAACTTTAATGTTTTCAGTATTAGATACATAACCCTAATTAAAATGTTCTGCTCAAATTTAAAAGAAAAAATGAGTGCCTTACTGACAAACGTTACCTTACTAGGTAGGATAAAATCTCAAATCTACTTAAGGGCCCGCAACCCGGATTTGTACCGATTTATTACATTTTTCCCTTAAACACGGAAAGTTTTAAAGCTCTTAAAAAAATATATGTTATTCTTAAAGATAATATCTAGGCTTTGCCCGCGCCGAAACGCAAATTATATAAAATTCCCTCGATAGGAAAAAATCGCAAAGTATGCTCCAAAAATTATTATTAACACGTTTGTTTCAGTTATTTTACAAGTCATATGTATGAAAAAAATCACAGTGTTTCTTTAAATGCTGTTTAAGATAATGCCCGCGAGATTTTTGCTCTATTTTAAACGAGTCGTGTTTTATTAAACATTTTCGCAATTTTTGCATCGATTTTGTCGCTGTAAATGTTAGCGCTATCCTCTAACATTCGTAATTTCGTAACTCTCCACCTTCTTCTTTTCGGGCCCGGTTGCAGAGCCTTAACGATACGATACGATACGATACGATTGTACCACCCCAGCCAGGAGTACTCCTGTCCCGGTGAGACCGGTACACCAGGGGGCACTGATTTGTTAGGACTAGGAACACGTGCTCTGAGGATGGGAAGGAGGTTGGAGTTCAATCGACCGGTATACATGGCAACCTATTAAGCCAATATTGGAATTTAGGCTGGGCAGGAATAAAGGAATGGATTGAGCATTACGATATTTTTTTAAATCCTTTCTTTATGGGTTCTTTCTTCTTGCCTATTCTCGGCTCTTCTTGGATCTTCTTGTCTATTTCTCGCTTATCTTGAATCTTCTCGTTTCTTCTTGACTCTTCTTGTCTCTTATTGATCGCAATTATTGTCCCTTCTTGTCTCTTCTTGGATCTTCTTGTCTCTTCCGGCTCTTCTTGGCTCTACTTGCCCCTTCGTGGCTTTTCTTGTCTCTGCTCTTTGCTTCTTCTTGTCCCTTCTGTGATTTTTCTGTCTCTCCTTGGCCCTTTCTACTTCTTCTAGTATCTTCTTGCCTGTTCTTGATTCTTCTTATCTCTTCTTTGCCCTCCTTGGATCTTCTTTCTATTTCTCGTCTCTTAATGTCTCTTCTTGGCTCTTCATGTTTCTTCAGATCTTCTCGTCTCTTCTCTGCTTTTCTCATCTCTTCTTGCCCCTTCTTGGATCTTCTTATCTCTTCACGGCTATTCTTGTCTCTTCATAGCGTTTCTTGTCTCTTCTTGGCTCTTCTTTTCTTTTCTTGGATCATCTTGCCTCTTCTTGCATCTTCTTACATCTTCTTGCCTTTTCTTGCATCTTTTAACTTCTCGCCCCTCCTTGGCTCGTTTTGTCTCTTCTTGAGTCTTCCAACTGCTTACTAACCCTCCTTGTTTATTCTTGTTTTATCGTCTCTTCTTGACTCTTACTTCTTCTTGGATCTTCACGTCCCTTCTTGGCTGGGCTTCTATCTTCTTGCCTCTTCGTGAATCTTCTCGTCTCTTCTTGAATCTTTTTGTCTCTTCTCAACTTTTCTTGGCTCTTCTTGCTTCTTCTCGTTTCTTATTGACTCTTCTTGGCTCTTCTTGTCTCTTCTTGGATCTTCTGGGACCTTATCGTATCTTCCTTCTGGGATCTCGTAGTCTCTGCTTTCATATTCTTGCTTTTTTTTATTTTTATTATTATTTTTTTTTTTATTATTTTTCTGGCTTTATCTTGCATCCTCATTTTCTTTCTTGCTTCTCTTGATTTTCTTGGCTCCCCTAGTCTCTGCTGACATTTCCTTGCTTCATCTCGACTTTTTTCTTATCGTGGCCTTTCTCGCTTCTTCTTGCATCTTACAGATTTTTCTTAGATCTTCATACTTTCCCTTGCCTATTCGTGGCTCGTGCGGCTCTTCTTGGTTTTTCCTGTCCCTACTTATTTCTTCTAGCCTCTTCTTTCTTTCTTGGATATTCGAATCAGATCCTCAAATAGGTTTTGAAAAGACAGAATTGCTTGAATTGACAAGCTCTCGGGTTGCACTTAATGCTGTAAGTCGGGATCTATTTCAGTGCAAGAACAATATCTAAATAAAATAAAATAAAAACCTAAGAATGAAAATAAAAAATTAAATAACTTGTCTGTTAATTCCGTGTACAATACAAGGGACACCCTCCGAAATGTGATGACAAAAGACCCACTTGAAATTATCAAAATAATCTCTGCAGGAATAAGAGACCTCATACGGGGACGAAACATAAACAATTTAAATAAATATTTTAAAATCAGGCTGACTGGAAAAAAACAACAATTAAGAAAAAAATTCAAGAACGACTCTCTGAGTGGTTTGTTTATGTTGGTATCCGATTTCAATGCTCTGAAATATTATGTTATATAAACAATCTACGCCATCAACTAATATTTATAAACAAAAGTAAGGTAGATCTTATCTTTCAGTATTGATGTCAGGCCTTTGTGTCAAATCCTTTGTGTTCACTTGAGTTCACTTGCAAACTTTGTCATTTTTACCACTGTTGCAACTATGCAAAACCAAATTTCGTAATCAAATTATGAAGCTATAACTAAACCACGTATTTTGACACATTTTCAAAGAGATTGCACCGAAGGGTTCCGTGATATAAAAATAATACTGCGGAGCAAAAAAAAACACGTCATGTCGGGATGAAACTCGACAAACACCGCCCGGTTGCAGAGCCTTAACATTCAAAAATTAAATTTCCAGAAAAAAACATAATTTACATCATATACAAATATATAATGCCCTTCCGAGTGAAAATAAAAATACCAGGGTGATAAAAAAACGAAATAAAAATATGGTTAACCAACAACACCCACAGTCAAAAAACATTAAAAATATATTTTATTTATCAATTATTTTGTGGAAATCAGGATACTTGTAGAGAGAAAAATCCCACACAACAAAAGTCCACCAATTATTATTGTGGAAATCAGGATACTTGTAGAGAGAAAAATCCCACACAACAACAGTCCGCCAATTATTATTGTGGAAATCAGGATACTTGTAGAGAGAAAAATCCCACACAACAACAGTCCGCCAATTATTATTGTGGAAATCAGGATACTTGTAGAGAGAAAAATCCCACACAACGAAAGTCCGCCCCGGAATAGAAATCTGTAGCGAGGAGGACCGTAAATAAACCACCTAACTTTATATTTTTATATAGTCGTTATACTAACAAAAAAAAAACATAATTAACGCGTAGGTAGATGAATCTGGTAGATTGTAGGTTTAAAGTTTTAAGTATTTTGAGGTTATTAACCATTGTTTATCATATCACTAATACTGGTATAATTGTATCGATTGTATCGATTTCATTGTATTTAGTGTAAAAGACCTGTGTGTGTATATATATATATATACATTTTTTTACATTAGCTCCATAAGTCATTTTTGGGGATGCTGTGGGGAAGGAAAAGGCTATTAGGGGTGGGTAGGAATCTGGCTGTCGTTGTGTTCAGGAATGAGGGATGTATGAATCCATCCCTCCCACTGCAGCGCAAGGCGATTTTCCGAGAGAGTACGGCTGGAGAAGTCAATGGGACCCTCTCAACCACTCTCTCCCGATCCGGCCTGCCGTGCAGCTGGTGGGCAGATGCATCCGCCGCCAAGACCCGGACAAACTTCACCCCATGAAACCGGGCACCCCTGCTACGTCTCCACACGTAGCGAACCACTTAGGGTGACCTATGGCAGAGGATATCTAATAAACGGTTCCCGGGGCGGCGGTATCCAAACCCGCCATCCAAATTAATAAATAATAATATAAATAATTAGGAGCAGGTATAGTGTAATACTAAGTAGGATTATATATACATAATATATATCATTCATTAAAGAGATTTAAGATAGTTAAGGGCGGGTGAGGGGTTGGTCGATTACTCGGCTGAGTGACCAGTGACGACATGAGAATTTTTTTTTCGTTTGATTTTGAAGAAAAAACAATTTTAAAAAAAAAGTAGCCGTAGACCACCACTTCATTTACATTGTTCACCTCAGCAATCACTAGAATTGGTAGCTACCAAAATTCTAAATAGTCGTTTATTATGAAATCACCATTTATTTTCGATGTTGATAGATTTAAACCGCAAAAAAAAATGCATTAAAAATACTTAAATTCCAAAGAAAACTCGAGTGTTTTATTGCTTCTGAACGACTTGTTTAATCTTCATTATAACAGAAAAGTTTTTCACGAGAGACGAAAAGAAAAACGTTTCAAAAATAAATTTCACACATTCATATTGAATACAGCACGAATGCAAAAACAGCAAATTTATCGAGCTTAAAAATGCGTTAATTTATGTCGGGAAATATTATTTCTCACAACAAAGTGGCGGAGGTGTCCGCGTGAATATAATGTATAATGGCGTGGAAACTTTTATGACGTATGGCGACAGGAACTTTTAATAATAGCACCACCCACCCCTCCCCCCCGCTGCGGCCGCGATACGTCAGTTGTGGTGGAGGGGGGGGGGGGGGGGAGCACCTGCTTTCCTGTACAGGCAACACTTGCTCGGCGATAGCTCTTCTAGTCATTGTTATTGCTACTTGCCGCTAGTTACTTGTTACTGGGCCGTGGTAAATGCTGATGTTAAAGGGGTAACTACCTGTATACAGCTTTAATCGTAATTATAATAATACTTGAATATCGAATCAAAGGCGCTTTATAAACAAGATTTTAAATATATTAAAATTCCCAACTAGCGTAATATTAAGAGGGCATTACCAGAGAAAACCAGAAATATGTCATTTTCAAATCAGATTTTAGACGTATTGACTCTTTTCCACAAAAAATATAAATGGATTTCGAAAGATTGTTCTTTTATCTAGCATTTGCTTGTTTTAAATTTTGACAAAAAATGTTCGATATTATTATAATAACGTTATACCATAGGTCGTTGGCAGATATGTTAAATTTTCAAAAAAGATTTTGTATTATACCACACCCATTTCAAATAATATAATCATGCAGTAAAATAAATCAATACATTATCTAGCAAACGCATGTTTTAGAATTTTAATTTTAGTTTCAATAAAATCATTAAAAAATATGTATGTACATGTGTTTCTTGACGAAAATTTCTTCCATTTGTGTATAAATTAAAGCTAATTTGGATTGAAATAATTTCGATATTGAGTTATAATTTTAAAAAGCTGGTACGGAGAATAATTAATCTTTCTCATTGTAACCGCCCTGCATGATCGTAAGAACAACTTTCGACGAAATGTGGATTTTCGTCCGCTGGCTGGTTAAACGCTCTTAAAAGAAATGAAAAGATAGATTAAAACTTTTGAACGTAATTAAACTTCGTTCAATATAAAAGGAATCTGAATTTCAGATTAAATATAGTTAAATTAGCAACATTGAATACTTAAACGCTCTCAAATTATTATAGATTTTTGAGAAAACTTGTTTAATTATAAAATAACTCAGACCCGTGGAAAAACGGTTTAAATAATTTTCAGTTAAAACATTATATTGTAAGTAGGTACTGAATCGCTTGTTTGAATTTGTTGAAACAAAAAGTTCCAATTTTAAAAATTACACTAAAAATTCAAAATTAAAATATCCAAAATGGTCCACACATATTAACATACTCAAAGATAGAATTAGGAAACTAACATAAATCTTTAGAAGTCTAAGACATTTCCTAAATAAAGTTTTATTCAGAATGACTTATTTATACTTATACTGGTATTTTGCCTTCTGCTAATCAATAATAATACAATATGGCATTATAGGATGGGGTGGAACTTATAAAAACACACACAACAGCTTTGCATAGCACAAACATTAATATTAAAAACAATTCTTCTTACACATTATGCCTAGATTTTGGAGTTAGGGCCGATCTGTCTACTCACGCGGTGATCAAGGAAGCGATCCCCACCACCACAGAAGTTGCAACAGATTATAAAGAGATGTGTGATATTGTGTGGGGCCCTTAGTGTGCATTTCAGAAAACACGAATTTAAAACACACTCAACTCTTAGATCACCAACGTAAACAGCTTATTATTGGGTTTGTTCAGATACTTAATACCTGTCAGACCAGAATAAATTCTTCACAAAGTAGATTCACATAATATTAAACCGATCGGCAGTGGCAATAAATTCGGTGGTTAAAAACAAAGAGTTTGTTTCAATTAGTCATATAATAAATTACCTAGCAAACTTATTTCAAGCAGCAAATAAAAATAAAATACTTTTCTCAATCTATTTAGATGCCAAATAAATTTCTCTCTTTTATTATTTTTAAATACTTACCACGCAATAAATAAATTACTGCCGTTTCTTTCAGACATAATACATGCAAATAATTTGAATTTAATGATATTGTTTTTTTCCGGAATCTGTTTATTCCATCGCCTTGAAAGTATAATGTGTAATGAATTGTTGTTTATGATGTAATATAACATGCACATAAAACTTTTATTTAGAAAATTGTGTAAAAAGATAATATGTAGGTGCTAGACTATTATTTAATTCGCTTTAATTTGTTTATGGTAGAGTGACGAAGATTTACCACTTTGTAAGCAAATAAATCAAGAGGCTATATAATGTACACCCCCATCTGCGATCTTTAAATCATCGTTATACTATAATTTCTTTTTTTTTTTTTTTTTTAATTTTTTTTATTTTTAGCATATAAAATATAATATACATTTAGATAATGTAGTAATTTGCGTACATGTTCATTTTAAAAAACGTTAATACCACTCTTCCATGGAAGCATTAGCTTGTGTCTGGAAGAGTAGTGTACATTTTTAATGCTATATTTAAGTTCTTAAATTACAATGTGAATGTAAAAAACAATAAGTTGTAAGTTCGGTGATATGTAAATAGTTGCTAAAAACAATACAAAATTTAACTTATTTGAAGAACAGAGTATCACTTGGAAACTGAGTTATAAGTAGTTGTTCTTGAGATTAGATTAGTCGGAAACTTTTTTTTTAGTTTTTTTTTTTTTATATTATCTTTAAAATATTTTTTAACAGTGTTTATTAATTGGATTTTATCATTAATTTTTCTAATTTCATCCGGTAATCGGTTGAAAATAAGTCTTCCTTGATAAGTATAATAATTTTGTGCAAAGGAAGTGTTTAATTTTGGGCATGAGAAAATATATTTATGTCTAGTACGGTTTTCAGTTATAAATTGATATTTTTCTTTTTCTTTTATAGTTTGAATCAATGCATTTCTATTGTATAGATCTTTGAAAGATGGTACTTGGAATTCCTTAAATAATTGATCCGTTGGGTAGTCAGAAGGTTTTTTAATATGATTTTCATTATTAGCCTCTGCACAACTTCAATTGGGGAAGGATTAGTTTTGTATGCGGATCCCCAGCTAATATAGAGTCAAGAATTCCACAGTTTTTCTGTGGCCCCACGAATAACTCTATAATTTATTTATAACATCACGCTTTTTACATTTTACTTTGGTTTGATATGCCAATCGTTAAAACTACATTTTTGAAAAAAAAAAAAAATTTCAACAAACACACAATATCACTAATAGACCAGTTAGACAAGCGCACGAAGAAAACATAAAAACACAGGACAAAGACACCATAAATACCATCCCATAAAAGCATTCAACACTATTTCACTTGACCAAAATTGAGGAAAACAAAAATAAAATCAGACAAACTGAAAGATGGATTAAAGAACCAAAAACAGTATTACCAAAATTTTGTAACGTAAAATAATAAAACATACACACGTAATACACAAAAACATTATAAAACGTACATCATTCACAAACACACCATTCACAATATTTGATTCGATTTTCAATTTCAAACCCCGACGATGCAAGGAGCGGTGTTATAAGTTCGACTTTCTGTGTGTACGTCTATCTGTCTGTGTGTGTCCGTGTGTCTGTGTGTCTGTCTGTGGCATCGTAGCTCCTAAGCGAATGGACTGATTATGATGCGGTTTTTTTTGTTTGTTTGAAAGCTGACGTGATCGAGATGGTTCTTAGCTACAATTCATGAAAATCTGTTCAGGCGTTTCAAGGTCATCAGCTCTTTTTTGAGTCGGGGGTTGCTTAAAATTTTGAAAATTTTACTTATTTATTTATTAATTTACGGAAAACAGTCCATTAAAAACATAATAATAACACGAATAAAAAAACAGAGATGACAGTGAAGGGAGAGCACATATAAATTAATAGCAATGACAATATAAAATATAAACAGTACATATAGAGACACTACAAGTCAAAGCATGAAGAAGCTTTTAAATATTGCGTATCGACTGGCGAAAGTCATTTAGTTATTTTCATTACCAAGTTTACATATTTCATCATAATTTATTGTGTATTTCTATTGAATTTTTGTACTATAAAATGGGTGCCTCAGTATGGGTAAGTGATGCCAATATTATTAAATTATATTACAAAATGTAAGCAATTGTAACAAATATTTTTTTTTACAAATGGCGGTACAAGCGGGAAAATGGTGAATTTTAGTTTTCATTTTCGAGTACATCGAATCCGAAGTTGAAATTTTTTAGGACGAATTTGAAAAAAAATCGGTCGCTTGGAAGTTAATTGTCTTTAAAATGCGTCGAAGTGCAGACCTGCCGAGCGATTCTATATCTTTTGTGGGATCGTTATTACATAACGGACGTGATCTCCTGTCAGATTTGTGTGATTTTTATGGCTGTTGTTTGCTTTTTCTGTATAAAACGTACATTTAATGAATTAATAACCATGCATACTTGCAGAAATTCGTGTTTAAAACGATCTAAACTAAAATATGTGACAGTAAATATGTAAAAATCACACAAATCTGACAGGAGATAACGTGCGTTATCTAATAACGATCCCACAAAAGATATAGAATCGCTCGGCTGGTGTTACATAGTTTTTCAGGTGCCGAAGAAAATTAAAAATGTAAAAAAATATATTTATATTTTCAGATCGCAAAAACGAAGTTTTTTGACGCTTGTACTATGAGATTCGGACATCGCACAAATAATATATTATAATTAGGGTGGTCAATATTTCAAATTTAAATTATCCTCATCTTATCTCCAATATTTTATTCTTGATATTAAGTCATAGAAACTCGATCATTTTGTAAGGTAATTATGATTATCCACAACACCAGGAAACAAGTAAATAAATACTGCTGCCCGTTTATTGAACCGTGACAAGCTTTGGAAAGCGCTATTGATTTTATCCAATAATAAAGGTTATTTTGTAGGTACCGTAAGTACGCAACGCAGCATTAAAAGGTGTAGAAAAGCACCATACTTCCACATCACGGTGCAATCATAAATCAAGAACCATTTGCTCCCAGGAAATAGGATTTCCACCTGCGCGGTAATGCAACGAATCAAAACCCTTGCGTTCTTACACGCGATTCTTCGAGCGTATCAAATGTGGAATAATGCAATCCGACGTTAGGACTAAGCTTCAGCGAAAAATGTTCGAGGATTGTAATTGAAAGTCCATCTCGACCATTCGCTATTCGCCTCCATTAGCGGAGATGCAGTCTAGAGGTACAGGCCGTACTGAGCTACACAATGCCGACTTGGCGCATGGCGGGCAGCAAATGGAAATAAACAATAAGAACTGGGATAAATGGAGCACTCGCTTACAGGAATCTCAGATTACCATGCCTTTTGTTGCAGATTCATTATTTTTGCATTCGTTCACCGCAATCTGTGATCGATTTGTCGCTCGGTACCTGTGCCGATGTACTAAAACTCTTGAAATGTGCAGTTTCCATTTACAAAACATAAATCAAGTATTTATTTATATAACTCTGATGAAGGTTCAGGCTAAACCGAAACCGGGTGGTCATATATTCCATAAAATGGTGTCCAAAGAAAAATAGTTTAATTGAAATGAAAATCTTGTGGTATTTTCGCAAACTATGAATTAAAACTATTTTAGATTTGTCAAAGAATTTATATATAAAAATGCAAAAATCAGTCCTTTTAAATACATGTAGGATTACAATTTTTTTAAAATATTTATATTGAGGGATCAGTAGGTTGAACAGTGGTTTGGCCAGTCTACCGTAGAGCTGTTCCGGGCCGCAGTAAACAATGTCCGCATATCCAACATGATAGCCAACGTCCGTTGAACGGACAGGGCACAAGAAGAAGAAGAATCAGTTGGATTTATAGGTCCAATTAGGAGTTCCACCGAGCCGAACCAATTGCATAGCGTGAATTGACTAGATGATCATTTGTGGAAAAGTGTGTGAAAGGGTCTTTCCTGTGGGGAAGATTTAACCCGGACATAAAATCTGAGGCCAATTAAAACGTGTGGAAGATTTAAAGTTGATTTTTCTAATTCTAATCATTGTACATACTAAAAATTTGTAAATTCAATATTATCATTCATAATTATTGATTTGAAAAACCGCCCATTCCGAAACAGTTCCAACTGGCTGCAACGTCATTATGACGTTGAAACCGCCACTGGTTGGTAAGACGACTATCACCAATGTTGCCCGGCATGACGTCAAAGCCGCCGAATCCACGAATAAAAACGAAAGCGTCGTTTGGCGGCAAATCAAAAATGACACGTTTTAAATCGTTATAGAAAATGAACTCGAACATAAAAATAAAAATACCTTAATTATCGTAAATTCCTCTTAATTTTTTTCAAAAAGCAGCAAAAATACCCTAATATCTTTGGTCAACCCTCTATTTTAAAAATAATCTAAATGTTTCAGAACCAAAGGTTCTTTCATCTTTACATAGTGTAAAGCAAAGCCGCTCCCGCTGTCTGTACGCTTGTATCTTTTAAACTACGCAACGGATTTTCATGCGGTTTTCATCAATAGATAGAGTGATTCACGAGGAAGGTTTAGCTATATAATTTGTCAAGTTTTTGTGTAAATTGGTTGAAATATGGCGTTGGTTACAAAGGTTGGATAATGGCGTTGTCAGTGGATGGTGTTGTGTTTCGTTAGCCACAGCAACGCGTGGCCGGGTCTGCTAGTTAGAATACAAAGTAGGAATAATCAAAATTAAGACACATAGGAATAAGCAAATAAACATAAACAAAAATTTAACAATAAGCGGTGCGTGGATAAAATTTATAGTTATTATAGTGTAAATAATTATATAAAATTATTGTTACATAATTATTAAATATTTCACTTCTTCTAAGTGAACTTAAAGAATGTACCAAATGAAATTCTTCCCGTATTTTATAATGCAAATAACAAACTTAAAAATTACATTGTAAATAATAAAGATAGGGATTCCAAAATGAAAAAATCTGGAATTTATAAATTGAAATGTAATGATTGTGATTTCTTTTATATAGGTAAAACTTCGAGAAACTTTGAAATAAGGATTAAAGAGCATATGAAAGCTTTAAATAATAATAGTTTCTCGGAGTTTGCCAACCATTTAATAGAAACTAGTCATACCTTCAATTTTAACAGTGGAATAGAATTAATTCATTGTAATGTCAATGGCATTCAGTTGGATAAATTAGAAATTTTAGAGATTAGAAAGAGTGTAAATGCAAATTTAAATATTATTAACAATCAAAAATTGTTTTTAAATGACCCATTATTAAATCTATTCCCCTTTTAAATTTTTTAATTGTTCTATATTGCCCCTCGTCCCTTAAACATTATTTTCTTTCTAATTGTATTATTGTTTATGTCGATTATTTTTCTCTATTACCTATATATTATGTCTATTTTTAAAATTAGTTCTGTCAAAACCCCGAAGAAGTCAGCTTTGCTGAGGAAACATGTCGGTTTTGTAAACAATAAAAGTGGTAAAAACAAAGTAATTTATTAATTTAAATTAAAATAAAAAAATATATAAAATATTTATTACACAATTAAATATATAACAAAAAACTTTACAAATTTACTAATTCAAAACCAAAAAGGAACAAATATTTTTTTTTACCTTGTAGACACATTATAAACAATTGCGACGCAACGCCTCCAATAACATAAGCTTTTACATTAGGAATATTTGCATTACTAAATAAAGCTTTTCTTCTAGGAGAAAGAAATTTTTTTACCTTATTTAAATTTATCTACCAAAGGGTTTCGCCTGGCTCGTTCAGGGTAACAACTTGTGTTAAATTAGTGGTTAAAAATAGAGTGCATACAAAGTTTGTTATTTTCATTTAATAAAAACAAAGTGCTTGTTTCATTTAATAAATAGTATTTAAAACCAGGAAGTGATTGCTTTCTACGAAAAAAAAATCTTTTGGTTCTCGCCTCGTGAAATTGTAATAAAAATATTTTAAATAGTGTACGTACAATTCTTCGGTACTTAATGGTTTCATTTTTATTAATCCTAACATATAACAAAAGATCGAAGTTTCAATATCAAGAAAAGAAGCCAAGATCATGAGATTGACAATATCGTTGAAACAATTATGAAAATGAAGCAGATGTTGAAACACCTTTTTTATAAAGTATATGTAAACCTTCATGCTTCACTTTTTAATGCAATTTTGCTGTAATTTCAAGACTAACTTTATTTATCTTCTTGAAATCGTAACAAAAAATCAACTAACTTGTATGTTGTCACTTTGTTACTACAATATTTTCAAAGATACATACCTATATTTTTAAACTTTCACTTTGAAATTTACATTTTTTACTTGTACCACCCACTTATTGGTGTAATTTAGCATTTTAGTTTATATTACGCACGTACAGGCAGTGCCTTAGTGGGTTCTCATTATATATTTTTTACTATTTTACATTATTTATATCTTGTGTTATGTTATATATATTTAGAAAATATGTAAAAAATTACTTTTGGAATATATCAAGATATAATGGGAAAAAAATAAGAAATAAAAAAAATGGCCCGCCCATATCTCTTCTTCAAATACAGCAATTTTTTTGTGGCACCATTTTAATTCAAAATTAAAAGATTTCTTTGTTTTACCCACTTTTAATGTCCATAAAACCGACATGTTTCGAGATCGATGTACTCTTCCTTAGGGTTTACTAAAAACTAATCTTTATGTATAAAAATGAATCGTTAAATGTGTTGCTAAGCGCAAATATCGAGATCAGCTGATCCGATTTCGCTAATTCTTTTTTTAGAATATTCCTTGAAGTACGAGGATGGTTCTTACGGAGAGAAAAATTAAGAAAATTGCGCAGAAAATTTAATAATTTCAGAAAACCTTTTACTAACCTAAACGACTATCGCACGTTTGACAGTTCGCGTGTTTGAGAATGACATTTTGCAAAACAATGATTGTTCAATCAGGATTCTATTTTTGAAAATCTTTAAATAGATAAATTTATTTAAAGTAGGTACTCCCCTAATAGTTTGAATCTAATCAAGAATTTTAGATATTTTAAATAGGTACCTACGTTAGGTACCAAATTTAATATACATGAAACATTGAAATTTGAATAAAAATTGTAAAAGGTGGCACGCGGGCTGTTTAAAAACTGAATGTACTGGGATTGAATATATGGAAAGCGGGAGGAGGGTTGACGGGACGAGGGAGCGGGAAAGGGAAGAGGGAAAGGCGGGGAAGGTGGAATGGGAACGCGGGAGGGGAAGGGGACGTGTTAGGGGGTAGGGGAACTCGGGAGGGGAAGAGGACGCAGGAGAAGAAGGGGAGGCAGAAGGGGAACGGGACGAATGGGAAAGGACACTCAGGGAGAAACAATTTCTTTATTAAATGGCATAGCAACGCATGCCGGGACCAGCTAGTTATAAATAAACTTAACGGTCTCAATGGAAAGGTAGGACTGAGAAGGGGGGTGATTGGGGGCACAATTTACAAAGGGGACAGGTTCAACAGTGGGACATTTAAATATTAATAATTAAAAATATTTTCTGATTATTTATAATATTTAGATTTGAATTTACGCTAAATTCAAAAATCACCAAGGGTTTAAATAAACTATACCACTAGAGGCAAAACTCAGTCAAAGCTCAGTAATTTAAAAATTATGCATACAATTCTGTTTCACTTCAGTCTAAATATAAGTAAACTTTAAACCCCTTACTTACAATTCAATAGGTTACCAATCTTCCTTAGTTGACGCCTTACGGTGGGTGGCACCAGGGTGGCAGGAAGCAACAGTGGGTCGCTAATAAATCATTCATTCAATCCGTATTTGTACTGGAGACGGTCCGCGGTGGGAGATACCTCGCCGAGCCATTTGTCATCCTGGTACTATCCGCTCTTCTTCTCTCCTGTTCCCTGGTCCTTGCTTTCTGCTCCCCCAGTCTGGGTAGCAGCCTTCGGGCTCTGGCCACATGGGGCGGGAGTTGCCAACTATTCACCCTGCTCAATACGTTTTGTACCATTGAAAAAACTTCGCTTACATTCAGACAAACTCAGCAAATTTTAAGTGAAGGCTTTTAAGGGGAGGCGTTTATTTTATACTGAAAAACCATCGACAGATAGGAAATAACGAAAAAATTGAAATCTCAAAAAGCAGGTCCACACAGCACAAAGCACAACAACAAAGTTTGTTTAACAACAAAGCAAATTGATGAACTATTCCAAAATCATTGAAAAAATAATACATATTCTAAATTTCTGGAATTAGGCTCGTGTAGATTAAAACAGAAGTAATGTTATAACCTAACAACAATGCAAATAAAATTAACGTCATTTGTATATGTATTTACAAAGTTGAAGAAAATTTAACTCTTTTTTTCAAAACAATTTCAATAAATAGGTAAATTATGTCTTAACCCGTTTAAAAGCAGGAAACCAAATTTGTCCCAGCTCACAAAGGTATCACATAAATCGTTGTATCTTCATTACTGTTATTGTTGTTTATTAGTTTATTAAGCCATACACAGTACATTATAATACAAGTTATAAAGTATTAAATTTTTACATGGTTTATGTACCTGTTGCGTAAGTCCATAGAATGTCATTTTGTAGTTTCGTCTGACATGTAAACGGGTTTTAAAACTTCGTAATGGTGAGGAATATGATTTAAACGAGTAAGAACGAGAAAACTCCAAGCTTTATATTCAAGTCTAGAATTTAAGCTATATTTAAAGTCCACTTCTATAAAACCAAAGTTTCCGATAGCAATTTTAGAAAAAATTATAAAATTTCGAGAATTTTTAATTCATTATTTTTTATGGATCGACAAAAACCTGTGATTAGAATAACATTTATAATACATTTTCCTAATAAAATATGTTGGTGTTTTTCTTTATTTTTGTTATCAGTAATTATATTAATAGAAAATTGAAACAATTCTACTTTGTATAAACCACTTATATAATGCGTAAATCCGACCGGTTTCGGAACAAACGTTCCTTCTTCAGGGAAAGCTTATACTAATTTGACAGTTTCGAACAATAATAATTATTAATTATAATAATAAAGGGTTTAGTTTTTCCTGTGGGGAAAATTTAACCCGGACATTTAAGTCTGGTGCGTAAATATTTATGTTTTGTAGTTTTGCAGTAGTTTTATGTTTTGTTGGATAGAAAAAACGTAAGGTGAGTAATTTTAATTTTTTTTTAATATTTGTATTAAAAATTGTAAGCGTATTTTATTTCGTTTCAAAAACAGTTTTTGGTGTTTTCGGATACATCCAAAAATATTCCATTTATCTGGATTTTATTGTAAAGCGGAACTATTTTGACCTTCTGACAAAATACTCCCGATTTCTAAGAGGTTAAAGCTAACTATTTATGAGAATTTATATTTGAAAACATAATAAAGACTAAACTTTCTAAACATTCTTTAACCAAACATTGATTAAATTGCTAATTTATAAAACATTACCATCTACCTTGTTAAACAATACAGAAGAAATATATTTGATACTGTTTGTGAGATTAATTTCGTAATTCGTTGTACTTACAACGGGTCTATTTCCTTTGAGAACCAGATTTCTGTCGAACGAAATAAAAGCTTTAAAAATAAATATTTTTAATGTTGTACAGCTGCAAGCACCATTCATGTTTCTAGCTGTGATTAGTTCGCTAGCCAATAATAAAAAATAATAGTTTTCACTTGGTAACATGTTGACACAATGGGAAAGGAGTTACATGACCAGATATTTTTCAACCAGTCATTTCTCCACCTTCCTCCTCCCTATATCCTTCCCGTCCCCACTCACTTCACCCTCGTAACATACCCCAATTGGGGATGCCACATTTTCACTGATTCCAGTTGGTTTACTTAGTCGAGACTTATGCGGTACTCACATGAAAATAAAAATTGCAGTGTGGTTCCATAACATAAAAGTAGTTTCTTTAAAAGCCTTTTTTGCCATATTATACAGCATTTATTTGAACGTCATGAAAAGTTTGTTCAACCCTTTTCCCGATAATTTTTCAATATTTTCCACCAAAAGCCTAATACGGCCAGAGTGTGGTATCCACCGCGCTGTGAATAACAGAAGAAACCTTTCTCAAGATGTTGTGTCCTCTCCGCTCTCCTGAGCTCCGGGCCGGCCGGGGGGGTTGGAGGGCATCCTGGGAGGTTGTTGGGGGGTGACCGGATGGTAAGGGGAATTGGGGTGTGAGAAGGGGGGATAGAGACACTGATATGTATTTATTGCCGCACGACCAGCTGAGGTTCGCATTTTAAATCAAAACATTCTTCTGATTTTTCTTTTTTTCTTTAAAATATGTACGCTGAATTAACTGAGCGGGAAACTGGAGTGAAAATACATGTCACTGTTGGTCTTTAGAATAAACGGAGAAAAATGGCCAGATGTCCAGGGGTACGCAACAAACTCAACTTTTAAAAAAGATCATTGTTTGCACAATTGAGATTTGTACACAAGTACAATGATGCCCATAACTCCATTATTTTTTTGTATAACAGGAAGATATGGAAGTCAGTAGGTAGATAGGTCCATTACTGTTGATAAAATTTAAGACATTCCCGAAACACGCCTTAAATAAGAGCAATATTGAGAAGTATTAATATTACAATCAAAGTTAACAATCCAATCAAATTTTCCTTTAAGCTACACTCTATCAATAAGTTTGCAGTTATTTCCACAGAAATAATATGTATTTGACTTATAGCTGTCAAAACATGCGGTTAAAAGTCAAGATAACACGCATTAAGAGGGCATTACCAGAGAACACCAGAAATGTGTCATTTTTAAATCAGATTTTAGACGTATTGACTCTTTTCCACAAAAAAATATAAATGGATTTCGAAAGATTGTTCTTTTATCTAGCATTTGCATGTTTTAAATTTTGACAAAAAATGTTCGATATTATTATAATAACGTTATACCATAGGTCGTTGGCAGATTTGTTAAATTTTCAAAAAAGATTTTGTATTATCATACACTCATTTCAAATCATATAATTATGCAGTAAAATAAATCAATACATTATCTGGGTATCACATGTTTTAGAATTTTAATTTAAATTAAATCATTAAAAAATACATACGTACATGTGTTTCTTGACGAAAATTGGTCCGTTTGTGTATTTATTTGCGCACTTACAAACTAATATATTTCAGATTTTTTTAACATTCTTATTTAACTTAGACATTATTGAAAAATGATAAATACTTATAATCATAAAATAATTAAAAAAGTACATAATTTTAATAGTTTTATCGTCACGCCTTTCAGCATTTTTGTATGTAGGTATAAATTAAAGCAAATTTGGAATGAAATAAAACCGATATTTAGTTATAATTTTAAAAAGATGGTACGGAGAATAATTAATCTTTCTCATTGTAACCGCCCTGCACGATCGTAAGAACAACTTTCGGCGAAATGTGGATTTTCGGCCGCTGGCTCGTTAAATGCTCGGCTAAAAGATGTACTCGGGTGCTTGAACCTCCAGCCCTTGCTATCGGAAGTTCACTGACGCGTACATATCTATCACACTACCTGCTTTTCATCAATCGAAGTTTCTCGAAATTGATAAGCATTTCTTGATAGTTCGTCCTAAGACCCGTGTTATCAATATGTCCATGAAAAGCGAGCATTTCAATCAAATCGAAGTCCACGATCTGAAGTCACAATGCGACCTCGGCCGGGTCGGATGCCTCCCTTCACCCTTGCGGCCCTGGTGCGAGGAATCAGGACTCAGCCAGCTTCCTACCTCATTACCTCTCTACCTTGCCGGAGAATAACCTTTGATCTTGTGATAACTCTGGGTAGCTCAATTTTAATTAAACACGCATTGATTTGGCAATGGGTAATTTATAAAGCCGGGAAAATGATTAATATCGTATCTTTCCTTCCACAAAGAATTACCAAACGCTCGTATTGCTTTTATCGGCTTTGTGAAATAGCTATTTTAGTGCATAAAGCGAAAATGGGATTAAATAAATTGAATTTCAATGCTTAATAGGAAATGAGGGAAACAGTTACCGATGCTGTTAAACAGGCGCAGGCGATATCGCTTTAATCGCTGAAAATTGAATTTAAGTAAATCATACCTTTGGAACAACAAGGTTATATCTGCCATTGGTATGAAACTGAGATATTGAGGTTAAAAGATTTGCGCAGGCGATATCGCATCAATCGCTGAAAATTGTATTTAAGTAAATCGTGCCTTTGGAACAACAATGTTCTATCTGCCATTGACGCGAAACTGAGATATTGTGGTTGAAAGTTTTGTGTACCGAATAAAATACCAACATTCGTTACAATACTTTCTGCAAATTTACTTATCATAAATTGCTTTTTTCTCAATTTCACGCATTTGGAAGATGGAACCTTGTTGTCGAAAGCGAATGTACTCGAACACAATGTAAACAGAATCATGCTGGTCTAAAAAAATATATCTACGGCAGATGGAGTAAGTATACTAAGTCGTAAATTCCGTAAAATTTGCAATTGGATTCCGAAAAACTTATTGATCCAAAAGTAAAATAATTTTTTTAGATAGAACTATGTTGCCCATAAATTGCAAATGGAATCACGCTGTACAGATATATTTTAAAGCATTATTTTAAATAAAACTTGTTGAATAATTATATGTGAACTTACATGGTAATCGGACATATTTTAGATTGGATTTTTAAGAGAAAACTCGTTAAAAAAAACTTTAAGAAACTTGGTGCAGAAAAAAGTAAATTTTCGCCAGAATTTATTAATTTATTTATATTGGGATTTTACGTATGTTCTCACGTAAATGAGAACAATCCAGATATGAAAACTCAGTTAAAACATAAATATGTACATGCGTAAAATGTCAGATAGAACCTTATCGTCCTAAGGGCCCGAAATGGGATGAATTTGAATACAACTTTAATGAATATGAGCACTTAATATTAATATTTGTTTCAATTAAATTTGTCAGATAAAATTATCATGAACTGGTTTTCAGTTGGTAAGATACGCGCGCACATTTTAATATGAAATCATTTTGACACTAAAAGCGACGAGTGATTTGACTGAATTTACCTGACGAGGCGAGTTTGGTACAATATATTCGTTTGAAATAAACTTTTTGAAGATGTATTGAAACTCTTCGTTATGCACGCATTCTATATTGGTCTGACAGCTCATGTAGAAATTATCCGTATATAGTAAAAGGAATAAATTGTTGAATCGATGGGACCACCCTTCCTAAGAACCTTATTTCGATAACCCGAACCTATAACGTACTATGTCGTTAATCTCCCATAAAACCATATTTATATAAAGCCGAAATAACTTTCTTTTTTAAAAACACCTTCTGAACTCCTGATAAGAAAGTGTAAAAAGAAAGATTTCGTATTACAAAAGTAAAGAAAGTGATTACACCTGTAAAATATTAAGGCATATAATAGCCACGTAGTTCAAAGTTTTAATGGCTTTTTTCATGGAACCTTTTCCTTGTTAAGCAGAACTTAGGAGAATCTCTAGCTGCCTCTCATATTCTAGGGGACATATTTACTTCTTATTTAGTTTTTGCAATAGATAAAATAAACTTCACAAAGAAAAGCTGAGATTATTTATCACGCCAGTAGGAAGACTAGACAGTAATTTCCCGGAAAAATGGGAAGCGGGAAAAACTCTTCCGAAATTGAATTTAACGTTTATTTTTCTGGAAAATGTTTTGGATGTAAGATTCGGGCGACAACACGTCATAATATGAGACTCCCTAATCTGATGTAGGGGACGGTTTTTATCTAATATGATGGTTGAAGCTACGCTAATATTTTTTACGCAAATTGAAAAGCGACCAGGAAAATTGAAACAAACAATATACTCGAGAGACGCGCCCCGTCATGTGCAGGCTACAGAAACGGGCAATCTTAACTAGTAAAGTTTGTTTTCAATTTGCGAAACGTTCTCATTTCTATATAAGTTAATTCCTCGTTCAAGTTTGCGCGCATGGACGAATATTAAATATAATAATAGGAAAAAACGTACATATGCTCACGAGTTACATAATATAAATAAATGTTGCCGATTTTCTTGGCGTAGGGGGGCGAGCTTTGAAACCAAAGGAAAAATGTGACCTTATCTCCATGGCAGAGCGGTAAATTCTTAGTTCTGGACCCAGGGGTCGTGGATTCAAAACACTACATGGTCCCCAGTCCCGAATTTACATATATATATTTATTATATCGTTTTTTTCAAGACTTATATAGATTTGCACCGTGGAGGATTAATATGTATATATTTCCTTTTTCACAATAGAAGATATCCCTTCTAACTGTAACACAGTTAATTCATGGTGGAATTTCATTTCAACATGACATTTTTCAAGTTAGTCAAAAAGATTTTTCTTTTAATTTAAAAAAATATCATGTAAGGGAACATTCCAATATGAATCGAAATGTTGTTTATATAGATTTATATATTAAAGATCAATTAAGTTACATAATAAATGAGGATAAAATACAAGTTGGCGCAAAAGTCTCACTCCATTTCCAAAGGCTTTTTTATCTTTATCTTTACATAATATAAAATGAAGTTGCTCCCGATGTATGTGCGCTTAGATCTTTTAAACTACGCAACTGATTTTCATGCGGTTTTCACCAATAGACAGAGTGATTCATGAGGAAGGTTTTTAGTTATATAATTTATCAAGCTTTTGTGTAAGTTAGGGATCGGGCTGGCAAGCGAGCGGTGTGGATTAGATTTGACAAATGGCGTTGGTTATAAAGGTTTGGTAATGGCGTAGCGTTGTGTTTCGTTAGCCACAGCAACGTGTGGCTGGGTCTGCTAGTTGTAAATAAAAATAATTATTATAATAAAACTATTCCGCGGCGTTCTTGAGGTGTATATAGCGATCCGTGTTTTGTCAACGTGTATTCTGTTTCTGTTTACTTCACATTGATTGCCATTTGCAAAAATTAGAACATCTTCCGATAGGGATAATATTACATTGTGCTTAATGACTGAATATGAATAAAAATATTTAAGCTCCAAACTACAATTGAAAAATTTCCCAAAAAGAGGATTGCATGGCGGAGTATTTAGTTTCGATGTTATTTCGTTTTTTACTTTGTTTTTGCTTTAGATGTTGTTTATGATTTTGTCTTCTATTTTGTTTTCGATTTTGTTTTTGATTTTGCTTTGATTCTGTAATGCTTAACTTAGATATTCTTTGTAATAAATAAAAAAAAATAATGTGTAAAAGCCCAGCCGGGCGGGAAATTCATAATAAATAAATAAATATTTTACTATAGATTCTCAACTAGGTACTTAAGTACTTCAGATATCTTTACTATCAGACTGAAGAGAGATAGCTTTTAAATGTATTATTTTATTAAAAATGATTTTTTTTTAAACCAAAACTATTATTAAATATTTAACTGACAGCCCTGAAACAGTTAGCTAATTAGCAATACCTGCTTAATAATTTCAAACAAAGATAACTTTGAAGGTAACAATAAACTCAATGCAAATTTACTCTATTTAGTGCTTATAAATACTGCTGACAACTTTTTGACAAGTCCCCTTTGTTTAGGTACATCATTTTTATTCTAAATAATCCTATCTAAATTTTATGTTCTCGGTTATTATAACTTTGATATTATTTTTTTTGCATAGTAACAGCAGTTTAGTAACACATAATAGTATCCTTTACCTAAATACTTGCTACTTTGTTAAATGTTCATTTCTACTTTGTTATTATTGATAATCTCCTGTGTACCACTGTATACTTATAATAACATGTACGCACTTCAATGTAAAAGCCATGCTATGGCGTTTAAATAAATAATCATTTTTTCCTGTCTCAATGATTGTCGATGGATTTTGTATCTACATAGTTATGGCTACAATATTATTATGTTTTAGCATTATGAGAAGCCTAATTGACATGAGTGCGTTTAGAATCAGCAAAGCACAAATGGACAACGTTCCTAATAGTTCCAAAATATCCCATATGTGGTCCGTGAACTAAACTCAATTCGATATAATACCGTTCAAAAGCATTGAATAAAGTTTGCAATTTGATATATTCACGTAAGCCCCGACATGCGATGATGTATTTGTCGAACCCTACGAAGTGATAGGTCGGTCCATGTGCACTTAATTCTATGGAACAGCAATTGACGCCAATTGACTTCAATTGAGCTACGAATCATTATATCATTTGCGTTTATTGAATTCCTAGACAATGCGGACACGAAAATAGAATGGTGGCGTATGAACGCTATACAAGATTGCAATGTGGGTCACCGCGCTTTCAATATTTGCATCATAAAGCAAACAGTTGGATCATTGTAAGTACCTACGCCGCTTTTGTTAAAAATCCTCTCAATGGCGAAAAAACAAAATAAAATTTCCATACAATCTTTGCCACAATAACAAACATAATCATCACGGTTCGGGAAAAAATTACCAAACAACAACACACGTTATCAGCTACGGCTGACTTAAGTCGGGCCAAGTGAAGAGTCACAATAACAGAAGAATGTGGATGAAAAAAAAAACAATTACTTTATCATTGAAGAAGAAGATTACAATAATATTCTAAACGACAATATGAAAGAGAACAAGACACAGAAAACAGAAAAAAGACAATGGTCGCAACTGGCACACGAACCCAGACCTCTCGTCTAACCGGGACGTGCGCGTTAACCAATTTCGCTATTGCTCCCTTCTGTCAAGCCGTCATAATAGTCAATCTCATATTTCAAATTTTAGAATCATTACATAGTATAAAATGAAGTCGCTCAAAACGTGCGTATAGATATTATGTGCGCATAGATATTTTAAACTACGCAACGGATTTTCATGCGGTTTTCGGTGATTCAAGAGGAAGGTTAATATGTATAATACATTCTTATTTTCGTAGAGAAAAGCCGAGAAATTCAAATATTCAATTTAGGCAGCGGGCAGCGGGTAGCTGGTAAGCAGGTGGTGTGGATTTTATAAAGGTTGGGTAATGGCGTTGTGCTTCTTTAACCACAGTAACGTGTGGCCGGGTCTGCTAGTTAACAATAATATCTTCAACTGATTATTTTTCCAATGGTCCCAGTTGCGACCATTCTCTTTTTTCTGTTTTCTGTGTCTTGTTCTCTTTCATAGTTTCGTTTAGATTATCATTGTTACCTTTTTCTTCAATGACATATTACGTTGATCGGAATAACCTTCAAAAGTTATAAAATTATTAAGTTTTTCTTATAAAAAATTGAACAATTACTTTAATTTAATGTATCCCGACGAACAAATCCTTGGTTTTGAAAGATCTAGATAATTTTGATTAAATAAGTGGTGTTTTACAAAGTGATTTGTTTTCATTTAATTAAAAATAATTTATTTAAATAATTTAGGTGTAAACCACCTTTATGGACAATGTTTCTTTGTTATGTTGTCTCCTCCCACCGGTCTCCCCGTTCCACAAAATCATCACACCCACTACTCACATCTAATAAATATAATCATTTCTTTACTTGTATAATATTTAAGTTTGATTTGAGATTGCTAGTGAAGGATGTGTCGAAACTGGTAGCAGATAAATGAAAAATAAGTAACAAATGTAAACGTGAAATGAAACCCTTCAAAATTGAAAGAGTATGGATGAACGTTAATAAAGCAATTCACCATAGAACAGAATCATTAATATAAAAATCAGAGTTCACACGCGTTAGAAGTGAAACTTTCAGAAAACCAAAGTAGTAGAGTGGGGAGGCTACGAAGCAACGCACAAAGAGAAGACAGACAGGCTACAAAGCACCGCACAAAGAGGAGACCGATAGGCTAGGAAGCACCGCACAGAGGAGACCGATAGGCTACGAAGCACCGGACAAGGAGGAGACCGATAGGCTACAAAGCACCGCACAAAGAGGAGACCGATAGACTACGAAGCCAAGCACAAAGAGGAGACCGATAGACTACGAAGCACCGCACAAAAAGGAAACCGATGGGCTACGAAGCCCCGCGCAAAGAGGAGACCGATAGGCTGGGAAGCACCGCACAGAGGAGACCGATAGGCTACGAAGCATCGCACAAAGAGGAGACCGATAGGCTGGGAAGCACCGCACAGAGAGGAGACCGATAGGCTGGGAAGCACCGCACAGAGGAGACCGATAGGCTACGAAGCACCGCACAAAAATGAGACTGATTAGTCTATCTCATTCTCTGACAGACTAAATCCTATAGATGTTTGTGTTTGTCTATTTTTGTCGCTTCATCGAGTTTCAAATCACAACAGTGCTAAAGAAGTTTTTACTTCAAAAAGGCAGAATGTTACAATGCCTACTACAAATAGGCAAGAAAATTATCTGGTTAGCACAAGTAGTCGGGAACGTCTCGTAGGCGTATAATAATTTAAATGCATGTATGTATGTAGATTAATTGTGTGAAACTCACGCATCATTACCACTCCGCCTTCAAACTCACACTCAGACTGGCAAATATCCAACCAACTAACCAACAACCCACGGACCTCGCTCTACTGTCCTCTCTGTCAGTCTCAAATCTGAACTATCTCTACCCGGTGCTCTGTGCTAAATACTACAATATTTCTTGAACAACATGGTTCCATTTGATATT
The DNA here is from genome assembly GCA_917880885.1 of Limnephilus marmoratus. Lineage (NCBI taxonomy): Eukaryota > Metazoa > Arthropoda > Insecta > Trichoptera > Limnephilidae > Limnephilus > Limnephilus marmoratus. The sequence goes on from OU862908.1 coordinate 12,556,273, forward strand.
TTAGTCAAAATTTACTTTTTCGCACAAAATTCTAACGATTTTTTTCCCTTCCAAACCTAACCTAGTACGCAGATAAGGAAACGTACCCATACTACGTGACCCGTTTAGAAGGGGGATCTTCGAAATATCACGCCTGGTCACAACTTCTTCTTCCCCCACTTGGGGGGGGGGGGGGGAAGGGGCCTTAGTTTTTTAACACGTAGTCAATTTAGAAATATTTTATATTTTTTCCACTAACTTTTTAATATTGTTTTCCACTTGTAATTACAGGTATGAATGCACCCTTGCCGTCACGCAGCAAGCGCCCGCGCCGTATTAATAAAGACAAATATAAGCCAAATATATTTTTTTAAACCTTTTGTTAGCGAGAAATGATTCAAAATCAAAAATATGATTCAAAACCATATTTATGATTTTGAATCATTTCTTGCTAACAAACTGTAGGGGGAGGGGGGGGGGGTCTTGGAATATACTACACATGGTCACCGGGGGGGGGAGGGGTAAAAATTGCAAAAAGTGGGTCACGTCGTATGGGTACGTTCCCAAATAATGTAACAAAGTTCTTTTTAAAAACCTTTGTTTCAATTTTTAGATCAAAGAGTTTTTTTTTTATAATTTATGAACAATTACAATTTGGGAGGCGGATATGGGTACCGCCGCCCGGGAATCATTTATTGGACTACCAATACCGCTGACATAGGTCACCCCAAGTGTTTCGCTACATTTGGTGACTTAGCAGAGGTTCCCGGGTTCATGGGTGAAATTTGTCAAAATGTTGGCGGCAGATGCGTCTGCCCATCTACTGCGTGGCAGGACGGATCAGACCGCGAGAAACTGGTTGAGGTAGATCTTTTGAACTCTCCACCCAGACTCTCACGATTCTCACATCGCAATGGGAGGGATGAATTCATGGGTCCCTCACTTCTAGACATATTAACCCCCAGATTCCTACCTACCCCTCATACCTTTTTCCTTCCCAGAACTTCATCTCCATCCTTTTCCTAAAAAGACCCTCCACACAGTATCCCCAAAGACGGCACACGCCCTGAGGGATTTTTTTTCCTTTTTTTCCTCTGCATGGAGCAAATGTAAAAACACTTTCTCTTTTGAGAACAACAAGGTTCATTTGCAATTTTTTTGTGTCGGTACTAATTCAATAAAAATTGAACACCTTGTGCAGAATTCCAAATACAATACGGGATTTTAACTTTGAACCTGTATATCTCAGCTTTATACGTATAGCAGATGGAACCTTGTCGTTCCAAGTGGACGTACTCTATTTAGTAGAACAGCGCTTTAAAACTGTAACAAGTCATACGGCAACCCACTTAGGTAACGATTAAGATCGGATGAAAAAAATACAAAATAGAACCCGCATTTTCGTATATTTTTATTAATGGAAATTATTAAAAAAGGATGATTTTAGATACATTTAAAAAAAAATATGCGAATAATTCACAAGAGACAGATGCTCCCGTCTGTAGCCAGCTAGACTATGGTATCATCAATAGGGGTATGTTGTGAGGCTGAAGGTAGTGGGAGAGAAAGGAGATTGGGGAAGAGAAAGGTGGGGAAGTACCTGACTATTCAGATCTGGTCACCAAACACGGCTAAAGCTAAATCAAGCAACGTTTCAATTCTGAATGATGGTCTTACACTAGGGCGATACTGAGAGTATATTCCACTCTGGAACAATTTATTTTTAAAAGAAAAAATTGTGAAACAACACAAATTAATCAAATAAAATTTATTAGCCCATGCCGGGATTCGATCCCGTGACCTTCGGATTGTGAGTCAAGAGCCTTACCTTTCGACAACGGCGGCCGTCAGGTATGATAATATAATTTTTGATACATGCTCCTTGTATTATTTTTAATTCAATAATACGTATTTTCTTTCACATATTTTTCATATTAATTTAATTTTTTCTGTTTTTCCACTTATTTTTTATATTCATATATCTTTAACTTATGTAGATATTTTGCATTATTTTTAATTCCTTTATGCATCATACTTGTTTAAGATGTATAAATTATTTTATTTTATTTTTATATTATTATGTTTTTCATTCAACTTATTTTTAATTTGTATTATTATACTTAACATAAAATTGGTCACTACAACACGGGCATGTGCCTAGTGTGATGGCCAAAAAATTATCCATTTACTGTAATGTATAAACTTTACTGAATAAAGAACCAACATTAAAAAAAAAAAAAAAAAATCATATAAGTAGGAAATAATAATTATCATTTTAGCCGGAATATGCTTATACGTAAAAAAATCATAAAATATGTAGGTACGGGTACCTAAAATAAGTCATGGAAAAAAAATCCGGACGGGTATGTCAAGATCGGACAATCCGGCGTAATTCGGACGTATGGTAAGCATGCTTAGGTATTTTTTTTAAAGCGCCAGTAATAAACAAGAACCGTACGGAAAACAAATAAAAAAGGAAAAAAATAAAACTTAATTCTGGGCAGAGAAATGCATTCCACGAACTTCGTGATTCATTTTTAGTTCAAAACCGGTTTTCAGTGTAGGTAGAGACTAAGTTTAAAATAAATGTCAAATCACACCCGGTTTTAAAGAACCTAACTAAATTAAAGAACTAACTAACTTAGAACGGGTGACTAAAATCAAATACTTAGGTATTATCTTTGACAGCAATTTAAAGTGGAAAGAACACATTATCACTACAGCAAACAATCTTAGAAAATCAATATACTTCTTTAGACATACTCGCAACTTTTTAAACTTGAATCAACTCAAAACAATTTACTATGCTCTATGTCAATCTGTAATTGAATACGGTATTATAGCCAGGGGAGGAGCAAACGATGCCGCCATTGACCCGATCTTTAAAGCCCAGAAACTAATTATTAAGATTATATTAAAACTACCGATCACAAGCAGTTCGGATGAAATCTTTAGGAGAATCTGTGTCTTGGACATTAGGCAAATTTATGCCAAAAACATATTAGCATACCTCTTCAAACATAGAACTACCTTTGAAAATGTCCAAACTGCTCGCGATACTAGAACCTACTTATCCCTTTTGCTAAAACAACCTTTGGCCAAAGAAATTTTAGATACTTTGCAACAAAACTATATAATACACTTCCACTGGCAATTAGACAAAACACAATGTATCTTAAATATAAATCTGACACCAAGTCCTGGATTACCAGCGAAAATAGATCCAACATCAAAGATTATATCAAAACTAACTTATAAGTATTTATTTTTTCAATTTTACGTTGATGATTAACTGTTACTTGTAATATTGTGTTATTATTTGTACTTTGTATGTGTTATTATTATAAACTGCTCATGCTAAGCGCCTGCTCTCAACACAGGTTCTCCTAGTGAGACAGGCATAGAATAAAACAAATTGTAACTCAAAACTAATAAAGATGAATAATAATAAAAAAAATATAAATAAATAAATAAAGTATCGATTTTACACAGAAAACTTTTAAATGTTTGTTTTAGCGAGTTATAGTCAGTCGCAAATAATAAAATAAAATATTATTATATGCAGTATTTTTAGATAAAAGAAAAACAAATTAATATCTTTGTCTTTTACTGAAAAAAAAAAACATTTTGTGATGTTTTCAGGAACGTTTGCCAATTGTGTTCCTACTAATATCATAAAACATTTTCGTAAAAAAAACAGTCATGTGGCGTAGGTGAATAATAAAATGGTCGTTAAAACTAAATTTAGAATTTTTAACCGAGGACAAAAAATTCGAATTTTAAAATAGAAAAAATCGCAATGCCAATCGCTCAGTTACAGGAGATGTATGAAGAGATGAAAGTAATCGTATGGTTAATTTTAATTCATAAAATAACGAGTGCATAACACCTATGTGCTGGTAGATGAATAATTTTGGAAAAATATTTTATATTAGGTAGGTACGAATAAGGTCATAATAAAATGGGAATAAGTTGTCGTTATTTGTTCAATTTTCGTAACACTTTACTTGTGTGCGGTAATTAATACAATATTGGTAACAAATGTTGTCAAAATGTTATATTAATTTAACGCTCAAAATTAGAGAAAGCTTACTTAGATAGATCAAAATATTATCATGTAAACGCCGAAGTTGTCCAAAACGTAAAAATAGTCAACTATGGCGCATTCTAGTGGCAGTTTGCCGAACTACTATGAAAATATCCTGAAAGAAATTTTCCGTATGGCGGAAAATCACCTTTTACGATTGTAAATAAGAGTATTAAACGAGGTTATTACGTAATCTAATAAACTTACGTAAATTCAGTATCTCGAAGAAGTGCTTTATTACTCGCTCTTGAAGGTAATTTATGGTACGGCGATTCTTCACAGCGTTACTTACCTGCAAAAAATAGAAAAGCAAATAAGTTAAAACATGTTTAGAAGACTTCATAATATTATAAATTTTTTATGAGGTAATACATTTTATATTTAATACAATACTGACTTTTATAATTAAGACCAGTAAATATACGATTTTTGAACAATTTATGGATGTAATTAACACCGACGGATAGTGAAACATGTAAAATGTTTAATGGCTTCTATTCATTATTCACGTTAGATGTAAAAGATAATACCTTGATAGTTTCGGGAAAAATCGTATATTTTTAATGGCAGTATTTTCTTTATGTTTTGAAATAGAACGCAGGATTACATTATACCTATAATATTTTAATAAAGAAATTAAAATAATTAAATAAAATGCAGGTATTACGTTGTACCTAAAATATTTTAATCAAGAACATAAAATAATTAAATAGAATGCGGGTATAATATTCTACCTATAACATTTTAATCAAAGAAATAAAATAATTAAATAGAATGCGGGTATAATATTCTACCTATAAAATTTTAATCAAAGAAATAAAATAATTAAATAGAATGCGGGTATAATATTCTACCTATAACATTTTAATCAAAGAAATAAAATAATTAAATAGAATGCGGGTATAATATTCTACCTATAACATTTTAATCAAAGAAATAAAATAATTAAATAGAATGCGGGTATAATATTCTACCTATAACATTTTAATCAAAGAAATAAAATAATTAAATAGAATGGAGGTATTATGTTGTACTTATAATATTTTATTAAAGAAATTAAAATAATTGAATGGAATTCAGGTATTACGTTGTACCTATAAAATTTGAATCAAGTAATTAACTCTTTCTCAACCAGTCATTTTAAAATGACGGGAAATTTTAATTTTTTTTACTAAGTAACTACTGAACCTATTTATTTGCGGTTTTTTACAAATAATTTAGTGAATTCTTCCTAGCAACATTATTTTTTTTCATTGCGTTGGCTGCATTGCGTACACACTTCATATCGTAAACAAGAATCGTTGATCACACCTTTTGAAAAGCTATGATCCGAGGGAATTGCGATATTAAAAAGGACAAGTTTGTTTTTTCATATATTTTCCGTTTTTTATTTATTTTTTATTTACAGAGAAACGTACATTCTTTCATATTATAATGAAAATACAACAAAAACATTGATAAAATGTTTGTTTATAGAATCCTAAAGTATTGTGTCATTTCAAAACGACACTGGTCGTTCAAGGTTATATTATTTGACTAATTTATCTGATAATATATATTTATTATGTGTTATATGTGTTTTGATGAGAAGAACACATCAATAATGCTGTCAAGCGATAAGTAGACATGATGTTGTCTTTAATTGATGTATTTTTTTTATATTCTTTGTAGAACATGGTCCATTTTTATAGTAATACATCATTTACCTCTCAGAACCACTGTCGTTTTAAAATGACGTTGAATATTTCCTAAACTATCAGTTAAAAAAAAACTTTAAAAAAAAATCTAATATTTTAAGTACGCATAATCATATGTTATTTATTTTTTATATCGGTAGGAATTAATTTGGATGAGAAAGGGTTAAAATAGTTAAAACAAATGCAGGAATTATGTTTTACCTACCTATAATAATTTAAATAGAGAAAACGAAATAATTAAAAAGAATGGAGGTGTGTTATGTTGTAGGTACCTATAATATTTTAAGTGAGAAAATAAGATAGTTAAACAGAATGCAGGTATTATATTATACCTACAACATTTTAATCGAGAAAATATAATAATTAAATAGAGTGAAGGTATCATATTGTATCTATAATATTTTAATACAGAAAATAAAATAATTAAATGGAAAGTAGGTATTATGTTGTACCTACAATATTTTAATCAATAAAACCTAAAAACACTATACATACGTAAAGTGTTAATAGAAATACATATTAAATTATTATGATATTATTAAATTTTGAAGGGTATTTTTGATGAGTTGATTATTAGGTTTTATGGTTAAACAATGGTTATTAGAACAAAATGATAAGTATTTCGAAAAATACGATTATAATTATATGTGTTGCGTGAACTATACGTACGTTGCAGGTATATTGCACAAAAAATGTTTATTTGGTAACTTAATGGTTAGCAATTTAATGATTCGTAGCCGATAAAAAATTTTTATAATCGTTGTTGCTCTTTAGAAACAAACATTAAAAATAATATCTTTATAATAACAGAATTACAACTGCTAATATAACATTGCATGTGGGTTTATTGATGATGCCTTGCATTTATACAGTTCTTGAATTACAATAAGTGCCATAGACCACAAAATTAGTGAAGGATAGCAATAATTGAACTAACGATAAAAAAAATATGAGTGCAACTAATGACACATTTAACAGATAAACCAAACTTTATAAAAAACTGTTGAAGGAAAACCAGGCACATTCATCGAAAAATTTCATCAAAGTTGATGAAAAATTGGCCACCCTGCAGATAAACAAATCTTGAGCAAAATTTTCGTAGATAAACTAAAATAATCAAGAATAACATATATTTTTTGAAGAGCTTAAAAACTTAAAAGTGTTCAAGGAAATTATATAAAAAGTCGGCACACTTTATAGATAAACCAAACTTAGAGGGCATTACCAAAGAAAACCGGAAATACGTCATTTTCAAAAAAGTTTTTAGACGTATTGACTCTTTTCCACAAAAAATTATAAATGGATTGTTCTTTTATCTAGCATTCGTATGTAATAAATTTTGAGAAAAATTTTTAATTTTTAGTATAATAAGGTTATTCCATAGGTCGTTGGCAGATTTGTTCAATTTTCAAAAAAGTTTTTGTATTATACCACACCCATTTCAAATAATAAAATCATGCAGTAAAATAAATCAATACATTATCTAGCAAACGTATGTTTTAGAATTTTAATTTTAGTTTCAATAAAATCATTAAAAAATATGTACGTACATGTGTTTCTTGGCGAAAATTGGTCCGTTTGTGTATTTATTTGCGCACTTACAAACTAATATATTTCAGATTTTTTTAACATTCTTATTAAATTTAGACATTATTGAAAAATGATAAATAAATAAATAACTTATAATCAAAAAATAACTACAAAAAGTACATTATTTTAATAGTTTTATCGTCACGCCTTTCAGCATTTTTGGATGAAGGTATAAATTAAAGTTAATTTGAATTGAAATAAATTCGATATTGAGTTATAGTTTAAAAAAGCTGGTACGGAGAATAATTAATCTTTCTCATTGTAACCGCCCTGCACGATCGTAAGAAAAACTTTCGACGAAATGTGGATTTTCGTCCGCTGGCTGGTTAAACGCTCTTAAGCAAAGTTGGTGAAAAGGCGGACACTATCGTGGTTAAACTAGATTTAAGCAAATGTGATAAAAATTGGACATTTTAAAGATACACAAAACTTAAGCAAAGTTGGTGGAAATCGGACACACTTTATAGACAAACCAAACTAAAGTAAAGTTCTGAAAAAGTGGGCTCACGTAAAGGTTTTCTGATAAAATTTAAGAGTCCGAAGTACACCATGCGGTGTGCATCTCGGATGAATCAATATGACCCAGTGTACTCTTAGGCACTAGTTTCTAGCATAAAGTGTTTCACCAACTTAAACCTAAGCTGGCCGGAGGAAGATAAACCGGGGATCATAAGTTCGCGTGAGAGGAATATTAGAATAAGAATGCAACGGCTGAAGGGGCAAACACAGGGATTGAAGGCAGTGGCCTCACTTAACTAGGGGAAGAATTGAGTATTAAAGGTTTAGTAGACACTGGATGTTTCGTTATGGATCCAGTAAACTCCAACAATGTATTATTTATTATATAAAATGTCTGCCACTTGTTCGAACCCAAAGGATCTGTTATTAGAAAGCTTGGGGCATCCATAAAAAATAATTAAAGTGCTGCAAGTATATTTTACAAAGATTAATAAAATAGTAAAAATATCTCCAAAATACTATCGAAATTATTCTGAAACCAAATGCACCAAGCTCTGAAGTAAAGTAAAAAAAAACGACTAAAATGGGTGAATATCCTACTAATATTATAAAGGCGAAAGTTTGTACTGATGCATGGATGTATGTATGTATGTTTGTTACTCTTTCACTCAAAAACTGCTGAAAGGATTTTAATGAAACTTTACAATAATATAGTTCATACACCAGAACAATATATTGGCTATAGATTAGAGCTCTGGCATTATTAAATTTGAATAATAAATTGCAATAGGTGGCACGCGAGCTGTTTGAAAAATTAATGTAACAAGTATGGAGAAGCGGGTAGGGGGGGGATTTAGGGAGGGGTGGGGGTGGGGAGGGGACAGGGAGGAGTGGAGTGGAGATAGGGAAGGCGGAGGTGACGCTGTGGGAACCCCCATAATACTATGCGAGCGAAGCCGGGGGCAAAAGCTAGTTAATTATAACGTGCAAATTGGAAATTACGTGGGTTTTTTTAATACATACAAATATTTTATTCAATAGGAATTAATTTCGTTCTTGTGGACAACCTTATTGTATGAAAAGGTTTGAAAAAAAAAATATTGCAGAGCATAAATAGATTCAGGCCTCGAGCCTATTTATTCAGAAGGTCAAAATATTTCGGCTTTCACAATAAAATCCAAATTAATGGAGTACTTCTGAACGCATCCGGAAACTAAAAACGGTTTCTGAAAGGTGAAGAAATACGCCTTCAAATTTTATATTTCAAAATAAACGTTTTATTTTTTAATATATGAAAATTTAAAATTCCAATATAAAAAAGTTTAAAAATTGCTCACCTTGCGTTTCGTCTAAATAAAGATACTGATAACAAAACCAAATAAAAGCGCACACATGTTTTATTAGACAAATGTGTTACAAACGTTAAAGTTAACTAACTTTTTCGTCGTTTCATGTTAAAAAAAAATCAATTAAAAGTTTTTTTTTCGCAAATGGCGGCAGAAAACTTTGGATTCATAAAGATGTATATTTTAAGTATTTTGTGGTTAATTTTTAGATTTGAAAAAAAAGCGGGGTATTTTCTCTTTCTAATAACGTTTAGAACATATTTCTAACCATTATAGTAAGAGAGACACAACAATTTCTTTGATGCCTGTATGAGTTGTTCCGAAAACCCAACAAATTAGGCTGAAAAAAATCACATTTCTATCAATCTAACTAAAAATTAAGAATCGGATTGTAAAACAACGCAAAGCATGGGCAAATGAGATTTAATAACGTTCCTTAGTTAGGTGTCCAAGGCATGCGTCGACAGAACGGGTGTCAGGTGAAAATGAAACGAGAAACCATTTTCTGAGCTTTAAACTATAAAATCCTCCTAATGTTTCATCGCCGTGCAATATCGGATATTGAAAGCGAAACAATTTCCTTTTGGTCGGGGCGATTGGCTACGGGTTACGGGTATCTCACAGACTTGCCGGGGCGAGAAAAGTGTTTTGTACGAACTAATTTGAAGAAGGCTTTACCTGAAACGTAATACTCGTTATAAACTTTACTCGTGTTTTCTTCCTGGTAATTTTAATTGTAACAATAACAACATATACTCGCATATAATACTTAGAATTAGTTAGATTGCCTTCTAAATTCGTTATGTGACAAATAAATAATGTAAATGTGTTAAAAGGAGAGTATTACTGTGTTAACCCTTTCTCATCCAAATTAATTCCTACAGATATAAAAAATATAAACATATGATTATGAGTACTTGAAATATTAGATTTCTTTTAAAGTTTTTTTTAAACGGATAGTTTAGGAAATATTCAATGTCATTTTAAAACGACAGTGGTTCTGAGAGGTAAATGATGTACCTATTAATATAAAAATGGACCATTTTCTAAGAAGAATATTTAAAAAATACATCAATTAAAGACGATATCTTGTCTACTTACCATTTGATAGTATTATTGATGTGTTTTTCTCATCAAAACACATACAACACATAATAAATGTTTTCAGATTAAATAGTCATACAAAATAGTCAAATAGTGTACCCTCAAACGACCAGTGTCGTTTTGAAATGAGACGATACTTTAGGATGCTAAAAATAAATATTTTATCAATGTTTTTGTTGTATTTTCATTATAATACGAAAGAAGGTACATTTTACAGTAAATAAAAACGGAAAAAATGATACCTTGTCCGTTTTAATTCTGCAATTCCCTCAGATCATAGCTTTTCAAAAATTGTGATCAACAATTCTTGTTTACTATATGAAGTGTGTACGCAATGCAGCCAACGCATTGAAAAAAATCAATGTTGCTAGGAAGGATTCACTTAATTATTTGTAAAAAACCGCAAATAAATTGGTTCAGCAGTTACTTAGAAAAAAAAAATCAATTTTCACGTCAGTTTAGAATTACTCTGGTTGAGAAAGGGTTAATAAATTGGTAATATTTTTTAATATTTAAGTTAATTAAAATCCACCAATTTTTGAAGTGAAATTTCTTTAGCGCCGCTGTGATTTGGATCGACTGAGGTCATCGGTCGGCTGGATTTCGATGTCACTTTAAAGGCTCCTATTGGTTGACATATAAAACGGAAACGACGCGAGGTTTGCGACGCTCATTGGTCGCTTTGATTATGACCTCACTTTTCAAGAATTGGTTGAGATTTTTTTGATAAAGTTTCGCTTCTACCGCGTGTAAACTGCACTCAATTTTTTGTTTTGTTTTACTTTGCTTCATTAATTTCACTGCAAGTACCTAATATCCCTTTATTTTCATTTCACCATATTGTTACTAAGTACATTATTACTACGTCTTTACACTAATATGATTTTAAAATGAAACAAGTTATTTTTTTAAAACCACTTTATTGTAATTTATATTCGTCGACCGGTTTGGGTTGAACTCAACCTTCTTCAGCACAATAAACATATAAACTACCAGTTTATACTACTACCAATAGTACCAATTACAATAACGTACAGTAAGCTGGAGCGATGCATGGAACTTTTTTTGGATCCGAGTATTGTAAAGGCAGAAAAAAGATACATTATATCTTCCGGCCCTGACTTGGGCTCATAATCATATTTATTTATTTATTTATATTTTATTAACGCCCTAGTGGGCTTTTACAAGAAAAGAAGCAAATATATAATTAACAATATTAATTACATGTATTACATAAACAATAAAACAGAATTAATATTAATGCAATCGACTCGTTAGGTAAAGAATATTACAACATAAAAAAAAAATTAAATGAAATAGTACAAGTTGTACTTACAAAAAACTAAAACAATTCAGCTTTAAATATTTATACATATTATTAACAATAATAATAAGACCTGACATAGAACAAAGTGTAAATAGAACTGCAAAAATATTATAAAGTAAGTATACATTTTACTGGTGAGGTTTAGATGACAAAATATTTTATGAGAAAAACAAAAAAATAATAAAAGTTAATTATTAGCAGATAGAATCGAGATTAGTTGATTTTTGAAACATTCAAAACTGTCAACACTAAATATATCTATAGATTCGCAGTATTTATTCGCAAGGTTATGGATTCTTGGAATTGGTGAGTATATGGAGTAATTAGTGTTGAGTTTATTGTTGCATTTAAAAATATCTTTACTACGAGTTTGTCTAGCGGGTATGCTAATGCAAATTAGGGCTGTCAATTAAAGATTTTATAATTTTGTATAAAAATAATAAATCAATTAACACTCTTCTATCTGATAATTTAAGAAGTCTGGTTTCAGCGCGTAAGTAATTATAATTTATAAATTCGATTGGAATTTTCATTTTAAAATTGATGTACCGAAGAAATTTGTTTTGTACCTTTTCCAATGATTGAGAATGAACATTGTAGTATGGTGACCATACAGAGGAATTGTATTCTAATCTGCTTCGTACTAGTGAGCAATACAGATGTTTTAATGTTAACATACTTTTAAAATTTGCCCCCATTCTCAAGATAAAACCTAGTATTCTCATTGCATCGCTTGTTATTTCATCGATGTGTACATTGAACTGTAGACTCTCGTGGAATATAACACCAAGATCACGAATCTGCGATACACGAAGAAGATTAACACCATTCATATCATAAGAAAAGTTAAAAGGATTTTTACCTTTGTAAAAACTAATAATCTGACATTTACCAATATTTAGTTGTAAATCATTGGCAGAACACCACGCGCATAGTTTGTTCAGGTTTGACTGCAGAATGGCGCGATCGTCATCGTTTCTAATTATTCTGTAAATCTTCAGATCATCAGCAAATAATAGAACTTTGACATTACTAAAAATATTAACTATATCATTTATGAATAAGCAAAATAATATCGGGCCCAAATGAGATCCCTGTGGTACCCCACTCGAGGCAGCAAATGTATAAGAAGTAAAAGAATCAACTTTGACCGCTAAGTACCTTCCCAATAGATAACTCTTAAACCATTCCAAAATACTCCCTCTCATTCCCAACAACTTCAGTTTTCGTAATATCTATTAAATGAAAAAACACACTTTGTAAAACACCACTTTTTATTGGAATTAATATTTAATAGCCAACCAGGTTTCGCTTAGCTCAAGCTTCATCGGGGCTTATTATACCAGTAATAAGCCCCGACGAAGCTTGAGCTAAGCGAAACCTGGTTGGCTATTAAAAAATAATTCCAATAAAAAGTGGTGTTTTATAAAGTGCGTTTTTTTTCATTTAATGTCACACCACAAAGTGTTTGCTTCCTTCGATAAAATCATATTTATCTATTTCTACATCCCAGCATTATCGACAACTCAACTGTTACCAGTGCCATCCATGAATAACCTCCATCCAATGTCTAGGATATCACAAACTCTTTATGGCATAAGATTGACTTCGAGCTTCGAATCTTACTCACATTTCCCTAGCTCAAGAAAGAAACTAGTGTTTTGTTGATCGCGGCCGCAGCGCACTTAAGTCAAATCCACTCTCCTTTTTCCCGGCGCCGGATCACGTCCGGGCAACTGCTGGCGGAACACTTTGGCGGAACACTTCGGAGGAACACTGGAGGTACGGAGGAACATTTGCTTTTGTGTTGCTGGAATCCCGGCACGCGGCTGCAGTCTGTTGTCTGCAGTCTCACCGCCTTCAGAACTGAAACCGGTGAACCGATTTCTTGAAAGCATTAGTTCGTCAAAGCCGCGGATTTATTAAAAGGATACAATTTTGAATAGCGCAGATTTGTTGCATATTCATCAGCGGCGTAGCGATTAAATTCCAAATCCCGAGCAACTCTTTTATACCGGTTCCAGCTTGATGGTAATAAGATTTTTGGAATATAAAACTATATTGAACAAAAAAAGGAATTGCATTAACAAGTTACTTGCAAACTGAACGTGTTAATTTTTTATACGTTGTATATTGATATTTAAACATATATTAAAATTAAAAAAAAGAACTTTCATACTGAAAATGTTCAATTACTTTATATATGTTTGTAAATTTTTTTATATTTACATTATTATTTGTAGGTTATCTGTTGTATTTTTATTTACGTTTTTCTTTTGTACTTTGTATTTTTATTTATAATTTTTTATGTTTTTGCTTCAATCTTTATGCTATATGTAATTATAGATATACTGCTACCCGGCTCAGAACAGATATGGTCTATTGAGTCGGGTAGCGCACATATATGTAAATAACTATTTATGTTAATAAACGCCCGGGTTACCGGCACCTTTAAAAAATATATATATTAAGCGCGTTTTCTACAGCTTTAAAAGTAATTTGGGAGGCGGGTATGCGTACCGCCGCCCCGGGAACCATTTATTGGAAAACTCAGAAACCCTAGCCATACGTCACCCCAAGAGATTTGCTACGTTTGGTAACTTAGCATAGTTGCCCGGCTACATAGGGTGAGGTTTGCCCATCTACTGCGTGGCGGGCCGGATCGGGAGAGACTGGTTGAGGGAGACCCAACCTGGTGGGAGGGACGAATTCATAGGTCCTTCACATTGACCCCAGATACCTACCCTGCACTCGTAATTTTTCGTTCCCAAAATTTCTTCTCCTTCCTTTCCCTAAAGAGACTATCCACACAGCATCCCCAAAGATGACAAAGGCGCTGAAGGATTTTTTTCCGCAGGGCCTCCTATGTGGAATTATTGTAAAAAAACTCTAAATCATTGATGCATTAGTAAAGTTATACATAACAAATTACTCATGAGATATGATTTTAGATTTTCACGGCCAAAAGTATTTTTGTTATTTGTTTTTGGGGTGTTATGCCGTGTTGCGCTACCTCCTCCTTTAGTCAACGTTTCGGACAGCGTTACACACATCTGCCCTGATGATGGACACTGTGGCGCTGTCCGAAACGTTGGCTAAAGGAGGAGGTAGCGCAACACGGCATAACACCCCAAAAACAAATAACAATAATGCTCATGGCGTGTTTATATTTTATGTGAATGGAATGAACACTCCGCGCCATGCAACTGTCCAACTGCCCAGTGTCAATGAAACTATCTCATTTCCATTAGGGGATTTTTCAACTTAGTAGGGGAAGATACAAATAAGATCTCGTCACTTTAAACATACACAGCGTCATACCAAGCAAATTCTCCACCAGGGTGAATCTGAAAGAATCTTTCTCTCCGTATGATATTATGAGTGTAGATATTTGGCTACCAACGAGTGGGTGTCAGCATCTTTATTTTCGTGCAAGTGTTACTAATGCGATCCCACGCAGTTTTTACTTTGACTATTAAAAGAAAAGCTACAATAAAATACGACTTCAGTCGTCTTTATTGTCACAGCTGAGCAGCAAATAATTTCACCTTGTTACAAATCAAAAAAAGAATTCAGGTTATTTCTGAAATTAGTTCAGAAGTGACAAGAGTGAAGAAAAAATACAATAAAATTAATTAATAAGAGACTATTCCTTGACTTTGCACTCCGACCCAAATGATCAGAAATTTCAGTGGTGTGAGAATCAGACATTTATAAGCTGCGAAATAAAACAAACTAACCAGAAATAATACACGACGAGCAACTAAAATATCATGTTTAAGCTCATTTTATCACTAGTATCTAGTGTTAAAATGAGCTTAAACATACCACACAGCATCTACAAAGATGGTATGACCCTGAGCGCAATTATTTTTATCGGGGTTTCCTTATGTAAAAAAGGCTGGCTAATCTGTAGTAGTGGTAGTAGTTAATGCAGGTATTTACTTGCACAAGTTGTATTGTTATTATATCATTTGTTTCATGCTGCTAACCCTGTACAAATCCCAAATTTTATCTGAATATATTTTTCTCTATACATAGTGTTACGTTACAAAAGATAAAGAATAGAGTCCTTTATTCCTGTTGCGAGGAGTTAGTGAATTGGGTCCCAGTGCACAGCTCGCCGCACCGCCCCCCTCTCCGCCCCCCTCTCCACACGCGGAGGTCCGTGGCCGAGTGCCGATCGGCACCCGGCATTCATTCAACCGCTTGCCCCTGGCGCGACAACAGTGTCCAAGTAATTGCGCTATGGCGCTCTCCGAGACTCTAGACTCATGATTGTTTCTATAATGTGTATTGTGCACGAGAAGGCTCCAGCCCACCAGTAGCCTGTCTGACGACTACCTCATTTCCTGCTTTGTGAGTAAAATGAATCTTTGCCCCCTCTTGTGTGCTACATCCCGCGTTTAAATTCACTAACACGTGTGGAGAGTTGAGAGAGAGAAGTTCCCCGCCATGTTAGAATACTAGTCCTAGCAAGTACCCATGTGTAGTTTGCCGAGGCTGGCAATTGTAAAACCCTGTCTCCTTCTAAATGAATAAACCCTTTACGTGCAAAACTGTGTTCTGATTGAGGAAAGAGACCTGGAGATTGTGAGGAAAGGAGGAGGAGGAATTCACAAGCGAACCACAACACTCGCCTTGGTTTTAAGAGGAACCTTGCTTGCGCCGGCTTCCTGAGCTAGTTCTGTTGACCTATTTATTGCGTGTCCTTTCCAGGTTTGGTTTAGCAAAAGGCCGTAAGTATGCGGCAATGCTAACAATAGATTGCAGAAAAATTATTCTACGGGCTGCCAAATTTATTATTCTTTCGTATTATGATAAGACGACAATAGACCTACCCTAAAATATATTTAGAATCTTAACGACGTAAGTAAAAAAGCCGTGGATACAAATTGCAACTCGCGACCCTTATATTGGACGGACCTACTGTCGAATTTGCCCTATCAAAGGAAAGAAGAAGAGGACGAATAATGCGGGAATCTTAACGACGTAAGTGAAGAAAGCGTGTAAACAAATATACTATATTCGACCTTTCTGCCGCGTTAATTTTAATTAACTCTGAAGAACGCGTTACAAATATTTAAATGTGTCTCCATGTTGTGCTCACGAAGTTATTAATTCATCGTCTAGAAAAATAAAATCTGGTGCTTACCGCTAACTTTATAGTTGAAAAACGGGTTATAAAGTTTTGAAATCGTTTTACGTAAAATATATTAATGGTAAGGTACTGTTTTTCTTAATCTAAAATATAAATAACTCGCTTTCCTTGTGCGACATGGAAATAAACAAGTTGTTGAAGTTACGAATTCGCTGGAAATGATTAAAATGTGAGTTTTGAGCAAACAAAAATTGTTAGGATTGTGTACCGCCCTAATGTAAGTACTTGCATACTGCTTTCTAACCCCATATGCATGGACATTGGAGGGTCTAGAGTCGTTCAAATACATGTAGCTTCGTTCAATAAAATAGAGTCTTGACGTGTGCGGTGAAGGAGGAAACCATATGTTTCCTTATAACGCCGTTGGGAAAGTGGTGGGGTCCCCTCAAATGTACAAATCCCAATCGAATCCCAATCCCAAAAATTGAATTTGTGATCCATCACTGGGCTGAAGCCCCAAAAACACTTGATAAACCTACTATTCCGTCTAATTGACAACTGATTGTTAACCGATCGTTTGCCATCTCTAATGCACATGCGCAATGTAGGCATGTAGGTTGTGAGGTGTCATTATTCATTATCTAATAATAAATACAAAAATGTATAAATGTATATACATTTTTTGTTAAGTTACCACCATGATAACAGCATGACGACCTCCGTAGTCCAGTGGCTAAGACTCTTGACTCACATTCCGGAGGTCGCGGGTTCGAACCCGGCATGCGCAAATAAATTTTATTTGATTAATTTGTGTTATTTCACAATTAATTCATTTAAAAAAATAATATATAGTATATTTGCAGCATGTTCCAGAGTGGAAGATACTATTAGTATCGCCCTGGTGTAAGACCACCATTCAGAATTGAAACGTTGCTTGAAAATGGCTTTAGCCGTGTTTAGTGACCAGATCTGAATAGCCAGGTACTTCCCAACCTTCCTCTTCCCCACCTCCTTCCCCTCCCCACTACCTTCAGCCTCACAACATACCCCAATTGGGGATGCCATAGTCTCACTGGCTCCAGACGGGAGCAGTTGAGATTCTTGTGCGGTATTCACTGTAAAAAAAAAAAAAAAAAAAAATTCACCTAGTTTGGTGGGTATATTTTGAAATAAATAAGAATGTTTAAAAAAATCATTTGTGATAAAAAACCATATGTGTAAATAAATCATATGGTCCCATGATAACTCAGAGTCAACTCAACACATCTTTGAAAAGTCATAAAAAGCTATGAAAAAGAAATTTGAAAATAGCTCATAACCTATTAACCTAACGTAACATATTTAACCAATTTTTTATATACTTTATCATCACTTTTAATGACTTTTCAAAGGGGAGTTGTCCGGTCACCAAATCATACAGGTAAATCTTTTTTTAATGACGTAAAGAAACAAAAATAAAAATCACTGTGTTATAAAGTTGAATAACATGTGAAATCAAATAATATCTCAAATGTCATCATAACCCTGTTTCAGCGAATATTGTATAACTAATTTATGTAGTACAACAAACTTTTAAATGGGACACTGCGAACATAAAAATACCATAAAAACATAACAACGAATGTAGTGTTCTTCAATCGTCAATAGTCTAATAATTAGTCACACCTAATAAAAGTCAGATTCTCTTTTAAAATAGTTTAATTAAAGACGCCGGAGCTGTAGAGATTCCGTAGCGCGACATAAATAATTTGAAATTGCCCCAAAGCACATGCAAGCCACAATAAAAAAAGATTAACACCGAACGTTACACCAGAAGTAATTACGTGGAGCTACTGCAGGGAAAACCTAATAATGTGTAGAAGCAACAGGTGCGTGGCCAATTGGCAAAAGCTTTGGACCTATTACTAGAACTTTAATCCTAGGATCAAAATATCACAGATTTATGAACAAGCACGTTTTTAGCGGTCTGTAAGTCTATTTGCTGAGATCAAACGACGTTTCTTTAGATTTTTTCGGGAGAAGTACTTTGTGATAAGTTTATTACCCCGAAAAAGTACCTTTCGATTTATTTTATTGAAGACGTCTGAAAGTACCTACACTGTACTAAAGACTTGTCCACATAGTAATTGAGAATGGGAGTTATGCGAGGTATGAAAAAGCAGTTTTATTCTTAGACATGTAAAGCATAGATTCAGAAACCGCAGGATGCAATTGAAATGTAAGTACACGGTGATCGGACAACTCAAAATCAAGCAACTTCTACAGCTCCTTCGAAAAGTCATTGAGAGTGATGAAAAAATTGGTTAAATGGGTTACGTAGGGTTAGGTTACGGGCAATCTCTCTATTGTTTTTTCATAACTTTTAATGACTTTTCAAATGGGTGTTAAAATTGCATGATTCTGAGTTACCATGGAGCCAAGTATATTGTAGTAACCGTAGAACTGTAGTAAAATAGACGGAAATGGTCCAACGAAGAACTACTGCAACACAAAAGCAAAGAACGGAAAGTCGTTATCACTGTGATCGCAAGAAACAACATCTCACAGAAGAACAATAAATACGAATTCATGATCAAAGTGATAGGAAAGTAAATATATTAAAATAATAATAATATAAAGAAAATACGTACTTAGACACGACAAACAAAACACAGAGTAAATATATGGTTAAGGGCCATTAAACAGCCAGCGGCCGAGAATTGAAATTTCGTCGAAAGATGTTCTTAAGACCGTATAGGGCGCTTCCAAAGAGAAAGATTAATTATTCTCCGTACCAGCTTTTTAAAATAAAAACTCAATATCCATTTTATTTCATTCAAAATTTGCTTTAATTTATTATATCTACATTAAAAAATGCTGAAAGGCTTGACGATAAAACTATTAAAATTATGTACTTTTTGTAATTATTTTTTTAACATAAATATTTATAATTTTTCAATAATGTCTAGCAAAATAAGAATGTAAAAAAAAATAATATATTACTTTGTAAGACCGTAAATAAATAATAGACAAAATGAAGTTTTTTCGTCACAAAACGCGTGCGCGGATCTTTTTAAAAATTATTTTATTAAACCAAAATTAAAATTCTAAAACATAGCTTTACCAGATAATTTATTGATTTATACTACTTCATATATGATTTGAAATGTGTTGTATAATACAAAATTGGTTTGAAAATTTAACAAATCTGTCAACAACCTACGGTAAAACTTTATTGTACTAAAAATAAACATATTTTCTTAAAATTTAAAACATAGCTTTACTAGATAAAAGAATAATCTTTCGAAATCAATTTATATTTTTTGTGGAAAAGAGTCAATATGTCTAAAATTTGATTTAAAAATGACATATTACCGGTTTTGTCTAGTTATACTCTTAATTCCAGATAAAACTGAAGGAAAATGATCTGCTGGTAGACGAAAAACGTCCAGACTGAAGAACTTTCCGACAATGCTACAGTCGTAGTAGTACATCATTGTTCAGGTTCGATAATATCTTTGGGTTTGACGTCTCCGTATGAATTAAAATAACCACGATGGTTTAACTTCCGTCGAGGAGACAACACAAGAATAATAAATATTATTCAAATATTGTGATGTGTCCAACTAGGGTGGCTTTATGACCATTTTCATAACAGTCAGTTTACCCGGATGAGAGATGTTAAAATAATATGTTTTGAATAGTTTCGTAATAATGTTACGAGTAAGAACTTTATAATCTAAATTCTCGTGAAAACTGTTTAATAGTTCCTACACAGCTGTTGGTGAATTTCTAGGAAAATATAATAAAGCTTACATAATTTTTCAATGTAGAGTATTTTATAATAATCAAATCATATAAATAATATTTTTTATTTATTTGACATGTATTGAGATCTATACAAATGATATTGGTTTTGCGGTGAATATTTGCATACAGAAAATTCACAAAAAATAATGAACGATGATGTCGTTCCTCACCCGTCATGCCGCTTGAAGTCTCGAAAACCCTCCTGGACAAAAGGAGAAAGACTCCTCCGATCACCTCTCACCCCAGAAGATAGGTGGAAGCTTGAGTGGAAATCGGCAAACGTGAAAAATGCCGACCTCACTGAGAGACAGCCTGGGTTCTCATTGCCTTACAAACTCTGGTCCGCCATCAATATGATAAGGTGCTCCCATAGCGGTTGTGCTCACATATTGCATAGATGGGGCCTTAAAGAGTCGGCGATGTATGAATGCGGTGTGGTGCAGACCACCGAACATGTAGTCAACGAATGCTCGCTCCATTAATTCCCCGGCGGGATTGATGAAGTACACAGGGCAACGCCTGAGGCATTAGATGACGACGTCCCCCTCTAACCCCCCACCATACGAAAGAAGAAGAAGAACCAAAAATACCAATATTTTTTATATTACCCTTTTTATTTACAATACATTGCCGTGTATGGTTATAGTGTAAAACAGAATTCGACAAGTAAGCAACTTGCAAATCGTTTTATTTCCATAGAGTTGTTGTTTTTAAAATTATTACATTTGCAGAATTCTTTTTATGTAAATAGAGTTTTTCTAATAAATATTTTTCAAGCCTTTTTCATGAAGCTCTGGGAACATGCACAAACGAAGCTCCGGGCTAAATGTTTATTTTTTAAGGCGTATAAAACACTGCATCCATTTACTGTGCACATAAACAGTTACTAAGATCCATTATATCAATTAAAATTTTAAAATAATTAGTAAATTCTTAAGCCTAATATGAGTACATAAAAAAGTATGACTAAGTTAATAAATATTATTTGCATGTCTCTTGAAATCATCAAGGTTCATGCTATAGATTCCTGTGTTGTATAGCAGAACCACACCCCATGTCATGCTGTGCTGAGCCAATACGACTATTCTACCATGTGGTAGGCACGGAAGTTCATGGTGCCGCCCCTGACTGTAGTTGTTGGGTAAAACAACGTATTGCATTTTCAGGTTTGAAGGCCTCCGTAGTAGAGGGGCAAGACTCTTGATTCGCAATCCGAAGGTCGCGGTAACGAATCTCGGCATGCACGAATTTTTTTTTTGGTTAATTTGTTTTATTTCACATTTAATTCATCTAAAATAATATATATGTCGCAGGCCAATCGTAAAATCACTCAGATCATGATGATGCGCCTCAGGCACTTCACGATCTGCCGCTAGGCACTTCACGATGTGGCTAGGCAGATCATGATCTGCCTGATTTGACGATCGGCCTGCGACATATTCAATATTTGCATTACGTTCCAGAGTGAATGATAATCTCAGTATCGACCTGGTGTAACTCCACCTTCAAAATTGAAACGTTGCTTGAAATGGCTTTAGCCGTGTTTGGTGACCAGATCTGAAAGCCAGATACTTCCCCACCTTCCTCTTCCCCATCTCCTTCCCCTACCCACTACCGACACCCTCAAAACATACCACAATTGGGGATGACTGTCTCACTAGCTCCAGAACAATGAGGATCCAGCAGAAATCAGAAGGAGAATCACAGCAGCCAACAAAACATACTTCTCTTTGCTGCCAGTGTTTAAGTCACGTAGTGTCCACAGAAAAACCAAAATAACCATATATAAGACCATTGTTAGAACTGTATTGGCATATGGATGTGAGGCGCTGACACTGTCGGTAATGATGGCTAAAATGCTGGATACTTTTGAAAAAAAAGTGCTGAGAAGAATATGTGGACCCGTGAAAGAGGGTGAACAGTGGCGCATCCGGCACAATACAGAATTGTATGATATATATAAGGCACCTAGCATCTCAACACATATAAGACTCCTCAGGCTGAGATGGGCTGGGCATGTACGGAGACACCCAGGTGGAAAGAGAAAAGTGGAAAGACCCAGACTGAGATGGGAAGACGAAGTAAGAGGGGATGCAGCACAGCTTCTCCAGGTACCAAATTGGAAGTCAGCCGCTGAGGACAGGAGGAGTTGGAGGCGACTGTTGCAGGAGGCCAAAGCTCGATATGGGCTGTAGCGCCATCGAAGAAGAAGAAGAAGAAGTCTCACTAGCTCCAGACGGGAGCAGGTGGGACTTCAGTGAGGTATTCACATGAAAAACAAAAAAAAAACTAACTATTAAATTTGGCATAATTTTATTCGCTGTTACTTCTAGGGTCCCCAATTCTTCTCGAATGGAGACTGATCTGAAAATATAAGTGTGGAATCAAAGACTACACCTAGAACTTTGATGATATTTAAGATTTTTTTAAAGTTTTCTTTATTCATTGCATTTATGGTTACATTATTTGTGGATTTTTTGACCACCATGCTAGGCTGATACCCGTGTTATGGTGGTCGAATTACAATACATCTTCCCATATTTTGTGATTAAATTATTAGCGCGCATATGTGTGTGTATATATTTTAAGAGGAATGAACACGTTTTTAGTCGGTTTTCTATTTTTCCCTGATTTATTAGCGATATATTTTCGTGCCACTTGCGGCTTGCTGCATTCGAATAAATCAATAGGAGTTTCTGTCGACACTTTTCTGCAGATAAATCTTTATAAATACCTTCTTTTCATTTCTTAATAATTAGTTTAGTTTAAACAGGAAATAATAAATTGTGAAAATCGGAATTAAATTTGTCACATCATGCTATTCCG
Organism: Limnephilus marmoratus; assembly: GCA_917880885.1. NCBI lineage: Eukaryota > Metazoa > Arthropoda > Insecta > Trichoptera > Limnephilidae > Limnephilus > Limnephilus marmoratus. The sequence goes on from OU862908.1 coordinate 12,579,578, forward strand.
TTCATCTCTAGAAATATGAGAACAACTAACTTCCCTGCTTAGTTATTATTAATAGATACGTTATTTTCGAAATGACGACTTAAATCGATGAGGCAATAAAAGCCTTTAGCTAACTATTCGTCCTGATTTTCCACCTGCTTTACTTGTAACATCTTCAGTAGTGATTAGTAATAATATTATACAAGCAACTCTACCTACAATGAGTTTTTAATCACTACCTTAATTAACGGAGGCCGTCCGGTGTATAGATTCATTGGGCTTTTGATCACCTAATGTGGTGATTATACAGTAATTGTTATTTTAGGTAGTGATTAAAAACTCATTGTAGGTAGAGTTGCTTGTATAATATTATTACTAATCACTACTGAAGATGTTACAAGTAAAGCAGGTGGAAAATCAGGACGAATAGTTAGCTAAAGGCTTTTATTGCCTCATCGATTTAAGTCGTCATTTCGAAAATAACGTATCTATTAATAATAACTAAGCAGGGAAGTTAGTTGTTCTCATATTTCTAGAGATGAACGGAATAGCATGATGTGACAAATTTAATTCCGATTTTCACAATTTATTATTTCCTGTTTAAACTAAACTAATTATTAAGAAATGAAAAGAAGGTATTTATAAAGATTTATCTGCAGAAAAGTGTCGACAGAAACTCCTATTGATTTATTCGAATGCAGCAAGCCGCAAGTGGCACGAAAATATATCGCTAATAAATCAGGGAAAAATAGAAAACCGACTAAAAACGTGTTCATTCCTCTTAAAATATATACACACACATATGCGCGCTAATAATTTAATCACAAAATATGGGAAGATGTATTGTAATTCGACCACCATAACACGGGTATCAGCCTAGCATGGTGGTCAAAAAATCCACAAATAATGTAACCATAAATGCAATGAATAAAGAAAACTTTAAAAAAATCTTAAATATCATCAAAGTTCTAGGTGTAGTCTTTGATTCCACACTTATATTTTCAGATCAGTCTCCATTCGAGAAGAATTGGGGACCCTAGAAGTAACAGCGAATAAAATTATGCCAAATTTAATAGTTAGTTTTTTTTTTGTTTTTCATGTGAATACCTCACTGAAGTCCCACCTGCTCCCGTCTGGAGCTAGTGAGACTTCTTCTTCTTCTTCTTCTTCTTCTTCGATGGCGCTACAGCCCATATCGAGAATATATTTAGAAACAGGAGTTGGTGGATTCGATAGCAGCAAGAGCGCAAAGACTTTGCATCTAATATTCAAATGAGTTGCCCATTACACTACGAAGAAAAGCAGCTAAAAAAAGGACTTAAGTAAGTGTAGCTGAAAAATTTTTGGCCGAATAGGTCCTTTCACAAGATATATTTTACTATATACATACTTACACTAAAAATCCACTCTCACATATAAACATCAGTTAAATATTACACCTAATTTTAAAACAACTCAAATGCAAAATCATTATATTTTCCAAGCCATAAAAAACTATAATAACCTCCCTTCTGAATTGCGCTGCATCATCAACCAATCAGAACAAATAAATAAAATAAAACAATTTTTCAAAAAAAACTTACAATAAAAAGTAAATATTTTATACAAAACAGATTATAACTTACAACTCAAGTAAGAATCGTGGCTCCCTTATCAGGCACAAGAGCCCCTCTTTTCTGATAAGGTATACATGACCAGAAACGACCTCTAATTTAATATTTTGTAAAATATATGTGTATATTATGTAACTCATATTTTTTTATATTACAATAAAAAAAAAAAAAAATATATATATATATTTTGCTATTTCTAGGCAATACATACATTGAAACGATTATATTGAAGCGATATTGTCGTAAAATAATATTATGTACCTACTCCTGCAATATTATCATCTAATCCAATTGTTAGAATCAACTATATGTACTTACCATCGAACACCTACCTATTAAGAGAAATGCAATAATATTATTTTTATTTTTACTAAATCTATGTATATTATTACTTTAAAATATCTATACTACATGTATATCTAATTTAGTAACTGCTACGTTAGTACATTTCTTTATCAATATTTGTTATCATTCATAAGTTTATTTGTTTCTTGATTCAAAAAAGTATATATTATTTCTTTGTCTTTTTCTGTAATGACACGACTCCCCAATTTAAACACGAGAAATGTTTTTCTTTTTTAAATGGTGTAGATTCATTAACAAGAAATTACTTTATTTGTAATTATTTTTAAGAACCATATATTTTCCTTATGTAACACTGTTATATGTATGTATAAATATATATATATATATATATATATATATATATATATATATATATATATCTATCACGCCACCAACATTCAAATTTTCTTATTACTTTAATTCGGGCCTCTTCAAGATCAGCATTATCAAACTCCTTCCTACAGACTGCACAACGTTGCCCAACCGGGTGGCAATATAGTGTCCCTAGTTGAATTGCAGTGCTTGTTCTTAACAAAAAAAAAACACAATTGAATAAAATAGATGTAGTTTCGTGTTATATTCCACATCTACGTTACTGGGCGTAATTAGGTTTAATTTGAACATCAATTAGCGGATTAATCTGATTATCGATTGATCAACGAGTAGCTCTAACCTTTGGTTTCCAGTACTGCTTGACTATGCAGGTAATTAACTAAAATCAACGGCCATCAGCGGCTAACCGAATGCATTACATATATTAAATTAGAGATGTAACACTATTTAGGATTACGATTACCGAAAACACTTCAGCAATTTCAATTAGATACTAATCGAACTAATTAATATTACTTCGGTGATGATTATTTTGTTGAAAAAATGTGATGTAACGCTACGTAGGTACAAGAAGATCAATTTATGTAGAACACGTCGGCGTCGAGTTACTTTTTCTGAATGTTTTTATTCCAGTATCACAAGCGAAAGAACAAGTCAAAATCGTGGTTGACGGCTCTTCTTCCTCTCCACACCAAATACATGCGGGGTTCCACAAGGATCTGTGCTGTTGCTGACGCTATTTTTTTACATATCGACGATCTCTTTGATTGTGCACTAATTTATCACCACGCTGACGATAACCACCCCATTCACGAGGGCTATCTTTTTGTCAAGCCCTCTTCCACTTATCATGCAAGAACAGTTTGGGAAGTTTTGAGGGAAGGCCAACCCGGTAATTTTAAATGACTTTGAATTTAAGTAAATGCAGTACCCTCCTTCATAAAGACTCTTGTAGTAAGTATATCGGACCGGCTCAAATATCGGGACTCCACAGAATCCCGAGTAAACTGGCTTCCAAGAAACTCTCTTCAATAGTGCCCAGCTGTTAACCCTGTGCATATCTCAAGTAACATTTAAAAAAAGTATATAACAGTATGGTTTATAATTAAGTAGATAAGTATTGAAGTAAGTACAGGGTGCGGCAGCATAACTTTCTTTTTTTTTAAATGCGCGCCATTCAGTCGGTTGATGTCGTAGCGGAGCGCTAGTGATCTCGTTCGAGAGGCGGAACTTTAAAGTTTTGTCCCTACACAGTTTAGTCGCGATCATGCGTTGGAACAATGAGGAGCGTATATTTGCCGTTGAAGCCTACTTTTAGAATGGATGTTCTGTGATCGCAAATCACTTTCGGAATCACTTTAATTTAGCCTCTGTCCCGGACTGGAAATCAATTGTTGTATGGGTCACTGTGACGTTCAGATAAACTGCAAGTGCGACAAGAGGAAGAACAGAAGTCCCTTGTCCCATTAGATCACCGAACTTTGATGGCTGTTTTGAGGGAACACTTCGCAGAGCGCCTCATCTCAATTAGGGGTGATTTGAAGTGGCGGGCCCGCTCTCCCGATTTGTCCCCTTGCGAATTTTTTTTATTGTTTTTTTTTTTAAATCCCGTGTTTATGTGAACCGTCCAAGAACCCTACAAGATTTGAAGACAAACATCCAGGAAGAAATTGCCAGGATAACACATGATATGCTGGCAAGAGTCATGACAAACGCCAGAAATCGGTTTACTTAAAGTATGGAGAATGGGGGACGTCACCTACCTGATTTGATCTTCAAAAACTGATTAAAACAAAACTTTAGGTATGTGCCTACATTATAAACAACAAATGAAAAATTTCTGATTCATACAATGGGTTTTATTCATCATCATCATCATCACTATTGGCTCTACAACCCCTGGTGGGTCTTGGCCTCCTCAAGAGTCTTCCTCCACTCATCTCGGTTTTGTGACAGCTCTCTCCAGTTTGGAAGCTCCAAGATAGATATGTCTTTGAGGACGTTGTCGCTCCATCTTAGTCTTGGCCTTCCCAGGCTCCTTCGCCCTATTGGTCTTGAGTTCAGCAATGGGTTATATACAATGGGTTTTATTAAGTTTTGAAAAAGGAAGTTATGCTGCTGCACCCTGTACTAACAAATCTTATGATTTCAGATAAACTTTTGGTTTTGATTTATTAAATTAAAGAAGAAATTTCTAACAAATTTCCTAGGTTTTCCCATATTTTTGCATTCTTGGAACGCACTGTAACTCCGTTTTCCAGTTAACGCTCGATTAAGTCATTATTACAAATGGGTCCAATGATTCAATTGATTGGTTAGGCTAGTTTGTTGGGGAGATATCGGAACGGTGAAGGCGGTGGTGGGTTCTCGGGCTACTGACCAGACTAGCGGGTGCGGGTACCGGCAGCGGGTACCGGCGCGGTCACCCGAGTCAACAGTTCAACGAGGAGGCGGGGTGGGCGGAAAACACGACATGGCGTGCTAATAGCTGGCCACACACGACCGATGGAAGTTTGTTTGTAAAGCAGTGGAAAACATAATAATTGATGACGAGGGACTAAGTGAAATGAAAATAGAAGAACTTGTGGAGGCCGAAAGTTTTTTCCGGGAATTATAAATACCAAACACCAGAACGATAAGTGGCATACAGACTATTTGGACAGCCCCGGTTTCAAAGGTCCGGCCGTTCTAAACATTCAAATTATAAAAAAAGGAAGCAGAAAACTTTTCATAAATTAATTGGAACTATAAAATATGCGTTTTGCGAAAGAATTCCTGGTTTGGCGTTCTTTATTTGAACTCAACTAATTTATTCCATTATGCACACAACATACAATTATGGGTACCGCCATCCATTTATTGGATAAACAACACCCCTGCCGTAGCTCACCACAAGTGGTTTGTTACGTTTGGTGACTTAACAGGAGTACCCTAATTCATGTAGTGAGGTATGTTTAGGTCTTGGTGGCGGTTGAGTCTGCCACCCTACTCACTGCGTGGCAGGCCGGATGAGGAGACTGGTTAAGGGAGACCTCCAGCCGCATCGCAGTGGGAGATTGATTCATACGTATATCACTCCTGGGCACACAGATCCTTAGATTTCTACTCACCTCTCATACTTTTTTTCTTCAGAACTCGCCTCCCCCTCTTTTCCATTAAAAAATCCCTCAACACAGCATCTGAGGATTTTTTGCCTCCGGTGTGGAGCTAATGTAAAAAAAAATACTTGACTCGTAGCAGACGGTAGAATATAAAATATTTTGCTAACAGACGATGAATTATAAAATATTTTGCTAATAGACGATAAAACATAAAATATTTGGCTAATAGACGATAAATTATAAAATATTTTGCAGGAATAACAAGAGGGAGATGTGGTAGCCTGTAAAAGATTAATATATCTACGATTCCTACAAAGTGGCAATTTCTCAATATTTTGATGCCAAAAAGAAGTCGAAAATTATATGAAATAAAAATAAATAGATACATTAACATAGTGTTAATTCATGGCTACTCCACGAGAAATTGTGGTAATTTCAATATTTCGAAATACTATTAGTAATAAACAAAAAAAACATGGGTAAAGAATGTTAGAATCATAAAAACAAGCGTTTTAACCGAGGCATATAGTTCCAATAAATATGTCGCAAGAAATGTATATCATTTGTGCGCCGTGGGTCCAAGAATTAGTAGTCACGCCACTGAACAGATATACATAATAATTAATGGCGAGGGACATAATGAAACGAAAACAGGAGAAGTTTATATTATGTTGAGGTTTTTCTGGGAATTATAAATACCAATTTTCCACATAAGTAATAAATTGTGGACCCTCACTTAGTGGACAGTGCCATAACTCAGTCTCGATGGAGCGTGGATATAATATGCGTAATATCTAATATTGAAGAATTTTCAAAGCAGTGTTGCGTATAATAACATAATATAGACATTTGTCTAACGGCGCTCTGTAGCTTTTTTCAAATTGACTATATTTTTTACTTCCAACGTTCAATATCTTGGTAATCTTATGATTACCAAAAAAATTACCAAAGTTTTTAACGTTACAGTATCACAAAGGTGGCACATGTTAACAAAACCACAACCTGAATATATATTTTTTAAATGCGAGTACAACACACAACAATTCCAACTGATTCCGTCTGGAGCCAGTGGGACTACGCCATCCCCAAATAGGTTAGGAGGCTGGAGGTAGTTGGTAGGGGAAGGATCTTGAAGCGTCTTGAGCGCCGCTCAATACTACAGCCTTAACGTGCAACAACCTAATAGAATCCCTGGCCGTTGGATTGGTAGGAATGGTCCCGTTTTGCGGCAACCTAGAAACCCCGCTCTAACTCCTATGTTGGATTTTTTTCTTGTGTAAGTTATCTTAGGAATATTGTTTACGCAGAAAAAATCCGGGATTTGCAATTTAAGACGGAGAATCCGTGCGGCAATTGCCTCCTTATTTGATGCGTACCAAGAGTGAAGTCGACTATCGCTTAGATGTTTGCTATGCAACAGGGAAAACGCATATCGAAAACGGCTAAGCAATGTAAAAAGATCATTAGATTTTCTGCGTATTTTGGTGTAAAAATAAATAGTATACTCGTACCTACCTTTAATACACATGTGGTTTTTTATTTTAAAAACTCGGACACCTTTTTGACGATACATATTGTTACAAAATAATAAATTGTTAAACAGCACAAATTAACCAAATAAAGTTTACTTACGCAGGCCAGAATTTGAACCCGCTATCTCCGGACTCGTACCGAAGGATCGTAACCATTCAACAATGGAGGCCGTCAAATCAATGTTTGAACTCAAAAATTTAGCCTACCGTAACCATGATTCACCCAACCCAAAAAACCCAAATTATTTCTTGATTTTTATTAAAAATTAACATTGCTACGTTCCATCTCATAAACTAAAGTTTTTGGTCCTCGTTTATATCACGTATTCGTGCTTCAAGCAAAAACTCTGTTGTGTTTCTAAAATATCCTTCCTCCCTTTAAATGCATAACTTCTGAAAATAAACTTTACAATGACACTGGTCGAAATTTTTCAATCTTTCGTACCACGTAAACAATAACTCAGATTGCGTAAAAACTCTCACTTCTTGTATAATAATAATTATGTCTATTGATCGACAACAGAAAAATGTTAGGTGAGGTACTCTTTCGCCTTGTTAAGTTTACAAATAATACGTATTTATAATTGGATAGTAAAGTATTTATAATGAGAATAAATCACTTTTTCACGTCGTAATCTAGACAACCATTTACTCATAATTATGACATGGACAGGTGGCAATGCTGAATAATGAAAACCAAGTATCATCGGATGGTAACCTTCTTCGGGAAGGTGGAAGAGAGACCACTCAAATGTGAATTGGCTGATAATTGAATCTAAAGACAATGGTCACGGATGGATACGAACAGACAATAATATAGGCAAAACTAGAGATATTAGAGTAAAAAAATTAAATTTATTGTTGTCGTTTTTTACTTCCTAAAATCAAGATTTTCAATTCCTAATGTCGGCTTTCGGGAACATAACCAAAAGCTATTGAAAATATGCTAGTTGATGGCGAAAGGAAAGGAACCAGAGAGAGGAAGCTCAAGTTTCCTTGGATGTTTGCCAAGTGTAAACGTTTCAGTTGTAGTGAAGATTTCCCACACAAAAAAACTTCTAAAGGAATAAATTCTGAAAATAAAATGCCAACATTTCGGACCTACGTCAACACAACGATGTCTGGAATTATTCATCTAAACCATAGGTTCTCAACGTGGGCAATAACGACCCCTTAGGGGCGTTTCAGACCTTCAGGGGGCGGTAGAAGACCAAGAAAAAATTAGGGGGCGTTTCAGACTTTCAAGGGGGGCGGTAGGAGACCCAGAGAAACCCATCCCATCAGGGACCATACCTACAGAAATATTTCTCCTATCCCATTACGCCCCCTCCTTTGTGGCAAATGTAACTCTGCCGTGGTATCCCATCACGCCCCCTTCATCGTGGTATCTTACTGTTTCGGATTCACCGAGTTAGGGGGAGCTAGAAATAAAAATATTCTCAAAGTGGGCGGTGGGCAAAACGAGGTAGAGAATCTATGATCTAAACGAAGTTAATCCAAGGTCTTATTCACAGTTCAATTAATATGCAAAAACAGTTGTGAGCCGCGAATTTTACAATAGATCGTTTTTTAGAAGTGAGGAAATTACATGGAATGGAAGCATGGACGCTTACTGAAGAATTAATTAGGCGACTTGAGGCATTCGAGATGTGGATCTACAGAAGAATACTTAAAATAAGCTGGATGGACAGGGTCACAAATGAAGATGTTATGGTTCGGATGAATAAAGAAAAGGAAGTAATTAAAACCATAAAAATCCGAAAACTTCAATATCTTGGACACGTGATGAGACATCCAGAGAAGTATGAGATCCTGCATCTCATAATGCAGGGAAAGATTGCCGGAAGACGGGGCCCTGGAAGAAGGAGAACCTCATGGCTGAAAAACCTGAGACAGTGGTTTGGCCAGTCTACCGTGGAGCTGTTCCGGACCGCAGTAAACAAAGTCCGCATAGCCAACATGATAGCCAACGTCCGTTGAACGGACAACGCACAAGAAGAAGAAGAAAGAAAAGTAAAAAACTTAAAAATTACTAACGAAACTCCACCATTTGCACAACTTGGACACAAACAAAATTTTAAAATATTTAAAGTATCAAGTACAGCTACAGCCCGGTAGAACACCCTGTACAAAAGCAGACTTCGCTGTCATATCCTTAGAGTAACATATCCAATCATAAAATAAAAACGCATATTATCAACAGTAACAGGGACCATGGACCGCTCCGACACTGAGAGCAAATACACCACCATTAGTCAGGTATATCACAGTCCCGTCAGCACGCAGCACCAACAAAGATGACGGGCCCTGAGTTCCCTGTTCACCTGGCGACAAATTGTAACACAAGGGGGAGGTTTTGTCCTTGATTATATTATGTTATGTTGAGTGTTATTTACATTCAACAATACTAGTTCCGTGGGGGACTTAATGATATAATGAACAATCCAAAATGCACAAAAACGCATACGGAAAGAACATAATAATATGTAGGAATTGTATTATTTTTTGTGTGTGACATTTCAAGTGTATTATGATGAAAAAATTGCAAATTTTTTTTTGTGAAATTTCACCTCAACAGCGCTAGAAGATAATTTAAAATTGTACAAAAAGCAAATTTTAAAATATAACTTGATTTCTTTTTGACACAGCATGTAAAATTTCTCGCACACGAAAAATAGACATCGGTACAAGATGCTGAAATCACATGGTACAAAAGAAGAAATCTGGACAACGAGATTATAATTTATCCGATGTGCAAACAAGCAGATTTGTGGTGTTACTGTTCAACCCCCAAAACAATCCCCTTATTGATGTTTGTCGATACCAACATACGAGGGTGGATTGATAAGTTTCCAGAACGACGGAAAAATGGCTGTAGTAGATTAATTTTTTTTTCTTAACAAGGAACACCTTTCACGTGGACAAATGTCAAATATTGGTAGTGTATGTGTGACATGTCGTGGAAGTTGCGGAGTTTTGAATTTTTGCAAAAAGGAAAAAATCGAGGTTCGTGCAGTCAACAAATTATAATGCGGACAACAATACACATCTAATCAGATGTGTATTGTTGTCTCCCTCCCCCTAATTAATTATCTATTGTACCGCTTTCAAATACTTTGTATCTGTCTAAATATGTTCTTTCTCCCTCTGTCGCTCATTATATATACCTGATCACTCTGTCTTAATATTTAGTAATTATTATATCCTGAAGAAGCTAGGTTATAGCGAAACCGGTTGATATATAAAATAATAAATTCGTGGTTAAATACAAAGTGTTTGTTTTATTTTTATAATATAATGTCTAACCACAAAGTAATTGCTTCTTATGAAAAAAAAAGATGCTAAAATTGTTATTTTGAGGAGTTTGAGCACTAGTTCTACGAAAAAAAGTACAATTTTACTAGAGCAGCGTTGGATTAAATGTGACAACATAAAGGGTGGCTTTATAAAATCATTTCAATCCAAAAACTTTTCGTTTTCCTTCCCGCTTCGGAAAATTATCAATCCACCCTCGTAATGTAAGCGTCCATTCCACGAAGGCAGTGTTTGCCAATAGCCCGGTCATGTTACCGGAACGAACAATCGAAATCATGAACCAGGTTTGCCGTGTAATATTATCTGTAGACTATATACATGTAATGCTATGAAATGGAACATTGTGGTTTCTATGCACTGACTGGCTTTAACAATCTGCATACATGTGAGTAACGGAATCAGTTTGGGTTTGATGGATTATTAAAATCTAAGACTATGCTCTTGCAAGGTAATACAGCTTTAGTTATAAATACTGTAACCGTGCCGTAGTGTAATCTAAAACGCATTTGAAGTTTGAAAGAGAGGTTTTTTAATTAACAAAGTTTTTAAATGGCAAATGAGCCGAGGGATAAGGCTTTTGACCAGCGATTCGGAGGTCGAGGGTTCAAATCCCGAATATCCGCGCAAGTAAATTTTATTTAATAAATTTGTGTTAAATCACAAATTGACAATTTAAAAATAATTTAAAGTATATTTGCGGCAGATAGTCTCAGTATCACCCTCGTGTAAGACCACCATTCAGAATTGAAAAGATGCTTGAAATGGCTTAAGCCGAGTTGGGTGACTAGATCTAAATAGCCAGGTACATCCCCACCTACTTCTTCCCCTTCCCAATCTCCTTCCCCTCTCCGCTATCTTCAGTTGGTAATTGGGCAGAACATAGTTTATAATGTTGATAAAACTGTAAACATATTTTATTTACTTCTTCAAACTTCGCAAAATTACTTTGTGGCATCATTTTTCATATAATGAATAACTGATTACTTTGTATAAAACCACTATTTTTAAAACTATATCAACATGTTTCGACAACAATGTTGTCTTCATCAGGATATGTTACTATAATAAATGACAAACAAGTATAGACAAATTAGAATAACTTATAACATAGACAAAATATTAAAAAGTAGAGGTGATTAATTACTTACTAATCATAAAAATAGTTATACAAAATTAAATATAAAAATTATTTAAGGAAAAATAAAATTGCATTTAGATAATAATTAATAAGAAAATAAATTTAAAAGATGGCTATTTTTAAAAAAGGTTTGGTTATTTATAATATTTAATTTACTATTAATGCTTTTTCTAATTTCTAAATTATCCAATTGTATGCCCGTAGTGTTAGTATGTAAAATTTGTAAAGACCTGTATTAATATCAAAAGAATGACTTGTTTCCAAAATATGGTTGGCAAATTCAGAATAATTATTTTATTTAATTTAATTTTTATTTTGTTTATTAGCATTATAAAAGACATATAGACCTCTATAAATTCATATGAATGACCGACCATCAAGCACTAAAATGCCTGCTGAACTCAAGACCGATAGGGCGAAGGAGCCTGGGATGGCCAAGATTAAGATGGAGCGACAACGTCCTCCAAGACATATCTACCTTGGAGCTTCTAAACTGGATACAGCTGGCACAAAACCGATATGAGTGGAGGAAGACTCTTCAGGAGGCCAAGACCCACCAGGGGTTGTAGACCCAAGAGTGATGATGATGATAAATTCTTAAGGCAGTATTATCAATATTTATGTCTTTGACTATGAAATAACGACAATTAAAAGGATCATATGCAAACGATCATATTGGGCACAAATATATAAAGTAGGTACTGTGATTACGTCAAGACAAGACAAGTCAGCGAAGAGAATATAATAGGAAGTGGTCAAATTGGCTCTCTTGTAAAATGTGCTCTAATGAGACAGTTTAGTGAATTGAGAAAATTAATCATACTGCATTAGGGTAATACAAACCTACCACTGTGCACTGAACATGATTGTAAAATATAGCCATTTCCAATTCCGAATGTTGACACCAACTCCGGAGCAGAGGTCTAGTTGTGGTTAGTGAAACGAGAAACGGAAAATGGGAAACTGCAACACCGTGAAACTTGTCAGCGGAGGGTGCATTGTATATATTTCGCTAATTTGCGAAGCTCACTAAGTTGAGGGCGGCCCGCGACCATCAAGAACTCTCAGGGCGGAAAGGCATATCACGGTAGGCGGGAGTACCGACGCTTATGCGCAGTTTCATTGAACTGAATATTGTTATTTCGTTAATTCGCTAGTTTCTAGCTAACTTATTTATTGCTAGGATGGAGTCAAAAGATCTTCAATCCAATTGGACTAGTTTTGCTAGTAAACAATATTTAATCTAATGTAAATGGTGTCACAAATAAAAAATAAATAAATAAAATAAAATTAAAATTATTAAAAATTAAAATTAAATTAATTGACTATTCAAAAAACTGTTTCAGATATTCAAAGAACTGTTACTGATATTCAAAAAACTGTTTCTGATATTCAAAAAACTGTTTCTGAAAAAATTAAAAAATATACAGATTTAGGAAATGACATTAAAAGAATGTGGCATTCTCAGACTATAAAAATATTACCATTTATTATTTCGGCTACTGGCATTTTACCTAGCTCTCTCATTCAAAATTTAGGCATATTAGATTTGTCAAAGAATTTATATATAAAAATGCAAAAATCAGTCATTTCAAATACATGTAGGATTACAAAAGATTTTTTTTTAAATATTTACATTGAGGGATCAGTAGGATTTATAGGTCCAATTAGGAGTTCCACAGAGTCGAACCGTCTGATATGAAAATATCTGGAGTCGGTGAATTATTTTCCCATTTGGTCTCATTGACATGTTGTTCTTGTATTATTTTGTATTTATTATGCTTATATAGTGCAATTTCATAGCGTGAATTGACTAGATGATCATTTGTGGAAAAGTGTGTGAAAGGGTTAAGTTTTTCCTGTGGGAAAGATTTAACCCGGACATAAAATCTGAAGCGAGAAAGAGGACTCACCAAAATTAATTAACATTGTATGCTTTACGGCATTTAAGAAATCCAACTTATCTAACCATCAATAAAAAAAGATACGCATATTTTTCATTTTTTTGTATTCTTGTACCCGTGTAACATTTTCTAGATATTTTGTTTTGAAGAATTTTACGTTTTTGAAGCGCTTTAGAAACCATCGAGAAAAACAAAAATTAATTTAGTTAACAAAATAACAGCACTCTGTAAATCACCCTTATTGACATTGCTCCCATGTTATGTCGACTGCAAAACTCCAGACTCCAAAATCACCCCTCCCTCCCCACACCTAATAAAATCTAATCATTTCTGAACTTGCATACCTTTAAAGGTAGTTTTAAGTTTGTTAGTGAATGACATGAGTGTGTCGAAACCGTGAGATATAAAATAATAGTAGCAGAAAAAATAAAATTAAACTAAAAATCTTCAAAACAAAATGCATATTTTTCAACCTTAGAGAGAATTGCTCCACGCTTTAAACAGACAGATAAATTCTTAAAAGTTACAGGTATTTTTAGACTTTAATCGTAAGTCATTCCATTATAGAATGACCTGAATAGAAAACGATGATTTATTTTATGTAAAGAAAAACACGAAAAATCTGTCTAGATGTCACGAAGAGTTGAATTTATTTAATAATCTTTTTTAAATTTCTTCGAACCTATCATTTGGAAATGAGAAAAATCTAAACTAATAAACACGAGCAATTTTCTCTTTGAGTTTAACAACCGGATACAAGCTTTCCACCGTTAATCAAAATATCACTACTAATTATAATTTGTGCGTAGATAAAAGAGGCGAAAGCAAATAGAATCATTGATTGTGAAAAATGTGTGAGGTGCGAAAAGCGTTTCAATATCAAATAAAAAAAAACGAAATATTTTTTTATGATTTATAATTTACTTGGGAATTTCAAGATTGAAACCGCCTGATTGATTTATGCTTTCAAAATATCATTACAAAATATATCATTTTAACACGTTTAGGATAAGACTTTACGTTTAGCTTACCATTTAAAAAAATATTAAATACATTGGAGAGGCAAAATTATTTAAAAAATGAACATTTCCGCGACTAAAATTTGTTTTTTTATTTTGTTTATTGACAAAGTTTTTTTTTAACAATTAATAACCTGACAAATTTGAAAATCTTCTACTAACCCCACAGTAAGCGGAAAATGCATCGTGAAGGAGGACGCAGAGGAATCGAACATGGGACGCTTGGGTGGGACCCAAACGCGATGCCAACTGCCACTGCCAACTGCCAACTGCCACTGGGTGAGTGGGTACTATAGTTTGTGCATATAAAACAGTGATGCTTAAATAACAAAAAAATGTACATAGAGGTAGAGAGATTAATGTTATTGCTTTCACAGGGGTTTGAGTAAATTTAAAAAAATATATTTAAAGGTTTTAGTTTTTATTTTACTTATGTATATTATAGATATTAAGATATAGATGACAGTTTAAATAATTATTTAAATGCATGTTTCTTCCGCTAACAAGGCAATTAATCTAACCTCTGAAAAAACATATAATTACATATACAGAAATAAATAATATATTTTTATGTATTAGAACATAGATTCTCAACCTTTTTTGCCCCCCGCCCACTTTGAGAATATTTTTATTTCTAGCGCCCCCTAACTCGTGAATCCTAAACAGCAATTGTTGTCACGATTATATTTACCACAACAGGGGGGGGGCGTAACGGGATACCATGACGAAGGGGGCGTAATGGGATAGGGAAAATATTTTTGTGGCAGTTGCATGTGGTTGTTTTATGTTTTGTTGCAGTTGGTCGTCTACCGCCCCCCTGAAGGTCTGAAACGCCCCCAAGGGGGCGTTATCGACCACGTTGAGAACTTATGTATTAGAAGAACACGTCTGGACTGACTGTTGCCTCGTTACCTTAGTTTAGTGCTTACATTTTTTGTAAATATGATAAAACTGGGCTAAATTATTTTTGGGTCACGATAGGCTAAGTAAGTTAAGTTAGGTTAGGCTAGGATAAATTGTTTTAGGATCGGTTAGATAGAAATTAACACAATTTTTTATTACAAAATATTAATTTGTTCGGCAATGTAATCCCAAAGATTTATAACATCTCAAAACTCACTTTATTAAAGACAGGTAACTTCGTTGGAAAACAGTAAGCAAAGAAAAATATCATTACGGCGTGGAAAATTCTACGATAAATTGGATACACCAGAAAATAGGGACCGTAAATCAAAGGTCCTATAAATCTGGAATCGACGGCGGGAAGTTAATTTGGCTCGCGCGCGTGGCTGGGGACCCAT
Source organism: Limnephilus marmoratus (assembly GCA_917880885.1). Taxonomy (NCBI): domain Eukaryota; kingdom Metazoa; phylum Arthropoda; class Insecta; order Trichoptera; family Limnephilidae; genus Limnephilus; species Limnephilus marmoratus. The sequence continues at coordinate 12,595,158 of OU862908.1, forward strand.
AATATATAATGGATTATTTTTCAATGAACCTAGGAGACTGGAAACTTTAAATTTTACACGTTGAATACCTGAGAGATTGGAAAAGTTGAGAAATATTGCGTTTCTTATAATAAACAGTACATTATGCTCGATATAATTAATTGTCTATTAAACTTAAACTTCTCTTAGCAAACACATAATTTATATTTTCGCACTCCCATCGAATATTAAAAGTGTCACCCTTTTAAGAACGTGTTGCACTAACATGGGCATAACATTGAAGGTTCTAAGGTCATTATTTATTTATTTTTTAATTTTGTTTTCTTTATTCATGTAATTAACAAAAGCCTTTTTAAACTTCATTTTCGACTACCAAGCTAGGCACTTGCCCGTATTATGGTATTCGATTAAGACTTGAAGCTATTAAATAAAAAATCAACTAATTTTAAACAAAAAAGTTAATTTTCTTTGATATTCAACAAACTTTCTTTAAAATTGTACAGCAATGATGCGCGTACATAAAACGTATAAATAATAATTTATTCATATATAATATAATCCTTCGCCTTCACGGCTCGCAACATTGTAAATAACTAACTATCTAACCATCACGCCTGTTCCCCGCAGGGGTAGGCAGAGAAGACAGACCGCCAAACATCCCGGTCTTGGCACTCATTCCTTGCCTCGTTTACATTCATACAACGTCTCATAGATTCTCTTCTATTATTCTGACTCTTGATATGGCCCGACTCAAGTATCTGATTCACTTGGTCGTGCCATGTCTTTCTTGGGCGTCCTCGACTTCTTCTACCATTCACTATCTATACTATATAACTAAGTCACTATGTGTGTAAAAATAAAGCAAATTCTTAAAATTCTCCAGACTTTCAAAATAAATATTAACTCAACTTTGGCATTAATCTTCTTATAAATATAAATGTAAAACCCATGCAATGTCCAGTGTTTTGAATATAATGTCCCCCACGTGCAAAGTCGTATCTTCCCCAAGCAAACTTTCCAATAAAGTGTGTTTTATTGGAAGATTCCTGCAGGTAAGTATGTTTCTGAATCTATTTGAAAATAATAAAATTAGATAAAGCCTAGGATTCATAATAAATTGTAAAGTGCCCTTGAGGTGATTTTTCACAAAAACGGCGCTATACAAGTTATCCAATTATTATTATTATTAATACAATAATGTAAGATCTTTTTATCTAGAATAATGGAATAGTAATTTATTTTAAGGTTACGTTTATTCAATGACAATACAAATATGTATTACAAATACGTCGTTCTGCTTTACTCGCTCCTTAAACAACCAAAACAACTACACTCCAGTCAGAAACAGATGTTATAATTTTAAGAACTATTTAATTAAGTACCTAGTTACAAGACTAACACTTTTTATAAAAATCTACAGTTTTATTCCGGTATTTATGAAATTTTACTCATTTAACCTTCAAAATAAGAAAAATGTCAATGTTTAAATGTTTTCGAAAAACTACCCACCGACTTAAGCCGCCGCTACCAGAATTTCATCTCACATATCTCCCTTAAACACGTTAAGTTTTAAAGTTTTTAAAAAAATATATGTTATTCTTGAAGATAATATCTATACTATACCTATATCTTCTTCTTTTTGAGCCCGGTTGCGGCGCCTTTAAGCATAATTTTGATGCCATTGATGAAATTTTGCACCAAAAAGAAAAATTACTGTTTGCTTCAGATTTCGAAATAATTTGTGTAAATCCGTGGCAACGCCGGAGACTCCAGCTAGTATTTGTATTATTATGTTTTAAATGGTTGCATTGTTGATAGTAGGGGATACATTGTAATAATAATAATAAAATATCATATAATGTTTAAAACATAAATCGTATAAATATATACCTATTGGTTTTATATGCTTTTGCTGTTCTCAGCAAGTGATTTTAAGTCACTAGAATGTTTGAAAATATTGTACACTTCTTTAGTAAGTAGCCAGGTAGAGTATAATTCGCCCGCTTGGTCCCCATTATATAAAATACATTCCGAAAATATAGAAAGGGTACAGCACAAATTTCTAAGATTTATTAACTTTAAGCTGAATATTCCAATTCAAAATATTAACTACGTCTTTTTGATGAAACAACTCAACTTAATTACGCTGTCAGATAAGCGGATCATCTCTGACCTTGTACTATTAAGTAAAATCATTAATAATTGCATTGACAACCCTGAAATTCTCGGCACAATAAAATTTTACGTACCGACCAGAAATACGAGGCAAAGTGCTACCTTCTTCTGTGGCAATTTTAAAATTATGAGTAAATACAACCTATAAATAGATTAAATCATTTTGGCAATAATTTTGGAAATATTGTAGACATGTTTGCAGATTCTGTATTAGTTATAAAACGAAGTCTTTATAATTACTTCAATGAAATGTATGATTTTAATTTTTATTAATTTTATTTTTTACTATTAATTTAATCATTATAATTATGTACTACGTACCTGCCTAACTATTATTATCTATCTTTGTAAATAAATAAATAAATAAATACCTATAGCAACGATTAACCTCTCTGATGCTGGTTCATCCATAATCAACCATTCACCGCTCTTATCATGAAAGTGACTACTAACGATGTAGGACAGTGTCAACGGCTTGTCTTCAAGCCAAAGGAATTTAATGAATTTCTATTGCTCGAAATAAATGAATAGTGTTACTTATAGATTATGTGCAGCTGTCATAGAGAGCCCAATGGCATCAACGTGTAAAGGAGTCTAGTAATGTGTTATCCGATATTAGAGTCAGATATGATTTTAGATTTTCACGGCCAAAAGTATTTTTGTTATTTGTTTTTGGGGTGTTATGCCATGTTGCGCTACCTCCTCCTTTAGCCAACGTTTCGAACAGCGTTACAGTGTCCATCGTCAGGGCAGATGTGTAAATGTTAGTGGTGAAGTGTTTGCTTAAGTACTTCGAAGCAATACCGTGTTGCCAGCTTCACTCCACTGCGAGCTGGCATTACAGTATACTTCAAGAAGGTTTTCTGCATTTAGCTTTGGTGTAGCCGTCAATTACCGAATACCAAGAACTATATTGAGCTTAGCTCCGTGCGTCGTCTCTATTAATGTTAATAGGATTTTTATAAATTTCAATTGCCTCTGTAATTAGGCGTGCTCTATAAGTTTTGGGTCTTCCCAGGACTTCAGGAACAAATCCAAAGAAAAGGCCTGTCTCAAGTAAATGCTCGGCGATTGCCGATTTGTCAGGGTAGCCAAGCTCGTAATGGAGTGGAGCTGGCAACACGGTATTGCTTCTAAGTACTTAAGCACACATTTCACCAATATACATATCTGCCCCGATGATGGACACTGTAACGTTGTTCGAAACTTTGGCATTCAGTTGGATAAACTAGAAATTTTAGAAATCCGAAAGAGTGTTACTAAAAATTAAAAACTAAAAATTGTTCTTCAATGACCCAATATTAAACATGTTCCCTTTGTAAATTGTCCCCCATTGCCCCTCTCATTCCCATTCTCATATTTTCATTGATACCATTGTCTATGTCCATTCGTTCTTAATTGACACCATTGTCTACGTCTATTATTTATAATTAAAAAATATCAATAAAAAAAACTCTGAAGAAGTTAGCGTTGCTCACGAAACATGTTGGTTTTCTAACCAATAAAATTGGTAAAAACTAAGTGTTTTATTAATTTAAATCAAAATGGTGCCACAAAATAAGTTTGCTGTGTTAGAAGAAATAAATAATTGTTCAAAAATAGTAAAATGGGACAAAAATAATACAGACTTCCTGTGAAATTAGGTTAGGTTTTAATAGATATTTTGTTGGAGGATGTTTTGTCCTTAGGATATTTTGTTGGGGATATTTTGTCGCGGGATGAAAACGCGCATTACCGTACAATTTACCCGTTTTACTAACCGGTTTAGTCCGAGATTTCAACATAATTATTGTAAAACAAAAATTACAATGAATAATTAAAAAATACAGAACAAACAAAAATGTCAATAATAACGTCATTTTATGTAGGCAGATAAGCGTTAGAATGGTGTGGTTTGTATTCCGCTAAAAATGTTGTTTAATATTTAATTGAATCTAATAATTTAATTATTTACTGATTTTCTAAATTTTTGTGTTGAACAAAACATCTACAAGTAAAATTGTGCAGATTTATGATTGAAAAACTAATAAATAAATTCTATAATGGAAATAACTTTCAAATACTTACGCAATTAAATGGCTGCGGTTGTTGACAGGACTGAGAAGTATTTATAAAACATATAAAAGTTGTTTAAGGTAACCAATTTAATTCACAAACATTCAATTCAACCCCGAAACCTTTAAATCCAACGAAATGAAATATGTAGGATTGGATGGATCTCGTAACATAATATTTCGTACGTTGAATTTTCAGTTAAGAGGTGAGCAATTTTGCATTTTTCATGATCCAAGACAGCCAGGATATAAACATTTCTTTAATTTTTTGTAATATAAACAAACCCATTTAAATGAAACAAACCATTTAAAAGAAAGGCAATAAAAGCAGGGAGAGAATCATTACTAATAACTAAAATAAAATAAATAAAAACAAAATCTCGTGAAAATAATTTTCAAATCCAAATACCCGCCTCCCAAATTGTAAAATTGGGAGGCAGGTAAAGGTTGGTAAAGGTATGGATATGGCCGCCTCGGGAACCATTTATTGGATAACCAACATCTCTGCCATAGGTCACTCCAAGTAGTTCGCTATGTTTGGTGACTTAGCAGGCGTGCCCGGATTCAAGGGGTGAGGTCTGCCCACCAGCTACGTGCAGGCCGGATCGGGAAAGACTGGTTCAGGGGGACCTCGTGACCTCCCAAGCAGAACCGTTTTGGAACATCGCCTTGTACCGCAGTGGGAGGGATTGGTTCATACGTCTGTCACTCGGAACTCACTGACTCCCAGATTCCTATCCACCCTTCATACCTTATCCTTCTTAGAACTTTCTCTACTTCTTTTCCTTTAAACTACCCTCCACGCAGCATCCCCAAAGATTAGACATAGGCCCTGAGGGAAAATATTTTTCTTGGTATCACCTGTGTGGAGCTATTGTAAAAAAAATACGTGTGAAGTTCACACGCCGTAGAAGTGAAACCTTCAAAAAACTAAAGTAGACAAGAAAGGGTAGAAAACGAAGCATCGCTCAAAGAGGAGACCCATTATTTACAAAGCACCGCACAAATCTCATTCTCTATATTCTATATAATTCTCTTGCAGACTAAGCCCTATAGATCTATGTGTTTTTAGTATCGCTTTTTCATTTAATCGAGTTTCAAAAAAGAAACCACCACTGGACATTTTGAGTATATACGGAAGGGTTGCACCTAGTGTATTTCATGTCAAGGTGTCAACCGTCGCTACCATTGTCAAAGGAAACAATTTAAGTGTTTCGAAGTTGCCGTAATAAATCCACAAGGCCATTATTTCCCCGATAATATAACAGAACAACACATTTCCCGCTTCTTTGCAAGATGAGTGATATAATTGCCAACCGAAGTATGAGAGATTTAACGATCTGCTTATTTTACGACAGAACGTCTACAATTTAATTTGTTAAATAATTTATAAAACTTGCGGATCATAAAACGAGCACTAAGCAATCCGAAGTGTTTACTGACATTATGCGAGACGCATTATTTATTTATGCCGTTTTAGGACATAAACACATATTATCGTAAAACAGTAATGAAAAACATGACTATCTTGGCTATCAACGTTGGTGCCAAAATAACATTTTCGTTAGCAGTACCTTCTCACTGCCAGATCTAAAAAGCTGTAGTTGCCACAAAGCTCGAAACTTTTTTTTTATTATTTTTTTATTTAATTAACGCCAAAGGGCTTTAACATTTTGGTAGTACAAATAAATCATGACAAATGATTTTTAAACATATACAGAAATGATAAAAATAAAATTAGATAAAAAAGCACACAAGTCATAAAAACACAAAAATTCAGCGATTTCATAGGTTTGCAGAAAAACAGATATGTTCAGGAATAGTTTTGGAATAAGTTTTTTACAAGATCAACAAAATTCGTCAAGTTTATGTTAAATATGTCAATATCACCTAAGTACTGATTTTCCCATAGTGTGAAATCTTTGTATCGGAGAGTGGGCAATGTAGTTCCGCTTATGAATGCTACAGTAGAATAGTGTATTTTGTCGTGTAGTTACTGTCGGAATTCGTAGGTTTATGAGTTGCAGTAGTTCGCAACAGTATTTTGAATAAAAATGTTAAGTCGTTTATTTTACGTCTGTGTGCGTAATTTTAGGAAAGTTAATAATAAATTATATTTTAAGTCTTCTAGTAAGATATTTAATTTAAAATTTATAATGTTAGCAGAAAAAAATTTTTGTGTTCGCTCAATGTTATTAATGTGAATTTTGTAAGATGGAGACCAAATTACCGAGTTATATTCCATTAGGCTTCTAACTAGAGAAGTGCATCTTTCACGAAACATGATTCTACACGGTAATTCGCGAAAAAATGCTGACTGTAAACATTAGATGTAACTGCAGCAGAGGTGAACTCTCTGATTAATAAAGGGTCTTTCAATAGAGACGCTCGAAATTTGTTAGGTCATAGCGCCCACGTTGTTAAGGTGACATCTGTCAAATGTGTTTAGCCGTACCGTGACTACGTTTAGTGTACCGGTGACTAGCGATCACTGAATGGCAGTGCATTCTAAGTACAGGCTTTTTTGGAACCAGTTCCTACATGCACGCATGATTACCGCAACCATTTTAAAGTATACTGTAATACCGGATCATAGAGGAGTGGAGCTGGCAATACGGTATCGCTTCCAAGTATATAAGCACATATTTCACCCATTTCACCACTAACAATTACACATCTACCCTGATGATGGACACTGTAACGCTGTCCAAAACGTTGGCTAAAGAAAGAGGTAGCGCAACACGGCATAGCACCCCAAAAACAAATAACGAAAATACTTATGGCCGCGAAAATCTAAAAACGTACATGTGTTGTCAATTATTTAATAGTATACGGCAAACCACCTGGGTACGTAGCATGGTCGATCGACATAATGTCGGTAACTTGTCATCGCTCCCGAACACGACTGCAGACCGCTAACGAACAATTGACAGTTCACGTCAAATAAATTAGGAACCCTTAGTGGTTGTGAACTGTTGTTTGTTCGTTAGCGGTCTGCAGTCGTGCTTGGGAGCGATGACAAGTTACCGATATTTTCGATAAAACCCATATCGATCGACCATGCTAGGTACCCTGGAAGGTTATAGCGTTGAACAGCGTGTGCAAATCATCAAATTTGAAACATGATACAAAATGCATGGTTATCTCGAGCGTCGGCGACGTGAACTGCACGGAGAAAAATGTAATGCTAATTTATTAAGAATTCTCTTCAAATTATTCGTAATTCCGACTAAGAACGGGATTGCAGGCCTTACGAAAGAATTAGCAGGAAGAGGTTGCCTGATAAACGTTAGGAAGCGAACTATCAGGATTTCCTAATAAACTATTCTGAAATTACGAATATTTTAGTGAAAACGAAACGCGTCTGCTTGAAATTCCTAATATTTTTGCATTACAATACGACTTCCAGCAAATTCAACCAGCTTTATGCGACAAAGTAATTGAAAATTGGACCTCTCGAATATGTGCCACTAAGCAAAGCCACGGCGTACTTTTGAACGCCGTTATATTCCACACTTATTGCCGTAAAATATACTTTCAAATAAAATAAAAATTGAGGGGCTATCTTACACACAACTTGTGTTATTTACATTTTAAAATCAAGGGTCCTTATTGAAAGGCCCCTTTATTTTTTGACACTTATCCGACGGAGAAAAGCCGGTGAAGCATTAAAAAATTCCATCCTGTACACTATTTTGAAGCAAAACACAATGACGGATGGTAAAGCGAGTGTGAAAATACCAGGCAATTTAGATTTGGGTAAAAAAAACACAGCCACAACTATCGCATTGCATTTAGCACAATAATTACCAGCGCTCGGCTAATAGGTACGTAAATACTGGCAGATTAAGGACGAATATGTAAAATTTAAAGTGGAAAAGTGCTCTGGGTACTTGTGCAGCATCCAGCGTGGGCTTAATGCTAATGGCAGCATCACGGAGATTACGGATTCTGTTGTGTGTGATTGTGCAAATATTTAGCGACGGCAGCGGCGACTCTATTTACCCTTCGCGACTGCTAAATACCGACTGCTATAAATAGTTATACCAACACACGGCTTGCCTATAGCATTGAGGTCATACTCTCTAATTAACGCGAACCGTATGCATTAAGCTCGGTTTTGCCAAATTATATAAATTCTTAATGGACTGGGTATGGGTATTCAATATGAACAAATTCACCACGTGACCAGATTTTGGAACCGTATATTTACAAAGTTTTGCTAAAATCTCAAATTAGGCAGTTGGGCTAAAAAGGGCGTAGGTGGGTAAGATAGTAAGGAAGTGAAGTCCATCGAAGCCAGAGTCATATTAGCCTCCGAATTGCACAGGGCCTGCAGACGATTTAATAGTACACAACTACTGTTGATCCCTGTACAAATTGCAAATGCGCCCCAGTGTTGAATTTGGCAGACACCTTGGTCTAGGGCCTCAAAATACCTTTGTAGCAGGTAGCTACCAGCTGCGTCCTAGTTAATGACAACTACGCATTTTTGTTCCCAAGGTTGGCATGTCTGAGTTCCAGAGTTCGCTAGTTCGAATTTTATCCGCAAGCGTCAGTTGTGTGGAGAAACCGGGCTGACAGGAGGTATCGTGGCCAGCGCTCGTAGTTTGGTGGGAATTCGAGTTATCTTTAATCACGTGTAAGGCAAATGAATATTATTATTATCTTAGTTTAATGGTTTCACTGATTGTAAAATATGTCAGGTTGTTTTTCCCTGGCTGGCGCCCTATTAAATTAAATTCTCCATGGCCTTGACGGCACAGATTTCTTACGTTAGCAATTCAAATCCTTTATCTTTATCAGGTCTTTACCTGACATGCCCTGTTGATTAATTGTCCTGCTCTACCAATTTCTTTCAAATTGCAATCAATAAATGTCCTTGATCTATTTCAGATTATTGTTTAATTTGATTAATATTGTGCCACAAACCCTTCTTGCCGCGTGGGCGGTAGGTAGTCGAACATGTCTTATCAGTTGCAATGTTACACCTTGACCCTTGACTGTGCAGAAACGAGCGGTCCGTTTAATAGATTGCCCTATCTTAACAAAATTGCAATCTTTAGAGCATAGGGAAGAGTGGAAGAAACGAATAGATGAAATTGCTGCAAACCAATCCCAGGATTGAAACCAGAGAGAGAGAGAGCATAGGCGTCAGATAGGTACGCTGTCCTTGTTCTACCGGTATTACAATGGAAGATCCCTTCGGCACAGGCACATAGTCGGGAAACACGCTAAAACGCGGGCGCAACAATTGTACATAGGTCACAATTGTCATAATATGAGAAATGGTCGTTTCTTCGACTCGTTATTGAGTTCAACAGTTCAGCTGAGGAACGATTTGCCGGCCTATATGTTTCCTCACTTCTACATCATGTTCACTCCTTCTTCTCCTCAAAAAGACCATCCACACAGCATTCCCTGAGATACTAGGTCCTGAGTTAAATTATTTTCTTCAGAGCCTCCTGTGTGGAGATAATGTAAAAAAAGTGAAATCAGATATAATGGGTTAAAATTAGAATTCAATCCTCGATTAATGTCGAGTTTTACGAGATTCGTCAAAAATTACCAATCTTTCAACTTGATTAGCTAACACTAATTTAGGGAGCTTGTAAACCAAAAGAGAAAACAAATTCTAACCAACCAATTTAGACAAGAAACCATATCAGAATGAAAGCGATTTGGAATTTACGAGCCATCCAACGTGTTCAGAGAATGCAGCTTCTAACATAGGAATGTTGGAAAGATTTAACTAATAAATTAACGCAAACCTTAAATTTATTTTTATTTTTAATTTTTCGAAGAAAACTTCTTCGGAAAGGTTTTCACTTTGTTTTATATTTACGTCAGATTTTATATATAGGAAAAAAACACATTAAAACACACAGTAACTAATGAAGAATGGTAAAACCATTAAAAGTTTTCATTTTAAAAAAGTGTTGCTTTGATGTTGGCAGATGACCATAGTGGAAAAGATAATATATATTAAATATTATAGAACATTCAAACGTTTTACAAATATAAACATAAATGTAGTTGTATTATTATACATTCTGCTACAAGTTGGTGGAAAATGGATAGAGATTAAATTAAGCTCGACCAAAAATGTGAGACATGAAATGAGGCATGATTATTTAGTGGCATTTGTTTGACAAACACATTATCCTAAAAAAATATTGGATTTCCGTCAAGTCGTTTAAAATAACATGTTTTGATTGACTGGTGAATAAGCACTTTATTTATTCTTGGTTAACTATTTAGACGAATGTACACCAAGTGTGCATAAAAAATAATTATATTCTTGAGATATTTCATTACAGTACCTGTCAACAGCAATTCAAAATGCAAATGAATAATGGTACGAAGTTCAATTTTGTTTATTGAAAAAGCTGGATTGAAACACTAACCCAAGGCAGTTGTTGACGTACCAAATGTAAAAATCGATGGACCAACGCTCTAAATCACAGCAAAAATCGTCGAGCAGAGAAATATAATACTAGAGTTTTCATTTGGACGCGCTTTTGGGACTTTGAAAGATTAAAATTAACAAATTAATAAAATATGACACTAATTGGAAGCGAATGTCATAATGTCATCCAGTTCTTCTCCTTTCATGATTCTGAGATAAAACAGATCCTGATTAAAAAAGAAGAATCCAAATCGGTTCAGATACATAATTGTTATACACCTAATTGCTAGCCGATGCATTACTGTAATATGAGATATCTTATCTACTAAAAGAAGAATAAAACATGCATTCATTTCCTCATAACTTTTTTTAGATATGTACTAGTAGGAAGATGTCTGAAAGTTAACTGAGTAAGGAAAAATAGGATTAATAGCAGTAATACATCGGTACAAGTTGTTATTTGTACATATTTACAATAATTCAATTACACGCTCACCTCACATTCCACAACAAAGCGTTTATAGTACTATTTCATTCATTTGTCATTTGTTTCATCAATAGTACTATTTCATTTATTTTTGAACATAGGGCAGCGATAAGTTCTCGATATTTAGTTTACCACGAACAGAAAAAAAAAACTGAGACGCAGAACGTCTTGTAGCGTCATAAATTATAAATTCATGATGAAAGAGAAGGGGTCCTTTTTGGCCCGGAGCTCCATAAGTAAGTAGTCGTAGTAGTAGTATTCCTGACTGAGGAGGACTTTGGCCTTCAGTTAAAAAGCTTTTTTGTATGTGAGACTGTAGGCCGGGAAGTTTTCAATGTCAATCCGTAGCGGAATCGCATTATTTGCAGCGATTTTATTTTCTCTGAGGGTACCTAACCCGTGTCTCACGGGGAAATAGGTGATGACAAAAACCAAGATTTATGATGTATACTACAGTATAATGAATTGGCTTCATGCAGCTTAGTACCTACCCATTATTTGCAAGAAACATTTGTAACAATATTGTTCTGTCAACATGTATATTATTATCAATTTAGAAAATTATTAATCTTAACACTGGCTAGTGTCCTAATGAGGTTAAAAGTTGAAATGTAAACAATAACACTATGTCAAGAAACAATAAATAAATTAATATTAAAAAAAGGAATTAAAGGTGCAGGTTGACTTATTTAATCGTACATATCTACAAGAAAATCATAGTTCTTAGGATGCTACAACAGTTAGGAAGAATCAACTAAACCGTGTGATAAATGCGCGTAAGAAAGAATAATATGACCTCTGGACCAGACACCAATATTCTAAGTACCTAATTCATTTTTCATTAAGAAGTTATTTGTCGGTGCGGCGTTCCTCAAGGTTCCATATTAGGTCCAATTCTGTATATTATATATGTATATTTTATTAAATTCATTTTTAGACATGTAAAGCACTTCGTACATACGGATGATACTGCTTTAGTGATTTCTAGCAGTGATTTGCAAACTTGTATAGACCTTTTACAAAAATACTGTCTGGCTTAATCATAAATGCCAAAAAAACTAAACTGTTACATATAAGGTCCCCTAATGTTAAGGTATATATTACACCCGAAATAAAGACACATACATCAGATTGCTTACAATATTTTGGGTATTTTTATAGAATACATCTGAACTGCATAAATTCAAATAAATACATGTGCATCACCCAAATATCTAACTGCCAAAATATTTCTAACATTTGTATCCAGGCACGAGGGAAAGGCATAAAGCTCAGAGTTTCCACTGAGTCAAGAGTCCAGACGCCAACCAATTAGCACTGTCTCATGACCAAAAGCCGATTGAAGTGACTGAGTGGGTGGAAAGAGGTTTTATCAAAAGCTTGTCCGGGGAAGAGGGGTGATATTTTACGCCGCTCCAATACCACCAAGTTAAACTTGCAATCATTAGGTACGGGTAATATTTCAAACGGATCCTCATAGCCTTCCGCGGCGTAAAACGTGGATCTCTTTTTTATTATTTATTTTATCTTTCCTTAAACGAAACTCCTTCACCGAGGAAACGAAAGATAAATATAAATAGACTGTCGTGAGAAACTGAAACGTTTACAAATAATTTCCCATTTATTATTTTTAGGTCGGCCGGCGGTTATATCAAAAATGAACGTCATAAAAATAACCCTTTACATGTTTAATTTAAGTTGGGATGGTAATTTAAATAACGTTATTAAAATTAAAAGCGTTGATATGGTATCTATACTAATATTATAAATGCGAAAGTGCGTGACTTTGTTTGTCACGCTTTAACGCCTAAAACACTAATCCGATTTTAAAAATTCTCTCACCATTAGAAAGCTACATTATCAGCGAGTAACATAGGATGTAACCTCTGGCGTAATGAAATTTCTATAAATGAAAATGCGTGTAATTATTGCGTTATTTGACGTGCGCTGTCATTTTGTTATTTGTTAGAAAAATTAGGTTACTGCGGAGATCCCTAAAATTCAAATATCTATACTAATTTTATGAATACGAAAGTGTGTGTGTTTGTTTGTTATGCTTTCACGCCTAAACCAAAGAACCGATTTTAAAAATTCTTTCACCGATAGAAAGCTACTTCATCAGCGAGTAACATATTATAAACGTGAAAGTGCGTGAGTTTGTTTGTTACGCTTTCACTTTCACTGTTAAACCACTAAACAGATTTTAAAAATTCGTTCACCGATAGAAACCACTAGTAACATATAATAATTAGGTGTAGTGGTCGGTGGTCGGGACTATTGTCTTGTGAAGAAGTGAAAAGAAGCTATATGTATATTTTTTATTTAGTTTCAATACAAAAATAATATATATACACGAGAAAGAGAGGGTCGCTGTGCTAAGGCGAATTATAACTACTAGATAGAATATTCCCAAAGATGACATAGGCCTTGAGGGGAAATATTTCCTCTAGAGCTAATGTAAAAAATGTAATTCCTCTTCTTTCATTTATTCAATCCATGTTTTGAAATGCGATCAAAATCATTCGCATTAACCGTGTCCTTTATTTCGGGTGGAAGTAAATATTCGTAATCATAGAGCTTAGAGGAGAGGTATGAAAGTACCTTCGTCCAAAAGTAGTTTAAGATTTTGGTATAATCATATTCATTAATTACTCTTGTCAGCTCTTGAATGGTTTCCTCCGTTTTTATTACTTAGCATAGTTATTAAGTTTGTTTAGGTATAATATAACTTCCTATATAGACTCGAAAGGATTTACTACTTTATTCATCTCTTCCTTCACCTATATAATGCTTTCTTTATGATATTAACCCTCAATCTTAATCATCTTTCTGTTTGAATTGTATAAATCAGTATGTATCTTACCTTAAATATTCTCATGTTGTAATTAAATATTCTTATGTATGATACTCATTTATGTACCTCTACGCCTGTCTCAACACAGGTATTCCCTAGTGAGACAGGCATCGAATAATGTTATGTAAACATACCTTTTATAGATAAATAAATAAATAAATAAATAAATAAATATTAATCTCTCCAGATATGATTATTATTGTAACTGGCGGTTGTGAATAATATTACCGCGCCTATATATTACATATGACGTCATTGCATATCACGTTTACTTTGTCCCGGTGATTAGTCACAGGATCACAGAGGATCCGAGGAACCTATCGGATACATAAAATGGTCACCAACACTCAAACCAAAAGCCGCCCGCAAGGTCTATCAGCAAAAACCTGGGGAGCGAGATTTTAAATGTCAGTTTATTATCCTTTTAAGTTTTAGATAATTATTTTATATGATTTGATACATAATTCAGTCAGATAATTCCGTAGCAAGGCAATGATGTCATTTAATTCTTCGTAAATTGAAATGTCGAAAGATGACGACGCGACGCACGTCTTGAAGTAGGTATAAATATTTTTCCGATTTGTCTTTTGCATTCTTACCTATACTATTAATGATTTAGTAACGCGGTAAATCGACCCTTAGGAATAACAATACTCAATCTGTCGCGGTAACGTCATACGATGATGGGATCTATAGTAACCTGCTTTAGAGTTCATTATCGCATGAAGTTACCGCGACGGATGGAACCTTGTTATTCCAAATGGTCGAAATTCTATTCCTTGTTACTCTATTTACTAATTATAAATCGTGCAAGTTGCAAATCGACTGGGAATTTTACTCCTTGTAAAACGTGCAAGTTGACTTCTTGAAAAAGAAATACGACTACTGACTTCACCGACTAAGTTCAGTAATATGATTCGACCTATCTCTATCATATCAGGATCATATTGTGATTTCGTGGAAAAGAAAATGGCATGAAATTACTCATCGCGCACGATGACGACTTTATTGACTTGAAAAACTTCTTCTACTCTTGTGTAGTTCACCGATTGAACTCCTGATACAGGCAATATTCGCGTGATTTAGTAGCATGGAAAATGGCGTCATTTTACTCATCATAAATCGCGCAAGTTGACGACATCTTGAAGCAGAAGTAGTTCGCCGGTTCGACTCCTGATACGGACAATAAATGGGGCAGATGAGAGTTAGTGGGGGAGGCTGCTAGGGGAGCCTGTCAATGGGGAGTCAGAACGGAAATACTCGAGAATATGCTCCGGAGGCCGTGACAGAAGAGCCGAGGGAAGAGATCTCTGCTTCCAAACCGTCGCAGAAATCAATAAAGAACAAATATACAAACATATATTTAAAATATGTATAAACAACTTGTGTTTGAATATTGATTCATATTTTTTCTGTATCGCTTTATATCCATAACAGTTATTAATATAATTAAGGGAGCACACATTCGCATTGTTTTCATTGTTTGAAGGTAAATTTAAAAGGAATTAGATTTATATATCAAAGGCCTGAATAACCGGTTAAATATTAAATAAAGTAAAACAATTTGTTTCCGAAGTTACTAAAATCGTCAAACAGTATTAATAGCCTTGCGTCTGTCATACACACTCAATTCACCAAAAGATACAAACGGAAGTGCTGCCATCTATATAATTAATACGCTAAAAAGGCTATTTTTGTAATTCGGTTCCGAATTCAAGAATTCGTCAAAGGATGGCGCCACTTACGTTGGCAGGTCGCTCGAGGACATGCCCCCAAAGGTATAAAAGTACGACGGATTTATAGAATTTAAGTATATCTCCGGATATGGAAAGATTGACGGTAATACTTAGAGTTGTGAATAATAGTATCACGCGGCTATATGTATGATACATATGACGTCAGTGCCTGTCACAGTTACTATGTCCCGGTGACTATCTGTCACTGAATCGCAGTGGATCCGAGGAACCGCTATTTTTGAAACCAGTTCCTATCGGATTTATAAAATGGTCACCAATATTTAAACTGGGCGAAGTCGAACTAAAAGCCGCCCGCAGGGCCTAGCGCAAAAACCTGCGGAACGGGTTTTTAACTGCTAGTAAATATGATTGTGCATCGCTTATAAACGCATTTAGAATATGAAATGTTGCAAATGAGATAGCTTCGTCGCATCGGAATAAATGGTCATTTCATTTGTTGGGGCTAGCAATGATTAAAAAGTCATTGTGGATATCAGCTTTATGAACAGTATACGTAGGTTATACAATAAAATTACCAATGCTATGAATTTTTCATTTAAAAATTCATCTTAGTTGATTTACACATAATTAATATTTTAATGATAACATCAATAAATGACGTCATTTTAAAAATAAGGAAAAAAATTGCGTTTTCTGATGCCATCTGCGATATAAAATTATAATCCTCATAAAAACAAATAATTAAATGAATGGGTACAAAGGTTTCTAACGAAAATTTACAGAATAGTTAACTTTGGAGAAATAAGTTGCAGGGAAAATGCTTTAAGATTTTTCAATTATTAACACTACCATTTCAATTATTAACACTACCATTTCAATAATTAATACTGCCATTTCAATTATTAACACCACCACTTCAATTATTGCACCTATATTTTATGTGCAAAGAGTGATTTTATTCCTAATTTAATGAAGACCTCTGTGAGTGATTACGGTACTTGTCTACGAAGGTGAAGGTCGCGGGTTCAAATCCAAATTAATTTTAAATGAAATTTTAACAAATTGATTAATTAACATTATTGCAAAATTTTTTCATATAAACCAATAAAACATACTTAATATATTTACACGTATACACGTTCCAGAGTGGTTTCAGTATCGCCCTGGTTAAAGACTACCAATCTGCTTGAACTGGATTTAGTCGTGTTTGGTGATCAGATATGAATAGCCAGGAACTTATTAGCCTTCCTTCACATCTCCTTCCTCTCACCTATACATTCAGCATTACAGCATACCCCAATTGGGGATGCCATAGTCTCACTACCAGCCCAAAACAATTGGGACTCTTCATACATAAAAAAATCATTCGTTCAAAATGCTCAATGGACAAAATTTCAGAAAAAAGGTTTTTAGTAAGATTAGATTTTCCAAGTATAATATAAATTTTATACAAAGAAAACCACGAAGATGGGCAAATTCTGTTATTGTAATCAAAATCCTCCTTAAATAATAATCTAACATTGTCACCGATCATGAGGGAAACCCAGAAATATAAAAAATCAATAGTACAAAATAAAGCAACAGCAAGGGAAGCCATAAAGCTAATCGTAATTACAATCGCCGGGAGAAGGAGCGTAGAGATTGAGGGAGTAGGGAGTAAGGTGTGAGGAGTAGGGAGTAGGGAGTAGGAAGTACGGAGTAAGGAGTACGGAGTAAGGAGCAAGATGATTGCAGATGACAGGCCTGTCACCATAGTGGACGAACTGACACGGCAAGCAGCGCTGCGGGCAAATCTCCTACGAAATCAACCAACTCGAGCGAAACTTTATGATTGTTTCCATTTTTCTAAATTACGAAAGCAAGATTTAAAAAATGTATACATAGTATATCAGCATATAATCAAAAGATTTTAACCAGCGATCCTGAGCAAATTTGGAGAAAAAAATTGTAGATGTCAATTTGCTGTTCGACGATATTTATTTCAATTAAAAAAAAATATATATATATATATATAATTTTGTATCACTAATCACTACTGGGTAGGTAAATCTCAGTGCATTCCGCCATGCGAACTCCGTCTCGTTCCAGCAACGTAGTGCAGCGGTAAGGCGCTTGACTCGCATTTCGAAGGTCGCGGGATCGAATCCCGGCGTGGCAAATAAATTTCATTTGATTAATTTGTGTAATTCTCACTGAAAACATAATCATATAACTGTTTTTTCCTCATTACTTATTTTATTTACAGAAGGTCTCTTCGACTGGTCATAGCCGTTATTTTTATCTTTCTTTTTCTTTTACAAACACTATTATCTCTTTTTGATGTTACCTATTTCAGAAGAATTATTCCACGGGCTGCTACTTCTAGGTATTTATCTTTTGCATAATGTTAATGTAAGTACTTGCATACTGCTTACTAACCCCGTATGCATGGACATTGGAGGGTCTAGAGTCGTTCAAATAAATGTAGCTTCGTTAAAAAAAAGTAGAGTCTTGACGTGTGCGGTGAAGGAGGAAACCATATGTTTCCTTATAACGCCGTTGGGAAAGTGGTGGGGTCCCCCTCCAATGATTAATTTGTGTATTTCACAATTTATTCATTTAAAATAATGTTTGCGGCACGTTCCAGATACGATACGATACGTGGTGGGGTCCCCCTCCAATGATTAATTTGTGTATTTCACAATTTATTCATTTAAAATAATGTTTGCGGCACGTTCCAGATTGGAAGATAATCTCATTATCGCCCTGGTGTCCGACCACCATTCAGAATTGAAACGTTGCCTGAAATGGCTTTAGCCGTGTTTAGTGACCAGATCTGTATAGCCAGGTACTTCCCCATCTTCCTCTTCCCAATCTCCTTCCCCTCCCCACTACCTAATATGCACAGGAATCACTGGTTAAAACCTTTCGAATGCGTTATTAATTAATTAATTAATTAACTAATTAATTAAATAATTAATTAACTTGAAACCTGACCTAACCTAACTCATTGAGGTGTATTCAATAACGATTTGTTTCTTTTATGAAAAACAGATAGGTAGGTACTGTAGATAGTGAGGTCAGGTAAATCTTGAATGTTTTCGTGCACAATGATAGGTGTTGGAAATTTCAAAAAGTTTTTGAACTCGTTTGGAATACTTGCTCGTAATCACTCTTAACCCGCAAAAGCCAAAATATAGTGGTGCGTAGCGACCTTTATCAAGTCCATTTAAACGAATTTGTAATCAAATAAATTTAATTCGACAATCTTCTTTAGGTGTTTAATATTTCTTTTTGTTTCATTATTCAGTTTCGTAACAGAAAAAAAACTATTAGTTAATCTTTAAATAAATGAAGACAATTTAAGCGAAACTCAATCGAAAATCTGAAAACAAAAAAATCAGAAAAACAGATTGACACCTCTGGGGCTCGAACCTAGGACCTCTTGCTTTCCGGGCAAACGCGCTAACCACTGCGCCACGGTGTCGATATGAAATTCGGTCATGTTTAACTGTACCATACTTCGACTAAGAACCACCTACATTATCTTCATTTTCTTTAACGCATATATTATTGGCAACTATCTTTATGTATGATTGCAAGATTCAAACCCGAACTAAATGCTCTCTAGATAGTGTCTGGATAAATCTTTATCCATTTTATTTAATATGCGACATCTATCGACTTTTCTGCAAGTCTAGGATGAATATTTTATTTTTTTATTTTAACTTTATGAGTAAAACCTCAAATTGTAATATTTAAATAAATGAAGACAATTTAAGCGAGACTCAATCGAAAATCTGGAAACAGAAAAATCAGAAAAACATATTGACACCTCTGGGACTCGAACCCAGGACCTCGATTGAGTTTCGCTAAAATTGTCTTCATTTATTTAAATATTACAATTTGAGGTTTTACTCATAAAGTTAAAATAAAAAAATAAAATATTAGTTAATCAATTAAATATTATTTAATGTTTGATCCGTTCAATACACCACTACACAAGAAAGATAAATGTGTTACCTAGTATGAATTATCTTGTTCAGTAACATCAGCAATATATCAAACAATCAATAAATAAATTTTAGGCAAAAAAAAAACGTTGAGGTTGAGAAGTGTGACGTAAATTGTTATTCAATAAATCTACGGTTAAGAAACGACGCCTCGTAAGTCGTAAGTAACAGAATAAACACTTTTGTGAAAAAAATCTAGCCTTTTCAGTCAGTATTGATATTACTTGATCGAGCGATAAACAAACCAAACATGTCAATAAAATGAATAGTTTGCAAAATAAGCGAGCCACGGAAAAATATTTTTGGAAAAACGTTACTTTTCTGTGTAATACCGATCAAGAGACCAAAGTGCGAGTCAGTGATACCATGGCATTCTAATTTAGGGTGACCCGACAATTCGTCCTGCGACAATTCATCCGGCGACAGTTCATCCTGCTACAGTTCATCCGGCCGACAGTTCATCCTGCCGACAGTTCATCCCGCTGACAATTCATCCGGCGACAATTCATCCTGCCTGATCATTTAGAAGATTTTTATTAAATGCAAAGAGGATATACGGCCGTACAACCAAAATCGATATACTTATATCTGAAGGCATCTTGAGTGGAAATCCGCTGTAAAAATATTTTTACTAACAATAATTTCGACTCTCCGAAGAAGCATGCGTGAATAACAAAATACGACATACTTATACTTATAGGTTATACTTTTAGGTTAGGTTAGGTTGGGTTAGGTTAGGTTAGGTTAGGTTGAATTGTCAGGATGAATTGTCGCCGGATGAATTGTCGGCATGATGAATTGTCGGCCGGATAAACTGTCGCAGGATGAACTGTCGCCGGATGAATTGTCACAAGATGAACTGTCATGGAACCCTAATTTAGAGACGATGTGAGTCCGGATGAAATGGGAGAGGGAAAGGATCAGTATAATTGTGGTGTATGTCAGGATCATGTGCGTACTTTAAATATCCTTCAACAGGTGTAAGTTAAGTACTACCTTAGTAGAGTGATAACTGTCGCCGTTCGTGTCTACAAACAGTTACGGAAATAGCCGATGATAGCCGGGTACCTTTAGTATCGAGTTCACTGGCGTCAGAGTTACTCACAGCATCCAGTACAACGGACTTTGGTCCAGTTAAATTCTCACTGTAAACCACGTAAACGTAAATAAAGTAACTCGTTATCTCGACGAAGCTTTATTGTAGATTCCCGAACAGACATCGATTAAACCCAATCACTAGGATTGAAGAACATTACAGTAAGTTTACAAAATACTTAAAGTAGTAGACTATTTTCATCTATTCATTCAAAAAGAAATGCCTCGATTTCGAATTACAGTCTCTCTCCAGATCGATACTTTCACATTTTTTTTTAATTCTTGATAGATGTTTAACAAAGACGTCTCTTGGAGAAAATGCCAATTTTATTGCAAAAAAATGGCTAAGGAGGTGTCTTTCCTCGGAAGAATTAGGAAAAAATCGATGTACTAATTTTTTAAAAGTTTTTCCACCCATTTTACAAAAAACCAAGGTTTTTTTTTACTTTTTACCAATACACGTATTTTCAATTTTCTCTAGAAATAGATTGTATTTATGGTGTTCTCGACAACTAGTCTATCTCCGAGTTTCAGCTCGATCGGATGTCAATGCGTGTGTGTGCACGTGTGTGTTATAAATATAGTTATGATAGAATGCATTGTCATCGTCAACGAGTATATCTGCCCAGTTTTAGCTCGATGTCGGGAAATGCTTTAATTACCACTTCCAAGATTTGCATTCATTCATAAGAAAAGAAAATTGAAATTCAAATACATGCAGGTGCGGCTGGCGCTAACGTGCAATGGTGCGCTGAACCACCAAAAAAATTGAACATCATTTTACAACTCATCGTATTTCTACGTAATGTGTTTATTTATAAAATTGAGCACAATCTTTAAATTTAATTAAAATTATTATTCAATCTAACAATTAACAATGTATTACGGCCAAATAAACGCATTGTTCTCACCCGCCCGCGCCAGTTACGGCGGCTACCCGCTAGGAGCGAGGAACCGAGGTAGGTACAATGCTAAACCGTGCGCCAGAGTAAGCACCCCGTAATTTGAATGATGCTCATAGTAAAAAATCCCAAAACGTCAGAAACTTGTCATACTAAAAATTGGCTGACCGGGCGCCGCACGGCCGGCCGACCCGAAGAGCTTCGGCATTCTTCGGAAATATTCCGAAGCTTTGGTTCCAGCGATAGTAAGGTTTGAACAAGATAATATTAAGTAATAATATTTCACTTCTAAAATGTAACCATTAGTCAAAGGGTCAGCTATGCGTCTCGTGTGACATTATCTTGTTCGAGCCATATATTTTGCACTTTGTCAATCCATTGCCACATATGGAATACTGGCTTGGGGAAGTGCTACAAATATAGCAATTGACCCAATTCAAAAGATTCAAAAGGCGATAATTAAACTAATCCTGCAAGTCCCTTTTTACACAGATTCAAACGAAATATACAAAACATTGGAAGTCATGTCCATAAAACAACTTTATGCCAAATCTGCTCTACTACACTTCCTCCAAAACAAACTCCATCTTCCAATTCAACCCAAAACAATAATAAAAACCAGGTCCTTAACAAATATAACCCTGAACATACCTAAAACACACACCACATACGGACAAAGACATTTTCAGTATTATGCAATCAATTTTTTTAATTTTATGCCCATTACTCTGAAACAAATACTTACTGCAAATACATCTACAAACATTCACAAAAAACATATCACAGCCTGGATCAAAAATCAAGATATTCCCTTTATTCAAAATACTTTAATTCCTAACCAAACATAACCAAACTATAAAAAGTGTAAAATGAATAAACATGTTTTTCAAGAATTTACCAATTATTCATATATACATATGTACCTTTATATATATTTTTTTTTTTCTGAATAATTATTAAGATGTAAAAAAAGAAAAAAAAATATTTCTACTACGACACATAAATACTTGTACTTGTCACACTTAATCATAAACACGTAAACACCTCAGACAGGTTCTCCTAGTGAGGTGTTCACGAAACATACAATATCACCAACCAACAGTTTCACCTTCTCAAACCTACCTTACACCCAACATAATGAAATGTATAATAAATATATAAAAAGGTTTTCAAAATATATTACATGTGTAAAAATGTTATTAATAAGGTGAAAACTGTAATATATATAGATGTAAAAATAAATAAATAAATAAATTGAAGTTAAAAAATATATATATCTACTTAAGCTTATTTGTAGAAAAACGTTAAAATTATGTACCTAATAAATATTGGAAATAAACAAAGTATAAATTAAAATGTATGTTTACACAAAAATAAAATATTTTTTTAAACTACATTTAAATTTCACATACTAGGTATTTATTCTATAAACCTCCGAATGTGTATTCGCATATTGTGAGTAAGTAATATTGCGTTTTACGTAAATACATAAACTGAACCCAAGGAACTTAAAAAAAAAAACGATGTTGCGAAACGATTGAATAATTTACGCTAT
The DNA here is from genome assembly GCA_917880885.1 of Limnephilus marmoratus. Taxonomy (NCBI): domain Eukaryota; kingdom Metazoa; phylum Arthropoda; class Insecta; order Trichoptera; family Limnephilidae; genus Limnephilus; species Limnephilus marmoratus. Next base: position 12,618,357 of record OU862908.1, read on the forward strand.
TAAATATTTAATTTGAATAATTGATGGCACAACCGTACAATATATTCCTGTGCGGGAATAAACAAAGTAAGTGATGTATTATGAAAGTATAAAAAGTTGAGAGTGCACATAGTTCAAATAATTATTTAGTAATTACGTCAGAAGCAAGAGAGACAGAAACAACTACAACCGAGACAGTTTTATCAGTGAGGAGAAACGCAGAATTTTACTGGAAACGTTTTAATGAAAAGTACCAACCTACTACTTATAAAAATGCATATACATCATTTTAAATGGCCTTTTTATGTACTGACTGTAATAATGAATCTTATGAAGCCAATTTTTTCTAAACTGTTCTAGTAGCCGAAACGAAAAGCTTTAGTTTTGAAAATGAGTTTTATAAGATAACATGCTTAATAAATGTTAAGCCGTACTTTCGAAAACCTACCTACGAAGAACATGAACCAAATACAACGACATTTTCTACTCCTGTTCATTACATAATAACCATTTTAAAAACGGTAAAAATTGTGTGTAAAGGAACCTATTATTAGGTGCCTAATTACGTGTTTTGTCTCTGTTCATCTCTCTGTAATATTGTTTGAAAAACTAAAAATTATGTAACACATTTTATATCCTTTGTTTTTGTTCGTCTTATGTCTTTAGTGAGTGGTTTTTTGGAGATTTTTATTATCAAATCCAGCAAAAACTGGAATATTATAAATCACACCATCATTGCAGTGTCGTATCCGAAACATCGTGCCTTTGACCTAAAATAAAGAGCTGAGTACTATGTATGTTCTAAATATGAAAATAAAATTCATATTCTCATAATCGTTGTATCACTGAATAAGAAGTAATAATCCAACACCAGCCAAAGCCAGTTACCGGACCTTATGGTCGAAGCGGCGAGTTCAAGGACTAAAACAGGGGCCAATGTTCCCGCTCACCTACACTCTCAAACATTCGTGTATTCATCACACATGCTCGCGCACACATACACTACACAGGTATGTCTGTGAAGGTGAGTCTTTCTAAAACAGGGTTGGCCCAAGCCCGCCGCGCCGCTCTCGCCGCGACAGATGCGATCAATCTCTGTCCACTTTTGATATCCGAACACAAAAATACTGCAACGTACACAATGTTTATTAGGATATCAAGAAAAATGTAGTGGAGATGTGATTCATTTGACAAATATTGTATCGTGGCAGAATGATAATAACGTGCAGCTGTTGCGTCTATTTTCAGCAAGCAAATAATGGCGTTCTGTCATATTTTTAAGACCCGGATTAATTTGTGTCGTCTCGCCGGAATAAAACAGTATATTGGTCTACAAAAAAACTCTCCAACAAACAAACATGACTTCGGTAGCAGTTCGATTTTTATTTTAGAAAACGGAAAACGACAATAATTATCTACTAAAATTATGCTATTAGGACTTGGAAGCTAATTTATTACCGTCTTGGCGTCGGAAAAACAACTAGTATTAATTATTTCAGATAAAATGTAGAAAATGTGTCTATGTATGTTTGTATATTATATTATGACAAGTACGTTGGCTTCTTGCCCTCATTTTAGTAGCTCTCAATTCAAGTTTAGTTTCCAGAAATAATTACAAAAAATCATTATAATAAATCACCTTTTATCACCACCGAAGATTACATGCACACCTTCAGCACTGCTTATTTTGATTTATAGATTCATTTAATAATTCCTTGAAAACATTTGATGTTTAAGAGATACTAATGATAATCGTTCAATTGACCTCGGCGAATCTATTTTGAATTTATTATAGGGTATTTATGATTAACAAAACGAACAATAAATAACGACCAAGTTATATAAAAAATAACCAACAGGAAAAACATTAGTAGATTACGAATTGCGAGAAGAACAACTTCAAAAAATGTTCTTCTCTTAGAATATCGTAATTTCCCTAAATAAACGTTATATTGCAAGCCTTGGAAGTCAGTTTAAATTTTTATTAAAAAACTTGCTGACCTGGCCACGCGTTGTTGTGGCTAACAAAAGACAATGCCATCTACCGGATGGTTACCCAATCTTTATAACCATGAAAAATTAACTCACACTGTCATCGGTTAATTTGCATACAAATCAAATCCACACCTCCCGCTTGCCAGCCCGCTCGTCTGTTCTCGATAGGGACACCCCAAAGATATTCAAATACAGAGAGATATGCTATGGTGTCCGCGCAACTGTCGCCGGACTACGCGCTAATTAGCGTAGTTTTCATACAAAAAGAATTTGTTCATTTCGTTGATTTTTTGAAAATGTGCATTAATATTGGTTAACAATATATTTTGAATAAGGAAAGAATTCGTTCATTTAGTTTAACGTTCGTTTGGTTTATTCGTAAATTATTTGTGCTTTTAGTTTATTTGTTAATTGGTAAACAATATCAGCGACACCTGGAAGCGCAGACCCACATAGTAAAAACAGCAGATAGCACATCTACTTATATTTCAATATCTTTGGGACACCCTAATCATCTAGCGGTATGAAATATACTTTACGATCTATTCTCAAACCTACCAAATATACATTTCATAAAAATCGGTCGAGCCGTTTCGGAGGAGTGCGACCACAAATACCGTGACACGAGATTTTGATATGTATAGATGAAACTCTTTATTCATCTTTCATGAAGCATGTTTTGAAGAAACAAAGTAAATAAAATCAACGATTATTTTAAAAATAATAACATTACATGGTTACCTATGTGCATTGTATTCCCAAGAGTTGAGAAACTCATTGTGGATCATGTAAATTAAGGAAACTAATTTTAATTTATATGTCGGTATATCACGAGGATTCGCAAAAAAACGAATCGTTTGAGCTCATAGACATCCAAATGGATAGACCAGAAGATACAGGTGAGGGGTAAAACCAAACTATGGGGGGGCGAAGAGGGGAAGAAGACTGTGATTAGTTGAAAAATCAATCTGACAGTATATAGGCATCTCGCATTATAATATCACCATTTAGTTCTTAAAAGCAAAATCTGCTTTGAATGAATAGACCTTTTTACATGGGAGCGCGAATTGCTTGCCATGATAATAAAATATTTGCGTAGGCCAAATGTACACCCCAAAAATATTCGCCCGTTTTCACATAGCAATATTTTGTTACCGTGTTTAGTTAAGACACTTTTACAAATGTTTCATAATTTACTTACCCCTGTAACCAGCGACGAGCACACTAAGGAACCGCCCACATTCGCTATGTGCACATTGATATGTAGGTATGTTGTATAGCACAAGCTACTGTTTTGGCGTGTTATTTTTTCGTTAAATGTATAGATGTTAGCTTCGCGCTGCCCACGGCAAGAATGATGACGTCACACATTTTAGATTCAAGCGAGGCTCTATCCCCTCCACATGGGGCGAACTGGCGCCAAGGAGGAGCTCCAGCCGGTTCCACGGCGAGGGGGAAATAATACGTTTTTATCACTTAGGGCAGGTCCAGATATATTCATATGTCCGTGTTTGAGCTCGATTATTATGGTGAGCCAACGTGGAAACCATGAGGTTTAGTGAGTTTATTTTTTTTTCAGGTTTAGTAAAGTTTACAAAGTAGAAAAAGAAGCAGTTGCTCGAAGTTGCTTTTGTATCTATAATAAATAAATAAATAAATAAATAAATTAACAATCGTTCTACGTGATTTAACAATAAATGTGTACATTGTATTTTGCGTTCACTTATCGCTGAAAAATTATCTTTTCAATAATCAGAATTACCTATTTAATAAACAATTTGTACTGCCACATTTTTCAGTTGTGGCACCCCTGTCCACGACACAGCGTGAGACAGTACATTAGCGCAGGTTCTTGTACCTGTAAATACGGTTTATTTCCTCTTTGAGATGAGCTTTTTTATGGTAATAAAATAAATTCATAAATAACGAGCAGTGCGCCTGAGGCAACTCTTTGTCTTAAGTAAGGCCATCGGAGTACCAATCATCAAAACGAAGTTTGTAAATGAACCTTGGACTTAATATTATTACTCAGGTAGGTACTTCAAAATTACAAAAGATTTTTTCGTACCTACCTACATTAAAATATTATTTTTTAGCGCGGTGATCTCAGGTTACAAGCAGCGCGTTTCGTAATTTCGAGATTTCTACAACAATGGCAATTAGATGTGTCAGAGTCGCGTTAATCAATTTTGTACCTCTTCTGCATTGGTAAAATGATTAATGATTTATCGATCTTATCTAATTTTTATTACTAATGTATGGTGGGTGGCGCACAAAATAAGTAGGTTCGAGAGATATACAGATATTCGGTCCCGTAAATGGATACGGAGTGGATTTTAAGAAAATCGGCTGGGCGGCCTTTTTCATGACCTAAATACCCATCTGACTAAAAAAAACAATTATCGAAAGGCATATCAAACGGTTCCATGACAACTCAAATTTCAACACGTCTTTGAAAAGCCATTAAAAGTCATGAAAACAAAATAGCCCATAACCTAACCTAACGTAACCAATCAAAACAATTTTTTTTTCATCACTTTTAATGACTTTTCATATTATGTGTTTCTAATTATAAAATATCTATCATTAAAAAAAAAAACAATTTTTCGTAATTTTGGAATTTTTTTGTGACTTAATAATAATAATTTAAATATATGTATTTTGTTCAATTTACCAATGAAAGTTTTATAAAAATTAAATTTTATAAATTAAATTAAATTTATAAATTAAATTAAAAAAAAAATTTAAAAAAAAACATTTCGATAGGAGTAAATTTAAATTACAGACGACAGATTTACGCTGGATCACAAATATGTTACTTTGTAATTTTTTTTCCAATGTTTCCTTTTTTATTTTATATTTACACAATATTAAGAGGTTTTTTTTAAGAATTATAATTAACTCACAACAAATTGCAAAGCTACCCCTAAAATCAAACAAAATTTAATTAATTAACAGCTCATGTATCATAATTTAAAACATAAATAAATAAATAAATAAAGTAGCACATACGAGTACCTGCACTGGACATTTACTCCGTCTTTTAAATAAATAAAAAAATATTTTTTCGGTTTGTTTGGGTACTTAAGCCACATCCAAATTATATTTAAATTTTAAATGAAAGGCTGAGCACCCGTTCCTCTTAACTGGATGACAGAGATCGTGGGACCTAAATATGGACAGAGGGAGATTGACGCTGAAGCTGGTATTAGACAATAAAAATAAAATCAGGTGAATAAAAATGTACTGGGATAAAATTAAGGAGGCTCTGGCCTAATGTATAGAAGGACTAAAGATGTATGATGAAATGCCCGAAAGTATGAAGAATGAAGAATGAATGAATGTATTTAAAAATAAATGTAATGCTTACTATATCAATATTTAAATTTATCAAATGAAATGTTTCATTGTGCTTATAAGCTTATATTCATGTAGTATACACTAACTCAATAAATAAATAATTAAAAAAATTAAAAATAACAAACTGACTGAAATAAACGTGTTAAAAGAATGGCATCATTATTTGTTTTATCATTCAGTTTTATTATTATTATTACTTACTTACTGTTTTACTTGCCAAGTCTGATATTTTTTTAGCCCAGATCAAATGTGAAGTTTCATACCTGAAATAAAAGAAAAAATATATATTAGTTCCAGTAATGTTGTTGCTTTAAAAATAATTATATGAAGGATTGTAACTAACCACTCATCACACCAGCCTTTTCCCCGCAGGGGTAGGCAGATAGGATGAACCGCCAAACAACTCAGTCATGGCACACGCTCTTCAATATATATTCACATTCATACACGGTTATTTAACCAAATTTCTGTTATTCTGGCTCTTGACATGGCAAGACTCGAGTATTTGATTCACTTGGTCGTGCCATGTCTTTCCCGGGCGTCCACGTCTTCTACCGTTAACATTCGCGTCAGATATTCTCCTTTTTTATGTCAGTACCGCACAAGTTCCCATCTGCTCCCAACCATCTGGAGCCAGTGAGACTACGGCATCCCCAATTGGGGTATGTTGTGATGATGAAGGTAGTGTGGACGGAAATGGGACGAGGAAGAGGAGGGTGGGGAAATAACTGGCTATTTAAATATGGTCATCAAAAACGGCTAAGCCACTTCAAGCTACCGTCTTGGACCACTCGATGTGTGACCTAGTCGATAAAAATTAATCATATTAATATAATCGAATTATGTTTTTTTTAAATTTATTTATTTATTTGTTTTATTATACGCTCAGAGGGCTTTTACATAAATAAATAACGACAGTACATCTTTAACATGAGAAGGAAATAATACAAATAAAATTACAATAGAAATAAAAAATACACAAATAAAATAAAAATATAAGCAACAAAAATTTAAAGTACAGTGAGACATAATAACGATAAGTTACGTTAAAAAATACATACGTGATATAAAAATACAAACAACAAAAATTTTAAAGTAAGGTGATCAGAGGTTTACAAAATTGCAACATTAACCATGTCTATAAAAACCTAAGTATTAGTTTCGCTAAGTGCAAACCGCTATATCGGTGGTACCTTCAGTACCTCTGCAAGTTGCAGGAGTTCGCAACTGTCCAATTTAGATTTTAATATTTTAGATAATAAAATTAAATCTTTTTTTTAAATAACTAAATAATACTGCAAGTCATGAAGGTTTATAATATTTAAATGAATTAACTAAGACATTACATTTAATTACATTAGAAAGTTAGGTAGAGAAAGTTCAGTAAATTTGTCGATGTACGAGTTGTTTAATAAATTAACCAAAGAATTTCCTTAGTGAGTACTTGTATCATGGCTGAAGGATTTAATTATTTCATTTTTAAATTGTATTTTAATATTGGTTGAATACATCGTTTCACGTTGAAGCACAACGTAAAGATTGCTGTTACGCGATGAATTTATTAAAAACAGCTTTCCTTTGGGCAAAAATAAATGATACTTAAAAGTACGGCATGTCAACAAAGTCAAATTATAAAAATAACTCCATTTAATTAATCTTGTTATGAAATTCAGTTTTGTTCACGAAATCTTTCGTCGAGAATGCATAGCTATTATGAATAAACTGCTTTGGAATGGCATAATATTTAATGTAGGATCGTAAAGGAAGAATTATGCTTAGTAAAAAGTGTTCCGTGACAGACCTAATAATATGTTGGTTCGTAAATTTGTTAGAAAGTTTATATCTGGGACGGAACGGAATTCTTGGCCGGAGATATTATACTGAAGAACTATCACTGACTTCTCCTTTTATATAGAATAAATCGAAATAGGGTGTCCAAATAGAGCGGACTTTAAAATTCTCAGATGGTACGAAGAAATTCGGGTGACGAGTGAATATATATATATTTTTTTACATTTAGCCACTCAGGAGGCCCTGAGAAAAATAATTTCTCTCAGGTCCTATGTCATCTTGGGAGAAGCTGTGTGGAGGATTTTTTTTAAGGAAAGGAAGGAGAGGAAGTTCTGGGAAGGAAACAAGTATGAGGGGTGGGTAAGAATCTGGGGTTCAGTGTGTCCTGGACATCCGCCACCAAAACCTAGACAAATCTCACCCCATGAACTCGGCAACCCTGCTAAATCACCAAACGTAGCGAACCACTTGCGGGGAGCTATGGGAGAGGCATTGGTTATCCAATAAATGGTTCCCGAGGCAGCGGTACCCATGCAGGCCTCCCAAATTGAAAATACGTAGAATTATGGAACGAAATCGTTGACTAAAATGGTTTTAGCCAAATTAGGTATCAAATATGAATTATAGTCAATACTTGCCAATTTTATTCTCACCCCCTTCTCTATTTACTTTAGTCTCACAATAAATCCAAATTTGTGACGCCAATGAAGTCTGTTCGGAGCCAGTGAGACTATGACATAAAAAAATATATTAAAAATAGTTTCCAAGCTCATGTATAAATGTATTTTTAATAAATGAAACAATTCAACTTTGTTTGAACCACTTTTATAATGAGTAAATCCGACCGGTTTCAGAACAAACGTTCCTTCTTCAGGGCAAGCGTATACTAATTTGACAGTTTCGAAATATGGATGGGAACAATGTTTTATTATGGTAGAGGTGGAGCCGTTGTTAGTTATTAATGTAGAGGGAACAAATCCATGATTGGGCTATAAGACAATATTTTTTGTTTGTTGATAATGGATTCATTATTTTTAAGGGATTTTTTTAATTTCCAAGGCTTCTAAGTTATCTAAACGTTTTCCTTTATGATTAATATAAGGAATATTTATCCCTGTATTTTTTCAAAACTATTATTATTTTCAATGGTATGGTTTGCGAATTCAGAAAAATTATTATTATTAAGACACCTTAAATGTTCTTTGATTTATTTAATTTTAAATTTGTAATCCATTATGACTGAGGACAGTTGAATCCCAGTCTACTATAACAAAATATATTGATATAGATTGACCGGTCAGAGGCTGAGTTTGCATAGCGTCTGGTTCCCACCCAGATGTGGTGAGTTCATTTCTTCGGCTGGCTAAGTCCTCCACCACAGCACAAGCAACAATTTCCGCTTACTGTGATGGTAGTAGGAGATTTTCAAATATTGTCAGGTTATTCTCATTCTGGGGATGTTTGTCTCCGTACATGGCAGTACACGCAGTTAATTATAATATTTATGAGATTTAACAAATCAAATTATGTTACTGTGTTCCGAGAACAAATAAAACGATTTAAATCGAATTAAAGTATATAAAACCTAGCACTTTCAATTCGCTCTCAAACTAACAAACCATCACGCTATTTTACTACACAGTTATCAGATAGGTATAATGTGATATTCCAAAACCAACACTTGTCACACTCCTTGCTTCATTTGCTGCTCTGATATTCCGGCATTTTCATTGAACTAAAAGTGGGGAGATGCCCGATAAAAATAAATCTGAACATTTATATTTCTCGATTCAATCAAATTCCAGGGATTTCTGTCTGTGTTCTAATCACTAAAAAGTTAATAATATAAACTTATAGTTTGCAGAATGAGAATGCACTACACACTTGTATACATATGTGAACATACACAATATGAATCGGTATATATGTATCATTATACAGGCAATCTATGAATATCCTTATACATGTATTTATTTTTTATTTATTTATTGTTTCTTTACACTGTAGGTAAAAATGTTTACAATACAATTTGTTACCTCACTAGGACAAGCCTGTGTTGAGGTTAACAATAATTATACAAGTTAACAAAATAACACAAAATTATACAGATTTTGAAAGAACAATATTGTTGTATTTCTTACAGATTGAGATTATGGGTACCCAGTACCCACTAAACTGATGGCGCTAGGTAGTACATTAATGTAGACTTTTAGGGTGACCATAGTTTTGAGATCTGATTCAAAATAAAATGAAGTATTTTTTTGTTTTGTTTTTAAGATTAAGTTGTAAATAATAAATATATGTATATAATTTAACATGCTATAGATTTGGCAGGAGGAAGATGAAAAAAAAAACAGTTTAAACAAAAATAAAAATTATTTTAGCTTATTTTATAAACATACTCATTTAGCTAATAATTTAGAAAGGACAAAGTAGAGAAAATTAATTGGCAATCCTCGACTAACACAAATAATTTAAGATTCTTTTTAAAAGTGTACAAGGAATTAGATGACTTTATATGTTCTGGAAGGCTATTAAATATGAGTGGAGCTTGATAAAAATAATTTCTTTGACCAAAATTAATGTACTTATACAATAATTCCTGTTTAATCATTGGCGAAGATAATAATATCAACAACTCTCGATGAAAATGTGTAACAGACACTGAAAATAAATAAAAAGTTTACGGTTGCAATTGGGACTCGAACCCAGATCCTTTAGTCTTACCGGGACTGGCATTCTACCAATTGAGCTTTTGCCACCACATTACATTTCGTAATTTCTATCAATCTAACATTATCTTTAATTATTTCCCACATTTTTTGGCTGCCATCTTATTTGGCGTGGTTGCAAAGTTCTGCCTTCTAGTTCAGAATATTTTTACAATCTAGATGACTTCTGGGATACCTATATCCATCCGATATTATTTACATGGGATATATATTAACTTTTATCGATAAGTCTAGAATGAAAATTTAATTTTTTAGGGAAAACTCATTGAAGCTTAAAATCCTTATTATAATATTTAAATATTGACGAAGATAAAAATAAAAATAACGCCAAATGTGGGAAAATATTCATATTCATATTGGAGCTAACTGGATAATGTTATAAGGAAATTGATATTTTTCATAAAGCGATGAAAATAATTTTTTAAACATTTTTTTAAAGCCTGTTTATAATGAAATTGGTATTATTGAAATTATTAAACAATAAAAGGATTATCTTAATATATAAACAAAGTCAGGTTAGTTTCCCCATTTAAAACTCAAGAACGGCTGGACCGATTTTACGATATTTGATGTACAGCAGAATACCTATTAAAACATCAGAAAAATTCACAAAAAAAAATTATGAAGAAAATTCTTTTCTTCATGCATTTTGTATGGAACGAATTTTCATCTTTCGAAAGAGCTGCAGCAATATTTTGATAAATATAATATTGAATAGTGAGTGAATTCCAAAAATTCAAAAACGTCAAGCGCCTCTTTCTTACACACTAAATGTCAATAGTCGAAAATCAGACAAACAGTGAACGTATGTCCGCACCCCTCCAAAGGAAAAATACAAAAATTAAATAAAAATCCCATGTAAAGAAAATGAAACGCAACTCCCGTAAGTAAGTGTAAAAGTAAGAAAATCACAAAAAATATAAATCCATTTACAAGGCCACCTCTGATACTGACAAAATAAAACACGGAATCAAATCAAATGTCATAGCGCATCGATAATTGCTTCATTGTGAAATTTTTAACTTAATAAAAAAACTGAATTTTATTCAGTTAATAAGTTAACACAACAGTTATTGATTCTGGGGCGGTATGAAGTTCACCGGGTCAGCTAGTTTAAAATAAATTAGTGCAGAATTTTTCGTTTCGCCAAGTGTAAAAACATAACCGTAATAGTTTAATCGTAACTATAAAGGTATCACTCTTGTCTATTTCGTGTCAATGGTTGCCCCATTTTCGTTTTGCCGATGCTGCAGATGGACACGGAAATAATTGGTAGTAAAAAAAAAACATGTCGACAGTTAGAACCGCGAGCCGCGGGGATAAATCTCTCCGGGATAACGACAGCTTCCGGCCCGAACAGGGAACATGCGCCCCGAAAAACGACACTACAAACAACACTATCCATAAAAGTAAACAGACGGGTTTTGTAAAAGCTGTATGCCATCCACGGTGAATTTGAAGAATATTATTTAATGTGAACATCGGATGGACGACACTCTCAGTGTCGAGAATACCATTCAGTTTGGAAAAGTTGTTGGAAATTACTTTATATGTGTTTGATGACCAGGAACTTACGGCTAAATCTTACAATTCTCCTTGACCTGTTTCACATTTTCTTTAAAGGAAAAACATTCCCGGGTTGTAAATAACCTCAAAATATTTAAAAATCATCTAACCATCACGAAAAGAGTAAAATATTGCATGTGTCGTGATGGAGGATGGAGAACAGTCGTAAGTTCAATTCCAGCAAAGGAATTGAACTTACGACTGTTGGGTGGGTCCCAGGCCCGCGAAATTCCCCAAATATAAATGCTACAGTTTTAATGGCACCAAGCAGTTGGAACCCTTGTGAGCGTAAAAGCGTGTAAAAACCGTATGTGTAGGCCATGTAAAAAAAAGTCTTACTGCTCTTAGCGGATAGTAATTGGGGCGATAAGAGTAGGTAATCACAAAGAAAGCAAAAATAACGGAAGTGAATTAATAAAAGCAGCCTGGCCATTTAGGCCTACATACCACTTTCGGCAACGTTTTGCTTCTGAATAGGAGATTTTAATATTCCCACGTTTACGGAACGGCGACGATACAAAAACGGAAATAAACATATGTTCCTTATTACAACAATGCTGCAGCTCTTTCTAACACATTCAATAATGGTGAGACAAAGATGAGACATACGCACATTGTGTGTTTCTTCTTTTGTCTCACCATTATTTAATGCGTAAGAAAGAGGTGCAGCAGTATTGTGATAAGGGACGTATGTTTATTGCCTTTTTGTACCGCCGTCGTGAGAATATTAAAAGCCCTTAATGGCTGATCAGTACATAATAATTATCTTCTACTCAAAAACGAAGACCTTATTGTATTGTTATTCATTCACTTACTCTAGGAAATAAAGGCACTCACTTCTGCGCCAAGGAGGTTGTAAAGTATTTCCATTTTGAGTTACGTTAACGAAGTGTGATCTGAGTAAAGGCGGTATAAAGAACAACACTTTGAGACATCGATTATAATGTTATTCTAATACAGTTAAGTAATTTGAAAGAATAGATGTAAAAGCGTGGACCGTGAAAGTCATAAAAACGGTTCACAACAAGAGCATTTTGTGTTTCCGAAGGACAACGTAGACGCAAGACAAACGCATGTTTGACCGACTCAAATATCAGTAAAAATGCTCTGTCGATGGCTATTTATGAGCAACCAATTTAAATCGGTCAGTTCAAGTCATGTGGGTTGAGTATTTTGATGAATCGTCTTCAACTAGGACGGTTACATTTCATCTTTAACTATTTTCAATTTCTTGGGATAATAATAATTAAGTTATTTGGTTGTATGCCCAATTACTTTGATACATATCTGTCTATCCCCGATACTGACAGAGTAAACCTCCAGCTTGTTAAATACGTCATTTGTTTTGAATTCCTGAACGTTAAAAATTCTCCTTTCATCGTCCGCCTCGGTTTCAGAGTGGCAGGAGCATAATTAACATCTCGAAAGAGTGCAATCGCAGTTGCTAAGTGAGATTTCTCAGTAATAATAATATGATTGCCTTTTAATAAGATTTTCAAGACGTTGTGACCTCGGCCGCCTAGCTGAAGGAGATCGCTGGCGGAGATCCCGAGGTCGATCTAGTGCAAAAAATAACATTAATAAAAAAATTCTAATGCTCAGCAATCGGTCCATAGAACGATATTATGCAATATTTCGTGATCAACGTGGTTTACATACAACTTTACAATAGGAAGTTTAATTATTTTCCCACTTGAATTATGGATTCTTTTTTCATCTTCTAGATTCTGATGATTGGTTCGTTCGAACACATTATAAAACAAACTTTTCTTTTAATGTGAATACCTCCCACAAGAGTCACAGCTGCTCCCCAGTACGGCATCCCCGATTGGGGTATGTTGTGAGGCTGAAGGTAGTGGGGAAGGGAAGCAGATGGGGAGAGGAAGGTTGGAAAGTACCTGGCTATTCAGATCTGATAACCAAACACGGCTAAAGCCATTTCAAGGAATGTTTCAATTCTGAATGGTGGTCGTACACCAGGATGATACTCAGAGTAACTTCCACTTCGGAACGTGCCGCAAATGTACTGTATATTATTTAAATTAATTAATTGTGAAATAACACATTTTAGTGAAATAAAGTTTATTTGTGAAACGCCTGGACTCTATCCCGCGACCTTCGGATTGTGAGTCAAGGCCCTTAGCCCTCGACCACGGAGGCGGTCTATAAGAGGAAGAAAACGCAGGCGTTATTCAAATTATAAAATAAAGGTATACAGAATCCACGTACGCAACGTATTCAACGCACAACATCTGGATAACTTACAACCTATATAATTTTCCTTGGAATTAAATGCTTTACAGACATGCTTATCACATGCAACGCAATCCTACGTTCCTAATGCAAATCAGATCTGCGTTGTCCAGATCAGCGTGGGAAACGTGCAAGAAAGATGACGCTGGTTAATGACCAACCAACGAGACTTTTGACGTTTAAGGTTATGTTTGTTTAGATGTTTGGCATTTATTGACAATTATTGCTCGCTTCGTTGTTAAAATGTAACATAAACAACAATTTAGATAAAGAACGAATTAATAAGACATTGCGAAGTCATTTAAAAAGATGTATCCATTGGATATCGCGAAACTACGATTCAAATTTGCGTTGCATGCGTAGGACAAGTGTGAACGCCGACCTAGGAACGTAGTATTACGTAAGTTGCGTATGTGGGCTCAGTATGTCTTGATCTGACGCTACTTCTTTGCAGCAACTTCCGTTGAAACATCAGTAGAAAATAATAGCATTCCCATCTAATCTAATGCGAAAGTTCAAGACTGTAATACGTCCGTTGAGATAGGAAAAACCTCTGAATTTACAAAGATATAAAACCGTACGTTCAACGTGGAAAATGGAGCATAAAATGTGTTCTAGTTAGCACGCTGGATTAACTGTAACTAATTATAGGTTTATCGAAGTCCCTGTCCCCGATTTTAATTTAACTAATGAGGCGCTAACCGATAATAAATTCTCATATTCCCCCTAGGATACAGAATGTCGTTTATGAAACCAGACCGCTGCAATGGACCCGATAGCAATGCTAGCATTTTTATTTACCATGAATTCACAATATATTATTTTACACATGAGCAGAATATTTTTTTAACAATACCTTCGCGTTCAAGTTACATGATAATATTTCGTAATGTAATACGAGCGCATTGGAAAAAAAATAATAAGTTTTTTTTCTAGGTATCCATTAGTGCACTGAATACATTATGATATTAATTCTTATGTATTGTGGAGCATAAAAAAAATAACAATGTGGTTAGGCAATAACATAGAGCTCCGTTTAACTTATTTTTCAATTACGTACATACGTCGTAATTGGTAAAGACATAGCGCCCTTGGAGTGATTTTCTCATAAAAACGGCGCTATGGAAATTGTAGTATATGAGTGTAGTGGTGTAGAATGCCACACCAAAAGACCGCGTTCGTTCGGAGATGGTCGGGCGGCGCCGAGTGTTTCCAAACGTGCGTACAAGTAGAGTACCTATATACATACCTATCGGCCGTTCGGCGAACCGTGGTCAGACCTAATTAGAGATCGCCTGTAAACGGACGCTACTAACAATATTTGTTCCTAATATAATTCGCACTAAACCAGTAAAAAGAACTTACGTTGTAATCATTACATTGTGGGCTCTTGAGCCACAACACAAATCAAAGAACATTACAGAAATGATCCAAAATTATTATTTCTTAATGCATAAAAATGAATGTTTCTTTGTTTGTCCCTTATGCGTTCTTAAACCATTCATCCGATTGCGATGAAACTTTGGTGATTTGATGTGCGCATGCCCGCGATGGTTTCTACATAATAACGAATGGCGTTATTAAATTATTTCATACATCTATTATTCATCCGATTGCGATGAAACTTTGGTGAGTTGATATTCGCACATCCGCTAAGGTTTCTATATGTACTGGTGAGCTCTGGCATTATGAAATTTGTATAAAAGTTTTGCGGTAGATGGCGCGCGACTTATTTGAAAAATGAGGGTATTCTATGTAGTTTGGCGGCAGGGCGGGAAGGAGAGAGGGAACGCTGGAGAGGGAAGGCAGAAGGGGAAGAGGGGCGGAAGGATAACGGGAACGAATGGGAAAGGACACGCAGGGAGAAACAATTTCTTTATCTAAGTAGCATTGCAACGCATGCCGGGAACTCGCTAGTAACATACTAAACCTATCTACTTAAAGATTAAAACAAGGCGTAGGTATATAGAAGAAAAGTTTTGTGATGTAGGAAATAAATGTACATTTTAATGCAATGGTTAATTATGCCAAACTATCTAAAAAAAACTATCCATATCGTCTTTTCACCGCAGGGGTAGGCAGAAAAGATGGAACACCACACCATTCTATCTTATGTGAGTACCGCATAAGAGTCCCAACTAGCTCCCGTCGGTTTAACACGGTTAAAAGCTTTCAAGCAAAGTTTCAATTCTGAATGGTGGAGTTGCACCGAGGCAATATTGAGAGTATCTTCCACTCTGGAACGTGCCGCAAATATACTACATATTATTTTTAATTAATTAAAACTGAAGAAACATAAATTAATCAAATAGAATTTTACATGTTTGCCTACGCCGGGATTTGAACCGTCGATCTTCGGGTTGCTAGTAGAGAGCATTAACCCTCGACCACGGACCACTCAACATATCATCCGTTATTCCAAATTTTGACAATATAGACCGGCGTGACGTCAACAATGCCATACTCACGAACAAAAACAAATATGTCGTTTTGGCAGCAAATAAAAAAATGACACATAAAAATTCTGTCATTATCGTAATTTTTTTAACAATAAAAAACCTTGAAAATACCCTACAGCTGCATTGTAATATGGTGTACTTACATGTTTGTGAAATGTAAAGGCCCATGTCTTATAGTAAGCTCATACAATAGATTAAAGTTTAAAACCGATGCAGACCGGCTTACTTTGAGCTCTCAGGTGAATTACGTTCAGTATTCAAAGGGAGACCTGTGTCACATCTCTACACTATACGTGATCGTAGTTTTTGGAAGCACTCGTTTTTGCCGTATTTAATTGTTTACAAAATAGTGTTCACTAATAAAAACTAATACATTTTCCACTTCTAAAATATGTATTTCAACAATAATGAACAAATAACATCTCGTATTTCACGAGGGAAATGATCTCCTTGAAGATTTTTTCACCACTCGCAGTAATTAAACACCATATTCTTTTTATTAGCAGCAACATATTGTTACTATGTGTATAATATTAGAAACAATTGTGTTTATAACCTCATTTTGGCGCTGCTGAGAAAGACATTATATATTTTTAACAATAGCTTCACACAGGAGGCCCTGAGGAAAATAGACTCCCCCAGCGCCTATGTCATCCTTGGGTGTGCTGTGTGGAGGGTCTCTTTACGGATATTTGAATTGGTTTTGTCTTGAATGTTTTAGTCTAAGCCATAGATTCTCAACGTGGGCGATAACGCCCCCTTGTGGGGGGCCAATTTCAGGGAGGCGGTAGAAGACTTAGAGAAATATAGGGGGCGTTGAGATGGTATAGTGAGGGCTAAAGCAGGTAAAAAAAATGGTCTAAAAAATCCGGTACCCACTTCACCCCACCCCATCCCATTGTGGTAAAATATAATCGTGATAATAGCTGTTTCAGATTCGCGACGACAGGTGGAAGGTAAGTAAAAGCAGTTGGGGGGCGTTAGAAAAAGAAATATTCTCAAAGTGGGCGATGGTCTTAATAAAGTAGAGAACTTATGGTCTAAGCAAACGTAGTTTCATTAATTTACTGTTGAGCTTTGAAAAATCAAAAATCAAACTGTCTTTAAATTAAAAATATTTATAAATCGTAAAATCTTACATTGTAAAAATAATGAGTGCCAACTATCCAGATTAAATCTATTGACAATGTGTTGAAATTACCTATCTCTAAGTGCAAACTATATAAATCAAAGTTTGCTGTTTCAAGTTAGCACTATTTAATCTCAAGTGCAAATAATATATATTTTCCCCCATTTGAAATACACGATCACGAGCATGCGAGCAATCATTGCACAAACAAACCTGCACGACCAACGGCGCAGTAAATGCCGCCCATAATGAAGACGAGTAGTTACCGGATTGGCAAGGAGATGATTGTAGTCAAGAAGGCGGTAATGAGAATGAGAGGTGATGTCACCGGGTATTATTCAATGACTTGGATCAACATTTCCTAAAGGTGGGCATACGTTTGCGAGCAAAATCGTTCGCGAGGCATTCGCGAGCTGTCGAAGGTTTCGACAACGAAGGAACTGCTTGTGAGCCGTTGGTCAATTTTTTTTGACAAACACCAAAAAGTCTTTAGCTACGTTGAAAGCGAAAGAGTGAAATCTTTATAGTGTCAAATGTTGTACCAAGAAGTATAAATTATTTAGTAACTAGTTATTTAGTAATATTGACTTCATAAAATACGATCGTATATTATTATACCTACTATTATAAATACATCATTGTATTTGTTTAATAGTTTTCAAAAGATAAGCATATTGTTATTTTCCTTCCTTTAGTTAGCAAACAATTATGCCGCAATTTTTAGAAGTTTCTCGTCGATAGATTATTTTTTAATGCGAATAGCTCACGATAAGAGTCCCAGTTGCTCCCGTCTGGAGCAAGTGAGACTATGGCATCTTCAATTGGGATATGTTGTGAGGCTGAAGGTAATAGGGAGGGGATGGAGATGGGGTAGATGAAGGTGAGGAAGTATCTGACTATTTAGATCTGGTCACCAAACAAGGCTAAAGCCTTGTTGCTTCAGCAACGTTTCAATTCTGAATGGCGGCTTACACCAGTGCGATACTGAGAGTATCCTTCACTAATTGTGAAATTGAACTAGCTGTACAAATAAGAAAATTTCAAACAAGATGCGAAAAATACAAGATTGATGCCCAATTGGTAATACTTCAGAGGAAGATTGATAGAAGATGAAACAGACGAAGACGCATTACTTCACAGCTTCATGGTTCCACGGGGCTGCAGCCTGCATGATGAAAAATGCTCTGATGCCAATCTCAGATAGGAGAGGGCACCAGAATAAGAAAAAGATTTTCAAGTTTAAGTTGGCGCAAACAAGTGAATCAAAGTGGTTTTGTGAAGAGTCGATAGGTAAAAAAGAATTGTGTGCTAAGATAGTTTTGTGCGGCGGTTCATCATCTCTACTTATATAAATTGGGAGATTATTATTTGGTTAATAACTATATGCATCCCGGTATTCAGGATCTGACATAATCGACTAATCTACTTCAATATCCCATTACGGAGTTGCAGGTAAACATTTGCCATTTCAGTTAAGCCTCGGCTTGCAGATGACCATGTCACGTGCGAGTCTCGGTTGTAATTGACTAAACCACGGCAACACTGAATATTAAAGCAGTCGCTCACCCTTCGAGGGGTGTGACGCGTCCCCGTTTTAATTAATAAACGGCCCTCGAGTGGGTGCCTGGGGTTAGGCAATATATTTAATGAATAAAGTAACTCGGGCCCGCATGATTTCAACAAACCAATTGAATGACGAAGCCCACATAATAACACTTACAATAAAACGAGCTTTCCGTATATATACTTCATACACGGCGCTCAATTTTAATTGAAATATTCATATGGGCTAAGGAGGGATGTGTGCGCTTAAAAGCGTTGGTAAAAGTGTTCATATCACATACAAATTTCATTTGTTTTCTGGCTTTATGTAATCCGTTGGTCCGCAAGTTTTTCACTCAAGTGCCACTCAGGGACTCGGGAGGATGTAAATATTATAATATTCTACTGAAATAAATATATTAATAATACAATAAAACACTTTAATGTCGTGTTTTTATTACATTTTATGTGATTACCCCGAAGTTTGCCCGCAGCCAGTGGGTCCTCAACTTGTGTATTGTAAGGCTGTGTATTGTAAGGCTGAAGGATGTGGGAGGTAAAAGAGATGGAAAGAGGAAGGCTGGGAAGATTCAGATCTGCTGACAAACACAAGTGTTGAGAGTTACAAGAACAGGTAAAAATAATGTTTCATTGAAGGGAGAAGAGTTACTGAAGATGGTATTACTATTTTTTTATAATTTAACATAAATTAAATAATGATTTATTTCATTGAAGATGAAGCTAACAATAATAATTTAAACGAAAATATGAAAGATAACAAAACACAGAAAAATAAAAAAAGATAATGGTCGCAACTGGGACTCGAACCCAGAACCTTTGGTCTAACCGGGACGCGCGCGTTTACCAAATCCGTCATTGCCACCTTCTATCAAACCGTCATATAAGTCAATCTCATATTTCAAATTTTAAAATTAACAAAATTATCTTCAACAATTTTTTTTCCATATTATAGGAAACTACCCTTGTTATTGGAAACAATCATTCTAAGAATTGGTTCGTAACTTAGACAGCATCTCGGAAAAATTTATCCGATTTTATTTACATGAAACTATTGACTTTTTATATAAGTCTAAATAAAAAAGTCGTCATAAAATTCTAAACGAGAGGTTCTGGGTTCGAGTCCAAGTTGCGAACATAAACTTTTTCTATTTTTAAGTGTCTTGTTCTCTTTCATATTACATTGATGGGAATAACCTTCAAAAGTTATAAAAAGAGAGTTTTTCTTATTAAAAAATTGATTTAGGTATTTATATATATTTTGGAAAGATCAAAACCAATAAAATTTACCGTATTTAGATTTCTGCTTACTTTTATATAATATTTGTAATTATGCAACCACATCAAATTTCGACGGTCAAGTTAGAAAGTCTAAAACAATTAAAAAAATATTTTTACAAATCATTAGCTTTAATAAAGAAACCTAAAAATATATTTAAAAAAAGCTGACCAACAAATTTGGCCAACGAATTATAAATATTCGTGCAACATATAATACGCCATCAGATAAGTTATTTGAAAAACAGTTTTCTACAGAGTCCTAACTAATAATTGCTCTTTACGCCAATTTACGTTAAAATAAACAAAACAATGAAAACAATAGCATTATGACAACGCTGTTTTGGTGCTTACGAAATCGAAAGTGAACCAAATACCAACGGGTCAACAAAACTATCTGACCGAGAAAGAATTGCATGCATAATCGATTTCCGATCGAAGAGTCTTCGTTACAGTCGTATTTATTATGTAGGTTATATCGAGGCGCCTTACGTAAAGAAGCATCTGCTATTCTACCTTGGGAATTTGTAGCGATGAGGTTTTTTTATTGATATTTTGGTCATAAATAAAATTCCTGGACAAATAGAATTTAAATTGGTATTTTAAATAATATTTATTAATAATAGGTACCGATTTTATTTTCTTTAAATTTCCAAAATGATTTGAATTTAATTTGATGTTACTCGTACTTTTTTTTACATGAATACCACACAAGAGTCCCAACTGCTCCCGTCTGGAGCCAGTGGGACTATGGCATCCCCAATTGGGGTATGATGTGAGGTTGAAGGTAGTGGGGAGGGGAAGGAGATGGGGAAGAGGAAGGTGGGGAAGTACCTGGCTGTTCAGATCTGGTCACCAAACACGGCAGAAGCCATTTCAAGCAACGTTTCAATTCTGAATGGTGGTCTTACACCAGGGCGATACTAAGAGGATCTTCCACTCTGGAACGTGCCGCAAATATACTATATATTATTTTAAATGATCAGTGAAGTCGTGTTTTCAAACGCTCTAAACAAATAAAATTAATATGGCTACGCGATCAAACCAAGCGTGGGAATCTATAAATCAAAACGTCGTGGAGCTGATCAGGAAAATCGATGTGCTCACAACAACGGTGTCCGATCTAAAGGCAATAATTGGTGAGCAAAAATCCGAATTATCCTACCAAAATAACACTATTGCCAAGTTGTGCGCTAAGGTAGCTTCACTCGAAGCAGCCGGCCGCAGTACGCCACTACCGGGGCCCACAACCGTGGAGCCGCGAACCGCGCCTACAGACGGCCCGCGCATAACAAAAGACAAAAATAAGAAAAATAAGAAAACGGAGGCTAATTCTACAACCAAGCCTCCAAAATCAGATCCGCAGACATCGTCACAAGACGACGTCGAGGATATCAATAGTGGCTGGGTGCTTCAAACCCGGAAACCGCGTGTCCGTAAACCTGCTCCCATCGTTAAAGGGACAAAGGCTGACACGACCCTACGCGCAGTAGAGCGCAAGTTCTACATTCACGCTTGGCCATTCTGTCCCAACACAGAAGTTAACAACATTAAAGAATTCCTGGAAGGTGTCACACAAGACACCGTTGAAGTCGTAAAGCTTCAAGCCCGCGGGAATTACAGTTCTTTCAAAATCGGGATTGCCGAACAAGATAAGGAAAAGTTTCTAAACCCCGAAGTCTGGCCCGCAGGTATTTCGGTCAACAAATTCAAATTCCCATTTTTGAAATCAAATCAGACAGAGACCCCTCAGCTTAATGGCGCGTCTAAAACTCCTTTACCAGAATGTTAGGGGTGTAAACTCCAAAATAAACGAATTTACAACAAATTTGCTATCTCAAAACAACGAAATAATTGGGTTGACAGAGACATGGTTGAGCACCTCTGTCTATGACAACGAACTGTTTGATAATAGGTATGAAGTACATCGCCGTGATAGATGCGATAGTAATATTACTAATACAAGTGCACTCGCTGGCCGCCATAGCGGCAGTAGGAACGCCTCGCGAGGCGGCGGGGTTTGCATTGCAGTACGAAAACCGATTATATCACAAAGATTAACCGAACTCGAAACAGAGGGCGAAAACATCTGGATCAAAATTACAAAAACTAATTTCACTGCGCTGGTATGTGTGGCATATTTCTACTGTACAGACGACAGAGATATCCGCACGAAGTTTTATGAACATCTCAATAATAAGGCCAACCTATTATCCAACAAAAATGTTATCATTATGGGGGATTTCAATTTGCATAACAAACCTGAAGATGTCATACTTGATCACATATGTTTTATAAACTCTAATGGACTAACGCAACATAGTACAGTTGTAAACAAGTACAATAACATGCTTGATTTAGTGCTAAGTAATTTAAATATATGTGAGGTGACGTACAGCGATGAAGCATTGGTTAAAGAAGATCACCACCATCCTACACTGGCTATCTCGGCCACCCTGGCGAGGACACAATACAGCAGGCGTGAAATGCGTGCAAACCGTCATCAAATGGGACGACACTTATATTCGAACTTTAACAAATTTAATTTTAAACACGTTAATATTAATCTGTGTCTAAAAATATTCTCACACTTCAACTGGAGATATTTATACAACATGAAATCTGTCAACGAAGCTGTGGAATATTTTTACTCTGTATTATTTAGTATATTTGAATTATGTGTACCTTTAAAAAAATTATCGAAAGCAAATGTTAACTACCCAGTTTGGTTCGATAAAAATATTATAGAAAAAATCAAATGTAAGGAATCTCTTCGCAGGAAGTACAAAGCTACTAATAATAAATCAGACTATTTATTATTTTCTGCAAAGAGATCCGATCTCAAAAAAGAGATGACTGTAAAAAAGAACAAATATTTATCCGATATTGAAAATGGGATCAAAGAAGACCCCAAAAACTTCTGGCAATATATTAGATCACAAAAATCAGGTAGGGGCACTCCTATTGGACTTATGAATGTCGATAAAATAATCCAATGTCCCCAACAAGTTTCAGAGAGATTCGCGGACTATTTCCAGTCGGTATACAACCATATGAGCCCTAACCTAGATGTTGAAAGTCTCCGGGCAGAGGTGCCTAGAAACACAGGTTCAATATCTCTGGAACAAATTAAGCCTGAGGAAGTCAAAGCGTGTATTCGGGAACAAAAGCCCAACAAGGCCACGGGGCCAGATGGAATCCCACCTCATATCATTATCATGTTGGAAGAACATTTGTTTAACCCGATATGCTTTATCTTCAACCTCAGTATTTCAACTTCCACTTTTCCTAAATCCTGGAAACTAACCAAGGTTAGCCCGATACATAAATCTGGAACAAAAACGGAAGTCCAGAACTATAGACCAGTAGCAGTTCTGTCAATACTCCCAAAAATATTTGAAACAATAATTTGCGAAAAGCTAAACAAACAAATTAAACCGTTTCTTCAGGGAAACCAACACGGATTTCTATCAAATAAGTCCACCGTCTCTAATCTTCTAGAACTCTCACAGAGAGTAGCAAGAGGATTAGATGCTCAACATCAAACTGATGTGATCTACACTGATTTCGCCAAGGCGTTCGACCGAGTTGATCATGACGTACTGCTACGAAAAATACATAGAATTGGCTTCGACAAACCCCTCCTAAATTTTTTTGTCACGTATTTAAGGAATAGGAAACAATATGTTTGCATCGACGGATACAGGTCTAGAGAATTCTCTGCATTCTCTGGAGTGCCACAGGGGTCAAACCTAGGTCCTCTACTATTTATAATCTTAATTGATGACATTCAAGAATGCATCAAACATTCCACTTGCCTGCTTTTTGCTGACGATCTAAAATTACTTAAGAAAATTTGTGATGGTCAAGATTGTGTCAAATTGCAAACTGATTTAGATTCAATTTCATCATGGGCTGATGAAAATAAATTATTTTTTAATACAAAAAAATGTGTCGCTATGTCGTATACACGTTCGAGAAACCCTATAAAATTCGATTATTGCATCAAAAATGATATATTGTCAAAAGTAAAATCCATCAAGGACCTTGGGGTAGTCTTTGATCCCAAACTTACGTTTTCGGACCATATATTGCAGTTGACGACATCATGCTACAAGCTTCTCGGATTTGTCATAAGACTCTGCAAACAATTTTCCAATCCCGAGGCAATGATGACTTTGTACAACTGCATTATAAGGTCTAAAATCGAATACGCCTCTGCTGTATGGGCCCCATACCAACAAAAATATATTGAAAAACTAGAACAGATTCAAAAAAAGTTTTTGAGATACATGTATTTGAGAATGCACGGAGAGTATCCGCGATTCATGCATCACGAAGATTTGCTCGCCGAAACGCGCTACCAAAGTCTCCACTCGAGGAGGAGTGGGGCCCTTGCAGTAACGGCGTACAAAATTATTAATAATTTAATAGATAGCCCATACCTTCTGGAATGCTATAAGTTGTTCGTACCGAATAACTACAGCCAGGGACGTCACCATGATCTGCTTTGTATCCCACGTGGCAGAACGGACGTACTGGCTCGGCATAGCATGACACGAGGTATGGCGCTGTTAAACAACGCCTCCAAGACTATCGATATTTTTAATAGTAGCCTTGAAGAATTCAAGAGGCATGTTAATGCTAAAAATCTATAACTTGTTATTTGTATCATATATATGTAGTTAATGTTACATGTGTATTGTAAATGGACACAGTCTGTAATACACAAAAAAAAAAAAAAAAAAAAAAAAAAAAAAAAAAAAAAAAAAAAAAAAAAAAAAAAAAAAAAAAAAAATTAATAAATTGTGAAATACACAAATTAATCAAATAAAATTTATTTTCCACGCCGGGATTCGATCCCGCGACCTTCTGAATGCTAGTCAAGCGCCTTACCGCTGCACTACGCCGGCCGTACTGGCGCAGACCTGTGAAAAATCACAGATAGTTGGAATTTTCAACAAATCAATTTCATATTGGAAGACGGGTATGGGTATCGCTGCCCCGGGAACCATTTATTGGATAACTGATACCTCTGTCATACGTCACCCCAAGTGGTTCGCTACGTTTGGTGATTTAGCAGGGGTGCCCAGGTTCAAGGGATGAGGTTTGTCAAGGTCATAGCGGCCAATGTGTCTGCCCACTTGCTGCGTGGCGGGTCGGATCGAGAGACTAATTTGACCTCTTCAGCCGGAATCCCTCGACCCACCGACTTGCACCGCAGTTAAAGGGATGGATTCATACGTCCGTCACTCCTGGACACACTAACCCCCAGATTCCTACCCACTCCTCATACCTATTTCCTTCACAGAATTTCCTCTTCTTCCTTTCCTAAATAACCCTCCAAACACCATCCCATAAGGTGACGTACGCCCTGAGGGAAAATGTTTTCCTCGGGGCCTCCTGTGTGGAGCTAATTTACGAAAAAAAACCTATCTACTTTATCGCTTGTGGGAATCACTCGTACAATCAATTCCAATTTTGAAAATGTCACTTAAATTCAAAGCAAATATGAGTTCTTTGAACCAAGTTTCACGCAGGACTAAGGCACAACCGAAATTAGTATTTTAGCACATTAAGGGCCCGCAACCCGAATTTCTAACGATTTCTTACATATCTCCCTTAAAAATTAGAAGTTTTTAAGCTCTTAAAAAAATATATGTTATTTTTGAAGATAATGTCTAGATGCAGCCCGCGCCGATATGCAAATTATATGAAATTCCCACGATTGAAAAAAATCGCAAAGTACGCTTAAAAAATTATTAAAAACAAGTTTTTTTCTATTATATAAATTATATTTGTGAAAAAAATCACAATGTTTCTTTAAATGATACTTAAGATGCTCCCCGTGAGATTTTTGCTCTATTTTAAACGAGTCGTGTTTTATTAAACATTTTCGCATCGATTTGGTCGCTATAAATGTTAGCGCTCTCCTCTAGCATTCGTAATTTCGTATCTCTCCATCTTCTTCTTATCGGGCCCGGTTGCGGAGCCTTAAATGAAAAAATACAAACAATTAAAAATTTCGACTCTAAGGCCCCTGACAGGCCAATAGAATTGATGATTTGTTCAAGATTCAATTTCGATAGTTGCGTAATTTGCAATTTCACCAAAATTATGAAAAAAATTACAAAACTTTAGACACACCTGGGACACGTCCACAACGCATTTCTAATTATCTTTTTTCTTAAGTGTATGCTACGAATGTCGTCGGGTCAATTCCACGAGGTAGGCATTATATAATGTACATTGTGTGTGTTCTGTTCTGGCATGCAAAATTAAAATAGGTAAATATTCTTTACTGTGTGTTTAGAATACCACTTCTAAACCTGCGGCCGAGAAGAAATTGGTCAGTGATGTCACATGGTTAAAAAGAGGCAAAATAAACGATGAGATCTAAAGAAATAACATAAATAAGTAAAACACATAAAAGTAAAAAGTGATTTGTGCTGGGGATAATAATGAAGAGTGATTCTGTGGAACGGTGCGTTCCTTTTGGCGTTAGACCATCAGGAAAGCCGGACCAAACAAGAAGTTAAAAGATACCATCTGGTAGTATGGGAGGAATGTTGTCCAGCAGGATTAGGAAGGATTAAAAAAAAGTAAGCGTGGTCCATTCCCGAGGCTGGGTCATCTTGATGTGAGGGTATAACGTCTTTTAAACCAATACGTCGTTAAACTACGTTTTATTATTTGAAGATCGTCGGCGATTTCATCATCAGCACAAGTGATTATTTATTGATAACCGAGAATGAGAATTTTAAGAACCGAAATTTTTTTTTTAATATGAATACCGCACAAGAGTCCCAACTGCTCCCGTCTGAAGCCAGTGAGGCTATGGCATCCCCAATTGGGGTATGTTGTGAGGTTGAAGGTAGTGGGGAGGGGAAGGAGATGGGGAAGAGGAAGGTGGGGAAGTACCTGGCTATTCAGATCTGGTCACCAAACACGGCTAATGCCATTTCAAGCAACGTTTCAATTCTGAATGGTGGTCTTACACCAGGGCGATACTAAGAGTATCTTCCACTCTGGAACGTGTCGCAAATATACTATATATTATTTTAAATGAATAAATTGTGAAATAACACAAATTAATCAAATAAATATTGTTTGCCACGCCGGGATTCATCCCGCGACCTTCGGTGTGCGAATCAAGAGCCTTACCGCTGCGCTACGCCGGCCGTCAAATATTTCGACTCATATATTTAAGCATGTTTAACTTGACCCTGTTGAGCGAGTGATTTGGCAGATGCTTTAAAACAGCGATTTAATCCAAGCGAACCCAACTTGAGAGCGTTTAACCAGCCAGCGGACGAAAATCCGCATATCGTCGAAAGTTGTTCTTGCGATCGTGCAGGGCGGTTACAATGGGAAAGATTAATTATTCTCCGTACCAGCTTTTTAAAATTTTAACTCAATATCGATTTTATTTCATTCCAAATTTGCTTTAATTTATACCTACATCCAAAAATGCTGAAAGGCGTGATGATAAAACTATTAAAATAATGTACTTTTTGTAATTATTTTTTGATTATAAGTATTTATCATTTTAAGTTAAAAAATAATGTTAAAAAAATCTGAAATATATTAGTTTGTAAGAGCGCAAATAAATATACAAACGGACCGATATTCGTCAAGAAACACATGTACGTATATATTTTTTAATGATTTTATTTAAACTAAAATTAAAATTCTAAAACATGCGATATCCAGATAATGTATTGATTTATTTTACTGCATGATTATACGATTTGAAATGGGTGTGGTATAATAAAAAATCATTTTTGAAAAATTAACAAATCTGCCAAGGACCTACGGTATAACCTTATTATACTAAAAATAAACATTTTTTCTCAAAATTTAAAACATGCGAATGCTAGATAAAAGGACAATCTTTCGAAATCCATTTATATTTTTTTGTGAAAAAGAGTCAATACGTCTAAAATCTGATTTAAAAATGACATATTTCTGGTTTTCTCTGATAATACCCTCTTAACTTTAACATCATCCGACTATAACAGGTCGTACAATATGTTTTTAAAATAAGTTAAGTGTAATAAAAGAAACAATTTAAGGTTTTTGTGGCCGGGATTAACCCCTGACCCCAGCTTCGTAAGAATGCCCGCCCAGACCCCAAACCTGACATTAAATATTATAAAAGCCTTCTTCTTACGTTTGAAAATACGTAATAAAATAACAATGTATAACGTAAATTATTGATTTGTAGTTCGGGGAACATGGAATATGAGCGTGTGATACTTTCCAACCATGGATGCAAAATGCAGAAGGTTGGCCTTTGCCCTTGCCAAAAATACCACATACAAGTCTTTGTCTATTTATGTGGTAGGTATTTGCAAACAAGCTGTATCTAAAAAGGAGACAGGAAACAACGTGTCAACATAATAACACGTGTAATAATAATATTGGCTTTTGCATTGTTGTGATTTGAAACTCGATGAAACGAAAAAGCGACATTAAAAAGAGACAACACGTACATCTATGTAATTCAGCCTGCGAAAAAATGAGGTAGAATAATCGGTCTCCTCTTTGTGTGGTGATTCGTATCTTCCATACATTTGTCTACTTTAGTTTTCTGAAGGTTTTACTACTACCGCGTGTACTGCAAACATTTTATTTTATGACCACGTAAAAAAAATTGTCGAATTAGGTGTGGTTATCATTGGCGGTTAGTGACTTTAAAGAAGAGACGCTGGACAAAATTTGGTATGAAAGTACAAGAAAGAGTGAAGCTACATCTGTCAAAGGGGTTTTGAAGTGAACACTTTTTTAGCACCGTTGTGATCTGAAACTCGACGAAACGAAAAAGCGACACAAAAAGAGACAAACACATACATCTGTATGATTTAGCCTGCGAGAAAATGAGACAGAATAATCGGTCTCCTCTTTGTGCTGTGCTTCTCATAGCCTCCCCACTCTTGTCTACTTTGGTTTTCTGAAGGTTTTTACTTCTACCGCGTGTGAACTGCACATAATTTTTTTTAATAACATTAATAGCAGCATAATGTTAGTTGTTGCGGACAAATATGGTATACGAGCGATTCTTATGAATATGAGCATAGAGTCTTTAGGTAATGTAGGTTTTTCTTATTTTGTCTTGCTTATTGGCTGAGTAGACTCTAGCGTTGCTTTCTTCTTAACTTCAGCATGTGTGAAAATAATTAGATACAATATTACATTGCATTTTGTTAAGATTTCATTCAGTTTAATATCATGCCTTTTGCGGTGGTCAAATAATTGTTTGAATATAACGAAACCTTGCACAGTAAATGGTTTACCAAAAAATATATTATGAACCCCTATAATTTATTTATTTATTTATTTATTGTAAGAAACAAACAGCAGTTTTATACAGGATGTTAAAAATTAAGCGGTTAAAAATGAGGTAAGCCAAAACAGTTTCTTCATGCTAATGGTTATTATGATATAATACAAAATTTTAATTGGTTATAACCATTACATGAAAATGAAATTAACAAAAATATATAAATGTAAGTATATTAGAAGGAAGAAGGAATAGGAAAGGGCAAGAGGCAGAGGAAGATGGGATGGGGACAGGAGATGCTCATGCTGTACCTTTTCTATAGCTGTGCATTAATTTAATTCACATTTGTGGTCGTACGCTTGACTTCGTATCGGTATTTCACAAGAGTATTATTAAGAATATCGATATTGTTAAATTGCGTGTTATATTGCGCGCATATGCGGGGTATTGGAGAATATTTTCTAAGGTTGGTTCTGTACGCGGGCAAATGAAAAAAATGGTTTAGTCTGGTTGGTCTTGCAGGTATGTGAATTCTTAAATAATTTACGAGTTCAGGAGAGTCCAGGCTGTTATTCAGAATTTTGTATAAAAATATTTGATCAGATATTAATCTACGCGTTTGAAGTGGAGTAAAGTTGTGAAATTTTAAGGATTCGGTGTTATTTGCAAAGAGTAATTTGAATTTATAATGTATGTGTTTAAAAAATTTGTTTTGCACACTTTAATTCGATTGTTTCCTGGAAGGCGTCTTATCTGGTGCGTTTGTACACCAATGTAATTTATTCATAACGTTTGGAGGAATTGATACCCGAAATCCCATATGCCAGAACCTGTTTGATGAAATGATTACAGATGTCTCAATTTCGTCTTAAGTTATCTGCAAACATTTCTAAACTTGCAAGTAGCTTTGTATTCAAATATTCAAATAATAATGTGTGGGACATATTTCTTGCTTTGTTTTTCTTGGCAGCTTTCTAGATTTAAAGCGTACTTCTAATATTTATTTCTAGGAATTTCATCTTGTTTTCACACCATTTATTACGGAAAACATTACATATATCTTATAATAAAAAAATCAGTTTCTTAAAACTATTTTAAATCCATGATTTTTTTTTATTCTTTTCTTATAAAAATCTTATAATTTGTGTATTGTTTTAATGGTACCAGTAAGAAGAAGATAATCTTATATCTCACGATGAATGTCATCGGATTCTGTGATTTTTTTAAAACTTAGGCATCAAATGAAAAGGAATACCAAGAACTTTTTAAAGGAACCACATTTGTTTGCGTGGGATTCAGTTCATTACCTCCAATTTAGGGCAACAGGTATACCATATATAGCATGTTCCTGAGCATATTTTGAGTATAAAAAGTAGATATCATTTTGCCGTAAGATGAAATAAAATATTTTTCAATCACACTCCGCCATTGATCACACTCCTACACTCGAAACGGGATCACGTGATACGCGCGCTGTTTCGTGTGTTACCGTGCTGCTAGAACGAGACGGAGTTCTCATCAAGTGACCCGCTAGGTTTTACCCAGTTGCGACATATGATGGAAAAGTATTTTTATTGTTTTTAATTGAAAAAATATATGATCGATGGACTGAGGCGGGCTTCCATGACTAGGATATTACCAGAGCTGCATATCCTTTCCCTGATTCCTGCCACCCTGGATCTAATAAGATCTAATAAATGGGTTATATTGTATTTCGTATCCATAATACATAGTTTGTCGGTTGTTCAATAATGTCTTGGACAATACGTTGGCCAAGTATTTTCCATGTCGCAGACAGGTAAAAAAGTATTTATAAGTGGCTTATGGGATTAGCCGACTACCTAAAAGTGTCAACAATCGAATTCTTAAAGCAGACAAGTTAAAGCTATCACGTGTAGGTAAAGTGGATAAACTGAACAGCCTACTGACTGGGTTTATAAACAATGAGGGAAGTAAGCCTAAGTAGGTCAATAAGATTAGGGATTACAAAATTACCGACTTTCTCAACAATGCGGTATTACGAAAAAATATTTAATTAAGAACTTGTCGGCGTTTTGTCCATACAAACGTATTCCTCAATTTCCTCTCTGTATTTTGACACTACTGCAAATATATTTAAATATAATATAGATATCGATCCTAGCGTGTCGGTACTTTTTTCTTTTTTTGATAAGTTGCTTCGGATCCCCTAAAATCGTTTAAATTGCCTGGTTTGAACGTCATCAACAGACGTTAGTATACAAACCAGGCAATGTATTTAAAAAAAAAAGCAAAATGCTTAGACATAAATTATTTTCTTCAAATTTTTTGATTGAACGCTATCAATGGACGTTCAGTATACAATCTAGACCCGTGGTCGTCAAACTGCGACCCGCGGCGGATATTTGTGCGGCCCGCACAAATATCTTGCGTTTTCTTTTACCATCCGTTTTTTTGTGGCCCGCACAAATATCTGCCGTTTTCTTTTGAAATATATATTTTTTTCATGTTCAATTATATTATTCTTTTTTGCGGCCCGCACAAAAATCTGCCGTTTTCTTTGTAAATATTTTTTTTTCACGTATAATTAATTATATTATCCGTTTTTTTTGCGGCCCGCTAAAATATCCGCCGTTTTATTTTTAATATATTTTTTTCCCAGAGAAAAGACCCAAAGATATGGCACAGTGAGGGTGTAGGTAGGTAAAAAAATGGTCTGAAAAGACAAAGAAACACGCTTATCACCCTACTAATAAAGCCAAATAAACTTTAATTTTGGTTAATTTTTGTTATTGTATATATTGTAATCATTTTATTTTTATCAAGTGCGCGAAAATTCTCACATTTAAAAGGTACAACACCCCCCCTCCCCCCCCCCCCTCCCGAAATCATAAGTAGTAAAGCCCGCGGTAATACCACTAGGAAGCAAAACATACAGACGTAGATTATTTTCTTTTAGCACAGTCAGTAAAAAAAAACTCTTCAAAATCGGTCCAGTTTTAAAGGAGGAAAATGGGGAATAAAAACTTCGATTGCGACGAGTTTATTTAGTATTTTACTCAGTATTTCGACAGTAACAGCAACAATTTGGTAAAATATATATATTGTTTAAATTTCAGGGCGACCGGGTTTCCTCTTAATACTGTCATATATTAATTTATAAAGATTGTTTATAAAACTAATAAATAAAGTAATAACTTCCATGTTTATCTATGGAGTTTATGCAATTAGTATATTTTGAAATGCATTCTTAATATAAATATAGCGGAATTCAGTTAGTCATCCGCTGCGGTGTGAGTGATGGGGGTTGTGTGGGAGAGAGAGAGGGGATGGCAATGCTGGAGGTTAAAGGATGGAGGGCGAGAGGTAGACAGTTCCATGGGGTGATAGACAGAAGCAGGAAGCATAATTTCCCTTGCAAAATAATGCAAGGGGACAGAACTGGGTCTTATCAAATTTCATAGAATAATAAATTATGTGTTGGCGCCGACCCAAAATCGCCGCATTAAAAAGCCCTGAAAATATTGCTTTATGACAAAATAATTTTGTCAATATGTCTATCACTGAGACATGATATTAAGAGCGTTTAACCAGCCAGCGGACGAAAATCCACATTTCGTCGAAAGTTGTTCTTACGATCGTGCAGGGCGGTTACAATGAGAAAGATTAATTATTCTCCGTACCAGCTTTTTTAAATTATAACTCAATATCGAATTTATTCCAATTCAAATTAGCTTTAATTTATACCTTCATCCAAAAATGCTGAAAGGCGTGATGATAAAACTATTAAAATAATGTACTTTTTGTATTTATTTTTTGATTATAAGTATTTATCATTTTTCAATAATGTCTAAATTTAATAAGAATGTTAAAAAAATCTGAAATATATTAGTTTGGAAGTGCGCAAATAAATACACAAACGGACCAATTTTCGCCAAGAAACACATGTACGTACATATTTTTTAATGATTTTATTGAATCTAAAATTAAAATTCTAAAACATACGTTTGCTAGATAATGTATTGATTTATTTTACTGCATGATTTTATTATTTGAAATGGGTGTGGTATAATACAAAAACTTTTTTGAAAATTGAACAAATCTGCCAACGACCTATGGAATAACCTTATTATACTAAAAATTAAAAAAATTTCCAAAATTTATTACATACGAATGCTAGATAAAAGAACAATCTTTCGAAACCCATTCATAATTTTTTGTGGAAAAGAGTCAATACGTCTAAAAACTTTTTTGAAAATGACGTATTTCCGGTTATCTCTGGTAATGCCCTCTTAAAAAAAACATTTACATGACATGAAGTAGCATTCAACTTCAAGATTAAAAATAACCCTATAATTTAAAATATATAAAACTACTAGCTGACACGGAAACTTCGCACCGCCTCAGAATCAATAACTGTCGTTTTAAGCTGAATTAAATTCAGTTTTTTAATTAAGTCAAAAATTATACAATGAAGCAATTATCGATGCGCAACTGTCCGTGTTTTATTTTTGTCAGTATCAGAGATGGTGTTGTGTACGGATTTACATTTTTTGTGATTTTCTTACTTTTCCACTTACTTACGGGAATTGCGTTTCATTTTCTTTATAATACGTGTGAGGGAGATTTAATATAATTATTGCAATTTTCTTTTGGAGAGGTGCAGACGTACGTTCACGGTTTGTCTCATTTTCGACTGTTAACATTCAGTGTGTAAGAAAGAGGGGCAGCATTATATGTTTAATAACAATTCTGAATGTATGCAGGAGTAGTGCAATGCAATACAATCCGTATTTCAAAATATTAAAAAAAAAAATTGGACAAAATAACATTATACCACCACAGGTAGGGAGTAAATTCCTATAGCCTGCAGCAGAGACACTGGTTTGGGCACTTGGAACTATGATTTTGAACTATCACTTGGAACTTGTGCTATGATGATCGCCGACATAAGGTAGAACGGTTCGTCAGATGGTACCTTACCTTTGTAACAATTCAGGTACCAATGCAGAAATAAACTCAGTAATGAACCGACTGCACAGTGCAGGGAATAAATATTACATTAAAACCAACGGTACTGAATGTCTATCAGCCTATAAAAACATTGTTATTAAATCTGAATGCCTTATCTTGATATCTTTGAAATGTTTATAAATTTTTATTATTTATCGAAATTCATATGAATGTGTATGTTATATTTTACTCTGCTTGTTGTTTTTATGTTAAAAATTTTATACTTGGTACTTATTTTAATTGTTTAATTGTATCTCTTTAATTCTTTGATTATATCAAATGTATTTTTGAATTTATCATATGTAAAGGCCCTAATTGGGCGTGTACAAATGAATAATTAGATATAATATTATCTACTCACCTTCATACATGGATGGAAAGGGTGTGAAAGAAATTAGGATGTTAAACAGAGCAACATGTATAATTTTGAAGAACAAACAAGGGATGAACGGAGCATAATGTTAATGTGAAAAACATGTGGGGAAATATTATTAACTTCGTATAATATATACACACACTCTACCCCACATGAATGCAACATTTACGAATGTAGCGATATAAATATGTTGTTTTATATCAAGTCATATAAAGCAATTAGGTATTCATATTTCATATATATGTATATCTATCGATAAGCTAACAGGCTTTATAAATGATTTTGCCCAAACAAAATCTAATACATGCATATATGCCTTATACAGTAATCATTGTGACTGAAATGGTGTAGGCTTTGTAAATACCTTTCCGGTCATTTGATCGACCTATACTGTCGAAAGTTACATAATATACGTACATAAACTGTCGATGTTGATTCACCAATATTAGCACACCTCGGGCCCGGTATACAGTCAACGCATTTTGACTACATTGTTGAAATTTAAGAGCTTGTTTTTACGACTTTCAGTTTACTGTAGTCGCCATTTCGGTGAGGTAAAACGAAGGGTGTAGTAAGTCATGATTATCGTTATAATAACGTGTTACATTGCCATGAAACTTAGGATTAGCCAATTCAGCATTCCTAACTGCCAAATCACCAAAAGAGCTTTTATTATAAGCTCTGTATTTGTTAATAATTTAGCAAAGATGAATTACTTTTATGCTTTCTATTAGAGCATGCGACATCAACTCAACATATAGAATTTCTTGACAGAAAAGTAAAAGAATAATTAATATTAAAAATTAGACAAACATAACAGCAGATAATTGAAAAAATATATTTGTACCTCACAATTCAAAGGTCCAATGCCCACATTTTAAGCAATTGTCTTGAATTGGAAAGCCTTCGTTGTTTTGAAAAGCATGTATAATGTATATGGGGATTAAAAAAAACATTGGTAATTTTTTCATAGTAAAAAGCTATTGAAAATGAACCGTGAACAACTGACAATGTTTTTCACTAGTGACATGATAAAAACCTTTAAAAGTTTCAAATGAAAATTACGTAAATTAAGAAAATTCGCAATCAAAATTGCCTTTGTAATGAACCAGATTCATTATGTTGATTTGGCTTCTTACTAAAAGTTTTGTAAATAGATTAAAAAAATGTATCTTTAGATCAACTTAGAAGGCGGGTTTGGGTACTGCCGCCCAAAGAACCATTTATTGGATAACCGACACCCCTGCCATAGGTCATTCTAGTGGTTCGATACGTTTGGTGACTTAACAGAGATGCCCGGGTTCATGGAGTGAGGTTTGTAT
The DNA here is from genome assembly GCA_917880885.1 of Limnephilus marmoratus. Classification (NCBI taxonomy): domain Eukaryota; kingdom Metazoa; phylum Arthropoda; class Insecta; order Trichoptera; family Limnephilidae; genus Limnephilus; species Limnephilus marmoratus. The sequence continues at coordinate 12,654,432 of OU862908.1, forward strand.
AGGTCTAGGCGGCGGATGCGTTTACTCATCTACTGTGTGTGCCGGATCGCGAGAGACTGGTCGAGGGAGACCTTTTGACTTCTCCAGCCGTATTATCTCACCCCTCGTAGTTTTTTCCTTCCCAGAACTGCCTATTCTTTCTTTCCCAAAAAATTTCTACACCCAGGATCCCCAAGACGTCATAGAACCTTAGGATGTTTTTTTCCTGCGTGGAGCTAATGTTAAAAAAAAAACTTAAGTAGGTAAGTACCAATATCATATTATACTGATTCTATACTTGCGCCCTTGAGGTGATTTTTCACAAAAACGGCGCTATACAATTCTGCAAAAATATTGTTATTATTATTTATAAAATACATAATACTTTAACTAAATTCCATCCCAGCCCTGCCAATCCCAAGATTATCATAATACTTGTAGAGGGTGCTTTATATTTTTTCTTCCCACAGTTGACCAAAAACTTCCAAAAGTGGGCCAAGGAAGGGTGACTGTTCAATATTATTGTATTTAAGTACATTTTCCAAATACCTGTAAATGGAAGTTGTACACAACGGAATAGATTTGTTAATCTAACGCACAATTTGACAATAAATAGAAGTCCCCTGAAATAATAAATAATTTTTTAATTGAAATTAGCCCCTTGAAAACTGCAAAACACAACATTCAACAATCACTCGAGATGCAGATCCAGAGAAAAATATTGAAAGTGAAGATAAAAGGGGAAGCAATTACGTAGATAAACCACAGAACTAAAATAATATCCAACGTGAGGCGTAAGATGACCTTCTTGGAACACCTATAAAGAAATGACCGGTGAGAAAAATCTTCGAAGAGGGAAACTTAAGAGGATGGAAAACATCAAGGACTGGACCGTTATGCCAAGGAAAACGGCAGCGAATGACGATGAAAAGTGAAGCAACAAAAACGCAGAACCGTCTTAATTCATTCCACGACATTCATCATAATTATTATTGCGAAACTCATTTAAAAAATGCAAATTTAATTAATTACGCCTGTATATTTCCGAGAAAACTCTTATGACTGGTGAAAGTTGCTCTTTAGAAGCGCTTCGTAAGTTGCTTCTAAAGAAAATAAATTACTGCAATGGAATGCAAAACTTAGCTATTTTCAATTATTCTGAACATCCATTTAGTTTAAAAGGTATGGAGCATATCGCTACAAAGAAATTTCATATCTTTAAGTTTGACTTCAGAAACAGAATTATTAATAGTATTAACTGTCAAAGGATATAAAAAATAAACTATTACAGAGCAACTACTTACATTTACAATATTTTAAAAGAGATCAAAAGGTTCTATCATTCCATATTTTAAAATGACACGATCCCTTTGTGAAGCAGAAAATATCTAATGAAAAAGAATTTCATCCTTATATCGACGTCAATACATGTTCACATATTAGCCTTCGATCAGATTAGGCTGGGTTGGTTATATTTGGAGGTTCTTGATTGGCTGAGTGGTTGAATCGAAAGCAAATTATAATGACAATTTCATCGGCATAGATATTGTTGGTCGATGACTCTTAAGAGTCTTTTTTAGTTTTTTAAAAATATTCCTGCGAAGGTACTCGCAAGGATAGTATAACTTATTTAGATTCAAAAAAAGTTTCTTAGATACCTGTATATGAGAATTCACGAAGACTACCCGCGAATCATGCATCATGAAGATCTGCTCACAGAAACGCGTTGCCAAAGTCTCAAGTAGAGGAGGAGTGGGTTGCAGTAACGGCGTATAAAATCATTAATAATTTAATAGATAGCCCATACCTCCTGGAATGTTATAAATTGTTTGTACCAAACAACTACAGGCAGGAACGGTACCACAATCTTCTACGTATCCCACATAGTAGAACGGACGTACTGGCTTGGCATAGCATGACACGAGGTATGGCGCTGTTAAATAACACTTCCAAAATTGTTGACATCTTTAACAGTAGCCTTGAAGAATTCAAGAGGCATTTAAGAGCCACTCATTCATTACCCGCTATTATATGCATGTATCTTATGTTACTATTTAATGTTACTTTTATTTACCCATAAATGTGTAGTTTATGTCACATGTATATTGTAAATGGACACGCATTCTGTAATACACAAATAAAATAAAAATTAATTTAAAGAATAGGTACACTAACTTACCTGAAAACTTTATTTTTTTATCAATAACGTAATCATTTCAATTATTGAGTTACAGGTTACAGGCATAGCCCCCCTGGGTACAAAAGAACTACTTGAATAAGAAAGTTTAAAACACATGGTACCTTATTAAATATTGTATCTAAATGCCGAAAGTTTCTAATGGATCATAAGAATTATTAAAATAATAATCCTAATAAAATTAATTAAAGACAGAATGTTAAATATCAGGAGAGCGAAAAGACAGCTATTTATATATTTTCTTCGGTTAGTAGACCTGTAATTATTACTATAAAATATCATATCACATCTTGTGGAATATTAAATACTTTTCATAAATTTCTTTAAGAACAATAAATATTATGTTTATTTTTATTTCTCAAAAAAAAAATCTTTTAAAATGCACGTCGTAAAAGCATTTATTTTCCTAGAAATATTTCGACAAAGCAGATCGAAAAAGAAAAAAACCGGAGAAAATGACGTATTTAACTCATTTTTGGATTTATTTTCCTTTACAGCATTTCAAATTTCCACTGTCGATAAGTTTAATCACATTAACTACTGTGAAATTTCACGACGAATTAAAAGCACAAAAAATCTTATTGAAAAAATATATGAGCAATTAAAAGACTTATTATAAGATTAAATTAAAAGGTCTAATAAAGAAGCACTCACTCTACCCTAGAAAATGTTGCGAATTCTAAATTGAATTAATTATTAACTAGTGGATTTGTTCATCCCAGCTCCTAGAGGTAATTAAATGTATTAATTAATCAGTTGACGTCAAGCGTGTTAATATTGACTTCTGTCGAGTGAGATTTGGTGCGACGAACCGAGACATAAACTTCCAAACCCTACATCGTGAGAGTAATAATAATTGGTTGGTATTTCCACGGAAAACTAATATTAGAACCACCGGATTCCAGCGAGTTTGCTTATTAATAATGTATAAGGATATTTCGCGATCATTTCCACAGTTTTACGTTTTATTTCTAAAATATTGGTAAAAAAACTATTTACTGCTTAGCGTCACCGTAATATATCGGAATATTAGTTGTGATCAGTTCTATCGCAGTTTCTGTTGTTTATGCTATGCTCGGGTCATGTGGTGTCGGTTACGACGTGTGCCGAACATATCTCATCAGAGAGAGAAGTCATTCCTTTTGCGAGAGCTCGCCAGACAAAATCTAGCTAGTGAGTTATTTTTTTTATTTTTATTTTATTTTAGTACATGAAACAGGCACGAGGCCCAAAGATTTACATATATGGATGATTTATATACAATGGCACGAGGCCCAAAAAGACAGGCAATATAGGGATTGGTTTATTTATGGTACCAACTAAATCATTCTCCCATCAGCACATTGTGCCAATAATAAATTGTTTACTATTGCATGTTAAGCTAACCATTTTTGTTACTATCTTTTGTTATTTATAAAAGCATTATTTATTTATTTTATAAAAGCATTCAACAGTCTTACCCTTGAAAATAAAATAGAAGAACACAAAAATAAATTCCAACTCAAAATAAAATAAAAAAATGGATTAAAGAATAAAAAAGACAATATTATCAAAATCTCATTACAAAATAAGAAAAAAACACACACGTAACACTAAAAAACAAATATAAAACATATCATTAAAAAATACATTTTACCTAAATTATAAATTTTTATTTTTAGTTTAATCTTAGCTTTTTTTTATGCAGCATTATTTTTATATTATTTTTAAAGTATTACGTATAAATTTTTGTTTTATAAAATAGAGGCCTCAGCACAGGTGAGCTACCCAGTGAGGCCGACATTGCTGAATTGTATTTAAAAATGTTAGATATTATGTCAAATAAATAAAAATAAATTTATTTTTACTAGAAATTATAACAAAAGATAGTAACAAAAATGGTTAGCTTAACATGCAATAGTCAACAATTTATTATTGGCACAATGTGCTGATGGGAGAATGATTTAGTTGGTACCATAAATAAACCAATCCCTACATTGCCTGTCTTTATAAAGGGCTTCATCACAGTAACAGATTTATATGATTGATGGTAAAATATATTTTTTGAAGTGTTTAAATGGGTCATTAAAAAGTCTATTTCATTATTAGAGCTGTTCGCGGTATAGGGAAGAAATATCCTGTATTTACGTGGTAGTTTTTAATATAGAAAATATCTTGCATCCTCCTTGTTGAATTTCTTGATGGTGTGTTGATTTTAATTTGGGATAAAATGTTTGGTGTATCAACTGATGCATGTATAATTTTGTGTAGAAGCAATAAATCGGAAAGTTTACGTCTGGCTGTGAGAGAGTGTAGTTTATAGTGTAACATTCGGTCGTTGTACGTTCCAAATTGATCAGATAGGCAATTATAAGGACGTGTGTTCTCTTAAACCATTTGTATTGGGTGTTATAACAATAAACAGTCAATGTGATTTCAAAGAACCAATGTCTTTTAATCAAATAGCATAGTACTGAGATAGTGTGTAGTACTAATAATAAAGACAATATCTAATATAAATGATCCCAGAGAAAGAGACATTACAGTTACCACGAAGGAATGTATCCAGAATTTTCAAGAACTCTGTGTTTAGAAGTCGATTAAAACTGGATGTACCTACTGAATAAAACTATTTGTCACACTGTGTTATAATAAAACGAATATAAAACTTTATTCCACTTAATTTTATTTGACCGTAACCGGTTTCAGCTGGTACCAGTCTGAAGATGGCTCTGATCCGTGTCATTCACGAGCAAACTTACTTTTAAGTAAAACTTAGTTTTAAGTTTGCTCGTGAATGACACGTGTGTATCGAAACCGGTCGCAGAAAATTTAAAATTAAAGTAACAAATGTATATTGAAAATTAAAACTTTTCAAAACAAAAATAGATTACGTATAATTTGCAATGGTTATTATTTTTGTTAAATAGTCAATACAATTTGCTTTATTTTGGTGGTTTTCGGGAATGGTAATCTATTAAAATATAAGATGAATTTCGCCTGGTTGGGGGCGAAGTTTAACCAACGCCTTCGTTATTCAAAGACATTTAAATATTTGAAGGATTAGACAAATTTAAAATATTTCAATTTAACATAAATTGAGTGAGGGTGAATATTTGTCCCTACAGTACTTTTACGTTTGGGTTCATTTATCGGGATTATACGAACAGCTTTCTTTGGCTTAAACATTTAAATCAATTATATTTAGAAACGTCAAATTCCAAACGCCCACCCATAGATAAGGATGATGGGAAACTTCGGCGAAAAGGCGTACCTTTACTATACTGTCACCTCATTCGGATAGGGCTCTTCTAACTTCACTTTTCCTTATTCAGATATATGAGGTGTCAAAACACGATTTCTCATAATCTATTTACCAGTTTCTGATTATGAGGTTCAATCTTGTGTAAAGTAATTAAATTGAACATATTTTAAAGGAAAATATTTAAATAATAAAATATACGAGCGAAGTAAATACAACGTGTCCAGAAACTCGTAGTACAAGCGGGAAACTGGTGAATCTACATCACGCAGAGAACCCAAAAAACTTTTTTTTTTCGATCTGAGCATTTCGATTTTAATATATTTTTTTTCTATTTTTCCATTTTTTCGGCAACTAAAGGGTTAAAAAAAATTTTGAGCCCGGTTTACCCTTCGTTGCATTTTATAAGACATTACTCAGCTGAAATCAACCCTCTAGTGAAAATTTTTTTCAAATATAACCAAAAAATTCCAACTTCGGACCCGATTTACTCGAAAGAGTTTCCGGACACCGTGTATAATAAAATAAACAAATAAGTATATTTACATTTTCGAATGAAACCAACTCAGAAACACCTCAGAAAGGTCATTAACAGTTAGAAATTATAATGAGAAGTAAGCACCCAGTAATTAAGTTGGTGGCTGCACATCTATTCAAATTGAAATTTGAATTCCTAATTGGAAATATAACTTTGAACAAATGGAATCCTGCATTTCTTTTGTTGCCCAAAACATGCCAGGAGCAAAATATTTTTCATTAACGGTTCCAAATAGAAAGTCAGGGGGTCTGGACATATGTTTCGACGAGAGGAGACACATAGGTACTTCGGTAAAATCGCCATCCTGTGAGCTATTAGCTCACAGTGAGTTTAGAGTTTATTGATTTACAATTTAATATTCTGTTCAATTTGAACTAACGCCCCCTTTTGGTAATTTTAAAATCATGATCATCATTTTAAAAACATTTGATTTTATTTTTAAAACACGCCAAGCAATTAGTGTTGAGTACCTCATACAAGAGGCACCTCAAATGTCCCATACAAACACGTAAAATGTCCCCCGACCTCACAATATGTATTTGTACCAACTCTTTTTCTTTGTATTACTACAAAAATATGAAGGGGGGACAAACATGAGGTGTGAGGTGGTTTGTTTTGTTGGACTACATTCGTGTCATGTACGGGACAAATATGAGGTGAGGTGTGAGGTGGTTGGTGTATTGGACTGCATGTCATGTCACGTTGTCACGTATGGGACACAAATGAGGTGAGGTGTGAGGTGGTTGATGTATTACACTTACATGTCATGTCACGCATAGTTTGGGACAAATGTATGAGGTGGTGAGGCGTGAAGTGTTTGTATATTCTATGACATTTTTGTATTAGAACCGTGAGGTGGTGATGGGGTAAGCTAATTCATATTTTTTTATTTTTTATTTTTATTTTTTATTTAGTACTTATCTTTACAAAGTTGTTTTAAATTATTGTTGTGTGAATACACAAAACAATAATTTATGAGCACAAGAGGCCCAACTGCTCCAAAATTTTATTTTTTTTATTGTAAATTATTGTTATGTGAATACACATGTAGCTACCTGCGCTGTGAGAAGTACTTACTTAAGAATTCAAATTCAAGCAATTCAAATTCCAATTCTTTTGAACAGCAAGCTGAAACAAATTGTACTGTTTTTTTTTTTTTTTTTTTTAACTGTCACACTCCATATGTTGATAACATTGTGAAAATTTTAATGGCATATAAAAAACTATCAACCGATGATTCTAGAGCTTTCTTTTAACTGTGTTTACGTAGCACGTTCAATTGCTACATTGGTGACCCCGACGTTCACATTAGTGACCACGAAGTTTACATTTGTGAATCCGACAGTGAACACGACGCGTGCAAGTACGTCTACCGCGAGCACGTCGCGCACGAAATAAACTCTTCGGTGATAAATTTCGCGCACCAATCATCATCATCATGTCCCTCACGAGCGGTACATCCGAGGAAATGGGTAAACCCATCAATCAGCCACTACTAACACGGATGGAGCGGTTGATGCAGCCTCTCCAACAAGAGCTCGCTACTTTGAGGCGCGAAGTTTCGACACTACGCTCTGGCCAGCATAGGAGGAGCGCCACCCCGCATCGTTGGAGCAATCGTTCCCGCAGTCGGTCCAGAGGTCGTCAGCCCGAGGGAACATGCTGGTACCACTGGAAGTATGGGACGAAGGCAAGCAAGTGCACCAAACCCTGCAACTTCCAGCAGGAAAACGCGCGGGGCCCAAACTGATGGCGACCAGCACCAGCCCCAACCAAGTCAGTCGCCTTTTTGTTACCGACAGGGTAACCCGTACCCAATTTCTTATAGACACCGGCGCAGATCTCTGCGTTTTCCCACGACGACTTGTCCAGGGACGCCCCACTAAAGCGACATACGAACTGGCAGCAGCAAATGGCAGCACAATCGCTACTTATGGCAGCCTAACGCTCAACCTGGATCTGGGATTGCGACGCGACTTTACTTGGAGCTTCGTCATTGCAGACGTCTCCAGGCCAATCATCGGGGCAGACTTTCTCGCCAAGTACGAGCTACTGGTGGATGTCCGAAATAAACGGCTGCTGGACCAGGTGACGAATTTGACCATCACGGGAAAACGAAGCGACAACAAGATCGCTTCCATTAAGACGGTCACAGGAACGTCCCCGTATCATAAGCTTCTTCAACAGTTTCCTGACATCACTCGCCCTGACGGCGCCCGGAGGGAAGTTCGTCACGCAACACTGCACCATATTAACACCACGCCAGGACCTCCAACAGTCGAACGCCCACGACGCCTTGCTCCTGACAAGTTAAAACGCGCCAAGAAGGAGTTCGACGCCATGGTCCGTCTCGGAATCGCTCGACCTTCCGAGAGCTCTTGGGCATCTCCCTTGCACATGGTACCCAAGAAGGACGACCAGTGGAGACCATGTGGCGATTATAGAAGATTGAACGCCAGAACTATTCCGGACAGATACCCCGTACGCCACATCCAAGATTTTGCACAGGCACTGAGCGGCACCAAGATCTTCTCAACGATTGATCTGGTGCGGGCATATAATCAAATCCCTGTGGCTCCCGAGGACATTCCGAAAACAGCAATCACTACGCCATTCGGACTCTTCGAATTTCCGGTGATGTCTTTCGGCCTCCGCAATGCAGCCCAGACCTTCCAACGCTTCATGGACGAGGTTACCAGAGGCTTAGATTTCTGTTACGCCTACATAGACGACATCCTTATTGCCTCAACGTCAGAGGAAGAGCACCTAGCCCACCTCAAGATATTATTCCAGCGCCTGCAGGAATATGGTGTTGTCATCAACACCGCCAAATGCCATTTCGGCCTGACTAAGGTCAAATTCCTAGGATACTCGGTGTCCGACGCTGGCACTTCACCCCTCCCAGATAAAGTGGAGGCCATCAACAACTACAGCCAACCAGCTTCCATCAAGGATCTCCGCCGTTTCCTGGGAGCAATAAATTTTTACAGAAGATTCATTCCCAACGCCGCGAGGACACAAGCTCCACTCAATGACCTCCTAAAAGGGAACCAAAAAGGCAAACAACTCGTGTCTTGGACTGCCGAAACAGTAGAAGCTTTTAGCAAGTGCAAGGAAGCTCTGGCCCAGGCAACCCTGCTCGTTCACCCGAAGTGCGACGCCCCACTCTCTATCGTCAGCGACGCGTCTGATACTACAGCCGGTGCCGCACTCCACCAATTCGTCGCAGGTCACTGGGAGCCTCTAGCATTCTTTTCGAAGAAGTTTTCGGCAGCTGAAAAGAAATATGGCGCATACGACAGAGAACTACTAGCCATCTATCTCGCTGTGAAATACTTTCGCCACATGGTGGAAGGCAGGTCGTTCACCATATTTACAGACCATAAGCCTATCACGTTCGCCTTCCAACAAAAAGCAGACAAATGCTCACCAAGGCAATTCCGCCATCTGGACTATATCAGCCAGTTCACAACTGACATCCGACACGTCTCCGGAAAAGACAACATCGTCGCGGATGCTCTCTCCAGGGTCGAGACGATAGATACTCCTCTGGACTACGCAGAGCTGGCAGCTGACCAGATGTGCGACCCTGAACTGGAACAACACTTGCAAGGAAGTTCTAGCCTACAACTTAAAAAGATTAATATTCCGGGTACTGACGCGCATCTCTACTGTGACGTCTCAACTACCATAGCCAGACCCTTCGTCACGAAGAAGTTCAGACCTGCGGCATTCAATGCGGTCCATCAGCTGGCTCACCCTGGAATTAAGGCCACGGTTAAGCTCATAACTCAACGTTATGTCTGGCCGGCCATTAAAGCTGAGACTATTAAGCTCGCACGCAATTGCCTTCAATGCCAACGAAGCAAGATTACACGGCACGTGTCAGCACCCCTGGGAGCCTTTCCCAGACCCTCCGCTAGATTCGAGCACGTCCACATCGACATAATCGTCATGCCTTCTTCAGAAGGATGCCGATACTGTCTCACGTGCGTAGACAGATTCACGAGATGGCCAGAGGCATTCCCGATCCCAGACCAAGAGGCTGAAACAGTGGCGCGTGCTTTCTACAAGGGCTGGATAACAAGATTCGGCACTCCACTCCGCATTACTACGGACCAAGGGAGACAATTTGAGTCGAGGCTGTTCAGGCAGTTGAATTTCCTGGCAGGCACGACGCAAATCCATACAACTGCATACCACCCCGCAGCAAATGGCATGGTGGAACGATTTCATCGTCAACTGAAAGCAGCGATCAAGTGCCATCAGAATAACCGTTGGACGGAAACACTTCCCACCGTACTCATGGGAATCAGAGCAGCTTGGAGAGATGACCTCGCGACAACCTCAGCCGAGCTAGTATACGGCGAGCCGCTCCGCTTACCCGGCGAATTTCTATGTACAGCACGACCTAATGTTAACGACGACACCGGAAGCTTCCTCAAGGAACTACGGAAACATTTCAACGAGCTGAGACCAGTTGAAGGTACCCGCCATGGTTATGGACATCGTTTCGTCTTCAAAAATCTTCCCACAGCTTCTCACGTCTTTCTGAGGGACGACACAGTCAAGAGCCCGCTTCAACAACCCTACAGTGGCCCTCATAAAGTCGTTCGTCGGCACGAACGAACATATACCATACTGGTAAAAGGGAAGGAAATCACCGTGAGCATCGACCGCCTCAAACCAGCATACGTTGCTCAAGATCTTGAGAGTTTCACATCACACTCGCAAACCGCATCAGAGTCACCAGCCGCCACATCACAACCAACCCTTCCGTTGTTCGATGGCAGTAAGGATCGGACACACACAACCACTCGTTCTGGAAGGCGGGTTCGATTTCCCGATCACCTCGGTATCTGACTATTCCTCTTTCCACCGCAGCCATGTCTGCGTTGTCTGGGGAGGGAGTACTGTAGCTACCTGCGCTGTGAGAAGTACTTACTTAAGAATTCAAATTCAAGCAATTCAAATTCCAATTCTTTTGAACAGCAAGCTGAAACAAATTGTACTGTTTTTTTTTTTTTTTTTTTTTAACTGTCACACTCCATATGTTGATAACATTGTGAAAATTTTAATGGCACATAAAAAACTATCAACCGATGATTCTAGAGCTTTCTTTTAACTGTGTTTACGTAGCACGTTCAATTGCTACACACATAACAATAATTTATGAGCACAAGAGTCCCAACTGCTCCAAAAAAAATTTTTTTTTTAAATATTTTTTATTGTAAATTATTGTTATGTGAATACACAAAACAATAATTTATGAGCACAAGAGTCCCAACTGCTTATTTTTATTTTATTTTTATTCTAAGTATTTTTTATTGTAAATTATGTATTGATAAGTGAATACCGCACATCAGTACCAACTGTACCAAAAAAAAATTTTTTTGAATATATTTGTATTTTAAATTATTGTTATATGTTATTTAAATACCGCACAAGAGTCCCAACAGCTCCCAAGGGAGGGAGGATGAGGCAGTGTTGAGATGAGGTGGAAGGGGTTGCTGAGGAGGGGGAGGGATAAGAGGGAAGGTGCAGGGGGGGGGGGATCAGAGGGGGGGTGCAGGGAGGGGATCAGAGGTGGTGAAGGTGGGGAGGGGGTAGGCCTACTTGATATCCATTTTTCGTATTACAAAAATAACAGACACGGGAGGGGAGGGTACCGCCACCCCGGTATTTATTAGAAAACCAACACCTCTGAACCAAGAAAATCAAGCTGAAGGAAAAAAACCAGCCACCCCCCCGAAAATATTTTGTATCACCTCACCTCAAATGAGGTGGGACACCTCAACACCTCATTTCAATATTTGAGTACCTCATACAAACTCATCCTGATATCGTGTCCTACCCAACACTACAAGCAATCGATTTTTTTTTTAGTTTCTAACTACATATTTAGTTTTTTTAGGATAAACACGACCCTGAGTTTTAAAATATTATTTTGTTTATGAATTAAAGTTATTGAACAATATGATTTAATTATTGCCACAATTCTTTTATTTTAAATATTAATGTCTTATTTTTGTTATTTGTTTTTGGGGTGTTATGCCGTGTTGCGCTATCTCCTTCTTTAGCCAACGTTTCGGACATCGTTGCAGTGTCCATCATCAGACACATCTACCGGATCTGCCGGATCTGCCCTGATGATGGACACTGCAACGATGCCCGAAACATTGGCTAAAGAAGGAGGTAGCGCAACACGGCATAACACCCCAAAAACAAATAACGAAAATGCTTTTGGCCGTGAAAATCTTAAAACTTATCATTAATGTCTTAAGTTGTACTATTTACTAAGCATTACACTGACGCCCAAGTGATGTATTCATTTCCGCAGCAACCCTAACCCAACTTAACCAATTTTTTATATTTTTTTATCATCACCTTTCAATGACCTTTCTGAGGTGGTTCTGAGTTAGTTTAATTCTGAGTTGGCCGGTCACCTTTAGAACATACCTAAACATGGAAATAGAACCACATGCAATCAGCTAGGGCAAAATACCTAATTCGTTGCATAAGATTCTATAATTACATAATATCCCTTATGCAATTCCAAGCCAAGGCCACGTCCTATTTAAATATTTTCCATTAAAATGTGATAAACTAAAATACTCTACACAATTATGATTTTAGATTTTCACGGCCAAAAGTTCGTTATTTGTTTTTGGGGTGTTATGCTTCGTTGCGCTACCTCCGTCTTTAGTCAACGCTTCATGTCTGCTCTGATGATGGACACTGTAACACTGTCCGAAACCTTGGCCGAAGAAGAAGGTAGCGCAACACGGCACAGCACTCCAAATATAAATAACGAAAAAACTTTACTCAAGATTGAACCTCAAAATCAAAAATTATTAATTAGATTACCAAAATTCGTCTTCACAAACTTTGAAACCTCAAAACATGGAAAGGTGAAGTTAGAACCCTATCCAACCAAAGTGAAGAACTATAATGCGTATCATAACAATTTGGTAGGCGGGAATGGGTACCGCCGCCTTTGTTCCTTTATTGTTCCTTTATTTATTTAGGAACCTTTATTGGATAACCAACACCTCTGCCATAGGTCACCCCAAGTGGTTCGCTACGTTTGGTGACTTAGCAGGGGTGCCCGGGTTCATGGGGTGAGGTTTGTCTAGGTCTTGGAGGCGGATGACCAGGACACACTGAACCCCAGATTCCTACTCACCCCTTAAACCCTTTTCCTTCCCAGAACTCTCCTCTCCTTCCTTTCCTTTAAAAAAACCCTCCACACAGCATCCCCAAAGATGAGATAGGCCCTGAAGGAAATTATTTTCCTCAGGACCTCCTGTGTGGAGTTCATGTACAAAAAAAAAATCGTAACAACGATGTCAGATGCAAACAAAACGGAGAGTTAAGTGATTATGGGATCTTGTAAAATAAAAATGTAGCTTGATTTTAGAATTTCTTTTCACAAGTATCTACGGAAATACAACACATATTTTTCTGAAAATTATTTGGTTAAAGAAATGAGCCAAATAAAAGGTTTTGCATTCAAAGGTCATTTTTGAAAAAAAATGTCAATTAGGAGAACCTTGTTAAATGATACGGGCATCTTAATTTACGTTAAATTTAGCATAATACTTGATCAGTTTGCATACTGACATGAATGCACTTAGAAACATGTTTTTTTATCGCTTTAAGTCTAATTATTAAGTGCATCGGGGTTAAAAGCAGGAGTGGTTATCTTTTAAGTGCACACAGTTGTTGAGTTTACATAGAAAAGCACAAGTACCTACCAACTTAATATAGATGCAAGGGGTTACAATGCATTATAGGGTGCTCGTATGCGGGTAGCGATGAACCGAGAATAGAACTACGAACTTACAATGGACTAGGGATGTCGAAAGTGAAAAAAAATATCGATATTTCGATATATCGATATTTATTAAAATATCAATATCGACGTCGATATATCGAGGAAAAAATATCGATAAATCGGTCAAATTTTTAAAGATTTTGCGTTTTTAAAATAATACTGTATTCTGCTCAATATTATCAATGGTAATTTTTATACACAATGTGTATTATTTAAATGTACAAAGATCTCAATAAAAATGATGGTATTTTAAACAGTATTTATTTCTATTAGACAATAATTACAAAAATATAAAAAACTAAAAAGCTATCTTCTAACTAATATTTTTAAACCTTTTTATTGTATCAGGCAAACCAGTATTTATCCTTAATCTTAAGTATTCCAGAAATCTTCGTATTTTTTTTTTTAATTCACGAGAAGTTTTTTTTTTTAAATATCCCAAATTTGTCGCATTAGTAAATGAAAAAATAAACTTAAAATCTTTAATACACACCTAAGGGAACGTACCCATACTACGTGACCAACTTTTTGCAATTTTTAACCCCCCCCCCCCCCCCCCCCCGGTGACCAAAATCCTAAGCAACCCGCCGCTCATTTGTATGGAGCGTGACATTTTGATGACCCCCCCCCCCCCTAAACGTGTCACGTAGTTTGGGTACGTTCCCTAATGGTATTGGATCCACGTTGAAAAAAGGTTGCCAGCAAGCGGTGTAAAAAGTTATCAGTTCCTAAATGTTATATAAAAAACGTTGTACTTTCACACGAACGTCCTGACTGTCCTGAACGTCCTGACTGACCTGGAAATCAATCTTTGCTGACGTGTTACGCAGCGACGAAACGTTTTGCTGAGTTCGGTAATAGGGGGAAAGATGCGCTGGTATGTGATGTCAAGTTATAGAAACAAAATTTAATGGTCCCTGCAATTTGAAATTTCGATTTGTTTTCGACGCTCTCATATTAGTAAAACCATTGTGCGGCGGCCTGAAGTGACGCGGGACTCGGTCGCTCCAAAGTGTGCGTGTGGAAGGCGCTATGGGAGTGACTTTGTCGAAATGGCCGAAAATATCATACATTTCTATGCACTTACCTACACATATGAGATAGTATTGTAAGCTATTAATAGTTAAAATTTCAACTGCTAGATGTCACGAACCCGATACAGTTACTTTTTCCGTTCGTTCCTATACGGTTTTGGATTCTAGTGACTTTCGTTACATAAATATACAAAAATATCGTTTTTGATACAATTTTCGATAGTGGATATTTAATATCGATATATCGGATCAAAATATATCGGCTAAAAATATCGATATTTTGAATTAAAAATATCGATATATCGATATTTTTTCAACAAGCCTACAATGGACCGCACAAAATAAATTTATTATTTAAACTGTTTAAGTTTCCATGCATAATATTGGTTTATAGACAAATCAATACACTTCACAATGCACAACTCCTGCTCGGTTTCCCATCAACTTCTGAAAGACTGTCTCAACAATGTAAAAGCACTGAAGTTGGCACGAAATTCAATCGAGATTGATCCCGGGTATGGAGCTAGACATATCACGTCCAGCACGTTAAATTAGAATAGTACCAACTTCCTCTAAAGGGTAACAAATTTTGTATGCTCACCGTTCTTCCTTATGTTTGATTTAAATATCGCATATGGGCAGATAAAGTACTTAAATCAATGATGTTACATATAACATCAGGACTCAAGACTCAAAATTGTCTCGCAAACTCATGTGGCAAGTAAGAAACACTCTTTCGTTTAGAGTAAATTCTTAAGGGGGGGCGGTAAGGTTTTAAAGATGAAAAAAGGCATATTTTCATTTTTTTCGGCGGTATGAATAATGTTGTTTTTTTATATTTTATTTTTATTTTTATTTTTGCAGAAACAAACAGTACGTTATTACATAGTGGGAAATATTTACAAAGTTATAGAATTAATACAATAATTGGTACCAATGACATGTCGCTGTTATATACTTATATTTTTGTGTGATAAATAATACATTATACCTAAATTAAGTTAGTAACTTATTGAAGGAGAGGGGTGTGGGAGAGTGTTTGTATGTGTGTAAATGAGGGTGTGTGTGTGTGTGTGTGGATGTGTGTGTTATGTGTGCGAGTTCAGTGTGCTAAAAATGTTTTTCTTAAATAGAGGGAGGGAATCAAAAAATATATCGGTATTTGTGGTTTTTTGAATAGAGTTGAAACTTTGAAGGATGCGGGAAATGGGGGAGTTGCTTTGTTTTGTTTTGTTACAGTATAACATCTGAAGTAGATATCTTTAAAAAAAGTCAATCAAAGATAACAATAAATTAGTCCGTGAGAGCGAATCTCCGGAGGCGCCTCGAAAAAAAGTTGTTATGCGGTGAACACCAAAACTCGTTACCGGATCATTTGAAACAAAAAAGTCGAAATGCATTTAAAAGGTGATATGTTTTTCTAGGTAGTAAGAGAATTTTTTTTCGATTTTATTTTTATTTTTGGCGGCATTTTGAAGTGAAAAACACGATTTTCGCTAAAAAATTTCGATATTATATATAAAATGGAAATTTAAAAAAAAAAAACTCCCTCTGAATACCTGTGTAGAAATAGTGTACAAATTTTCAAAAGGATCGGTCAAGTAGATTTTAATTTATGATGCTCACGAACTTCAAAAATATTTTTGTACTCGAAATATCCTTGAATCGAGCGTGAGGGCCGGTCGTTTGAAACACTGTATCTTCGTTAGTTTTGCTCCGATGTATTTGTAAGTTTGACACAAAGCTCTCGACATATTGTACATTTAGAAAATAAAAAATGCAGTTTTAGGACCTTACCCCCCCCCCCCCTCCCCCCATCCCTTTAATTCAAAAGTTATTCATGTATGATAAAGATATACATTCAAAGAACGTGTTTGAACGATATAGATGTAGGACCGGGCGGCGTTTTCATTTGCGCCGAATACAATATCTACATCACGTGTGTGATTGAAGTGACAAGATACACTTACTAGCTTACACCGAGATGAATACGGAATGCTATATGAGACGACCTACTGTCATAGGTTGTCCTTCTTATACTTAATTGTGTACTGTCTCACTTTCTCTAATGACGCTAAAAACCTTTCGGAGACAATCGAAATAATTGATTTTTTATTATAATAAATAATTTGCGTGTATTTGTGAAAGAAACGTTATTCCTTGCTTTTACTAGTGTTTGCCGTGCAATGGAAACATTTTCTCATCGCACACGGGGTCAATTTGGCGCTTTCATAATGCAATTTACTTTCCGGTAGGACACGACTTTACGCGACGCGACGCGTGGCAGTTGAATACTAAAACTACGAAATCGAATACAAATACAATTGCCTTGTCTTTGGCTTACCACCTTTGAGTTTTCTATTACGCTTCTATATATAATATATAACTTCATTCACTAAAATATTTTAATTCGAATTGTTTGATATTAAATATAGCTCATTGCACGTGGTATTGAGTCGAGAAGGATATGGGCTAGTGCCAGCCATGGTACACGTGTGGAAGTATATTATTAGTTACATGATTTTATATAAACAGAAATAATGCTAAAGCAAAGATTAACATTTGTGACTTCCGGTTCACTTCATAATTGTAACCAATTTATTGTCTGCAATCATGGAGGAAATACATGTTGACATTTCTACTGCCAGCTGGTGCAGCCGATGTCATCAGCAATTGTATTTAATTTAAGACACTGTTTTCAATATAATCAACTGAAACCTTGGGCTGTCGTCATCAGGACATCAAATCGTCAGTGCTTTGGACTGATGCCGTAATTGCTTTCAAATATCTGTTTTATAAAATCTGTTTGTCGTAAAGCTTAGTGTTTACCAGAAGACAACAATCGTTACATATATATACATTATGTAGACATAACACATACATTTTAATAAGTACTCCAAAAATAATACCATTGCAACAAATATATTTAATTTCGAGCGTATATCTAAAGTTATTCAATCTCAAAGCTTTCCCATTCCCGCGTTGCGTCTTGATTTATTAATAAATAGCGAGGGATGCTATTGGTTAGATTTGCACCCAGCCGCTCAGCCATACAGACGAATATAAGGTCATGTGGTAACTCGAAAATGTTGAGTTGCCTCCCGGTTCTACCCGCGCATCTTCATCGAAAAATCTATGGCAAGTCTGAAATACGTTCGGCTAACCCAGAGTCAATACTCGTAATCTTTTTGTTATAAGAGCGGTTGAGCGGAAGAAGCAATTGGCATAACATATATAACATGTACTGTTTTACTATTACCCGGTTATTAGTGCCCGGTGCTACCCGCCGGATTGTGTGTGGTATTTCGCTGTCATGAGCTGATTACTCATGACGGCTGCTGTCATCTTGGATTACTTTATTTTTTATTTTTTGTTGATGTTACTAACAACTTGTTTGACTGTCCATGAGGCTCACTTCTTTTGCATTGACACCTCCATGGGCTTTAGAATTGTAGAGACTGACCATTACAGTACAGTCCTGTAGGCGCGTCCGCATACCGCTACCTAACACAGTATGAGGGGACATTGAAGTCTAGATTCGTTACATTAAATGTAGAGCCGTTTATTAAAAAAAATTAGATTCTTGCGGGAACTCCGAAGGGGCGACCATAAGTTGCCTATACCGGGGTGGGATAGTGGTGGGTACTTCAATGTTTTACTATTACTGAACTGTGTCATACTTGCAAATTGATTGTACCTACTCCAAATAAAGATTATTTGTATTTACCGTAAAATAATTATGCATTTTCTTTAATTATCCCGCTATATTATGATTTTGTAAGCAGACTTTTTATAGAAAAATGAAATAATTCAACTTTGAATAAACCACTTTTATGATGCGCAAATCCAACCGGTTTCGGAACAAACGTTCCTTCGTCAGGGAAAGCTTATACTAATTTGACAGTTTCAAACAATGTTTTATTATGGTAGGGGTCGAGCCGTTGCTAGTTAATAATGTAGATTGGGTGGGTAGGTATTAATGTAGAGTGGGTAGGTAGGGGAACAAATCCATGATTGGGCTATATGACAATATTTTTTGCTTGTTGATAATAGATTCATTATTTTTAAGGGATTTTTTAATTTCCAAGGCTTCTAAGTTATCTAAACGAAGGAACGTTTGTTCCGAAACCGGTCGGATTGGCGCATCATAAAAGTGGTTTATACAAAGTTGAATTATTTCATTTTTCACTAATAGATAACCACAAAGTAATAGCTACATTCAAAAAGACTTTTTATAACTTGTAATGACAGTTCCAAACACTGTCATGTATGCCAAGTAGCGCCAATTATAATTGGTTAACTAACTTAATCCTTGGTTAAGTGATGTGGTGGATTAATCTAATAATTCGTGCTGTATTCACAATTTTGATAACATGGAAGATGAGGTCGTGATCAAGTCTCAATTTGGGATTATGCTCGAGATGAAAAACCGAGCCTTGGGAGTTTAAAAGGCAGGACACGTCTTGCGAGAAATGTGTGAATGAAGAAGCGAAGATTGAAAACAAAGATACCGGCAAAGGCGTCTATATCGAGTGCCGGCTGCTAGAATTGAGTGTGGTACGTAATGTGACTGCTCAGGAGAATAAATCCGTCAAAAATGACAGGGAGAAAAATAATGGTACACTCGGAACAAATCTAGGCAACGTAAAAATATAATCCTTAGTTCCCTTCATAGAGGTATATCTATGGTGAGGTTATTATTTGTACGTGTGATAGCTATTTTGCAAGTTTGAAGCAACATTAAACACCTACTTGCGGGACATCGGAAGATTATTTGTTAGAGTATAAGTATTATGACTTCAAAAATTATATCACATAATGTTACGTTTCTCGTTGAACCGTTATGAAGGGATTTTGTTATCATTGGCGTTCAATGGTTTATGAAATTAGTCGCGAGCAGGGTCGGATCTAGTGAGACACTAGGTCCCTTATCCTGCATTAAAAAGTTATGTCAAAAAAGTAAGGTTTTTGAAAACAAAAATAGAATGTGTAATTATTCAATCAAATAATGCTTATAAATGTCCCCTTTATATTGATTTCATAGGTGATCAACGGTGACCAGCGCGATGAAACCCCCCCCCCCTCCCCCTTCCCCGGAATTGGTGAAAGTATAATATACCGAATTAAAATTTTATCAGAATATTCTGTGAGAAAAAAAATTGAATTTTCTTTTTTTAAACACTTGCCAATTTTAACCCACAAGCTCTAAATTCAGAGGCAATAAACTTACTACTCTGCCAGGATAACTGTAATGTGTCTTTCTCTGTGATCCTTTACAATTTAGCAGGCGGGTATGGGTCCCGCCACTCCAGGAAGCATTTATTGGATTACCAACACCCCTGCCATAGGTCACCCCAAGAAGTTCGCTAAGTTTGGTTACTTAGCAGGTGTGCACAGATTCATAGGGTGAGCTTTGTCTAGGTCTTAGCGGTTGATGTTTTTGCCAACCCATTGAGGGCCGGTTTGGGAGAGACCGATTGAGGGAGACATTTTGACCTCTCCAGTCGAACTCTCTAGACCCATCGCTTTGTACCGCAGTGGGAGGGATGGATTTATACGATCGTCATTCATGAACACATTGACTCAGGGATTCCTTTTCTCTTCCCCGAACTTCTTCTCCTTTCTGTCACTAAAATACCCTCCATGCAGCATCCCCAAAGATGTCATGAGACAATGTAAAAAAGTGTAGGAAATGAAGAATTCACTGGAAAACTAAAAGGCGTAGGAAATAAAGTATTCACGCAAGTAACTGACACGCGAACTAATCCTGAACAACTATTTTAATCAAAATCCGAGGGGGCTATTAACAGACTAAGCTTGGGAGTCCCCCACTGACTGCATGTGTACAGAGTTCAATAATAACATTAGCTTCCTACTTCCCATGAATAAAAACCCATTATTTTCACATAATAGAAGACAGAGCGGTAAATACGGCAACAGTTAGTTGGACTAACGGCTTCATTACACTCCTAGTGCTGCTCGGCAATTTGTGCAAATCACATGTCGGCGAATTATATGGTATTATGCTGGTGGCTGGTGGTATCTCCTAGCTGGTAGATCCAATTTACCAATTCCACTCCTTCCTGCTCGTGGAGCATAACTAGTTGGGTGGTGGTAAGCCTGTATAATCAACTCTGGTCTTCTTGGCTTGCTGGTAGATGAGAAGCTCGGATTAGTCACACAAATCTTCGTAGAACAGGTGTTCAATTTATTTTTAAATCTTCTGTTGTAGATGTATCATCTACAATGTGTAGTTGTTCAAATACCGTGACTTATGCCTATGTGGAAGTGGTAATTAAAGTCACGGAAAAATCGAGTAAAAATCATTATATCTACACGGTGTCCATAAACTCGTCAAACAATCTGGAAACTGGTGAATCTAGATCACACCAATAAACTTTTAAAAATAAAAAAATATATTTTTTGGTAACTAAAGGATTTAAAAAATTGAGTGCAGTTCATACGTGGTAGAAGTGAAACCTTCTCCCACACAATCTCAACCAATAGGAGCCTTGAAAAGTGAGCTCATAATCAAAACGGCCAATGCGGTAAGGTTTCATTCTATCTCCTTCTCCGCAGGGTAAATCCTAAATATGTAGTGTTTGTCTCTTTTTAGTGTCGTTTCCGTTTCATCGAGTTCCAAATCACAACGGTGCTAAAGAAGTTTCACTTCGATAAAATTGGACCCGGGTTTACGCTTTGATGTTAACCCTCCAGCGAACGTTCTATTTGATTTGACTTCATAATTCCAACTTCAGACTCCACTTACTCGAAAACGAAAGCTCAACCCGAAATAAATTACACCACAAAATCGACTCCAAATGAATAAGATGTAGATTCACCTGTTTTCTGCTTGTCATAGGAGTTTCTGGACACAGTGTATAGATACACAACACGAAAGTCTAAATGCTTTTGGTAAGTTAGGAAGTTTGTAGATTGTAGATAAGTCCGACAAAATTAACGTTTCTCGTGATATCAACAGGTCATAATAATATTTGACATTAACGTGGCGTTGTTGGTTGTTGTCGACGGGGAGAAAACTTATTTCCTTTGTCGTCCGACGGGAAATGCTAGAAATAATTTTTGACCAACTACAGCAAGATAAAATCGTCGGGGAAAAGCATTTTTCATATTACACAGGGGGTAAATAAAGAACGCTTTTCCTAGGTAAAAGAAGTAACAACTTTATTATTTTGAAGAACCGAAATAAAATTACAGTCAGGCTTAGGGATGCAACGATATATCGGAAAACCAATAAATATCGATATATCGACTCCTAAAAATATCCGATATCGACGATACGCTGATATCGATATATCAATATCAAAAAACTCAATATATCGTATTAAAACGTTGAAAAACCCGCCCAAATTAAAATACCCACAAAATCGGATAAAATGCTATTATTATATCTTTCTGCTCTTGTAAATACTCTAAAAGTAAACATTCTTGAAACATGGCAAGAGATGCAAGGTGTATATCCAAAACTTTTTAAAGTGACAATGAGTCATCTACCAGTTGTGGCAACAAGTGTTGCTTCCGAACGTCTTTTTTCAAAGGCAGGAGCCACTAACACACAAAGCAGAAACCGGCTACAAGGAAACAGACTGATGTTACTATCTTTAAGTTCGATAGCTGGTACAAAACAATGGAATATTTTTTTTTAAATAAATTTATGAAAAAATAGACATTTCATGTACCTATCCAAAATTTGTGATTATTCAAATAGATAAAAATAAAAAATTACAAACATACATAATCGATAAACGTTTCGTATAACCAAAACTACGTTGGATTTCTATAAGCTTTTAAAAAAAGAAGAAATATTGATATATCAATATCGATTTAACTCGATATATATCGATATCGATATTTTTAAAAACCTTGCATCCCTAGTCAGGCTACTTTTCTGCAAGTTTCTACCTAATTAGTGCGTTGAACTAATCGTAATTGAAGTCCCTACCATGGCAGCCCCATCAGAAAGTATTTTCCAACGTTTTTACGTGCTCCGCCATCCGTGAACTTTAATTCCGATAATTTCAAGAATGTCACATGGGGGACATAAAATTACGCTTCTGAACATAGGAATTTGTAGTGAGAGCGTTAACGTCTTGTAGCCGAGAGGCGATCATAAAGAAAGAAGACTACCAATGTTTTGAACCCCAATGGACAGGAAAGAAGAATAAGCGAGGCCACTACCGCTAACTCCCGGTCATGTTTGTCAGTCACCAGCCATAAAGCCAGCATCGATGAGCGTATATTTCCAAGTTTTATTTTTCGGAATCCGCGCGTAATTAGTTGTACGTTTTCCGTCCGTGTTTTACGACCGTGCGGGTGACATTTACAGTTATTATTATCGTGTCACTTCAGACGTTTATTTATTCCGTAGTAAAATAAAAAGATTTGAAAATACCACACGGCAAATAAAAGTCAGTTTCAATATAACATCCATAGGGAATATAAACACATAAGTCAGTTTGTTCGTTTATTTCTGGCCTAATTTCAAAGTTCACGAATTGAAAACTAGAACGATATAAGCTTTTTTAGTATTGTTACAAATTTATAATCATTCTGAGCATAAGTTTAAATTTAAAAAATCAGAGAGTGCAATTCACACGCGGTGGAAATAAAACCTTCAGAAAACTAAAGTAGACAAGAGTAGGGAGGAAGATTTATTTCCATATAATTGTCGTCGAATTACAGTGCACCTTTTCCTATAAATTAGGTCATCTTACTAGTATTTGTGTTTTCTTCTTCGGAGTCGCAAGATGTCGCTTTCTTATGAGTTTTCTTTGCCTAATCATTTAGAGTGGTTCGTCAGACGCTTCATACCACTAGACTAAAGGAGGCTTGCGTGGGATCGTGCATTTATGATATTATATTGAAAGAAGGGTGAATGCCGGTAACTCCATTAATGGTGGACTGAATGCCGTTGGCGCTAATAAAAAACTGTCAAAAGAAGCGAAGCTAGCAGTCCACAATGGAGTCCTGGTACCTACCCTGATGTATGGCAGTGAGGCATGGAACTGGCAGAGGAAGGATGAAAGTAAGCTGAATGCTGTTGAAATGAGATCCCTGAGACGTATGTGTGGTAAAACAATGTATGATCGTGTGAGAAATGTGGATATCCGCAAAGAATGTAAGGCTGATGTAAGCATAATGAGTAAGATTAAGAAAGGGACCCTCAGATGGTTTGGGCATGTAGAACGAATGAACGGAGAAAGTAGTGTAAGAAGAATATACGACGCGAATGTGAATGGTAGTAGAAGTCGGGGACGCCCGAGGAAGACGTGGCACGATCAAGTGAATCAAATACTTGAGTCGGGCCATGTCAAAAGTCAGAACAATAGAAGAGAATGTATGAGACGATGTATGAATGTGAGTGAGGCAAAGAGTGTGTGCCAAGACCGAGTTGTTTGGCGGTCCGTCCTCTCTGCCTACCCCTGCGGGGAAACGGCGTGATGGTTAGTTAGTTAGTTAGTTAGTTATATTGGAACCGAGTACCGGTGAAATAAATAAATATTTTATTGCTATCTCATTCTCTCGCAGGGTAAATTCTATAGATGTATGTGTGTGTCTCTTTTTAATGTCGCTCGCTTCCGTTTCATCGAGTTTTAAATCGCAACAGTGTTAAAGAAGTTTTCACTTCAAAAATATGTTGATGTTGTACGTTGATGGAAACTATCAGATGTGTACGTCGGTTTATATTGGTTCATATAGTGTGAATTTTCCGCCTCGAAACATTCCACAAACACTGAGGGAACCAGAGAAACTTAGGGCAGATTTACGGCCGCTGTTACCAACTTTTCGATCGTTATCTAAGTTCTAATCTTAGTTTTTGATCAGCCAAGCCATTTTTAAGCATTTTGTAAGGAACGTTCGATTCGCGTTGTTCCCAATCATTTTATCGTTGAAAATCTTAAGTGGCCCCACACACTACCAGAGACAATAAAATTACGTCAAATTAAAAACTTTCTATGTTAAATTAATATTAAAGAGTTAATTATTGTAGCTCTTATTAATACACATTATTTCTTTTAAATACCGCTATTCATAAACTGGTATTTCATATTTTTTAAACAAACGTATATAATATATTAAAAATAAAGTGACAACTTGAACTTAATGCCACAATCGGTACTTCCCATTTGATTTGGCAGTACGGCGTAAGTTTTTTCTCCGTGCGTTAGCAAATAAACAAACTTTAAAATGGAAAATAAAACAAAGCGTGTCAAGAATTTTACACCTAACGATAAGATGAGGCTTCTAGAGCTCATCACAGCGTCGCCGATACTCTTATCAAAGTCAACGGGCGGTCCCAATTACCTATTAAATACAAGTTTAAAGGATGCCGCTAGGAACCAAATTTTATTAAAACGACAATAAAACTGACAAATGAAACACAAAAAACTGAAAGGAGTGCGAACCCGACTGTCATTTGTCGAGAGTGAATTTGATCATTCGCGGTATTTTTTCACTCTGTGGACACTTTTTATAACTAGTCCTTTCCTTAGATTTATGCTTAAATAGCTAATCCAGTAGTCTGGCTGGCTTAGACTAAGCGGCTTGCTTAAGCGATGCTTGTGTGTTGGGAATAGCGTAGTTGTGCATTTAAGCAGTGATGAACCTTAGTTTCAGCTCAGAAGTTGATTAGTAGCATTGGTAACAGTGGCTGTTACTCTTTTATGGTAAATAAAGCAAAATATTTAGACGAATAGCCATGGGGCAAATCAAGGAGTATATATTGAAATTAGTATTTAATAGGTGCCCAATCTCCTGACTCGACGGAGTCGAATGACTAAGCTTTGGTGACTCAACGTGTGAGAATTTGACAACAAATCCATCTAAGTCAGCCGTTAGTTTGTTCCCATGGATATAGGTGCCGCTGTGGTCAGCTATTTTTAATATTTTTTATATGAATACCGCACAAGAGTTCAGACTGTTCCCAACCACCTGGAGCCAGTGAGATTTTGGCATCAGCAATAGTGGTATGTTGTGAGGCTGGTGGTAGTGGGGAGGGGAAGGAGTTGGGGAAGTGGAAGAGGAAAGTGGCTTTTCAAATATGGTCACCAAACGCGACTAACGCCATTTCAAGCAAGGTTTCAATTCTGAATGGCGGCCTTACACCAGGGCGATACTAAGAGAATCTTCTACTCTGGAACGTGCCGAAACTATACCAAATATTGTTTTTAATAATTTCATTGTTAAAACGCAAGTCAATCAATAAAATTTATCATTGAAGAAGAAGATAATAATAATAATCTAAATGAAAATATGAAAAAGAACAAGATACAGAGAAACAGAAAAATTTAATGGTCGCAACTGGGACACGACCCCAGAACCTCTCGTCTATCCGGGACGTGCTTTTACCAATTCCGCGATTGCGCCCTACTGTCAAACCGTCATAATAGTCAATCTCATATTTAAAATTTTAGAATTAACAATATTATCTTCAACTATTTTTTTTCCATATCATAGGCAACTATCCTTTTTATTGGAAACAAATATTCTAAGAATTGATTTGTAACCTGAATAGCATCACGGATAAATATATCCGTGTATATATATAAATATAAAAGGCTAAATGAATATTCAATTTTATAAGGCGACCATTATCTTTTCCTGTTTTTCTGTGTCTTGTTCTCTTTCACATTTTCGTTTAGATTATTATTATCTTCTTCTTCAATGATATTTTACATTGAAAAGTTGTAAAAAGAGAGTTTTTCTTATAAAATTCAATAAAATTTACTTTAAATTTAAAATTTGCGTCCGCCAGGATTTGGACCCGCGACCTCCGGAACGCTAGTCGAGAGCCTTGCCCCTCGACCACGGAGGCCGATCTGAATGTCCTTCAGTCATTGTGTGTGTGAGATTTATAATTTTGATTTCTGTTAAAATATGTAAGATTGCATTACCTCCCACTAATGGTTTATAAATTCCTCCCGTCCCTAAATGCGTTTTATTCAATGTGCTATCTGCTGTTTTTACTATGTGGATCTGCGCTTCCGGGTGTCGCCGATATTGTTTACCAATTAACAAATAAACTAAAAGAACAAATAATTAACGAATAAACCAAACGAACGTTAAACTAAATGAACGAATTCTTTCCTTATTAAAAATATTTTGTTAACCAATATTAATGCACATTTTCAAAAAATCAACGAAATGAACAAATTCTTTTTGTATGAAAACTACGCTAATTAGCGCGTAGTCCGGCGACAGTTGCGCGGACACCATAGCATATATCTTCTGTATTTGAATATCTTTGGTTTTATTACTCATTGGGATTGCCACGAGCAAGAAATAAAACATAATAATAATAATAAAACAAAATAAAAAGAAATAAAATATGTCCACCGTGAATTAATTACTCCGTGTCGCGTTTTGTTGAAAGTAGAGATTTAAAAAATATATGTGCACATATATCAAATTGTATATTTAAAAATATATTATGTATATATTTCAATAAGGCATATAGGGATCTAAACATACAGGTACATATATTATTTCAAAACATTATATAAGTGTCATTAGACGATAGGTACTACGTGGAAAAACAATCAAAAAGTTAACTTTCAAAAGCGGTTAAGAGATTTAACCCAAAATAGAAACCTAGCTATTTTATTTAGAGTTGCTCTTAAATTACTGCTACCATGATTCGTCGTTCTGATGAATAATCACTTCAAGGGTGCTTTACAAAATTACTGGCTAAATAAAGAAACTTAAACACATTAAGACATTAAATGCAAATGATAATAATATCTAACTTACAACCATCACCTAAAGCACATAACTTATAACTAGTGATTGGCGTACAAATACTAATAGACAAATCTCTAAAACAAATTATTGTAACTAATAACTAACAACCCATTAATTTACTTAATTTATGCTGATTAACAGGTTTTACACCTGAGATAATAAACATAACAAATTATGACAACTTACGACTAATTTTGCAACTTATCATATAAATATGTAGGTACTAACCAAATAATTTCATTAATTATTTATTAACATTAATCAAACCATAAAATGAGAAAAAATTACAGATTATGGATAATAATTATTAATATAATTTTTATCAACAGACCCAAAAACAAATCTCGAAGAAAAATTGTCATTATTTACATAAATTGGAGTTTAGAGTAAAATTGTGGTTCTTTCAATTCTCTCTTAAACTAAAAATGAAGGATTTATAAAAAATTAAAGATTTATTCCCACCTTCCTTAACAAAATATAAGTTAGTTAACATAACCAAAGTTGATTGTAAAAAAATATTTCCGCTCTGATTTCACTCCCGATCCAACATTTTTTTATTTATAATGACAGACTTGCGAGGCTTGCAAAAAGAAGTAAAAAATCAACAGATTTTGGATTAGTTTGCCTATTTTAATAATAGAAGAAGACACTAAGGGTCAGATCAAGTACTGGTTGATTTGAAGACCTTTCCTTTAGTGTGTCGACGCGAGACACTACTGATTCATGTTCAGTCACCGGAACACAATTCGATTAGGTGCGTGGACATTGCGGACAGGCAATCTGCTTTATGGAGGTAGCGGCTAGCGGCCTCGCGTAATTACCGACCATTAGATTACAGCACTTGTTGCATTGTTAACACACGATAAAATAATCCCAATCAATCGCTCTAGGTCTGGAATAGAAGGTGGTCTGTCACAGTGACGTGAGTCACTACAGTGGCAGCTGTTTGGTTAGGTTAGGTGGAGTACTTAAAAATACATATACACGTATTCTAACTTTTATTGCAGTCTTTAAGTCTCATTTTTGCTTTGTCTCAAGCGTTCCATCACTATATACAAAGAGCACTTTAATCACGTTTGACACCAAAGTACCTTTGCCTAGTAATTTTTTTGCAAAAATGTCATGTTTCAAGATGAAAAATTGGGATTAATGGGAACCTTCTAAGATGGATCAAATCATATGTCATAAATAAAAGTAAATCAGTTAGAGCAAAGGATTTCTCCTCACGTTTCTATAATATGCCATCAGAATGCCATAAGGATCACATATCAGACCACTCTTGTTTATTTTTTATACCGATGACATAAGCACCTGTTTTAAAAACATCAAATTCCAAATTTTGGTGATGACACTAAAATTTATAAAAAGGCACTAATATTAATGAAAGCTTAGAATTGGAAGAGGATATTCTTGGAATATATTTTGCGAACAATTAACTTTCCTTATCTTGAAAAAATGTAACACAATATCTTTCATCAAAAGCATTAACCCCCTTATATACCCGTTCAAAATCAATGACGTAATACTAAAAAGATATAGGGAAGTAAGGGACTTGGGACTATGGGAATAATAATGAACTCCGAAATGTCTATCCGATCACACATAAATATTATCTGTGACAGGGCCTACCAAAGTATAGGATTCGTCGTAAGAGTGACTAAGCCATTCAGATCAACCGCATATAATAAAAGTATTAAGTCTCTTTTATTTGCTCAATATTAGAATATGGATTTTAGTGATATTGGTTACCCCAATACAAAATTAATGTTGAAAGGTTAGAAGGAAGGAAAAGAGGCTTTGAAAAAATTAAACTTTTAATCCTTTCAAATACCAGAATATCTAAAGAAGTATTAACATAATGTATTAACACGAGAAGGAAGAAAGAAGAAATATATCCAACCAGCAATTTTTATTCAAAATCACCAAAAAGCTGTTGACAATTTGACAACTATCTTCTGTAAAACATTAATTTCAGCTGTCCAGTACAAAATACACGATCAAACCAACTGTTCCACATCCCACACTCAAAACTAACTATACACAATATTAATTTTTCAGAAGGACGTGTACAGCATAAATACAATAATATCTTTTCAGACGCTGATATTTCTATTTGTCCCAAGGCCAATTTACTAAATGTATATTAGAGAAAATTAAAACAAATTGATAGTAAGAACCCTCTACCTCGGCCCACTCTCTTTAATGTTTTTATTTTTTTTATCTCGCTTATCTTTGAACATTATCCCATGTTGTAAATATGTATTATTTTGTTATAGGTAATTGCATAGTTTTATTTCACATTATCTATCCGTTATACCTTAATTCATGTTTTTTTAAGAATTAATTTTTCTTTATGTATTCTTATTCATCTATGCTTTATGTAATTATTCTACTAAATTACGTTTAACTATTTGTTTTCCTAATAAACCAAAATATATTTTTTTTTATAAAAATGAATATACAAAAGAATACTTTCCTCACTCCCTTCAACGAAATTAATGATCTAAAGACGTTATATTTGGTTTCAAAAATTTCTTTCACACATCAACACAATAAATAAAGGCTTAAAATACTCTGTTTCACTCTTCGAAATTCCAGTCACTAGGAACATTTCAACATTAAAAAATCTATAACTCTTATTTAGTTCGAAGTAAAGATGAATACAATTCCATCATTTTAAAATCCACTCCAATTCCATCGAAAAAGTTCTACGATTTGTATAATATACTGCAGACTCGGTCCATCTATTGAGAATTGAAAGCATAAATTACAATCACTTGAAGATATAATTAAAATGATTTAAACTCTCAAAAGAATATTTATCGTTTCCGGCTCGACTTGTCTTTAAAATAATATTAAATGTAGTAAAGTCAGTCATGAATTACTTAGAGCAAAGATTCTTAACCTTGTTGGAGGTACTGATCCCCACCAGTTTCATATGCGCATTCACCGAACACTTCTTAATTGGAAATCGAAACGAATCATATGAGTCTTGACCTCCGCCGAACCCGCGAGACTAATTCACCGAATCCCTGGGGTTCGACTGAACCCAGGTTAAGAACCACTGACTTAGAGGGTATTTCATCATCCTCTCGATAACTACCAATTATAATAAATAAATAAATAAATACTGGCAACAGGTAGGAAACTTTGTTAACTGATCATATCTCCTTAACTTAATTGCCTATAATTAATTTACCATCAAGAAGTAAATCCAAAATTCTATTTCATTGTTACAGGAAAATAAACGGCATGGACACCATTGTCAGCTATTACAAAACTAAAATCTGGCTTTATTATTCGATATTGTTTGGTGTACGTTAAGTTATATTAATCCATGTGACCCCAAAAAAGGTTATTGTAAGAGTTCGTGTAAAATAACAAAATGAAGAAAAATAACAATTTAAAAAAAAAATTGTAAAAAATAATTTCTCCCACGTTCCGCTATTGTCAAGGAGTGGTGGTTAGCCTAATTACAATTCTATTTGCATTAAAATCGCGCTGCGAACTGCCGACTCGGTGTCTGAATATACCCAGTCCGACGAGGAGTAATGAAAACGCAGGATTTACGAGTGACCGTCGAAAAAGTGAGGTAATGCTGTGACAGCTGGCGGTGGTTAAAAAATCTGCACTTCCTCTAAAGAACGTGGCCTGTGGTCTATTTCTATAGTCTTGGTACCAGAACTAAGATGCAACAACCAATGATTTATATGTGTTCTTGCCTATTCCATCATTTTATGAGATATTATTTATATACTTAACCTTTTTGTCTGGGAGCACTTTTGATAATACAAAAGAGTAGCGGACCAGCAAAAACAAAAAGAGAAATTGTTCCATCCTCGTAGGGTGGACAGAGAATTTTTGAGAAAAAATAAAGATTTAAACATAAAAATTATCGGTCCACCGGAGAAATAACTTTAAAACTATAATTTTGCGTGTTTATGTACACACTTATACAATATACACCCATACGAGTACTTAAATAAAATAAACAAAAAAAGGCCGGATCGAGAGAGACTGGTTGAGGAAGTCTTTTGACCTCTCCAGCCAGAATCCCTCCACCCATCGCATCGCCTTGCTCCGCAGTTGAAGAGATGGATTCATACGTCCGTCGC
The DNA here is from genome assembly GCA_917880885.1 of Limnephilus marmoratus. Taxonomy (NCBI): domain Eukaryota; kingdom Metazoa; phylum Arthropoda; class Insecta; order Trichoptera; family Limnephilidae; genus Limnephilus; species Limnephilus marmoratus. Next base: position 12,686,135 of record OU862908.1, read on the forward strand.
TTCCGGACTTGCTGACCCTCAAGATTCCTACCCACCCCTCATACCTATTTCCTTCCCCCTCCACACAGCATCCCATAAGATGACGTAGGCTCTGAGGGAAATTATTTTCCTCAAAGTCTCCTGTGTGGAGATAATGTAAAAAAAACCTGGTCGGCTTTTGCAGATTTCAGCATCATTAAATTTGACACATCTGATAAACACCATTATTGTAGGGAAAACGGTTTTTACATCAGTTGTAAAACATAAAACACTTTTATTAGTAACTAGTTTCTATATTGGTTATTGTCGAAAATCGAACTCACACAATTGAAGTTGAAAACTGTAACAACATTCGGCAGTAATGGTTACAGCACATAGAAAACAATATTAGATTTCCAATAACAACTTGTATAATAAACATCGCCATCAGTAAATTTGTGCAATGCAATCACTACTCGTACAATAGATGAATGAATGTAGCAAGGGTGTGCTGTGATATCTTTATTGATAACTTTAATAAATTTACATATGTTTCGAGAGACAATAATCTCAAATCTGACGATGTTAGATCACTGAAAATTTCAAAGTAAGGTGAAAAAAATCAACGTCATTCTAATCTTCTGTAAATTTAAGATTGTCGCTAACCGAGACACGTCGCAGATAGGTACCTTTCATAAAGGGATGTGAGATGTGAATGCATCCGGACGTTTCTTCGTGTAGAAATAAGCTGCTAATTGCTACTGTCAAAGAGTCATTATTTTTTTACATTACACCTACTTAATAATTAAAATTTCATGAAGAGTTAAGACACGTCGCAGATAGGTACCTTTCATAAAGGGATGTGAGATGTGAATCCATCCAGGCGTTTCTTCGTGTAGAAATAAGCTGCTAATTGCTATTGTCAAAGAGTCATTATTTTTTTACATTACACCTACTTAATAATTAAAATTTCACGAAGAGTTCTTCCTGCCCATTTTCGTAGACAAAACATTGATAAACGCATTTATAATATAATTGATGGTTTTTTTTATCAGATTTTTGTAGTTCTATTCAATTGGCATCTCCAAATAGCCGTTAACTATGGGAGGGCACGTTCCTGTGAGGCAGTCAAGCGAAATGTGGAACAATTATAAACGAATTTTGTATTCATTGAAATTCGCGAAGAAAAGTTTCCCATTGCCTGCGCCCCTACTGATAATACGTCAAACCAGACAATAATTGTATGAGAAGGGAACGACTCGAAACTTACAAATGATACATAAATTAAATCATACATTTCGAGTCGCTATTGGCAGCACTTCAGAAGAGCTTTGTTATGTTAACCGCGTAAATGACGTGAATTATTATTGGAATTCTCCGTGACATGTTTATCGTCCGAGAGAAATCTATGAAGTTTCTATACCAAAATGACAATCCCTTGCCGGCAATAAATTGTGTGCAGTAAAACAACAGAACACATTTTGTCGTCTGTCCGAATCTTTATCACCCAGACTACACCCATCATATAAATTATTTTATAAATACAAAATAAAATAAACACGGAAGAGCTAATTTTAATACGGCTCGGACATAAATTATTAAAAACTTGTCACGCCGCATGCCGTGCGAAATGTGGGCAGGTAGAGAGAGTAATCTATTTTAGAATCGCGTATTATCATAGGCGAAGGAGAGGTCGATGAGCTCGGTGTATCAGTATGAATTGTGTGAATATTTCCAAAGAAACAATCCCTTCTCAATAGACCAGTGATTCCCAAAGTAGGCGATAGCGATGGAAAGATTCAAGAGCGATGGTCACTATGGCGGCCTTTTGAGCAACAGAAGGTAGGTATTGAAGGACAGTTAGTACGCGACGGTGAGGGACATAAAAAGGGACCTAAAAATAGACTAAAAGTGCACGAATCATATCTACGAATGGTTAATGTCTATGACAACACGCTTTAATTTTTCAGGGAAGCGTGCAACACAGCACATGGCAAGATATTAAAAGACTGGAATCTGTGCACGTTTTGTAAATGCAGTGTAATGAAAAAAAAATGCGTGGGAAGCATGAAATCACTTTTAGATTGTTCCCGAATTGTAAGACAAGCGGTTAGCAATTTGAAGCAACGAAGTTCAATAGGAACCGAAAAATCAATTGATAAATAGATGGTGTAACATTGTCGCATGATACACAAAATATTTATTTATAAATGATAATATAGTCTCGCAAGATTATCGACGAATTTACCATAAAGAAGATCCCGTTTCTGGGTAAAACCATTGAGTTCTGGCAATTTTTCAATATCATTTTTAGTCAAAAATCTTTACTTGGAGAAAAGCTTTACGGTTGTGACACACAGGATCAAAAAATGTACACTTTGGCCCATAAATAAGCATGCTTGGTTTGAGCATACTCCTGAATGAACATGCTCAAAGCCAACAATTGGACACACATCATGCTCTTTATGAGCGTGCAAATAAATGTCAACAAATAGAGTCATTTCCGCTCGCCCAGAACTAAACCAAATAATCTCATTGATTGCAACGCAATTATTTAAGAATCTTTTGACGAAAGAAAATAAAACGGTGTCAATGGTCATGCACTTACAGCAACAAACCAGAGCAGTTCTAATTGCTTGCAACGCATCATCTTTCTGTTTGAATTAGTATGTATCTTACCTTAAATATTCTTATGTTATAATTAAATACTCTTATATATGATATTCATTTATGTACCTCTACGCCTGTCTCAACACAGGTATACCCTAGTGAGACAGGCATCGAATAATGTAATGTAAACATACCTTTTATAGATAAATAAATAAATAAAAAAAGCAATTTTTTTAAGAAACGTTGGTGAAAGAAAAAAGAAAATAAAAATATCGATTTGGGTTCTCACTGAGACCGGACCGAAATGAATACGCTCATAAGCAAGCTTGTTCTCGCATGTTTAGAGCACTTCTCCTTCCATCCCGAATCCAGTAGCATGCTCACAAATCAACCGGCTGTTGATTTGAGCGAGCTCAATACTAGCAAAGTCACTGACACATATGCCACCAGGTAGCATTTGCTTATTAGTAGCATACTTTCGTCTTTCAGTCCCATTAACTTGAACCAAATAAGTTGGAGAAACTCCGAACTACACGGTACACGGGTCCTGCGGCCAGCAGAGCGTAACACGCTGAGCCGCCGTGTTGCTCGCCGCTCGCTGTTCGTCGATCGTTGTCCGTTGTCTGTTGGCCATCGTGTCGGACAATGGACGGTCACGGTCTTCAGCACCGCTAATAGGCCCGCAGGACGGACATACATTGGCCTTCTCGTGTCCCGCCAGTCTGCGTCATGTCCTGTGCTGTCTCTCTGATGGACTAATACATATTATAATCGTGGCTCATGGCCCAGCGCGGTGCATTCCTCATGCGGGGACGATAGATGAAAGTGCGCTATTCGCAGATCTTAATTAATCAGATCGGTTGGTTGTCCTCAATTATTTCATCAGATAGAACGGTTAAGTGGTATTGTTTCGGTCTGCCTTCCACGTGTGAGGCAATCAATGCCAAATCGCAATTTACAAAGCTAAATTAAATTACTTATGCAGCTGTATACAAATAACCCCACTATCACTAATATAATATCATATTCTTTTTTGACAGTTGAGTGAATATTTTAAAATGTTTCGGTTACGTTATATGTTTACATCGGCCACAACAAAAATACTCCAATAGAAATGGAACTATAAAATTAGGCGTAAAGAATGCGAGCTGTAAGAGAAAAGACTGTTAATAGTAAAATTCATAAAGCCAGAGCTCTTGCTCGAGAGATTTAAGTGAGTCAACCATCCTTCATGCTCTTCAACCATTCATTAGTTCGCGATTTTAGAATATAGTTACAGCAATTTCAAGCAACAAGTTCAAATTCTGAACAATGATCACATCCTAGCGATATTAAAAGCATCTTTTACTTTGTAAACGAATTTGTAAGTGATTTTAAATTAAACTCTTGGCTTCACGACTAATAGTTTAATGATGTAACATTTATTAAATACGCAAAAGCACATAAAGTTATTCATAACAATCACGCTTCGTGGAAAAACCATCAGAATTTACATTCTACAAGTGTTTTAAAACCTCATTAAAGAACATTTAATTATACTTTATATAAAAAACACACTAAGCATGTTATTTATACATTGACCTAGTATATGTCTATCTATCATCATCATCATCACTCTTGGCTCTGCAATCCCTGGTGGGTCTTGGCCTCCTCAAGAGTTTTCCTCCACTCATCTCGGTTTTGTGCCAGCTCTCTCCAGTTTAGAAGCTCTAAGGTAGATGTATCTTTGAGGACGTTGTCGCTCCATCTTAATCTTGGTCTTCCCAGGCTCCTTACCTAGGATATACTTGGTCGAAGTATTTACAATCTTTTTCTCCTGGTTTATTTGACCAAATATGCTTCAAGGAAATTTTTAACGCTTTGAATGTGACAGACAATGAGACAACGTATTGATTTTATAAATACTTTAGGAAGACATAACAATGATTAAGTGTAACAAATATTACAGCCTTGTCATTACAAGAGGGTCCATAAGAAGCAAGGGATGTAGGACATTGACAGTTAAGTGAAGTTTCACATCATTTGTATGTGGAGATATGACGTGATGGTAAGATGGTATGTATTTGAAATTGAATATCAAGCGGGAATATTTGACAGGACGTTTTTTTTTATTTTCTTTAAGGCCATCTCATAAAAATTCTCCAATCCAAAAATTGAACAATTAATACTTAAAATAAATTTCAACTCTGCTTTAGCCACAAATCTTTTAATTCGAGTAAATGAAATAATATCAACGAAAAGTTAAATCTGTATAAATAAAAATGAATCGCAGAAATGTATGTACGCCATAGACATCAGAATGAATAGACCAGAAGATACAGATGAGGGGTAAAACCAAACTATAGGGGGCGAAGAGAGGAAAGATACTGTGATTCGTTCATAAAATCAATCTGACAGTATATAGGCATCTCGCATTATAATATCACCATTTAGTTCTTAAAAGCAAAATCTGCTTTGAATGAATCGACCTTTTTACATGGGAGCGCGAATTGCTTGCCACGTTAATAACATATTTGCTAAGGCCAAATGCTTGCCCCGAAAACATTCGCCCCAATTCACATAGCAATATTTTGTTGCCGTGTTTAGTTAAGACACTTTCACAAATGTTTCATAATTTACTTACCCCTGTAACCAGCGACGAGGACACTGGAGAACCGCCCACATTCGCGATGTCCATATAATATGTACCTATAATGTATAGCGCAAGCTGCCGTTTTTGGCGTGTTATTTCGTAAAACGTATGGACGTTAGTTCCGCGCAGGTCACTACAAGAATGTTGACGTCACATATTTTAGATTCAAGCGTGGATCTCTCCCCTCCCCATGGAGTGAGCTAGCGCCAAGGCGGAGCTATAGCCGGTTCCATGGGGAGGGGGAAATAATACGTTTTTATCACTTAGGGCAGGTCCAGATATATTCATATGTCCGTGATGTACGCGCATAAATTCCGAATGACTGCACCAAATTGGATAATTCCTTTTATGTTGTGTTCGTTATTGTCAGGAAAGGGTTCCTAAAAAACTACTGGTGAGCTCTGGCATTATGAAATTTGTTTAAAAATATTGCAATAGGTGGCACGCGAGCTGTTTGAAAACTGAATGTACCGGGACTGAATGTATGGAATGCGGGAGGGAGGGGAACCCGGGAGGAGGGAGGGGAACCTGGAAAGGGGGAGGGGAACTCGGGAGGGGGGTTCGCGGAGCGGAGAAGGGGGGGAGTGGGGTTGGGAGAGGGAAGGTGGAGGAGGCGGAGTGGGAACGCGAGAGGGCAAGGGGACGCGGGAGAGGAAGGGGAGGCGGAAGGGGAACGGGTCGAATGGGAAAGGATAAGAAGGGAGAAAAAATGTATTTATTAAATGGCATAGCAACGCATGCCGGGAGTGCAAGTTACAAATAAAATCAAGTAATGTCCAGTGTTTTTAATACAGTGTCTCATCTGTATGTAAAGTCGTGAAGAAACTATATTTTATTTATTTTTTGTATTTATCTAACCTGCCAGGTAAGTATGTTTTCTGTATCTCTTTGTAAATAATAAAATTAGATGGACCGTAGGAAATCATAATTGTACAGCGCCTTTGAGGTGATTTTTACAAAAAAGGCGCTAAACAAAATATCCAATCATTATTATTGTTGTTAGATAATGTAGGTACTAAATCATACTTTAAATAATTTGTAAAGTAGTATTAGGTAAGTACTATGTTATTGTACTAAATTTAACCATTTAGTAGTAGAAATTGCATTATACTACAACATTAGGCATGTGATTTATTACAATTTGTGAGACTGATTGCAATGTATGTAATTATTATACGGTGAAGGATTCTGTTCTGTTCTGACAATATCTACCATTGTTAATCTAATTTCAGGGGTGGATGATTTCTGACATTTGGGTGTAAAATGTGGTTCCCATAGTAGTTGCTATGGGCGATGTTTGCCTCTTTAATTTTCAAAAGCTTGTTGCAGTCTGGGGACGCCAGAATATAAGTGAAACCGGTTCGATCTTATTTAAACACGTGGAAAAGGTTATTCAATAAGTCTTTCAAAACTACAATTACATTAAACTCTCCAAACACTACTTTAAAAGCAGAATAGGTATCTATTAAATAGTGGCCAATTATGGTTGAGATTTTTTTTTCAAATTAGCCCCGTGGAAAATCTCCCTCAGGGCATATATCATCTTTGGAGATGCTGTATGAAGGGTCTTTATAGGAAAAGGAAATAGAGGAAGATCTGGGAAGAAAAGGGGTATGAGGGGTGGGTAGGAATCTGGGGGTCAATGTATCCAGGAGTGACGTATGTATCCATCCCTACGTGCGGTGTAAGGCGATGCGCGATGGGTTGAAAGAGTCCGGCTGGAGAGGTCTAAAGGTCTCTGTCAAGCTGTCAACCCTCAACAATAGGTGGGCAAATACAGTCGCCACCGAGACCTAGATAAAAATCAACCTTAAACTCGTGCACCCCTGCTAAGTCACCCCTGCTAACCACTTGGTGGTTCGCTACGTTCGCTACCTACGGCAGGGGTGTTGGTTATCCAAAAAAAGTTCCCGGGCGGCGGTACCCATACCCGCCTCTCAAATCCGGGATTCGTGAAACCTTACCAAAAACAAATATTAATAAAAAATCAAATTTAAAATTTTGGAGGCGTGAATGGGTACCGCCAACCCGGGAACCTTTATTGGATAACCAACATATCTGCCATAGGTCACCCCAAGTGGTTCGCTACGTTTGGTGATTTAGCAGGGGTGCCCGAGTTCATGGGGTGAGGTTTATCTAGGTCATGGAGGCGGATGACCAGGACACACTGAACCCCAAATTCCTACTCACCCCTTAAACCCTCTTCCTTCCCAGAACTCTCCTCTCCTTCCTTTCCTTTAAAAAATCTTCCACACAGCATGCACAAAGATGACATAGGCCCTGAGGGAAATAATTTTCCTCAGGGCCTCTTGTGTGGAGCTCATGTAAAAAAATAAAATAAATAAATAACATAGCGACCTTTGGATTAACAAGGTTACATCTGTTATGCTAGGTCTACACTACTCGCGAAGTTCTTCGACGAAATATTCGGGAAAGTTGACCGAAGTTCGAAGTACGTTGCTACACTCTCGTTCAACTTCGCGAGAAGCTCATTCGCGCGGTGGTGCCGGCACGGCTCGCACGTCATGAACGCTCAAGTAGCAGCTGCCGTTGCAATGTGCACGCTCGCTTATTATGTACATATTTATCAAACGAAGAAATATAAAAATAAAAGAAGGAACTACTAACACAACATTTGGGCAAAAAGCTTCTTATAAAATACCTACCTTCTTCTTAAATACCACTCTCACTCAAAAACCTCAACATTATAACATTTAATTTTCAAATAAAAAGCTGGATACTAAATATAGGGAGATCAGAAATAGAAAATATACTGATATCAAATAGACTAAAAACAAATCCAGTGAACTGAATAATAAAGAAAACACTGTCTTAGTTTATTTATAATTATTTAAAAAAATATATGCTACATGATATATGTTATGTCTATTTCATATTAATTTCTTATAATTAAATTATAATATGTAAGTGAAATCCTCAGCACGGGAGATCCGAGTGGGGATATCATTATCTCTACTTGTTACTAAGAAATGAAGACAATAAACCATTATTATTATTATTATTTATTGACGCATCTTTTTTTCTACGGTAGCTCCTGTACATAGCAAAAAGCGAATCCTTATTTTTCTTTAATTCGTCTACGGGTAATTCTAACATGCCCTGGACGCAGGAGCAACAGAATTTGCTCCTGCGACCACTGTATTCCACTCATAATCGTGCCGTATGACAATTAATTATAAAATAATTACTAGCGCGCACGTCTATTCACGACGACGTATTGAAGCGAACTGAAGTTAACCGAGTAGTGTAGAAAGGCACTTCGTGTAGGCACTTCGTGCAACCTCGAGTCCTTTGACTCGGGCACAAAAACCGACAAAAACTGGAGGTCGCCCGAGACGAGCCAAGGTTGAACGAAAATAGACGAAGTGCCTTTCCTCACTATCGTATTCGGCTAACCTCGGTCAACTTCGCGAATAGTGTGGACCTCTAGTTAGGGTAACGTCATGCGATAATGAACTCTAAAGTAGCCTACTATAGATCCCTTTATAGTTTGACGTTACCGCGTTAAATGGAACCTTGTTATTCCAAAGGGTCGATAGATAGATGCTTACATTAAAAAGAGAATAATTTAAAAATATGAGGAGTTTTTAGGGGGTCGCACCGAAATAGAAACATAGAAAGAAAATAGAAACATAGACAATGTACTTGCATAGATCTAATTGAGCATGAAAGCTTCGTACGAGTAACATTATGTATATTTCAAAGGCAATAGATACGCTGGATAGATGGACGATTGGATACCAAAGATCACGAGCAAGTGGGTAAGATCAAGAGGCAGACGGACTGTGTGAAAGAATAGGTAGGTACTAGAGTGGAATAGATAGACCAAGATAAGAAAGGCGTGGGACGGGGAGTTCGAACAGGAATGCTTCGCCACAGCAGCGTGCATTCCGTACAGGCACATAAGCACTGCCTTCCCCACCGTACTCATAAAATATATTTAAAATTATTGCAAGACATAACTTTCATAAATAAGCGCCGCGCGCCCTCACGTGTCAAAAGCAGGAACCAAGTATGCAAAATGACGAGCATGCATATTCAAATATTGACCTCGCATAACAATAAAAACATTTATTCATCAACAGATTTTTATAGTTTTATACAATTTGTTTAGTTAACATTGATTCTATTGACCAAAAGGTCACTGCTCAGCTGTACATTCGGGATTTCTCCCGGAATGCAGCTGGTTTTCAGCGGTGCCTCTAATATAACACACGTTGGTGTCGAGGAACTGCGACTCCAACGTAAATTGGCGTTGTTCTTTTGCTGTAGAGCAAAGCCTATGCAACCCTCAAAGGACCAGTCCCGAAACTACGTGAAATCGCTAAGTTATACGGGACGATTAAATAGCATACACTCGCAAAACCTGATGGATAGTCTGTCGATACTTCAGATCTGTGCTTTTGGAAAATTAGATAAGCCCAGATTGGAACAAGGAAAATAGGACTCACCGTTGCAGATGGGGCCTCGCTGATCTCCAGTTTTGGTGTACACTTCTCAATGTTTAATTTAAAAATCGCAATATTCTTACAGCAAGAGGTTACGATACATGCGCCCTGTCTGAGATGTTCTTTTGTACTGAGCAGCAAAGCACACTGTCACCTCTCCAAAGTTGAGTACTTTCTTGCAACAATTTTTATAGTGACATTTAGGAAGGAAAGATTAGGTAGGTGGGATAAATTCAAGATTTTGACATATCCACCCACCAAGTCTGCGAATGCAATACCCAATCAATCCCATATAAAAATGCGCGAACTCACATAATATAATGTACATACAAAATAATTAAATCAAATCTCTAATTTAATACACTTAATATCAAATAAATAATAAAATTTAAAAAAATTAAATCATGTAAATCAAAATAAAAAATTAAAGCAAATAAAAAATTAAAACTAAAATTCAAAATAAATAATATAATCACAAACGCAAGTAGGTATTCCTGTCATTGTAAATTCTGTCAATTAATATGTTGTGCGGTTGACTGCACAGTTAGCAACCATTCGCAGCAGAGCTTGTTGAAGCACTACAACGATGTCGATATGCGATTAGACAGTGGTATTTCATTCTAAAGTTTTGTGTGTTTGGAATATCCCGACTGCGCTTCGATGAGCATCAATTCATTAGATCATCTTCCGTTGAATCACCTGTAGAATGTAGAGAAAACACAGCATACCCACCTGACGCCTACGTACTAAAATCTGCAATCCAATGTTATGGAAGCTTTCACGCATCTCCACGGTCCATCTGCGCCCATGAATGAGATACATGGTAAATAATTACAATTCGACTTCTTTCTCCAACGTCCTCATTCCAGCAGACCGGCCATTGTGCCTGTATACATCACCTTTCCACACATTCCTCAAACGGAGCATATCGCACGCTGAATTAAAGCTGATAAATGATACGGCTGAGAATGCATTACGTGCAGACGCAGTGGAGCGGAGGCAGCCGAGGAAACCGAGCCAACAATGGCCGCGCTAGCTGAGGTTATCACCAGCCGATGTTTTGTTTCGGTTTCCGTTAGATTAAAACACAATGGCCTGTTAAATGGGAAAATAATCTATCAAACTGTTTCCTAATTCGCTGCAATTATAGCCACTGATATTTGTGGAGCTGTGTTAGATGTTTGGTCAGCACACTTATAGTCTAAGATCCCTAGAACAACGACCTTCACCGAGATGTTTATTTGATGAAACGTATTTAATATTTAATTTAATATGTCAATAAATATATTGCATATGGGTTGCCTAACAAATTTTAGTCCAGGGTATGATTAATTAATAATTTAAAAAAATAATTAAACATTTCACCGGTTTGATTATTGAATTAAAATTAAATGAAATTAAAGATTATTTCATTATGAACACGATGGTATCAAAAAAATACACACATAAATAATTAATTGATTTAAAAAATAATTTAATAACTATTCCTCTATTTTAATAATAAACTACTCCAAAATTATGCACAGCATATACGAGTCTATCGCTATCAAGAACAAATAGCATGCGCACTCTCTTTCTTTAAATGGACGGACTTCTGCTATGCTATGTCCTCTTCTGTCGCATGGGATGGCTGGTTGGGACCTCTCAGTCGCACACATTCACTCAAACCGGTGAAATGTTTTAAGTTTTTTTTTTTTAATTATTAATTAATCATACCCTGGACTGAAATTTGTTAGGCAACCCATACGCAATATATTTATTGTTATACGTTTCATCAAATAAACATCTCGGTGAAGGTCGTTGTTCTAGGGATCCTATACTATTACACTATCGATCGACAAAATTGAATGAACCATAAATTTAGTACTTTAAATCACAAATTACATTTTCAGCGAAGAAAATTTGGTCTATAAGTTCTAATAGTAGCTACCGTAAAGCAATGCGTATTTAGTCTTACTTCGATAAACAATAGGCGCTTTTAGTATTCTTACGTTTCAGAAAGACGACGCGACGATACAAAAAAGGCAATAAACATACGCGTACGTTCCTTATCACAATGATGCTGCAGCTCTTTCTTACACGTTAAATAAAGGTGAGACAAAAGATGAGACACATAATGTACGTATGTCAGTTTTCTCCAAAGTACTATTTTTTTGCTTTGGAAGTAACAGATATACAGGGTGTTAAGGGACGTACTGGACTTACTTTAACCAGTGATTCCTGACATTATTTTGAGTAATAAATGTAAATGAAATTTTGGTCTCCGGTGACTTTTTTTGAAGATTTTTTTTTTTTCAAAATTTTTTTCTTCAAAATCAAACAAAAAAAAATCTTCCGCATGTCGTCACTGGTCACTCTGCCGGGTGTCCGACGAACCCCTTACCCCGCCTCCAACTGTTCAACAACTACCATTTTTTTATGTTTTTGTAGAAAAAAAAAAACATCAAAAATGTCACCGGAGACCAAAATTTCATTTACATTTTTAACTCCAAATAATGTCAGGAATCACTGGTTAAAGTAAGTCAAGTACGTCCCTTAACACCCTGTACATGCACTGTGTGCCTCATCTTTTTTCTCGCCTTTATTTAATGTGTGAAGTGTAAGTTTATTGCATTTTTGTACCGTTGCCGTTCCGTAAACGTGGGATTATTAAAAGCGTACAATAAGTTCAAAAATATTCATATCGTAGTTCCTACATTATGTATCTAGTACTTACGCCATTTCATTAAATTTAGTGCCTTCGTTAGTTTCATAACATATAACTCTATTCTATACGTACATAAATGATTCACAAAACCAACAAAACCCTGCCCCCATGAAGGTTAAATTTTACCATTAAAGTAAACATCGCACACAACATCATGTTTTGACCTAATACAAGATATGATTGAATGGCTATTTAATTTCCCCTATAATCTGATCCTTCAATTTAGAAGGCAGGTATGGGTACTGCCGCCCCGAGAACCATTTATTAGATAACCTAAGGTAGAGGAAAACGTCTGAAATCAATGAAAGCAAGGCGGGAATGGTCCCATGCCAACTCAGAGTCAAGTCAACTCAACACCTTTTTGAAAAGTCATTAAAAGTTATGAAAAAAATAGCCATAACCTAATCTAACGTAACCGATGTCACAGTTTTATATAAATTTTTTATCACTTTTAATAACTTTTCAAAGTTGTACGGTAACCTAATTTACCAGAGGGCAGAAGGGAACAAGCCCCATTTCTTCTTGAAGCTTATCAGATCGCAACTTGAAAACAATAGTAAAACTAAGTAGAAATAACGTTGATGAAACCAAAACTCAGGTTTAATACGGTCCCATAATATAAAAATTTCAGATTTCAAAACAACATTTTTCTCTTCTTAAAACCCCTCGGAAGCCAAGGGCACGGCCTAATTTGAAAAAAAGGCGCGAAAATTTTGCTTCCCGAATTTTGCTTAAATATCCGTATAAATACGAAAATGAACTGATTTTGTTATTTTTACATAAACCTGAATAGACATCCTACGTGAAAAAACACATAAATAAATACCTTTGTATGCATTTGAAAAAGGAACAAAAATGCTAAAACTCACGACTTTTCGGTTTTGATAGCAGTCTTAAGTCACAGATAAATTAATTACAAACATTCTAGAGTTGCCATATGAATGAAATCTTTTACCCTACCTAAAGGGATGTTTGGCGCAAGCGATTTCGACCTTGTTTTCATACAGTTTCTTCATACATAAAGGTAAAAATCTCATATAAAAAGTTTTTGTTTTTGAAATTTCATAGGGGACACCGGTGTCCCCGTGGCCTCCCAGGGGTTGTCGTCAATAATATAATAATATACATACACAAAGGTTATTTTCTTTCGGCCTTTTCACAGACGATATTGATAGAGAACATCGGACAAGTTGTTTCACGAACTTAGACGACGCATCAAATTTATTTGAATATTCAAATTCTGTGAAAGTTTTATTCCAGTTCTATTATTATTCAAGTTCTGTGACGCAACTAGCCCATAATGACATAAAAACAGAACTGGAATAGAACTTTCACAGAACTTGAACTGTTCAAATTATGAGAAATAACTGACCTTTAGAAATATTTTATAATTGAACTTTTCTCACGCATTCTGTATTGTATAACAGTGTTACATAGAATTACGTCCACTCCCACCCTCTTGTCCCATCTACCATTATTTTCTCCTGTAACTTCTCGCCCACACCGTCACGACCACCGACAACGTTGGACCACGTGGACATTCCGATGTGCCTACATTTGTACATACATCGATGAAGACTATCTTCTGAGAAAAAAAGCATTCAACTTTTTCGTGTAAATAATCTCAATTATTATTTTTAATTGTAAAACTAACTTTTTTTTTTTTTTTTTAAGACAAGATTTTTTATGCATAGCACAAAGGGTAACAATTATTATAAGCAATAATTATCAGCCTGAAACACTCATCCACATTGAAAAATCTTCCGAGAAAAGATACATGACGCCAACGGGACTTGAACCCGTGTCCTCTCGATTGCCGGTCGATTGCTCTTGACCACTGAGCTATGGCGGCTTATCTAGTACCCGCCAAATGATTCAATATATGCTAGTGTTTCATTCAACAATTACTGCTTATTATATTTTTTCCACCTGAAAACAACCAACTTTATTTTTGCGAGAGAAACATTGTAAGTGTTAAGTCCCTCGCTAGGTGGCGTCGAGACAAATTATGTCTTCATTTATTGGGGAAATACTTAAACTTGTCAAATATTAATTATTATTTTTAATTGTAAAACTAACGTTTTTTTTTTAAGACAAGATTTTTTATGCATAGCACAAAGGGTAACAATTATTATAAGCAATAATTATCAGCCTGAAACGAAGACAATAAATGAAGACATAATTTGTCTCGACGCCACCTAGCGAGGGACTTAACACTTACAATGTTTCTCTCGCAAAAATAAAGTTGGTTGTTTTCAGGTGGAAAAAATATAATAAGCAGTAATTGTTGAATGAAACACTAGCATATATTGAATCATTTGGCGGGTACTAGATAAGCCGCCATAGCTCAGTGGTCAAGAGCAATCGACCGGCAATCGAGAGGACACGGGTTCAAGTCCCGTTGGCGTCATGTATCTTTTCTCGGAAGATTTTTCAATGTGGATGAGTGTTTCAGGCTGATAATTATTGCTTATAATAATTGTTAAATAATTTCACATCCTCGGTATGATATTTTCACTGTACAAGATCACTGTATTTTAAAAATGCAATACATTCATTACTATAGCATGTTGAAAATTTTGGATATTCATGGTTTGATTACGAATTGGTCAATAACCCAGTAATTAGGACGCTCTGCTATAAATCGGAAGGGCCGAGGAAACTCAACGAGGGTAACTGGCTTATGTACTCCGTTTTCAACACAAGTTTATACCAAGTTAAAAATGCTTGTTCTTTAAAAATTAGGTTTACAGTTGCTTAAAAAAATACAGTGGCGTTTCAACAACCAGAGGTCTCAAAAAGACTCAAACAAAGATTTGACGAAAATGTCCGCAGTATCGATCGATTGAATGTATTGTCCCAACAGGTTATTTTTATATCTAAACCTTTTTTTATATTAGCTCCACCCAGGAGGAAAATAATCCCCCTCCGGTCCTATATCATCTTTGGGGATGCTGTGTGACGAGTATTTTGAGGAAAGAAAGAAGAGGAAGTTCTGGGAAGGAAAAATGTATGAGGGGTGGGTAAGAATCAGGGGTCAGTGTGTCCAGGAGTGACGGAGGTATGAATCCATCCCTCCCACAGCGGTGAAAGGCGATGTTCCGATAGAGTCTTGCTGGTGAGACCAAAATGTTTATCTTAACCAGTCTCTCCCGGGCTCAGCTAGCGGGCAGATGCATATACCGCTAAGACCCGGACAAGCCTCACCCTACGAACCCGGGCACCCCTGCTAAATCACAAAATGGGTCACTTGGGGTGACCTACGGCAGAGGTGTTGGTTATCCAATAAATAGTTCCCGGGGCGGCGGTACCCGTACCCGCCTCAAAAGAAACCTGTATTCTAATAGGAATTTTGAACAAATAGAAAATAACAATATTACTTTTTTTTACATTAGCTCCACACAGGAGGCCCTGAGGAAAATAATTTCGCTCAGGGCCTATGACATCTTTGGGAATGCTGTGTGGAGGGTATGCTTTATGGATGAAACAAACAATATTATTTTTATACACATTATTGAAAGAGTTTGTTCAATGTTTGATTGCCTCACGATTAAATTTTAAAAAGCATGTGTTATTAGTGTTATTACCGACAAAACGACAATAATTCGTCATTTCACAAGCTGTGAAGAAACAGTAAAGGAATCATTGGAAATAAACGTGCCAAGTCACCTTATTACAATAAATTCACGGTCAACTGCTGGTAACTTCAGTGTCACGATCTGTCTGTTTGCACTGTCCGCTGTGTAATCTTGAAACATAATCAATTATTGCTGTATACACACATATTAGTATGTTCGTTGAAGACCTTATACTCAGGCCTCAGCCATATTTTGAAAGAGGGTCAAAATATTTTCACTTTATAATAAAATCCTAAAAACTGTTTTTGAAAGGTGATAAAATACGCTTTCAAATTTTGTAATTCGAAAAAAAAATATTAGTTTTTAAATAACATTAATTTTACGTGGAAACATAACAAAGTTTTAAAATGGCTCGTCTTAGTTTTTTAAGTAAAACTTTGGAGTAAGCTGGTGAATGCGTGACGAGAGCGTTATGAAAAGTGTGATCGGGCGAGGTGAATGGTCGGGCGAGACGAACGGAAGTTGAGAGGAAGATAGTAAAGTTTTACTTCAGTTGTGTGGTCTAAAGCACACTAGTTTTTTTTTCTAACATAAATTGCTGCTAACGAAAAAAAAAACACATACATATTTTATTAGACAAGTATAATACAAACGTTACTGTTAACTAGCTTTTTTTTCGTTTCGTATATAATAATAAAAAATTCCTAATATTTAAAAAAAAAAATTGAAATTGCGATCCCAAACTTTGGTTTCATAAAGGTTTATATTTTAATTATTTTGTTGTTAATTTTTTTAATATAAAGCGTGGTGTTTTCTTTTTCTCCGTTTAGATCATATTTCTCACTACGATAGCAAGGGAGACAAGATAATTTCTATGACGGGTTAAGAGGTGAGGTTCGGCCATACACTTCGTCGCTCTAGTTCGTTTTACTCCAACAGACCATTTTTAGCGAAATTGAGTTAAGTACGCAGTAGTTCTCAGAAAGTCTTTATGTATAGAATGCAAGTGAAAAAAATTTTTTTTTAAATTATTTAGGGGGTTTTCAAAACGCACTTTGTCTTACGTCCTCCAAAATGAAACAACATTTCGAGCGTATTTATCCAACATCCACACGTTGGCCAAAAGGACTCCCGTTTTTAAACCGGCCGTTCAGTCAAATTTCATAGGAATTTCTCCAACATCCAAGCTATATCTTAGCCAACGTGCGAAATTCAAACTCTCGGTTCCGGGCGTATTGCTCTAACAGACCACACAGCCAATAGCAGCGTAGCGGAGGACCACGTGATTGCTTTCATTCCAAACATTCGTCCGTTTAGCGCCACGAAAATAAATATCTTCACTTATGATTATGCTAGTTACCAAGTTACTTTAGTGGTTTTCTAGGAGATTTCTTCAGACAAAATGCATAAAGATGAAACTGTGGAAAAGGATAAAAATTTTTAAGGAAAACATAACAGATAATTAATATTACAATATTTTCTCAGCAAATTGTTTCAACTTGTCGTCCGTTACAGGGTGGTTATAATAAAGTTGTGTATTTTTTGAGAAAATATTGTAATAAATGCCAAGTTCTATATTGTGGTGAAATATCGTACTAAAAATTGAAGTAACCTTCGTCACTGTTTTAATTTAATTTAACCAATTAAAATATTAAAACGAATTGACTGAAATTGAAGAAAAATCAATTAACAATTAAAATCAATCAATTAAAGACGACATTATACGGAATACACTCGGAATTTGATCCTTAAGGCGTATGTGTATGAAGAGGTATCGGTATGTTTATCTACCTATACGTAATTATTTAAATCTTCGTGTAAAAATACCTATTTATGATATTTAAAACAATTATAAGAATAAGAACATTGAATGAGCTTTTGTTTTAAGCACATTTAATGCGTAGTATCGGTATGTTTATCAACCTTTACGTAATTATTTAAATCTTTGTTCAAAAAAATACCTACTTGTGATATTTCAAAAAACACAATTATTAGAATAAGGACTGAAGTTTTATAGTACCTAATATATGTGTCCATCCACCAAATCTTAGTGAAAGCATTATTATACTTCAGATACTTAAAACAAGCCAACAATTAGAATAAGGAAATGAAGGAGTTTTAATTTTCGGTATATTTAGTTCCTAAAATATCTGTTTGTTTATCAACCAAATTTGCATGTAATTATTCGACTTATGATATTTAAAACGGTTCCATGGCAACTCAGAATGAAACCAACTCAGAAAGACCTCAGAAAGGTCATTAAAAGCAATGAAAAAATAATTTTAAAATAACCGGTAACCCTAACCTAACTTAACCTATTTAACCAATTTTTTAATTTTTTTTATCATCACTCTTAACGACCTTTCTGAGGTGCTTCTGAGTTGGTTTCATTCTGAGTTGTCTGGTCACCATTTAAAACAAGCCAATTATTAACATAAGGAAATCAAGGAGTTTTCATTTTCGGTACATTTAGTTCCTAAAATATCTGTATATTTATCAGCCAAATCTTCGTGTAAAAATTCTACTTATGATATTTAAAACAAGGCAATTTTTCGAATAAGTACAATGAAGGAGTTTCTGTTTTTGGCACATTTAGTGAGTAATAGCTTCATGTTTATCTACCTTTATCTAATTTTTTTACATGAGCTCCACACAGGAGGCCCTGAGGAAAATAATTTCCCTCAGGG
The DNA here is from genome assembly GCA_917880885.1 of Limnephilus marmoratus. Lineage (NCBI taxonomy): Eukaryota > Metazoa > Arthropoda > Insecta > Trichoptera > Limnephilidae > Limnephilus > Limnephilus marmoratus. Next base: position 12,704,776 of record OU862908.1, read on the forward strand.
CCTATGTCATCTTTGGGGATGCTGTGTGGAGGGTTTTTTTGGGAAAGGAGGGAGAGGAGAGTTCTCGGAAGGAAAAGGGTTTAAAGGGTGGGTAGGAATCTGGGGTTCAGTGTGTCCTGGTCATCCGCCTGCAATACCTAGACAAACCTCACCCCATGAACCCGGGCACCCCTGCTAAATCACCAAACGTAGCGAACCACTCGGGGTGACCTATGGCAGAGATGGTGGTTATCCAATAAATGGTTCCCGGGGCGGCGGTACCCAATCCCGCCTCCCAAATTGATAATACAAAACACAATTATTAAAATAAAGACAATACAGGAGTTTTTTTTTTTGCTTTTAGTACCTAATATTTATGTGTTTATCTACCAAATATTTGTGTCAGAATTCTACCTGAGATATTTAAAACATGTTAATTATTAGAATGAGGAAATAAAGAAGTTTTTGTTTTTGGTACATTTAATGCCTAAAGTATCTTATTATTTTAATCAAACAAATCTTAGTGTAACAATGAAAACATTTTTGGTGTATTTAGTGCCAAAAAACAGTTGTATTTGTGTACCTATAAATATCTTATTATTGAAATCTTCATGGGAGAATTGTACACCGAATGACAATGAAAGCATTTCTATTATTTTATACATTGAGTGCCTCATATTTCTTATGTGTTTGTTTATTTCTTACCTATTCGAGTTTTATTTTGTTCGAGCTTTGGATTGTCAATAAAAAAGTTATTACTATTCGCACATTTTTAATGATTAGGTATCCCATTCATTTGACTTTTTTTACCTAGATCAATTTCCAGTTCTTTTATTTCAGCCCCTTTTGTAACCCTTCTAATAATTTGGCCCAACTAAGTGGTACCCTTAATAATGGAATACATTTGTTATGAAGCTAAAAATGTGGTTAGTGGTTAGGATTATTTTATGACCTCTTTTTTTACAAGTCTGTATTGTGTAATAGACGTAAATCACATCCCATGTGTTCGAACATAGGATCATTTTTAAAAAGAACTCGTCGTCTATTGTTTTACACATTTATAAAGATCTTGTAGCTATCTATTGTGTTTCAAAATCCTTCGAGTTAACTTTTTATTTTAAAATGTTGGATACTACACTTCTGTTATCACACGACGGCCTCCTGTGGTCGAGAGGTAAGACTCTCAACTAGCGATCCGGATGTCGCAAATTTCAATCCCGGGAACCATTTATTGGATAACCACCATCTCTGCCATAGGTCACCCCGAGTGGTTCGCTACGTTTGGTGACTTAGCAAGGGTGCCCGGGATCATGGGGTAAAGTTTGTCCAGGTCTTGGCGGCGGATACGACTGCCCACCTGCTGCGTGGCGAGAGAGAGACTGGTTAAGGGAGGCTTTTTGACCTTTTCAGCCGGACTCTCCCGACTCTCGCCTTGCACCGCAATTAGAGAGATGGATTCATACGTCCGTCACTCCCGGACACACTGACCTCCAGATTCCTACCCACCCCTCATACCCTTTTTCTTCCCAAATTTCCTATCCTTACCTTCCTTATAAAGACTCCTCCAAAGTGAAATTATTTTCCTCAGGGCCACCTGTGTGGAGCTAATCTAAAAATATATATACATATTTCACAACTTTAACCATTAAAAAAACGTACATGTGTATGTGTTTTTGTATGTTTAAATAGTGAAATAACACAAATCAATAAAAAAAATATACATATAATAATAATAATAATAATAATAAATTTGGACAACTTATATAGCGCTGTTTTTGCGAAAAATCGCCTCAAGAGCGCTGTACAAATTAGCTTGGATTTTACATTTGAATTTACTTAACTTAGGAGGCTAGATAACAACTCGTCTTGCAGCTATCAAGCGCATGGATTGTTGGAATTCTAGCCCCCCAATAAATTAAATAAAATAAAATATCTTTTTATATGTACATATTTTAATTTACTTAACCATGTAGGGGGCTAGATAACCACTCGTCTTGCAGCTATCAAGCGCATGGATTGTTGGAATATAAATATATATACATGCTGTATTTGCGACACGTTCCAGAGTGGAAGATACTCTCAGTATCACCCCGATGTAAGACCGCCATTTCGAATTGAAGCATTGCTTGAAATGGCTTTAGCCCTGGTTGTTGACTCGATCTGAATAGCCAGGTACTTATAAACCTTCATAACTGCATCCCCTTCCCGTTACATCCAGCCTCACAAAATTGGGTATGCTATGTATAGCCTGACTTGGTCCAGGCGGTTGGGACTCTTGTGCAGTATTAACATAAAAAAAGTCACGTAAATCAATCCAACCTTTCGGGTCTGATCATACTAAATCTCCGATTTATATGCCGTAGAAAAGAAAGAATAGGAAGTTCTTGGATGGAAATAGGAATGAGGGGTGGGTAGGAATCTGAGAGTTAGGGTGTATAGGAGTGACGGACGTAAGAAACTGTCCTTCCAACTGCGGTGCAAGGCAGTGGGGTCGAGAGAGTCCGGCTGGAAAGGTCCAAAGGACTCCTTCAAGCAGTCTCTCTCGATCCGGCCCGCCACGCAGCTGGTGGGCAGACTCATCCGCCGTCAAGACCTGGAAAAACCTCACCTCATGAACCCAGGCACTCCTGCTAAGTCACCAAACGTAGCGAACCACTTGGGGAGACCTTTTCACAGCTCCACACAGGAGGCCCTGAGGAAAATAATTCCCCTCAGGGCCTATGTCATTTTTGGGAAGGAAGTAGAGGAAGTTGTGGGAAGAAAAAGGTATGAGGGGTGGGTAGGAATCTGGGAGTCAGTGTGTCAAGGAGTGACGCACGTATGAATCAATCCCTCCCCACTGCGGGTAAAGCGATGTTCCGAGAGTCCTGCTGGAGAGGTCTACAGATCTTCCTCAACCAGTCTTTCCCGATCCGGTCTGCCACGCAGTTGGTGGGCAGACGCATCCGTCGCCAGGATCCAGACAAAACTCACACCACGAACCCGGCCACCCCTGCTAAGTCACCAAACGTAGCGAACCACTTGGGGTGACCTATGACAGAGGTGTTGGTTATCCAATAAATGGTTCCCGGAGCGGCGGTACCCATACCCGCCTCTCAAATAATAACTAATAAACGTAGGACCTATCTGATGACTAACGGTTGATGACTAGCAGCCAACAATAAAACACGCCTGAAACATTATTTAATAAGTATAATTGTCTGAAAACGTACGTTTTCATTGATGATTTTACGATGTTATTATTTTACAAAAACTTACTCTTGAAACTTGTTTCCCAACCAAGAAACAAATTATTTCTAAAAAAATGTCGAATGTTACAAGAAACTATTTAAAAATCACACCCGAATATTTAGGTCTCACCGCGAAAACATAGGACACATAAGCTAAATCCATAAGTACCTATCAAAGTTCAATGAATTGAAATACTTTCCGATCTCCCTGTAATACCAAGCACGTTAGATAAAGTAACTTCACGCAAGAGTACGCGCTCTTGTCTAACATCCAGTGTCCTTTGTCCAATATCCAACTTTCGCAAACAAGAATTCGTCACTTTGGCCAACATCCAAATTAAAAACGTGTTTTCTGCGTAATTTTATACATTTAGAACATATTGTACTTAAAAAAAACAATTTGTAATACTTTAAAACATTATAGTAGACTTACAATTTAGCTAATTTCATTTTATATGCCTTTTTCGTAAAAAAAACTTTAAAGCGCTGTTTCTCACGATTCACGTTTTGGTCTGTTGGAGTAAAACGAACTAAAGCGACGACTTGTTGCACGAGGCCCGAAAGTTTGTCTTTGGGAAGGTACCCCACTTGTTTTACAGCTGTTGGATCGTAGGACATATTAAAAAATAATAAAAAAAAAAAATAAGTGTAAAAGATCAGAATGCGCGAAACCAACTGACTTACAACCAGATAAAAAAAATGATAATTTTATATTTATAAATAATGGATACTTACGTTGTAAATAAACTGTTATTTATAAACCGATGCTTGTGCCAGAAACGCGAACCGAGATAATAAAATGGTTAATTTGTAAGGTTACACGAACAGTTGTGTAGCAAAATCCATTCAAGACATCCCACTACATTACTATAAATACTTTAAACTTTCTTCCCACAAGTGATTTGTTTCATAGTATAGGATTGCGGAATTGTTTTAGGAATATTAATAATGATATTCGAGTTAGAATATTCGTAAAAATCGACATAAATATAGAATATATTTTTTAAGTTCATTATTCATTACATAAAATTTTATGGTTAAATTAATTAGAGGATTTTTCGACCACCAACCTAGGCTGATGCCCATGTTATGGTGGTCGATTTTACATAATATAGTGCAATAACAATCACACGTTCGTGTAATATTTTTAAAGAAAAACACTGTAAAACAAATTCAAACCAAAATGCTTGCCTTGCCTTCAACATAAATATGATAACATTCTATCTGATATAGATATATTAAAAACTCTGTCAAGAGTGCATTAAATATGTATTAAATGAGTACAAAACTTCATAAATATAATGATATATTATATAATGACATATTTTGTATTACTTACCTCCTAATAATGTGATATATTTTAGTTGCAAGATTACTGTTTAATTTATGGACACAATATAATAATATGATATATTAAACTAACGTAAATCTATTTAGACAATTTTGTGGGCATTTTCCAAGTTTTTGTTACAGTTTCTACATCTTAAGAGAAAACCGGGCGGCATTTTGACCATACAAGTGTATTCGCCAATTTCCTCTCTGGATTTTGACACTACTGCAAATATTTTTAATCCACCACTAGCGTGTCTAAGTTACTTCTTGTAAGAGTTAGGACCCTACAAAAATCGATAAAATCGCCTGGTTTGAACGCCATAAACAGACATTCAGTATAAAAAAAATCTTAAAAATTCGTCCAGTTTCGGGAAAAAAAAGGAGGAATTCAAATCCTCAATTTTGATGATTTTATTTAGGAATTATCAGCAAGAGGTGCAGTTGTCCCTTTCGCTCGGTGTACGGGAGTGTAGAAGCAGCAGTGATAGCAACAGTTTGGTAAAAACCTATTGTTAAAATTTCTCTGGGGCTTTCGGCGACCGGGTTTTCTCTTAATGAACGTCTCTCATTACCGGGAATCTTCTTTGTGTGCCTTATCAGGTCCCCACGACATTGGCGATCACTCTTGAAAATGTCTCTCTGTCTTGCGCTGCCCGGAATAGCTCCTCCACACTTCTAATGCCGGTCCACTCTCGTGTATTTCGCAGCCAAGACATTTGTCTCCTACCAGGCCCTCGGCGGCCCTCAATCTTGCCTTACCGGGAATAACAAAAAACTAAACTAAATTTGAGCCAAACAAAAAAAATTCAAGTAGGTAGGTACCTATTCAACATATTTCGAGGTTATCCGGTTTTTAGTAAATGTTCAATGTGTTTTAAACTAATAGATATTCACGGTGAACAAACACACCTAATCAAAGTTACCTTTTCTGATGTTTTTTTTATTTATTTTTAGATGTGTGTATCATTTCTCAATACGTCCTACAATGTGCTCTGCGAGCCGCTAGTAACTCTGAAATACCTGGCGGACCGCATGGGAATCATGATCCGTGGTTCGTACTTTGCCCAGCTCATAAAGAATGGTTTTAAGGTCCCCCACATTCAACAACCCACAACACAACACCCAGACTAAAGCCCCATGGCCCATGGCTCGGGAAATCTCTACTCTGATCGCTAACAGTATAACAATAAACGGAAGTCATTACAAATTAATGAAATGATTTAAATCATCCGTTCGCTCCGGAGAATAATGCATCCACCAAATTCCCAGACTTAATGGAGTAATTTTAATAATAGCAATCAGAATGTACCCTTTTTAGATAATTAGCCCGAGATAACACTCGAAATCCAAAATAATGGTCGGAATGAATAATAAATAAAAACTATTCACAGGATAAAACAACGTTTGGAATAATTTAAAGATTAACGAACAAGTGACTAGCATTGAGACTACATAATAGATCTGATTTTACGTACAATCTGCATATTACGTAAAGTTTAAGTTTAAAATTACGGAATTCATTACTTCGTTTATGTGAAGGCACCATTGGAGGGGATCCCACCACTTTCCCAAGGCGTTATAAGAAAACATATGGTTTCCTCCTTCACCGCACACGTCAAGACTCTATTTTTTATTGAACGAAGCTACATTTATTTGAACTACTTTAGACCCTCCAATGTCCATGCATACGGGATTAGTAAGCAGTATGCAAGTACTTACATTAACATAATACAAAAGAGAAATAAATGTGGCAGCCCGTGGAATAATTCTTCTGAAATCTATAGAAAAACAAAATATGCAAAGATAAATAAATAGAAAAATAAGAGCTCCAACCGGTTGAGGAAGCACCATAAAACCATACAAACCATACACATCTTTAGTGGTGTAATAACTGACCATAAATCTAGTTTGAAATAAGAATTTAAAACAACTATTTAAAACATTAATAATGGTTCTTAATAGTGCCAGAAAAAATTAGAAAAATTGACGTTTTTCAAAGTGCCTTCAAACATGATTCCGGATAAAATGAAAGCACTCTTACATTTTTTAAACAATAACATACCAACGTCTATGTAGATTTATTAAAATGTAGAGTTAATGGCGGGTCTCCGTATAACATTTTCTCTGATATTTTAGTGATTAAGAGCAGATGCTCGGTTAGCGAAAGGTCCTAAATCAAATTTCTGTCGTAAAAATAACCTTTTTTCGAGTGTAAGTGTCTAATATCTAACCCTTATCTAATTTAATACTTATGTTTATATAAAAGTCAGTTGATAATTCTCAGAACAAAATTCTAACACGAGTGGCGCTCGGTTTTAAGGTAGCGACCGATGTCAAAATAAATATCGATCTAAGTACCATACTCTATAACAAAGGCAGATTGAAGTGAAAAAGGCAATTTTTTTGTTAGTTTCACTATTATCAAGTACCTTCAAGAGAGTTACTTTTACGACAAGAAGTCAAGGTGAACCCAAACACACGGAAATAAATGTCAGAGTATCAATTCAAAAAGGCCGAAGGTATTATATGAGGCTTGAATATCATTAAATGTACATGCTGGTTGTATGCCAAGGCCAAATCTCGTTGCGCAGCAATGCTCATCATTATTGTTTACTGACCTAATATAGCCTTCTGCCTAGTGTTTGGGTTATTGAAAAACAATCGTCATATTTGCAGAATTATGTTATGTAGAAGCGGAGTCCCTGGAAAGAGCAAGATGAAAAACTAATAGCATGTGTAATCTGGGTAAACAAATGCTAAGAATTCCTTTGTACGGGGTACAGATCACAGATGATATCAACGGGGCAGACTGAAGAGTCTCCGTAGAAAGCCAAGAGGAGCTTGTTTAGAAAATTGTTAACACCATCAAATTAATGATACGAGTACTATGATAAAGTGGATTTTTTTAAGACGAACACTTTGGACAGTTAATGTAATAAGTAAATATATCCGGGGTCTAATAAATAATGCTATTTTTCCCTGAAATATGTTAAATTGTTTATTTAACAGAATGTTTATAAAAGGTAAATTTATAATGTGCCTAATGTGACGAGGACCTCTTGGCAGACCGTCACTTTTATAAGCTTATTGTGGCTTTTATCGAGTTTCCTCTATGGTAGGCATATTATGATGACACAAATTCGCCCAATAAACATAAAATCTTCAACTTTATTTAAATTCCTTAAATTAACTTTAAAAGTTTAAAAAATCGTTAAACCCTGTTTAAATTGAAATACTACACGAAATACCAACGATTTCCAAAAGAAGAAAGTCAGAAGATTATCATGTTTGTTGAGAATACCTTGATTGTAAAAAGTTTAAGCCAAATGGCATGAAAATTGATCATAATAAAATTGTGTTGTTTTTGTGAAGTTTCCTCGTGAACATAATATAGACACCTAATACAATGTGGGCATATCGGGCTTTGCGACAAGTGCTACTTATTAATACAGAAAACACGCAGAACAGTTCTTGGAACGAAAAATGACCTTGACACCCTCGGAACGTTCAGTAAAATTAAAACGAAAAAAGTTTTAGAGTAGAACAAATTATATGAAAAGGTCACGAATAAAAGATAGCCAAACATTAATAAACACAATAGGAATTTGATTGGTACGTTATTTAGGCATTAATGTACAAAACAGAATTATGAAATTACTATAGAATATTTTAAAGTAGTTGAGCACGAATTATCTATTCACAGCACCAAATGAACAGGTCAAAATTAAAATTTATGTGATTGAACAAGAAAAAAAATAATGAATATAAGTTTTTTTGTTATTTGTTTTGGGGGTGTTATGACGTGCTGCGCTACCTCCTTCTTTAGCCAACGTTTCGGACAGCGTTGCAGTATCCATCATCAAGGCAGATGTGTCGTGATGATGGACACTGCAACGCTGTCCGACACATCTGCCTTGATGATGGATACTGCGTTGGCTAAAGAAGGAGGTAGCGCAACACGGCATAAAACCCCAAAAACAAATAACGAAAATACTTTTGGCCGTGAAAATCTTAAAAAGAAAATAAGTGTCTAATCAAAGTCAGGTTTTTGAAAGACAAGATATGAAGAAAGATAGGACAATATACGAAACTGTTCAATTTAATGTTGAATTGTGTGTCGTTGGGGCACATGGGGTGAGCTTGTGTATCAATGCTCATAAAATACAGGAAGGCAGATTAGGGACTGAGAAGGGTGACTGCACAAAAATCAATTGATGGAGGCACTGATTATAGTAGAAGTGACAGTAAGAAGTTGTCAAAGGAACTGAAACTAGTAGTCCATAACGGAGTTCTGATACTATAGAAGTGAGGTATGGAATTGTTAAAAGAAAATTAAAGAAAACTGAATACAGGACAACCAAGAGCTCTGATGCAGGGTAAAACGTTGCATGACCGAAATAAAATAGTTGACGAGATCGTAAGGCCAATGTTAATAACGAATAAGCTTAAGATAGAGTTGCTCAGACAATTTGGATACATACTAGGGAAAAATTTAAAAAAATGATTGCAGGAAAAAAAATGCGCCAGTGGATGTAAGAAAAAACCGAGAAGAAATCGACCACAGTAGAGATAACACAATTAAATGGATATTTTCTAAACACCTAGTAACATAATGAACCCGAATGATTGATGGTCAAATTTATTCTGATGAATTTGACCATCGCAAGATTTATCATAATTAAAAACACCAAATCACTTTAAATTGTGATGCAATGCTAACGATTACGATACAGTAACACCGTAAGAACATGTTACAGACGCCTTCATGATTATTGCCAATTATTTATGCAATTATCTAGAAAAAAAACATGGAGAAATCAATAATTTAATTTTGGTGTCATTGATGAAGCGCTAAACAAAAATAATTTCTAAAATTCCCTTCGGCGATGGATCCTGTTTTCTATGTTGTAATATGACTTTTGAATCGGGAACGACTTTGATCTTTTCGGATATCCGCAATAATTCTCTCTACCACAATAATTGTCAAATAAGTTGGTTTATTACCGGTTATTGTGAATCTGTTTTTTTTTTAACGTCTAACGCTAATTTGTTCGCTTTTCAGAACAACTCATATAGAAATACGATCTAACCAAACGGTATTGAAAAGCGAAAACACCACGCAGTGTATTCAAATCTAAAAGTTAACCACAAAATAATTAAATTGTGCACCTTTATGAAACCAAAGTTTCCAACGGCAATTTGAAACAAAAATTATGAAACTTTGTGAATTTTTTGAAAATTATTTTAAAGTGAAACGACATAAAAGTGAGGTGATTATAACGTTCATAATACATTTGTCTAATAAAATATGTATGTTTTTTTTTCATTACCAGTAACTTTAGACAGAAAAAAAATATTTATTTATTTATCCACGCTGTGCAAGCAGGTTCCCCACAGAGCATCGGACCATCCCATCCCATATGTTCACTAAACATGGCAAAAGCCATTTCAAGCGACGTTTCAATTCTGAATGGTGGTCCAGAACGATACAGAGAGTATCTTCCACTCTGGAACGTGCCGCAAATGTTTAATTTAAATAAATTTAATTTCAAATAAATGAATTGTGAAATAACCAAATTAATCAAATAAAATTTCTTTGCGCACGCCGGGACTTGAATCCGCAACCTTCGGATTGCTAGACGATAGCCTTACCCTTCGACCTCGCAGGCCTAAGGGTAATGACAGGGTGTATGATATTATCATAATATCAATAAGAATAGGTAGCATGTATTTTTTAGTGAATTAAAAGTTGTTAGGTTAACGAAATTTGAATTTTTTCCGTTCGATTAAAAATGAAATTATTCGTAGGTAGTTCTGATTATTATTAGAATAATCTACGCGAGAATCGTCGCATCACTTAAGTATAATCCGATAACCCTCTCACCGACTAAGATTAATTTATAAGTCCGAAGATTCGACACGATGAAATTCTTGGAAAGTTGGAAACTTTTGAGGAATTTTAAAAATAGAATTTATTCAGAAATAATGTGAAAATAACGTTTCCTCTCAATTAATATGGATTACCTAGGAACTCACGATGTTTATGGAAAAGTGCAGAGGTACGGAAACTTTTGTGAAAATTGAATAAATTGATAATAGATATAATTTTTTTCATAAACTCTACACAGGAGGCCATAAGGAATATAATTCCACTCAAGGTATATGTCATCTTTGGAGATGCTGTGTGGAGGGTCTTTTTAGGGGAAGGAAGGAGAGGAAGTTCTGGGAAGGAAAGGGTATGAGGGGTGGATAGGAATCTGGGGTTCAGTGTGTCCAGGAGAGACAGACGAATGAATCCATCCTTTTCACTGCGGTGCAAGGCAATATTCTGGGAGAGTCCTGCTGGAGAGGTCAAAAGATCTTCTTTAACAAGTCTCTCCCGATCAGGTCTGAAACGCTGTTGGTGGGCAGACACATCTGCCGCTCAAAGATCCGGAAAAACCAGACCCCATAAACCCAGGATAAGTCACCAAACGTAGCAAACCACTTGGGTATATATTTTAAGTAAAATATGTAGATATTTTATGCAAAGTAGGTTCACCCGTGTAAAAAAAGACCATTTCCGATGTAATGCTTTATAATAAACTAGTAGACCTAGCCACACGTTGTTGTGGCTAACGAAACACAACGCCATTACCCAACCTTTATCAAATCCACACCATTCGTTTGCCAGCTGTCCGCTGCCCGCTGTCTGAATTGAATATTTGAATTTCTCGGCTTTTCTCTACTATAATAAGCATGTATTATAAATATAAACCTTCCTCTTGAATCACTCTATCTAATGGTGAAAACCGCATGAAAATCCGTTGCGTAGTTTGAAAGATCTATGCGCACATACATTTTGAGCGACATCATTTTATACCATACTACCAAACCCGGCCACACGTTGCTGTGGCTAACGAAACACAACGCTGTTACCCAATCTTTATAAAATCCACACCACCCGCTTGCCAGCTGCCCGCTGCCTGTATTGAATATGTGAATTAATGGCTTTTCTCTACTATAATAAGCATGTATTATACATATAAACTAATTAACTCGCCACTAATTATTGAAACACTGGATATTTGAAAAGGGAAAATCAAATACCTACTTACTCTAGGACATCTATTTTCCAATTTTTTCCGTAGAACGAATTTCAAAAGTGACTATAGTACGGCCCGCCAGCCGTTTTAAATCGCACAAAAATATGTTTTCTTTGAATTTCTCGGCTTCTCTAATATAATTTACATGTATTATACATATAAACATTCCTCTTCAATCACTCTATCTATTGGTGAAAACCGTATGAAAATCCGTTGCGTAGTTTAAAAGATTAACGCGCACATCCATTTTGAGCGACTTCATTTTATACTATGTAATGATAATGATGAAATGATAATGATGATAATGATAATGATAATGATGATGATAATGATGATGATGATAATGATAATGAATGATGATGATGATGATAATGATAATGATATTACCTCTAATCTTGGATGCATGTTTCTACCAATTATTATTGACACAAAAAATATCCCTGTTGTTGTCCAATTCCTCTAACTCTTTACTCATATTTATTTATTACTCCTCAGAGAACATTCTTTACTATGTGCTCGCATGCCACAACTTTTAAATTCCCGACTAAGGGGACAAAAATTGTATTCAAAAGCAGAAGTCATGTAGCTGTAAAACTTGACATTAATATCTGTTTAAAATGTCGGAATCAACATTGAAAAATGCCCCTAGCGAACACGCTATCTATCCGCTGCTAGTTTTTAAGTCTAGAAGCGTACTAAATTTACAATGCATTAACCCTTCGAATAATAAGAAAATAATTTTCTGTCAAATTTTGCCTATCAAGGTTTGTGCGCAAAATTCCTGGTTCTTCCCATGCATTTTAAATGTTCCTATTTATTGGTTTTTTTTAACGCTATTGCAAAAACAAAAATTGTTCTAAAATCTAGATAAAATAATCTTTCCGGTGTGTTTATTAGAAATCAACATTTTTGTTTCTAAATATTAAAATTTTAATATTGAAAATTTAAATTGGCTAAAAAATGCATACCTGCGAATATTCGAATTAAAGTAATTAAAATAGAATAAACTTAAAATTTAAAATACAGACTCCTTTTCTAAATAAAATTTGTAATAAAACTGTCACCTCACTTTTTATCACTTCCATACAATTTTATTTTAAAATTAAATGTGTGATACGTCACAAATTGGCGAAAAATTAAACCATCACTTTTGAACGGGTTTGTAAAATATCTGAAAAACCTAGCTCATATAATTCTAAGACAATAAGAAGCATTATTTCATTCCGTTTCTAACATAAAAGAAATCACAAATATTCGCATGATAGGAAGAGAGATATCTAACTTTTAAAAATGCACTGTCGCTCTGGGAAAATCTGGGTCTCCTATTATTATAACGGCATATGATGTTTTGGGACAACTTGGGTCTCCTGTGATTAGACGGGTTAATACCAATCGGCTGAATATTTCCTGACATTCCGACCGATCAGCGACTCAGTCGTGGTACTAGATTCCGTGTGATCTGTGATACACGGACCACGAGTTGCTCGAACCAAGCAGAAGGAAGTCTGGACAATGTGGTCGAACCGCAGGCCCGAGTGTTTTATGAGCGCCAATCAATAAAACGCAAATACACCGACACGATGCTGGCTGTTCTTTGTTCCTGCATTCTTTTCATACGATAATTTGTCTTCGTGTCAATGGAGTATACGTCAGTTTTAAAATAAGATCGTAGGGGTTATTCACAATGACTGGTGACGCAATGATTCTTAATTTAGCTATTACTATTACATGAAAAACTCGCGATTTAGACGTTCGATAATAACTCTGTTCAAAAAAAGAGTTCACTTTAGTCTTCAGATTTTTTCTTTGTATCAATGTAGCAGAAAAGTCCTACAAAGTACAACTTGTGTAATTTTATTAATCGAATCTTTTCAGTCAATGCATTATTATATACTCGTATCTATTTTGGATCCATGACAACTTAGAAACAACCCAACTCAACACCTTTTTGAAAAGTCATTACTCATTAAACTATGAAAAAAAAATAGCCGATAACCTAATGTGACGTAAATATTTAACCAATCTTAATAATATAAACAAAGTCGGGTTAGTCACACCATTTATAAATCAACAACGAATGGATCGATTTTTATGATCTTTGATTTGTTGGAGTTGTCTCCAACCCGAATAGCAGAATAGCTTTTAAAACATCGGAAAAATTCACGAAAAAAAAGTTATGAAGAAAATTCTTTTCCTCATACATTTTCTATGGAATGAATTCTCATCTTTTGAAAGAGCTGTAGCAATATTGTGTTAAGTATAATATTGAATAGTGAGTGAATTACAAAAATTCAAAAACGTTAAATGTCAATGCGCTGATTGTTTTGCTTTTGTTCTTAAACATATAATGCTGTCCTTCTTTCTTACATATTAAATGTCAACAGTAAAAAATGAGACAAACGGTGAACATAATATATGGCTGCACCCCTCTAAAGGATAAATACAATAATTATACTAAATCTCTTCCACATGTAAAAAGAAAATGAAATGCAATTCCCTGAAATAAGTGGAAAAGTAAGAAAATCACAAAAAAATCCATACACAACGCCATCTCTGACACTGACAAAAATAAAAAACGGACAATTGCGCATCGATAATTGCTTCATTGCGTTGTGTAATTTTTGACTTAAAAAAACTGAATTTAATTCAGCTAACAAGTTAACGCAACAGTTATTGATTCTGAGACGGTACGAAGTTCGCCGGGTCAGCTAGTTTTTAATATATTTTTTCATCACTTTTCAAAGGAGGTGTTGAGTTTTTTTTTAATATTAGTTCCACGCAGGAGGCCTTGAGAAAAATAAATTCCCTCAGGGCCTATGTAATCTTTGAGGAAGCTGTGAGGAGGGTATTTTTAAGGCAATTAAAGATAGGAACTTCTGGGAAGGAAAAGGGTATAAGAGGTCGGTTGGAATATAGGGTTCAGTGTGTCCAGGTAATCCGCTGCCAGATCCAGACAAACCTCACCCCATGCATCCGAGCACCCCTACCAAGTCACCAAACGTAGCGAACCACTTGGGGTGACCTATGGCAGAGGTGTTGGTTATTCAATAAATGGTTCCCGGGGCGGCGGTACCCATTACCGCCTCCCAAATTGAGGTTGAGTTGAGTTGATTCTGAGTTGTCCGGTCACAATCTACTCGTATTTTCTATTCAGTTCGCAGATATAGACAGTAATTTTGGTCTTATCTTAAAAGTTAAGTGTGCGAAATTTCATCAAGAAGTATCCAAAATTCTGTTTTAAGGAGTGGTAAAGGGTGATGGGGTGGTCTTGGTTTGAAGATCAGGCGTGTAAAATTTCATCAATCCCAAAAAAAACTGGAGATTGGTTTAATATTCAAATGTACATCGCTGGCTACAGGTACTGTTGTTTGTATATAGGTATATGTAGATAGATAGATAATTTGACAAAACCATGATAAAAAAAGAAGAATATAAATTTGACAAACGCATAGTTATCGTGAATATCCGTAAAAAAAGTTACGTAAAAACGATGCTTTGGTATGTAGCCACAATAGGCCACTTGCATCACATTTTTTTTTAATTTCCGGTTTAGGCAAATATTCTAAGACATTCTGTTTTTTTTTTAAACGTATTTTTTAATCCCTGGCCATTTTTTGAAAATTTCAATCCGAACAATCAGACCACATTTTATAAACCGGAAAGACGGGACATAATTTTATGGGTGCGAAAAAACGATAATTACATAACCGATACTGCAGTGCTGCGGAAATGTTCCTGGAGGGTCGAGTGCACACTTTCCGAGCACATCTCCGCTACCGCATCGGAAGTTTATTGCGCAGACTGCGCCATTCGAAGAACGCGATCATCACCGCCATGACTGCCTGGATGGAGTCTCCCCTGATGGCCCTCTGGAGACGGGTGATGATGAACCGCAAACGGCTATTTGCATTGATTTTAGTGTTTAATATTTCATTCTTCATGTTTATTTGTTTTTATTTAATTTATGTGTTGATGTTGATTATTTTTTACCTCATCGTATTATTTTCCTTTCTTTGTAATTTCAAAATATGGAATGTTTTTTTTTTTTTTTTTAAGTATGTTTATTCAGTTTTTTTTAATTTTACAATATTTATCTTAAAAATCTTACAAAACTGATCAATCAGTTTGATTGTAAGAAATCTCTCATTTTTCCTATTTAATTAATACTATTGTACTTTTATGTTTTACATTGTAATAACTGTGTAAAATTTACAATACTAATTATTATAAACTACTAATTACGAATACAGTGGGTGATAGTAATTTCCAGGTATTTGATCAATATTCGATTTGGGTATTTGTATACAATATTATTTGCTTTCATGTTCTACGGAGATAGAATGATTTAACATTTTTTTTTATATTCGAATAAGATGTCTCATTTTTAATATTTTCAGGTAATGCGTTAAATATTTTCGGAATTCTATGCCTCTTTGTTCTATCACCGTATACATTTTGAGATTTATTAATAATAAGCATTTGTGCTTCTCTATGCCTAGTAGGGTAGTTGTGGTTTACAGGTTTTTTGAATTCTGTATTCCAGAATTCATCTAGCGTTAATTGATAATCTACCTTACTGTGTATAGAGAGGACATTACACAAGGAGAAAATTTTTTTATAATCGCCTTCACATAATTGAACTTTTTTTTTGCCTGATATCAATTTTAGGAAACGGATTTGTAATTTTTCTATTTTATTTAAATACGTTTTGTACGTTAATCCGTAACTATTTATTCCGTATCCTATAATTGATTCTGCTAATGCGTTGTATATACAGTATAATATATTTTTATCAACAAAGTTTTTTAGGTGATAAAATTTCCCTAATATGGATCTTAATCTATTACATACATTTTCAATATGATTTGACCAGTTAAAATTGACATCTATTGTAAGACCAAGGTATGTATATTGGTACACTTTTTCAATATTTGGGCAATTACACTGCAGGGATTGGTTTTTTGTGTGTAAACAATCATATGAATGACTTTTTATATGCAATTCCTTATCCTGACAATTTGTATATGGTGAGTGAATAAGCATATATTTGGTTTTTTTTGCGTTTATTATAATGCCATTATCGTGTGACCATTTAATTATGTTGTTTAGGTCTTCTTGTAAAATTTCCTCAATTTTTTGTGGATTTTTGTCAGCGCATATAATGCAAGTATCGTCTGCAAACATGTAGCATTTACAACGTTTTATTACGTTTGGTAAACTGTTTACTTGCATTATATAACACGTAGGTCCCGATATCGAGCCCGTAGCTACTCCAGTGCTTGCCAACATTTCATCACTTAAAATTCCGTCAATTTTAACTTTAATTTTTCTATTAAACAGATAATTTTTAAACAATTTTTTTAAAGGACCTCTAATACCACATTCCTCCATTGCCCTTAATAGTGTTTCATGGTCCAAAGTGTCAAAGGCCTTTTTAAAATCTATAAAAATTATACCAATATAATATTTTTCATTTAATTGACAATTTATATAATCAGTGAATTTAGAAAGTAATTGTGTAGTACTTTTTTCTTTTTGAAATCCGTACTGTATGGGATTAATGATTCTATTTTTTTCTATAAAATTCTGTATTTGGTTAAAGATAGCTCTTTCAATAATTTTATCAATACACGAGAGAATCGCTATTGGTCGATAGTTTGTGAAATCTTTGTGGTTTCCTGATTTATATATAGGTCTGATGATGGATGTTTTAAGTTCGTCAGGCATGATACTTTTACTTACACAAAGGTTAATTAATTTGGTCAGTACTGGGATTATATTATCAGCAATTAACTTTAGGTCTTTAATTCTTATTTGGTCATTGCCTTCTGATTTTTTAACATCCATATCATTAATTATTTTTTTAACATCTTTTTGTGATACAGGTCTAAATCTCATTGACATAATAGCAGGAGTTGTATACGTGTTACGATCTAGGAATTTTTTAGTACAATTATGTCTTATGTCTTTTATTTCATTTACGAATGTTGTAGCAAATTGCATTGCACTTCCCCTGCATACATTCTGAAATAAAGTTATTATTATTATTATAACCGAAAATCATTTTTAAAAAAAGGATGTGTTCCACACGAATGGCACAGGAGAATGACGAGGCATACCAAAAATATTCAATCTCATAAATATTTTTTCCTCTTCCCTCGATCCATTTTATTGAGCCCTAATCATTATAATGTTCAACGCCCATATACGACTAAATCCAATGTAATATACTTGTGCTTGTAAATAATAATAATAATATATAGTTTTACATGACAAAATTAAAAAAATAACTTATATCATTGATGTAGCTATTCCAAATTCCTGTAATATTCAAAAAACTATTTCTGAAAAAATAAGAAAATACACAGATTTAGGAAATGAGATTAAAAGAATTTGGCATTCTCGGACTATAAAAATATTGCCATTTGTTATTTCGGCCACTGGCATAATACCTAGGAATCTGATTCAAAATTTAAGCATATTAGATTTGTCAAAGAATTTGTATATAAAAATGCAAAAATCAGTCATTTTAAATACATGTAGGATTACAAAGGATTTTTTAAATATTTATATTGAGGGATCAGTAGGATTTATAGGTTCAATTAGAAATGCCACAGAGCCGAACCCTCTGATATGAAAATATCTGGAGTCGGTGAATTATATTCCCATTTGGTCTCTAGTAGGTTGACATGTTGTTCTTGTATTGTTTTGTATTTATAATACTTATATAGTGCAATTGCATAGCGTGGGTTGACTGGATGATCATTTGGGGAAGTGTGTGAAAGGGTTTAGTTTTTCCTTCTTTTTTTCTTTTTTTTTTTTTTTTTTGGGGAAAATTTAACCCGGACATTTAAATCTGGTGCGTAAAAATATATTATAAAATTTGATTTTGTTAAAATCAGCACCATTACCAATACACTTCTACAACAGGTACAGAAGGCATAAAATGTACGGGGTTCTCTTCGTAATATCTGTCAAAACGTCGAACCAAAGTTGGCAGAGAAAAAACAATAAATCTAGTGAATGTTAACGTCAAATTCAAAAATTCGCCCGAAATCAAAATGTTGTCATATAAAAAACATTAAACAGTGTGGAATTTAAAAAAATTAATAGAAGATTATCAGAGAAGGGACATTTTCATGTAGTGACGTCCCAAATAATGGATTTATGTATTTAAAAAATAAAAAAACAGTACATTTCTAAACATTTTTACTAACATTTTCGTAATCTTAATAAAAAAATCTATCCAAACGATTTTTTCCAAGTCGTTATGAAATCCATGCAAGTGGCCTATTATTAAAATATAAATAAAATATTATCCTTCTGGAAAAATGTTAATGAATGAATTATTTCCCCGTCTTTTGACAGCGGCCGTGATATAACTCAAGTAAGTAGGTACCTAAATGTGTGGTTCAATAAATTTTGAGTGTTTAAAGCGGTTTTCTTTGGCATAAATAAATTTATTAGCAAACTTGTGACTGACAGGAACTCCGCCGACTGCGTACCGCCAACCATAAAATATTTATAATATGCAGAACAGTACCAACAGTCGCGTCGCCTGTCAAATATATATTTTAAATACTAACGAAACGAGTTAAAAAACATTTATTTAATTTTATTATATCAGTGAAACAAAATTTTAAACGTTAAAGACTGAAAAAATTGTGGTGACAAGTTCTTGACACGTAGTTATTTTTATTTGCACGTAGGCAACGGAGATTTGTACTAAAAAAAACTATGTTAAATTTTTAGAAATAAGAAAGTTACTCAAATTTACAAAAGTAGGAACTATTATTTCACTTTTCACATCACATATATATGTATTTCATTTTTCCTCCATTTTATTTCTTTCATTTCTATGAATCTTTCTTAAGGTTAAAAGTCACGTACGTTATAATCTACGCATTCAGAGTAGCGATGTGTCAGTTCAGCTGGAATGGGCTCATGTGATCCGCTCCTTTGCGGGAAGCGGTTCCTACTCCCACTCCTTTTTCAAATCGACTACTCCCAGAGAACCCGGCCCAGTCCCAGTACTCTCCGCATCCAAATAAATCCGGCGGTAATCCGGCGGTCCGAGTAACTCAACGCCGAAGCGCGAAAACCGCACTCGAATACAAGTCCCGGGTTCCTTTAAACCCAAGCGCCTTGTTCCAAGCTACGTGAATCGCGACACAATCCATTCATTCCGCCCACTCCCGGACTCGCGCGAACGCCGCGAACATACATTCCTGACTCACCCCGTGGCCGCCGGCTTGCTCCGCGATCCACGGTCCGGCGTCACTCACCATTCCACTCATGAGTCGCGGGTCTCGGTGAGTTCCCGACACTCCCCGCTACCCGCGGCCGGCCAACTATGACACTGCTGGGCGCTGGGCGTTCATTCGATCGCTGTTCGTTGATCGACACACACGTGCGTGACCGCTTCGGCTAGACACGGAATAGTTTTTAATTAGAGCGTCTTATCTGGTATCGTTAATCAACGGGTGACGTGCATTATAAAATAATAGTTTATAGTAAAGCATTACAGCTTATTAATTTACTTATTTAAATTCTCAATAAAAGACCGTGCAGTGTAGATATGTACATTGAATGTACCTACATTGCACGGGTGACGGGTCCTTGTTCTCGTACGGGTCTTGTCCGACTCCGGGGTTCTGAGTTCTCGTGTGGGTTCTACGAGTAGGTCCTGGTTCCGAGTTCTTTGAACCCGTGCGTCCCGTTTCGGTGCGCCGCAACAATACCCAGTGCCCAGTCCGCACCTAAGAACTCGGACCCGGGACCTGCTCCTAGAACTCGTGTACTTTTAAAAGGAAGCAAGTCTCGGAGGCTTCCGGAAAAATGCAGAACTTACCCACCTCTAATTCAGAGATGGCGCCAATTAAATTATTTTAGGTTTTTATTACTTTTTGCACGTTTTGCTTTAAAATATTGAGATAAATTAATTGTTTGCACCCGTACGTATTTAACATGAATATATATAAATTGTTCTGTCCATAAACAAACCCAAATCTTTCAAGAAAGGCTGAAAAATACAATATTGGATTGAGTCACCGATACAAAATTGAATTTTTCAGCCTATCTTCAAAGTTTTGTGCTTGTTTATGGACAAAATGATTTATTTATATGCATTTTAAATATGTAACGGCGCAAACAATTAATTTACCTTAACATTTTGAAGCGTAACGTGCAAAAAGTATTAAAAACCTAAAATAATTTAATTGGCGCCATCTGGGAATGCGTAGATTATTCGTCTCGTTTCCTTTAAGTTTTTAAATTGGAGTAATTGTCTGCCACCTCGGAACAGGCTCAGCCTATAGTGAGGTGGTTCATAAAAAATAAAAATATTTATATTGACACACCGTCCTTGCCTCGTTCACATTCATACATCGTCTCATACATGCTCTTCTATTATTCTGATACTTATCATGGCTCGACTCAAGTATCTGATTCACTTGATCTTGCCATGTCTTCCTCGCGCGTCCCCGACTTCTTCTACCATTCACATTTGCGTCACATATTCTCCATACACTTCTTTCCTCGTTCATTCACCCTACAAGCCCAAACCATCTGAGCGTCCCTTTCTTAATCTTGCTTACACCAGCCTTGCATTCTTTGCGGATTTCCACGGTTCTCACACGATCGTACATGGTTTTACTACTCATACGCCTCCGGGATTTAATTTCTAGAGCATTCAGTCTGTAATATAGCATAAAAATCTTATATTTACCTGAAAAATCAGATTTTTTTTCAATGCAGATCAATAGTGATAGGCCATACCTGAAAGCAAATAAAAATAAAATATTAGTCGAAAGTAATGTTTTTCACAAAGAAACACGTCGAGAGAAAAAATAAAAACATTATGTAGGATACAATAAGATCTAAGAATGAAACAATTCGAATGTTTCGTTATTTGATAGTCTGTCAGCAGTTCATAAATATTCGTAATAACTACATCGCGATCGGTTCACAAAGATCGGTCAATGATTGCTTTTGTTTTTTTACGATATGTATCGATTACATGTGACATGAAAAATGTAAGTCGGATTTTGTCTTTTATGTCATCGATAAGGAGGACACTAAATAACAACAAAAAGTCCAAAAAAGCAATTCAGTTCTGAAACAACGAAAGATGTTCCTCAGAAGCTAAATAAAATACTCTAGATAACACCTAGCATGTCTTTTTTACGACCGTAGAGCGAAAAGATGAAAAGAGAAAGACCTCAAACAAAATGGTTTGACCACATTCAAGTTTGATACAGATGCCATACTGTGATGAAATACGAAAAAAATGGGACGAAGCATAAAGCAATGTCATGTTATGAAAAAGAGAAATAGGACCCATTTCTATGTTTAATATTTTATTTCTCCTGAACTAAATATTTGCGGTAATTAAGCGACGTGTCCAAGAACAATGATTGCTTGTCTGAAGAAGAATACACGAGAAAAGCCAAAGAAAACGCACAAATAATTAGGGACATGTACCTGAGGCTTTTCCCCGGAGGTAGAATACTTCTAACATCGTAAGCCAGGGATAGGCAAGTTGCAGTACGCGACCCCAGCTGATCTTACGTTATATCGCGTCATTGCTTTTTTTAGACTATTTAAAAAATATTAAAAAACAAGTTTATTCACAGTCCTCCACACTAGGGATTTATTTCTGTTGCGAGGCGGACTGCATGTATTTCTAGCTGTAGCCTATCTTCATGCTGGTTGATATTTTTTCCATAATTTTAATGATTTCCTCATCTTCGTGTTTATTTGTTTGTTGATTTCCACAACTTCATATTTGTTGTCTGTAGGTTGTGTTGGTGTACCTTCATAATTTTAATGATTTCTTCATCATCGTGTTTAGATACTTTGATATCATTTGTGTGGTTTTAATTTGACATCGAATGGCATTATATAATTTTTTAGCATGGAATTTTAGGTTTTTCTAGCCCAAAGGTGTAATTAATTTTGGGATGTACAGTTAGTAGATTTGAGGTTTTCGTCATTATAGTGTAGGTGTGTTGGTCAGAAGATAAGGTACTCGTACTTAAAATCCATTAAATTCGAGTACCTATTTCTTTTTGGTAGAGTTTTATAATAACAAAAAAAATTAATTCATTTGATGGAGTTCTTATGGATAGGTACTATCGAATACTTACAAACTTTCACATTTCATTCTTAAATGTTTGGTTATTAAATGCATTCTGGTACGGTTTTAATTTTGTGTTGCTTACCAGTAGGTGTGATTTTAGCGTGGTTTTTCCTTATCGGTAGGTAACGGATTTTGCATACCTGGTTCCAGGTCCGTGAATTTCATAAAATGCGGATTATTTTGTCGTGGTTTAATTACATAATATATTATATACCAAATGAGCATTTAAAGACCCTGCAATCCGAATTTCTATCGATTTATAACATCAATAGAAAATTTTAAGTTTTTAATTTAAATGTTTTTTTAAGATAATTTCTGTACATTTGCCCATCCGAAAAATATTCCTATTAAATTCTCTCGGTAGAAAAAAATCGCAAAGTATGCCCAGAAAATTATTTAAAACACGTCTGGTTCTGTTATTTAACATGTTAAAGGTATGAAAAAAATCACAGCGATTCTTTAAATGCTACTTAAGACATTTGTCGAGAGGTTTTATCCTCTATTTAAAAATAAGTCGGACTTTATTAAATATTTTCGTTTTTGCGTAATAATTATAAAAGTTTTTTTTATATCAGCACGCTCTCTCTAATTTACATATCCCTCTTTTGAACCATCGTCTTCTTCTTTTACGCTTACTACGGAGCCAATATCAATAGTCAAGGGAGTAGCAAATGTAAAGTCAGGCAATGTTCAGTGTTTTAAATATAATGTCCACCGCGTGCAAAATCGTACTTCTCCAAGCATAAACATCTAATTAAATATGTGTTTATCGGAAGTGACCTGCCAGGGAAGGGTGTTAACGGTATTTTTTGTAACTAATAATAACATTAGATAGAGCCTAAGAATTCATAATAAATTGTACAGCGCCGTTGAGGTAATTTTTCACGAAAACGGGGCTCCACAAATTATCCAATTATTATTGACTGTCATGAAAATTGGCTTTTATGGAATATTTCTTACCTACCATTATGGTAATTTTTTACCGATTGTTGACTTTATTAAAGATATTCCTGATTTTTTTCTAAACAGTTTCCAAATTAGTATAAGCACTAGTACAGCACTTAACGAGTTATGTTAATTGAACTTAGTACCTACGCAATCAAAGCTCAAACACGAGGATATAGTGTGAAAGGATGTTGTAAACGTCAATCTTGGTTGTTTGAAAAACAGAATTCGAAGATAATAATATTTAAACATCGAATTCCATAGAAAAAGTGGCGGCCAGGAAACACGGAACATTTTACATTAGAGTAACAGCTCTTCCAATTCAACTAATCCGACTATCTGTCATCCCGCCAAATAAAAATTCAAATCTCACCGAAATAGAGTGAATTTGTAAATAAATTCCGATGCCGAACTAACGAAAGATTTAGTACGGTTAAAGTAACGTACTTACAAATGAATGAGGTGACCACTACCGGTGATAAATTTAGTTTATTTAAGCGTTAATTACACAGAATAAAGATTTGTCGGTAAAAGATAGTTAGCCAGAAACCAATATTATAAATTAAGGTTCACTTTTTAAACATTTTTTTAGTTAATAGTAGCAAGAATCTACATAAATGTTTAAAATTAACTGATTCGTTACAATTAATCGATATTCCTTACTGCGATTGACGACCCGTTCATCATCTCGTCAAGGGGTGTTGAAATTACATAAATCTGAGTTGTCATGGAACACAACGTGCAAAAATATTTAGTTTTTATTATATTTAAAGATGGTGTAAGTCTTTTTTTTAAATTTATTTTATATCCTACTAATATTAAAAAGGCTAAAGTTTGTATGGATGTATGTTTGTTACTCTTTCACGCGAAAACTACTGAATGGATTTTAATGAAATTTTACAATAATATAGCTCATACACATCAGAATAGGTTATAGGCTATAGCTTAGAGCTCTGGCATTATGAAATTTATATACAAAAATTGCAATAGGTGGCACGCGAGCTGTTTGAAAAATGAATGTAACGGGTATGAAGGGGTGGTGAGGGGGTGATTGGATGTGTGGGCAGGGCGGGGGGGGGTGGGGGGAGGGGGGATGGAGGAGGGCGTAGGGTAGTGGGGGAGGGTGAGGGGTGAGGGAGGATTTGGTGTGGGGGAGAGGAGGAGGGGGGGGGGGGATTGGAGTGGGGATAGGGAATGTGGAGGAAGCGCTGTAGGTACCCCCCTAATACTATGCGAGCGAAGCCGGAGGCAAAAGCTAGTATTTAATAATATTATTATTCAATGTATAAAAACAGTTTATTATAATAAACAAGTTCTGCTTCTGCTTCGTAATTATTATTATGCGTTACAGCTGTTTCGCCCTCGTTGTTACCATCTACAGAAGCAGAACTTGTTTATAATAAACTGTTTTTACACATTGAATAATAGTATTATTAAATATATAAAATAAATAAAAAATTAAAACGGAGTTCTACAAAATAAACTTAATAACAATAAATAAATGGTGTAAGTCATTCATAAACCACTGCTTCTCCTGCCCTCTTCTAGTTATGTAAATTATAATAGGCCGTTGTTAGGGAGGCCTTTTAAAACACGAAATCGGGGAATTGTTAATAAGCAAACAGCGGTTGAATTAAGGCGAACAATCATTTTTAAATACAATCGCGCTGATTTGCCTCGGTTTTCGCTTGATTTAAACGAAATAACGATTCAAACAATTTAATACAGTAGTGGGTTTCAATTAAAAAAATCTTGTACGCAATACATTTTTAGAATCCAGAAGTTGTTATATTCGTAGAAAAATTAATAAATAAAATATTTGTTATAATCCTAACTGACTGTTTTACTTAACGTTTATGTTGTCGTTGAGATAAAGTCGAATAACTATTTATAGAAAACTGTTCTAATAAATATGAATATGATAACCATTACTATTTTAATCGGAGATCTCTTCACAACGGATATCTCGAAGAAAAAATAAGAAATATCGTTCGTAAGAAAGGAACGAACTAGTGACCGACTGAAGGTTCAGTTTCGGCAAAAAAATCTAGTTTCGGCATCAGTTTCGGTTTCTGCGTTCGTGAATTATCGCGCGTCGTTTACTTTGGGTGAGTTCGTGGCTCGTGTGTCACCCGCCATCATCTGCTGAGTTCGCCGGCCGGTCCAGCGTGATTGTGTTGTGAGTTTGTTTTATTTTTCGCGCAGTGATTAGGTGAGTTTTTGTTTTTGTCATTACTTCTATCTCACATATTTTATTGGCATTTATTAAGCAGTTCTTTCCGTTGAGTTTCGTTGTTCCAAGAAGTAGTTAAAATGTTTTGTTAATTTTTATAATTATTGTTTGTTTTATAGCAGTAATATTTTTTTCACATTCTTCGATTATTGTTTTTCTTTTATTTCATTTAACACGTGTTAACGATCTATATAAGTATAAAAAATAATTCAAATTTCAATAAACAATGAATTTTTAATATGTCTAAAAAGTTTCGGTTTCGGCCGAAACTGAGACAAATACCGAAGATTCGGTTTCGGTTTCGGTAGAAAGTCCTGTTTCGCTCGGACACTAAAACGAACCTTACATGATGTATAAGCAGCATTAAAGTATTTTCGTTATATGTTTTTGGGGTGTTATGCCGTGTTTCGCTATCCCCTTTTTTCAGACAGCGTTGTAGGGTTTATCATCTGCCGAATCTGCCGTTTCTGCCCTGATGATGACGATGATGAACACTGCAACGCTGTCCGAAAAGTTGGCTAAAGAAGGAGGTAACGCAACACGGCATTACACCCCAAAAATAAATAACGAAAATACTTTTGGCCGTGAAAATCTAAAAACAGCATTAACGTCAGCTTCCACATTTACACATTGCAAATTACCTCAAAACTATAAAGCGAAAAATATTGTATAAATCAAACTCTCCAATTGTGAGCACGGGCATCAAAAATTTGCACATCTCTCTTTATCTGGAATTAATAACCAATAACTTGAAACGTGGGTGAAGCCAGGGAGTCACATTCAATGAAATAAGAGAGATTACATCACTGACAAAAAAATCTTGAATACCTTTGAAATAATATGCGCTCAGAGGTTCACAGAATTTCAAGCAGATTGAATGCGGTCATCGTGATAAATAAATACTCGTCATGATTCAATTCCCAATGGATCTTAGCCATATTCTATGAAAAGGGAAAAGAGATTAGCAGTCCACAGTGAAGTTCTGATACTACCCCTAATATATCGCAGTGAAAGTGGGCTGAATGTAATAGATACGAGAGATCAACGAGTAATCGTATTGTTGTGAACCCCCTACCATGTAGTAAGTTATTGTACACTTAAGGATTAAAATTTACAAAATTATAACATATATTTACTTAACTTAACGCGGTTCCAATAAATATTTTTGAGGTTATTAGTTTAATTTGTGTAATTTTTATGGTTTCTGGCAGTGCATTATATGATTCATCCCTTCGAAGAAAAAACTAATTTTCTTATTGACTTTGTCCGTTTTTGTTATTCTGAGTTCATCGCATGTCGTGTCTTAGTTATACATAATTTTGTTAGAAAAGAATTTTGATAGCAGGTTGTTAATTAGTTTATTTCTACATCACATTGCGTTCAACGTCGGTGTCTGCTTCACTGTTAACCAATATAGCTTTTTTTAATATTTTAGCTACTTTTTAAAAACTATTTGGCCCAAGTATTATTCTCGTTGTGGAGAATTTGAACTTATTTTCATTTCTGTCGTTACGCAAGAAAGGAATCTTTGAGAAGTAGATATCGAGTTAAAGTGATAGTGGTTGCGTGTTTACACAATACATAGCTACACTTACCTACATAAATCTACATGCATCATAGACTCTGTGCTTGTAGCTTGTATTGTCACATGTTCCTTTTCTACCCATCCCTATATACCTGTCATTAAACCTTACTCACAATCAGTCTTTAATCGAAACTCGCCGCTTGAACATTTTTAATATTCTGCACACCGCATCCGCACACTTAATCCCGCATACTGCAAGTAAAATACCGCGACTATTATACAGGGTGTTAAGGGATGTACTTGACTTACTTTAACCAGTGATTCCTGACATTATTTGGAGTAAAAAATGTAAATGAAATTTTGGTCTCCGGTGACTTTTTTTGACGACTTTTTTTTTTTCAAAAAATTTTTCTTTGAAATCAAACGAAAAAAAAGTTCTTTCGCTTGTCGTCACTGGTCACTCAGCCGGGTGTCCGACAAACCCCTTACCCCGCCTCCAACTGTTCAACAACTACCATTTTTTTAATGTTTTTGTAGAAAAAAAAAAAAAAACATCAAAAATGTCACCGGAGACCAAAATTTCATTTACATTTTTTACTCCAAATAATGTCAGGAATCACTGGTTAAAGTAAGTCAAGTACGTCCCTTAACACCCTGTATATAGCATGAGAAATGTTTTTCTCTTTTAAATTGGGTAGATTCATTCATATATTTATTATAAAAGTGCATGAATAAACCCAGCCGAGATAGAAGAGAAGTGCCAGCGCTGTAAGTCCTCTTTCTCTTATTCCTTTATGAGCATTCTTTTTACTTGTGCAGTGGTCTTTCATACATTTCAAAACACATACGAGGTCCTTCGATATCCGCAGACACATAAATCACCCATCAGAAAGATTTGTGTATTTCTAGTATTTGCAGCGTTTATTGAAAAAAAAAAACCAAAAAGGAGATCTTCTTCACAATTTTTTTCATTTGATACCTATATTCTGTCGGACCCGACTCACACCTCATTTTTCAAAATCTGTCGCATTTTTTCTGGTCTGGGGGGGAATTTTATGTTTAAGGATGGTTCCGAGTTCTGATTTGAAAAGATAAAAGCGGTTAAAAAAATTCAACCGTATCCGCACTATTTTCGTAGCTGATTGAACTCTCTTTTTTTTAAATTCGCCCAATTTTCTCTAGTTTAGGATATGGCGGTTAGTGTTTGGGTTATGGTTTTGAGATTAAGTTGAAAAAGTGGTTTAAAATAATGAATTTTATCGTGACATCAAACACTTATAATATATAAAAATAAAAAAAGAAAATAATGATAATGTAGGTGGTTCTTAGTCGAAATATGGTACAGTTAAACATTACCGAATTTCATATCGACACCGTGGCGCAGTGGTTAGCGCGTTTGCCCTGAAAGCAAGAAGTCCTGGATTCGAGTCCCAGAGGTGTCAATATGTTTTTCTGATTTTTCTGTTTCCAGATTTTCGATTGAGTTTCGCTTATATTGTCTTCATTTATTTAAATATTATTATTTGAGGTTTTACTCATAAAGTTAAAATAAAATACTTATAATATAACTCGTGTCAACTTAAAAGTATAGAAGATATTGTGTGAGACGTTCTATTAATGTAAGGAGTGATTGCAACAAGCAACGAGCGATTATATTCATACTTTGGAACGGAACTACTTAAAAAGAAATAAATCATAAGTATTATAACAGAACATCTCGTAGATCTAGTATTCCATATCCTCACTATTCTGTATGGTAGTATCATTTGGAAAGACACTAACGGCCAGTAGGTATATTTGAAGACGCGCTAGCAGGAATACTAAGAGGCTGCGTGTTCCAGCAGTACAAGTGTTGGGCGCTCGTGAAGCATCCGGAGCGACACGAGATGTGCATCCCTAAATACTCGCTGTATGAATTAAAACTTAGGAGACATTGATATATCAAACGCACATAAGCGACTAGATGCACCCTTACTACTAGATCTGCATTCTAAATAGTAAAATCAATTAATCTCTATGTACAGATATGTGTTATTTTATTTATAGATATTTATTCTTTCCTTTGCTGCTTATGTTTTATGCATGTTAAGTTTATTATTACCTCATACGTTTATTTATATTATTTTGCTGAATTGTTCTATGTTTAGATTTAGATCTTGGCATTACTATGTGTTTTTAAAGTTTTAACGAAATTCTTGATTATATGAAACTATATATATACATTCCATGAAAAACTTACAATAATTTCCAATAATTCTGTTAAGATTTTTGGTTTTATAACACTATGTACATTCCATGATAACCTTATAACAATTTTCAATAATTTTTTTTTATATTTTTGGTTTTACGACATTATGTACATCCCACTACAACAATTTTCAATAATTTTATCTAGATTCTGTATACTTATGTTTTTATGATAATGCGTATACATATACACATATGAATAAGCATGCTTTTATATGTACCCGTCTCAGAATAGACCTTGTCTAGTGAGGCGGGTTACTTACTTGTTTGTATATGTTAATTTTATTTCAATAAACGCCCGGGTTGCTGGCAATTTAAATAATAATAATAATTTGACTGATTTATATTTTGGCATATGTATCGTGCTAACCAAAAGGAAAAAGCCAAAAATCAACTATTATTCCCCCAGACTTGAATTCCTAATAATGTTTAAATTTAATTATTGATGATTTATTTTTAGTACAACAAATCCAGTTTTGTGTTCGGAAGTTTGAGGGGAAATAGAACCTCGATATAGCGTGTTCCGAGAAGATACAGGCCTATTAAAAAAAGTATACATATTCATTTAAAGTGATTACATAAAAGGAAACCAAGCGATCAGTTTTTTTATGCAAAACACTTTGACAAATGTAGGGGTTATCCAAGAATTAAAGATCTTTATTATTTAAAAAGACCAAGACTAAGATGGAGCGACAATGTCCTCAAAGACATATCTATCTTGGAGCTTCTATACTGGAGAAAGCTGGCACAAAACCGAGATGAGTGGAGGAAGATTCTTAAGGAGGCCAAGACCCACCAGGGGTTGTAGAGCCAATAGTGATGATGGTGATGATGATGATATTATTTTAAAAAATCAGGAAATTTCATTTCTACAATTTGATATTTTAAGTCATATCCCCGCTATTCATCGACGTAGTCCCGGATATGATCGATTCTCTTGTGAGAAATAACGTCCGCGTCACCGAAAATTAAACAATGTTTTATTGGACAACTTACGTATTTGAACCAAAAGTGGATCGTACAGAGTTAAAATTAACGACTAATTCGCCATTATCTTGAAAAATTACCTCAAGAGAGCTGTGCAAATATTGCTTCTTGAGGCCTATCTTAAGCATTAAATCATCGTAACTTTCTGTAGGTAGACTGCGCAAGACTGCGATTGTCGAATCATGCAAAAGAACACCAGATTATAGGACACCGAAAATCGTTACCAAATGGATGCCCTGGTAGAAGTAACCGAACGGAACACAGAAGCAGAAGAAGGAAGAAAGCCCACAAAGGACTCTAGAGACGAAGGACGAGAAACTGGAGTCGGTGAAGAAAATTAATATTTCGAGGAGGCCAAATCACACCAAGGGATTAAACTCAGTGATTAACGCCATCGAATCGAGAATCGGAATAACACTGAAAACCAATGTTTTTTTATAATTCAGTCCAAGTTCGCTACAATATCTAACACATTGTTGTGATGGAACAAGAGACTTGCTTTAGTATTTTTTGGTATATAAATTGACCGATCGAGTGAGGTTATTTTGATGGCGGATGGTCCACCTTGCGTTGTTTATAGTGATGCTACGAATGCCTCGAAATTCTCCTGCCTAACCTTCATACACCTTGGTCACACCGTCTTCCAATCCAAATAATATTATACTGTTAGCAAATTGTTTATTATCTTGTCGTCTTTGTCCTTCATAGCGATGAATATGTCGATGGCATCGAATACATTAATTTATTTACGAAATCGACACATCCTCGTGAGTCATGATTTAGCGGCTCGGAGTACTAATTCCTACACTTAATTATTATCGAACGTTCAAACAAAACGTATTAAAAATGTTGAATGCATTCTTTTCAAATAATGCTCTGTTAGAGATGAACTGCAGAAGTATGGATTTGGTAGCTCTATCTAATTGAGAATTATGTAGTATCGAGATATCTATTACGAAATAATCAAAGGAAATGAATCGATGATAGAAATGATGTTTAGAAATGCTTGAAAGCTTACTCGAAATAATGTCAAGGTTTAAAATATTTCGAGGAATATTGTTTTACCACCTCCGAGAGGGATACGACAATTATTTTTTAACGAGAAGGTTGGAGGTAGGTAGGTACTACGGAATATAATATATTCTGATTTTGGTAATTTATAAAAAATAAAATGCACCCAATAAAATCCGGTAAAAATGTAGCGATTCGGGAAATGGCATGTTGCTCCGCGAATTTACAGGTAGGAAACCTTGTAAATATTAAGTATGTAGTTAGTAGGTATAAAAATAACATAAACAAACATTGCGTAGTGAGATATTATAAATATAGAACACCTTTGTGCTTAAATGAATGTATCAACCCGGAATTTCAAACACTATAAAATATAATTAGTTCTTCTGTCGTGACGAGAACAGGAAAGGCCTCGGAGAGATGCACGAGATCTCTTTGTTAAATTTGACTTTGGCCGGCGAGCCTCCTGTTAAATTCAATTACAATTTTCTCAGATCAAATCAGCAGGAACTTTCAAAACTGTATACCTGTAGATTGTTACATTTACGATTTTACCCAAAAAACAGGAACAAATCGCTCGCGGCGTTTTCCCGTGAGGCTTTATTTGAGGTTTGTATTAGACATATAATAAAGGTTTCCGTTTTCAAAAATTCTAAAAGATCCCTCAATTATTACTCAGCATTCACAATTCGACTGTCACATTCTCACCTGCAGCGCATTCTTTTGTGTCTTCATGGCATTCATATGTTACTCCTTTAGCCTCGCTACATTCCTCACATGGGGGGTATATTAAAAAAAATCCAGAATACAGCGAATAGCTTTGAGATTAATTGAGTCCCATTTTAATACTGGCAGCCCACCGAAGATACGAAACATCTACAGATGGAAAATAGAACTATGGTTTTTAGTGATGAAGGATATGCGGAAATAAACGCAGGCGAAGCCAATTATAAAGGCTCTTACATAAAGGAAAATATCTACCAACGTACTTGGGTAGGTATAAAGTCGTTTGGCATATAATAGTAGTTGCACAACATCATTAAGTCATGAAATCATCGTAAATGCTAAAATGAATCACTGCCGACTATCATAATGTTTACCTGTACATTAATTGCATAGTATAATAATACACCTTTATGTAAAGAATCATTTAACAAACTTAATTATGTAGGTACACATATTTGCATTTCGAAAGACTGTTTGTCTTTGATAATATTGATAATGTGAACAAGTGTTACAGTCTTGATTTCATTCAGCAACGATACTTTGCAATGATATAATACATACGACACGACCCCCCAATGAATATAGAACCGATATACTACGTAAGAATAAATAACATAAATTTGGGTAAAACGAAGGAGGCTTTTTCGAGATCAAATTTCGATTCAGATGTCAGTTATAAATAATTTTAGTGAATATGTTTGGCTGAAGGTGAAAAAAAGGGCAAGTAGAATAATTTATCGTTTCTATTCCAATTAAGATGAGTGAGTGGTGCAAAGCTCGTCTGACCAATAATAATTTTTAATTTTTCCTTTATGCTTACATAACTAACTAACTAACCATCACGCCGTTTCTCCGCAGCGGTAGGTAGGCAGAGAGGACGGTCCTCCAAACAACTCGGTCTTGGCACACACTCCTTGCCTCATTCACATTCATACATTGTCTCAAATATACACTTCTATTATTCTGAATCTTGACACAAGTATCCCTGACTCAAGTATCTGATTCACTTGATCGTGCCATGTCATCTTCGGGTTTCCCCAAATTCTTATACCATTCATATGTGGGTCATATATCCCCTTTACACTCCTTTCTTCGTTCATTCGCTCTACTTTTTTTTACTTGAATACCGCACAAGAGTTCCAACTGCTCCCGTCTGGAGCCAGTGGGACTATGGCATCCCTAATTGGGGTATGTTGTGAGGCTGAAGGTAGTGGGGAGGGGATGGAGATAGGGAAGAGGAAGGTGGGGAAGTACCAGGCTATTCAGATCAGGTCACCAAACACGGCTAAAGCCATTTCAAGCAACGTTTCAATTCTGAATGGTGGTCTTACACCAGGGCGATACTGAGAGTATCTTCCACTCTGGAACGTGCCGCAAATATACTTAGGAATAAATTGTGAAATAACACAAATTAATCAAATAAAATTTATTTCCCACGCCGGAATTCGAACCCGCGACCTTCGGAGTGCTAGTCAAGAGCCTTACCGCTGGACTACGCCGGCCGTCAACATGCCTAAATGCTCTACATGCCGTCTACATGTCTACATGCCCAAACCATTTGATATTTACATAATTTTCTCAAAAGCGTTTAAACCGCGCAAGTATTTCAAAAGAAATCTTTTCTGTATTTTTAAAGAAATATTTGTTTTTCATTAAAAAGTTATTTTAGAAAAAAATAATATTTCTTGATAAAAGATTCAATATGAAATATTTATTTTCTGTTCCTAACATCTTACCACACTATACCGATTTTTTTTTCTTTTGTGTTAGCTCCACACAGGAGGGCCTGAGGAAAATAATTTTCCTTGGGCCCTTTGTTACCTTAGGAGATGTTGTGTGGGGGGTCTTTTTAAGGAAAGGAAGGAGAGAAATTTCTGGTAAAGAAAAAGGTAGGAGGAGTGGGTAGGAATATGGGGGTCAATATCCAGGAGTAAGAGACGTTTGAATCCATTCCTACAAATGCTGTGCAAAGCCATGGGTTGAGAGAGTCCGGCTGGAGAAGTCAAAAGGCTTCCCTCAACCAGTCTTCCTCGATCCGGCCCTAAGAACTGAACAAACCTCACCCCCATGAACTCGGACGCGCCTACTAAGTGACCAAACGTAGCGAACCACTTGGAGTGACCAATGGCAGAGGTGTTGGTTATCCAATAAATGGTTAGCGGCACCCATACCCGCACCCCCAAATTTACCCCAAATAAACCAACTGGAGAGATACAATCATATGTACCGTATATGTCCCTAACGCGTATACTTGTGGGAGATCCCACGCACTTTTTTAATGCTCCGAAAGCGAGAACTTCTTCCTTTCAGAATGCGCCATTAAACAGAGCAATAACTGCTTAACGATTCTGCATTGAGCAACGACATCTTCAATGTTACCTGTAGAGAGTTCAGTAACTATCTTTTGACATACGTCTCAAAATAGTGAAACTGCCCCCTTGGACTTTTATTTCTCTTAAGAGGAATATAAACGCCAGAAATATTTCGAATCTCATGCCTGCAAAATTTTAAAATCGAGCGTCTTTTTGCACGAGACTAGTAAGCGAAAAAGTGGTTTTTATTTATTTTGTGCATAATTTTATAAGAACGAAAAAAAGTTAGAACATGGAAAACCTCAAAAATAGTCTTAGCCATAAAGGGGTATTTTTAAAAATTGTTTCTTATACTTCATAGTTAAGTCATGAAAAAACATTTTTTTGGTGGTTTACGCTTATATTTTTTGTTACGTAAATAATAATTTTATTGTAATTCCAATACATAGAAAAGCTAGTAAAAGCTTCGATTTATCCGTAACATAATTTTTGATTTTCATACTGTAAGCCGATTCGTCGTAAAGATTAGTCAAAATAGTATCTAAGATTTCACGTATATATTCATCTTAAATTTTGTTATCTTCTCCGTAATAATTTGGTGTATAACTGTTTTATGGAGAACCTGAAAAAATAAATAAATAAATAACGCAAGGAAGAATGAAAAACGTAAATTCTGAATTTATTGTTATGTTAATCTTATTATATAACAAATTTAAAAAATAACTTTAAAAATCTAATTGTCACAATCGTTATGCTAACTTTACATCGCCACAACAGCTGTTTTCCAGGAAAATTATCAGTCTGTTTCTTGAAGTTATTTTTATAGCTTCGAAGGACAATCTAGCCTATTCTTTGTCGATGTGTGTTTGAATAAAATTAAGATATGTACAAATCGTAGTGTGCCCAGAAATAATGCTTAACAATGTCTTGTGTGCTCGGAAAGGATTCAACATTTAAACAATGTGAACTAATTTACATAACACTTGTTTGGTTTGAGGATAAAATAGTGTTCTTGAGCAATGTACGACGATTTTTAAAGGTTATGTTTATTTATGTTCGAGTAACCAAATTAATTCACTTAAAACAAAGGCCTACATAAAGCTGATAATTCAATCAATTGATCGAAATAACTCACAATAAAAGTATTTATTTTTTAATTTGGGAGGAGGGTTTGAGTACCTCCGCCTCGGGAGCCATTTATTGAAAACACTCCAGCCATGGTCGCCCCACGTGGTTCGCTAATATGGTGATTTAAGTTAATGGAGTTGATTCCTGACATTATTTGGATTAAAAAATGCAAAAAAAAAATTTGTATCCGGTGAAATTTTTGATGTTTTTTTATTTATTTTTTCTACAAAAACATTAAAAAAAAATGGTAGCTGTTGGACAGTGGGAAGCGGGGTTAGGGTTTGGTCGGTTAGTTGGCTGAGTTCCCAGTGAAGATATGTGGAAGAATTTTTTTTTGTTTGATTTTGAAGAAAAAAAAAATTGAAAAAAAGTCATCCAAAAAGTCAACGGAGACCAAAATTTCATTCACATTTTTTAATCCAAATAATGTCAGGAATCACTGGTTAAAGTAAGTCAAGTGCGTGCCATAACACCCTGTATACAGGTAAATTTTGCTTATTCTTTCCCCTTGATTTTTAAAGTACCATCTCTTTCTCTCTTTTGCTTCCCAATCTTGTTTAACCTCCTATGAATATATTTATCTTTTGTATTATAAAAGCAACTTGGTTCTAAACAAGCAAATAAATTTTATTTAAATTGTACCAATCCACAATATAATCATGACCAGGAGTTAAAAACCCGCTCCGCTGGTTTTTGCCGCTGGGCCCTGCGGGCGGCGGCCGACACGACAGTGGCTTAGTCATAAACTATCATCCGTATCCAGACTGGAGCGATTAATGAAAATTCAAATCTAAAAGTACTTAAGCCTGTCAGCCGAAGTTCCTCATGCTAGCTGTTAACGTAAGTGGCGCCATCTTTTGGTATTATTAGCTACTTACTTCAATGCGGTTCTATTACCATGGTATTCTTAGGTCACAAACTTCACGTTTACAGATGGTTTCGTATGGCGCGGCGTCACAGAGTTACTAGGAGTCGGATTCTTAAATTTCAACCGTACAGTCGCCAAGGTATTAATAACGTCAGATTCCGATTATGGCTCACCGAATAGTCAAATCCATCATCAAAAATACTTATTTGGGTTGTCGGTGTGTCCTGCGTAACTCTGATTCAAGTCAAATTTGTTTTGAAGTGTCATTTAAAAAAATGTAAATGATTATGCGAAGTTATTAGACAAACTATAAAGTAGGCACCTATCTAAAACATAATATTTTAACAGAAAATTATTTATTATAATTGTCGTTTCAAAATTAGATATCATAGGTCAAGAATTCAGACTTTCCCGTGAATTTTCATGGGTCTTCGCTAGGACTCCAGATACTAATATCTACAGCCTGTATGTCTGACGAATATCTACAGCTCATATGTTGAACTAATATCTACGAACTTCAGAGTGTTGACTAATATCTACAGAGCGTAGGTTGAACTAATATCTACAGAGCGTAGGTTGGACTAATCAGCTAAATGTGTCCAATAGTCTGATATTACGATTTTTTACATACACACTTACATAAATTAAGTTTTTTAAACTGCATACGCAATATTACATTATTCCAATATGCTACACATAATTGCAAATCCAACCTCTGCCAGTGCTGTAGATATTCGTCAACATTTTGATTCTCATAGATATTAGTCAACAGTTTGTGTTGTAGATATTCGTCAACACTTTGGTTTCCATAGATATTAGTTCGATTTTTTCAGTTTTTGTAATTAATTAATTAATGTAGATATTAGTAGACGCCTCCCTTCGCTAGTACTTGCATAATATTTTATAATGACGAATAAAATGTAAGAAATCATTCGCAGTAGACGTGGGCAAAACGATTCCCAAAAGTGAATAGATCCCATCTGATTCCCCCGGCCTTTTGAATTGATTCCTTCGATTCATTCCTTTAATTCAATTAATTCCAAAAAAAAAAAAAAAAAAAAAAAAAAAAAAAAAAAAAAAAAAAAAAAAAAAAAAAAAAAAAAAAAAAAAAAAAAAAAAAAAAAAAACTAGAGTGAATGGATAGACTATGTGAAACACCGCAGCACCGCACAAAGAGGAGACTAATAGGCTACCAAGCACCGCACAAAGAGGAGACCGATTATTCTATCTCACTATCTCGCAGGCTAAAACCTATAGATTAATGTGTTTGTCTCTTTTTAGTGTCGCTTTTTCGTTTCATTTTAAATCACAATAAGTGGGGAGGCTACGAAGCATCACACAAAGAGAGGACCGATTATTCTATCTCATTATCTCGCAGGCTAAATCCTATACTTAGATGTATATGTTTGTCTTTTTTTAGTATCGTTATTTTTCGTATGTAAAATGTATTTATAGCTAGCAATTAAATCTTTAAATTTTACAGTTTTTTGTTTCGCCCTTAAAGTATTTTATTTATTAAACTTAAAAGTATTTTATGACAGCTGACAACAGCTGACAACAGCTGATTGGCCTTATAATATATGCAAATTTACATTTTACATCTACCCAAGATCCACGTCTAAAAGTAGGTAGGTATTTGTATTCCAATATCTTTCATACGTGCCAAAAAAACGATTACAAGTGCACAATTTTTGCTTCTCACTTTTCTAGCCGATGCCGCGATGTTCGGATTCAATGTCGAAAGTTTTCGGCTAACTATGTAATGAAATTGAAGGCTTGGCCCGCCGAGGAATTAGTGAACCGCTGCGCTCGGACGGATTAAGGGCCGGCATTGAGGAATGAAAGAGTAACTTTTGACTAGTGTCTT
Organism: Limnephilus marmoratus; assembly: GCA_917880885.1. Lineage (NCBI taxonomy): Eukaryota > Metazoa > Arthropoda > Insecta > Trichoptera > Limnephilidae > Limnephilus > Limnephilus marmoratus. The sequence continues at coordinate 12,743,391 of OU862908.1, forward strand.
GTGTCTTACCCCGCAGAGACTTGATCAACTCGCGAGCCGAGATTGACTTGAAACGATGACGATGTAAGACGATGACATCTGACGTCATTTATAGGTCTGAGATTAACTAGAGACAACAACGTCACAAGTGAAAAAGACTGTTAGTTTTAATTCGTGAATAAAGCGCTTCGGACAATTTCCGATAGCGACAGACTAGCTACGAGTACCTGGGACGCGGACGGGACGGGACGCGCGGGGACCTTAGGACAATCTCAGGACATTGACTACGACAAATGATTAATTCCTTGCGTGAAAGGGACGCTCAGATAATTCGGCTGAATCGCGGCCGCGTTTTGATCTACAGGTTTTTAGAACGGCGGCCGGCGATAGCGGGATACGAGTCGTTCACAATCACAATACCGTCGACAACTTCGCGGCGCGCCGCCCATTGAATAATATTTAAATACGGTATTTAATATATTTTAAAAATACCTATGAAACATTATAATATTTAAATCGTTTACGGAACACATTATTCATTGAAATAATTTAACAGTAAAATAAATGGAAATTAAACATTTATGTTGCCGTTAAAAATCGTACGACACAAGGCCAAATGTAAGGAATGAAGAATCAATTCCTTTTTAAATTGAGAATCAGATCAAGTGTATCACAAGATTGAATTTATTCATTTAATTCGGTCATTCAATTTTGCCCATGTCTAATTCGCAGTACTGTAATAAAGGGCCGTCAAACCCACACCGAGCGTGGGAACTATCTTGTTTCTTGTGAGCCGCCCCCTCGGCCCTCGCTACCTATTCCACTTTAAATCGTTTTAATTAGAGAGCGCCAAGGCATTTTTACAAATTTATTTACCACCTCTCAGCTATCTGAGAACCTTAGCAACATAATTATGTACAACTGAGCAGGTGTGTGGTTTGTGCTTAGATTAACAGTGAGGTGAGGTTAACTCGGATCTTAACTCACTCGGATACTCGGGTTCCGGCACTAGAGCCGGCCGAATCGGTTGACCGGAACACCGGTGTAGGGGGCAGGTAATATTATATTCATACATAATGTAGTCGTAGATCGCACCGACTTTTTACGCAACGTTAACCATTCAAATTTAATAGAAATCTAGCTAAAAAATTTGCAATTCTAAAATTACATACTCGTAGATACAATATACTTACCACCGTTGTGCTCAATTTAACATACGAGTGTTTTATGATACACTAGCTTTTTCACGCGGCTTCGCTCGCAAGGGGGGTTCCCACTTCGCCTACTTCGCCTACTTCACCAGCCCCCCTCCCCCCCCCTCCCACTCCCCCCATTCGCGGGCATGCACACATCAAATCCCCAAAGTTTCATCGCAATCGGATGAAAAGTTAGCCATGCATAATTTCATGATGCCAGAACTCACTATGTATATAGACACCATTGGGGGCATGCGCACATCAAATCCCCAAAGTTTCATCGCAATCGGATGAATGGATTAGCAACGCATAGGCGCCATACACACATATATATATACAAACCCAGAAACAAACATATTTTGATTTTTATATACATATTTTGATAATTAAAGAGTTTATTTTATAATATTTTGAGTATTATGATATAAATTGGTTATGGACTTTTAGATCCAGCGAAGAGAGTGGATTGACGCCCACGAAATGTAGTGTTGGAAAAAATTAAGGGTCCACCGAGATCTCGGTCTCGGTCTCGGTCTCGGCATTCTCGGCTACAAATTCTACCGAGAACTCTGTCTCGATTCTCGGCGAAAAATCGCCGAGATTCTCAGCCATAACCGAGACCATTGTAAGTAGGTACGGTATAGGATAATGGGATTCAAATCTACCACGCGCGTCCACATTCGTCACTTGGTGTCAGTGCGTGAGAGAGCTGTCGATTGTGATTGGTCGGCTAGGGTTTGTTAGGGTGTATTATTTCGATTTAATGTGTTTACTATGTAGGTATAATGTTTTATTGTTGCTATACTATGAAAATAGAGCGCATTTTCATTTTTTTCTCAATTTATCTATTCTCGGTCTCGGCTCTCGGTTTCGGCCGAGATTTTAATTTATTCTCGGTCTCGGTCGACCCTTAGAAAAAATGCTCAGGATTCCATGAACAGCCAAACGAATAAATGTGTTGATTCTGTTTAGGTCCATTGTCTTCTATTAGACATTTGACCATTTGGCATCCAGAATAGGCTTTCAACTATCTGCCTACAACATATTTTGGATACGTTGTTCGCCAAACTGAGGACTGCAGATTGGAGAAACTCATAGTCACTAACAAAGTGGAAGGGAGGAGAAGTAGAGGATGGTCACCAATGCACTGGAGTGATCAAGTATAACTGGCATCCGGTACGTCGGTGTCCGCAGCTCTCCCGGCAACGCAGAACTGCAAAGAGTTAAGGAGCCTTGTCCACCATGGAAATCAAAGTAGGGGTCACGATGCCGATCCTTAGCAATGAGTAACAAGAAGAATATTAATTACCGAGGTTAACTGATTCGTTTTTTCTGGCGAATCTTCAAACTTGATTTGTGTCAAATTCATCGATACAACGTGTACTATGTTTACGTAGTTTGGATGATTTTTTGGTGCATGTAGATCGTTGTAATAATCTACTATTAACGATTCGTTATTTTTTAATATTTTAGCCCAAATTGAATCGAATCCATCATTATTGTGACGCTCTCGTTTCTTGAGATATCGTAAAAACGAAACGATTAACAGTGTACGAAATACCTAGGTTTATTTGTTAAAATGAATCAAATTCAATTTTTATATATGTATCTATTTTGTCTCTGGAATGGCCAACGAATGCTGCGTTTTAGTCAATCAAACTTTTAGAAATAAATTAATAAAAGAAACTTTGTAAAAACAGACACTAGTCTATTGACTTGATGTAGTGCATCCTTCCTATCAAGGAAAAGTATACAATAATAATACGTTGTTCAACTTCCGTACAAAAGCACCAGAGCGATTGCTAATGTAAAGAAAGCACTGACAATACATCAACGTTTATAATGAACGTTCAGGTAGGTACGGGTGGAATATCATTATCTCTGCTTTCATAATTTATACTAATGTATGTGGGTGTTCAAATAAACAAAAACAGATATGTATTTATAATTATCTAAGTCAACTAAAGTCGGGTCTCCGCCGACAGGGAACACTAACATTTCGACGGTCCCGAAGAACAATGTCGGATCTGAATAAAATTGCAAACCATCTTGTTGACTTATTTTAACTTTCTTTTGATGATTTAAAAGTCTGTAATTTCTGAATTTTCAATGAAATACATATATTTTTTTTATATATAGATATGCTATATTTCTTGATCTCAAAAACAGTAAATTGCAGAAACGTAACTTTAAAAAGCCCTATTGCAAATCTACGAATTTGCAAATCCGACATTGTTCTTCGGGACCGTCGGTTTACACTTTTGCTTACACATTACTATAAATGAGGGCGTGGCCTTACTACAGACACATACAAAAATGTTCAAGGCCATTGTCCCAATTGGTATTGTTTATGTGCAAGCAAATGTTTGTGTTTTCGTTCGGAGGAGACTTGTCTTTAGTCAAACACTAAAGTTTGAAAACACTCAAGACCAAACATATTAAACTTTGAAATTAATACATCATGTGGAAATAGAAATGAAGGTCAGATTTGATTTTAGATTTTCACGGCCAAAAGTATTTTTGTTATTTGTTTATGGGGTGTTATGCCGTGTTGCGCTACCTCCTCCTTTAGCCAACGTTTCGGACAGCGTTACAGCGTCGATCATCAGGGCAGATGTGTAAATGTTAGTAAATATAAATGTTAGCTTTCTTCTGTTAGGAACAATACTTTAGGTTAGGTTAAAGGTTTTTTGTCAAGGCTTTTAATGACTTTGAAAAGAAACGTTGAGTTGACTGTTGACTGATTCTGAGTTGGCAAGGAACCATAATTAAGCATTGGAAATAAAGATGAAATCAAGATACGAAATCTAGATAGACGAGGCAAAGTAAACATTCGAGTATCTACTCCTTTTTTACGATTACCTAAAAATACGTTTTAATCGATTTCAAAACACTCTTTCAACTCTCCTGTCAGTTGTCACAATGGCAGAAAAAACTTTGTCAGGACAGTATACAGCGATGTATGTAAGTGAAATATATTTTAATATTTCAGAAGCAGATGTTATGTATAAGAACATATTCGTCATATTGAGTCCGTTTAACATCGGTTCCTAAAAGGGATTAGAGCGAGGCAATTACTCGTATGTTGAAATTGAACAAACCCTAAACCTTTCTCATTTAGAAGACCGTCGGAAAATATCTGATCTCATTTGTTTCTTCAAAATTATTCGATTCACCCATATTACTACTACTCATCACATTCAATATACCTTCTCGTAGACTCAGAAATAAAGACCTGCTCTTCCTCAATCAGCACTCCACTAATTATGGTTATAACTCACCACTGTCCAGGATGTGTAGAATGGTCAACTCACGTCAGGACCTTGATTTTTTTAGTATTAGCTTAAATGATTTCTGTCGCTCATTAAACAATTGAAGGTATTTTATATTTACTCTAATTTTTGCAAAGTCTTGACTTGACTTGACACTTCCATTTTCTTCTATTTTCTCTGTTTGTCTTTGTTTTCATGTACTATCCTCATCCTTACAACGTTCATTTCCAAATTTCGTGATACTTTGTTGTAAATTGGACGTAAGTCCGTTAATAAATAAATAAATATATTATTGGTTAGCTTTACGTCAACACAATCCGACCCATCCATGTCATAAAATGCCATGTTCTACGACAGCTGATCCGAAATTCAATGTTAATGTATTGGCAGCCAATATCAGGCATTTGTATGCTAGCCGGAACTATCATAACCTAACCTATGTAGTTTACTATAAAAACAGTTGTCAATGAAATTGACAACTGTTTTTATTGTAAATACAAGTATTTACAATAAAAATTTCATTTTGTCAATACAAGTATTCCCCAATTTCCTATATGTATTTTGAATATAGGGCATATATATTTTAATATAAAATTGATATCGACCACTGGTATGTCGGTACCTTTTGCACTTTTTGATAAGTTATTTCTTATAGCAGTTAGGGGCCCTCCAAAAATCGTTAAAATTTAAGGCCGCCATCAACAGATGATCAGTATACAAATTAGACAATGTATTTGTAAAAAGAGCAAAACATACAGACATAGAATATTTTCTTCTAATAAAGTTGTTTAAAAAAATCTTAAAAATCGGTCCAGTTTTGGAGGAGAAAAATGGGGAATACAAAACTTCGATTTTAACGATTTTATGTAAGTTCAAGTATTATCAACCTGTGATGCAGGTGTCCCTTTCGCTCGGTATTCGGTGGGCTAACAGTGACAGTCCCAGCAACAGTTTGGTAAAACACCTATTATTTAAATTTAATTTCTAGACGACCGTGTTTCCTCTAAATCACGTCCAAATATATTGTTAAAGTGAATAATAAAAATGATTGGATTACTTGTACAGCGCCGTTTTCGCGAGAAAATCATCTCAAGTTCACGTTTATATTGTTTACATTAAGTGCATGTTTATTATTACTCGTTATTCAAAGATAAGAAAATAATTACTCCGAACCTATTTGTATTTACCAAAATAAAATTGACTCTGTTCTCCAATTTATTAAAAAATAATAAGTCTTAGAACAAGCACTTTGTCCGCAGAGTGAATCCGCTTATTTGGTCAAAATATATATTTATATTCGTTTAGATTATTAGATAATCATATAAATATTGCTATGGATTACTTAAAATGGTTTCATGCCAACTCAGAAACACCACAGAAAGGTCATTAAAAGCTATGAAAAAATAATTTTAAAATAGCCGGTAACCCTAACCTAACTTAACCTATTTAACCAAATTTTTTTTATATTTTTTTATCATCACTCTTAATGACCTTTCTGAGGTGCTTCTGAGTTGGTTTCATTCTGAGTTGTCCGGTCACCGCTTAAAATATACCATATCTATTGCTTTGGATATTTTCATATCGACAGTGAATTGTTAGCGGAGCAGCGCAGTAGAAATTGACAGACTAGCCGACTCGCCGCGCGAATGAGCCGATTGATGTAACTCAGGCTTCTGCCTTTTATTACCTCTTGAACTCGAACTCATTCTAGAATAACATTCAACATGTTCATAATAGATTTAAAAAATAGGGTTGCCAGAAGTTGATAATATCGATAGGAACTATTGTCTATATAATACAAATAAAGGAACGAGACAAATCTTTCCAATACTCTTTGTAAGGTTTAGTACGAAAGTGTAAAGCAATTAGTTTTAATTAGGTAGGTCGCAATTATAAGTTTTTAGAACTGCTAATAAGGAAAATAAAGTTTAATTTCATTTACCAGGTTTTATGTTTAATTAGGTTATTATTTTTTGGTAATTTGTAAAGCGCCATGATGGTGAGTTTTCTCAAAATTTGGATAACATTTTTAACTAATTCCCTATTATTTGAAAAAGAAAGGAGAAGTACGAGTATAACGGAAATGTTGGGATTTACTGCCATATTAAATATTTTTTACGAAACAGAGCCATAGTCATTTGAAGAAACACGAGGTGGGGACCTTAATTTTTCAGTTGAAATAGAAAATAACACGTAGGTACCTACTATTTTAGAACTGTTTTGAGGCAGTCGGCAGAAAATACAGTATACTACTTTGAAAATATACCTAAAAATGTAAAACATGCAAGACACTATAACAAAATAACTCGAAAATCAGCTATTTCGAGTCACACACAAAACCACGCCTTTATTTCCTAGTCTACGTATTAAGCCATAACACATACATACATGGGCGAGAATATAATATAAAGGTTTGGTTATGTGTGTAACTCGAAATAGCTGATTTCGTTGTTACCTATTCGAGGTAATTAGGTGTTCCGCTATATCAGAAAGTTAAGATTTTATTAGTAAAGCGATAACGTTTTATTCAATTTTGACGGCTTCCGTGGTCCGAGGGGTAAGGCTCTCAGCTAGTAAACCGAAGATTGCGGGATCGAATCCCGGCATGGGCGAATAAATTTCATATGATTTATTTCACATATAATTAATTAAAAGTAATATGTGGTATGTTTGCGGCACGTTCTAGAGTGGAAGATACTCTCAGTATCGCCCTGGTGTAAAACCACGAAATGAAACGTCGCTTGAAATGACTTTATCCGTGTTTGGTGACTAGACCTGAATAGCCAGGTACTTCCCCACCTTCATCCTTCCAATTACCTTCCCTTTCCCGTTTACCTTCAGCCTCACAACATACCTCAATTGGGGATGCCATAGTCTCACTGGCTCCAGACGGGAGCAGATGTAACTCTTGTGAGGTTCACGTAAAAATATTAAGTAACATAGTGTGCAGTTCACACGCGGTACAAGTAAAACCTTCAAAAACTTAAGTAGGCAAGAGTGGGGAGGGTACGAACCACCGCACAAAGATGAGACCGATAGGCTACGACGCACCGCAAAAAGAGGAGACCGATTATATCATCTCATTCTCTCGCAGGCTAAATCCTATAGACATATGTGTAGGTTTTGTCTCTTTTTAGTGTCGCTAGTTTTCGTTTCACCGAGTTTCAAATCACAACGGTGCTAAAGAAGTTTTCACTTCAAAAATCAAAAACCCAAAAACCAAAGTGCAGAAAGTACGTACAGATTTTAATAAGAAATTAGAAAAAAAGACCCGAACAAAGACACGAAAAGATATGCTCTGACAACCCTGATTAGAGTTTATCATTTATTTATTCCGCGCAGGTAGACCCCAGCACCAAGCTATACGCTAACACATAAGTTAAACACTAAGCTTACGTCATTTGGGCAGGTATTTATTTGTGTAATAATCGGCCTTCGCCGCCGGACAAAAGTCACGAACGGTGTTTTTATGTGCGCCGTGAATTGAGCGGTGATACCTGAGCCTCAGCGGGTACCTGTTAAACGCTCTATGAAAAAAGGTAAAGAATGCTCGGTACTTAATATTATTTACATCTGAAAGCAATCGAATTCCAAATTGAATTAGATTTGAGTAGTTTTTTATCGATATTTCAGGAGGCGGTGTGCATTTTTTATTTCTACTTATAATGGTAACGCTATCAGCAGTAGTTTATAATGCGGAGAACTTTGCGAGCGTACGTTCATATGAAAAAAAAACGGAGTGTGCAATTCACACGCGGCTGAAGTAAAATCAGAAAGTCGTTAGATGTCGCTTTCTTTTCTTTTGCCTGTTTATTTTAAAGTGGTTTGAAGATTGAATATCGATTTTACAAAAATAAAAATGTAAATTTTTTTTTGGATTTCGCAGGATTCGAGCCTCCGTTTGCTGGATGTTTCTGGCCGCTAAGACTTAAGCCGCCGCTACCCGAATTTCTACCGATTTCTTACATATCTCCTTTAAACACGTTAAGTTTTAAAGCTCTTCAAAATATATATGTTCTTCTTGAAGATAATATCTAGAATCGCAAATTATATAAAATTCCCTCGGTAGAAAAAAATCGCAAAGTATGCTCCAAAAATTATTATTAACACGTTTGTTTCAGTTATTTTACAAGTTAAGGAACGTACCCATACTACGTGACCCGTTCAGGGGGAGGGGGGATCTTCAAATACCACGCTTGGTCACAATGAGCCGCGGGGGGCTTAGGTTTTTAGTCACCGGGGGGGGGGGGGGGGTTAAAAATTTGCAAAAAGTGGGTCACGTAGTATGGGTACGTTCCCTTATATGTTTCTTTAAGTGCTGTTTAAGACAACCCGATTTTCGCTCTATTTTTAACAAGTCGTGTTTTATTAAACATTTTCACAATATTCGCATCGATTTTGTCGGTTTAAATATTAGCGCGCTCCTTTAACGTTCGTAATTTCATATCTCTCCGTCTTCTTCTTTTTGAGCCCAGTTGCGGCGCCTTAACGCCGCTATGCTATCGGAGGCTCGCGCGGAGCCGTGAAGATACCGCATTATATTAGAAACGAGGACCCGTCAAATAATAGATTTTAGTGACGCACTTCCGTTTCATCCGAATTTCAAATTACAACGGGGCTAAGGAAGTTTCACTTCAAAAATCTATGGTCAGAGGGTTTGTGGATTAATGAGGAGTTTATTTGGTGTATTTTAGATCATTAGGTTACTTTTCAGGAGAGCTGAAACAAAGTAAAACAAATCATTTTTAAAATCATGTTCCCGACGGAAGGGTGTGTAGTACGTCATTAATCAAAAAGTTGGTTTAAAAACAGTTCTTTTTTGTGTTTTTTATATTATGAACTTAGACCTATGGGCGTTTCTGTAAGCAAATATGCGATTGAATTATGCTATTTTTTTTTTTGCTTGAGACAGTTATTTCGCCTACAAAAAGATATATTTGTCGAAAACATAAACGCAATATTTGATCACCACAAATATAGAACGTCTCCGGATCCAATATAATGATGCATGCAGAATCATATTTGGATTCAGAAAATATAGCGGGGCTTCTACAATATTCACGGAATTAGGACTCCATGGATTCGCCAGCCTGACACCGGGTTACTGGAGCCAGGATGCGGCTGATGGCCTCCGACAACACGGTGGTGACCGCAGACTTCCAGCACCAAGCGCCACTCCTGAGTGAGCGATGGGCCCGAGTGCACTCAAGACCACGCCCTGCATAATAATGAGTTATTTATTTTTATTATTTTTTTTTTCTATTTATGTTCTTGTTTCTTTACGGTGTACTATATGGGACGTGTGGGATTGCACTATCCTCCCCACATCCTGGAATAAAGAATTATTATTATTATTATAGTCCACGCATCAATATTTATCACGATCTGTGGGTTCACGATACGAAATTCAGGAATCTATACATCTGTGATATATAGTGTGATCCGTCAAGACGCTAACCTTAAATATCACGATATTTGATGACTAATGACAGATCACAATAAATATTGAACGTCTAGGGTAGCACTCTGATCTATATTGATGGCTCACAATCCATCCAAAACATACGATGACAGCAGACAGTATGGTTTTGCAAAGAAAAAAGAAATACGTTGCTCTATTGAAATCATAGACATGTTATGTTGGTGAAATCTGTAATTTTGACTTATTTATATATCTATATATTTTTTACATTAGCTTCACACAGAAGGTCACGAGGAAAATAATTCCGATCAGGGCGTATGCCATCTTTGGGGATGCTGTGTGGAGGGTCTTTTTAGGGAAAGGAAAGAGAGGAAGTTGTGAGAAGGAAAAAGGTATGAGTGGTGGGAAGGAACCTAAGGGTCAGTGTGTCCAGGTGTGACAGACGTATGAATAAATCCCCCCCACTGCCGGTAAGCCGATGTTCCTGCCGGAGGTCTTCCTCAACCAGTATCTCCCGATCCGACCTGCCACGCAGTTGGTGGGCAGATGCTTCCGCCGCCAAGATCTGGACAAACCTCACCCCATGAATCCGGGCACTCCTGCTAAGTCACCAAACGTAGCGATCCACTTGGGATTACTGATTTATGTGCTACGCCACACTAAGCTCAACATTCCAACCAAGCCGAGCTTAAAATAAACTGGTATACCGAGCCTTAGTATAGAGAGATGCGAAGGAGTCATATATAATTGGTAAATTTACAGTATCCGATGTGAAAGATAAAAAAAATTAAAATTTTCGACTAAGTGAAAACTATCAAATATTCTGAACATCCATTCTTAAGAGGGTATAACCAGGGAAATCCAGAAATACCTATATGTCATTTTAAAATCAGATTTTAGACGTATTGAGTCTTTCCCACAAAAAATTATAAATTGATTTCGAAAGATTGTTCTTTTATCTAAGTAAACGCATGTTTTAAATTTTGAGAAAAAATGTTTATTTTTAGTATAATAAGGTTATACCATAGGTCGTTGGCAGATTTGTTAAATTTTCAAAAAAGATTTTCTATTTTACAACACACATTTCAAATCATATAGTGACGTAGTGTAAATCAATACATTATCTGGGAAACGTGTGTTTCAAAATTTTAATTTACATTAAATAAAATCATTAAGAAATATACAGAGTGTTAAGGGACGTACTTGACTTACTTTAACCAGTGATTCCTGACATTATTTGGAGTAAAAAATGTAAATGAAATTTTGGTCTCCTGTGACTTTTATTGATGACTTTTTTTTTCCAAAATTTTTTTCTTCAAAATCAAACAAAAAAAAATTTCTTTCGCATGTCGTCACTGGTCACTCAGCCGGGTGTCCGACGAACCCCTTACCCCGCCTCCAACTGTTCAACAACTACCATTTTGTATGTTTTTGTAGAAATAAAAAAAAAAATAAAAAAATATCAAAAATGTCACCGGAGACCAAAATTTCATTAACATTTTTTACTCCAAATAATGTCAGGAATCACTGGTTAAAGTAAGTCAAGTACGTCCCTTAACACCCTGTATACGTACCTACATGTGTTTCTTAACGAAAATTGGTCAGTTTGTGTATTTATTTACGCACTTAAAAACTAATGGATTTCACATTGTTTTACATTCTTATTTTGCTAAGACATTATTGAAAAAATGATAAATACTTATGATCAAAAAATAATTACAAAAAGTACATAATTTTAATAGTTTTATCATCACACCTTTCAGCATTTTTGGATGAAGATGTAAATTAAAGCAAAATTTGGAATGAAATAAAAACGATAATAAGTTATAATCTTAAAAAGCTGGTACGGAGAATAATTAATCTTTCTCATTGGAACCGCCCTGTAAGATCGTAAGAACATCTTTTGACGAAATGTGGATTTTCGGCCGCTGGCTGGTTAAACGCCCTTAAAGATTCCAGTAATCCGAAAACTGGTTAAACCGAAGAGGCTCGGTTTTTAATTGTTTGGATTATTTATTTATTTAATGTTTCTTCACAATTAACATTTATTATTTAGCATTTAATTATTAATCCCACTATGGCTCGCCTTTATCGGGTTTTATAGAGACTATACTTACATCAGAAAGTAGTTTCGATTACTATCGACATAAGAATTAAATTGATGTGTGATCTTTTAGTTCGGCCCTAGGACAGGCTAACCACTTGTTATGAATAGTAATTTGGACAAGGTTATAAAGGCGAATCTCATTCATCCAAGCATAAAAAATAATTCAAATATATTTTAATGTACTGGTCTGTGCCGCACCCCTGCTGAGGTCGGTCGAGTCCATGGTCGAGTTACACTCCCGCGGGTGTGACGGGTGTGAGCGGTCAGGAGGGGTGAGGACGGAGTACGGAGGGGTACGGAGGGGTGCGGGCCGGCGGGACTGGAGCAGACGCTAAAGGTTGATACGGGTGCAGGAGACGGAAGGTCAGGAATGTCAAACGATGACGGTCGGGGAGGGGGAAGTGGAGGGTGACTTGATGGACGGGAGGGGGAAATCCAGGGGTCGAAATGCTGGAATCACCAAAAACACATTGAAAATAAAGTCTCCCTCTTTCTTATTACCTATCCTTTTATCAAAACTAAAGGTTGCAACGCAGTTCTCAGCAAGAGGACCAAATTATTGTACATATTTTATTAGAGGTGCATAGAAGGTGCAATTCTCTTAACTCTACATAAAACAAATCATTTACCTTACGCACTTGTCGCCGTCTAAGTTGGTAAAAAAAAAACATTTAAAAAATGATAAACCTACTAAATTTGTAAAAAATAACATTTTTTTCAATGATAAACCTAGTAAATTGGTTTTTATTTAAAATGCTTAACTCTCGCAGCCTTACTAAAAAAAACACTTAACGAGCGTTAAGCAGTGTGTCCGTAACGTTACTAATATCTGCTAAAAACACAACTAATAACGTTTTTATGTTGGCTACATTGAACTTTACTAGATTTGCGCAAGCGCGGTGGCCATGTTTTACATACTATCATTCGCGGCAAAATTTCTTTTGTGGCATGTATTTTGTGACAGATATTTTACGTGCAGTTCATTTAATGTTTTTGAACATGATTTCGGTTGAAATGATTAAGTCACCATTAGTATAATTGAACATAATTACTATTTTCGTTATTTGTTTTTGGGGTGTTATGCCGTGTTGCGCTACCTCCTTATTTAGCCAACGTTTCGGACATCGTCCATCATCAGAGCAGATCCGGTAGATGTGACACATCGAAAAATAACGAAAAAACAAATAACGAAAATGCTTTTGGCCGCGAAAATCTTAAAACGTATATAATTACTATTGTTCGCGTTATTTTTATCAGTTTTAGAGCTTTCAAAATGTCATGGGGTTAATTTAATTATGTTAACGTTTTGGCATTACAGTGTCCATCATCAGAGTAGATGCGTAATCATATTACAGTGTCAATCATCAGACAGATGTGTAATCTAATGATAAATCACAAGGAAAAATAGATTTAAAATAACTAACAATGTAATAATATACGAATGCGCTTCAAAGAAAATAATGTGATTATTTCCTTGCAGTAAAATGTCTTACGAATGAGTCAGTTGAATAATCGATATGCTTGAGAGAATAACTCAGATTTTTTTTATTTAAAAAAGCCATCAGTTTCCTGTCCTGTCCGTATCATGAGCCCATAGACAACATATTATTACGTGTCAGTTAAACAAACGAATACTGTTCCTCATCTAGAAATCTATTCGAGGACTTACTTTACACAAATAGCAGATCTATTGATACTAACCTACTTAATAATTATATTGGAAACTAGTCACAAACCCACCTTGAAAATGATAATAATGTTAACAGCGATTTACTAATAATAATAATGTAATGGCAATGAATATATAACACTAAATAAAATTACGAAAATTGAGATATCGCCTAATTTATGACCCAGGAAGGTAATTATGTTTGAATATCCATGGGTAAGCCTCGAAATATACTGAGAGATAGGCACCAAGGGCGTGCGGTTCATATTAAGCGATTATTTCTGATAAACAAATTAAAAGTCTAGATAGAATATACATAGGTAATCGGAAAAACTAGTTGATAAAAGAATATCTGTTATATCATACATAAAAATTGCACTAATTATTTTCAATAAAACAAAGAATTATATAGGCATAATTTAAATTAAGAAAAAGTTGACTATATCCTCCCTTATCGTCGATACGTTGGTCGATGGTTTTTGCAATAATTTAGGTATAAGTAAAAAGTAGGCGACAAATACTTCACTATATTTTTATTGTTAATATAAATTGAGTGTTTAATTATAAATATAATCACAAAAAGGTGGTATATAAACCGTTGCTTGAAGAAAATAATACACAATAGACTTTAAACAAATATCTTTTAAAAAAATCTGCATACCTGTGAGAAATTTGTACGAGAAAAAGGTTATTTCTGTGACCGGGTCTTCTGCTAACCAGAGGACTGTTCGTAGATATATCTCTAAACCGTCGAGATTTATCGATACTTATTCTGAATGTTTTATTATTAAAAGTGCATAAAGTTTATTATGTTCCATCAATAACTCTATTCTCATGATTTTCTAATGCATATAATCGAATATAAATAAGTAGGTACTGTTTCACACGTAAAAAATAATCGAACATAGATATGTAAGCATTGTTTCACACATAACAATTAATCGAATACAAATATGTAGGAACGTTTCACAGACAGCAAATAAATGAATATAAATACGTAGGTACCTACTGTTTCACACATAACAAATAATCGAATATAAATAGTAGGTACTGCTTCATACATAACAAAAATCGAATATATTACGTAGGTACTGTTTCAAACGTAACAGACAAATGTTGTCACTCTCCGTATTTTCCCATTCCGATATATGAATTATTATGGAATCTTTTTAACTGACAGCTAGCTGACAAATGAGTTGTCTTTAGAAAGGCTATTAAATGAATTGAGATAACCAATTAAAATTGCAACAGTCGCGGCACGTCTCTGGCTGGAGATTATGCTGACTTATCTTCTCTTGAAGGATTCGTCCGAGAGAGTATTAAAATACGCATGGGAATAAAAAATTAACCTGTAAAAACAAAATAATTTTACTGTAACACGCTTATTTTTAAATGTCCTTTAATACTTAAATTATTATTTTTTGTTTTGTTCAAGAATTGAGCTTCCTACCAGGAATTGGAGTCAACCACGTTTCCAACAGTGCTTTAATGTCACCGTATGCATAGTTGCTACCAAAAATTGATAAAATGCTTTGTCATCAACAACCTATCTATTTGCCGAGTTTCAGCCCGATCGGATGTCGAGAAGAGGGTTAATTTGCACTTCATTCATACATTAATTCAATCAAGAAAACAAAAATGAAATTCAATGCATTTAAAAATGAAGCAAATTTCATAAAAAATAAATTGAAACATTGTGTGTAAATAGGTACACAGGAGGTGCTCCATTTATAACGACATATTTCTATTAGATCTACCTACATAATTAATTACTAGGTATTTAATACCATAACTAGTTTACTAAACACAGCGTGAGCATTAGTGTCTACTAGCCGACCCGGCAACGCGTTGCTGTGGCTAACGAAACACAACGCCATCTACTGATAACGAAATTACCCAACCTTTATAACCAACGCCATCTGTTAATTTGCATACAAATCAAATCCACACCGCCCGCTTGCCAGCCCTCTCCCTTTATATATTATATATTTCAACCAATTTACACAAAACCTTGACAAATTATAATCTTCCTCGTGAATCACTCTATCTATTGGAGAAAACCGCATGAAAATCCGTTCAGTAGTTCATTAGTTTATCGCACAGTCAGACAGACGGGGCGGTCGACTTTAATGTATAATATGTAGGGATATTGCTAAGGAAATGTCACAAATAATTACAAATGATGACGATTTATTCATCTGATACACGTGTATTTTTATCTTTGTTGCATTATTCTTTGCATCACATTTTCTTCACTCTTTGATCCGCGTATTTTCTGCTAATTTCAAATCCGGTTATTCTATTGTTATACCAATAAATAATAACACTAATAACATAAAATACAAAATGCAATTTAGCCGTATTTCACCGCAAATGAGTTATATTAGCTACCTTCTTCATTATGGTAATGATTTATTTTATATCATTTTGGTTACTGTAATTTTTAATTTCTCTTTTATTAACTAGTTTATTTATTTAAATTTAAGGACTCCGTGGTTGAGAAGAAAGGCTCTCAACTAGCAATCCGAGGGTCGGGGGTCGAATCCCGGCGTGCGCAAATAAAATTTATTTGATTGATTTTGTGTTATTTCATAATGTATTCATTTAAAATAATCTATATATATATAAAAATCAAAATATGCTTGCTTAGGTGTGTGAGTATAAGAGTTGTCTATGCGTTACTAAACCATTCATCCGATTGCGATGAAACTTTGGGGATTTGATGTATGCATGCCCGCGATGGTTTCTGTATACAATAGTGAGCTTTGGTGTTAAGAAATTATGCGTTGCTAACCATTCATCCGATTGCGATGAAACTTTAGGGATTCGATGTGTGCATGCCCGCGATGGTTTCTATATATAATAGTGAGCTCTGGCAATATGAAATTTGTATAAAAAGTGCAATAGGTGGTACGCGAACTATTTGAAAACTGAATGTACCGGGACTGAATGTATGGATTGTGGAGAGGGGAGGGAACTCGGGAGAGGGGTTCGCGGGACAGGGGAAGCGGAAGAGGGAAGTGCGAAGAGGGAAGGCGGAGTGGGAACGCGGGAGGGGAAGGGGACGCGGGAGAGGAAGGGGAGTCGGTAGGGGATCAGGACGAATGAGAAACAATTTCTTTATTAAGTATATTTTTACAATAAATTTGCGGCACATGTTTGGTGACCAGATCTGAATAACCAGGTTCTTCCCCATCTCCTTCCCCTCTCCAAAACCTTCAGCCTCCCAATTTGCCCCACACAAGAATTTTTTTTTTTACATTAACTCCACACAGGGAAATTATTTTCCTCAGGGCCTATGTCATCTGGGATGATGTGTGGAGGGTCTTTTTGAGGAGAGGAAGGAATGAACGAGCTGTTGAACACAAGAACGAGTCGAAGAAACGACCCGTTCTCATGTGACAAATGTCAACCGTGTACAAATGTTGGGCACGCGTTTGGCGTATTTCCCGACTATGCACCGGTGCCGAAGGGATCAATGATGCTAGTAATACCGGTAGAACAAGGATAGCATTCCCACCCGATGCCTGTGCTCTAAAGATTGCAATCCGTCTGTTAAGATGAGAGAATTTATCAAACGGACCGCCCGTTTCTGCACAGAGTCGAGGGTATTTAACACGAGAATACATGTGTTGTTTTTTTTACGAGTAACACAATTATATTATTTACACAACTTTACATAAATACTGTAGTTAATTGTAAAAATTTTCGTGTAAATAAATAAGATTGTCGAATATGGGTATTGTGTGCAGCACCGGTTAAGAAACACTGGTCTAAAGACTCAAGTGGTTAGAACGTCAGAAAAATAATGAGTGTTCATTTAAATTGAAATGGATTACCTTGTTTACGCGTATCATTTATCTCTATTACTATAATAACCTTTATTGTAAATACGAATAGATACGGATAGAAACACGCGTAAAATGTCTTAAAAAACATTTGTCGGTCTTATCTTTACACAAATCCAAAAATGTCCGTTTGTACGGGAACTTCAAACTTTCTTGCCGACAACGCTATCTATCATGATTATGTTACGTTTTATCGAATTACCGAAATAATCACATTATTAAATATTTGATAAAACCGCAAAAATTATTAGATAATAATTTGACAAGATTTAGATAATGCTGGTTCGTCGGACACTTATCGCAAAGGAATATAATGTTCGAAGCAAAAGTTTAAAAAGTTTGCATTTTTTTTATGTTGGAATTTAAAGATCAGCACGACTGTTTCCCAGCTCGCTACGTTGCTTCCATCGTGAGCTATAGAGCTTTAAAATTAATGCATTTAGGACAAGATTGTTTTTTTTAATGTCTAGATACCTTTAATTTGGGAGGCGTGAATGGGTACCGCCGCCCCGGGAAACTTTATTGTATAACCAACCTCTTTGCCATAGGTCACCCCAAGTGGTTCGCTACGTTTGATGATTTAGTTAGCACCCCGGGTTCATGGGGTGAGGTTTGTCTAGATCTTGGAGGCGGATGACCAGGACACACTGAACCCTAGATTCCTACCCACCCCTTAAACCCTTTTCCTTCCCAGAACTCTCCTCTCCTTCCTTTCCTTAAAAAAACCCTCCACACAGCATCCCCAAAGATGACATAGGCCCTGAGGGAAATTATTTTCCTCAGGGCCTCCTGTGTGGAGTCATGTAAAAAAAAACCCCATACACAACTATTTTCAGTTCGCAGTTATACTTCCATCATAAGCTATGGAGCTTTAAACCAGTCACTTAACGGCCGATACATAAGACAAGAATCTATCGTGTTTGTATGGGTTCAGTGACAACTCAACAAAGCGGCGTTTCACAACCCCTTTGAAAAGCCAATAAAAGTGATGAAAAAAAAATGTAGCCCATAACGTAACCAAACGTATAAACTACTAGCTGAACCCAACCACGCTTCGCTGTGGCTTTGTCTGATTTTAATTATTAGAGGAGTTAACAAAAATTGTCTAGCAACTGTGCATTTTCCAAGAAGACACATTGCATTGAATATCTGCTGTGACTATGCTGTATTGTAGAATATAAGCGAAGAAAAAAAAAACATTCGTAAATTTTTTTAAATTATTTATTTATTCAGACCTTAAATGCTTTTACAATATCACTTTATTATAGATTAGCACCTATTGTGTCGGCAATTCTTTGTAGTTAATCATTTCTGCGTTGCAAAACGATATCGCGAGGATGAAATTCTTCTCCAACCATGACAATTCCCACCTCATTAATTGTTGTCGCATTATATCGTCTGACATGCTCACTTGCTGGTGTTTGATCAGCACTAATGATAATTTTTGATGGCATGAGATCAATTGCATTTTTGAACATTCAAATTAAATTATTGTTATCATGTAACATTTTTTGCAACGACTCAACAATATGCCTTTTGACTTTAGTAGAGATTTGACAGCGTGCATTCAACTGATCATTTTGATCTCCCATGAAATATATTTGTAGAAATTTATGTTGATTGCTGTGAAAAGGAAGCAAAGAGCCAGGTATTAGCTTTTATGGTAAATTTGTCCCTGAATTTTAAACGTCGGCACAAAATTTTCTGTTATAATGTTAGCGCCAAATGAAGTCATCTGAAAACATGAATTGTATTTTCTAATATTTTTGAGGATATGTTTTGAATCAAAAGTAATTCCTTGCAACAAATTTATCAGTGGTGCTATTGGCTGATCAACTTCAGGTAGCTTCACTTTGCCGCTCGCACATCACATTCCTTGAGTTTCTCCTTTAAGTCTTTCTTCCCGACGATTCGCCAGTTCTTCTGCTCGCCTCTGAATAATTCTAACTCGAACATGTTCATTATCGTCTAAACGTTCTTGATCAGTGCGGTTTGATCTTCTCTGACGATCTGCGTTTGCGTGTCGAGTACGACAGCCTATGTTTGAACATGAGCGAGGCATCCCACGAATGGTGATCAACTTTGAAAAAACTTACACATCAATCAACTGGTCACAGTTACACTTTTTTGACCCTTTGAAAATTTGTCACATATAATTCGATTTGTTAATCTGATTTTTTGTAGGTTTTGTAAAGTTACGAACTGACATTCGAGTGACTGACATTACGAACTGACGAATTATGAGTAAATTTAAAACGCACTGAGAAAACAAATGAGTGAAAATAGTAATATAATTTGTTAGATATAATTCTACTTTTAAATCCGATTAAATTCTTTTAATTTCTAATTGTAGGTATCATAAATTTTTGTAACTTTTAATAAAATTAATAAAATGGCAACACTGTCTAGAACTGTCATTCCGTTTTTAACTATGACAAATTATGAGTCAATTTAAAACGCATAAAATTATCCTTTTCCTTTGGAACTTCCAAATAAAAAGTATGTATAAACGCTCTTCTGCTAAAATGCAATGTTCTGTAAAAATTTTGAGTCCATCCATCGATTACTTTCCGAGATTAGCGAACGCAAACATACGGAACCTAAATTTTTATATATATAGAAGATTTAATAAAATAAATTACATCACTTTTAATGACTATAAAAATTGTTCATAACGAAATTTAAGAAAAAGAGCAAGTAACGTGTTTAGCCAATAAGATTTTACTATTTATTAAGGCTAATAAAATAAACGTGAAATAGAACAAATACAAAGCAGCCGAAGAATCAAAACACATTTTAACCGTATACTTTAATTCTACTCGGCAATAAAAGGGCGAATTTTAAAATGTCTTGATTTTATTGCATGTGTGTGATATTATATTGCGAGATTCTAAAGGGAAAGAAGCTAGGAAATTTTTATAAGTAATAAAATAGTGGACTGCCGTGTAATAATAATAAAATAAACATTTTATTGGATTGATCGGTTGCGGCATGTACAAGTATTGTGTATTATAAGCAAGCACTCGGCTTTATGATTACAACCTACGATAAGATAAGCGAAACGTCTCGACTTGTGACCAAATAACCTACGGTATTTTCCCTTGGCTTTGTGCAAGCGACACCTGAAACCGATGACTAATAATATAAAATTAAAATCATGTCATTCTTTTGAGCCAGTATTCAATAAATTGCAGAGTCCATCAAGTAAGTTACATATATACGACAATGATCTTAGCAACACTGAGGAAAATCTGTTTGCATGAAGCAATAAAAACAATTGAACGAAATTTATTGTTATGAAATGCGCACACCTTTGTTCTGAATAAATTTTTAGGAGGAAACCGCGCGGCGTTTTGTCCACACAAACTTTGTATTCACCAATTTCCTCTCTGGATTTTGACACTACTGCCGTGGTCGTCAAACTGGGGCCCGCGGCGGTAATAATAATTAAATATAGTCGCTATAATAAAAAAAATAATAAATTTCTTTTTTTTTTTTTTTTCATGTAGATACAATTATATTATCCGTTTTTTGCGGCTTGCACAAATATCTGCCGTTTTATCGTTATTTGTTTTTGGGGTGTTGTGCCGTGTTGCGCTACCTCCTTATTTAGCCAACGTTTCGGACATCGTTGCAGTGTCCATCATCAGGGCAGACCCGGCAGATCCGGTAGATACATCCGGTACATCTACCGGATCTGCCGGATCTGCCCTGATGATGGACACTGCAACGATGTCCGAAACGTTGGCTAAAGAAGGAGGTAGCGCAACACGGCACAACACCCCAAAAACAAATAACGAAAATGCTTTTGGCCGTGAAAATCTTAAAACTTATCTGCCGTTTTCTTTTTAAATATATTTTTTTCATATACAATTAATTACATCATCCGTTTTTTTGCGGCCCGTACAAATATCTGCCGTTTTATTTTAAAATATGTCCTTTTTTTCATGTACAATTATTATCCGTTATTTTGCGGCCCGCACAAATATCTGCCGTTTTCTTTTTAAATATATTTTTTTCATGTACAATTAATTACACTATCCGTTTTTTTACAAGTAATTATATTGTCGTTTGAGACTTTCATGGGGGCAGTAGACGACCCAGAGAAAATTAGAGGTCATAAAGATGGCACAGTGAGGGTGTAGGTAGGTAGAAAAAGGTCTAAAAAAGACCAAAAAAACACGCTTATCACTTACTAATAAAGCAAAACAAACTTTAATATTGTGTCATTTTTGTTATTGTATATATTGAAATAATTTTTATCACATGTGCAAAAATTCACACATTTCGATAGTTCGGGAAGTGGACGAAAATTGAACTGAAAGATTCCATTACAGATGCAATTCTTTTTTTGATACAGATAATATCATGATTTTTATTATTATTAGGAATTGACACTATATCACGAACACAAGAAGGAAGGAGGTAGCACCCGGTACACCCCCCCCCCCCCCTCCGAAATCATAAGTGTGCGGCCCGCGGAGATGACAAAAATGAGAATTATTATGATTTACTTAGGTATTATTAACCTAAGGTGCAGTTGTCCATTTCGTTTGGAGTAGAGAAGTGTGACATTGTGTGACATTGTGTGACAAGGCGTATGGGGGTGTCATCGGCTCTGTGGTGTCACTTGTAAAAAAATTTAAACTATTGTTTTGATTATTTTTAGATCGAAATTTGCAAACTATGTGACGTCACACTAGGGGGGAGGGGGTCTCACAAATGTGAAAATGTGTGACAGGAACGGGGGAGGTGTAAAAAATAATGAAATTCGTGTGACGTAATTTATGGATGGCCCCTAAGAGCGAAAGTGACAGCGACAGTTTGGTAAAATACCTATTTAACTATCTTAACTATTTTCAGGTTGCAATGTTATTTGCATCATGAGCGATGGAGCAATGAAATATGTATTATTTAATTATTAAACAAGATCATACAACACACTGATAATGTTATATTTCATTGCTTCTAATTTATTTTTATTATTTCTTGGGAGGCGGGTTTGTGTACCGCTGCCCCGGGAATCATTTTTTGGATAAGCAACACCTCTGCCACTGATCACCCCAAGTGGTTCGCTACTTTTGGTGACGTTCATGGAGTGAGGTTTGTCCGGATCTTAGCGGCAGAAGCGTCTGCCCACCAACTGCGTGATTCTGGTTGAGGGAGACCTTTTGACCTCCCCAGCTCTCTCTCTCGGAACATCATCGCCGTGCACCGCAGTGGGAGGATATATTCATACGTCCGTTACTCCTAAACGACCCTCCTCACATCATCTCCAAAGATGATATAGGCCCTGAGGGGAAGTATTTTCCCCTAAGCTTCTTGTGTGCAGATAAAGCTAAAAAAAAATAACGAGTGTCGGGACTCGTGTGCGAAACTTCGGGTAATACCTAGCTACTATTTTAGTTATGTACATTGTACAGGTAATAAAAATAATTTTTAAAATACGAAAAAATATTGTGCATAAAATTACATTAAATTATAAGATTAAAACATGATTTGAAAACAGTTAAAATGCCGATAAGAAGAAATAATATTCTTAAATAAAATTTCGCATTTAAGTTTTTACAGTTTCAATTAACCGATAAATAATCTGAACCTGAATAGGTTGACACCGAGACGTGACACTATTACCGCAGTGAGATGGTTTTGGTTTCACTCTCGATGAGACCGATCAGAAAGAAAGTGAGATCGCTGCGTGTTTGTGGAGCAGAGCAAAGCAGAACACGGAGAGGCAGTCGTTACCCGCAGACGGTGACCCACAAAGGGAATTTGGACCGGACTGACTGCTGACTGGGCAAGAATTCAACTTGAACCGTGACTACCGTGGTCAAGTACCCTCTTTGATTTCTTACGTTGGACTTTGTTCTTTAAGCCACCTAACTTGGACAAAATTGCATAGGTACGTTTTAATCATGTCGTGTTCACTTTGAAAGCTTATAACTCTCCACATACGAGGCTCTGAGGAAAATAATTTCCCTCGGGGTATAGTTATTGTAGTATATATGTAAATATAGGTATATTCGCACATTGCGCCGCTCGGAAAGGTTCGGGTTTCCGGAGATTGACGAGCGGGCACACAGTACAAGAGAACAGCTGACGTGTTCCGCTACGTTCAGATGTATTTACGAAGCCTCAGTAAACAGTCGCTACCGTTGACATAAATACAATACTACTTGCAATTATTGTAATTCACAATAAAACTAAAATAACGAACTTACGTTGTAATCCTTATTATTGTGGGCTAGTGAGCCACTGATTTAAAGAACATTACAGTTATCTTCGGGGATGATGTGTGAAGGGTTTTTAAGGCAAGGAAGAAGAGGAATTTCTGGGAAAGAAATAGATATGAGGGTGGGTAGAAATCTGGGGGTCAGTGTGTCCAGGAGTGACAGACGTATGAATCCATGCCTTCAACTGCGGTGCAAGGCGATGGGCCAATGAATTCTGGCCGGAGAGGTCAAAAAACCTCCTCAACTGATCTATCTATCTATCTATTAATCTATTTAAATAAAAATGAATAGCCGAAATGTATGTACGCACATAACTTCCGAACTACTGCACCAAATTGGATCATTCTTTTTTTTCAGTGTTCGTTTTTGTCAGGACAAGGTTTGTATAAAACTACTGGTGTGCTCTGGAATTATGAAATTTGTATAAAAAAAATTGCAATAGATGGCACGCGAGCTGTGAAAAATGAATGTACAGGGACTGAATGTGTGGAATGCGGGAGGGGGGAGGTGAACTCGGGAAAGGGGTTGGCGGGATGGTGGAGGGGGGAGTGGAGTGGGGAGAAGGAAAGTGGAGGAGGCGGAGTTGGAATGCGAGAGGGAAAGGGGACGCGGGAGAGGAAGAGGAGGCGGAAAGGGAACGGGACGAATGGGAAAGGACACGCAGGGAGTAACAATTTCTTCATAAAATGGCATAGCAACGCATGCCGGGAACCAGCTAGTCTAAATATAAAACGCATGTTCATCAAAATAACAATAAAAATTGGAGAAGCACGTTTTTTTTACCAAATTAAGCTCTGTATTTGCTGAGTTTAGTTTTTTTTGGGAATATATTAGAAATTCTGTGGCAATTTCTTATTGACAATCGTTTTACACAACTACCACGCGGAAGCTTTTTCATTAATATTTAAAAGGCGTCGTTAGCAAAGTACGTGAATTCTTTATGTGTATTTACAGAAAAATGTAGGGAGTAATAAAGTTCTTATAAATACATAACGCTGACAGACTATACACCTACATAAATTTTCTATGATATAATATACAGCATATTGGAAGTTTACCAAGTTATCTAGGGCGTTGAGAAGCAAAATACGGTTTTATTAGCCCAACGAAGATATAAAAGATTGACATTTGATATTCTCGCAAGTACTAGTAAGGATCACATAAATATCGATTAGTTTCCTGGTCGTAAACCCAAATACCACCACCAGGCGTTCAGACAAATTGAATGTAGCTGACACTCAGTAAATTGTATTAATAAATTGGCATGGAGTCATAATTCCTTGTAATGATAAAAATAAATGACAGTATGAAAAGTTCACTCAACTATCGACCTATACCTTACTGTTTAAGATAAAATTTAATTTATGAGAGGTTTATTAGAAAAATTAAACTGTTCCTGTCGAATTACAACCTAACCAAGTAGATCTAATATTGCCCAACAATTCAAGACTAAACTGGAGGTTTTTTCATTGCCAATGGTCGTTGGCTTCTCAGTATAAAGACAAATACGGTTTTGAATCATTAAATGTTGATTGGATGAAAACAATAACTTTGTTTGTAACCACGGTTTTTTTAATACCGATCGGTTTCGCTTAACACAAGCATCTTCAGGGTGTAAAATTAAACTAATCAAAAAATGTACATTGTTTGAGCTTATATACTCGTATATACATATACAGAAAGAGACAAAACATAATATAAAGAACACTGAGAAAGTAATAGAGAGAAAGAGATGATATTATACCATATTATATCAAAGGACAAAACGCCATATGAACAGGTGATTAAGGGATAATCTCCCTCGTTAGATATCCGTTTCTTTCGTTCTCTTAGTAAGATTTTAAATTCACTTTCTCACTGTTCCTTTTTTTGTTTTTTTTTTTTGTTATTTATTTATTTAACGCCCAAAGGGCTTTTACATTTCGGTAGTACAAATAATTCATGACAGATTATTTTAAACATATACAGAAATAATAAAAATAAAATTTGATAAAAAAGCACACAAATCATAAAAGTACAAGAATACAGCGATTTCATAGGTTTTCAGAAAAACATATATGTTTAGGATTAGTTTTGGAATAAGTTTTTTACAAGATCAACAAAATTTGCCAAGTTTATGTTAAATATGTTTACATTATGTTTATTCTCTTTCTGTGTGTATATAAGCTATTTATTTTTTTATCAACTCTGAAGATGCTTGTTTTAAGCGAAACCGGTCGGTATTGATAGTGGACTCACCGAACTGTTTGTTGGACACTTGCAAATCGAAATGTACATTTTTTGGACACTTGTAAATCGACCCACGATAGTAGACTCACCGAACTGTTTTTTGGACACTTGTAAATCGAAATTTTTTTTATTTATTGAAAAACTATAAGACAAGATTTTTATGCATAGCACAAAGGGTAACAATTATTAGCCAGAAACAATCATCTACATTGAAAAAATCTCCCGAGAAAAGATACATGCTGCCGACGGGACTCGAACCCGCGTCCTCCTGATTTCCGGTCAATTACTCTGTCCACTGAGGTACGTCGGCTTATCTCCTGCCCGCCAAATAATTCAATATTTGAGTGAATTCATATACTAGTTCATATACTGTTTCATTCAACAATTACTTACTGCTTATTACATTTTTCTACCTCCAAACAACCAACCTTATTTTTGTATGGGAAAGGCATTGTAAAAGTGCTAATTCTCCCACTAGTATATATTGAATTTGCGAGACCACGGGTTCGAGTTCGAGTCCCGTCGGCGGCATGTATCTTTTCGCGGGAGATTTTTTCAATGTAGATGAGTGTTTCAGGCTAATAATTATTACTTATAATAATTGATACCCTTTGTGCTATGCATAAAAATCTTATTTTAAATAGTTTATCAATAAAAATAAAAAAAAATAAATTTCGATTTACAAGTGTCCAAAAAACAGTTCGGTGAGTCCACTATCATGGGAATTGTTAGCGAAGGTTCACCTTGTACATTAGTACCAATGCTCGCACCTTATGGATCCGGATTTGAAAACACGTTATGAAAAAATACCTGTCTGTTAGAACAGGTTTAGTTAAAATTTTGATGCTCTTGTCCACGGTCGGGGACAAAAACTTCGAATTAGAATATCTACCATAAGGTGATGTAAAAATAATATATCTGGATCTTCTATTTGACGTTTCAACTTGAAAATACAACATAATATTAAATAATCGGTATCCTGGTGTCGTCTTCGTTAAAGAGTTGACCGACTAGTAAATTGGTAGGTATGTATTGATAGTAAGCACTATTGGTAGTATCACTCGCATTTTTGGTATTTTTGTCAACTTGTTAAATAAAATTAATGAATCCACCATTTTCTACGCTATCTTCATAAGATTCTACGAGGATCTATCTACAGTATCAGTCAAGGAAATTGATATTACTACCTCTTTGAAGACGTTCGAGGAAGGCAGACTTAAGTCTCAATAGACGAATGCCAACAGCTCCCATTTGCTGTTTCGTCTGCAGTTTCCGTTGGAATGGTTGGTACTTGCATTTTAGGCGTGAAATCAACTAATGTAACACCAAACATTTTTCTCGGGATCCACATCTGAATACTTTACAGTCTACAGCAGCGGTCGTCACACTTTTCTGGTCAAAGGCCACATAGGACAATGTGAGGTATCACCGCGGGCCGCACACTTTGGTTGATTTCGGGGGGGGGGGTTTAGCAAGTTAAAACAGCAATTATTTCGTATTTTCGCACTGCGTTGCTACCTTCTTTTGTGTTCATGATATATTGTCAATTCTTAATAATAATAATACACGTAAAATCATGTTATGTAAAAAAAAATATGTAGATCTGTAATGGAATCTTTCAGTTCAATTTTCATCCACTTCCCGAACTATCAAAATGTGTGAATTTTCGCACATGTGATAAAAATGATTACAATACGTAAATAACAAAAATTAACAAATATTATTTGCTTTATTAGTACGTGATAAGCGGGTTTTTTTGGTCTTTTTAGACCATTTTTTTTTACCTACCCACGCCCTTACTGTGCCATCTCTACGCCCTCTAATTTTCTATGGGTCTTCTACTGCCCCCTTGAAAGACTCAAACGACTACAAGGTTGAGAACGTTGAGAACATACGACGTACACTATGCGCGCGTTCAAAATCGATTTAGGATGTTCGTTATTTGGTTTTTGGGGTGTTATGCCGTGTTGCGCTCCCTCATTCTTTAGCCAACGTTTCGGACAGCGTTGCAGTGTACATCATCAGGGCAGCCGCAGTTTGACGACCACGGGTCTACAGCCTCCGCAAGAGCATGGTTTCGAATCGATATAACAGAGTAGACCGTAGATAGCAACCCATGATTTATATTCGTAATCCGGAGAACCTTTTTTATAATATCTACCAAAGAAGGCTATATTGATGTCTGTATTCTGTTCAAGTTCCGCTTTAACTAATGTACAATTAAGTAATTACGTAAAATGTCTATTTTTAAGTACATATTCACATTTTAATAGCACAATACGTCAATTACGCGTATCAACCATCAGAAACTTAGAAATTATTAGCTCGGTACCAACAAACCTGATTGGCCTGCACACATTCACCACATCGTATACAGAGGTCAATGAAAACGATTCTCAAGGCCAATTGACAATGTGTAGGCTGTAACCAAGTTAACTCACATTTCGTAATGGAGGTGAACAAACTGACGCGTGACACTGCGAGGTCTGCGAGGCGGACCCAACGCAACGCAAAAAAAGAGTTACAAAAATGTTCCGCATAGACACAAATCGAAACAGTTAAAAATGTAATGATAATTTATTTAGACTTGTAATTCAGATTTTCAGTCGGATTATAAATTCAAGAGAAATCAAGATAATAATAAATTATTGTTTGATTATGCTCCCAAGGTGCTGCAGCGCTACGGAAATGTTCCTGGACGAACATGTGCACTGTTTCAGAGCACTTCTCTACACAGGAAGTCTATGGCAGTGATTCATGAATGACAATAAAGAAAATAACCTATTTAAGGCTGTAATACCGTACCTCTTAAACAATTAATAAAGTAAACATATTGTATATCACTCACTGGTTCTACATATCAATCGTCCAGTTGAATAGTCAGACATCTCCGAAAAATCGATATTTCAGTTGAGTGTGCAGTTATATGTAAAAGTGTTCTCTCCATCTGGTACATTACTCAGAATACTCACAAACTAAAAACTCACCTTTTCAGACAGTTGTATCCATAAACTCAATCTTTCACCTTTACATTCAATGCCCGCGACACTGTAAATAACTAACCTGTAAAAATGTAGAAAAAAAGACACCTATTTGTAAGCATTTGTAAAGGTCATTTCATGAACATTCTCCAGTCCTAAAGAGTCGTAAATTCACCAGTGTTTTAAAATAAATATCAGCTCTACTTTTGCCACTAATCTTTTCATAAATGTAATACTAATAGTGATGGGGGTAGCAAATGTAAAATCGAGCAACGTCCAGTGTTTTAAATATAATGTCCTCCGCGTGCAAGGCCGTATCTTTTTTTTTTTACATGAGCTCCACACAGGAGGCCCAAAGGAAAATAATTTCCCTTAGGGCCTATGTCATCTTTGGGGATGCTGTGTGGAGGGTTTTTTTTTAGGAATGGAAGGAGATGAGAGTTCTGGGAAGGAAAAGGGTTTAAGGGGTGGGTAAGAATATGGGGTTCAGTGTGTTATGGTCATCCGCCTCCAAGACCTAGACAAGCTACCAACACTCACCCCATGGACCCTGGCACCCCTGCTAAATCACCAAACGTAGCGAACCACTTGGGGTGACCTGAGGCAGAGGTGTTGGTCATCCAATAAAGGTTCCCGGGGCGGCGGTACCCATTCCCGCCTCCCAAATTGAAATCTATAACCTTTATCTTATCCAAGTATAACCTTTCTAATCAAAGTGTGTTTATCGGAAGTGACCTGCCAGGTAAGTATGTTTCTATATCCATTTGTAAATAGTAAAATTAGATAGAACCTAAGAATTCTTAATAAATTGTACAGCGCCCTTGAGGTGATTTTTCACATAAACGGCGCTCTATAAATTATCGCATTATTATTATTATTATTAAACACCACCAAATCAATTAAAAATGCAAAAAAACTTGTAGTTAAAACCAAAAATAAATTTTGATATTTTCTGGGTCACTAGTAGGATATTTCAAAACGTCATACATGTACCGGACCATCATACCTCGCGGTGTTATTTTATAACATGTGTAATATGTAAAACACAGACATGTGTAGATAATATTCGACTAATGGTGAGCATTCGAATAATACTTTCCTCATCTTATTACATTAAGTATCTAAAAGCTCTTACGGGCGTATATTGTAATAAATATATTTTAAAAATACCATTTTATCACGGACATATGAATATAATATATCTGGACCAGCCCTAAGTGATAAAAACGTATTATTTCCTCCCCATGGAGCCGGCTAGAGCTCCTCCTTGGAGCCAGCTGGGCTTACGAGAGCCTCGCTTGAATCAAAAAAAATGCGAGGCCTTCATTCTTGTCCTGACCAGCGCAAAGCTAACATCCATACATTTTACCAAATAACACGGCAATATATGAGAGCTTGTGCTATACAGCTACCTAGAACATAGCGAAAGTGGGCGTTTCTCCAGTGAGCTCGTCGCTGGTTACAGGGGTAAGTAAATTATGAAACATTTGTAAAAGTGTCTTAACTAAATACGGCAACAAAATATTGCTATGTGAATAGGGGCGAACCTTTTCGGGGCGAGCATTTGACCTTCGCAAATATCTTATTAACGTGGCAAGCAACTCGCGCTCCCATGTAAAAAGGTCTATTCATTCAAAGCGGGAGCAATTTGGGAGGCGGGAATGGGTACCGCCGCCCCGGGAACCTTTATTGGATAACCAACACCTCTGCCATAAGTCACCCCAAGTGGTTCGCTACGTTTGGTGATTTAGCAGGGGTGCCCGGGTTCATGGGGTGAGGTTTGTCTAGGTCTTGGAGGGGCATGACTAGGACACACTGAATCCCAGATTCTTCCTACCCACCCCTTAAAACCTTTTCCTTCCCAGGACTCTCCTCACCTTTCTTTCCTTAAAAAAAACCCTCTACACAGCATCCCCAAAGATGACATAGGCCCTGAGGGAAAATATTTTCCTCAGGGCCTCCTGTGTGGAGCTCATGTAAAAAAAAGCAGATTTTGCCTTTAAGAACTAAATGGTGATATTATAATGCAACATGCCTGTCAGATTGATTTTTTAACGAATCTCAGTCATCTTTACTCTCTTCCCCTCCCATAGTTTGGTTTTACCCCTCATCTGTATCTTCTGGCCGATTGAATTTGGATGTCTATGCATTTTATCAATAATACGGTGCCTGGATGGATTTCCCCTTTATGGCTCTCAAGAAACTACCAATATCCAGAAAATTTTTATAGTTTCATTATTTTTTTGTGTTCTTCCCATTTATTAAATATATTACACAGCACACACTCAATTTGTAATATTGTTATGATTGTACAGATAATATCAATTAAAGAAAAGAGACACTTATTTACTTCTTAGTAAGCCATTATTCATTACTAGCTGGGTTATTTACATTACTCAGGAAAACATTCGAGAGTTTTCTGGAATGTTTCACATTGATGTTCCCGATTTCCTATTCTCGAACATTCCACAATTTTCCAGAAGGTTCCGGGATGTTCTGGAACCTTGTGGAATGCTCTCAAATACTCTGACTGGGGTGTCCGACATCGCTCATGGAGTTGATGTGAGATTGAATTGACGTTCGAATCCACGACGGATCTTGCTTTATATACCACATATGGGTAGCCCCATAAAAAACTTTAAATGTTCTAGAATAATGTTCCAGATCATTCCACAACATTCAGGAGTGTTCTGGAATGTTCCACAATGATCAATGATATTCCGGTATATTCTTAAATATATTCCAGAATGTTCCGGAGTGTGTTGGAATGCTCAAGAATACTCTGGAATGTTTTGAACTGTTAGAAATTTCAAGGGGGCGAGACTTCCAGTCCTTATATCTTTAAAAGCACGCCCTTCAGGTAAAACCGATAACTTTCTTCATGAATATGGGATAGAGGACCTATCACACAATATAACCCCAGTTATCATACCAGGACTCGTCTTTGAGTTTTAGCGGCATGCACATTGAACACTTTTTTAATAATGTATATTGAAGATAAAAATTATCCAAACTTCCAGAACTTTCCAGATCCTTCTAGACTCGATGAAACTCCGCTACTCATTTCTGAAAGCTTCTAGAAATTTCTCCTTCCATAACATCCTAGAGCATTTGGGAGGCTTCCAGAACTATCTAGAACCTTCTAGACTCATCAACACACTCCATCGCTCCTTTCAGAACTTTCTAGAGCTTTATCGAGCCTTCTAGAACTTTTCGGAACCTTCTGGACACACCGACACACTCCTCCACTCCATTCAGAACTTTCCACAGCTTTATCAAACCTTGTAGAACTTTTCGGAACCTTCTAAACACACCGGCATACTCCGCCAATCCTTCCAAAATTTACTATAGCTTTTAGATCTTTTCGGAACCTTCTATATTCACCGATATACTCCGCCACTCCTTTCAGAACTTTGTACAGCCCTATCGAACCTTCTAAGACTTCCTACAGCTTTATGGAACCTTCTAGAATTTTTCGGGACCTTCTAGACATACCGACACACTCCTCCACTTCTATCAGAACTTTCTACAGCTTTACGGAACCATCTAGAACTTTCTACAGTTTTATCTACCTTCTAGAACTTTCCGGAAACTTCTAAACCCACCGACGTATTCCACCATTCCTTACAGAACTTTGTACAGCTTTATCGAACCTTCTAGAACTTTCCTGAACCTTCTAGCTCACCGACTTACTCCGCCACACCTTCCAGAACTTTTTCCAGCTTTATCGAAACTTCTAGAACTTCATACAGCTTTGTGGATCTTCTAGAATTTTCCGGAACCTCCTCCACATACCGATACACTCCTCCACTCCTTTCAGAACTTTATAGTCTTATGGAACATTCTAGAACTTTCTACAGCTTTAACAAACCTTATTGAACTTTCCGGAACCTTCTAGACTCACCGACTTACTACGCCACACCTTCCAGAACTTTCTACAGCTTTATCGAACCTTCTAGACTCACTGACATACTCCGCCACTCCTTCCAGAATTTTGTACAGCCCTATCGAACCTTCTAGAACTTCCTACAGCTTTATGGAACCAGCTAGAATTTTCCGGGACCTTCTAGACACACCGACACACTCTTCCACTCATTTCAGAACTTTCTACAGCCTTATGGAATCTTCTCGAACTTTCTAAAGCTTTATCAAACCTTCTAGAACTTTCCGGAACCATCTAGACCGACATACTCCGCCACTACTTCATGTACTTCGTACAGCCCTATAGAACCTTCTAGAACTTCCACAGCTTTATGGAACCTTCTAAAATTTTTCGGAAACTTCTAGAGACACCGACACACTCCTCCACTCCTTTCAGAACGTTCCACTGCTTTATCGAACCTTCTTGAACTTTCCGGAACCTTCTAGACTCGCTGACTTACTCCTCCATTTCTTCCAGAACATTCCAGAGTCTTATCGAATTTCCTAGAAGTTACCGGAATCTTCCAGACTCTTCTTGAAGTTTCTAGAGTCTTCTTAGAACTTTCAGCCCTTATATCTTCAAAAGCAAGCCCTTTAGGAAAAAACGAATACCCTTATTCCCTAGGGGGGATAGAGATCTACCATACCATATAACTCTCTTGATCGTACCGGCACTCGTTTCTGAGTTTTTGCGTTCCGCACATTTTTTTGGACTTTCTTTTATAATATATATTGATTATGTGTAATAGTTGATGCAAGAATTACGATTATGACTCATTGAAACCGGAGGTTAATATGGACCTATCATTTATTCATAATTGCAGATTAGTCCAACTATAAAAAATACTCTGATCCTTATGTCATCAACAAAAGGTTAAATAACGCCTGAAATGTGGTCGGAGAAAAATAATTTATCGAATACAGTATTAGCTAACTTTGACATATCTTAAGGGCCTTTAATCAGCCAGCGGCCGAAAATCCACATTTCGTCGAAAGATGTTCTTACGATCGTACAAGGCGGTTCCAATGAAAAAGATTAAGGCCCGCAACCCGGATTTGTACCGATTTATTACATATTTCCCTTAAACACGGTAAGTTTTAAAGCTCTTAAAAAATATATATGTTATTCTTTTTTTTTTTTATTTATAACATTACATTTGATACATTTGTATGGCAAAAATAACATAATAATAACATTGAAAAATAACTATAAAATGTGTACAAGTGTTATTATGTCTTGTGGGTCGATATTAGTTCCTAGCTAGGCAGATTGCCCGTTCTAAGGAACCAAATGCTGGTGAGAATGCAAAAAAAAAAAAATTTTAACAAAATGTTCATTTTAATTTTTTAAATTAAATATACATTAATAAAGATGCCAAAAACTCTATTCTGTAACAAAAAAAGAAAAAGAAAAGAAAAATGTTTTTATTTTTTTTTAATTTAAATAATATACGTACTAAATTTTTTTTTTACAAAATGTGCCGTTAATAGGCCATGTAAAATTTTAAGTAACATTATTTAATAGTTTAAATAGTTTAATAGCTTTTTCTTGAAGATAATATCTAGACTTTGCCCGCGCCGAAACGCAAATTATATAAAATTCTCTCGATAGAAAAAAATCGCAAAGTATGCTCGAAATATTATTATTAACGCGTTTGTTTCAGTTATTTTAAAAGTTATATGTATGAAAAAATTCATAGTGTTTCTTTAAATGCTGTTTAAGATAATGCCCGCGAGATTTTTGCTCTATTTTAAACGAGTCGTGTTTTATTAAACATTTTCGCAATTTTCGCATCGATTTGGTCGCTGTAAATGTTAGCGCTCTCCTCTAACATTCGTAATTTCGTATCTCTCCATCTTCTTCTTTTCGGGACCGGTTGCAGAGCCTTAATTATTCTCCGTACCAGCTTTTTAAAATGTTTACTCAATATCGATTTTATTTCATTCCAAATTTACTTTAATTTATACATACATCCAAAAATGCTGAAAGGCGTGATGATAAAACTATTAAAATAATGTACTTTTTGTAATAATTTTTTGATCACCAGTATTTACCATTTTTCAATAATGTCTAAGTGGATTAAAACAGTTTAATCACTAATACCGCAGCCTGCAGCTAACTCGGACGTGATTTGCGATGGATCCGCTTCCACAATAGCCTTCAACTCTTCATTATCAACTTTGGTCTCCGGCCGTCCACGGGGCTTATTCTGCAGGTCGAAATTTCCAGAACGAAAACGTTGGAACCAAAAAGGCACCGTGTTTTCTTTTGCGGCACCGTCGCCATACACATCATTAATCCTTCGACCCGTTTCTGCAGCACTGGTGCCACGGTGGAACTCGTACTCGTAAATAACGCGATATTTCAAGTTTTCCATTTTGTAAACTAAGTGACGCAAAGAAAAAAAAACAATTAAGGAAAAAAACTAATGAATTATAATTTTCGAAACACAAATACATGAGTAAATAGCTGTATAAATTTGAATTTGGAATTCCTAACCAAAGAGATAAAAGATAAAGATATTTGAGATCAAAGTTGCCAGTACGGCTAAACGCCAATTTCATATGTAAGGACCCAATATTTAGAAAAAAAAATCGTATTTAGAATTTTCAGATTGTCATTGTTTATTGGAGCAAAAAATCCTTTAATTAAATTACGCAGTCACTAATTTCATTGAATAATCGTAATCGCAATTCTCAAAGTGTGAATCGTTGCGTCACTAATAAGTATGCACGTCCATACATAAGTACGTATTACGGATTCATTTATGAGTATTCCTGACTAAAATAATATTGACCAGATGGCCCAAATACTGAGAGGTGTCAACTAAAAACGTCTTTTAACGCACAATTATCTTCGAGACTTAAAATAACATAGAAGAGATACTTCTAGCAATCATCATATTCCCGGCCACGCGCATCGCTGACAGCTCTCGATGTGGAAGAGATGAAATGTGACGAGGCATACCAACTTCACATGTCCATCTCCATCGAGGTGTGCAGCTAATGGAGTCAAGATACAGGCAAACCACAACTGGATAATAATATATACAAACAATAATATTATCTTGGCAATTCGGTGTAGCCGTTTACATTCACGAGTGAATTCAAAATCGAAAGTTGCCGTACACTGAAATATTCCTTGAGCCTCAGATTAAATAATAGAGTTAACATACGTAATTGAGACAAAGCTCGTGGTTTCACTGAACCAGGTTCAACGAACATACTTAGTAATTAATAGAGTTAAGATACGTAATTGAGACAAAACTCATGGTTTCACTGAACCAGGTGCAATGGTCACACTTAGTAGTTAATAGAGTCAAGATACGTAATTGAGACATAGCTCGTGGTTTCACTGAACCAGGTTCAATGGACACACTTAGTCCCGATATTAGGTACCCGCTCAAAAATAAGAAGAAGGAGAGATATGTAAATACGAATGTTAGAGGGAGCGCGCTAGTATTAAAAACGATAATATTTAAGCGAAAATTGTGAAAATGTTTAATAAAACACGACTCGTTTAAAATAGAGCAAAAATCTCATAGGAAATGTCTAAAATAGTATTTAAAGAAACACTGTGAATTTTTTCATACATGTAACTATTAAGTAACTGAAAAAACGTGCTTATAATAATTTTCGGAGGATACTTTGCGATTTTTTTCTATTGAGGGAATCTCATATAATTGCCGTTTCGGCGTAGGGAAAGTTACAACTATTGTCCAGTAACTATGTAACGATTGTCCAGCGTTCTACATTGGGCAAATGTCACGCAATGTGGAAACTAGAGTAAAGGAACACATAAGATGCCTAACCAGTTCAGGGTTTTCAGAATTCGCAGAGCACTTAATTAATAAAGATCACACTTTTAACCGGGATACGGGTATCAAAGTCCTACACAAAAATGGGATAGGCTTAAGATTAAATAATTGAGAGGCATTGGAAATAAAAAAATCAGTTAATACAGAGACTGAAATCATTAATAATCAACTAAATTTAACATTCAGCCCTATTATAAGTACCTATGTTTCCCGTTTTCCCACTCTCTCCTCCCCCACTTCCCTTCCACAACTGACGCACTGTCCCACTCTAATTTACTGTCTCTTTCTTTCACAATTTGTATATATATATGTGTATTATCCTGTATTTGTTAGTATTTTTATATTCAGTCCTGATGATGGTACGGAGGCACCGAAACCGGTAGACGAAAAAAAAAATAACAATAAAGTGACTTGAACCAAAGTATTTTCTTTTTATTTATTTAAAATGTCAAGCCACAATGTGTTTGCTTCTTTTGAAAAATGAATATATGACGTATAACTTGTCCAGTATTTTAATAATGTCGCAAAAGTTTTGAAATTGCTACGTCATGTTGACCGCCTAAATATCTGCAAATAGGTCACAATTCAAAGTTTTAGAGTTTTGCCTCATTACAATAAAACATACTAGAATAACGGTTCTTAAGTTAGTAGAACATCGACAGTTGAATGCAGTTTTTAACGTAAAATTGCTTTGTCAGAACTGAGGTAAAGATGTGAAGGTAATATTTGAAATATTTTAATAAAGAAAAATACTAGATATTGTTTCGGACGATTTGGAAAATACGCAACCAAAAACATGAACATTCATTCGAATAGTAGAACAAATCTACAATTCAAGCAGTGAGTGAATTAATTCACCTTCTCTCTCTTGTTACGCTGGTATTTTTCAAATTGCAACATCTCTAGAGAAGAATTAAATCCCAGGCTATAGAGATAAGCTAAGCTACAGAGTGTTGGGCCCTCACGGAAAATAGCGATAGTATAATAGATATTTTAGAAAGGAAGAACCATAAAAGAGTCTTTGGGGCCATACAATAAACTGGTGGCTGATGTTCAAGGTACAGCCATGAGCTATACCAGCCGCTTGAAGAGCCATCAATAACAGGATTTATTAAAGGCGCGGTGGACAGTGGACATTGCATGAAGCGACTAGAAAGGGTGAAAGTTCGAAGAGGCTTCGTATCCTTCGTATTAATAAACTTGTAGGACGGAGATGTGTTAGAAGATGTACACACAGGTGGTGGTAGGTAGGTGGGTTTGAGACCTACATAAGATAATTTAAAATCAAGATCGTATCTTCATTTTCTCACAATTAAAAACATTAATTTCGGTTGTGACTCCGTATCTGTGTCTGAAACTCCGGTTCAATGAACTTTGGAACTGGGATATGCTTTGATTGTCAAAATTCGGTCTTATTACCTATACCAAAATTATTAAATTTTTATATTTTAAAATAAGTTGTGTATAAAAAGTATTACATTTTCATTAAATTAATTAATAATTTTGCCCGTGATATGTGTATTTCTTTTGTTAAAATTTTTGACAGATGTCGTAATTTTTCAAGTTTACTAATGGTAACGGTGTTCATTCGTCTTTTGAAAGCCTGAAGCATATTTTTAAATACTTTCAGCCTTACAAATCCTACAATTATAATATCCTGTGATTTTTGACGTGGTACGTTCTAATGTCTACATATGTTTCATTTTTATTACACGATATATCTATTTTTTCATTATTAATGTTTTCTCCATAGATTGACGTAATTGGAAAGCTGTGCGGAAGTTCTTACCAATAGAAGACTCGTATAGGGGGGAAGTAAAGTTAATGGTGAGAGGTTACAGAGTCGAGTAATGGATCATTCACACGAGCCATAAAAACAAACTACATATTCTCATGCATTTGCATGCCTCCTTGACATATAACAGTAAAAGCGTGCGTATTTTAATACATTTTGATGGGGTTTACCAACTAGGTACAGTGCTCTGAGAGCAATATTTTTTTTACGTGTCTACTGATTTGAACACGCTAAACAGACGCCTCTGGTCTGGAGCCCCAAAATACCTAAAAAAGCCTCGACTCTGGGCGGAAATGGGAGGTACGTTTGATAGATTCTCCTATCTTAACAAACGAATTACAATCTTTAGAGCACAAGCGTCGAATGGGAATGTTGTCCTTTTTCTACTTGTATTTCAATGGAAGAAGCTCCGATAAACTAGCTTCATTGATTCACCGGTGCACAATCAGGAAACACGCCAAACGCGCGTCCAACATTTTTATACAGTTAACATTTGTCACATGAAAACGATCGTTTCTACGACTAGTTCTTCAGTTCAACAGCTCGGCTATGGAACGATTTGCCGGCCTGTGTGTTTCCTCACTCTTACAACGGGTTCAAT
Source organism: Limnephilus marmoratus (assembly GCA_917880885.1). Taxonomy (NCBI): domain Eukaryota; kingdom Metazoa; phylum Arthropoda; class Insecta; order Trichoptera; family Limnephilidae; genus Limnephilus; species Limnephilus marmoratus. The sequence continues at coordinate 12,782,462 of OU862908.1, forward strand.
CCTTTCCTCAGATAGAACCTACACATAACACCCCAAAGATGGCGTAGCCCCTGAGGGAAATTATTTTCCTCTGGGTCTCCCATTTGGAATCGATGTAAAAAAAAGTTAATTAGAACACCTAGGATTGTTTCATACATATCGCCCATACAATAACGATTGCAATTAATCTTGTAAGACAGGTGATTCTAATCGATCGATATTTTTTCAGGTGCTTTAAAAAAACAGGTGACGCCAAACTTCAAAGTGGGTGCACTAACAAAAATTAACGAATGACCCCAATATGTCAATCGTGAAATGTTTTACTTGAGGCACGGCTTCCCGCATTTCTACCGATTTATGACATATTTTCCTTAAATATTTTAAGTTTTAAAGATCTTAAAAAAATCTATGATATTTTTGAAAAAAATTCTGAAATTCCCTCGATATAAAAAAAATCGTAAAGTATGCTCCGAAAATTATTATAAACACGTTTTTTGCAGTTATTTTATTAGTTATATGTATGAAAAAAATCAGTGTTTCTTTAATTGCTATTTTAGACAATCCTCGCGAAAATTTTGCTCTATTTTAAAAGAGTCGTGTTTCATTAAACATTTTCACAATTTTCGCTTAAATATTTTCGTTTTTAATTTATTTATTTATTGTGAAAAATAGTTAACATATATATCCAATTACATTTCACAATTTTTAGTTAAAAGTGTAATACATTAATTATATAGGTACATTAATAATGACAGGTACTAAAGAATACCTTTATTTCGCTCTTGAAATGATTGTAGTTCGATTGAAAAATGTCAATTTCAGAAGAAAGGTTTAATAGTGAGGTCATTCTCCCCAGAGGCATAACCATTGGTAGGTTGGTCCTGCCTCTAGGAAAAGTAAAAAGTCTGTGTTGCCTTGCTCTGGTGAAGTTATCGGGGACATAAAGTGAAATCCTTTCCAGGACATCAGGATTACAAATGTGCCCGTTTAGCAGCTTGTGTGCTACTAGTACCATTGCAATTTTTCTCCTAACGTCGAGACGATTTAGTCCCAGCATTCCCGCGAGAAAATCAGAGGGATACAACAAAGGGTAGTACCTAATAATATTAGCTCGCTCTCTATAACATTCGTAATTACATATCTCTCCAACTTATTCTTTTTGAGCGGGTACACCGGCTCACAACGCGCCCTAATATATGAAAACTCTTAGCTCATTGCTGTAAAGTTTTAACAATTACATATTCGAATGAATCATTTCTAAACTTCGTGGCGAGAAAGGCTTTGAAATCAAATTACATAAACGGAAGCAGAACGGGAACGGGGTGTGGAAACGCATGGAGCGGCACAGCTCATGATCGTGATCAATGACCCGGTTAATTATTGGGAAGATTTCCTTCCTACGGAGTGCATACATCAGACTTCACACGGAGCCGTTCCCGCTCCCCGACTTGACGTTGCACAGTCAGATCATGCTATTGGTATTTTTGAAGTTCTTTACGCACGCTCGACTTGGGGGGGGGGGGGGGGGGGGATAAGCTGGTGGATGCGTTATGAACAAATGTGATGCGAACGGTAATCAATGAAAACGGTGATCGATGAGAACGGTGATCGATGCGAACGGTGATCGGGTGAGGCGAACGGGCGGGCCTTTACACACGCTTGAAGTTGAGAGGGAGATATAAGTTAGTGAAGATAGAAAGAGAGAGAGTTATGTTTGGTATATTACTGCAGGGGCAAGAGAGAGAGGTGCGAGCACAAGGAATCATTTATTGAATAAAAAAGGGCCATAGGCCACCCCACAGTCGAAGGTCACCCCAGTGTCACACGTTATTTTATAAGTTAGTGAAGTTTTACTTCAGTCGTGTGGTCTGAAGCACACTCGTTTTTTTGGAGGCGTCTACTAATATCTACAGGAATTCCAAAAACTGAAAAAATCGAATTAATATCTATGAGAACCAAAGTGTTGACGAATATCTACAGCTCAAACTGTTGATTAATATCCATGAGAACCAAAGTGTTGACGAATATCTACAGCTCAAACTGTTGACTAATATCTATGAAAACCAATGTTGACGAATATCTACAGCACTGGCAGAGGTTGGATTTGCAATTATGTAAAGCATATTGGAATAACGTAATATTGCGTATGCAGTTTAAAAAACTTAATTTATGTAAGAATGTATGTAAAAATCCCTAATATCGGACTATTGGACACATTTAGCTGATTAGTCCAACCTACGCTCTGTAGATATTAGTCAACACTGGGACCGTCATAGATATTCGTCCGACCTTAGCTCTGTAGATATTCAACACTCTGAAGTTCGTAGATATTAGTTCCACATATGAGCTGTAGATGTTCGTCCGACATACAGGCTGTAGATATTAGTATCTGGATTCGTTTTTTTACTGATGCAACGATGGTCACTATCATCGATTGTCACAATTAATCAATCAATATTTGAACGATTAGAGTAGTCTTACTTAGGCCAAAAGAACTCGGTCGCCAAGAAATTTGCATTTTTCTTTGTTATATACTCTCCCATACTCTCCCAAAACACTTAGGGATAGTACAACACAATAAATTAGTTATTTTTACGAAAAAATAATACTTTTAGGTACGGGCATAATCGAGAATAAATAAGTAAGTAAAAATAGTTGTCAAAAAACGTTAAAAAAAATCGAAAGACCGGCCAGGACAAAAATCCACACATAATCGTAGTTTTGCAATCAACGCGGTAAGTATGTTATATTCTAAATGTTTGCAATAATAGACAAGACATCGCTCGTTTCTTGTTGATTCATTCAAAACATTATAATAAGATTAACATGATCGATTTTATACATTATTAAATATAATCAGCAATAACATTGGACGTGTTTAAAGACAAGCTTGTTTATATATAAATTACAATATACTCTCAGATGAAAGTTTACGAAATTATTTTTATGATACTGGTAATCGGTGATGACGATCAATTTTAACAAGCGGTAATGATATATGAGAATCGCAATCGTTGCAACACTCGTAAATTTAAAAAAAATCTCAGCTTTTCCTTCTAGTTTTCAGATAAAGAACATACCTAAATTATTTTTCGTTCGCCTACGTATCGATGATTTTGAGAGTTATTAATCTATATAAAATTCATGTACATTTTCATGATTGTATATATGTATGTATGTTTGTTCCTTATGCGTTGCTAAACCATTAATTAAATTGCGATAAAACTTTGGGGATTTGATGTGCGCATGCCCGCGATGGTTTCTATATATAATAGTGAGCTCTGGCATTATGAAATTATGCGTTGCTAAACCATTCATCCGATTGCGATGAAACTTTGGGGATTTGACGTTGGAGCTCACTAAACTCGTATATAATAGTGAGCTCTAGCGTCCTGAAATTATTTCTTACACCATTCATCCGATTGCGATGAAATTTTAGTGAGTTGTTGTGCACGCCCGCGCTGATTTCTACGTGGTGAACTCTGGCGTTATGAAATTATTTTCTAAACTATTCATCTGATTGCGATGAATCTTTGGTGAGTTGTTTAAAGGTTTTGTTTTGTTGTGAGCATGCCCGCGAATGTTTCTTTATATACTGGTAAGCTCTGGCATTGTGAAATTAGTTTTAAAAAATTGCAATAGGTGGCACGCGAGCTGTTTGAAAACTAAATGTACCGGGACTGACTGTATGGAAGGCAGGAGGGGGTTCGCGGGACGGGAAGCGGGAGAAGAGAGTGGGGAGAGGGAAGCGGGAGAAGAGAGTGGGGAGAGGGAAGGCGGAGTGGGAACGCGTGAGGAGAAGGGGACGCGGGAGAGGAAGGGGAATAGACGAATGGGAAAGGACACGCAGGGAGAAACAATTTATTTATTAAGTGGCATTGCAACGCATGCCGGGAACTCGTTAGTATTCTATAAATTAATGAATAAGAATCTACACATAATAGCATTTCTTAGACGGAGATGGTTTGTTATGAAAATACCGTTACATTCCCACGATTTCACAACTTGCTTTTCTTCTAGTCGGCTAAAAACAAACTATTTATAAGTGGGTTGAGGAAAAATAAACAGCATAGCATCACACATCGTGTTGCATCTAGCCAAGAATATGCAGTGATAGGCATAATTGAAGAATTCTTTTCTGAAACATTTTTTAATCGAATGATGTTTTGAGTCAAATATCAACGGCGCGATGTGTGGGAAATCAAAGTGGAATTTTTTCGTCATTTCCAATAGAAAATCGACTTCTTGTTTGGGAGGGGGGAGACGAATTGACTTCGAAAATAACCAATCAATCGTACAATAATCCATCATTCGAAATACATATCTTAATGATGTCTCATCTTCTACATCTTCTCTATCTCTACATATTATTAGGTATAAATTAAAGTCCCCCGCGTCGTCTGTCTGTCTGTCTGTTCGCGAAAAACTCGAAAACTACTGAACGGATTTTCATGCGGTTTTCACCCATAGATAGAGTGTTTCGTGAGGAAGTTTTAAGTATGTAATTTGTCAAGGATTTGTGTAAATTGGTTGAAACATAACGATAATTATTAGAAGTGTCAGAAAAAGTCAAGCCGCCTGGTAGCTTTCATCGAAAACGCTGCCTAATCCTTTTGGGATATAACAAAACAATGCAAGGTGGGATATTCTTCTTTTATAGATCTACAAAAAAGTCCGCGAAGGCATATATCTATCTTTTACGGATAGCTTACTATACCCATTCTATCTTCTAAAAAAATGGTTAAGTAGGTACATTGCGGTAATTGAAAAGTTATTTAGACGGATACAGTATTAATCCTTATTAACTTAAATACGTTAGTTACCCCAAGCATTTAATGCACATTATTATAATCTTTCACACCATCTCTACGTATTATAAATTAAAGTCCTCTTCGCGATAAACTCAAAGACGGCGGTGGTTATAAAGGTTGAATAACCATCCAGTAGATGACGTTGTGTTTTATTAGCCACAGCAACGCGTGGCCGGGTCAGCTAGTCTCATATAAATTACTTCCTTGGTGAGGTTATTTAAAAAAAACTAAGACTCAATCACAAAATGGTTGGTTAATTTCTTTGTAAAATAAGACTCACCAGCAGAACTTTTTTTACTTATTTAGGATTAAAATTAATTATGAAAAGTACAACAACGCACAAGGCAAACAATACACGCATTATTTAAGTACCTTTTTCTTAAAACTAAAGACAGACACTAAAGAGAAACTATGGATCCACACGAGTGTTGGATTGTTTAGAAAATAGCGATAATAAACAATATATCGGGATTAGTAAGGTGTGGGAAATGGTACCTAAAGGGTTTCGCGATGGATTCTAAATTAAAAAAAAATTATAAAAAATGGTTTAGTTAGGTCATCGGGCAGAGAAAATATAGATCATCTAATAATAATAATAATAAAATTTAATCGATAGTAATTTCATTGGCGCATTGTTTTTCAATTATACAAAAATATATGCCTTGGATTAGGTTTTATGATAAAATGGTAGGAACGAAAGAATGAATAATATAAGTTCTAAATCTGCACATAAGAATAATCAGAAAGTATTATAGTATGTAGGTAATTTCATAATAATAATAATAGATCAATTTAAAAGATAATAAAATTCGTGTCCATTCTGATAAAAACTAATATAATGATATTCCTGCCTAAATAATTATAATGTGACTATAATAGTATATATGATTGTAAGTAAGTCATTAGTAGAGACATGAAAAAATAGCGTTTACGATGATACGAAATTATTAATTTTTAAACGAAACAAGCTATTTTTTCCATTTTTACGCGATGATATTTAAAAATAAGAATGTAATATACAATACATCATTCTATATTTTTCTTTATCTGTGGGTTGGACAAGCTTGAATAGCAATAAAATGAAACGCAGCTAACTTCACGTCGAAAACGCCAAAGCGCAAAATGCCAAAAAGTTAACATAATATTTTCATCACTTTTGTTGCAAAATACTAACATTTTTGTTGAAAATATATAGTGAATTAAACTAAAAATCACGAGAATTTCGATGAAAAATAACGCAAAATTTTCAGATTCTATTAGCCATTAGTCAATATTAGGCAAGAGTAAAACAAGAATATTGGCAGATTGCTAATTATTATGTGATTTGTAGTGACATAAAAATAAAACGATGAAATCAGCAGAAGCAGATGGCTTGCAGCATGAGGTCTATTTGGTAAAGGAGTGGCAAATAAAAGACTACGCTTTTTCCTGCCACTGACAGCTACGTTGTAGCCTCTCTTTATGTAACATGGCACATTTATGTGCCAGAAGGAGATGTTACAGCAGATCTATTTTTAGTTTATTTTTTTAATCTATGTTAGTTTTTGTAATCTGATTTAGGTACCAGAAAGTGCTATCAAATGTCCGTTATTTAAATGCTATGAATACCTCAGTCAGGTGCTCTAGGTTGATGAAATTAAATAATCTAATATAGACGTCAACACGTTGATTCTGCGTAATTTACGCAAAAAAATCGATAAATAATCTTCATTATCTATTCGCAAAATTTGACATAGGCACATGCATACGTCGTCGATTGGAAATGGGGGGAGGATGGTGTTACAACCAAAGACGGCCCGTGCTAAGGTATAATTGTGCAACGCACTTTCAAATATTTTAAGGACCATTAGCTTCGACCTAATAAGACCATCAGCTATTCAATAAAACCCTGAACAAAAAAGTCTAATTTGCTGCCAGCACGAGGCCATAACTCTAAATCTGTATCCAGTAAACTCTGACTCAGCTCAGCTTTAGGCAACGTTCGTAATTTTGTAAGGGCACAGAGAGAAACAAAACCGCGAGAGAAGATTTCATAAAATTTCCAAACAAAAGAGTTAAAAATTTACTTCATTTTAGCTGCTGCACGGGTCAAGTCTCCCGAACTCGAATACAGGGTGGTAGAGAGGACTTTATTGTTTATGTCCATTATTTGAGTTGCTATTAGTTAAGAGGGTATAACCAGAGAAAACAAGAAATATGTCATTTTTAAATCAGATTTTAGACGTATCGACTTTTATCAACAAAAAATCATAAATTGATTTCGAAAGATTGTTCTTTTCGATTAAACGCATGTTTTAAATTTTGAAAAAAAAAATCGTTTATTTTTAGTATAATACGGTTATACCATAGGTCGTTGGCAGATTAGTTAAATTTTCAAAACAGATTTTGTATTATACAACACCCATTTCAAATCATATAATCATACAATAAAATAAATCAATACACTATCTGGGAAACGCATGTTTCAGAATTTAAATTAGAGTTTAAATAAAATCATAAAAAAATATATACGTAGATGTGTTTCTTGACGAAAATTGATTCGTTTGTGTATTTATTTGCACACTTACAAACTAATATATTTCAGATTTTTTTACATGCTTAGACATTATTGAAAAATGACAAATAATTATGATCAAAAAATAATTACAAAAAGTATATAATTTTAATAGTTTTATCATCACGCCTTCCAGCATTTTTGGATGAAGGCGTAAATTAAAGCAAAATTTGGAATGAAATGAAATCGATATTGAGTCGTTATTTTAAAAGCTGGTACGGAGAATAATTAATCTTTCTCATTGGAACCGCCCTGTACGATCGTAAGAACATCTTTTGACGAAATGTGGATTTTCGGCCGCTGGCTGTTTTTTTTTTTTTTTTACAGTGAATACCGCACAAGAATCTCAACTGCTCCCGTCTAGAGCCAGTGAGACTATGGCATTCCCAATTGGGGTATGTTGTGAGGCTGAAGGAAGTGGGGAGGGGAAAGAGGTGGGGAAGAGGAAGGTTGGGAAGTACCTGGCTATTCAGATCTGGTCACCAAACACGGCTAAAGCCATTTTCAAGCAACGTTTCAATTCTGAATGGTGGTCTTACACCAGGGCGATACTGATAGTATCTTCCACTCTGAAAGTTATCTTCCACTCTGTTAAACGCCCTTAAGGGCTTACATCCATATGTATGTTCTGTTTTGGAGCGCTTTCGGTAACGACTGGGCAATTGGATAATTTTCAATCGATCTTACAATAAAAACATCGTTACGGAGTTATTGAATTGACTTCACTGAACGAATTTTACGGGAAAATGTAAAATTAACGCATATAATGTTTGCCCTTCCCAAGACTTCGATTGAGAGTGAACTTTGCTTAAAAAATACAATAAGTACAATACACTGTTCCAAAAAATACAAAAATATCTCTAGGTAACTCTTTTTGTTTTAGAAGAGTTTTATTTTATAGTGTACATTTGTTGGCTATATTTTTTTTGGATTTTGCTATCGGCTTTTAATTATACAATTACATAAATATATATTTTAGTTGTGTTGTCAAATTTATTTATTCATGACCAATGACCACATTATTGTCATTTTAAAATATTTTATATAGTCTATTAACGATTTTAAGAACCGTATAATCGATTTCTTACTTATTAAGTAGGTACACACCAAGGATCGTGGAATGATTGTTTTCTACATAAATTGGTAAGTAAATGCAATTTTTTTTATTGCATGTCCTAAAATGAGTTTCACTGGCCACCAATGAATGATCTATCGGGGCTAGTCACCACGGAGCTATCATCGGTAAGACTAAATATTGTTAAACACATATCAACAGAACTATGGCCAATAGTGTTTGGAAATGAGAGGCATAGGTAAGTCCCTTGAGGTGATTTTTCACAAAAAACGGCGCTATATAAATCACCAAAATATTATTATTAAGTACATTATTCTGAATTTATTTTTATTTCAAGCATCATATGAACGCCCTACCCACCATCCGATTCACTGCTTGCCGGACTGCATGTACATTGTACAACCCCGAACCGAATTATTGTTATGCTGATAGCCCGACATAGGGAATAATAACAAAAACCATTCGATTGGCGGTTTTGCCTACAAACGATCCGATTTGCAGAGGTCCTGCAAGAGTGTCTGCAAGCAGTGCGTTAAATCGTGAGTCGAGCGTTTTATAATAAAATTACAGCTTACAACTGATCTTCCAGTAGAAGGCCTATATATTTTGATGCCAATTAACAGTCTTGTGACCAGTCGTGTTTGAAGATTTCATTAGAGCAATTACTTCGGAACCAACGAGCCCAGTGCCACGTATTGCCGATTCCAAATAATTGGAAACGACGTATTTCAAAATATTCCGCATTTACGCATTTGGCAACACAGCACACGGCGAGATGAGTCGGTAGAATAATTGAGTTGGAGATAGATAGATATATCGGATGCTTTCGGGCGATCGCGATCGTAGGCAAGGTAGATATTATCAAATAAAATAAAAAACGTCATCGCCAAAACAGGTTGTGGGAGACAGAACAAATAAAAGGCCACTTAATGTGTAGAGTCATAAAAAGGCAGGTAAAATCGAGACACAGAGTCAAAAGTGATCATTGCAAGCTTTGAAAGGTTTCCACACTTTAACAGCTGATAAATCTCGCTGACTATTGACTTCACTCGGAAAGATCAAAAAGCAGAGGAGTTAAGGAAAATGTAAACGAATGGGTTGGGTGATTATAATAATAATATGTAAGTAAACCTGTTTTAAAATATGCAGAAGAAAATTACGTGTGTTATGCAATAACGCCACCTATCCTTTTAGCATATTTACAATGCAAAATGAAATAAAGGTTAAAAATACAAATAAAATTATAAAAATTAGGTACCTATACTTTAAAAAAATCTGTATTCAAAGCAATTTTATGAACTGAAGACAGAGAGAACACTTATTCTGTGACATTGAAATGGATTAACATAAATTTGAGAGCAAAAAAGCAAGGTTAGGTTATGATAAAAACACATCGCGTATTTAAACACATTTTCATTTAATTTATTCGCTATTTCAATCACGACTTGTTTTAAGTTTTCAATATTATAAGTAATGTTAATGGTGCAGGATTAACCTTTTGGCTTATTGCCTGCATACCTTTTTTAATATCTCGAGATTTTCGAGACAGACACTAAAAAAACGTACCTTAAAAGAATTCCCCTTGTGCAGCAGGTTAGCAGGTAGTAACGAATACGGAATGTATGCGCGCGGTGACTGGATCCTCCTTCGCGTTAATACTTCACAAGTTTTTTATAAAAATATATTATATTAATGGCGACTAGCACGTCACAGCACTTCGCACCTATCCGATGCCACCAACAAACAAACAAAACAAACTATTTGTGTGTGTTTTAACTTCATTCAACGATTCGGCACAGTTTTACTTCAACACAGATTGAAAAATTTTAAAATTAGAACACAGATTTTTTAAAAATAAACTCCACCGTATACTAAAATTTTGACAGTCGATGTGTTCAAAAATAGAACGCCGAAACGTCACAGGCGCGTGTCAAAACGGAACACAACTTTTAAAAAATAAAAGCGCGAAACACTTCTTGCACGAAGGCTGAGATAAATCTGTCTTGAGAAATTTGACGTTTACAACGCTAGGGCGCATGCGCGGATGACACGTGCTGTACACATGGAATTCAAAAACATCTGAAGCAAAATATAATTGCGATCTCAATCATATTAAAATCTCCACTAAACGAAGCACTTTATATAATTTTATTAAGGCACTAGACTTTTAAACTATTTTACTTTATCACTTTATTTTATTTTTAACTTTATCTTATTAGAATGAAGATGGGAGTCTCTGTAAATAAAAATTAAGTTTGTTAAAAATACAATTTGCGCAATACAATTTTTACTTCGTAGCGAAGCTAAATACAAGCTATATACATCATACTAAAATAATTATTATTATTGACTAGGAACATTGAAATAATATTCTAGTCAGCGACTTATTGGAATGTAAGGTCAAAGCAAATGAACATTTAAAAAAAATACAACAAAATTGAATATCTAAACGCAAAGATATAATACTAGTATTAATATTATAATGATACCATTTTACTTGTACAAGAATCAATAATATTAAGTTTCGTAGATATTTGCGTTCATAGATAGGTACGCTTTGTTTACGTATGTAAAATGGTAACAGGATAAAACAGAACATAAAATAATAGGTTAGGTTAGGTTTCGTGTTTGTTTGTTAATTATCTTCGATGTTCTGTTTTGTCGTGGAACCATTTAAAATAATAGAAGAATGTTTGAAAGATAGGAAAAGAGTGTCTACCTTAGAAGACGTAGAGTGTTTATAGAGAATGGAAAGAGTTGTTTTTAGCATTCAACAAGTTGCCTTCAAACGTCAACAGAATTGGTTGGACGATTGGTTGTTGGTTAGAGTTGAGCGCGCGACAAGACTACGACGCTCCGTGGCGGACGAGACGAACCGATTGACTGTTGGGTTGAGTTGAGTGTTGAGTCGGGCCGGGCCGCCTGACGCCTGACAGCGGCGTGGCTTCGTGGTGGGATGGGCGGTCACGTGGCCACAGGGCAGCGCTGATGTCACTCACGCGTCCGATGTAAACACAGAAAGCTTTAGTGATGTTTTATATTCCGGCGCCACGAAAGCTGCGTGAAAGCTCAAATTTTATTAATCGTTGTTATAAGCGTTCAAAAATAAAAAAAGAAGATTAACGAAGATATAACCATGGACATATGTAAATACAGAGCATGTAAGTGTATAAAAAAACGATTATAAGATTATTAGGTGTATACGAAAATATTCAACAAAGCTTGACTTATTTAAAATAGAGTAAAAATCTCTTATTGTTTAGCAGAATTTAAAGAAAAAAATCCAAGTGTGCAGTTCACACGCGGTAGAAGTAAAACCTTCAAACACCAAAGTAGACAAGAGTGGAAAGACTACGAAGCACCCCACAAAGAGGAGACTGACTATTCAACAATTAAGGCAAATTAAAGCAGTAAGGAGAAACCTGCCAACAGAGGCGACTAAATTACTAGTCAAGTCGTATGTGGTTTCACGTTTAGATTATTGCAACGGAATATATGCAAGTCTTCCAAAATATCAAATCAACAAATTACAATCCGCTTTCAACGCTGCGGCAAGACTTATCACCGGCGTATCAAAATATTCCCATATTTCAGAGCATCTCAAAAATCTACACTGGCTTAAATGTCCTGAAAGGATCCAGTTTAAGCTCTGCTGGATGGTATTTAAGTCCCTTAACGGAATGGCTCCGGCTTACTTATCGGAATTGTGTATTCCAGAAATTTCCAATTATCTACAGTCAACCCTAAGGTCAGCAGCGTCATCAGCTATCGGAAGGTTAAAGGAACCAAAGCGCACACCAGATACTAAGTTCGGTGAGCGCGCTTTCGGAGTGTCAGGACCTAAAGCCTGGAACGGACTGCCACATGACTTAAGAATGATCACAGACGCGGCGGAATTTAGAGCTAGACTTAAAACTCACCTTTTCAGACAGTCGTATCCATAAACTCAAAATCTCTCACCTTCACTTTCAATGCCCGCGATACCGTAAATAACTAACCTGTAAAAACGTAGAAAAAAAATGCAATCGTTTGTGAAGGTCATTTCATGAACATTCTCCAGCCCTAAATATTCCGAAATTCTCCAGTATTTAAAAATAAATATCAACTATGCTTTTGCCACTAATCTCCAATAGTCCTAAATTCTCAAGTATTTTAAAATAAATACCAACTCTACTTTTGCCACTGATCTATTCTATTCACAAATGTAATACTAACAGCAATGAGGGTAGCAAATAATGTAAAATCATGCAATGTCCAGTGTGTTAACTGTAAAGTCCTCCGCATGTAAAGTCGTACCTTCTCCAAGCATAAACTTATAATTAAAGTGTGTTTATCGGAAGTGACCTGCCAGGTAAGTATGTTTCTGTATCCATTTGTAAATAGTAAAATCAGTTAGAACCTAAGCATTCCTAATAAATTGTACAGCGCCCTTGAGGTGATTTTTCACAAAAACGGCGCTTTCTAAATTATCCAATTATTATTATTATCCCATTCTCTCTCAGGCTAAATCCTACAGATGTATGTGTTTGTCTATTTATAGTGTCGCTTTTTCGTTTCATTGAGTTTCAAATCACAACGGTGCTAAAGAAGTTTTCACTTCAAAACTGTGATTTTTTTTCACACCTATAGCAAATTGGATAACAGAACCAGGAGTTTGACGCGATTTTTTCCATCTTAGAATTAAAGAATACATAGGTTACCACCAGTAAAATCCTTATTTTATTTTTAATTTATTTGTTAAAAGAAAGACGAACATTCCCGGGTTTTATTCCCGGGAGGAGTGGTATTAAGATGTTTGAACATGAACATGTACGCAAATTATTACATCATCTAAATGTACAATATATTTTATAAGCTACAATAAATATTTGAAAATCTCCTACCATCACCGCAGTAAACGGAAAATATTGCTTGTGTAGTGATGTAGAACTTAGCTAGCCGAGGAATCAAACAGGGGATGCCAGGGTGGGACCCAAACGCGATGCCAACTCAGCCACTCACCCACTTATTTTATATACATTGAAAACAAACAAAACTGGTAACTGATGTAAAAGTAATAAACTATTAATAATTAATATCCTTTAATGTTCTAAGTCGGTTTCAAAATAAGTTTTGTTGTCATTATTACATTAGCGTCGAATTAGCAAGCATTATTTTATTATTTTATCAAAGTTGTTTGAAATTATTCTCGAAAAAGCAAATTAGAAAAAAGAGTGAGCTATATCTTATTCACCCTATATTTAAATCCGTGGATAAAAAAATCAACAGCATAATGCTAGGATTGACTAAACTAAAGCTAAACAAATAAAACTAAATGTCCAAGGACACAGAGGTAGTCCCTATCTGGAGGTTAGTCATGTAATAATTAATAATCACTACCATGTGCAGACACATTTTAGTGTGGATGATAAAATTACTCAAACTGTTAAATAGGCCTCTATGGGCCTTGCTATTTATCCTCGCTAGGTTGCTATGACGGGCTTAGCGCATATTATAATACTCATGTAAGTTGTAAGTCGTAAGCGCAAGTATCACCAATATTACATGTTTTGTCTACGATTTTAATATATTCATGAACGTGTTTATTGTGAAAACCAAACTGTCATCACGGTGTCTCAAAATCAACGACCGCTGTTTATTTCTACGTGGGTTTAATTAACGAATTGATTTTTGGTGAAGACCCCCCACAATCGGAGGCGTCTACTAATATCTGAAAAAATCGGACTAATATCTACGAGAACCAAAGTGCGTACGAATATCTACAGCTCAAACTGCTGACTAATATCTATGAGAACCAAGGTGTCGACGAATATCTACGGCACTTGCAGCGGTTGGATTTGCAATTATGTATAGCGTATTGGAATAACGTAATATTCCGTATGCAGTTTAAAAAACTTAATTTATGTATGTATGTATGTAAAAATCCCTAATATCGGACAATTGGACACATTTAGCTGAATATTAAGGATTTGGGTTTTGGCTTTAACAGCTTTCTTTATTTCGAGTGCTTCTAAATTATTTAGTCTGTTACCATGACCATTTCTATGTCAGTTAAGTTAGGTTAGTTTGTGGTGTCGTGTATTTCAAAATAAATAAATATCTTTGTATTATGACCTCCATGTTTGTTCAATAAATTATTGTCCTCGTAAGCAGCAAAATACTTAATATTATGCAAAAACTTCATGTGCGTACTTTAAACGTTTAAGCCTTTACGTAATTAGTAATTACGTAATTGAAGTAATTTATGCTTTTCTTTACAACCTCTTGCTCAGTTGCCCTCTGTAGATATTAGTCCAACCTACGCTCTGTAGATATTAGTTCAACCTACGCTCTGTAGATAATAGTCAACACTGGGACCGTCATAAATATTCGTCCGACCTTAGCTCTGTAGATATTAGTCAACACTCTGAAGTTCGTAGATATTAGTCCAACATATGAGCTGTTGATATTCGTCCGACATACATGCTGTAGATATTAGTATCTGGAGTCCCACAATCAGCATGATTCAAGGAATCTAATTAGTAAATAGTATTTTTTAAGGAGTCGGTGCAGATTCATGAAATTATGAAAAATTGACAATTTCTCACATTTGATCTTTTAAAATCCCTGTTATACTTACCAGTCTGTTTAAGATTGAATATCATCCTATTTCAATTAGGTAATAATCATCGATATTCCCCGTTGATGTTGATAAAAGTAGGCAATTTACCTAAATTTTGGCGGAACGAAATAATGCAACTGTTTACGTAAACGTCAAAATTACAAAGTTGTGTCACTGAAGCTATTTATTTGCGGCTTGCAAGGATTAAGCGGGCGAATTAGCACACTTAAAATTTAGCAAGGATTCACGTACTCGATCATAAAGATACAGGCCCTCAGACTGCTGTATAGCTCTATGTCTGACAGATGTCTCAACGTCTAGCCTCTAAGCCCACGGATGTATTAGGCAGACTGGGGTCCCCGCCTTTCCGAGATACTTGCCCAACTGATGAAATGTGGGATAGTGCTAATTTGCTTTTATATTTGTTTAGGGTGGGAAGTTAAAAATTAATATGGAGGGGCATAATCGAAATATTTGAATAATCGAATGATGTTGAAGTCAAATTTCCAGATGGATTCAGTGGCGTCATCGTAGGTAGTTATACAATATTTCGTAGTAACTCGATATTTAATTTTGGAAAAATAATTATTCCACAAATTTTTAGCTAACAAAAACTATCTTCAATGGATCAAGACAACAATGGGATTCCCGATTTTTTCGTTTTACCCCTCAGGATAATTTGTTTGCTTTTCGGAACAACTCAGTTCTCGTAGCAATCGTTTTATCTCACTTGGAAAGAGAAAACACCACGCTGAAATCCAAATTCAACTACAAAATAATGAAAATATTCACCTTAATAAAACCAAAATTAATGAAGAGTGTGAATTGTTTATCAATTATTTTTACATGAAACGATCAAAAAGTGAGCTGATGATAACATTTATAATGCATTTGTCTAATAAACGTGAGTGCGTTTTTATTTTTTTTACGTTACCAGTAAGTTTAGTTAGAAAAAAAGGAAGGTGTACCATTTTTAAAGTTTGCATTAAAAATGTGTATATATAAAATTATAAGGTAATTTCTAATAATAAAATTTGAAAGCATATTTCATCGTCTTTCTAAAACAGTTTTGAGTTTTCGGATACGTTCAAAAATATTCTATTTATTTGGACTTTATTGCAAAGACGGCCGGCGTAGTCCAAGGGAAAAGCTCTTGACTCCCATTTCGAAGGTCGCGGGATCGAATCCCGGCATAGCAAATAAATTTTATTAGATTAATTTGTGTTATTTCACTATTTATTCATTTAAAATAATATATAATATATTTGCGGCACGTTCCAAAGTGGAAGATACTCTCAATATCGCCCTGGTGTAAGACCACCACTCAGAATTGAAAACTTGCTTGAAATGGCTTTAGCCGTGTTTAGTGACCAGATGTGAATAGCCAGATACTTCCCACCTTCCTCTTTCCCATCTCCTTCCCCTCCCCACTACCTTCAGCCTCACAACATACCCCAATTGGGGATATGTTGTGTATAATCTCACTGGCTCCAGACGGCAGCAGTTGGGACTCTTGTGCGGTATTCATGTAAAAAAAAACGAAATATACAGAATACGGTCGAGGCCTGAGAGGTTAAAAACAAGTTTCCGGAAATCCTGGGAACCGCACTTGGAGACAGCACTCATTGACTTCGAATTTCCTATGCACTACAATTGCTAATTCAATCGATTACATTTGAATCGATTACTTCGAAATGGGTGCCTTCATCACGGACTTTAATCGGGAAAAAAACCACGGTGATCAGCGTCATCACTGACAATCGTGTCATAGTGATACTCAGATTCACAATAATAAAATGTTGATGTCGTATTAACCACGATTATCCATTAAAAAATGTCATATATTATGAAAAGGTTGGCAAGAATAACTTTCACATCATCACACATAATGATTAATATATAAGAAATACACATTTTATTTATTGGCCATTCAACTAAACCAATTGGAAATGGAGATGAGATCCTTCATTGAGATCCTTCCTTAACAATATCATGATTAAAAAGTAATATTTTTTACGCAAATACCGCAGCCAACTATATAATACAAGCCCGTCTGCTCTCAACCTATGGCATCCAAAATAGGGGTGTGTTGTGAGGCTGAAGGTAGTCACAAAACACGTTGAGCTATTTCAGTCAAAGTTTCAATTAGGAATAGTCGTCTTACTTATTGAATTGGGAGGAAAAAGAGATGGGGAAGAGCAAGGCGGGAAAAAGCCTGACTATTCAGATCTAGAGCTGTTATTCCGGGCTCGAGCAGATAGAGAACTGCTTACATTAATAAAAATCAGGAAAATTTCATATCTGGGTCATATACTTCGAGGGGAGAAGTATCACTTGCTCCATTTAATATTGAAAGGCAAGGTAGAGGGTCGCCGAGGGCCTGGTAGGAGACAAATGTTTTGGCTGCGTAATAACGAGAGTGGACCGGCATTAGAAGTGTGGAGGAGCTATTCCAGGCAGCGCAAGACAGAGAGACATTTTCAAGAGTGATCGCCAACGTCGGGGGGACCTGATACGGCACACAAAGAAGAAGATTCAGATCTAGTAACCAAATATGGCTAAATACATTTCAAGCAACGTTTCAATTATGAATTGTGATTTTACACGGCACGGCAAACTGAGAGTATCTTCCACAAGAAATTAATCAAGAATCTAAAATAAAAATTAATAGAATGGTACGAATTGACCACTGGCCGGTCAGTGGCTAAGTTGGCATCGCGTTTGGCGTCCCGTGGTCGATTCCTCGGCTAGCTAAGTCCTCTATCACGACACAAGCAACATTTTCCGCTTACTGTGGAGGTAGTAGGAATTTTTCAAATATTGTCGAGTTCGTAGCCAAGGAATGTTTGTCTTTCAAAAAAAACTATCAATAATATTGAGTAAGAATGAGTTTGACATAGTTGTGTATATGTAACAAATGTTACGTATTATGTATTGAATTATGTTGTATTTTTCTGTCATAATATATTGTATAATCCTATTTACGAGTATATTCCGTTGAAAATATTTGGAGCTAACGCGGGGGGGTTCGTACGATGGTGCGGTGCGATTGGAACAGATTTCACCGTCGATAACTTTAAAAAGTTAAAGCTGTTGTTGGATAAAAATATTATTAGCCGAAAGCTTCGCAAACAAGTTATTCCGTGGATGAATAATTCATGGAATCGATTGTACAAAGACGAAAAGTCAACATCGGTTATAATTCCTTAAAGTCAAACTTCACCCGCGCCAACAAATCTCAACTTTACAGGGAGACAGGACCTGGTTCTCAATTATTATTCAGGGTGCCTAATACAACACGATAAAACAGCCGACAGGAAATTTTTGAATTGTTCATCTACACCTGAACCTCTTTTTACCCTGTTTTTCATGCAGTTAATCAAAACGATAAATAACTTCTGGTTTATGAGTATTTCAATGTAGATTGGTAAATTGGTCTACAAATCCATTTTAATCATCAAAAATTTATCAAATCAAATAAATCAGTTATACGCCTATTTTGTCAGAAGGTCAAAATATTTCCACTTTGGCAAAATATCCAAATAAACGGAATATTTCTGACGGAATCCGAAAATCAAAAGCTGTTTTTGAAAGACGATGAAATAAGCTTTCAAATTTTATAATTCGAAATCTATACAGGTATATCTTATATATGAAAAAATCTCGTGTCACGGTGTTTGTGGTCGCACTTCTCCGAAGCGGCTAGACCGATTTTTATGATTTTTTTATATATATTAGGTAGGTATGATATTTCATCCCGCTAGGTGATTAGGTGTCCCCATCCAGAAGTCCCCATTTAAAAAAAAAAAAAAAAATATTTTTTTATTTGCCATAAAAAAATACCTATAATCCCAAATTTTCACCCTCCCATTTTTTAATTGCTACTCTTCAATTTTTTAACCACCAAAAAGAAACCTTCGCACAGCATCCCTAAAGATGAAATAGGCCCTGATAGAAATTATTTTCCTCAGGGTCTCCTGTGAGGAGCTCATGAAAAAAAAAATTATTGTATGAACAAATTTAACCGTCGCGCGTCGTTCGTATTTCAAACAGAACGAAATTATGTATGTTGTTGAATGACAGATGGCGCTACGTCAGCCTCATCTGTACACAAAAAATATCATACACTCAATTGCTCTTTGAAATTAATATTGATTTTCTTTATTTCATTTTCCTACTTTAGTAAAAAAAGTAATGCTTTTTTCACTTTACATTTAACTTTAAGAGATAAAACAATAAATATGTCCGTTACTTTAATGAAATACATGTAATGAATGGAGAAAATTAATGGTTGGTGTTTTTTTGTCTTTATCGGCGGTCATAGATCCCATCCCCACACACTTACAATACATTAATTATTTTTTCTTTAACAACCAAAATATTCACTAGAAATAATTTACATGGCAGAACAACGTTTGCCGGGTCAGCTAGTTCATATATAATTTTTAAAATATAAAATTTTGAATTTAATAAGTGTTGGAAATGGCTTAACTAAAATTACCGAAAGTGAAAAAAAATACACACAATTTTAATAGGCAAATGTTATAAACGTTATCGTCAACTCATTCTTTTTTCGTTTCATGTAAATATAATTAATTAAAGATTCGCTATGTTTTATTTTAGGTCAGAACCTTTTGATTCATAACGGCAGACCAATAGATGTGCTATCTGCTGTTTTTGCTATGTGGGTCTGCGCTTCTGGGTGTCGCCGATATTGTTTACCGATTAACAAATAAACTAAAAGAACAAATAATTAACGAATAAACCAAACTAACGTTAAACTAAATGAACGAATTCTTTCCTTATTCAAAATATATTGTTAACCAATATTAATGCACATTTTCAAAAAATCAACGAAATGAACAAATTCTTTTTGTATGAAAACTACGCTAATTAGCGCGTAGTCCGGCGACAGTTGCGCGGAAACCATAGCATATCTCTTCTGCATTAGAATATCTTTGTGGTGGACATTTTAATTATTCTGTGGTTTACTTTTAGCTATGAATATAAAGCGTTATGTTTTTTTTTTCATTTTAAACACTGTTTAAATCATATTTCTTACCGTGATAATAACGGAGGCAACAATTTCTATGTGTTGTTCAGAAAACCGAACAAATTAGCCCGAGAGGTTTAAAGGAACCCCCTAAATGTAAAAATATCTAATATTTCACTGATCGACTAGATATATGGTGCAGATCCATAAACCACAGAATTATCTTTTGGCTTATTTCAAAAGACAACAAAAAAATATATTTTGAAACAATTTAGTTGTCAGTATGCCTAACTTCAAAGAAATGGGAGTAGGTACATCAATATATGTAAAAAGGTTTGTTGATTCAAATTTTCATTTGGTTGAATAGTTGAACCTAACGCAAACGTTTTTCTTAATCTTGGGTTCGGATTAGGTAAATATTATGTAATTTTATAAAACCTTAAGTAGATTGATATAATAGCATTAAAAAATATCAAGCATCTTTCAAAAAATATTTAAATGAAAGTCCTTGAAAATAAACCCATACTAAAGCACTGCAAAACGTACAAAATAACAAAACAAATTCAAATTATTTTTCTTGCAAAATTATTTTATTAGACGGATCTGTCGATTCTTTAATTTAGATGTCTAATAATCAATAATCATTACCAACAATTACCATTAATATAATAATTAAATAAATAAAAAGAAAATACTTTGTTTTAAGTCACTTTATTGTTATTTTTTAGTCTACCGGTTTCGGTACCTCCGTACCATCATCGGGACTGTTATAAAAATACTTAGTATTTAGTATTTTTATAATAGTCCTGATGATAGTACGGAGGTACCGAAACCGGTAGACTAAAAAATAACAATAAAGTGACTTAAAACAAAGAATTTTCTTTTTATTTATTTAAAATGTCAAGTCACAATGTGTTTACTTCTTTTGAAAAATTAATATAATTATTATCTATACCGATTCAGATATTTCTATGCATTTCCTATAGAGGCTTTATAATTTTTAATTTTTTTTTATTTTTATTATTTCATAAATGATTAAATGTTACATTTTTGGCCATTTTTGACTACCATACCTATTGCCCGTGTTGTGGTAGTCATACATGTAATATAATTTTATATAAACAGATAATAAAATATAAGAAGAGAAATGAAAAAAATAACATATTTAGGGATAAATAAAACTAAAAACAGATAAAAATATAAGAATTGCAAGTTATCTAAGAAATAAAGAAAATTTAAAGAAGATGAAATAAACATTGGTGAGCATTATTCTTCTTGAAATAAAAATAGAAATAAAATTTGGTAAGTAATCTTCTGCACGAGAGTACATGTTTGTAGTCATTTTTGATATTCATTCTATGAAAGAAATTGGAAAGAGTGTTAGAGAAAGTAATTTTTTGATTGATTTTTTTTTAAATGCAATATTAAGTTAAAGTAATTGATTAATTAAATAATATATAACAATCAAACGATTTTACGTGGTTATGTACATTGGTACCCAAATAGATACAAAAAAATTGGCGTAGGTACATCAAGAAAGAATAAATCTGTCTGCCAAACTGGCAAACAAATTTTACACAAACCATCT
Source organism: Limnephilus marmoratus (assembly GCA_917880885.1). Lineage (NCBI taxonomy): Eukaryota > Metazoa > Arthropoda > Insecta > Trichoptera > Limnephilidae > Limnephilus > Limnephilus marmoratus. Next base: position 12,804,063 of record OU862908.1, read on the forward strand.
TATATAGGAATGGGTAACAAGTTTATAGATATAGAAATACCAAAAGATCAGACGGATTTTCCCTCGTGCGAGGGGATGATGTTTTATTCACTTTCTTAAATAGCCGAAAATATCTGCGGTCCCAGAATCAGATTTCTGAGAATCGCAAAACATTCAATAAATATTACTTCATTTCCGTGCCTTCAGACTAGTATCGACGTATCAACTATACTGAGAAGGAGCCATTTCCAAAATAAACAAAACATCATGAAAGGAACTAACAAAATTTGCTGTGCAAGCAATTTGGATTTTTATTTTTGATTTTGATACTAGAAATCCCTCTTTGGCTCTTGAAATTGACGTATAATAAGTTTTAATAATTAAAACATTGTATAAAACTGTGGTAAAATATAAAATATAAATTTTTCCGATTATTTATGTAACTAATAAAATTAAGAATATTGTTGACATACTCGTTATTATATATATGTAAAACACTTTTCTCGGTTTACCCGCGTAACGTAGTCCTGAGAAGGACTTTTTAACTCCTGACGTTTCGGACAGATCACACTGTCCATCTTCAGAGGCCTTATGTCTTTAGTTTTTGTCTCAAACTGATAGCTTTCGCATGTCTGTTCGGTTCAGAATCCAAGAGGAGTTAAAAAGTCCTTCTCAGGACTACGTTACGCGGGTAAACCGAGAAAAGTGTTTTACATCGTACACCCGTGAAAACCTTAACCATAACATATATATATATATATATATATATACAAAATCAAAATATGTTTTTTTCCGGATTTGTACGTACGTATATATGTATCTCCGCTATGCGTTTTTTTTTTTTTTTTTTTTTTTTTTTTGTTTTTTTTTTTTTTTTTTTTTATTAAGGAGAAAATACAGATACAGATGTCAATTGACAAGAATATACAAAACTATTGATAGAGAATTCACCTGCATCCAAACTATTTCTCACGAATTAATATTAACAGCAGATAAAAACATATGCAAATATTTTTACTTTTAAATAAGGAAAAGACGTATGTATATACATAAGAATATTATTTTACAAATAGAGAGATAAAAAAAAATGTGCGCAATATCCTTATAAAAGTTTACAAATTGTTTTGATGGTAAGACCAAAAATATATAAAAAAATATGTAAATATAGATAAAAAAAAATAATGTCATACATAAATTTGAAAAAAGAAAGGTAGTTAAAATTATAAACCGAGTGATGTCAAGTTATTGTACTTTGTAGGAAAACAGCCTTCAATTTTCTACTAAAGGTACTGCGTGTATCAAAAAATAAGTCGGAATCCTTGAGGTTTTGATTTTGATTAAACGATTCGCACATTCTTCTGATTGGATCCCTGACACCAGCATTTGTACGCGTCCGGCTAATGTGGAATAAGTCGTTAAGCCTTGTTACTCTGGGTGGTATTTTGAAGTTTATTAGTTTCAGTAGGTCAGGACAGTCAATAATGTTGTTGCAGATTTTATATAGAGTCATGAGGTCAAGGAATGTTCGCCGGTTAGTTAGAGTGGAGACGTTATAATTCGAGAGCATATTTATGTACCCCCGTTTAGGTGCGCTCATTCTGTAATTGAGGTATTGCAGAAATTTCTTTTGAATACTTTCTATGTTGTCTTTATAGACACCGTAAAGTGGTGTCCATATGGAGGTGCAGTATTCTAGTTGAGAGCGGACCAGCGAGTAGTAAAGTAGAAGATAAGTTTCCGGTTTTCGAAATTCGCGGCTGTTTCTGATGACAAATCCTAGCATGCAGTAAGCTTTATTTACAATATTCTCAATGTGCGCATCGAAATGGAGTTTAGAATCAAAAAGTACCCCTAGATCTTTTATACAGTAAACGCGCTCGAGTAAATAGTTACCAATACAATAATTGTGTATAATAGCGTTGTGATTTTTAGTGAAGCTTATTTGTTTACATTTGTTGTAACTTAGGTAAATTTTGTTTTCATTACAAAATGCTTCGAACCTTACTAAGTCGCTTTGGATGAGCAGACAATCGTTGAAATTCCTAACAATGGCAAATATTTTTATATCATCGGCGTACAAAAGAAATAAACAATGCATGAAACATTTAGTAACAGTGTTAATAAAAAGTATAAATAACAGCGGACCCAGGATTGACCCCTGTGGCACGCCAGAAGTAACTGGTTCCCACGTAGAAGTATGTCCTCGTAATGATACAGCTTGTTGTCTTTTTGTCAAATATGAGACAAACCAACGTAATAAGTTTCCCCTAATTCCGTTGAACATTATTTTTTTAATAAGAATAAGGTGGTCAACCTTGTCGAAAGCTTTTTTGAAATCGCAGTATATTGCATCTACCTGGTGGCCTCGATCCATGCTAGTGAATAAGAAATTTGAGTAAATTAGTAAATTACTCATGGTAGATTTGCCTTTTACAAACCCATGTTGTTGTTCTGTGATTTTGGCGGCAAGCTGGGGATATATGTTATCATGGACAAGCCTTTCCAAGAGTTTAGGGATCGCCGAGAGAATGGATATTGGCCTATAGTTTTCGATTTTTTGACGTGAGTCACTCTTGTGGACTGGTATAATATAAGCCAACTTCCATCTATCAGGGAAAACCCCGTCACTCAGGCATTTATTAAATATTATGGTAAGTGGAACATACAGTGACGACGCAGCAGATCTGAGGAAATATGCCGGTATTCCATCGTGACCCGCACCTTTGTTTATATCTAACGACTTTAAACTTGATTGGACTTCTTGTTCCGTTAGTTTAATGGTGTGAATGTGCGTAAGTTCAGAGTCCCGAACGGCCTCAAGTTGGTCGATGTTAATTGTGTCATTGATAGAGGAGGGTTCAAATGTTGACTTAAAGAACTCAGAGAACATGTTACAGATTTCTTGGGCATCATTAGATTTGCGCCCTTCGAAGGACATAGTAGCAGGATATCCATCAGATGATTTTAATGAGGATATGTATGACCAAAAACATTTAATATTATTTTGCAATGAACTTTCGATGTTGTCGAAAAATAATTTTCGAGATTCACTAGCCAATTTTTTGTATGTAGCACGTAAGAAGGAAAATTTACGATAGTCAGAAAGACTTTTATATGTCTTCCATTTGAGCCAAACTTTATCTTTTTTCCGTGATATCCTAATAAGTTCGGGAGTAAACCATATGGGGAATTTGTCATTTCGTCGTGCCAATACTGGAATGAACTTATCAATCACATTGTTTATTATTAAATAGAATCGATCTACTGCTTCTTCGGCTGATAAGTTTGCGGTTTCAGATAACCAATCAATACAATTGATGTCGTTATTAATCTGAGTATAATCAGCTTTCCTAAAATTGCGCTTACACTCTTTTTTGTTATTGATTTTTGGTTGAGCGAGGGATATATCGAATTCAAGGGCTGGGTGGTGTCTGTCCTCTGAAAGCAGAGGGTCGTTGCTACGTGTAACATTTGTTTCGCGACTATAGAATATGAGGTCTAAGTATTTTTCATTATGGTTAGGGATACAATTATATTGGAACAAGTTCATCAATGACATTGTTTGAAGCAAAGTTTGCGATGCAACCGTGTTTGAGGAGGCGAGACCTTGACTGCAGCCTTCGGAAAATGACCAAGTAAGAGAAGGTAGGTTCATATCTCCTATTACACAAAACATATTGTTTGGTTCAGATGAAAATACAGATTCCAGGTTTTTGCAGAAAATATCATAAATCGTTGGTGGCGAGGCAGTAGGTACGTATACTGCACATATGATGAGATTGATTGACCTTACCGGAATAGATACGAATATTTGTTCGATTTGACTGTTTTCCCAGTCATCGAGCCGGGAAGCCGCGAGTTCCTTACGCACTGCTACCAGCACACCGCCTCCGTCCATCTTACCAGTAAGTATACGGTCCCTATCTCGTCGGAGCACCATGTATCGCGAATCTATGAATTCAGCTGTATTTACGCTTGCTACAAGCCATGTTTCAACTAGCACTATAACGTCATAATTATTCGATAATATATTAGTTAGTAGCCCCTGAGTTTTGGTTCTAATACCACCACAGTTTTGGTAGTAAACAGAGATAGATGATGAGATCATTTCACTAGAGTAAGAGTGTATTTTGACTTATTCCACAATCGCGGGAGTGATACGTTATGTAGGACATACGAGGTATCGAAATTACATATAAAACATAGATTACTCATTAGAAGGAGTATAAGATATGTCCACATTTTACAAGGTGAATTAATATGCAAGAAACATGGTATAGGTATAAAGTTATAGGGATATTGCTCAGTAAACAAAAATATAAAATAGCTTTGAAAAAAACAGATTAATAAACAAGGGTGGAGAAAATTGGATTACCATTCATCCTATTGCGATGAAACTTTGGGGATTAGATGTGCGCATGCCCGCGATGGTTTCTGTATACAATAGTGATCTCTGGCATCATGAAATTATGCATTGCTAAACCGTTCATCCGATGGCGATGAAAATTTGGGGATTTGATGTGCGCATGCCCGAGATGGTTTTTATATACAACAGTGAGCTCTGGCATCATGAAATTATGTATTGCTGAACCGTTCATCCGATTGTGATTAAAATTTGGGGATTTGATGTGCGCATGCCCGAGATGGTTTTTATATACAACAGTGAGCTCTGGCATCATGAAATTATGCATTGCTAAACCGTTCATCCGATTGCGATGAAAATTTGAGGATTTGATGTGCGCATGCCCGCGATGGTTTTTTGTATAAAATGGTGAGCTCTGTCATCATGAAATTATGCATTGCTAAACCGTTCATCCGATTGCGATGAAACTTTGGGGATTTGATGTGCGCATGCCCGCGATGGTTTCTGTGTACAATAGTGAGCTCTGGCATCATGAAATTATGCTTTGCTTCATATCAGATTTATAAAATGTTCACCAACACTCGAACTGGGCGAAGCCGAAGTAAAGTCAATAAATATAAACGTATTTTAGTAAAATTTATTTCGGTAAGTAGAACAACTACCTAGGTAGGTACCTAGACTAACTGAATAATGATAATCATTAAATTTATCATTTAAATATTACCATTAATTCATTTCTTATTTGCTTTTTATTTTCTACTATTTCTATGCCATTGTTTATATTTTTAATTATTTTTCTAAGTTATGTTTTAAATTTAAATTGCTGCATTACATACTAAATTAAATATGCAAACCATACTCATAAAAATGTTAAACGTATAAAGCTTAATTTGGGCGTAAATAAATAAATAAGTCGAGTGCACGCGGCCAAGCCACAGTTGGATAATGCATTTGACAGGCGAAACCGACTGTCACGAGAAATGAACTATTATGTCTGAGGGCGGCGATCCCGCATGTTGCCTCGCGCTCTGTGAACTAACAATCCCCCTTCAATTGGTGCAATTGGGTGCTGTTCGTATGGCCTATTTGTAGATATACATACAGACCTCCATAGTCCAGTGGCTAAGACTCTTGACTCACATTCCGGAGGTCGCGGGTTCGAACCCGGCATGCGCAAATAAATTTTATTTGATCAATTTGTGTTATTTCACAATTAATTCATTAAAAATAATATATAGTATATTTGCGGCATGTTCCAGAGTGGAAGATACTATCAGTATCGCCCTGGTGTAAGACCACCATTCAGAATTGAAACGTTGCTTGAAAATGGCTTTAGCCGTGTTTAGTGACCAGATCTGAATAGCCAGGTACTTCCCAACCTTCCTCTTCCCCACCTCCTTCCCCTCCCCGCTACCTTCAGCCTCACAACATACCCCAATTGGGGATGCCATAGTCTCACTGGCTCCAGACGGGAGCAGTTGAGATTCTTGTGCGGTATTCACTGTAAAAAAAAAAAAAAAAAAAACATGTAGTATTTTTCATAGCATTGCACCAACTCATAGGGGATCGTCTATGATACGTCCTATCTTCAAATACGCAAAACATCACGAGTTTTACTGACTGTGATATCTACGGTTATCGTGTCCAAATAAACTGGACCACACGCTTCAGGCAGGTATCAGAGAGATTCAACTTGCTGCCGGGTATCAACGTAAAAAGATTATTAGTAAGCAGATTTGTCGAGGAAATCGTAGGTATCCAATGGCAATACCACGTGTCTAAGACCTCTTTTATCTTTCTGCGGGTCTTATTGTTCAGGATTTCAAGCTATAAAAGAGGAAGTTATGAGAATTCGTTTAGGGAATATCGTGATTAATCGACCACTCAATCTATAATAGGGAAGTTGAGTGAAAAATATTTTGACTTGTAAAAAATATGTCAATGAAATCAAAAAATATCGATTCTAAATATTTAAATATATTTCTATATTATTATTCTAAGAATTAATTAAACGTTCTTAAAAAATGATTAAAAAGCTTTAAACCAAAAACGCTTCATGCTTGGTCGAAAGAATTCTGACGTCATCTGTACGCCGGTTTGTACGATCATTTGAATGTCTATGGTTCAACTCTTTCTATTACATGAGAGATGTTCATGATGAGAGAGGTATAGGCCAAACAGTTTTGCTTGCTATCCTGTTATGAGTCTTTTTAGTTTAAGTAAAGCCTCGATGACATTGAGCGAGTTTACAAGCTACTAGCTGGGAAATTCACTATCTGTTAGTAAACTCGCTCAGTGTTATCGTATTACTAGAAACTAGCAGATTGTGGACAATCTACGAAAAAAGTTGAAAGGTGGTCAACTTTGCTCGCTACTATACAGCGTTTGCCTTAAGATGGCGGCCCACCAACAGCCGATTTCGTAACTGTTCGCGCGGGTAAAACTAAGTTTAGGCGGGAGAAACAAATATTCTAACTTAAAAATTAATTTAACTATGAAATCTTGATCAATTTTTTTTTAAACAACTTTAGCTAATTGTGATAGAAGGTTAACATTGATAAAAATACTGGAATTCCTTATTGAAGAATTAAAAAAATCTCAATACAATATGCCAAAGCGACGTGTTTTTCAGAGCGCAAATGACGTCACACACACACCCTGTCTCTTACCACTCGGATTCCGCTCGTTTTGGCGGGCTTAATAAAATTTAAACTTGGAGAATTAATTTAATTATGAAAACGAACTTAAAAAAAAGAATACTGGTATTTATTTATGTTTGAATGTGAACATTGATAAAAAAAATAATAAAAAAATGGACTCAACTTCCTTATTAAGAAGCTTTAATCTTAACTTCGAACTACTGCAAATGAAACAACAAAAAAAACATTAAAAAGCAAACTGGACCTAAGAACGGTTTGCAAACAACTTTAAAAAAATATGGTCACGCATCCATGGAACGAACGATGTTGGGCGTCTCTCGGCGAAATACATTAGAAACATTTTAAAGCTATTCGACCTTACTGTCAAAATCTCCACCCTTAGAGGTCACCCAATAAAGACATGGACCTACGACTTAAAGGGAACTGTCAGATGAGAATCACCAAGCATTGGTAAAACTAAAAGCATTGGGTAGAAGGTTTATCCCAAAACCGGACCCCGTGATAGAGAAATACATAAAAATAAGTAAAACTACATACAGTAGTTTAGAATTTATTAAATAGGTTTGTAAAAAAGTAGAAAATGTAATTGGGAGGTATCTACACATTTTATAAACGCTATGTATTCATTTTTTTAAATAATATTCCACACTTCTTATCTACCTGTTAATCAGTTATATGCAATAACTCTGTGAACTAATCCATGTATTTGCCGATTCAAACGGTCGAAATGGAGATATCGTCAAATAGGTGTAATAAAATTTGCCATTTCTAATTGAAAACCGATAAACTGCCAGGCGATATAAATATGTGCATTAGCTGAGAGCCGAGATTGCTGGTCTATTTCGGACCCATGTTTACCAGACGCTCGCCGTTCACAGTAAGCGATTAATTGGAGATTACTAATTGAAAAGCATCAATACAACTTTTTTTCTAAACCTCTGTGAAAGAATTACGTTCTCACAAAGAAATCAACATGTGAATGCAATTAAAATACTACTCTTCTGTTTGTTTCATTTCGCAAAAAATGGGATTATTGAGAGCTTGCAGTCATACGAAGAAAAACTCCGGATGCGCACTCTCCCTGAGAAAGGGAGGCGGCCATATCAGGCGGCTCCGTCATGGGTCGGTAAGGAATCGACATAAACCGAGTGCTGTAAGATCCTGCGCAGATAAATAATATGAAGTAAGATAACAGTCTGCAGTACAGTTAATTGTAGAACTTTCCTGCGTAGGGTCTTACAGCATTCAGTTTATGTCGATTCCTTGACCGCCAATGCCAAATGCCTTAGTTGTTCAATGGGTATGCGGCAGATAATTTACACAAGGTGTCCGGGGGTAAAGCGCTCTTACTTCGTGATGTGATTGATTCTACATTTTGGTAGAAGTAAAAAAGATAAACAACTTTTTCATAAACTTTCTTACTTTTCCCATAAAATTTTTTTTCCATGAAAGAATATTTTTTCTTTCATAAAAAACAATTCAACTTTTTTATCTGAAAACTACCGTAAAACGTTGAAATTTTGAAAAGATATTATTTTTCATTTGTACTATCATTTACGTCTTCAGGATACAGATTTGTGCTTTAAGTTAAACATATTAAAGTGAGTTATTTCTCTATAATATAAGTGATAAGGGTAACTTCGTTTACGTAGGCTGAATCCACCAAAAATGACACTAAAACTCCCTAGGATAAATTATTCATTATTATTTTGAGCTTCCGTTTCACCCGAATAATATGTACGCCATATTCCTCACAACCCACAATGCATGTTTGTACGGAAACCAAATAAATCGTTAATTAGTTATAATCCCTGGAGAGAGGTCACTCCTAACTGCTTTAGTTCAAGGGAGGGTAGGTGGGATGACGAGGGGTGGAGGGTGTTAGCGGGTCCGCCCCAGCACTGGAGCAGGAGTGATAAATTAAGGGACGTTTCTACGGACAACACATATTATGTGGGCGTGTTCCTTACAAATACGATGATAGTTAGAATCAAACTTGGGTTCATTCAGAGCAGAGATACAATCGACTTAAACGGATTTATAATATAAAAAAAATATATTTTTCACGTATTCACAAATGTGTACACATTTAAGAATGTGGCAACAATATATATATTTTTTAAACAATGCACATTTCTTTAAGAATTAATTTTCGTTGACAGTATAGTAGTTGCCATCCGGCTTCGGCGATCACGTTTAAAAAAAAGTTTTATTTTGGACAATTTGTTAAAAATATTGTCGGCGACATTGCTCAAACATTGCATCAAACTCAAGGTGCCATGAGAGAATTAATTCTGTATAATTATTATTATAATTATGGTGCGGAAGAAAAGTGTGGAAAAAAGGAACCATGGCCTATTTTTAAAGCGATTATCCTGATCCGCAAACCCCATCAGTGGGTCGATGGCAAACCCCCTTGTCAAACTTATGACTTCTAAAATTCTTGCATGTGCCATGTGGCACAGTTATCAACTGAGAAACCTCGAATTTGACAGGGCGTTTTTTTTCTACAATCGTGGAAACATGGCGTGCATTTACATACATCAGAATTACAAACCATTAAAAGTCAGACAAATACATGTTTCTAAGGTGTTGCTTTTATCATCTTTTTATCATTTTATTTGAGTATATTTTAGATAATTCAATTCAATTTCATTATATTAAATATTAATTTAATTTAATTATTTGTTAATTTTTTACTTATCCATACTTATTTTACTAGACGTCAGGATTTATTTCAGTACAGTAATTCTGGAACTAACTACCATATGTATTCCTCTTTGCCCAGAATACTAATGCAGGGAAACAATTAAACCAAGTCAGTGGACAACCAAGACCAAAATTTCATTTACATTTTAATTCCAAATAGTGTCAGGAATCACTGGTCAAAGTAATTCAAGTACGTCCCTTAACATCTTGTATATTAGAGGCAATACTGAAAACTAGCTGGATTCCTGGAGAAATCCTGAATGTACATCTGAGCAGCGACCTTTTTTCAATAAAACCAATGTAATTAAAAAACTGAGATGTATAAATACGTAAAAATCTATTGTGAAATAAATATTTTAATTATTAATATTATTATTATCTCTAGCGCGTCTCAATTATAAATATAACTGGTGTAAAAAAAAATGAACTCTAAACCGATCTTTTTTCTCTATATATCCATACTTATCCCCCCTTGCTAAATTTCTCGCGCCAACACTCAACGACTTAAGATGAAGCCAAGCGAATTAATACGAAATCATTCAAAATCACGTGTATTTGCCTCGATGACACACGGCGAGTTTACAAGCTACTATCTGGGAAATTCACTATCTGTTAGTAAACTCGCCCAGTGTCATGGTGTTACTTGCTAACTAGCAGCGACTAGCAGATTGTTGACAATCTACGAAAAAATTTGAAAGGTCGTCAAATTTACTCGCCTACACGCTTGCTCGTGATTGGTTTATTTATGTTTCCAACATGGCTTCCGATAAACAGCTGATTTCGACTGTCAAATATCTGAAGAATTAGTTCACGCAGGCGTCGTTATTCTTGATACTGGCGCTAGCAGCGGCCTCAGTTTCCTAGGCTTCTGAGCGAGTGGACAGTTTTGTGTGTCATCATGACGATCTCACTCGCCGATTTACCCGCTTTTAAAACTTAGTAGATAGTAGCTTGTAACTCGCCGTGTGTCATCGAGGCTTTAGAAATAGTATAAATGCTAGCGACCAGAACACTTGGACTTGGCCTTAGAAATAATCCAACATTTTTTTAACCAATCTTTTTGCAAGTCTGGAAAAAAATAAAGTATCAGGCCTAAAAAAAATACTTTCGAGTGCCAAAATCTCCTACTAATAAATCCATTTTCAGTTAAAGTTTCATTATATAATGTGGCAAGTGTGTAGAAAATAATCGATGAACATTTTAATATTTGTGCCTGAATTTCACAAAATAAAATAAAACAATGCAATTCGCGCTGTTTCTTTTAGCATGAATCAAAATGCAGCATTCAACGAATTTGGAATTGAGAATTAAACCTAAAGCCGTCCGTATAAAGACTTTTTGTTCATTTTGTATCAGTAACGCCCGCTGCGGTCGCGAATAAAATCGATTTTAAATTTCCTTTTTATTATAATAAACAATGCATAAGAAAGGAATTAATGTTTTTTACAGGCCTTTACGCCTCTCTCACCTAACTCTCAAATACCTTCTCTAACCTTTCTAAAAAGTCTTCTGAAGCCTTTTCATGTATTTTTAAATCACTCACAATTTTTCAAGGACTAGTGGATCACCTTAAGCAATACATTTTTCTTTCTGTATTTGTTTATGTTTAGCTTTAGCCTGACGATAAATAAATATTTATGTTTTATGTATATCTTACACAGGCACACATGCTAGCAATATATCAAGATTTTATTGACCTAACACAATATATTTGACAATAAATTATTTGCAAGTGCATCACCCCAGGAGTAGCAAGCAGGAGCATTTTGGTCGCCAGCCAAGAAAGCGGTGCAACGAGCAAGATAATGAGGTGCATTTGGGAAACTTACAAAGGGAATTAGTGCCCAGACAATGTTATAAACACCTCATATCTCGCATTGTACGAGGCCAAACTTTGACATCAGAAGCGTTATTGTCACAATTCCGGAGTAAAAAATGTTTCATTTCGAAATAACACGACATGTTGCGAGTTTAAATAAATTGTTGACCCGAATTTTCATTTTTCTTTTTAAAAACTGTTTCGAAGCTTGTAGAAACTTATTTAATAGGTACTAGTAGAGACGAATCATTGTATATACCAGTTTTAATATTCGTTTTGCAAAAATTACAATCCAGACGATTTTTAAATATTGATACATTTCACGACGTTAATCAATTAATATTATAAAAGAAAGTGTACAATATAAGTGCCGCTAAAATTCAGAAAGTAGTCCTGGAACGAACAAGAGAGTTATATGGTGTGATAGCCCTCTATCCACCTTCCGTGAAGAAGGTTCCCGTTTTTACCTGGAGGGCGTGGTTTTGAAGATATAAGGGCTGGAAATTTTGCCCTTTATAAATTTTGAGAATGGTCCAGAACATTCGGGAGTGTTCGAGAGCATTCCACAATATTCCAGAACGTCCCGGAATATTCTGGAATGTTAGGGAATTGTCTGGAACATTCGGGAACATCCCAGATCATTGTGAAACAATCCAGAACACTCTCGAATGTTGGAGAATGTTTTGGAAAATTGTGAACCATTCGAAGCCTTTTTGTATGGGTGGGGTTACCCATTGATAGGGGTATACAAAGTAAGATCCGTCGCGGGTTCGAAAGACAGTAATACATAGATAAATTTTACTTCACAGTCTGCTTTGGCAAATATTTCTATTGTATTGGAGAGGTATACATTCTTCATCATTATTACATTAGCGAAAGCAATAATGACGTAGATTTTTTAGCACCTTCTTAACTATGATAGACTGGTATAAAACTATTTTTAAATGATGTAGTAGCCGGGGTTAAGGAACTACAACATTCATTTTAATTCCAAGAATTTATTACCTACTTCGAAACCCACACTCATATCTCTTCAATACGTTTTGTGATAATTTACCCTGCATTTCACTGTGTCGCCTAAAGGAGTGGCGGTAGAATTCCCGGGATTTCCACAGTCAAAGGAACTCCTGCGAGATGTAATATAAAAAGGGATATTGGTCTTTGCGAACCGGTTTTGTGACGTTTCAACGGGTTGATAGTAGACATCATCAGGAATAAGTTATTGCGTTTGGGTCCCACCTAGGCGTCGTATGTTCGATTCCTTGGCTGGATAAGTCCTTCACCACGACACAAGCAACATTTTCAGCTCACTTTGGTGGTAGTAGGAAATTTCCAAATATTGTCAGGTTATTCGTAACACGGGAATGTTTGTCTTTCTTTAAAAAGAAGATGATGGTATTGGAGATAGCCATATAATATTTAACAAATATGCAGTGATTATTTGGTAAACCGACTTATTACATAAAATGCTGCTACTCTTTATTGGCTGTGAAAATTCACGGGGAAATAATTAATAAGACTTTTCTGAATGAAATTTATAGTTGGAAGCAACTTTTTTAACCTCGCAACTTTAGTTAACCACACAACATAACTTTTATCAATATTTATAGAGCTGTGAAATATTCATTAACTGCAAAAACTAAAGACAACATGCCATAAATTTGTGACAGATGGTTCAATTTTTTCAATAAGAAAGCATTGTTGAAACTGGGACCAATCCGGTTGGTACGTACTAATGAAAAATGATTGATTATTCTATTAAGTAATATTTAAAATTCAATGAATGAAAGCACGGTGAAAAATGGATGTCTAGCCAAATCGGCGTTTAATAACAGAAATTAACACCAAACACTTCTCAGTCGGCGCTGAACAGTAGTTTAGTTTCTAACTGATCTAAAAATAAGAGAATAGGAATCCGTCGCCCGTGGGACCACTTTCGTCGTGAGAAAAAACATTTAAGATTTAAAGTGTCAGCACGAATGAGTAATGTGTCCTGTAGGACACAACACAGATACAGAATCGACCCGTGAGCACTTCTGTACTCCTGGTGTGAGGCGTGAATATTATTTCTGGTGGTAGCTGGTCCGGCTGTCAAAATCGCTGATAATAATAGTCCGACTTCAAAAATAAAGAAAATAATAATAAAACAAAGTAAAATAAACAATGTTGGATGACAAATTTTGTGAATAACTGACTTTGCTACTAGACTTCGCCAGAGATTTAATTTCTTTTCTTTTATTATCTACACATAAACGGACAATCAAACGAAAAGGCAGATATGAACATCTGCGCTGATGATGGACACTGTAACGCTGTCCGAATCGTCGGCTAAAGGAGGAGGTAGCGCAACACGGCATAACACCCCAAAAACAAATAACAAAAATCGAAAAAGTTGTTTTAACCATTACAAAAACTCTTACGAAAATGTCAACCGTGTCACACTTCGAGAATGACATTTTGCAAACCAGCGATTGCTCTTAATCAAAATTCAATTTAAAAAAACTCTTTAAAATAATGAATTTCACCCAAATCGAATACTTTGAATCTAATCACCTATGTTAGATACCAAATTTGATTCATTGTTAATATATAAGAATTAATGTTTCTTTGTTTTCCTTTATACGTTCCTAAACTATGGGTGGAGGGGGATTGGGGACGAATGCGAAAGGACACGCAGAGAAAACTATTTATTAATTTAAGTGGAATTGCAACGCGTGCCAGGAACTCGCTAGTGTTGTTATAAACTAACTTGGTCGATTACTCGATGACTGGACGACGTTTTAATCATTAATGTAGGTCTTTCTAACCGGGGAAATCAGTCTTCCGATCAGATGAAAGCGAGAAGATCAATTAAATCTTAACATCCGCTCAAACATTCCAACCGTTTTCGCTAATTATTTAGATTGATTCACGGAATAAAAAACATCTTTACACATACCTTAAAATAAATAAATAATTATCAGAAAGAGTCATAGCAATGCCATTAACGTGCAAGCTTTCCCGAAACACCCACTGAGTAACTTTCATTCGGATTTCAACGTTGCAGCACGGCTAATAATAACAGGAGTTTCAAAAAAAAAAAACAAACAGATCGCAAAACCTCATCATTCATGATGATGGATGGTTTTCAAGGCAACGCATGAAATGACACCACCTCACATATCAGGAAATACATTTCACAGAACAATACAAAAAGAGGCAACAAGCCTTCGATCAGCATCTCTATTAAGCCTTGGGAGGCTCTGAGTAGGCAGTGTAGGCAACTAAACACTTTGTCCTTTAGCCCAAACCTAGTTTTTGCGGTAACAGGTCCTACACTGCTTGGAACATCTCGCACCACAAAATATCGACAGCTCATCCAAGTTCAAAGCAAAATTTACATGTATTTCTGCTGGTGACCCGACAATTGATCCGACGACAATTGACCCCCCAGACAGTTGATCTCTGCTAATTGATCCCATTATTTTCGGCAAGATAGTGAGTAGAAATGGTTCGATGACAATTGATCCGACGACAATTGATCTGCCGACAGTTGACCCGCCGACCGTTGATCCCCCGACAGTTGATCCACCGGACAGTTGACCCCCTAGACAGTTGATCTCTCTGCTAGTTGATCCCTCGAACAGTTGATCCCCTAAAAGGTTATTTTTTCGATATAGCGGATTTCCACTCAATACGCCCGCAGATATAAGTATATCAACTTTGGTTTTACGGCCGTGTGTATATAATCTTATAGGGGTTTAACTGTCCGAGAGATCAATTGGCAGACGGATCAACTGTCGGCGGGCCAACTGTCAGCGGGCCAATTGTCGTCGGATCAATTGTCATGGGACCATTTCTACAAACTATCGTGCCGAAAATAATCTTCTCTAATTCGATTCACAAAATTATTTCTATACTAGCGCGTGAAAACTTTATTCCGTTTTATTTTTAAACTCCGCGTGCTTAATGCCTACTAATATAAAGCCCACAAAATAATTCCGATCGCCGATGTCGGGCCGTCTGCTGGCTGCTAATATTTTACACAATATGTCAGCCTCACCTGCTAATCACTGACAGCATGGACACTAATCATAATACATTATTATTTCCGGACTGGAATAGCTGCTGAATATCATAAAATAATATTAATTTTTCACTTGCTATGACATTACTCGTAATATAAAAATGAATCAAGAAATTAATACTTCTTTGCAGATAAACTAATGCTGTTAGGTAATATGTAAGAAGTAAAAGTTATTAATGATAAGTTTTTAGGTATAAAATAATGTACGTTGCAAAGTTGATCTTAATTATGTCCTTTGCGTGCGAACTGTAGGTACATAAATTTCTCTAAATAAACAATAAACCGTGTTAATCTCAAGTGACTTTCCAGGTATTTTTTTTAAATTGCCCCCAACCCGGGCGTTTATTGAAATAAAATGAACACATACAAACAAGTAAGTAACCCGCCTCACTAGACAAGGTCTGTTCTGAGACGGGTACATATAAATGCATACATATACACAGACATGCACATATACACATATTATGTATACGCATGCATGCACATAATCGTAAAAACATAAGTAAACAGAATCTACATAAATTATTGTAAATTGTTGTTGGTATAGTGGGATGTAGGTACATAATGTCGTAAAACCAAAAATATAAAAAGAATTATTGAAAATTGTTGTAAGTTTATCATGGAATGTACATAGTGTCATAAAACCAAAAATTTTGACAGAAAATGGTCCTGTATATTTTCTGTCTGTAAAGATTATAAATAAAACAATATATGTACATTTTTACGCAGCATCGCGTTCATCGGTTAAATCATTGTGCATATAAATCAAATCTTTTGCTAAAACAACTTTTGACCAAAGAAATTTTAGATACTTTGCAATGAAACCATACAATGCACTTTCCCACTGGACATTAGACAAAACACAATGTATCTTTAAATATAAAACTGACACTAAGTCCTGGATTACGAGCCAAAATAGATCCAACTTCAAAGGTATCATCAAAATGAACTTTTAATTATCGGAATTATTTTGTGGGCTTTATATTAGTAGGCATTAAGCATTTAAATGGAATGAAAACAATAATATTGTGATCAAAAGGGTTTCTTTCATATTTATTTCATAATTATTTGATAGTCACTTTCATATTGCATAAGAAAGATTCGCTCTAATGTAATCGCTTATAAATCTTTGTTTTTTTTCTCATTGTTTATTTTTTACACCTATTTAAAAAAAAACCTAAGGACATGTATTTTTTTAATTTTATATAACTAATGATATAATGAATGAGAGCATTTTGTCTGATCTCTCAACACTTTGTTATTAATTCATATATTTTTATCACTTATTATTTTGTCTGTTTATCATTGTCTAAAATTCAGACCTTTAAAAATCGAATTTAGCCAGGACTCACACCTCTCGAGATCCACGTAAAAACATTAGGTGAGAACTCTCATAGTTAGTTAGCTAAATTATCAACAGATGTCCGGAAGGTACAAAACTGTGACTAGCCAAGGAGATTTTCTATAAATGACGGTTTTTTAAAAGGATATATCTCTTTCCTCTTCGTCGCTTCGCTGAAACTACATCTAATTAACTACTCCTTGGTCTGTCTCGGGTAGTTTTGTATCTTCCGATTATAAAAAATGTAATTGGAAATGATAACAAATAAATCAAGAGTTCCTTAGAATTTGTCCTGAAGATGAGTCTTTATTTTACCGGTTCCTTACCTTAAAACTTTACAATCATTTTATTTTTAAATTTTATGATTTTGCTTTTACTTAACTGTTTTGCATGACCGATATTTGCGTGTGTTATTTTTATTAAATTGTGAAATTATTAACCCCGATACAGGCGAACCCTAGTGGGGTTAATAATTACATGCTAAAAATATATGTACATAAATTGTGAAGAAGCAATAAATAAATAAATAAATAAATTATATATTTTTTCAATGGTATGATGATGATTGCATGTTACTTTTAAGTGTAATATTATGTGATTATTATTTTCACTATATGTGTTATTATTTTTATTATAAACTGCTCATGTTTTAAAGCACCTACTCTCAACACAGGTTTTCCTAGTGAGACAATCATAGGACATCACAAATTGTGAGTCTAGAATTAAAAATATGAATTAATAAATACAGTTACGTATCAGTGATCGATGAACCAGTGGATGCAATTTTTAACCATAAGGCCACGTCCGCATAGGCAGGCGGCTTGCTTAGCGCCTAGAGCCTAGCGAGTCACCTAGCGAGTAGCTTAGTAAAACGAACATTCTCGAATTTTAGCGACCGGCCGCACTGCGCGCTTGGCGCCTAGATAGGTAGTAGATAGTCGCTTGGCGTGTATCCAGGTAAACCAACGTGTTGGTTTTTTGCCACTAGGCGCGAGGCATTTTAGAAGAAAAAATTGGATGAAATATTATTAGACAGTTGTCAGAAACTATGGGAAGATGTAGCAATCTAAGTAGAAAAAGATGGTTAGTACTAAAAAGTGATTTATTTATGATGAGATTTTTTTTTACATTGAGAAGTTAATTGTGGTTATGAATTTTCGTGATTTGTTTTTGGGATGTTATGCCATGTTGCAGCTCATCTGCCCTGATGATAGTGGTGATGGACATTGAAGTACCCACCACTGTCCCACCCCGGTATAGGCGACTTATGGTCGCCCCTTCGGAGTTCTCGCAAGAATCTAATTTTTTTGAATAAACGACTCTACATTTAATAAAACGAATCTAGACCTTCAATGCCCCTACATACTTTGTTAGGTGGCGGAAATATAGGATCGCCTACAGTCTGTACTGTAATGGTCAAAAGGACTAATCTACAGGTGTTAGTGAGCATAAAAAATGTAATAAAGAAAAAAAAAAACCAAAAGTAGTTATTATATAATAATCAGAGGGAGACCACACACTCCAGGACTGCAGGCAACTGCGTATAAATAAGAAAAGGATAAGTTGTAAACAAAGCAATAACATTTAGTAAAGGCGAAAAAAAATAGTGATGACCGTCATGACCATCCTGTGCCCGGCAGTCCCCCAGAGAATGTGTAAGGTTATTAGTCCGATGTCATGGCACCCAGTGGAGTCATCCTTTAGCCAGCTATCCGGTGGTGCCTAGAAGAAGTAAATGGACTACGATACGAAGACCCTAGGGAAAAAGAGCGTCGGGTAGCTGGAGGAGGGACGGACAAACCTCCGGATGCCACTCTGTCTTTCCTCTAACCTTATCATGTCAGGGGGGGTGGCGCGGGCACTGGAAGGAGATAACAGAGATAAGTTACAAAAAAAAGGTAGACCTATAAAAAATATGATAGGGACAAGGCCCAAAGTCCAACCCCTTTAATGGGGAAGTGGACAAGACATAACAAACAACGGAGTTCTGTTCTAGTTGTTATCAGGAACTGAAAAGAACATGTAAAACAAAATAAACAAACTAAAAAAAAATGCAAAAACATGAGAGAGTAGAGGAAAAAAAAAAGTATATATATATATATATATATATATATATAAAATCATAATGCACGCAGGCGTGTCAATTCACGCATTATGTTACACTGTAAAAGAAAAAGAAAAACACAAAGCCGTGTAAAAGTGTAAATAACAAGTAAGTGTAAATAAACAACAGAAAATAATAAGAAAAAGAAAGAAACAGAAAATGTAAAAAAACCAGGCAGATAGGGTTGAAAGAGTAAATGTGGGGTAATCCGTGGATATCAGGAGACAAGTACACCTGGTCACTAAATCTTCTAATCAGCGACTCTAAGATCAGGCCATCTCTCCACCCAGATTCTTGTAAACTTCTTCAAGCACTCGAAATTCGTCTTATTCGAAACCAGATCAGTGTTCCACACTGGTCTGATGGGTACGTCCAAACCATCTAGCATTTGACCTCTGGCATCCGTCATTATTTCACACTGCCACAGGATATGCTCAGCCGACTGGTTCGTGCTCCCACAGGCACAATTGGGGTGAGGGGACAGGGAGAGGGTGTGAAGTCTCCCCCTGAATTCCCCGTGGCCAGATAATAATTGAGTGATGTGGTGGTCTAACTTGAGGAAGACCGCTTCCATTCTGAGTTTAACTGATGGGAAGAAGGAGAAAGTCCATCTTCCCAAATTCGATCTATCCCACCGGGCCTGCCACTCTTGGAGTGACAGGTCTCTCATTTGTCGAAGCAGCCCAGGGAGAGTCCCCGGCCCGCCCGGAGTTAGAGTGACTCCTAGGTGAGTGGCAGGGGTTCCTCTGGTTAACCTCTGCTTAGTAAGCACTTCCCTGATTTCCAGATCGATTGGCAAAATGCCAGCCAAAACAGGCAAAGCATCCGAAGCCACGGTTCTATACGCCCCGGATAGTGCCAACAAGGGAGTTCGTTGGCCCCGCTTGAGAGCCAAGAGTATAAGCGAGTTACCCAAGCGATGCTCCCAGACAGACGCAGCATACGAAACTTGCGCCACGTATACGCATCCGTACAGAGTGCGCATGGCTGGGCTACGCAAACCCCACTCAGCTGTGGAGAGTCTCCTAAGCTTCAAGAAGAGGGCCTGACCCTTGCTGGATACATCCTTGACGTGAGCCAGAAAAGAGGACGATCGATCTAGTGTGACGCCTAAGTATTTCACCGTTTCACGAAACTTGACACTAGAGTCCCCCATTTTGATGACGGGATTTCTTTCTCTACTGAGAAAGCCCTTCATCAGGAGGCCCTGGGTCTTGTGGGGAGCGAATGTCATCTTGTTTCTCTTACCCCAATCGAGGAACATGTTCAAACCTTCACTGCCTTTGCTCTCAACTTCCTTTCTACTGTCCCCAGCGACCAAATACGTCTTGTCATCAGCGTAGTCGACAGAGATGCATCCTTCAGGCAAGGGTAACCTGGAGGAGTCGTCAAAGTTGATGTTCCACAGGTCAGGTCCGAGAATGGAGCCCTGCGGGCATCCAATGTCAACTTCCCTCTCGATCAAAAAATCTCCAAAGCTGATCGTGATCGTGCGATCAGAAAGGTAGTCGTCGATTGACTGGAACAGAAGTTTGGAGCACTGCCTGGTTTTCACCTTTGTACGCATCATTGCCCACCACGCGTGATCGAAGGCACCAGTTATGTCGAGGAAGATCGCTACTACATACCTCTTTGGACAAGCCTTCACCCAATCAAGCACATACGACAGGGCATGCACCGTAGATCTACCGGGGACGAAGCCGAACTGCAGGTCACTGGCCGGTGACAGGGTTTGCCGAAGTCGCTCTCGTAGCAATTTCTCCAAGATTTTGCCAAGTACAGGGAGGAGGGTAATTGGCCGATACGCCTTAATGTCGGTCAGTGGTTTTCCGTTCCCCTTTGGTATGATCCGGAGCACGCCACGCTTCCACTCGGAGGGGAAGACTCCCCTCCTCAGGCACGTGTCCATCACCTGGAAGAGCTCTTCCTTGGCGTGGACCCAGACTTGCTTCGCAATCACGCCATTGAGCCTATCATGCCCTGGTGCCTTCTTAGGACCCAATCCCTTTATTATAACATCAATTTCCGCTTTAGTGACTCTAATGAAGTTATCCTCTTGGGCAAGGTCCCTAGGTGGTAGCCGTGACAGATTTCTAATCTGTTTGTGGTGGTCATTCTCCCCAATTACTGATTCTAAAGGAACTAACTCGCCCAGAAGTGTCTTGAGAGTGGAGGCCACGTCCACAGTCTCAGCGTTCCTCCCATCTGATTTCCCAATTACTGTAGTCAAATACCGGTCAGATCCTTTCCCGGATTTTTCAATAGCGCTGTGGATTTCCCACGGGTTGGCGTTACCCACATCTTTGACCCAATTATGCCAAGCAGCTCGTTTCGCTCGAAGAACGGCCCGTTTGAAGGCCGACCTGGCGGACCTCAAGCTCGCCTGAAGCGCAGTTGTCTCCTCCTCCGTACAGCTGCCACTCCTAGACAACCCAAGCGCCCTGTAGGCCCTCTTGAAGGCCCCCTTGAGCGAAGTCAGCTCAGGTGACCACCACGGCGTTCTAATACTCGTCTTCGGGTTAGATCTTCCCAAAGACGAGTTGGCAGCAGATACAACCGCCCTATTGAAAAAATTCCCCAAATTATCCGGATCAGTAGCAGCTACGTGGTGAAAATCCCTTAACGTATCTCGTAGCGATTCCCCAAAGTGATCCCAATTCGCCCTAGTGGTGTTGAAGTTCCAGGAGGATCTTGGAGCTTCTGTTTTCTTGACACCAACCGTATAAGTAATCAATCTGTGATCCGAATTAATTGCGCACTCATGGACTACCCACTTTGAAATCCTGGTCGCAACAGATCCAGAGCAGAGAGTTAGATCAATGTTGCTCTCACCATGTATGTTCGAGAAGGTACAATGTGAACTCTGTTCGTTAATGATACTTAGACCTTGCGCAGCAATCAGGTCTTCAACGGCGTCTGATCGCTCCGTTCTACAATCACTAGTGTCGAACCATAATGGAGAGCGTGCATTAAAGTCACCTCCGATAATTATATTACGGCCTTTAAGCGCGTTGAGCGCGCGCGTCAGACTCAGGATGTGGGGTCCTACCGGGTTCCCAAACTTAAAATAAACTGAGATCAAAAAGATCTCAGTATCGCCAAATCTAATACATACACAGGTTTGGTACTCATCAGAAAGACCAGCCAGAAGGAGGGGACTGATCAATGAGGTATTGACCAGGACTCCCGCCCCCGGTGAGCGGCCAACTTCAAGTACCGCACCCGGAAAATTAATGGGGGTCTTACCTTCCCAGGTGTACTGCTCCTGAATAAGCAGGATGTCAATATTGAGGTCAGACATGACCTTCAGAACTTCCAGTGTGGCCATCCGGGATCGCTGAAGGTTGACCTGACCTAGGGAAAGGGAATTAGGACGAGCCATAATCCGTCATTCGGAAAGCTGCCTCCACCGCAGCTCTTTGGGCCGGACAGTCCCTGTCACCTGTCGGATGGTCCGCCGGCTTCTTAAATCGCGAGCAAGTGGCGCAGACAGCGGGCTGTGCCCTCTTGGGGCAATCTTCGATGCCGTGACCCACAACGGCGCAGTGGCGGCAGGTTTCCGTGGCTTGCGAGCAGCTCTTGGAAATGTGTCCGTATAAGTGGCACTTGTAACACCTAGTGGCACCAGTGTAATCCCGGGTCCGACAAGCGTTCCACCCAAGATAACACAGCCCGCCGTCGATGAGTACCTTCCTGGCGGCCGGATGGCACGTCAGGACCATGTTCATGAAGCCACCCTCACGCTTCCCAAAAAGAGAAACTCTCCTCATGGTTCGGAGGTGGTCTTCTAATGACAGTGTTGAGTTTCCAGCCAGGTTGTTGTTGAAGATCTCGGTGAATAGGGCCTGGTCGGCAGAGGGATCACCTTTGGGGACGTTGTAAATTACTATTTTCGGCAGCCGACCTAAGGGATTTACCAGCTTCAGCCCACTTGCTGCAAGTTTGGTGCCAGCCTTCAAGATGTTCTCCAGATCCTTTTGCCCTTTGGCTTGAAGGGCCATCCCCGCGCCTTTGATTTTGCGCACACGAACGATCTGAAAGTCATCAGTCCTCGGGTTGATGAGTTTCTCCATATCTTTCTGTGTGCTTTCTGAGGTCTTCCCCTCTGGAGCCTCCGGGTAAACCAGTACCGTCAACGGTTTGGGGGGCAGAGGTCGCTCGCACCCATTAACTAACACCTTCTTGGAGGAGGGCAGACCGGCCGCTGCTGATGCGTACGATAATGGGGCGGTGCTCAGGGTGGGCCGAGCCTTCATGGCGGAGTCCAGTTTCTTGGACATTGAGGCCTGAGCATTCAGGACCTGCTCTATAGTAGCACTCCTGGTGGTAAGGGTATTAATTTCTAACATCAAGTGGGTGATCTCGGTCATGAGGTCATCGACTAGTTGGTTAAGTGAGTTCTTATCGGCTTTGTTAAGTTTGTTACTGCCATCTGTAATTATACACCTAATCCGATGGCACTTCTCGATCGCAGGAATCGCCTTTCGGGTTGATTCCGCGAGAGCCTGTAGGCTATTCGGCGAATCACTGATTCTCGCCCTTTTCTTGTTCCCAGCTATGGGGGTTGGGGGGATCATCCCAACAATTGAGACACCACTGGGTCCTGGTAAGGGGTTAGTGATCTCCGTTTCCATTTCAGAGTCTGAGTCCGAACCTAAATCCGCAATCTTGACCGCTTTTTTTGGGCGCCTTTTGCCCTTGGGACGCGGGCCTAGGGTGAGAGACTTGTTCAAGGCGTCAATCTGCGTTTGGATGGACGATCTCCACAATTCAGTCTCTTTCCCGGGATCGGGGTCTGCACCATCCGACTCACAAGATAAAACAACGTCTGATCCCATAGTCAAAAGTTTTAGGGGGGTGAGGGGGGGTTTTAGGGGGCCTTGGGGGGCCTTAGGGGGGGTTAATGATAATGGTGATGGACACTGTAACGCTGTCCGAAACTTTGGCTAAAGGAGGTAGCGTAACACGGCATAACGCCCCAAAAACAAATATCGAAAATACTTTTGGCCGTGAAAATCTAAAGACGTACATGGTTATGAATATTTTAAAAATGAATTTTCTGTAAGTAGCAGTTTTAGAACTAATTTTGAAAGTGACATCTCGTCAACGTGCCAACAAGCAAATGACCAAGGCACCTAGCGACCCACCACGCAAACCACCTTCAGTGCGGCCACCATGTATCCTAGCAAGTAGCCAGAGTGCAAGCCACTAGGCTCTAGGCGCTAAGCCAGCCACCTGCCTGTGCGTTCGTAGCCTAAGGGAACGTACCCAAACTACGTGACCAACTTTTTGCAATTTTTAACCCCCCCCCCCCCCCGGTGACCAAAATCCTAAGCAATCTGCCGCTCATTTGTATGGAGCGTGACATTTTGAAGACCCCCCCCCCCCTAAAAGTGTCACGTAGTATGGGTACGTTCCCTAAGTTGTTATAATGGTTGGTTTAGTTTGTAGTTAACGTAAGATTGTAGAAATATAGGTATCATAAGTTTTACAGCGCCATTGAGGTATTTTTTCACAGAAACGGCGCTATAAAAATCATCTGTATGTTCCGACAAAATATCTTACGGACAAAACACAGCTCAACAAAATATACTAAAACCAAAAAAACTAAAACTAAAACCAAACCCAACCTAACAAAAAAATATGACAAAAATAATGTAGACATTTGTAAAGACAATAAATTGTTGTTATCTGTATTATTTTTGTCCCATTTTACTTTTTTTGTACAAAAAATTATTGTCTTTGCAGGATGACTGTATTATTTTTGCCCATTTTTTTGTTAGGTTAGGTTAGATTAGTTAAGGCTAGGTTAGGTTAGGTTAGGTTTTAGTAGATATTTTGTTGGGGGATATTTTGTCGGGGATATTTTGTCGTGGGATGAAAAGTCGTGGAACCGTATCAGTGTGGAACGGTACAGCCCACTTTGGAAACCACTGATTCAGTTCAGCGACGCTTATCAGATTTTTTATCGCGGATAATCCACTTCACCGTTATTAAATTGATTAATCCGTATCCAGATAACCGAGTGGCATTGATACCAAATAACTTTACACATGTACGGTAACTACACTGCGGATTTATACAACCATAACATATGTAATAATATGTTCTACATTCCATATAAACTGTCAGGAAAAAATACATCCGATTACATTTTGTATATTATAAAGTAAAGTCTAAAGTCATGGTATTTGAAAGAGAGAGTATGAAAACAATGTGCAACATAGTTGTGAATGATGAGTATTTGGAGCAGGTGGATGAGTTTGTGTACTTGGGAAGTGTGTTTACGAGAGTTGAGAAGGCTGATAGAGATATCGAAAGAAGGGTAAATGCAGGCAACTCCATTAACGGAGGACTGACGCCGTTGGCGCCAACAAAAAACTGTCCAAAAAAGCGAAGTTAGCCGTCCATAATGGAGTGCTGGTACCTACCCTGATGTATAGCAGTAAGGCATGGAACTGGCAGAGGAAGGATGAAAGTAGACCGAATGCTGCAGAAATGAGATCCAAGAGGTGTATGTGTGGTAAAACCATGTACGATCGTGTGAGAAATGTGGAAATCCGCGAAGAATGCAAGGCTGATCTAAGCGTAATGAGTAAGATTAAGAAAGGGACGCTCAGATGGTTTGGGCATGTACAGCGAATGAATGAGGAAAGGAGTGTAAGGAGAATGTACGACGCAAATGTGAATGGTAGAAGAAGTCGGGGACATCCGAGGAAGACATGGCACGACCAAGGGAATCAGATACTTGAGTCGGGCCGTGTGAGACGATGTATGAATATGAACGATGCAAGGAGTGTGTGCCAAGATCGAGTTGTTTAGCGGTCCGTCCTCTCTGCCTACCCCTGCGGAGAAACAGCGCGATGGTTAGGTAATTAGTTTAGAGATTCATAGGCACTGGTTTATTCCGAGAAAATATCAAAATAAAGTGCAGAGGGCTAATTAAGTTTAATAAGATAACCTACCTGCTACAAAACATGAACTCCTGGTATAATTCCATCCTCACCTGAGCTTGAGAATTCGGAGCATTGAGAATTTCTATGGAATATTATTTATGCCCACAATATTAAACCTGGGTAACAATTTGCTTGATGTCGGTGTTCCGCAAATATATCCCTGTTGCATTTTGAGATTTTGGAATCAATTTTCTTTAATTATTTCCCGAGACTTTGTTTTCTAATTCCCTTCTTAAGAGGAAACCCGGTCGCTGAGAAATTTAAACAATAGGTATTTTACCAAATTGTTGCTGTCACTATCGCTCTCGTTCTTCCGAATACTGAGCTAAAGGTACATCTACACCTCAGGCTGATAATAATACCTAAATTATATTGTCAAAATCGAAGATTTGTATTCCCCTAAGTTCTCCTCTACAACTGGACCGAATTTTAAGATTTTTTTACTAACTGTATTATAATAAAATATTCTACTTCTTAATTATTATGCAGGGTGTCCGGGGGTAAAGTGCATTAACTTCGGGAGGTGATTCTGCATGATAGTTTAAGTAAAAAATATAAAAAAAAACTATTTTCGATATTCCAACTTTTAGGGGTATTTTTTTGGTTTTAAAAGACGAAATTAGTCCGGCGTGTGCGGCCAACATTGTTATTTTACAATACGGGCCAATTACAATCACTCGACGTTGCCACAATCGCACCCGGCAGCGTATTTACAAAACCTATACCGATTCAGTCGCGGTAACGACAATTTACATTTTAAATATACCTCTATATTGGTTATTTTTTATCACATTGCAAAAACAAAATGTTCTAAAATCTACATAAAATAATCTTTCTGATGTGTATTAGAAATTAATAATTTTATTTCTAAATATTTAAATTTGAATATTATTCCCATATATTGTAAATACATCTATATATTGATAATTTTTATCACTTTGCAAAAACAAAAAAATGTTCTAAAATCTAGATAAAATAATCTTTCCAATGTGTATATTAGAAATTAATAATTTTATTTCTAAATATTTAAATTTTGATATTGAAAATTTAAAGCGACTCAAACGCGTTAGGGATTGTAAATACGCCACCCGGCAAGCTCACGGCAAATTTATCGGGTAAGTTTGTACCTCACACTAAGTAATTTTAGTAGATACGTTTTTTTGTATGGGAAAAAAAAGTTGGTATTTCGGAAAAAGTTGTAAATCTTTTTTACTCCTACCATCATGTAATATAGAATTACCCCGAGAAATTAATGCACTTCACCCCCGGGCAACCGTATGATAATTTTTTCTTTTTCCAACAAAATACATTGTCTATAGTTTGTATACTTATCGACTGTTGGTTGCGTTCAAACCAGGCAATTTTAACGATTTTTGTAGGGTTCTAAATCCTCAGTAAATCAGAAGTAACTTATTAAAAAAAGCCAATTGTGCCAACACGCTAGTTGTCGATATCTACATTAGATATATTAAAAAATATTTGACAAAACGCCGACTTCCTCTTAAAAGTTCAACATCCGACATCCAACAATAAAATTACATTAAAAAAACTATTTTTATTTAACAATACATCCACCAAGCAGGAATCAATGAATTGATAGGCGACCTTAGGAAATAAATTTAAAATGTCTTCATTTCCAATTAAGTGACATAACATTGACCAAGTGCAATATTTTCTAAACGATTATTCTTTGGAAAAATTCGAAGTAAATGTGACTGGCGTTAACAGGCCATTGCGAAAAATTTAAACATTGGAAAGATCTGCCACTCATACCGAGCTAATAATAAACTTTAAGATTGTAGTTCAGATAAGTATTTATGAATGAGACCACCTTAAAAATATTAAGACGTTAAATATTAATTTTGGCAGCCATCACCGAAGATCGCTTGATTTCCAAAGTGTGAACAGAATGCGCTGTTTTGCCATCGAAGACAAATTATGTCAGGATGTTTAACGGTGAAAATTAAAAGAAATGTGCCGAAGTCTGGACGCTTGTCAGCACCGGAGTCAGACCAGCATACACGCACCAGGAAGACACAGGTTTGATTGATTTGTGCGCCGTGCTTCGAGAATTATCTACATTGTTTTTGACAGCACAAAAGAATATTTATCTTGTACTCAAAGGAATGACTTCGTTGTTGTTACGTTTAACGGTATTATCTCATAAGGTATACATAGAGGCAGTTATAGTTAACCCCAGAGGCTTAATTTGAGTGCTTTTGGGACCACCTCATACAGGTCCCAAAGAAATCGCTGTATCTCTCTTAACTTTCATAGTGACATACTAAAATATGATCTAAACCAAAGATATTGAAATACAAAAGAGATTTGCTATGATGTCCGTGCGACTGTCGGCGGAGTACTACCTAATCGCAGTTTGTTTGCATGCGAAAAGAATTTGTTCATTTCATTGATTTTTTGAAGATGTGCATTAGTATTGGTTAACAGTATAGTTTGAATACGGAAAAAAAATCGTTCATTTAGTTTAACGTTTGTTTAGTTTATTCGTTTTTATTCGTTCATTTGGTTTATTCGTTAATTGGTAAACAATATCGGCGAATCCCGAAAGCGCAGTCCCACCCAGTAAAAACTGCGAATAGCACATCTCTTATATTTCAATATCTTTGATCTAAACTGTGTTAGTAAGAGAAAACACCATGCTTTATATTCAAATCTGAGAGTTAACAACAGAAGAATTAAAGTTTGCACATGTATGAAATCAAAGTTTCGGAATGCAATTCGAAAACAAATTATTGAAACGACAAAAAAATGAGGTGGCAATAACGTTTATTACACTTTATCTAATTCTTATTTCGTATGGTGGGAGGTCAGAGGGGGACATATAGGTCTGCGAGCCAGTCTAGGGCCTCAGGCGTTGCCCTGTGGACCTCGTCAATCCAGCTGGGGAATGAACGGAGCGGGCATTCGTTCCACATGTTCGGTGGTCTGCACCGCACCGCATTCACAGTAACCAACCATACCAAATCCCGATATTTATTTCGTATTATAGGTAAGTACTTTAATTTATTCAAATTTCAGAAAAATGCATAAATGTCTGCGTGATTGTAACCAAAAGCTGAAAAATGCGTTGTCATCGACAAAGAGTCTATCTGCCGTTCGATTGCATGTCGGGAAGTGAGTTAATTTCAACTTCTAAGATTCCACATCATTAATAGATTCACTCAAATCTAGAAAACAAAAGTGAAATTCAATAAATACATTTAAAAATAGAACAATTTAACCCCGAGTTTATGACCCAGATACTACAATATTTTAAAAACAAATTTGGCACTTGTACAAAGAAACATTTTAAATATTTAAGTGTGCTGCTAATCGATGGTGAAAGAATACCGCTCGGTCATTTAAAAAAATCAATCAACATTATGGTCAGGTAGGTGATTTTCAACATACAAGTTTAAGTTTTAAAAATGATCCAATGGAACCATAAAATGATCCTGACCGTCATCGTACCTCAGATCTACACAAGGGTAATTCAAAGACGTTGTAACATGGAAAGAGGTTAGACCTCTGTGCTGACAGACTTTCTCGCTCTAAAACTCTAGATTGACACATACTTTTTTTTGGGTTGAATACCAACTTTCGACGTGGCCGGTATTTGATTCCATTAACCGATCTATATGATAAAACCGTACTGGGGTTATCCCAGGAAACTATTACTTTATGAAACTATACTTTATCTTCTGTTGTGTTTAGGGAATGCAATCTCGACTCGAGATCGCAAATTCGAGATCTCGTTAATTGAAAGAAAATATTACCCAACAAAAACAACACCTGGCTCAGTAGTACTTGATGTTCCTCCGACTCCCCCATTCAATGATTTTGTGTCAATTTTGTGGATTGACATCATATGGACGTGTAAACCTTTTGTAGACCCGGATGTCGTTTTGAGAACAGCTTTACATAACTTGCATTGAGCAGTCAAATTATTAACTGCTTTCTTGAAGTATCTCCATACCGGTAAACGACTGCTAAACTCAACATACACTTGATCTGGATTATTTTTCGACATTTTAAGGTATTAACAACGTAAGATTCCAAAAATTATGTTTATTTAACTCACATAAACAATAAAAAATGCATAATTTAAAAAGTAATGACCATAACTGCACAACTAAAACAAACAAATGGCTGCACTTTCTCACTCACTCGACACAGTTTTATATTATCTGTCCCGCTCATCATCCGTCGCTAATATTCCTAAATAGTCGGGATAGTTTTCTTTCTTCGATCGACACTCCCGCCCGACCGTCAGTCAGTCAGCGCACCACTCGCGCCCCGAGTGGAAGTGTGTAGCGTCGCTGACTACTACCGCCCAATCCCGTCGATCTCGAACGGGATCTCGTCATATTATGCTTCGGGATTGATCCCGAAAAATGTCACGAGATCTCGCGAGATCGAGATCCCGCGAGATCGGAATTGCATTCCCTAGTTGTGTCTTATATAATTGTATTATTCGCGTAACTATTGACGATGCTATTCCTTACCAAAATAGATCTACCATTTCTCGCAGGGACCATATTCTATCTGTTTTCGTCCATCATTCGCCCATGATTTCAAGCTTCACCCCCGTTAGCCCTGCTTCTATTCCAACCTATTACTTGTGACTTATAACTACTTCATTCAGTCCTTCATGAATGGCGTTGGTTGTATTCAGACTTCTGTCAATGTCCTTATCGGCCTTCCCGACTCGCAGGAACTTACTTCTAAGTATACAAGTTTATCCACTTGCTTCACGGGTTCCCCATCCACCACTGTATTACAATGTTTTAGAAACCTCTCTTTCATTACCATCTCTTTGAACTTGAGAAAACAAGCAAATACCCACCTTCCATTTAATAAAGATGCCTCCTACAAATGTGGGATTAGTTTGAACTTTTCAGTGAGTGTATCGAATAGGTAGAAAGCGAATTCTACATAGGATCTTTTTTCAAAAGCTTCCGTCACGCTTTTAACAATGGACGCAAAGAAGTGTAAACAACCATAATTAATTCTCTATCGACTGAATTTGAATAACCGCGCAAAGCTCGATTACACCATTGGAATTTTAAGCATACCGTGTGATTTCTCAGTTTTTCTCGACGATTTCTCAGCTCATCTTCGTGATTACCGCATAACAACATGATTTTGTAGAATTATTCCATACCAGCGCTTTCCTACTAGCCCGTTTAATCACAGGAGAAAATATTTGTCCCAACGCACATAGGCCTCATATAAAACGCTGTAACTCCCTTACTATCATAGTTAGAAATATGTTCTAATCGGTGTTAGAAAGGAAAAACACCACGCTTTATATCCCAATCTATAAAATAGCCACCAAAAAGGTAAAATGTACACTTTTAAATGTACAAAGGTAAAATGTACGCAAATTGAAATAAATATTTTTACATAGAGCGACAAAAAAGTGAGGTTACAATATGTGTATATTGTACATTTGTCTAATAAAATATGTATGCGTTTTTATTTTTTTTTATTATCAGTAACTTCAGTTAGAAAAAACGTAAGGTGAGCCATTTTGAAAACCTTTTTATGTTCGTGTGCAAAAATTTTATAACAAAATAAAGGGTTTATTTCATATTTCATAATTCTATAATTAGAAATCGTATTTCATCACCTTTCTAAAACAGTTTTTGGTTTTTGAATGTGCTCAGAAATATTCCAAATATTTGCATTTTATTGTGAAGCGAAAATATTTTGACCATCTGAAAAAAATGCCAAATTTTTGAAGGACCAGGAAGGGAATACTTGAATACAAGCCTAGGCGCGATATCTTGGTGGCACAAATATATGGTGGATTGGATATGTTTTTAGATTTTCACGGCCAAAGTATTTTCGTTATTTGTTTTTGGGGTGTTATGTCGTGTTGCGCTACCTCTTTCTTTAGCCAACGCTGTCCGAAACATTGGCTCAAGAAGGAGGTAGCGCAACACGGCATAACACCCCAAAAAGAAAAAAAATAGTGGATGGTTTTTTTATTTGGATTTACAATTTGGGAGGCGGGTATGGGTACCGCCGCGCCGCCCCAGAAACCATTTATTGGTAAACCAATACCCAGAGCAATTAGCAGAGATGCCCGGGTTCATGATGTGAGGTTTGTCTGGGTTTTGGCGGCGGATGCGTTTGCCCACCTATTGCATGGCGGACCGGATCGGTAGAGACTGGTTGAGGTAATCCTTTTGATCTCTACAGCCGAACTCTCTCGACCGTCTTTAAGTACCTACTGTTTATATATATATTGTTTTTCGTTATTAACTTTTGTATTTATGCAACTTTTAATCTATTGTATGATGTACTTTGTAGTCATAAACCTTTAAATTTTTGTTCAATAAAGATATACTCTTCTCCCGTTCGCCTTGCACCGAAGTGGAAGGAATGGATTCATACGTCCCTCACTCCCACTTCCCAGAATTTCCTCTCCTTCCTTTCCTTAAAAAGACCCTCCACACCGAACTTTCCTGAAGATGACATAGGCCTCAAGGGAAATTGTTTTCATGAGGGCTTCCTGTCTGTTGTTAATGTAAAAAAATATTTATTACAAACCCAAAAAAGCACATTCAAAATTAGTTTTTAAATGTCGTAAAGCAAACATATACTTTCGAGGTCGTTCCTGCTAGAAAGCCTGCCGTTACAGTTAGAAAAATGTAACGATTTTTTTTTTTACTGAGAACATGCATCGTTTGTGCGACACGATGTACAGTATACCTGCATTTTTAGGAAACACATAAAACACCCTTCACGTAATAACACTTTCACCTGCTCCCAGACAAAGTTTATACTACCGCCTGAATGCTCAAAGCGGCTGAACACCTTGCCCCGGCTCTGTCCCTCAGAAGCCGTTACCTGACGAAATACGATTGTAAAATGGATGACCACAGTTCCCAGTGCGTAGATATGAACTTGTGAAGTTTGTCTATTAATCAGGCACGATAATTAGAAGACCTTTCCGCCTTGTCGCCTAATTGGCTACTGTGTCACATGATTTGTCACCTTGTCGTCCGATTGGCTACCTTGCCGCAAGATTGGTCTATTTGCCGCATACAAAGATATGTTCGGCAGACGGCAGTGGCCAATTAAATACCACATCACTAATCCTCACTTTGCCATTTATAGATGGGCTGTTTAAGTTTGCACCTGGTGGGTGGTCGGCAATTCGAAGATGTTTGATCAGTTCCAAGGATATCCAGTTTTGAGCAGGTTCTTGCAATTCAATATTATACCCTCGACGATGCCCATATTTGCACGACTATTTTTGTCCATATTAACATAAGCCTAAAAGACATTCAATTCATCCATAGTTTTTTTTCTTCATGTAAACGCGCAATGTCCACAGTTGAAATATTCGAGAATTAGTTAGCTGAAACATTTCAACTGTTCGTTATGTGAGGTGCACTGAAATTTTGATGCATATGAAAACCTTTTTCTTTGATTTTATTCAGCTTTTCTGTCTGCAAAATTCTGTCAGTAGTTTCAAAGGGGAGACGTCCGGTTAGGAGCCAAAGGCAAAATAAAGTAAGTAACCAAATGAAGTAGCCGTGAGAGGAGAAACGGCTTCCGTGGTCGGGGGCCCTGGGGGGGTAAGGCCCTCGACTAGCAATCCGAAGATCATGGGTTCAATTCAAGGAGTGCGCAAATAAAATTTATATTACTGCTTTTTGTTATTGCACAATTAACTAATTTAATTATAACATATAATTTATTTTCGGCACATTCGAAAGTGACAATACCCTCAGTACCGCCCTGGTGTAAGACCACCATTCAGAATTTAAACGTTGCTTGAAATTGCTTCTGCCATGTTTGGTAACCAGATCTGAATAGCCATAATATTCCCCACCTTCCTCTACGCCATCTCCTTTCCACTATCTTCAGCCTCACAGCATACCCCAATTGGGGAAGCCATAGTCTCAATGGATCCAGTAGGGAGCAGTTAGGACTCTTGTGCGGTATTCACATTAAAAAAAACTTGGACGGATTGACGTGAAAAAGGCGACGATAATTATTTTGACGAAGAAAACATTATTATTTATTACGGATACATTGATCGTCCAGTTGATTAGTCAGTCATCTCCGAAAAATCGAAATTTGATTTGGTACGCAGTTATATGCAAAATTGTACCCTATATCTGGTACAATACTCAGATCACTCATAAACGCCAACAAATCAATTATAATTATAAACTCCCTTTGAATTTTTATTTCTTTTATATGTTCAATAAAATTATAATTAAAATTTCTTTCACATATTCAATAATGCTTTTATTTAATTTATGAAAACGGTTTATTTGAAAACAGTTTAGTTATAAAATGCTAACTGTTTTTAAATAAAGTGTTTAATAATTTATTAGGCTTTTACATATCGAATACAAATTTTATTTATAACAAAAGTATAACATAAATAAAAAAAGATTACAAAATATGTACATAAAGCATAAACTCAATATAATTAATAAGAATATATCTAATGCTAAATCCACATGGATGACCTTAGAGAAATCGTA
This sequence comes from Limnephilus marmoratus, assembly GCA_917880885.1. NCBI lineage: Eukaryota > Metazoa > Arthropoda > Insecta > Trichoptera > Limnephilidae > Limnephilus > Limnephilus marmoratus. The sequence goes on from OU862908.1 coordinate 12,838,574, forward strand.
GGTACCTACCTACAATTCATATACCTACGAGCAACAAAAACAAAAAGAAAAAAAATCATAACACATTAATATTTACTTATTACTCATTGTTTGCATCTTAAATACGAACAACAAAAAAATAATACTATAATTAAACCGTTTTTAAATCAACTAATTTTCGTAAATTAAATAATAGCATTATTGAATATTTAAAAGAAGTAAAAACCAAAATGTTTATGATTTCTAGTAACCCAAAAATCAGGAAGTAAGATATTTCAAAATGTCTTACTAATGTACCGGACCGTTATGCCTCTCGGCGTTATTTTATAGCATATTAAAACACAGACACGTGTAAACAATATTTGATTTATGGTGAACAATCGTAGACTTAGTGTTTGGAGATATCAAATGGGCGATCGACATATTTATAAAGGCTTTTTGTCCAGCATTTATGCCTTCCCTGCGCATAATAATTCTACACCACTAACAAATGAGTACCAAATTTTTTAACGCCTAGGGTTTCCGTGAACTAACAGGATACCGCAAAAGAGCAAAGAGGGTTTCTAGGAATAATATTCAACGAATTCTAATCAACGAAAAATATATTTTTTGACGTACCCTTTGATGCCGCATAAAATATCACTTCCACCTGACAAAATGTGTATAGCGTCCAATTCCTTGAAATCTAACTTAGTATAGAATCGATCAAATGCAATAGTGCTCACTTGCCACCTACTGTAATAAACAAGTGTAAAGGTGACAAGTGTCAGATGACAAGCGACCGACAAGATTCCGACCTGAAGATTGTGTATTCTTATAGAAGTGTTTGATATCGCAAGATGTTGTCAGGTTGACTTCGGAATTCCCCTGAAAAGGTATACATACACTTTTCAATAAAATGATTCACATTTATGTGACGCAATATTTGCCAAGTCGATAAAAAATATTCTCGTTTAACTTGTGATTAATGAACCTTCGATTATAGTTTATGCGTAAAATGTTAGTAAGTTTAATGTATTTTGACGAGACCTTTTAAAATCAAGAATGGCGGAAGAATCATTGACGAAATTTCCAAGAATTCTTTAACATGTTTCCGAACTGAGGTCGAATATCGGCAATCTTTCAACAAACAACAAAAATGCTAAGGATACTATAAATTAATCCATCAAAACGCTCGGAAGCTCCGAGCCGAGAGTCGAAATAATACTGGTAGTCTTTTTGATACAACTAATTGACACCAGTCCATTTATTAGAAGTCGTGGGTATGCAACAAGACAAGGGATTCGCTTTAGTTCAAGTTGTTTCTTTGGTTCGTGTTCTAGGAATTTATTTATACAGCAGTACTATGAATTAATGTAAATGAAAAGTAGTACATATAAGAGTACCTAGGACAGTAGTTTATTACATTTAAACTTCGCGTGATTAAGAGGGTTAAACGACGCCCTTTGGAGTACTTTCTAAGAAAGGCAGGTATCATTCTCTACAAAAGACTCTCTCGACCTATCTTAGCTTTCTTTATCTATCGACCGACCTCGCAATATGTTATGAGGTCGTAATATTTTCGTAAACACATACACATACGTAGACTTATTTATTTATTAAGGAATACGTGTTTATTATATGAGAAATACCATGGTAACCCCTTAGCAAAGGAATTGCCTTATTTATGATTTGGAATAATAATTTTCTAGAAATATTCCTAAAGCACGCGACCTCACTATGACAGCGTTTTGTAAAACATTTTAGTACTTTGTTTATAATGGCTAATAATGGCCTATTTCTAAATGGCCATTTTTGTAAAATATCACCTCAAGGGCGCTTTAGAAAGCTAGAAAAACAGCTTATAACTTTACTCATTGAATAATTAAAACGAGGCACTGGAAAATAAATGTCACTCTGTGAAAACTGCCATGTTATGGTAACGTGTTAGTATTTTTTGTTTTGTTTTGTTTTCTTTTTTTTATTCGGCTAGGTTGCGTGGTATAACTTGAGTGTGCACTACACTATCTTCCGTAAACATAATGCGATACAAAATAATAAAAAAAGTAGTATGTAATGTTGCACAAACTTAATTTTTGTGAAAACTAATACGCCTAAAATTAACCCAAAAGAAAAAAATTGATAAGAGCACAATACAGACGAGAATATTATAAAACGATTAATAAAGTTATTCAATCAAAATACTTTAATTTATTTTCGCTCGTGAATCTATTGCACATCAGGGATGGTCAACAGCAGTGATGGTTACCATTTTTAGCCGGAGTGTCATTTTTTTCATTTCCAATTTATGTATTTATTCATTTACGTTGGAACACAAATTTGCGTACACAAATTTAAAATTTTAACGATATTTATTTTATATTTCATTATAATTTTTCCGCAGCAGGGTGGGAAATTATTTTTGTTGCATTTAAATCATGAAAAATGGAATTATTTAATGACCTATATTTAATAATTTAATATACAAATAAATAAAGTAGCGTATATCCGTACTAGATGCTAGTACATCTTTTGATTCAGTTTAGCCTAGTCTTAAGTATTTTGGCCTCAAATCCAAATTTAAGTTTTTTTTTTTACATGAACTCCACACAGGAGGCCCTAAGGTAAATAATTTCCCTCAGGGCCTATGCCATCTTTGAGGATGCTGTGTGGTGGGTTTTTTTTAAGGAAAGAAGGGAGAGGAGAGTTCTGGGAAGGAAGAGGGTTTAAGGGGTGGGTAGGAATCTGGAGTTCAGTGTGTCCTGGTCATCCGCCCCCAAAACCTAGACAAACCTCACCCCATGAACCCGGGCACCTCTGCTAAATCACCAAACTTAGCGAACCAATTGGGGTGACCTATGGCAGAGGTGTTGGTTATCCAATAAAGGTTCCCGGGGTGGCGGTACCCATTCTCGCCTCCCAAATTGAAAAGTTAAAGCAATATTCATATAAAATTAAAGTGGTAAGCAATATTTTTAAACTAGCTGGTACCCGGCATGCGTTGCTATGCCACTTAATAAAGAAATTGTTTCTCCCTGCATGTCCTTTCCCATTTGTACCGTTCCCCTTCCGCGTCCCCTTCCTCTCCCGCATCCCCTTCTCCTCCCCTCGCTGGTTCCCCTCCCCCCTCCTCCCTCCCGCATTCCATACATTCAGTCCCGATACATTCAGTTTTCTAACAGCTCGTGTGCCACCTATTGCAATTTTCATAATGCCAGAGCTCATCAGTAGTACAAACCTTATCCTGACAATAACGAACTAAAAAAAAAGAATTTTCCAATTTGTTGCAGTCGTTTGGAAGTTACGCACGCACATACATTTCGGCTATTCATTTTTATTTATATACTTAGATAGATGGGTTTAATAGATTTTATAAGTACAATAGGAATTTTCATTTACCAGTGCTGCATACGAACACACTGAGCAAAAAGCCGCCCTTGATAGGTAGGTATATGAATAGAAGTGCAGTTCTGCTGCCATTAATAATAAAGTAACATTGACCAACCACCACCAGGAAAGGGCACTAGAAGAAGAATCAATTACACGATAAAGTTCAACGTTGTAATTTATTGATTTTTTTGCAGAAAATGCTTCGAATGTGAAGAGTTCTACGTGTGAATCGATACGTAATGTGAAGCGATGCTTTTAAAACGTATGAATATCTAATATATCATAGGAGATACAAGGGAAGATTCAGTCGATTTTCAGTACGGCTCGGCACGTTATGGAGCCGCTTTGACGCCTTCCGCCATGTTCCTCCCATTCACAGCTTTATCGCCCTCCGACACATCTCCGAGCGTTCGATCCGAGGCTGAGGCCCGTAATAAATAAGACACCTGGGAGGGAAGGTATCGGGTGCTGGGAGGGTGGCACCCATTGCCACGTCATCAGCGCCTCTGCGGTGGAATAATGGATTTCCCTTTGGAGACCAAGTCGGAACCTTGCGGAAAGCCGTGTAACGGAATATTTGCGGTGTTTCAATACAAACTATTGATAACAAAGTTGTATTTAATGTTTTCACCATCATAATAAAACAATGATTTTTTAAGTGAGTTTTAAAGAAGAATTCTACCATATTCGTTATTGAAAAACGGTAGACGCAATGCTTTGTTTCTGAATGGTAAATTAACGAGGTGTTATTTTGAGTAGGTACCAATGAAAGACAGATATTACTACAATAATTTTATTTTCAATACGGTATAGCCACAGACGGTAAAGCCTGGATTTAAACTAGTGACCTCTGGGCCCTCCAGTCAAGAATCTTAGGAGGCATACATTAATTACGTGAGCAGTTTGCCTTTCAATCTAGACCCCTATAGATGGTGAGATAAATTTGGGCCACTTCGTAAATTCTTTACAAGTAACGTGAGATTTTGCTGGACCCCCTCCCCCCCTTTGAGCTCACGTAATTAATGTATGCCTCCTTACCACTTTACTACGGATGTTGTAAGTATTTAATATGTATACCGAATCAGCTGATGTCTCCGGCGTTGCCCAGGCTTTTCGCAGAGTTTTTGGAATCAGATGTTGAAAGAGATTTTCCTCTTATTTTGATCGTCAAGCATCAAAATTCTGCCTTTGGAGTGGGAAAATAGGTTGGATGTAGTTTTTCGAAATCTCACGCAGACATTCATCTTGTTTTGAAGGTCACGTGTGCAAAATTTCATTATTTCATTTTTAAAAAAATCCACGCCACCGCCACAGACACTCTTCTTTACATAAATAGAATATCCCTTTTATAAAGTTCACCAGGATTGTTTATTGGAAATGAAGCTATATCTTCTGGTTTGACAGTGTGTCTTCCCAGGTCACATTTCTCCTCTTCAATCCTTCTTGGTTTCCTGAAGGCCCCATGAGGGAAGAGGTCTTCATCTCTCCTCACCATTATTTGGTTCTCTAAAGGCCCCTCGAGGGAAGAGTCCACTCCACTTTGGTTCCCCGAGGGCCCCAGGAGGAAAGAAGACTTCATCTCTCCTCTTCACTCCTCCGTGGTTCCCTAAATACCCCACAAGAGAAGAGTTCACAGTTTACATAAATAGCAAATCTGGGTATCTAGCACGGTCGATCGATAAAGGTTTTATCGATGATTTCGGTAACTTGACGAAGAAACAACGGTTCACGATTACTAAGTGTTCTTAACTTATTCGACGTGAACTATTGTTTGTTCTACAGCGATCTGCGGTCGGGAACGATGACAAGTTATCGACATTATCGATAAATCCTTATTGAACGACCGTGCTAGGTACCCTGATATATATACTATTGGTATGACGACGCGAATGCCGGTCCGGCCTCGCATCATTAATGAAAGTATAGCCACATAGAGACTATCGATGAATGTCGACGAACTCATAATTTAAAACTATTACTTAATATTTTTAAATCAAATTCCCACAAAACTTTTCGAATTATTTATTCATCTACGTTTAATTAAAGACTATGCATTCGTTCATTGTCCATAAAATGCGATCCCGCCGCAGTCTACGGCGCTTCCCTCGTGACATAACCGGCGCAGGAAGTCGCCGGGGAAGTGCCCGGGAGCAGCAGGGGATAAGGGGAGGGGGGGGGGAGAAGATGAAGAGGAGGGTGCTGTCACCCTATCCACAACCATCAGCAACCATTCACAGCTACCAACCACCACCCCATGGCATACCGGAGAAATCTATTCAATAATTCTCAAACTTTTTCATTTCGCTTGCACATTTGTCTGTCTTACATTTGCAATGGAAATAACAACTATATCAATTTGCGAGGCGGGCATGGGGCGGTACCCACGGGAATAACTGTAATGTTCTTTAATTTAGTGGCTCACTAGCCCACAATAATAAGGATTACAACGTAAGTTCGATGTCATCAGTTTATTGGTAAGTATAAAGGATTCAAGTAGTATTGTATTTATGTCTATAGTAGCGACTGTTTACTAAGGCTTCTAGAATGGATCTGAGAGCGGCGGGGCCCGTCAGCTGTTCTCTTGTACCGAGAGCCCGCTCGTCAATCTTCGGAAACCCGAACGTTTCCGAGCGGCGATGATATCCGAACACATCTATATTCACATACACTACAATAACCAACACCTCTGCCATAGGTCCCAAGAGGTTCGCTACGTTTGGTGACTTATCAGGGGTGCCCAAGCTCTTGGGGTGAGGTTTGTCTAGATCACGTCGGGCACGACTCCAGCACGACTCTCCCGACCCATCGCCTTGCACCGCAATATATCCATAAGATATTTTGCCCACCCCTTATATCTTTTATCCTTCCCGGAACTTCTTCTCCATCTTCAAAGTAGACATATAACTTTGAACGTGGCATTGCAACCAATGCCGGGAACTGGCTAGTATAATATATTTTCATTCATTTGTTAAAAGCACCAAGTTATATCTGCATGGACGTAAAATTAAGTCATTTTGGGTGGACCTAAAATTCGCTGAAGTTTTCCAATTGAGACTTTTTGTCGTGTGAGAAAAAATAAAAATAACTAGACGTCGCGTTAGTTCTTAGTAATTGTAAAATTTTTTTACAGGAGGAGAAAGATTTCTTTCATTATTTCAATGAAACATTACGATAGGTGTTTTTCTAATGTATGAGCTATATTATTGCAAAGTTTCATTAAATCAGTAGTTTTTCGTGAAAGGGTAACAAACACACAAACATTTATACAAACTTTCGCGTTAATAATATTAGCAGGATTTTGAGAAATTTTACTGAAGAATTAATTTCTGAAAGATAAACCTCGAATACTATACTATCTAATACAGATATGACCTTCCTCTATTAAGGTCAAGTGTGCAAAATTTCATCAATCTCGGAATAAAACTGTAGATTTGCATACGAATCAAATTCACGCCACCCGAACGGCATCCACCCACTCGCCACAGATATTCTTCTTTATGTAAATACACAGATAGATAGATTTATGACTGTTTGACAGAAGTCAAAAGGCGAGTCGTGCAATGTGTTAGAAATTAAATATTAGCAAGGTCATGTCTTATAAAACACCTTAATAATAAATTCGTAATTTGTACAGCGCTGTTTTTGTAAAAAATCACCTCAACAACGCTGGTGCATTCATAAGATTTTTTTTTAAACATCGTAAAGTAGTGTAAAGTGTTCAAGATTACAATACCCGGGCGAGGCCGGGTAACCTACGTACATATAATAAAAACAGCTATAGACGTAAACACGACTGGGTGGGACGTCATTGTCTCGCGTTACACACAGATCAGCATACAGATAAAAGTCGCACTTTATAGCTTAATGTCCCGAGCACTAGGGCGTCGCACGGCCCATATTGATTATAGCACAGTATGTGGGATATTACGCTGTAAGTATACTGCCTACTGCCGGCTTCTCCCAAACTAAGACTTGTCACCTTCACGAAGGTATTACAGGCAGACTTTGCGCCCGATATTATCGAGTAAAAACGAGGTTTGAATAAAATTACATATTCATAATATATTAAATTATTTTTTAAATTGCAAATAGATTTCACGAGGTTATAGCATCACGATCGTGGTAATGGAGATGTATGTATGTTAACAACGACATAAATAGAAGATACTGCGCAAAAAAGTAAAGTTCGATACGGTTTGCAGCGCGATCTTTTGGGAATTTTCTACGCAGGGTCTTCGGTTTATGTCGATTGCTTACCGATACCGTCCTGCCCAGTGTACGACGACGGGCTAAGTGGCAACTGGTGTACACAACATGCTCGTTTCCAAAAAAAAAGAAAATTCTGAAAGGTTTTAATTGCTTTCTTTTCAATATATAAAAAGTAGCAGAAATCAGGCTATCAAGTTCACCAAATGTTATTTGGTAATCTGTTGCGTTGTGGAAACCGGGAGGCATTTTGTACATACAAACGTATTCCCCGTATAACTATATTATATTTTTAAATATAATATAGTTATCGACCATTGGGTATTGGTAGGCTTTTTTTGATAAGTTACTTTTTATGTGGGTTAGGACCCTCCAAAAACCGTTTGATCGTCATCAAAAGACGTTCAGCACGCAAACTAGAAAACGTATTATTTAAAAATCAAAACAGACAGAGTATTTTCTTCCAAACAGTTGGTAAAAAAATCTTAAAAATCGGTTGAGTTTTGGAGGAGAAAAATGGCGAAGACAAAACTTCGACTTCTGTGGTTTTATTTAGGTATTATCAGCAGGAGCATGAGGTGCAGTTGTCCCTTTCGCTCAGTATTTGGGGGACTAAGAGGGACGGTGACAGCAATAATAGTTGTGCAAAATACCTATCGTTCTAATTTCTTGACGACCGGGTTTCCTCTTAAGAAAACAAATTTATTCGAGAGAATTAAGATTAAATATGTTTTTCATCGTAATCATAAAACACGAAGAAAGTTAATATGAATTGAAATACGTAGGTACAGTAAAATGTTTTTCTTTAATTCATAGCTGAAAAGCATTTTAATTTCTATTATACGATTACCTTATTTTACAATACGAGTTATTTTCATATCGGTGATCGAGAGCGTCATATGAAAATACACTAAAATATTCATTCTGAGCACGCCCTGTCTACTAGTGTACCTATAATACTCTGTGTAGGTACATACTGTACATGTACATTGTACACTTCGACATGCGGAGAGACGAAGGACGTTGGTTCTCTGAATTTGTACATATTATTGTGTATTTTAAGGAGTGTTGACTAGTTTTTTAAATATTCATTTGAATGTGTTGTAGATAGCTCGTGTAAGATTAACACAACAAATATTTTCACGCACACTTTGTAATCAAAAAGTTTCAGAGGCGTGTAATTCAGCGACCTGACAACTCAGAATGAAATCAAATTAGAACCTCCTTTGAAAAGTTATTAAAAGTGATGAAAAAATATATAAAAAATGGATAAATAGGTAACATTAGGTCAGGGTTATGGGCTATTTTACAATTATTTTTTTCATAGCTATTAATGACTTTTCAAAGAGGAGTTGAGTTGACTTGATTCTAATTTGGAAGTTCATAGATTCTTTTTTTGGAAAACGGCAACACATGAAAAACCCTTTACAAAAGAATTTACAAAGAAATGAAACATACGTCTTCTTCTTCCTTGCGCTGTTCCAACTCATCGCCTAGGTAGGCTGTTGGGGTCGGCTCTTCTCGTTCTCAGGTTGTAATTTCTTCTGTTCTGAGTATCGCCTTCATCCAGGCCGTTATTCTGAAGTATTTTGGAGCATTAAGTCATCCAGGAATTCTTCGGTTTTCCTCTGGATGACCGTCGATGAAGCTCCATACACATTGCCTGCTTCACTGTGTGGTCTGATGGTCTCCGTCTTATGAGCCCATACCATCTCAACTGTCGTTCCTCCAGCTTACTGTTTATGTCTGTGACACCCAGGCTACCACGAATGCGTGAACTTTTAATCTTAACTTTTAGTGATACTCCTGCGGACCATCTCATTCGCATTTCTGCTGTTTCGAGTTGCCTAGAGTAGGTGTTGTACATAGTTCAGCATTCGGAGCCATACATTATCGCGGGTCTTACAATAGTCTGGTACATCCTTCCTTTAAGTTTTATAGGCATTTTAGAGGCATATATTCCTGTTACGGATCTGAATTTAACCCATTCCATACCTATTCTATGGATGACATCCGCTGCACATCCTCCGTCTCTGTGGATTAGTGAGCCCAGATACTTAAATGAATCACGGTTGGCTAATGTTACTCCATCCAGTTGCATCGAAGGAGTTACAGCATTTGTGTCTTCAAATGGCAAATACAAATATTCAGACTTTTTCCTGCTGTGGAATGAAACATACGTAAAAGCTGTCATTTAGTATATGTACTGATATATACTATATTTCTGCATTACGTAAAATTTCGAATTGTAATATGTTTGCAAAAGCCCCACGGGTGTTAAATAAATGAATGACTTATTAAATAGAGCTTCCTATTCCTGATAAAGTTTACAACAAAAAAAATTAATAATAATAAACATTATTTAATAACTTAGTGGTTTAAACTAAGTTATTTGCTTTCATTATAAGTTAATAACTGTTCGAGTTGTATCATATCACGGCAAGTCCCTGAAAATAATCATAAAAAAAGTATCAGAAATTATTTTGTGAGTTTGCGTTACCAGGAAAATAATTCAGTATTGCCCAGGTGCAAAAAACCTATTCAGAATGAAGATTTTCCAGGAAATCATAAATGGTTAGCCAGGCCATATAAACACTCATATTTTTTAATCAAATTTAAAAAAAAATTAACTATTCTTAAGTTCTTCTTATCAAACAGCTTATATCCTTTTCCGACCGGCTTCATATGAGCGTGAGTTTGTCTTTAAAAAAATCTTGACAGAAAATAAATCTGTTTTTGAGAACAAAACCGGTGTCGAACGAATGTGCGGGAGCTGCTTGTGTAGGGCACATAACATCTTATATGTATATAAAAACCTCGTGTCACGGTGTTTGTGGTCGCACTCCTCCGAAACGGCTTGGTGGGTATGAGAATAGGTTTTAAAGTATATTTCATACCGCTAGGTGATTAGGGTGTCTCTATCGAGAAAAAAAAATATCTATTTTATTAACAATTTTTTTTTATTTGGTATCAAAAAATACCTATAACCCCTCCCACCTCCACCCTCCCATTTTTTAATCGCGATTTTAGTATTTTTGTATGAACAAATTTAACCGTCTTAACATTTAACCGTATTTCAAACATAATGAAATTGTTTATGTTGTTGAATTACAGATGGTGCTACGTCCGTTTCATCCAACTTTAATTTACACATGCGCAAGACATTCACGAGAAGCGTCGCGTCATTTTGATATTTCATTCGGCATCATGTTCTCGCGTGGGCAAACCATCGAACTTATTTGTGTTGGCTAAAGACGGACTGACAACAAATATCGTTCACTCGAATTGCTTTTCGAAATTCATATTGATTTTCTATATTGCATTTTCTTACTTAAGTTTTTTTTTGTTTTTATCGGCGGTCATCGTCTAAAGTGCTCCATTTCTCTTTCTGTCATCGATCCCATCCCCACACACTTACAATACATTCGTTATTTTTTATTTAACAACCAAAATATTCACTAAAAATAATTTATATGGCAAAACAACGTTTGTCGGGTCAGCTCGTAACATAGCTCAGTGTAATCCTATTGCAAAATACACAAAACTGATCCAATTTATTACCTAAAACTTACTTAAATATAAATTCCTTCTCAAGTGTGCCTATTATTCTGCTGGGAGCTTGGAGGAATTACGTTTTGTACATTTTGGTTTTATCATGAGAAACACAAAACTTTTTAATAGTATCAACGTCATTAAGCAACTCTACTTTGCCTACGTACGAAGTCATTTGGAGTTTGCGTCAGTTGTTTGGTCTCCATTTTATAAAATCCATACGAACAAAATTGAAGCAATTCAAAACTAATTCCTCAAATATCTTTGTTACAAGTCATATGTAAGATTTAATAATTATGCAGAGGCAGCCTCATACTTAAAAATTGATTCATTGAGTGTACGAAGGCATCATAAGGATGCAATATTCCTGTATAAATTAGTTAACAATAATAATATTCAATGCCCAGAGTTGCTAAATAAAATTCAATTTAATGTACCTGCGCGTACAACACGCTCTTCTGTCCTGTTCAGGGTTGATCAATGCAAGACAAACTGTAAGCAAAATTCTTGTCTGAACAGACTATGCAATAGTTACAATAGCATATTATCCAAGGTGGACATTTTCAATTCCGAACCTACCAAATATAAGGGGTACATAAAAGAGTATTTCTCTGATGTTTCATGAATATGTTATGTGTCTATGTTTCTATCGTTTATCTTTAATTCTGTTATGATTTGATTTATATGTACAATCTGGCTTCTTATGGTTACCAATGTATTGATATTTTATGTAAATTTTAGTTTTATATACTTAATCTTTTGTTTTATAAAATTTTTGATCTCATACTGCTTTATTATAAATTTATTATTTAATTTTTTTATTATGCTGTTAATCAGAGGTAAAGTCACATGGAGGAAATCCATAATTGGTTTTATTTTGACTATACAAACATGTACAAACTGGAAAAATGAAAACTGTCGATTTCCCGAAAATAAATAATATGGTTTTTTCCTAGGACATAAGACATTAATATCAAAAAACGAAAAACGATTTCAATGTTGTTTTCAGACAAAAAGTTGGTTCTTGCTCTAAATTGGTCATAATTTTAAACGAAAAAACGGAGTCATTGTTTTTAATACGCATATTTGCGTCGTTGTATTTTTACACCATCCAAATTGCTTTCGATTGTTTCCGACGTCGAAAAGAAAATCCCAAGATATGTAATCTTCCCCATTTTAAAATAAAATCGATCGCGACATAACATAAGACCTTTCGACACCTATCTGTTCCAGATTTAAGATATTTGAAATTGTACGATCAATTTCAACTGAAGTTAGATACAATTGACGTAACATTGGATGTATAGACACGCCCACAGCACAATTCAATTGGTTTCTCTAGTGAAATTGGAGGTAATAATTCGAAACATCAAGTAATTATTAAAATTCAACGAGCTTATCAAAAAAGTAGCACTGTAAAAGATTCAATTAATTTACGTCACTGGGGAGACGTCGTGTTGTCGTCGTCGTCATACTTGAGTCGGAACATGTCAAAAGTCATAATAATAGAACAGTATGTCTGAGACGATGTACGAATATTAGTGAGGCAAAGAGTGGGTGCCAAAACCGAGTTGTTCGAAGGGTCCGTCCTCTGTCCACCCCTACGGGGAAACGGCGTAATTAGTTAGTTAGTGTGTAGTTTTAGAAGTCCGGAATAAAAAGCCTTTTTTATAATTATTATTAGTGTAGTTTTGGGGAGACGTCGTTTCTCAGAACTAATGTGGGCGTCGCATTCTTGTTTTTCATCACACACAAACATATTTCGAACATGCCCATCAATGATATATGTTCGATTTGTTTTGAAATTGTGTCATTTTTAAATTTGAAACCGACTTTGTCAAGAATTCTGTCAAGCGGTGATCTATAGGTAATATAATATTTTAGGAGAAAAAAATTATTAATGCCATTTTAAAAATTGGACCTGATGAGTCAAGAATAGAGATAAGCGAGAGATAAGTACCAACCAATTTTATTATAATTCTATATTTGAAATGTGTATTTCTTTTTAAAATTTTTTTGGGTTAATCTTGACAAATTTCGTGATTTTCGGGAGTCTGCGCTTTTTAGCTAACCTATAATTATCGATTCTACAATTATTATAATATCTTCTGCGCCAGTTATATCACAAGTATTCAGCAGTATAAAGTAACGTGATGTTGAGCAGTTGAGCTCCCCTCACAACACACGCTGCGTGAGCAATGAACTGAAGGCAAACACTAGAGAACTCTGAGAACAGGCTCTTGCACACTAACAGTCAGTGTCAATAGTTCGCCGCAGCCACCTTGGCTTGGGGCCCCGAGGGGTCACCGGTCAGTACTGCGCACTGGCCAGTGAGACTACTTAAGCAACCTACCTCTACCGACTATCAAAAATATGAGACCTTCAAACAATCCACGCTGCCAAATAACACGAAAGGGAAAAGTTTTTATTGTCAGAAAATTGAATATTATTATTCATTTCATATATTTATTGCAAATTCTATTAGTTTTGCAACCTTAGACAGACTGTTTTTAATAAATTTATACACCCTTTTTTCTGTGATACCAATCATGGTATCCGATATTAGACGGCTACACCAAAAAATCGCAGAAAACTACATTCGGAGGATTAACGGTATTACTTCTGCATACATAAACACTCAAATCTAAACTTCAGTCCTGATGATGAACACTGTTTACCTAACGCTGGAAACATTGGCTGAATAAAGAGGAAGCACAACAAGTCATAATAACTCAAAAATTAACCGCTTTTCTTTGTTTAATAACATAAAATTGTAGAATGAACAATTTGGCGCCTTGTCTTATTTTTTACAGTAAAAATTAAATACATTTATTATCTTCGCCCCATTTTTTCAAGAGTTGTAAAATTTGTTTATTTCCACACAGAAAAGGCTCGGCAAATTTCATGACCATTCGAGAATTTTTGCTGCTTCATATTTATCCATTACATTATCAAGTAGAAGTATAACTAAGATGTCTGACTAAAATTAATTAAATCCCAAACGATGCTCTGTAATTAGAACCTACACAATCTTGGGTATCTTCCAATATAGTAAAATATGGGCTTAGTAATTGGTCATAAGTTCGTAAGTCACTAGTTACAAGTAGTTAGATAGTCCTCAATTAAAAGTTGTTGTTAGTCATGTAGGTGGTGGGTTATAATAACAATTATGTTTATATTGAGTTTTTAGGTCGTGTTTCGAGTTTTGATCAAAATTGTTAAGCGTCCTTGCGGGAATTTTTCAATAAAACGACTCCACAGAAATTATTCAAACGACTTCTTCCATTTTATTATAAAGGGATATGCAAATACCATTGTTATATATGAGAAAGCTGAATTCTTTCAGTTCAGTTCAGTTAATAATATAATAAGTTAAAAAGGTTTGGAAAGCGTGCAATATTGTAATTAGACCTGACATTCGATTATTTAAGTTGAATCTAGACATTTTTAGTTCGAGTATAATTTTATTCGGAAGATTAATTATTGTGTCAAGATGAAAATGTTTACTTGGCAATGTGTGTATTTGAATATATTTTAGTTTTTAAAAATGGGGCATTGTGTAATGGTGTTTTATATAATGACAAAAATTATTTATGAAGTTTAATGCTAGGAAACAACACCGCTTTTCTTATTTCACTATCTTTTCATTTTCTTAAAATAACATCTAAAATAACACAGCTTTTCTTTTTAAACAACACCGTTTATTAAAAGAAAACGAAAAGGTGACAACTGATGCTTACATATACTTTTAATAAATTCCCACGCCCGCGGTGGTCGCCATTTTAAATTCGTATGTAATCTAACAATAATCATTGCACTTGGAAGGCTTGGTTTATTTATTGTTTTGAAACATTATAGCAAAATATCACGTTGATTCATATTTATAGATTTGACATTTTGAAGAGCATCCATGATAACACCCGTTTAAAATTTCGTTCACACGATGTGTAGTTTATGGTTAGGCTATCACTAGGTGCTCTAGGTTGAGATAATTTTTATAAGGTAAAACAAACATTAATCAACACTAAATTACTTCTTTAATTAAAGGGATTAGAAGGACGGATAGGATGGAACCACAGAATTTCAAACAATCCTTGTTACATCCACAATCACAAACACTCTTGCATTTTTCCGAATCTTAGGATGAACTTGACAGTTCCTTGCATTTCTGGAATGCATTTGATATCTTTTTTTCATTCAAAGTATTTTTTTTTAAAGTTTTGATGTCATTTGGGTTTAATAAATGGATACCATCGTAGCCGATCCCTTACTGAAGAATAAAACAAGTCTTAACACGAAATGCACCACCGACGGGTATCAGATATAAAAAAATTATTCAAATTCCTTACTTTTTGTGAAATCTTGCTAAATATTATTTAGAAGAAGGAACGGTCGTTCTGAAATCGGTCGGATTTACTCAAATATAAAAGTTGTTCAAACAAAGTTAAATTATTTCATTTTTCTATAATGGATAACCACAAAGTCATAGCTATATTCAAAAATATTAAATTGTTTCATTTGTTTAAATATTATTTAAATTGGAATTTATTGATTTTATGGTGACCCGAATGGGATCGACCTTATTATTTGACTAAACTGAGGTATTTATGACATCACGCGTAACCCGTCAGATTTCGATCGTTTTGGCTGGCTTTAAAAAGTGCAAGTCGTGAAAAATATTTTAACCACAAAATCGCCATTTGCAAAATTTTTTTTAACATCTAATTTTTTAAGTTGGAAGGAAAATCATACATACTCGTATATATTTTTTAATTGCCTGGAATTCTTTATTCTCATTTGGAGCCATCAATAAGTCGATTTTGCTGAAAAGGTAGATACTGGCTTTTGTAAGCGTGCTGAAAGTTTAATATAAGAATCTATACATAGTCGACGAGATACATTCAAAGAAAAATGACAAATGAATCATGGCTGGCATTGACTAGAAAAAGACGTTGACTGTTTTTGTTGCCAATCTGAACTTGGCCTAATAAAGTTCAATTTAGTTTAGATTGGTCAAATGGCGTAATATCGTATAGCATACAAAACAGGCTAACAACACATTCGAAGCCATAAAAGTGAACATTTCTGAAAGGTCAGATCACCTCAATATAACATTTAAATTAGAAGAATAAACCGCCTGAGTTATTCGGCATATATTACGAAGTTAATTGTGCAGACAACAACGGAGCGCACGGTGGCCATTAAATTAATTGACACTCACTTAAAACAACAACTGTCAAAACCAGCATGCTGGTCCGGCGACTTGTGAAGCTTCATTGCTCTTATGATTTATCATCAAAATACGCATATACACAATTTTTTAAACATAATATTTGATTATTTTTGTCACTGACTATTATGACCTCATATTATAAATATTTGAAAAACATATTAACTATTTTTTTTAAATGTACGTTTTTAGACAGTACGTCTATACACGTAAAATGCGCTAATTTCAATTTGACAGTACGTTTATACACGTATTGTTTTTAATATTCAAAACTGATTGGATTCGCCTTACGGTGAGTTTACTGAACACATGCCAATCATTTTCTTCAGTCACTGAAAGCAACACGCTCAAGTCTGTATTGTCATTGTCGTAAAACAAGACATCACGACAAGAACGACATAGGGTAGGGCGCACACAGATAATATTATATTATCTCCCCTTTTTTAGGCGCAGTACCTACATACGTATACATTTTTTTCTTCGTATACAAGTTCGATGTGGGTTAACACAGTGTCACAGCAGTAAAATTGTATGCAAAGTGACAGTACGTCTATAAACGTATTTTCAATTAGTGTGGAATATTTTTCAATCATTACAAAATTTAACAAGGGCTGAGATGAGCGCGTAAACAAGCAAAGCTAATTTTGTAAGGACTAATTCGTACCTTCTACATTCTACAGGGCGGATAATATGAATATATACATAATATGAATAACATAATATAGACGAGAGAAAAGATGGTTTTAACAATGTATTTATGTCAGGTGAACACTTTGTTGAACAAAGCTCCATACGCCTATCTTTGGGGATACTGTGTGAAGGGTCTTTTTGGGAGAGGAAGGAGAGGAAGTTTTGGGAAGGTAAAGGAATTGAGGGTTTAATTCGCTAAGCTAAAATGGCTCTAATGCACAATATCGGTGTCATCAATGCTATGGAGTTATGTTATTTTCGCTCCGTTTAACCGTTCATGTTAAATTATAGATGTAACATACGTGTTGGTTTTTTAAGTCAAAATCATAACCTTGTTTCAAAATATCATAAAAAAAGTGTAGGTATACAAACAGTATTGATGTTCATGTTCATAATACGAACAATAGAATTCAATTTATGTTTTGAGAAGAAACCTTTTTAAAAAAATATATGTCTATGAAAAAACCACAAGTATCTACAATGAAAAGTGTTTAACATATCAAAATCAAACGAAGGTAAAAGTCTTGACAATTATTCGTCGCCTCAGTTCTTATTTGTCCAACAGACCATTTTAGTTTTTGTTCAATCTCCACTTTAAAATTAAAAATAAAGTATTAAAAACAAAAGTTAATCACTTTACTGAGAATTATTTAAATTAATGAGACCTTTAACTTTACGGAAATAGCTGTATCAAACACCTATCATAATGTTTTATTGAAATAATGAAAGAAAACCTTCTCCTCCCGTAAAATTTTCAAATGGTCTGTTGGACAAATACGAACTAAGGCGACGAATTTCAAAACATTTGATGGTTCTTTATGAAATCCCCGAACGATAATGATATGATCAATACGTGCACAGGGTGTTAAGGGACGTACTCGACTTATTTTAACCGGTGATTCCTTTATTACATTATTTGGAGAAAAAATGTAAATCAAAGTTTTGTCTCCGGTTACATTTTAATAAAAACATAAAAAATATTAGGAATTGGGCAGTAAGGGGTGGGGTCAGGGGTTGGTCGGTGAGCCGGCTGAATAACCTGACCAGTGCAAGAGGAATATATTTTGTTGTAGTTTGGTTTTGAAAAAGAAAAAAAGACATGTAAAAGTCACCGGAGACCAAAATTTCATTAGAGTACATTTTGTGCCATATAATGTCAGGAGTCACCGGTTAAAGTAAGATAAGTACGACCTAAACACTCTGTATAATATATATAGCCTTATACGCATGCTACCAGTAAATTGTCGTGTTTACTTCCTTCACCCTCCTTTTCTGTCTCTGCTATTAGATTCTTGTCGTTCTCTTGCACCTGACATTATTAATATTTGTTTATTGATAATTATTGTAGACGTCAATACTCATAATTACTAATGTATTCATACTTGGTATAATTTTGTCCTAATTGAGGAAAACATCCGTGCCTTCTTTAGGCTTTTATGGCTCTATGGTTGTATCAGAAACTAATTGCCTTTAACCAGGGCTCGTCACCCAACTGTTTCCTGTTTCCTAGGATTTTCGGAAAACATTTGTTAAAAATTTAAAATTTGTATGAGTCCCAAGTCCCAACTGCTTTTAACCGTCCTGAGCCAGTGCGACTATGGCATCGCCAATTGAGGTATAATCCAAGGCTGAGAGGGGTAGCATGGAGGGGAAGGAAATGTTGAATAGGAAGGTGGGGAAGATCTGGCTATTATATCAGAACAGGTCACCAAATACGCTAAAGCCATTTCAAGCAACAACGGTTCGATTGTAAATGGCGATCTTTTTTTAATTTCACCAGGGCATTACTGAAAGAATTTACCACTCTGCAACGTGCCGCAAATATACTACATGTAATTATAAATTAATAAAGTATGAAATAACAGAAATCAATTTAAAAAATACTTTTATGCCCTGCTGTTAAATGTCTTAAAAAATAATAACCTATTATTATCGCTTTACTACCAAAGTGTTTTTAAAACAATTTTGAAACTAACTAACTAACTAACCATCACGCCGTTTCCCCGCAGGGGTAGGCAAAGAGACCGACCGCCAAATAACTCGGTCTTGGCACACATTCTTTGCCTCACTCACATTCATACATCGTCTCATACAGTCTTTTCTATTATTCTGACTCTTAACATGGCCCGACTCAAGTATCTGATTCACTTGATCGTGCCATGTCTTCCTCGGGCGTCCCTGACTTATTCTACCATTCACATTTGCGTCGTATATTCTTCTTACACTACTTTCTTCGTTCATTCGCTCTACATGCCCAAACCATCTGAGCGTCCCTTTCTTAATCTTACTCATTACGCTTAGATCAGCCTTGCATTCTTCGAGGATTTCCACATTTCTCACACGATCGTACATGGTTTTACCACACATACACCTCTTGGATCTCATTTCTGCAGCATTCGGTCTACTTTCATCCTTCCTCTGCCAGTTCCATGCCTTACTGCTATACATCAGGGTAGGTACCAGCACTCCATTATGGACGGCTAACTTCGCTTCTTTGGACAGTTTTTTGTTGGCGCCAACGGCGTGAGTCCTCCATTAATGGAGTTGCCTGCATTTACCCTTCTTTCGATATCTCTATCAGCCTTCTCAACTCTCGTAAACACACTTCCCAAGTACACAAACTCATCCACCTGCTCCAAATACTCATCATTCACCACTATGTTGCACATTGTTTTCATACTCTCTCTTTCAAATACCATGACTTTAGATGGCATGTAGATGCCCAAACCATCTGAGGGTCCCTTTCTTAATTTTACTCATTATGCTTACATCAGCCTTACATTCTTTGCGGATATCCACATTTCTCACACGATCATACATTGTTTTACTACACATACGCCTCAGGGATCTCATTTCAACATCATTCAGTTTACTTTCATCCTTCCTCTGCCAGTTCCACGCCTCACTGCCATACATCAGGGTAGGTACCAGGATTCCATCGTGGACTGCTAGCTTCGCTTCTTTTTATAGTTTTTTAATACAATTTTGAAAACATATAGCAGCGTGTTCTTGGGTTCTACTTCAAAGGGAGATCTGGATATAAATGTTCCCATTATCTAAGTTTATTAAACCCAAAAATTAATTGCTTTAGCAATTATATATGGCCCCGATGGCTATACATAAATAGTTAATTGGATACAGTGAAAATTGTTTATTGTTAAAAAAAAATTGAACTTACTTTATTTACTAAGCCAAAGTTATTTATTAAGCCAAAACGGTCCTTGAGGAGATATTGCACTAAAATTGCACTATGAAAATTAGCCTAGTAATATTTGTTTTATTGTTAAACAGAATTGAAGGAAGGCAACTAGTAACAAACGATGTTACGTTTATTTCAAGAGTGGTGAAGCGAAGCTTGACGAAGCTAAATTGAGCTGATTGGAGTCAATTGAGTCGCAAAGATCCCGTCACCAGATGAGGCCCTCCCTCGTACTTCTCAAACTACATTATTCCCGTATTGAGGAAGTATTAGATTGGCAGACATGCGCAGTGGACAAAACACGTGTCCATGAAACATAAACATGATTAATATCTTTTTATTTCGTTCCGGTAGGTATATTAATTCAACAAAGAATTTGGCCAAATGAGCAGTGAACTCATTTGCTTTGTCCACTACTGTCATTTTTAGTACAGTGGCGTTGACTGGCGCATTATGCGAGGGGCGTGTCAATGTTCTGAACTGTCAAATCACCCTATTATGACATAAGGTTTTTCGCCATTTAAAAGTCATAACAACAAATGTTTTATGTGAAGTTTTGGGTCGTTTTGTTGCACGAATTGATCAAAATTTGTAGTTTTAAATTTGAGTGTTGTGGAAGTTGGAAGGTTTGTTGTACATATTTCAGAATGATTCTTTGTTTATTAGATAATAAATAACAATTTAGGGATGATTTTTTATTACCTTTTGTAAATATTGTAATCCAGACTGAGGCAGTCTTTTTGTTGTAAATCCTTAATACTTTTAGAACTTTGAACTTCACTAGCAAACCAAACACTCGAAACGAACCGGTCCACTTAACGGAGAGTTTGTTCCAAAACAAACGGAAACTAAAAGTAATCGCGCGGGAAACCGGAGGAAAACACCGCACAAGGAGAGAGACAGAAAGTTCGTTAGAGAGAGACGCAGCGCGACAGAACACAAGAGGTGCAACAGTTTGGACCACGCCGCTCTGGAACAGCTGAATAACTAAAATAATTCCAAACTCGATGTGCGTTCCTAGTGAAATAAAGCCGCGGACGGACGGACCGATCCCAGCCGCTCGAACTGAGGAGATAAGACCCCCGAGTAAAAGGTTGTCAATCGAATGAATTAATGTTTTCTTGCCCGGAGGAAAAAAACACGCCGCCTTACTTCGTGCGCTCCGAGACTGAAATGAACACTGTGTGTGTCTGGACAGGAATCACGCTGGTGTGAGTTTGATTGTATGGACGGAATGACGAGAGTGTGTTGTGTCAGAGAATATTGTGTTATGTGTCAGCGGCAGCCAGAAAATATGGGTTGGCGTATGTGCTTTTGGAGGAAACTGTGGAGGTGTGAATGTGTGCGGTCGTGGGAATAGCGAACACTGGTGTCACTAGTAATCACTGAATAGTAGTCACACTGATCACCGAGCTTTAGTGAACGCCGAACACTAAGCACGAGCTCTAGCGCGAGTACTGCGCACGAGCTTTAGCACGAGCTATTAAAATTTTCCTCAAATATCGTTCGTTGTCCAGAAGACTACATGATTTGTAATTTTAAAAACATCCTCAATTTGAGCCAATATTGGTTTGGGTCCCTGGCCATCTAAGAATTGAGGGTCACGAGAAAGCCGATTCTCTCACTAAAATTGAAACAATCTCTGTTTCTATTTCTTTAGATTTCATAATTCCTATCTCCGACGTCTTTCTGGTCTTAAATCCAACATGTCTCGTTCCTGGCAAGAAAATTGGACAGATATGAAAACCCAAACTGGACCTTTATATGCAGGAATACATAATGTCCGGTATCTCGAGAATGAGAATTGGTAATTTTTTTATCAATTACTGCTAATTTTAGATAGTTCATTCTGACAGTGCGGTGTGGACGAGAAAGACTCTTTTCCATATTTTCTTCAATTGTAAAAATCATTCTTCCTCCAAAGACATATATCGATTGATTTTAAAATAAACCACCGTTCTCCCCTTATAGTATTCCGTATTTGTTGTCTCTCAACAATTCTCGCACTTATTCAGTTCTATGTAAGTTCATAGACTCGAATGTTGAAAGCTCATAGACTGTTTAGCATTTTAGTATGTATTGCCCACGCACAGGCAGTGCCTTAGTAGCTTACATTATCTACTTATGTACCTACTAACTTTTACATTACTTGTATCTTATATTGTGTTATATACATATTTAGATATTATGTAAAAAAATACTTTTGAAATGTATAAAGATATAATGGGAAAAAATAAAGGAAAAAAAATGACTTCAAAATTTGATTAAATGTCCTGTTGTCCCCTTGTCCTTTTATAAATTATCCTCAAAATTATAACAGTCTATCATAAAATAAACGTCACAAACCACTCTTTTTGTGGAGAATTTCCTGATTAAATAAAACACACACACAGTGCAAAGCTCAAGCACGAGCACATAGTACTGAACACGAACATGAGAACCTCTGATCAGCTCTGCAAGTCAAATTGACGCCAATTGTCTGCGAATGTTATCAATACCATAAGTTAGATACTGAAGACTTTTTATTGGATGAAAATATAGCGTGGTATATTAACAGCGCGGTGAGGTTTTATTAAGGGAGGGGTAGTGTGATCGGCGCCATATTGAGCTGTCGTAGTTTATGTTATATGCCATCTTCAGACCTCCCGTGGTGACTGCAGGAATAACGACACCTCGTCAATTTATACCTGCGAAGTAAAATAAACGAGACTGGCCTTTAAGTACCAAATAAAACAGTTATTAATAAAATCGACTCATCGCGATAGAAGCAACACATTCATACTTTCAGCCATTCACAAGTTTATGTTTTGCATACGGTTGCCAAAAATTCTGCATTTCTGTGCTTAAGAAAGTTCAACGTGATAGCTGAATTGTTGCTAAATTGAAGTAAATTGGTTGACCGTGAAACAGATGCTGACCTTGAACACGATGGTATTTATCCACAAAATATTGAACAACACGTTACCAAAATACTTCTCAAATAAAATTGTATACAATAAAGACATTCACAGATATAACACAAGGACGTGCAAGGAAATTAGGCTACAAAAAAAGGACAAAGCCAATACGCAGAACAGTCTACTGTACAAGGGAATGAAGTTGTATAACACACTACCAGAAACTTTAAAGTCCACACCAATTGGAAAGTTCAAGATGTATTGTAGGAGCTACATAAAACTTGAAAAAATATAGTGAATATGAAATATTTTAATCAATTAGAAATTTGTAAACTTCAATGTACAAATTACTAAAATAAAAATTATTATTATTATTATTATGAATTGTTGCGCATAATAAACGTTTATTTCGCTTTGAAAAAAAAATGGCCGGCCGCAGAGTGAATGTATGTAATTGTGTGTTGTACGTTATTACGACGTACACTTTTTGAAGTAAGCACCAATTTGGGAGGCAGTTATGGGTACCGCCGCCCCGGAAACCATTTATTGGATAATCAACACCTATGCCATAGGTCACCCCAAGTGGTTCGCTACGTTTGGTGACTTAGCAGGGGTGCCCGGGTTCATGGGGTGAGATTTGTTCGGGTCTTGGCGGTGAATGTATCTGCCCACCAGCTGCGTGGCAGGCCGGATCGGGAGAGATTGGTTTAAGGAGACCTTTTGACCTCTCCATCAGGACTCTCTCGGAACATAGCCTTGCATCGCAGTGGGAGGGATGGATTCATACGTCCGTCACTCATGGATAGAATGACCCCCAGATTCCTACCCACCCTTAATGCCTTTTTTACTTCCCAGAACCTCATTTCCTTCCTTTCCTCAAGGGACCATCCACACAGCATCCCCAAAGATGATATTGGCCCAGAGGGGAACTATTCTTCTCAGGGCCTCCTGTGTCGAGCTAATGCAAAAAAAACAAAAACTCATCGCAGGAAATTAACAAGCAAGAACTTTTGTCGTATCCTTTCTTTTCGGGCAAATTTAAAAAATAAAACAGATACAAGCGAATTTGATAAAGAAATTATTGGTTGCTTATTGACACGAAAGCTCGGATCAGCTGTTGTACAAGGTCGCATTTTTACTTTTTTTCCTCAAAAGCTTGAGACAAATGATATCGCGTATTTACATAAGTACCTTTGCACCGACTTAGAATTAAATCGTTAAAAAAGTTCGGTTAATCAGAAAACATATAACATTTTTGTGAAAATGGTTCAAGAAGCGTGCTTAAAATAAAATCACTGCTGTTATGATATTTAATTAAATAATTTTCCTACATTTATCTCAAATAATTAACAGAGAGTTCCACCGGAAGCTGTGAGAAAGCTGTAGGCTGTATATTGTAGGCTGTGGGCTGTGGGTGGCGTGAGGCGCCGCGCGCCGTTGGACTCTTCCGCCCCCGCCCCCGTTGGAACTATTATACTTTCGACAGAGCAAACAATAACGGTCCATATTATAATAATATCATCTGGTGGTATCTTTTGGACTCGGTTCGTTAACACCAATGATATTAAATTATTATTTATGGTGAACAATAGATGAACTTTAAGCTGAAGCATCGAAATTTATACACTTTTAGACACATTAATTAAAGTTTTTATGAAATATTTGTTTAATTTTTGACTGAGATTGACTTAAGGGTATTTATTGTCGAGGAGAATAACAGCCGTTGTCTCCAATCCTACAGAGAAAGAAGCAAAAGAATTTGAATAATAGGTATCTTGTATCACGGTTATTTTGTATCGGTGATAGTAGTGGAGCTGGCGACACGGTATCGCTTCCAAGTAAATAAGCACACATTTCAACCCAAAAAATTACACATTTTCGGTTCTGCGGATCTGCCCTGATGATGGACACTGCAAACATTGCTAAAGAAGTAGGTAGCGCAACACGGCGTAACACCCCAAAAACAAATAACGAAAATCGGTATCTTTTTTTACATAGGCTCCACACAGGATGTCCTGAGGAAAATAATTCCCTTCAGGGCCTATGTCATTTTTAGGGATGCTGTGTAAGCTACTTTTTTGAGAAAGAAATAAGATGAAGTTCTGGGAGGGAAAAATGTTAGAAGGGTTGGTAGGAATCTAGGGTTCAGTGTGTCCATATCATCCACCGCCAGATCCAGACAAATCTCACCCATGAACCCGGGCACCCCTGCCAAGTCACCAAACGTAGCAAACCACTTGGGGCTTGGGGTGACCTATGGCTGAGGTGTTGGTTATCCAATAAATACAATAAATAATTTCCGGAGCGGCGCGGCGCGGCGGTACCCATTCTCGCCTCCCAAATTGTTACAGGAGGGATTTGTTATCTATGGAAGAAAATCCTTAATTACGTGTTATATCACATTTTTTTACAAACGTGTGATAAAAATGGTTCTTCCATTAAATGGTAAATTGAAAAATGAACACAACAATAAGAAAATTCAAACAACAAAACACAAGAAACAGAGGTTGTTTATGCACGAACATAATTATATAAAAGTGAGCAACATCCTCCTTTGGTCCATCGCAATAATATATTTTGTAGACATGTAACGCAAAAAGTTCCACTCTAGCCTTTGGTCGATAGAGAATAGGTCCTTTGATAAAAACACCCAATTCAAATATGCTCGCACAAAGAAACTTCGTGTCCTTGAATTAAAGAGAATAAGAAAACTTGTTGTCTGAATCACGTCCCAAAGTTAATCAATGCTAAGTAAAGCTGTTCTATTATTATAACGTAAATAATTTAGGCTGGCAGAGATAGCCATAGCTGAGTGGCTCAATATGCCATTAATCAGTTGGTGTCAGTCGAGGATTAAGTTTATTCAAGTCTCGTCTGTGAGATTACTCTTCGTGTTTTCTTTTTGCATTTAGAGATTTTCTTCTCATAACAATGATGCATGGTTTATTTTCTCAGTTGCGAAGTGCTTTGATGGCTTTTCGATAAAATCAATATTTTTGGATGCATCAAGATTCTGAAATAACCAATTTTATAAACAATCTGCTTCTTATGATCTCCACTAGCGGCTTCGCTCAGGGAGTTGATATGAGATTGAACTGAATTTCGAACCGACGACGTAACTTGCTTTATATACCCCTACCAATGGGTAACCCCATCCATACAAAATTGGCTTCGAATGGTCCACAATTTTCCAGAACATGCCATGACATTCGAGAGTGTTCTGGAATGTTCCACAATGATCTGATGTGTTCCCGAACATTACAGAATATTCCCAAACATTCCAGAATGTTTCGGGATGTTCTGAAATGTTGTGGAATGCTCTCGAATACTCTGGAATGTTCTGGGCTGTTCTAGACATTTCTAGAGGGCGAAACTTCCAGCCCTTATATCTTCAAAAGCACGCCCTTCAGATAAAAACGAGAACCTTCTTCGTACCACGCCATATAACTCGCTTGATTTTTGGCGGCACGCTCATTGTAGTACACTTTATTTTATAATATAATGATTGATTAACAGATTGCTTAAGGCGATCCACTAGTTCAGTAAAAAATCGAAATCGGAATTCACGCCCTTTATGGGAGGAGTTTAAAAATACTTGAGAAAAAGCTTTTGGAAAGGTTGGAAAAGGTATTTGAGAGTTTTGTGTTACAGGTTGATTTCGTAAAGGCCTGTAAAAAATATTAATTCCTGTTTTACGCATTGTTTATTGTAATAAAACGGAAATTTAAAATTGATTTCACGAAATCAAGCGACGTGGAGTGACGCGTTCATCTCCCGCTCAGTTCGGGGCATGACTGAGGTTTGGCGACTGTGGAGTGAACAGTAGTTCTTCGGTGGACGCCATAGGGGTCACTTTGAAAAACCGAATTCGTCGACTAGCGGCCGTATTGTAAAATAACAACGCGAAAATACATATTTCATTTTATTTTGGGAAGATTGGGTGTAAATATCAACTTTTTTTGCGATCATTATAAAATAAACTGAATTTGCCACATTATACAATAAAACCATAACCGAAAAGGGGTTTATAAATAGGCGAGTTTGGACTTGAAATTGTGTTTTTTAGACCTTATACTTTATTTTTTTCTAGGCTTATTAAAAGAAATATTAAAATTGACCGATATTTTTAAGGGCCAAGGTATTTTCTACACGCAGTATTTAATTGAAGCATCTACAATACTTCTAAGCGATCAAATTTTCAAAACAAAAACATATGATTTTGTATGATTTTGCATTATTTACTATGGCTTCATCTTAATGGAAAACTATTTCTTCGAAAACTTTTGAAAAGCGCCAACATAAAACCTGCAGAATAGAAGAAACCTTCTCTCGAAGTATTTAAAAAAATATTATTATAATACTAGCTGATCCGGCGAACCTCGTACCGCCTCAGAATCAAAAACTGTTGTCAACTTATTAGCTGAATTGATCTAAATTGTTTCTCCCTGCGTATACCATACCTTGATCTAAATTGTTTCTCCCTGCGTATCCTTTCCCCTCTCGCGTTCCCTCTCCCTCTCCCCACTCCACTTCTCCCCTTCCCCCGTCCCGCTAACCCCCCTTCCTGAGCTCCTTTCCCCCCTCCCCCCTCCCCCTCCCCCCCCTATGTTATAAAATAACACCGGGAGGCGTAACGGCCCGGTACATTAGTATTACATTTTAAAATTTTTGACTAGTGACATACATCAACATTTTGTTAAATTTACTAATCAACTGGACGATCGATATTTAACGTTTACACATTTTGAAACTTGTGATTTATAAACTATTACCGGACAACTCAGAATCAAGTCAACACCTCCTTTGAAAAGACATTAAAAGTGATTAAAAAATGCTTAAATATTTTCGTTTGGTTAGGTTACGTGCTATTTCCGATTTTTTTTCACAGTTTTAACGACCTTTCAAAGAGGTAATGAGTTGAGTTGAAGTTGTAGTTGAACCTTTATAAATTAATTTTTACATTAATAACTTGGCTGTATTTAAGGATATTTTTACAAAAGTGAGACGAAATATTTTAAGAAATAAGGGCTAAACGACAAATTCCAATATTATGCATATAATACACATTAAGAATTGATTGATTGAGAGAAAGCTTGAGCGTGCTTGGAAGAATTGATTGATTGAGAGAAAGTTGAGCTGGCTTGGAAGAATTGATGGATTGAAATAAAGCTTGAGCTTGCTTGGAAAAATTGATTGATTGAGAGAAAGTTGAGCTTGCTTGGAAGAATTGATTGATTGAGAGAAAGTTGAGCTTGCTTGGAAGAATTGATTGATTGAGAGAAAGCTTGAGCTTGCTTGGAAGAATTGATTGATTGAGAGAAAGTTGAGCTTGCTTTGAAGAATTGATTGATTGAGAGAAAGTTGAGCTTGCTTGGAAGAATTGATTGATTGAGATAAAGTTGAGCTTGCTTGGAAGAATTGATTGATTGAGAGAAAGCTTGAGCTTGCTTGGAAGAATTGATTGATTGAGAGAAAGTTGAGCTTACTTAGAAGAATTGATAGATTGAGAGAAAGCTTGAACTTGCTTGGAAGAATTGATTGATTGAGAGAAAGCTTGAGCTTGCTTGGAAGAATTGTTTGATTGAGAGAAAGTTGAGCTTGCTTGTAAGAGATTTATTGATTGAGAGAAAGCTTGAGCTTGCTTGGAAGAATTGATTGATTGAGAGAAAGTTTGGGCTTGCTTGGGGTGAAATAGTTCCTAAATTGCGTTAAAAGCCAGTTATTAAATATATTATATCATCATAATCTTAATATATAAAATAAAGTCGGGTTGTTTGACGGTCCGTCCTCTCTGCCTACCTCTGCAGGGAAACGGCGTGATTGTTAGTTAGTTAGTTAGTTTTTAAGTCGGGTTAGTTTTGTACGCCCTTTAAAACTCGAGAACGGCTGGACTGATTTTTATGATCTTTGATTTGTTGGATTTATAGCAGAAAATAGCAGTTTCGGAAAAATTCACAAAAAAAGTTATGAAGGAAATAATTTTCCTCATACATTTTGTATGGAACAAATTCTCATCTTTTGAAAGAGCTACAGGAATATTGTGATAAGTATAATATTGAACAGAGAGTGAATTCCAAAAATTCAAAAACTTCGCTTTGTTCTTAAACATATAATGCTGCCCCTCTTTCTTACACACTATTCGAAAATGAGACAAACGTTGAACGTATGTCTGCACCCCTCCACAGGAAAAATAAATAATTATAATAAATCTCCCTCATATGCACAAATAAAATGAAACGACATTCCCATGAATAAGTGGAAAAGTACGAAAATCACAAAAATTATAAATCAGTGCACAACGCCGTCTGTGATACAGACAAAAACAAAACACGGACGGTTGTGCATCGATAATTGCTTCTTTGTGTAATTTTTAACTTTATAAAAAAACTTAATTTAATTCAGCTAATAAGTTAACACAGCAGTTATTGATTCTGGTATTTGTATAATTTACAAAACTACATTTAACTCTCACAGATTGCTACTAAGCTCAATGAATGCAACAAGATTCAACGCTATACGCATACACATATGCAATTCAATACGTTAGGACTTCTGCACAAATATGTTATCGGGAGCATCATTAGGGACTAAGTGGCGGATGTCCTTTGAGCCAAATATCTTTCAGATGGGTTTACCCCGTTTGTCAGTATGTCTTTCTGTCTGACTGGCTGAACCACGTGTCGTGCCTCTTGTCCTGGGCTAAGAATGACCCGGATGTTGCTGGTCATTACACTTTTAAAGTCGCGTCGCTCTTGGGGAGGTAAAATATCTACTCCTTTTGTTCTATTGCATCAGTTATTCAAAAGGGGTTAGAAGTTGCCGAATACAAGCGAATAGATATATATCACAAAGCAAGTTTAAAACCATGGCATGTGAAAACAATCAATTCCTCTATTATTATGTTAAACGATAGTATTTGGTGTGTAGGTATCTACATCATGGTTTCAACAATTTATGCTAAATCTTTTGGCTACGTTAAATCATTGAAAAATCGAAAAATCGTCCGATATTTTGTTTATTACTCTGTCTGTGACAATTTTACCCATTTAATAAATCAATACACACGATTTATTAGTGTTTCCTTATTGATTGTTATTTAATGTTACTATTTAAATTGATTTTCTTTGTATTATTTCATTGTTATTTTTATGTAAATACTGCACAAGGGTACCAATCCTCCCGTCTGAAGCCAATGAGACTAAGGCATCCCTAATTAGGGTATGTTGTGAGATTGAAGGAAGAGGGGGTAGGGAAGATAAAGGTTGAAGAGCACTTTTTTGTATTTCTCGGGCACTGACTATGTAACAATTTCTAGACATTTTTTGTTTTGAAAAGTTTTATTTTTCGATGCACATTTGTTACTTTTAATTTTATTTTTTTTGGCTACCGGTTAACGAGCAAACTTAAAACTTTAAGTTTGCTCGTTAATGATACGAACGTATCGAAACCGGTAGCAAAAAAAATTTAAAATTAAAAGTAACAAATGTACATCGAAAAATAAAACTTTTCAAAACAAAAAATGTTGAAGAGCACCTTTGCTATTCAGATTTGGTCAACAAACACGGTTTTTTTTTACATTAGCTCCACACAGGAGGCCCTAAGGTAAATAATTCCATTCAGGGCCTATATCATCTTTGGGTATGCTGTGTGGAGAGTCTTTTTAGGGGAAGGACGGAGACAAAGTTCTGGGAAGGAAAATGTATGAGGGGTGGGCTGGAATCTGGAGGTCAATGTGTCCAGGAGGGGCGGACGAATGAATCCATCCTTTCCTCTGCGATACAAGGCAATGTTCCGAGAAAGTCCTGCTGGATAGGTCAAAAGATCTCCCTCAATCAGTCTCTCCCAATCCGGCCTGCCACGCTATTGGTGGGCAGACACACTCGCCGCCAAGATCCGGATACACCTAAAACCATTTCAAGCAATGCTTCAATTCTGAATGGTGGTCTCACACCAGGGCGATACTGAGAATATATTCTATTTTGTAAATTAACAAATTGTGAAATAACACAAATTAATCAAATAAAATTTTATTTGCGCACGATTGGACTTTAACCCGCGATCTTTGGATTGCTGGTTGAGAGCCTTACCCCTCGCCCAATGTGGCCGTCTACGGTATTTGTAAATAAAATACTGTTTTTCAAATTTTCTCGCAAAAATGTGACACTACTTTATATATAAAATAGTGTAACTTTCTATATAAAGCTACGCTAATTTATTACACACATTATGCTAGCTAAGTACAAACTTATGCAAATTCTGCACTATCCGTTCTATCATGCGGAATTTGATGCATATTCATACACTCGTATTAGGGATGTAACGAATATTTGTACTCGCATTTGCATTCGGATTAAAAGTTGATGACGGGCACGGAATACAAACGCGTGATAAGTATTCGCAAACTACTAAAACCCGTGAAATTGATAAAACCACAAAAAAATAACCGAAACTTCGATACAAATATTTCAATACGGAAAGTTATACTCGTATGAAACAGCTCGTCATGAAACTAGTAAATTTTGTACTTGGAAATTCCGATAAATCGGAAAAGAAAATTCGAACTCCAATTACTCGTTACTTCCCTAGCCCAACATTAACTCTACCACTGAGCTAATGTGACCCTACCATATTTAACGGTATCATATTTAACTGAAATTTTTACGAATAATACTGGATATTTTAATCCTATATCTAGAATGTCTCGGTCATAACGATCTTGTTAAAATACACAGTTTCATAGATATTTTTGCAAATAATATAACATATTTCAAAAAATATCTACACAATTTGTGCCCTTAAAAAAAAAATTGTTTTTATATTACTTTTCAGTAAATACTTTATAAATATTGTATACTTATTGTTATTATTATGTATTTCAATTTTGTATTTAAGTTTTCAAGTTATGTATAAATAATACTTGCATTGTTTTTCAAGAGTTTGCTTCTGTGAAAATGCATATGTGATTAATGCAGACATATTAATCTAGGGATACTTATATTTGTATTTTAATTTATTATATACTACCCGCAAAAATATTGTATAAATATCCTGTTTGTGTCTCAAATAAATAAACTGTATTCGACTAAGAACTGCCAACATTATCTTCATAGATGATCAGATATGATTTTAGATTTCTTTTTGTTTTTGTTATTTATTTTTGGTGTGTTACGCCATGTTGCGCTATCCTCTTCTTTAGCCAACGTTTCGGACAGCGTTATAGTATCTATTATCAAGGCGTATGTACTATTACCTTAATTTTCTTAACGCGTATTTTTTATTGGCTGCTATCTTTATGTAAGAGTGCAAGATTTAAATCGAACTTAATGCTACCTAGGTAGTGTCTTGGATAAGTTTATCCATTTTTATTTAATATACGACATCTATTGACTTTTTTGCATGTGTAGGATGAATATTTATTTTTAGAAAATGAAGATAATGTTGGTAGTTCTCAGTCGATCTGTGATACAGTTAAATATGACCGAATCGGATAGGGTCACATTAGCTCGATGGTAAAGGCAAAGGTCCTAGGTTCGATTCCTAGATGTAACCGTATCTTTTTCTGATTTTTCTGCTTCAGATTTTCGATTGAGTGTCTCTAGTATAATCTTCACTAATTAAATATTACAATTTGAGGTTTTAATCATTAGGTTAAAAATAATAAATTATTTATTGTTATCAATTAATTTGTAGAACTCCAGTTTAATGGGTACCGCCGCCCCGAGAACCTTTATTGGATAACCAACACCTCTGCCATAGGTCACCCCAAGTGGTTCGCTACGTTTGGTGATTTAACAGAGGTGCCCGGGTTCATGGGGTGAGGTTTGTCTAGGTCTTGGAGGCGGATGACCAGGACATACTGAACCCTAGATTCCTACCCACCCCTTAAACCCTTTTCCTTCCCAGAACTCTCCTCTCCATCCCTTCCTTAAAAAAACCCTTCACACAGCATCCCCAAAGATGACATAGGCCCTGAGGGAAATTATTTTCCTCAGGGCCTCCTGTGTGGAGCTCATGAAAAAAAAATCAATAATATTATTATTAAATTAATAAAAACAGTTTATTTTTAAACAAATTCTGCTGTGCAATTATTATTACGCGTGACAGCTGTTTCACCTTCTGAAGGCATTATCAAACTGTCGACAGTAAATTCGACATCAATCTGTAGACAGTTTGATAATGCCTTCAGAAAAGTTAAGTTATAAGTTATTTTTTTTAAATTAAAAAAGTTATTTTTTTTAAATTAAAAAAATAACTTATATCATTGATGTAGCTATTCCAAATTCTTGTAATATTCAAAAACTGTTTCTGAAAAAATAAGAAAATACACAGATTTAGGAAATGAGATTAAAAGAATTTGGCATTTTCAGACTATAAAAATATTACCATTTGTTATTTCGGCTACTGGCATTATACCTAGGTCTCTAATTCAAAATTTAGGCATATTAGATTTGTCAAAGAATTTATATATAAAAATGCAAAAATCGGTCATTTTAAATGCATGTAGGATTACAAAAGATTTTTTAAATACTTATATTGAGGGATCAATAGGATTTATAGGTTCAATTAGGAATTCCACAGAGCCGAACCCTCTGATATGAAAATATCTGGAGTCGGTGAATTTTTTTTCCCATTTGGTTTCTGGTAGGTTGACATGTTGTTCTTGTATTTATAATACTTATATAGTGCAATTGCATAGCGTGGAGTGACTAGATGATAATTTGGGAAGTGTGTGAAAGGGTTTAGTTTTTCTTGTGGGGAAAATTTAACCCGGACATTTAAATCTGGTGCGTAAAATATAATAAAAAAATAAAAATAAATATTTAAAATAAAATTAAAATCAAACTGGTAACATAGATAATATTAAGTGTTAGTATCTTCAACGTGGTTTCCAACTCAGTGGTCATATCCACTTGACCCTCGGGGTTGCTCCCATTTGTACCCCTAAACCCCCGCCAGCTGTCGACCACTCGCACCCCCACTGAGAGACTCGAGCTGATTAAGGAACAACTTTTTCCTTCTAGCCGCTCGCATTTCCACACTTTTCTAGTTGACTTGTTCAAGATTGCAAACTGCCAACTACCATCTGTGGACTTTTCCTTTTGCATTCTCGACTTTCCTCGTGTGGTCGGAAGCGGCGCGAGATATCCGAAAACCATCTTTAAAGTACTCGCAGCAGATAAGAATTCGGTAGAGTGTGTGGTTGAGGCCTATCTCGTACTGTTCACAATATGAACTCAGACCACACTATTGATTTTCCTCAAGCATAATAGAACTTTGCACAAGAACCGTGACCTTTGAAACAAACGTTTTAATTCATCGAATGCAGAACTGTATTATTACCAAGTGTAAATTATTGGGAAACACAGGTTTACATAGACAAACTAAATTAAGGAAAGGAAATATGGAAAGATTTAGGAAGGAAAAATGTATGAGGGATGGGTTGGAATCTGGGTGTAAGTATGTCTAGGAGTGACGGGCGTATGATTCTAACCCTCCTACTGTAGTCGAAGGCGATAGGTCGAGAAAGTCCAGATGGACAGCCTCCCCCAACCAGTATCTCTCGATCCGGCCCGCCACGCAACTGGTGGGCTAAAGCATCCACCGCCAAGACCCGGACTATCATCACCCGATGGGGCACCACTACGAAGTTTTTTTATTGGCATTATGTCATCTTTGGGGAGGCTGTGTAAAGGGTCTTTTAAAGGAAAGGAAGGAGAGGAAGTTTTGGAAAAGATAAGGTATGAGGGGTGGGTAGGGATCCGGGGGGTCAGTGGGTCATGTATAAATCCATCCAATTTTGACGGCCGGTGTAGCCCAGCGGTAAGGCTCTTGACTCGCACGCCGAAGGTCGCAGGATCGAATCCCGGCGAGGTAAATAAATTTTATTTGATTAATTTGTGTTATTTCACAATTTATTAATTTAAAATAATATATAGTACCTATATATGCAACACGTTCCAGAGTGGAAGATACTCTCAGTATCGCCCTGGTGTAAGACCGCTCAGAATTGAAACGTTGCTTGAAATGGCATTAGCCGTGTCTGGTGACCAGATCTGAATAGCCAGATACTTCCCCACCTTCCTCTTTCCTATCTCCTTCCCTTCCCACTACCTTCCGCCACACAACATACCCCAATTGGGGATGCCATAGTCTCACTGGCTTCAGACGGGAGCAGTTGGGACTCTTGTGCGGTATTAACATTAAAAAAAAACCTTCCTCCTGCAGTTCAAGGCGATGTTCCAAAAGAATTTTGATTGAGAGGTCACAAGGTTTCCCTTAACCAATCTCTCTCGATCCGGCCTGCCACGCAGCCGGAGAGCAGGCACATCCGCCGCCAAGACCCGGACAAACCT
Organism: Limnephilus marmoratus; assembly: GCA_917880885.1. NCBI lineage: Eukaryota > Metazoa > Arthropoda > Insecta > Trichoptera > Limnephilidae > Limnephilus > Limnephilus marmoratus. The sequence continues at coordinate 12,874,049 of OU862908.1, forward strand.
CACCCCACGAGTGACAGACAAAGTCACCAAATGTAGCGAACCACTTGGGAAGACCTATGGCAGGCATTCAATAAACTGAAAGATTTGAATAAACTATTTACGAATGAATTCACATACCTAGGTTCCCTGATTACAATCGACAATAACACCACAGAGGAGATCCAGAAGCGCATAGTGAACGCAAATCGCTGTAATTTCCGCCTACAAAACCAAATAAAATACAGACTGCTGTCTAGAAACACCAAGATATTAGTGTACAAAACACTTATCAGACCAGTACTCACATACGCAGCTGAGACTTGGGTACTAACTAAGAGGAATGAGCGGGCACTGGACATTTTGAAAGGATAATTTTGAGGCGTATCTTCGGACCGGTTTCAGAAAATGGATTTCGGCGCAGACGTTACAACAATGAACTAATTACTCTGTTTAAGGATCTAAACGTCACAAAATTCATAAAACTGGGAGGACTTCAGTGGACGGGTCATGTAGAGAGAACGACCGAGAATCAAGCACCAAAGTTCCTGCTGAACTCAAGACCGATAGGGCGTAGGAGACTGGGAAGACCAAAATTAAGATGGAGCGACAACGTCCTCTGCCTTGGAGCTTCTAAGCTGGAAAGAGCTGGCACAAAACCGAGATGAGTGGAGAAAGACTCTTGAGGAGGCCTAGACCCACCAGGAGTTGTAGAGCCATGAGTGATGATGATGATGATGAGGAAATGTGAATGAGCATGCCAAAAGATGAGATACAGAATATCATGACTAAATGGGTGCCCCAGCGGCATTCAACCAATGGCAGACTGAGGAAGGGGTGAACATATTTGTGAAAAAGTTCAAATACCACCCTGTGATGTAGCACCGCGACGAAAATGAAAATAATAAAGATAAAATGTTATTTTGCTTTCCCCAAAATTATTTTTAAAATATAATAAATTGGTGTTGCGTGATATTTTAATATAATACCATGAGATTGACAGACACATGCTAGTATGATTATGTGGATTTGGCGCAAAAAAGCTAATAGACCGGAAATATACCGGAAGGCGAGGGACGTGACATCCGTTAAGTTAATTTTTAAATTCCACCTCTGTTTAGCCAATCAACGGAAGGTTTGTATTTTTGCTTCATGTTTTGCCTCCCGTGTTTTATAATTTAAAAAACACGGCAGGATAAATAGGCAGTGGCTTAGCGACCACCTGAGCAGCTTACGGAGCAGTCTGGTTGCCTAGAACTGCGGAAGGGAACAGGCCAGTATATTAAATAAACAAAAACATGTTCATATTTTGTCAAAGATTCGCAAATATTCCTCCCATGGCTTTTGCTCATTTTGTTTGTAGTGATTTTTCTTATTTGCGTAACATTTGTCCATCAATTGAAAAAAATGTACTACGTATAGTAAAAATATTTGCCTGCGACGCTAACTCTTTCTCTCTCTCTCTCCACCATTATTTGTACCAGATGAGAATGTCATAAATATTTATTTCGAAGAGGAATTATCGTTTGTTATAGTTGTAATTAAACCCAACAGATACCGATAGATACGCTCAGGCAGAATCACTCGCACACAAGTACGTTATAATAATTATTAACACAATAATTTGTACGTACAATTATTAGTGTACATAATATATAATATTTGATATTATATCTAGCCACTTAGACTAGTGAGTATTAAAATAGTAATGTTTTTTGTTGTGTTTTTCTTTCTTATTTTTTTTCTTTGCTGTTTTTTTCGTCAGAGATTCGTCAGCACGCTATTGTTAAATGGTAGGTACATATCTACGTTAAAAAATATACTGGCACACACACGTTAATATGTTTCAACGAAGGTTCAGTGATGTTTGCGTTGGTCTATTGACAACCGACAGGGGTGGAAAATACTTACAGGTGTTAGGTTGCGTTATCCGCTAAGGGTAAATAAATTCACCTACATTTTATGGCGCTGCCTTCCTTCATTGCAGCCAAAAAATCTGTTTATAATGCGTTAATTTTATATCATTACGAAAGAACAACGGACGAATATTGCTCCCCAGAAATTTTCAAATGTATTTAATTTATATTTTTCTCCTGACAGAATCTTTGGGGATGTTGTGCGAAGGTTCAAGGAGCGAAATCCTTAAATACCTCAATGTTTTAGGTGGAAAAAATCACAACACCAAATCGTTAAAAAAACAAATTTGTATTTTTACCACAATACATCTGTTTTTGAATTTCTTGAGCCATCTCAATTTCAATGATTTTGGTTGTTGTTGGTTTGACTGAGGATTGAACCTTTCCCCCCAGGAACTGAAATCAGTACCATTAACACCTAAACCAAATTCTAATTAGACAGAGCAGATTTTTAATTATAATGTCATCCAATTTCAGAAAAATGGTGTGTGCGTGCGAGTTCAACCAAAAGTTGTTTAAATGCATTGTAATCCACAACGATTCTATGTGCCGAGTTTTAGCCTGTTCGGATGCCAGAAAGTGGGTTCATTTCCTTTTCAAAGATTCTATTTCATTCATTCATTCAAGAAAACAATTTGAAATTCAAATAGATGTATTTAAAAAGGGATTCGTCTTCGCGGTGGTTTCTTGCAACCCCTTCAGACCGTCATGGCTTCTTGAAAGTTGTCCAAAGTATTGGAGTATACTTACGCCTCAGTCAGATATATCTTTGAGAACCAGTGGTATATCTTCAGCACTTGCATAAAGTACCCTTTGGATGATCGAGATATGTTCTTCTTCCAAATCTTGGACAGATGCCTGAATATTTAACAAATTTCAAAACCATCCAAATTTTTCCCTTTTTGGCTTTGGTTTTATTTTAATATCTTTGTTTCATAATGAGGAAATTTCAAAACTTTACTTATTTTCTCCATTAAAAATGAATAATGTTTATTTAATTTAAGCCTTAAATTTACGAACACGAAAAAGCCATTATTCGTGAGTTTAGCCGTTTTTCAGTCAAGTGTAAAATTAATATGATTTCTTAACAAAGGTAATAAAAAACAAAAGAACATAAACAAAAACAAAATAAAAATTTTATATTCAATTATTGTGATTATTAATAAAATTTATGGTGGAACAAGAATGAAAGTAATTTGGCTCAGGTGGATTGGATTACCCAGCGTTTAAAGTAACCTGATACAACTAGTGTGGCTTTATCTAGACAGATGGAGTCGGGTGGGAGTGGGAGGGAGACGGGGAATCGAATGGCATGGACGCTATCTCCTATCAGTGTTTTATGGCAGGAGATAATGATTCACATACCATTAACTTGAGGGGAGCCGACTTCATAAAACACGACTTGCGAACAACCAGGGGATAGAAATAATTCTACAATAGGTCTCCGATTATCTGGCCTCCGATTATCCGGATGGGTTCCCGATGTTCTTCGGATAGGGACTCACGCACGGATCACATGTTCACTTTCTCACAGACAACTACTTTTGATATTAGTCGACTTTTCTGACAAGAAACTGTCATCACTCTTTTTAAACAGTTTTATTTTAAAGACAGTTGTAACGTGCCTAGCGGACGTCTGGAATTCTGTGAAAAACAAAACATCAAACATGAGTCAGTAATAGTATTTTACGAGGTTGCAAATGAACAAAAAATAGTGTAATTTGAAAGGAAATAGATTTTTGGTTCATGTCACAAAATGTCATGTGTCGGGTTTAAGAAAAGCACTTCGTTGTGATGTTTTCAAATCTATAATATAAAAATGAATCGCTGAATGTGTTGCATAACTTTCGAACGACTGCACCAAATCGGATAATTCTTTTTTTCTGTCTTCGTTATTGTCAGGACAAGGTTTTTTCAAAACTTCCGGTGAGCTCTGGCATTATGAAATTTGTATAAAAAAATTGCTATTGGTGGCACGCGAGGAAGCGGCTATTGCTATGGAAAGCGGGAGGGAGGGAGAGATGGGGGAGGGTAACCAGGGAGGGGGAGGGGAACCTGGGAGGTGGAAGGGAGACCTGGGAGGGGGGAGGGGAATTCGGGAGGGGGGTTCGCGGGACGTGGGAAGCAGGGGGGGAGTGGAGTGGGGAGAGGGAAGGTGGAGGTGACGGAGTGGGAACGGGAGAAAAAAAGGGGAGGCGGAAGGGGAACGGGACGAATGGAAAGGACACGCAGGGAGAAACAATTTCTTTATTAAATGGCATAGCAACGCATGCCGGGAACCAGCTAGTTCTTAATAAATTCTGCCAGTTTTCTACGCAAGCATCATCAAACAAAAAAATGAGAAGGTGTTCATATAAAATCTAGAAGTCGCAGAAAATTCATTCAATTCGTCCAAGAAATTTTTTAGCATATAACAGAAAGCTGTTTTTTTCCATTATATTCATCTCTTCTTAACAGCACCGAAAAGAAAAATCAATAAAAGACTATTGTAGGTTCTAGGTTGTGTACGCGATGGATTCGATTCAGGGATAGATATGAAAACCAGTGTTTTCACATACCTTATATTACTGTTTTTTGTTAGAACCTTTATATTACTATGTGCATAGTAAATCTAGAAGGATGTTTATTATGTACGCGGCTAGATACCTAGGTTCATAATGGTCTATGGGGGTTCGCAGTTCCACGTGAATATATCAGAGTAGGTAGGCTATATGATAGAGAGGCTCTTTGGCTATTCCACATTAATAGGTCCCGAAGGAAAACTTCGATCCCGACGCTTCGGAACGGTTCGGCTATAAGAATTTAGGTGTTGTTATTTGGTACGCGGGTGTGGTTTTATTCAAAGTAATTTTCTAACAGCTGCATACCTAAACAACTACCTTTGCTTTCGAAGAATTTCGTTACACTACGCTATACACTAGCAAATGTAACAAAGCTAATATTGTATTCTTTTGTGCACGAGCAGATATCTGATAATAAGGACAATAAGGATAATAATCTCGCACTCAAAAACAAATTACACACAACATTAATTTATCCGAAGGACGAGCACAAAATACAATGATATCTTTTACGACGCTGATATTTTCCATTTGTCCTCATGTCAATTTATTAAATTCATTATAGAAAAAATTAAAGCAAATTGTTAATTACGAACTCTCCACCCCTGCTGCATGTTATTTTTTCTTTCATTCTCATTATGTTGGTTTTCCTTCTTTTTATAATAATAATAATATTTGGATGATTTACATATCCCACATGCTTTAATTTGTGTTTATATGATAAATATATACATATATTTTTCTTTTTTTTCTACCACTTTATGTTTTCTTTAATGTTTTAATCTATGTTTTTATATATATATAATTTTAGCGGAAACTTCGCTGGTTAATGCAACCATGTAATATGTTACTTTCTTATTAAAATATGCATAACTGTTTGTTTCCCAAATAAACTAAAATAAAATTAAATTAAAAAAATAAGGAGAAGAGAAAAACTTATTTAAAATATTTCACCAATTGCCTAACAAACGCAAAAAACTGGCTTAAGCATAGTGAAACAATACAATCGCCGGAAAGGTGAGCCTTGCAATATTTGGGCACATATTTTTTAAATAATTGCAAAAATTAACATTGCAATAATTTTCAGCTCGCACTATATAATATTTTTAATTAAATAGAGGTGTTTTTAGAAAGTCATTTGTTTTTATTTAATTAAAAGTGATCCCACAAAGATTGAAGATATTATATTTCTGTCACCAGCTAAGATTCTTCACACAGGAGGCACCGAGGAAAACAATTTCCCTAGGGGCCTATGTCATCTTTGAGGATGCTGTGTGGAGGGTTTTTTAGGGGAAAGGAAGGTGAAGAAGATATGGAAAGGAAAAATGTATGAGGGGTGGGTAGGAATCTGGGGGTCAGTGTGGCCAGGAGTGAAGGACGTATGAATCTATTCCTCACACTGCGGTGCAAGGCGATGGATCAAACAAAAAGGCGATGGTTGGGCAAACGTATCCGCCACCAAAACCTAGACAAACCTCATCCCATGAACCCTGGCACCCCTGCTAAGTCACCAAACGTAGCGAACCACTTGGGGTGACCTGTGGCAGGGGTGTTGGTTGTCCAATAAATGGTTCCCGGGGCGGCGGTACCCATAGCCGCCTCCCAAATTTATTTGAAATACTTCACCAATATCTTAACAAACGCAAAAAAATGGCTTTAGTGTAATGAAGCAATACAATCGCAGGGAACGGTGAGCCTTGTAATATGCACATATTTTTGAAATAATTGCAAAAATTAACATTGCAATAATTTTCAGCTCGCACGATACGAGTACATAATATTTTTAATTAAGAGGTGTTTTTACAAAGTAATTTGTTTTTTATTTAATTAATAATAATAATAATAATAATAAAAAATGATTAAAAGTGATTTCACAAAGATTGAAGATATTATAATATTTCCATCACCAGCTAAAGATACTTTAAAATCTTCCTTCATCTGTCAAAAATATTGTAAAGCATGAAAATAAGTGTTCTCTTAAAAAGCGTGTGAAGCCGCTATTTATACTACCTTATTATATATTTCACTGATTTTGATGTACATTTGTTAAAAAAAGGATATATTTATAAATATTTCAGCGAGGAATAGTTCAGCGTCAATGGCGCGGTATGTCAGCCAGTCCGTTTCCTAGCTATGTATGAAATTCCTCGCTCAAATTTAAGCAGGCTAAATATGCCACTCAAGCCGGAGAGAAGTTCCTTTTATAGACGCCGAAACGCCAGCAGTCACATGTCAAATCTGACAATTGAATACTTCCATATCACCGAAATTTACGTAATTGCGTAATTTTATAAGAATTTGCGATATATTACAATCATCGAGCGATGGGGAATGTCGATGTTAATTGATAATAAATTAAAAATAGTCTGATAAGGGATCTTAAAAGTTTCAACGTTAGAACAATTTGTTTTCAGCGGTTAATTTCATGAATAGTACTCCAGAAATCAAATATAATTTAAAATTAGTACCCTGGCAAATAACACAATGCTGATTGAAGTGGAGAACTTTATCAAAAATCAGCTAGTAAAAAATCAGCCAGCCTAAATATATTTTAGGTCCACGAAATAAACTGCCATCGTTAACATTTAAAAAAAAAGATCGCGATTTCTCGATGACAGTAGAAGCATCGATATAACCGAAATAGCACTCAAGTAGACAGCAGTTTGGTTTTTGAAAGACAAAAGAAACACGTTCCTTTGTTAAAATCATAGGCAATCCATGTAATACAGGGGAAATATAGGCTTGATATGGATTATGTTCCAATCCGTGCTAAGCTCGACATTTCAACCAAGCTGAGCTTAAAATCAACTGATATACCGGGCCTACGAGCCGTTTTAAAGATACATCCAACGATTAAACAAGAACAGGGTTTATAGATGATCATGAGTTTAGTGCTTTACCGAAACGAATAAGGAAAATGTTGTAAAATATAGTAAGCTCTCTTTAGATTGTAAATTAAAGAGTTGGTTCGCCGTTGCCGTCGGTTAAATTTTGTATACGTCATGTAATATGTGGAATATTTCCTTCAACCTTTTCACGGCCCATGTGTAATGTAATAAAGCGTTGATAAAATGTCGGTTCATTCCGCAACCGTAACAAAATACAAATGTACCAATAAAAACGGCGTAATGTCGTTACGACCGTTATGATAAGAGGACAGTATCGCACTTGATTGGGTCGTATATCGCGGAAAGCGTAGTGAGGTGCGGAAGCGACACTTTCGAAACATTTTAATAAACGAACGAATCTTGATACCGAATGAAAACAGCCCGAATTGTGTGGTTCGTAGTATTAAGACCGTTCAAAAAACGATTTAATAAGTCAGGTACGCCTCACACGTCATACTTATGTCCGGTAATGTTTTATTAACGTGAAAACAAGCTTATGGATCCGAGTGGTTTTAAAATCGTTTGAAATATTTCTTATATATTGTATCCTTGCACTGAAGAGGAAAATTGGTCTTTGACATGGTCTATTGGTCTAATTATACAATTGTAAATGTTCTCTAAAATGGCCTGGAAAGAATCTCCTACTTATGATCTCACTAAAGAAACCACTCACTCACTCTGAATGCAAATATTAATGTTCTCCAAAATGACCTTGAAAAAAATTACATCTCTGCGATTCTTTCAAAGACATAAACAAACCATCCCTTCGTTCAGAATACAATTTTTAATGTTCTAAAAAGTTGTCTTGACAGAAGCAAATTCCTGTGATATTTTGAACGAAACCATTCCTTTTTTAAGAATATTATGAACTAAATATACAATTTGGCTGTCCTGAAACGGGTATCCTTCCCAGTTGGACAGACAAAGTATCATTTTGTAATGCATTGTAATATATATGCATATATAAATAAATAAAAACGTATGGTGAAATTAATTAAAATAATCGGTTTTAGAAAATCTTTCTCTAATAGATAATGAATTCATTGACTTTTCTGGGATCAAGGCATCTAACCCATTAAAATATATGTAGATCACACTTCTAGAGTGGTCAAATGTATATTTTTTAAAATATGACGTATACTATTTTGCCTACGAATAATAACAAAAAAACTGTTATGTTTGAACTCTCTTAAGTTAAGAGTTCAATTTGAGAGGTGGGTATGGAACTATTTATTGAATAACCAAAGCCTCGCTGAAAGGTGCCCGGGTTCATGGGGTGAAGTTTTTACGGGTCTTGGCGGTGGATGCATCTGCCCACCAGCTGCGTGGCAAGCCGGATCAGGAGAGACTGGTTGAGAGAGACCTTTTGACCTCGCCAGCAGGACTCCTTCAGAACATCGCCTTGCACTGCAGTGGGAGGGATGGATTCATAAGTCCGTCACTCCTGGAGATACTGAGCCCCAGATTCCTATCCACCTCTCATACCTTTTCCGTTCCACAACTTCATCTGCTTCGTTTCCTTAATAGACTCTCCACACAGCATCCCCAAAGATGATTGAGAAATATTTTCCTCATGGCCTCTTGTGTTTTTTTTTTTTACATGAATACCGCACAAGAGTCCCAACTGCTCCCGTCTGAAGCCAGTGAGACTATGGCATCCCCAAATGGGGTATGTTGTGAGGCTGAAGGTAGTGGGGAGAGGAAGGACATAGGGAAAAGGAAGGTGGGGAAGTACCTGGCTATTCAAATCTGTTCACCAAACATGGCTAATGCCATTTCAAGCAACGTTTCAATTCTGAATGATGGTCTTACACCAGGGCGATACTGAGAGTATCTTCCACTCTGGAATGTGCCGCAAATATACTATACATTATTTCAAATAAATAATTTGTGAAACAACACAAATTAATCAAATAAAATTTATTTGCCACGGCGGGATTCGATCCCGCGACCTTCGGTGTGCGAGTCAAGAGCCTTACCGCTGGATTGTAGAGCTAATGCAAAAAATAAGTGATTTCTGAGCATTTCAACTGCTTTGAATGACTACTTCAATTACAAATACGTACTTACAATTGAATGAAAAAAAAAACGATTTTTTCGAAATTCATATCTCGATTTTGCCCATCACTACTGGGAACGAATGATATTATGAATAGGGAGGGCATATTATTTAAAGAATGGATGCCATCACTTTGAAAACGGATGCAGTCATGCCGATTAAGGATGACCCACTCTTAAAGCGTTAAATACAAGCAGTTTCCTCGGCATCGCTGGAATTTGTAATGCCACCAGATACAATATCATCTACCGTCGTTAGGCACTTAGGCGAGAACGGCTCCGACCTTCACGGCTCTGCAGACTTAATGCACCGAGAAATTTATTTATAGGTGCGCTGATTCTCAAAGGCTTTCCCTCTGTTTGTCTGCCCAACTAACTCGAGAACGGAATACACTAGCGGAATTAAATTTACAGAACATTATGCTGCGAATTTCTAGGTCAAAACAATTTTCCTCAACTGAAAATATTTATCTTTGCAACCACAGACATCTTTTAAATTTCTCGTTCAACAAAAATAGTAACTGAGAAATAAAATTATTATTATTTGGTTGTGGTTGTTATTACTATTATTATTATTTTATTTTTCATCGCAATATAAAGAATATGACTTACATTTTAGACATATACAGGGTGTAACAGGAGGGATTTTAACCAGATATTCCTGAGCATATTTGGAGTAAAAAATGTAAACGAAATTTTGGTCTCTGGTATCTTTTTCGGTGATAGGTATATATTTTTTAAAATTTTTTTTCTTCAAATTCAAACAAAAAAAAATTTCTTCCACTTATTGTCATTGGTCACTCAGCCGAGTAACCGACCAACCCCTAACCCCACCTCCAACTGTCCAACACATACCATTTTTTAATGTTCTGAAGAAAAAATAAATAAAAAAACATCAAAAATATCACCGGAGACCAAAATTTTTACTTCAATTAATGTCAGGAATCGATGGTTAAAATCCCTCGGGTACCTGCCCTGTTACACCCTGTATTATGTTTAAATATTAGGTATATTTAAAACTTCTTCAAATTTTGCAAATTCACTTTGTGGCACCATTTTATTAATGAAATAATTAAAAACACTTTGTTTTTACCACAATCATCTTTATTTAAAAGTCAACATGTTTCAAGAACGATGTTCTCTTCATCAGGACATTAAATGTACTAAAACTAAATGATCAAACATAGAAAGACATGCGTGGGTAGAAATGGAAGTAGTGGGGGAGGAGAGAGGTGGAAAGGGGGGTGCTTAGAAGAACATGGTCAAAAAATTACAATGGAAATATGTTTAAGATAGGGTTATTCACAAAATTAATTTGATTGTCAATAATATTTAAATTTCGATTAACATTTTTTCTAATTTCTAATATTTCTAAAAGATCTAAGTGAAAACCACTAACGTTAGTGTGTAAAATTTTATTATTTAATCAACGGGATATCAATAGATTAATTAATATCCCGTTATCCCCAAATAATTTCAAAGCTGAACTTAACACCATTAAAATAATTGCATCTAATAATGGTTATAACTCCAAATTAATAGACGACATATTAAACAAAAAATATAAGAAAAAATTCATTAGTTCTACATTTACCCATTGCTTAGTGATAATATTAAAAAACAATGGAGAAAAATATTGTTTGTAAATCATAAAACCTCCAATTTAATCATTAAAAAAATCCTAATACAATACAGCCTGCTTTTTATATGAATAATAAATTGAAAAATTATATTTTAAATAACAAGGACAAAGACCAAAAAATGAAAAAAATCCGGAGTTTACTAATTGAAGTGTAATGACTGCAACCATTTTTACATAGGCAAAATTTGCAGAAATTTTAAAACAAGGATTAAGGAACATTTGAGATGTCTAAATAGCAATAATTATTCGGAATTTGCTAACCATCTAATTGAATTTAACAATTCAATTGATATAAATACTGGTTTTTAAATTTTATACACTAACGTTAGTGGTTTTCACTTAGATCTTTTAGAAATATTAGAAATTAGGAAAAATGTCAAAAGAAATTTAAGAGCGTTTAACCAGCCAGCGGACGAAAATCCACATTTCGTCGAAAGTTGTTCTTCCGATCGTGCAGCGCGGTTACAATGAGAAAGATTGATTTTTCTCCGTACCAGCTTTTTTAAATTATAACTCAATATCGAATTTATTTCAATCCAAATTAGCTTTAATTTATACCTTCATCCAAAAATGCTGAAAGGCGTGATGATAAAACTATTAAAATAGTGTACTTTTTGTAGTTATTTTTTGATTATAAGTATTTATCATTTTTCAATAATGTCAAATTTAATAAGAATGTTAAAAAAATCTGAAATATATTATTGGTAAGTGCGCAAATAAATACACAAATGGACCAATTTTCGTCAAGAAACACATGTACGTACATATTTTTTAATGATTTTATTGAAACTAAAATTAAAATTCTAATACATAACCTTGCTAGATAATGTATTGATTTATTTTACTGCATGATTACATTATTTGAAATGGGTGTGGTATAATACAAAAACTTTTTTGAAAATTTAACAAATCTACCAACGACCTATGGAATAACCTTATTATACTAAAAATTAAAAAAAATTCTAAAAATTTATTACATAACTATGCTAGATAAAAGAACAATCTTTCGAAATCCATTTATAATTTTTTGTGGAAAATAGTCAATACGTCTAAAAACTTTTTTGAAAATGACGTATTTCCGGCTTTCTCTGGTAAGGCCCTCTTAAATATTATTAACAATCAAATTAATTTTGTGAATAACCCTATCTTAAACATATTTCCATTGTAATTTTTTGACCATGTTCTTCTAAGCACCCCCCTTTCCACCTCTCCCCCCCTCTCCCTTGTTGATCTTCTAAGCACCTCCCCTTTCCACCTCTCTCGTCCCCCACTACTTCCATTTCTACCCACGCATGTCTTTCTATGTTTGATCATTTAGTTTTAGTACATTAAATTTCCTGATGAAGAGAACATCGTTCTTGAAACTTGTTGACAAAGATTATTGTGGTAAAAACAAAGTGTTTTTAATTATTTCAGTTCATCATTGGTCATGTACCTTATCTAAAAATTAGAGCTCTTGAGCCTGGCGAGGCAGCCACGATTCTAGATTGTATGTTGTATTATGTTTTGTATAAAATATTAAGTTTTTATTGTATTTAAAAATTGTTTAATTTTATTTATTTTTTCTAATTAGTTGATGATACAGCGCAATTATAGTTTTTTATGGCTTGGTAAATATAATTGTTTTACATTTGAGTTGATTTAAAATTAGGTGAAATAAATTGATTTACACTTCTCATTATTTTGTAAAATTCTTGATATTCTTTCTTATTATTATTATCATTTTTCAGAATTTTTGTTTTCTATTATTATTTGTTATTATGACATAGAAACCGCCACTGACTAGTAAGACGGCTGTCACCATAGTTGCCAAGCGTGACGTCAACGCCGCAGAAATCACCAATAAAAACATGTCAAATTTGATTTGGTCACAAATCCAAAACGGCACTTTTTAAATTGTTATTGAATATTTATTCGTCAACATAAAAATTTAATAGAAATACCTTCGTTATCGTATTTTTTTCGAGAATAAAAAAAACAGTGAAAATACCCTATTGGTATCAGTTGGGTAATTTTGCATTATATTTCCAAGATGTGATAGGACCAAGAAAGTGCTTTTTTGGCTAGAAGGTGTTTGGCCAGTTCATGAAGAGCCTCTAAATCAGTCACCCTATCCGTCCAGGGTATTTTGAGAACGCGTACGATTTTTTATAGTAACTGAAAACTTTAACTTATTTTAGGCTTATTAACGGCAGGTATTTATTAGCAAAAACGCGTTACTTTTTATGAGATCTTCGGAAAATTTTGCAGCAAAAATTTCGCTTTTTATGTAATCGTATATTGAAAAAAATTAATAACACTACGCGGATTTATCGACGTGAAGTCAGAAGCTTTCAATTTTTTGACTTACAAGATTGCCAAAACCATAGATAAAGAAATATTTAGAATTCATAAAATTACTTAATTATTTAAAAAAACAAAAACAAAATGTCGTTATTTTCGTAAAAATTGCCTAACCCGCGATTTTAAAAATTAGATTTTCGCGTAATCCCGAACGCCAATTTTTCAGGTCTCTAAACATTTCAAAAACTTCTATCTTCGTGTCATTTTTTTCATTTAGTGTCCAAATTTAAAATATATATGTATATAAAATACCCGCAAGCCCAGCTATGTATTTAAAGCAGTTTTCACAATTGGTTGGAGCAATTTGTTTGATACAAAGCATAGCATTCCTTCGTTACGAGTCATAACCACATTTCTAGTGGTTCGACTTCAGTGGCATCAACTACTTTGACAACTTACCCTAATTCACATTTCCGTGGAAATGTACTAAATATTTGACGGCGTTTGAATGTCACATTAATTTACACGAGAGAAGCGTGCAGCGACAGGGCGCGTGTTCGCGTGTCGCTCATGTCGCAAGTCCCGGGAGACCACGTTATTCCGTCTGCATTGTTCTGCACGAGGATAACGTCACCGAGTCGTGCCTTTTCCGCCCCCGCCCTCGCCCTTGTTTAATTCAATCGCTCATTACTAATTAAAGCAACTCACTAAGTCGGTAAAACAAAGCGAATACGGCTGTTGTTTGAATAAGCGGCTGTCTCGCGTTGTGGCACTGTTCGTCTGAATTGGGGCGCGAGCTTCGTTGTTTGAAACTAGGGGAAGCGAGAGAAGTTCTTTATTCAAAGTGCATATAATACACGTGGGAAGAAGGAAGGATAAATTTAAAACATGCTAAGGCTGGAAATAGTGCCAGGCGTACCGTCGGTCGACCGACGACGTAGCGCTGACGAGCTGGACCAGCGGTCTTCGTACGCGGCGGTAAAACAAAGTGACCACGGGTGTTGTTTGAATAATTGGCGTTTGTTTGGAACTAGAGAAGGCGAGTGAAGTTATGTATGCAAAAGTGCATATAATACACGTGGAAAGAAGGAAGGCTAACTTGACAACATGCTAAGGCTGCAATAGTGCCGCGCATACAGTCGGTCGACCAATGACGTAGCGCTGACGAACTGGACCGACGCGCGACGTAGCGAGTAGCGAATATCGTAGCGATATTGCGTATAATAGCGTAGCGAATCGCGTGGCAATACAGTTCTTCATTCAATCACTTAAATGTTACCGCAGGTTACTATTTCCAGCCTAAGAATGCAAGTACCAACGCGATAAAACTTTTCCATAATGTCTATAAAAGTCAGCCGTGGAGGACTCTTCCTAATTAAATTAATAGGTGAGACTTATTGATAGATACATTTGAATGCATTTTTCTTAAAATCCTTCAGTCCAAAACGAGAGGCAAGGAGTATACGAAGAGTTAAAATTATGCAGTCACAATTAATTTTAAAAACTTTTTGTTGTACATCTTTTGTATTATTATTAAATAAATTAAAAGTGACCATGCAGTATCCTTTTATTATTCCATTAGTAGGAGAAACTACGTTAAAACAAAATTAAATATAAAAGTGAGAAAAGAAATTCTGCTTGTTTATGATACGGAAAAAATCACAAATGGATAGCCCCTCCATTATCGTGAAATCTGGTTTTATGATTTATAAATTTATTACTGGTTTTATGTTTTATGATTTATACCTAACTATTTGAAACCCACAACAATAAGGCTGTGAAATAAAAAAATTAAAAATAACTTCGTTCGCACTGATTGGAATTGTTCGTAATAAAATTTTATATTGTTATACTAGCTGGTCCCCGGCATGCGTTGCTATGCCATTTAATAAAGAAATTGTTTTTCCCTGCGTGTCCTTTCCCATTCGTCCCGTTCCCTTTCCGCCTCCCATTCCTCTCCCGAGTCCCATTCCCCTTCTCGCGTTCCCACACCGCCTTCCCTCTCCCCACTCCCCTCGCCTGCTTCCCCGGTCCCGCGAACCCTCCTTCCGAGTTCCACCCTCCCGCTTTCCATTCATTCAGTCCCGGTACATTCAGTTTTCAAACAGCACGCGTGCCACCTATTGCAATTTTTTATACAAATTATTTCAAATAATCGTAATGCCAGAGCTCACAAATAGTTTTATATAAACCTTGTCCTGACCATAACGAACACAACAAAAAAAGAATTATCCAATTTGGTGCAGTCGTTCGGAAGTTATGCGCGTACATACATTTCGGCGATTCATTTTTATTTATATAGAAGATAGAAGAAGAAGATAGAAGATAGAAGAAGAAGATAGGAGA
The DNA here is from genome assembly GCA_917880885.1 of Limnephilus marmoratus. NCBI lineage: Eukaryota > Metazoa > Arthropoda > Insecta > Trichoptera > Limnephilidae > Limnephilus > Limnephilus marmoratus. The sequence goes on from OU862908.1 coordinate 12,889,719, forward strand.
TAGAAGATAGAAGATAGAAGAAGAGATAGATTGTATAGATAGAAGATACTGTGCATTGTTGGCATAAAAAGACAAAAGAAATCGGAACCAGGTAGTAAAATATCAGGTTAATTAATATTTCCATACCGCTAATTCTCTCTAATAATTTGTTTGAAACCTTTTTATTTTAAACATTAATTTATTACCTTTCTTCATTTTCAAACAAGTTAATGTGTTTATATTAATAACTAGCGAGTTCCCGGCATGCGTTGCTATGCCACTAATACAGAAATTGTTTCAATTGTTTCCACTAATAAGAACAATTAATCAATTTTGGTAACTAACATAGGTACCTATTTTAAATATCTATCTTTATTCGATTCAAAGTATGAGGCGAATACTTCAAATAAATCCGTAAGTTTAAGTTTTTGACAGTTTTGCAAGGGTTTTTGTAATGATTAAACAATTTTTTCATGTGTATTGTCATGTGGTTGTAATAATCGAGAAACCTTCGCGGGGGTTTGAAGAAGGTATTTTGAAAGTTTCAAACATTTCCTATGCTTAATATAGAAACGCATAGCGGACATACATACATACATACATTTTTAGATTTTTATATGTACATATATAGATTATAGCAAGCATGTGAAGAATGAGTTAATGATGAATGTACGAGTAAGTAAGTCTAAAGTCATGGTACTTATTTGAAAGAGAGAGTATGAAAACAATGTGCAACGTAGTTGTGAATGATGAGTATTTGGAGCAGGTGGATGAGTTTGTGTACTTGGGAAGTATGTTTACGAGAGATGGGAAGGCTAATAGAGATATCGAAAGAAGGGTAAATGCAGGCAACTCTATTAATTGACGACAGAACGCCGTTGGCGCCAACAAAAAAACTGTCTAAAGAAGCGAAGTTAACCGTCCATAATGGAGTGCTGGTACCCTGATGTATGGCAGTGAGGCATGGAACTGGCAGAGGAAGGATGAAAGTAGACTGAATGCTGTAGAAATGAGATCCCTGAGGCGTATGTGTGTTAAAACCATGTACGATCGTGTGAGAAATGTGAAGATCCGCGAAGAATGCAAGGCTGATGTAAGCGTAATGAGTAAGATTATATGAATAAGTAAGAAAGGGACGCTCAGATAGTTTGGGCATGTAGAGCGAATGAACGAGGAAAGGCGTGTAAGGAGAATATATGACACAAATGTGAATGGTAGAAGAAGTCGGGGACGCCCGAGGAAGACAGGGCACGAACAAGTTAATCAGATACTTGAGTCGGGCCATGTGAAGAGTCGGAATAATAGGAGAGCACGTATGAATGTGTACGAGGCAAGGAGTGTGTGCCAAGATCGAGTTGTTTGGCGGTCCGTCCTCTCTGCCTACCCTTAAGGGGGAAACGGCGTGATGGTTAATTAGTTAGTTAGTTAGCAAGCCACAAAGGAAATGCTGTTTTTAAACATGTTTTTTTTCACTCGAAAGGGTTTTTTTTAAATCCCAAATTTCGCAGGTTTAGAGCGTTGAAATAACGGTTAGCTACCAAGTTGAAATGTATTTTTTTCTTTAATTGATTATGGGTTAAAAAGGTCGGCGTACTTTCAGGGGAAAGTAATCCAGCCATCATTTGTCTTGTCCAGATGGATGCACAGGGAGGGAACTGGTGCTGTGGACCCGGACTCGGCTCTGGAACTTTGGATAGGGGCTGGGACTGTGGAACCGTGGACTGCAGGACCGCCATTAGTCCGGCTAATAGGGTGTCTGACCTCCGGACTAGTGGGCGGTCATGTGAGTGTTTAATTGCTCTCTCCCCTTCTAGGGGTGGCTTTCGATAGCAAGCATGAGCTTTAGATAGTAGTTCAGGGTTGAAGAAAATTCCATAGCACAAAGAAAATTCTAGATGCAACTAATTTCGACGATTAATTTTTTTCGAATATATTTTTTTTATAGAATGAAACAATACTTTGTTTAAAACCCACTTTATTTTTATTTGTATTTGTCGACCGGTTACGGTTGAACTCAACCTTCTTCAGGACAATAAGCACATAAACTAAATTACCTTACAGAGTTAAGATTCTAAGGTTAACACAAAAAAAGAGGGAGAGCATATAAGAGAGGGAGAGAACATCAGATACTGGTTGGTGGAAGGGTAAGGTGGGTGGGGGTGGGGGTGGGGGTTACATAGGGAGAAAGGGAATAACTTTAAAATCGGGCTGTTGGTTAATTCTAACTGTTTGTTTAAATTTTGGTAATTAAGTTTCTTTGATTTGGATATTTCTAATGCTTCTAAATTATTTTATTTATTCGTATTCCTATTTTATTTATATGTATTATTTTTACTCCTGTATTTATGTTAAATGTATGGTCAGTATCAATTAAATGGTCAGCAAATTCTGAGAAACCTGTGCTTGTAAGGCACCTGACGTGTTCTTTAACTCTAATATTTATATAATGAATAACTTATTACTTTGTATAAAACCACTATATTTAAAACAATATCAACATGTTTCGACAACAATGTTGTCTTCATCAGGATATGTTACTATGATAAATGAAAAACAAGTATAGACAAATTAAAATAAATTATAACATAGACAAAATATTAAAAAGTAGAGGTGATTAATTACTTACTAATATTTAATATAATATCTAATATTTACATTACGCCCTGTTTTACCTAAGTATGTGGCTGGGCAATCGTTACAATTAAGTTTATAAATGCCAGAGTGGCTTAATTTATCCTCTGTATCTTTAGAATTAGTGAGGAGTTTAGCTAAATTATTGTTAGTATAGAAGGCCGGCCTTATTTCTGATGGAAGTGTCTATATTTTTTTTATTTAAGTTTTTTTTTCCAGCAGGGCTGGGAGGATAGTGCAATCCCAGTCTGCCATATTACATAAACTGTACAATAATATTTTACAGAGTAAATAAAAATAAAATAAACTTATGTACATATTTGTTTTTCTTTTAAGTTATTAATTTATTGAACACCGGTTATAAGTTTAGATTTTATTAACATTAATTCCATTCAGGATGCCCCGAGGAAAAATGTTTTTAAAATGTTCATATATCAGAGGATCTAGCGTCGTTCCGATTCCCTCGGAACCTGCACAGTCGGAAAACACGCCAAACGCGCGCTCAACATTTATACACGATTGAAATTTGTCACATGAGAAAGGGTCACTTTTGCAACTCGTTCTCGAGTGCATCAGCTTGGCTGTGGAACGATTTGCCGGTCTCTGCGTTTCCTGCCTCCTAAAACATGGGTCTCTTCAAGATCCAGGTTCAGTCGTTCCTTTCCACAAAAATACCTTTCACACAGCGTCTGGAAAGTTGGCATAGGCCCCGAGGGAAATTATTTTGGCCTCCTGTGTGGAGTTAATGTAAAAAAATGTTTTTATTTTGATTTTCAAAGATTTGGTGTAAAAATATGAACTTTGTGACTAGTGTTTCTTAAAGAATGGAGAAAAAGCACAGAGTTCCATCAAAAGCTCATTTTTGGACTAAGGGAACGTACCCATACTACTAATTTAACCCCCCCCCCCCCCCCGGTTACCAAAGACCTAAGCTCCCCGCCGCTCATTTGTACCAAGCGTGGTATTTTGAAGACCCCCCCCCTAAATGTGTCACGTAGTATGGGTACGTTCCCTAATGTACTAATTGGGTAGAAATGTGATATATTTAAATACATAAAAATTTTACCGTTGTTGGCTTTAAGGGCATTACAGATGAGAGGCGGATATGGGAACTGCCGCCCCCGGAATAATTTTATGGATAATCAACACCTCTGCCATAGGTCACCCCAAGTGGTTCGCTACGTTTGGTAACTTAGCAGGAGTATCCGGGTTCATGGGGTGAGGTTTATCCGGGTCTTGGCGACTGCACGGCCGATCGGGAGAGACTGGTTGAGAGAGACCTTTTGACTTCTCCAGCACGGCTCTCTTGGAACCTCACCTTGCACCACAGTGGAAGGAATGGAATCGTTCGTCCGTCACTCCTGGACACACTGACCCCCAGATTTCTACCAAACCCTCATACCCTTTTCCTTATTAGAATCCTCTCCTTCCTTTCGTAAAAATACCCTCAACACAACATCCCCAAAGGCCCTGAGGGGAATTATTTTCTTCATGACTTCCTGTGTGAAGCTATTGTAAAAAAATAGACAAAGTTTTATTATTTCATAATATCTGCGCGTTCCACGATCTGCGTACGAGGGTTGGGGAAACCCGAATGTACGCACCCTTAACGACAATTTTCCGCCTCAACTATTCCGCCGTGTTTCTGGAAGCGGACAAGTGGAAGAATCATTTACTACAATATTTTAAAGATTAAGGGGAACGCTTTTTTCGATGTTTACATTGCGTTACCCAAGAATAAAAACGATTTTTAACGATGCTGAGATTTTGTCTCCAACGCATCGTAACTTCATAGATTGTGTAACATAATAATAATATTTGGTGATTTGTACAGCGCCGTTTTTGTGAAAAATCACCACAAGGGCGCTATGCAAATTTATAATATATTTCTACAATCTAGCGAAGTAAGCCGTCCATAATGGAGTGCTGGTACCTACCCTGATGTATGGCAGTGAGGCATGGAACTGGCAGAGGAAGGATGAAAGTAGACTGAATGCTGTAGAAATGAGATCCCTGAGGCGTATGTGTGGTAAAACCATGTACGATCATGTGAGAAATGTGGAGATCCGCGAAGAATGCAAGGCTGATGTAAGCGTGATGAGTAAGATAAAGAAATGGACGCTCAGATGGTTTGGACATGTAGAGCGAATGAACGAGGAAAGGAGTGTAAGGAGAATGTATGACGCAATTGTGAATGGTAGAAGAAGTCGGGGATACCCGAGGAAGACATGGCACGACCAAGTGAATCAGATACTTGAGTCGGGCCGTGTGAAGAGTCGGAATAATAGAAGAGCATGTATGAGACGATGTATGAATGTGAACGAGGCAAGGAGTGTTGTTTGGCGGTCCGTCCTCTCTGCCTACCCCTGCGGGGAAACGGCGTGATCGTTAGTTAGTTAGTTTTTCTACAATATTTCTACTAACTACACAACTACAACCATAATAACAACTTAAGGCTAAAATATTGCATTCACCAATGCATTTGACCAATGAACGCGATGCTGCTAAAATTGTACATTTATATATTATTTTTAATTTATAGTCTGTACAGGCAAAAAATATATAAGACCAAAATTACCTTGTAGATCACTTGAGATTAACACTGTTCATTTAGAGAAATTTAGATACAATTTGTACGTACATGACATAACTGGGAAACACATGAATCATAACATTAGTCAATGAGAATACAATTCCGTCATTTGGTCACCGCATCATAAAATTCTTATAATAAATGTCGAACGAATTCAGCGAAAGTTTCAGCGATTTATTAATTTTAAGTTAAATATCCCCTTGGAACCAATTAACTAAACTTTTTTTATTAAATACCGGAAAAATACGTACACTTAAAGATCGGCGAAGGATAAGCGACCTATGTTTCTTTAAAAAATTATAAAGATTGATGTTAATTTAACAGTAACTAATCGACTGTAATCGACTCACTAGGCATAAGGCCCTATTTTAACGTCACCATCCACAAACAAATTATGTGGCAAAACTCACTACCTGATTCAAAGTTACGCAAACAAATGTACAAAAGATATCGACATTTTTAATACAATAATTTCAGTATTTGAAACATGCGTGAACTATTTTTTTTATGTCAAAATATTAATCCTGATATCAGATTATTTTTATTCCAATTATTATTTTCCTTTTAATTGTATCCCATTGTAAACCACTGCAATGTAAGAAAATATTTTGTAATTACATTCTAATTCCTGTGTTAAAAAATGTTAATATTATATACCCAATGTAAAACCCCAAAACGAGTAAATAAAACAACAACAAATCGTTTGTAGGTACGTATAACTTCACAGAGGAAAAAGAATTGTTGTATTTTTTAACATTTCAAAGAAACTTGATATTTCAATGCGATACAAAGTTAATAAATTTTATTTAATTTTTTTTAAATTTTTAAAGCAGTTGAAGAGAATGTGACCTTACTGGGGTAGGTACTAGGTACCTCGTTCTAAGGTCACACTGTACATGGTTTTGTGTATGAATTATAAGTGTTTCCATAAAATTATAATGCACCGGTCGGTGGCATCGTGTTTGAGTTCCACCCGGGTGTCGCGTGTTTGATTCCTCGGCTGGCTAAGTCCTCCATCACGACACAAGCAACATTTTCCGCTTACTGTGGTGTTAGTAAGAGATTTTCAAATATTGTCGAGTTATTCGTAACCCGGGAATATTTCTCTTTCTTTTAAAGAAGCATTTAAGGAAAAAAAATATCTATGTAAAAGAAGACACAATGCAAACTTTAATCTTTGTTGGGTTGCAAAATTGAATTTATGTTCTTCCTTCCGGTGTCCAAATCCAAATCTTAATGCTCATTTCTTCTTGTCTTCTTTAAAGGAGTTTTTTTGCAAGAGGGAGGATATTAAATAATTTTGTAGAGAAATATTGCATATTTCTTTGTTCGAAAGACACTTTAGTTGTAAGCTGGCGGAATGTATGTTATAAAGAGGATCTCATGAAGCCGCCAGAGTTGGTATATGTAAAGTAATCCTGCCATGCGATTCTATATCTTTTGTGGATACGTAATCGAATACGTACGTAATCTCCTGTCAAATATGTGTGATTGTCTATGGCATTCAAATGCTTTTTCAACAGATAGGTTTATTTATGATGTCGGCTATCGTATTTCAACTGGTACCACGAAACGCTGCAAGTATTTAGATCATATCAATCTCACTGTGGAAAGAATAAGAAAACTTATCTATGTTTTTTATAACATACGTAATATTTTAAACAGGAAAACTATAAAAATTGTCTATTATGCATTAATTCAGTCCTTGTTACAGTACGGCATTATTGGGTGGGGAGGGGCCTTTAAGGCTTCCTTACAGCCCATAATTATAATGCAAAGAATAATTATAAAAATCATCCTTAAGAAACCATACGACTTCCCTACTACAGAGATATTTCGGGAATTCAATGTAGCAACTATCACAGAATTGTATAAGAGAAACGCCTTATGCCAAATTTATAAAGAATATTTTATTCACAAAATTCACCCCTCAGATAGCATAAGCAATAGATTCAAAACTAATGGCTTAATAGCCATCCCTATGCTAAGAACAACCACGGCTCAGCACCACTATTTGTATTTAGGTGTAAGATGGTACAATATATTATTATCCAAAAACAAAATAAACATAACAGAAACGCTGAAATATGAATTATTCAAAAAACAAATTAAGTCTCTGAAATTGGATAGTGATATATTGTACCCTTAATGTAAATTACCCCTACTGAAAATTGTAATATTTAATATTTAAAAAAAAATTGTATTGTTATTGTCCTTCATTAACTATATTTTTTTCTTAATTGTGTAAAATAATGTTAATAACTTATCTAAAATAATGTTGAACTTTTATGTCATAAGTTCTTTGATAATTGTTTACACTCATTAGAACATCATTATTTTTATTTGCATGTAAATACTCCTCCTGGAGTAGTAGAACAAAATGTGAAATATTTTATAACCTACCATATATAACCATTTGAAATATGTAAACCAAAAAAAAATTCTTGAAATAAAAAAAAAAAAAAAAAAAAAAAATATTTATTAATTTAATGTACTTTTAAAAGTTGAATACCATGAATTTGACATTTGCGAAGTTTCAATTTAAACATGCATGAATTACTTATTACTTATTATTATATAACCTATTTTGTGTACGTAAATAATTGTTTCTTGTAGTAATCGTTAAAAAGAAGTGTTTTTCCCATAATCCGTTCCTAAAAGTGAAATGAAACTTCGCCAATGTCAAATCCATGGTATACAACTTTAAACATATATTAAACGAATAAAAAAATAAATAAATAAATTAATTATTAAAATTTAATTAATTAATTAAGTTAACTTATTATTACATTTAAAAAAATAACAAGCAAAAAAATTCACTTTCTCTAACACTCTTTTCAATCTCTTTCATTGAAAGAATATCAAAAGTGACTACAAACATGTACTCTCGTGCAGACGAATACCTACTTACTAAATTTTATTTCTATTTTTATCTCCAGAAGGATAATACTTAACAAATTTTATTTCTATTTTTATCTAAAGAAGAATAATACTTACCAATGTTTATTTCAATCTTCTTAAAATTATCTTTCTATTCTTTATTGTTTAGCTTATTTTTAAATCTTATATTTTTATTTTTATCTGTTTTTAGTTTTATTTATCCCTTAATATGTTATTTTTTCTTTCCTCATCTAATATTTTATTATCTGTTTATATAAAATAATATTTCATGTATGACTACCACAACATGGGCAATAAATAGCCTAGCGTTGTAGTTAAAAAATGGCAAAAATGTATCATATATTTATTTATTATTTTTTATAATGTAAACATTTATAAAATAATAAAAAAAAAAAATAAAAAAAAAAAAATAAAATCATGCATTTCGTGTTTTACATTAGTTGAAATACGCCAGCTGACATATCAGTCCATAAAAAAAGCCATAGACAGTCATACAAATTGGACAGACATTACCTGTGGAAACGATTCCGTATCTACAAAAGATACAGAATCGCTCTTCTGGTTTTTTAATGTTGCCTTTTCAAATATACATACAAATCAAACATTTAATATTTTTTTAATTTAAGTTTTTATTCCAGCAGGGCTGGGAGGATAGTGCAATCCCAGTCTGCCATATTACATAAACTATAGTGCAAAAATAGTAAATGAAAATCTAAAAGCTGCTATTATTTTAGAAATATTTTCTCCGTATTGTCCAAAGCTTTATTGCAATTTTTTTCATGGCACTAAAATAATAATACACGCTAGCCTATCACCGATTTGGCAGAGATGTTGACTGTTAAATTTACACTTAACAATTTATCATTTAATGCTAGATATCACTTCCGTACTAATAACACGCCTGCCAACGATTAGTTACAGTAAGTATTGTGTTCTGTTCCAGCTATTTTGATTAAACATGAAATGCATATAAACCAGATATAATTAGTAGGTCGACCATCATGTAGTCAATGGCGTGCGTTGTTCTTTTCCCAAAGGGCACTGTGTCTACTTAAGTATCAATTTTTAAAGTATTTTTGTAAGAAAATATAATTTGCCGCAGCCCAACATTCCAAGAATTCCAAAGTTTATCAATGCTGCCCAAATTTGAGCTAATATATCTTAAAAATGATTTTCAAAGCGCCAAAATTCCAAGAAATCAAAATATACAAGTTTTATGATTTTAAGAAGTTTTCGAAATTTCACGTTAACTACAATATCAAATTAATGTTACTATGCAAATCAAGGTAAAGGTCAAATATGTTTGTCAGAGATCTATCTACATTACAGAAAAAATCGTTGTAACTTTGTAATAATTTAAAAACCATAGCAGCCCAAAATATGGGTAAAATAAGTTGAAGATAATATGGGTAGTTCTGAATTTGTAATATGAGATTGACAAAAAATGACGTAAAAAAAGGCCCAATGGCCGAGTTGGTTAAGGCGCTGTCCCGGTAAGACATAAAATCTTGGGTTCGATACCCAGTTGCGACCGTAACTTAAAAAAAATTGTGTCTTGTGCCGTTTCATGTTTCGTTTAGGGGGCAGTCACACTTAGCTTTATATAATGTTAGCATTGCCACTACTTGCGGCCATTTGCTAAACCCTACACCTGTAAAGGACACGCAATACACGGCCGACGACTAGCTCAGAGTCGGCGCAAGCAAGGTTCCTCCTAAAAACAGGGCGAGTGCCTGTGGTTCGCTTGGCAATTCCTCCTCCGCCTCCTTTCCTCACAATCCCCGGGTCTCCTTCCTCAATCAGAACACAGTTTTAGCACTTAAAGGGTTTATTCGTAAAAACAGAATAGGGTGGTACACAAAGCCAGCTTCGGCACGAAACACATGGTTAACTACACTGCTAGCCTAACGAGAATTTTCTCCTCTCTCTCTACACGTTTAGTGAAGTTAGAAGTAGTTCATAGCACACGGTGTGGGAGGTGAGTAGATTGGTACTCACATAACGGGAGATGCGGAGTCAGCCGTCTGGCTAGGTACTGGGCACAAAGCACAATTCAAATAATACATCGTGAAGTTAGTTCACGGAGAGCGACTAGCGCGAATCACGGGGAACACAGTTGTTCTGCCGAAGGCCGGCGAAGGAATGGGTGCGGGGAGCCGCTCGGCGCTTGGCTACCGGCGCCGCGCGGTGTGGGGAGAGGGGGGCGGAGGGCCTGTGCAAGGGGTCAATTCGCTATTAGCTCGCACGGGAATCAATTCCGTAACGTAACACTTCCCCCCTCGCCGCAAAAAAGGCGACGTGGTAATGGAGCAGTAGGGTTAAGAAATCCTCTTACCCTTCTAGCACTTGTGCCAAAAAAAAAACATCCAAGAGAAAGGGGAGAGAGAGAGAGAGAGAGAAAAAGAAAAAGTTGCTAGCTACAAAATAGTAGAAACAAAAACAAAAGAGAAAAAAAACATGGTGAACAAAGAATTATACATGAATGTACATGAAAGAGCAGTGGCATACATAAATATAAACAAGGACCTGCTGGAGAAAGGTACAAGGGTTATGCAGTGATAGAAAAAAAATGACTCTAAATTGTATCATTGGTCTGTGAGCTAAGTTTGCGTAGCGTGGTTTGCGTAGGATGTTTGGGGTGTTTGAACGTTGCACTGAAGTTACAAGGTTACTTTGTCACAGTAACCTGGCCCGTTTGAGATTACACTCAAGGAACACTAGGGCCTTAAAGAAAACACGAAGAAGAGAACGCAGGATGAGGCTTCTTGGTGGTGGAGAGGGTTCTACCTGTCACAGAGGTCAAAAAGGTAGCTGCTTCCGGATCCTGTGGGTGGGCCAGTATGACATCATTGAGGTACTGGAGAGTGGAATTGTAATTGGTGGTTGGTCCTTTATAGAGGCGGTGGTTTGTGTGCATGACAGCCGTTGTTGTGATGGTGGTTGGTACACTGGTTAGTATACAGTGGGATTTTTGTGTGAACAATCGTTGGTATTGTTATTTGCGCAAAGGCACAGGAGCATTGGCATGATGGCAACAGAGCATTTGCAAGGTGCAGCTGGAACATTTGCAAGATGCAGCAGGAACATTTGTACAATGGCAACAGGAACATTTGCGAGATGCCGCAGGAACATTTGCACGATGGCAACCGGAACATTTGCAAGATGCAGCAGGAACATTTGTACAATGGCAACAGGAACATTTGTACAATGGCAACAGGAACATGAACCAACCTAGAGCTGACGTGCTCGGGTTTGTTTGAGTGATGGTTTGGTGATGATACAATTCGCAACTACACGCACGACTCACACTAGGTTATGTTAGGTGTGGTCGGGTGCTTTTGGTACGCAGGGTTTGAAGGCATGGGACCTCCGTGACGGTAGTGAAGGCAGCATGAAGAGAGGTGCAGGTGTAGATAGGGTGAAGAGCTGCTGGTCTTCTTATTAATCCGGCGAAAAATTATTATTAGAACAAAATTCTTGAAGTTTACCTGCCTGGTAGACCAATGATGAAAAGGTTTGGAGAGAAACAAGGTGTGCATGTTGAGAAAGATTGGATTTGTTTGACGTGTAGAGAGAGAGAGAGAGACGGAGAGAGAGTTAACTAAGTGTAACTACAGACTTATACATATTACAAAGGTACGTATTCAAGGAAGGTTCTGTTTAACCCATTTAGTTTTTTTTTAAAACTAAATACATTTCCAAGAACACGTGGGTAAGGGTTTGTACGTATGACAAAATGCCCCGTTCGAAAGAAGTTGGTCTTCCATGACCTATGCTCACGTCTATACGGTAGCATTCTTTCTACTTTCGAAGAACAAAAACATTGAGTACAAATAAGTTATGAAAAGTGGGAAAGGAGTAGGAAGTTGAAAGGATCCGTGTATGAAGGTTGTCCCATTTGACAAACGAAACGCCAAGTGCGTAACGCATATATCCCCATTCACGGATAATTTCGAGGAAGGGAAAGGGTGACAATTGGGAACATTTGAACGAAGAAAACTGCTGAGGACTCGGCTATTTCCGAAATTCGACCTCTGAGTGGAAGGTGAAACAAGGTCTACAGCAGTTATCCTGGCACATTACAATACCATTTGGTAGTGTGGGACAAAAGGAATACACTGACATAAAAGAGTCTAATCCTCCACGTGTATTGGGTAGAAGATTAGAGGGTCGTTTTATTCTCCTACTTGTTTGCGAGAAATGACAGACCCTTGCTCAAATCTCACAAACCTGGGGGTTTTCTTGTTCGTCCCCCAGACAACGAGTTAGGTGTTTTTGTGTCCATCAACTTAACTCCTACGACACGATGCCCCATAATCATGAGTGAAGCGTATGATTAGTCCTTTTGAGATAGTGGATAGTTCCTGGGTTCTTGTGACAGGAAGTCCACGGGCATGTTAATGAGTACTCTGCTGCAAAAGCAATAATTTTCTGATAACAGAAAATAAAAGGCGTGTGATCTACGCTTGGTAGGTCACACAAACATGGGGTAGATATTATTTCGTTCGCACGATTCATGGTGAGTATTGTAACGTCTTCACGTCTCATGTACAGGAATGAACGATTTACAACAAATTTTGCCCAGTATTGAAAGACAGTAACCCAATGGGTATTTAAAACAATTTAATGAGATAAATCACCCTCTCGATCAACAACCCTGTGTTGACGAGCAAACAATGAGTAGTTATGACGGACTCCCCGTGACGTGTAAAAACACAAAGATATTATGAGATTCGCATCTATAGCAGTGGATATTGTAAGGTTCACACCTATAATAGTAGATATTGTAAGGCTCGCGCCTATAATGTTACAAAAGTTTACGTTCGGAAATGTGGGTCTCCATTCAATACAGACGGCGGTTTTTGCAATGATGTAATTAATACGGCACTGCTGTAGCTTAATAATTTCATATTAGCATACGTTACAAGACTTGCCAAAAGGCGATAAACACAAATTTTATTGAAGATCTGGCCAAGATTTTAAACTTCAAACAAGAATAATGGTACAATAAAGGACAAAAGAAACTGATGTCATGATAAAATATTGTACCTCATAATGAAGTTGTATATGTACAAAGAACAATGTTAATGAAGGGACGAAACGTATTGTCACTTTTATAACAAATATTTTTCTCAGAATCCGACAAAATACGATTCTGGAAAAAAATAGAGCAATTGGGTTGAGCGCCATTCTAATTTTTGGAAAAAGAAGAAAAACCACAAGTAGCAACAAGGTTGCCCTTGAATTGTTTCGAATCCAGCGAATGTGACCTGATAGGTGTGTACATTTGGTGTATTCGAAACGATCCCCAATATACAACATTACTATGAATGTGTTAGGATGGGGTGAAGAGGGAAAAGAAAAAAAGAAAAAAAACGGGAGGATTTCCTATTATAACAGGAATCGTCGCGACATTCTTACAATATGGTGCTGTGACCATAGTAGTGAGCTGCGGCAATGGTCTGAAACCAATGGTTATTATACAGACTTGCACTTATGATTTTATATTTACAACATTAGGGTAGGGACGTACTGGTACGACAAAAACCCGACACCAAGCAAAAAGTAGAAAGGGTGATATGACAAGATGAGGCGATGAGGTGAGAAAAAAAACGCGCGGATGCTGCAAGAATTGTGAAAAGGAAAGCGACGTCTTGGAGCAGGAGTTTTCGGAACCGTTGATGGTAGGAGGAAAAGGAGGCCCTTTCCCGAAGTGATCAATTTCAGGAAGAGGATGCATACAAGTATGAAAACGGTGCCCCAAGAGGTGCTCTTGTGGTACAGCAGGCAAGGCACGCAGGATGTACAAGAACATATAAAATTATGCAAAAAGAAAAAGAATGTACAGGAGTTAGGCTACCGTTGACATTAATGTGCCTTCGGGTGTAAGGATTACCTTGCGAATGCCCATATGGGTGATTATTTACATTTAATATTTACATGTAACTCACGTCACTTATGACAAGAGTTTTGCCAATTTGATAACGCCTGAGTACTTGATGTGATGGAATTTACTGATTCCGTCACAGTAAGGCATTTTGGAATTATTCCTAGGAGAAATCTTTCTATTTCTCAGGGCCTGTAGTAATTCTTCCTTTCTTGAAGTAAAGACGTGCGGGATTATACCCAGCGTAACTTGAGGAACTTCCATGGTGTATAAGATCGTATCAGAGTGACCTTATGTTGGAAAAAGTGAGAACTAGACTCGCAATTGGAAAGAAATTGGGCAGAGATTGACCACTGGGGACGTATTTTTACAAAAAGTTTTTGAAAAAAAAACGCGTTTTTTTATAAGTGTTTGGTTTATTTGAAAATTTGGGCAGGGGTTTGCCTCAAAAAACGTGATTTTGTAAAAAATTCCAGATGTTTTTGGAAATTTGTTGAAAATTTTTCAAGTCCAAAAACGAGAAAAATTTGGGCAGCGGTTTCCCTTAAAAAACGTGATTTTGTAAAAAATTCCAGATGTTTTTGGAAATTTGTTGAAAATTTTTCAAGTCCAAAAACGAGAAAAATTTGGGCAGCGGTTTCCCTTAAAAAACGTGATTTTGTGAAAAAATCCAGCTGTTTTGGAAATTTGTTGAAAATTTTCAAAGTCCATAAACGAGAAAAATTTGGGCAGCGGTTTCCCTTAAAAAACGTGATTTTGTGAAAAAATCCAGATGTTTTGGAAATTTGTTGAAAATTTTTCAAAGTCCAAAAACGAGAAAAATTTGGGCAGCGGTTTCCCTTAAAAAACGTGATTTTGTGAAAAAATCCAGATGTTTTGGAAATTTCTTGAAAATTTTCAAAGTCCAAGAACGAGAAAAATTTGGGCAGCGGTTTCCCTTAAAAAACGTGATTTTGTAAAAAATTCCAGATGTTTTTGGAAATTTGTTGAAAATTTTTCAAGTCCAAAAACGAGAAAAATTTGGGCAGCGGTTTCCCTTAAAAAACGTGATTTTGTGAAAAAATCCAGCTGTTTTGGAAATTTGTTGAAAATTTTTCAAAGTCCAAGAACGAGAAAAATTTGGGCAGCGGTTTCCCTTAAAAAAACGTGATTTTGTGAAAAAATCCAGGTGTTTTGGAAATTTGTTGAAAATTTTCAAAGTCCATAAAATGAGAAAAAATTGGGCAGCGGTTTCCCTTAAAAAACGTGATTTTGTGAAAAAATCCAGATGCTTTGGAAATTTGTTGAAAATTTTTCAAAGTCCGGATATGAAAATTTCACGAGCCGGGATTCACCTTAATGGAACACGTTTTTAGAATTTATTCCGATGTTTTTGAAAAAGGTTTGCAAATTTGCAAAGGTCCGGAAATAAAAAACGGAAACGAGGTTCGCCTTAAACGAACATGTTTTTAGAATATTTCCATTTCCTTTCCAAAGGGGGGTTCTTCAGAAAAGGAAAGAAATATTTTTTTCTTTTATACAAGTTTTCGTGGAAGTATTTGTTTGAAAATTCAACAATGTCTTGGGGAATAGTTTTTTATTTACTTGGTTAGACTAGCCTGATTTGAGCATCACCAATTATTGGTATTTATCCGCCGACTTCCTTTTGTCATAACAAGTTATATGCAGAAATGTGCATACGGATATAATGCCTGACTCGAGGAATCGACGTCAACGCGAACTAGGCATTTTTCGAATTATGTCGTCTGTTTCTTTATGAAAGATGATAGGTGCGCAAGAAAAAGGGGGAAACGGACGACAGAAGTACAAAAAAAATGCCCAATTGTCAAAAGGTAGAAAGAATTTAATCCACTTGTTTCCCTTAAGAGTGTGTTATAGGGGCAGAATGGTTATTTTCTGAAAAACGGCTCTCTAAAACGGCTTAATACTACCTTTCATGTGTCATTCTCGGACTTGATATTTTTTGTTACCAAATAATGGACCTTTATTTTTCAATCTGCTTATTTTTTTTTGTAATTGATGTAGGCATTCGACCATGAAAAATAAAAACATTGATACATCATACAACCCATTTTTTAAACTTAAATCTATGATTGTCGCATTAATAATGATTTTACACAATATTTTTAATTTAAAATGTGTACATAATACATACATCTGTAGAAGTACGGCCTCTTATTATCGTTATGATATCTGTGGATATTAACAATTAAATAAATACTTCATTTTACACCAAATTCTTACACAGTTCGAGCTTTTTACTCATTCCGGGCTAGGATCTCCCGTTGACAGGCAGTGAAACTATACGCTCCTCGTTTAATAACGTATATATTTTGAAAATGCCGTCAAAATGTTTCATTAATGCCTCTAAATATAGAATACCGACACACTTGAAGCATTGCAATAATCTCAGCAAGCTACAAAAACAGTAGGTACTCGAAAATTCACTTTTTTGGTGTAAATCTGTCAAAATGTTTCTTTTCGACCGCCATATTTGCTTCAGTCATTGAAAACATAACTTTTAAAGTGCGTTGCAGTTCCGAAAACGGTTAGTGCGTTGTTCACGTATGTGGCGATGCACGTTTTGCAAGTATGTGTGTGAGAATTCATTGGGCTGCGTACACACACACAGCTATAATATACGTATCGTGGCTCGTGGCGTCTTTCGGAATATGGGTATTAGTTAATTTATCCGGGCATTTCGCTCGCCAAACATTTGTCGTAGGTACATTATGTACGCGGTGTTTGGTAATAAATACAACTTCAACTTGAAGATTGTACTAGGATATTATTATTGGTTCATAAGCCACTACTCTCGAAAAGGTACTTTTATACTTTTTTTTACATTAACTCCACACAGGAGGCCCTGGGGAAAATAATTTCCCTCAGGGCCTATGTCATCTGGGATGCTGTGTGGAGGGTCTTTTTGAGGAGAGGAAGGAATGAACATTGGTCTTGAAGAGACCCGTGTTGTAGGAAGGAGGAAACACAGAGGCTGGCAAATCATTCCACAGGCGAGCTGTTGAACACAAGAACGAGTCGAAGAAACGACCCATTCTCATGTGACAAATGTCAACCGTGTACAAATGTTGGGCACGCGTTTGGCGTGTTTCCCGACTATGCACCGGTGCCGAAGGGATCAATGATGCTAGTTCCTCGGAGCATCTTCCTATTGGACTTCATACTTATTGGACTTCATTTTTTTTTTCTTTATTAATTTTGTTTGTTGCAGTTTGTTTTACATGGTATTCGACTACCAAGGCAAATGCCTTTACTATGGTAGTCTATATCTCGCAATTACTATTCGTCACCTCATTTGGATAGGGTTCTAACTTCACAACTTGTTCTGAGATACGAGATGTCAAAGTTTGAAAAGGCGATTTCTCATAACCTATTTACTTTATTCCTAATATATCGGAACACTTGTTACATGCACTGCGTTAGCCCTCATTAAATATATGGTAAATATTTCCATATCGATTCCACGCTCAAACACACATTTAAAAATTAAAACAAATTGTACTTGGTAGAAAATGGTTAGTAATAAGTAATTCAGTAACCGGAATTGAAAAATATTGCGTTTTTTTGTTTGTTTTTTTTTTTATTTAAAAAATGCGAAATGTAATTTTTCAAGGACCGCCATGTTAATTATGGAGATGAAATACGCATGTTTAAAAGAAAAAATCACTTTCTGTCAAAATAAGTACGAATAATTGTAATCTTCGGAAATGATGAATAATGCGTATTAATCATTATTTTGTTCGGTTTCATAAACACGAAAAATTACGCGAGACGAAATGACATTTCGCGTTTTTAGAGATAACAAAATAACCATCAAAATGCAATATTTTCAATTCCGGTTAATAAATTACTTAATACTAACTCTAATCTACCTAGTACAATTTGTTTTAATTTTTTAAAGTGTGTTTTGAGCGTGGACTACTCGATAGGGAAATATTTACCAAATATATTGTCGAAGGGTGAGATTTTTTTTTACTTTTTATGACACGTGTTCCCAATATCGTGATAATAGGTTTGTATTTTACTAAAATTTACACTAATAATCTCAAAATCAGATTGAATAGCATGGTAATCAGTTTTTATTTCTACATTGTTTAGAAGCAAAAAAAACAGCAATTCTTTGGCAAAATTACCTATGACCGAAGACCAAGGATGGATCTGTGAAGAATCGGAGCAGGAGCTTACTATTGAAGAGGTGATAGAAGAAAGCAATGATATTTTAATAGAAGGGCGGAGAGTAGTACAATTTGATTATTTTTTAAGCAACTCCAATGTATTAGTCAACATGATTCCCTTTTTAACTGCAATTTAAAGCACTTACGAATTACCTCAGAAAATATAAATGGTTTGAACTCTACTTTTAATTTAAAATGCGTGTTATGTGGTAAAACCTTTAAACTAAAAACGTCCGAAAGCGATCAAGGGCGGATCCAGGATTTGTTTCTAGGGGGGGGGGCACAAGGGGCGGACAGGCAAAAAAATCAACAATTCAGGATTTTTTCTGGGGGGGGGGGGGGGGGGGGGAGCACAAGGGGCGGACGGTTACAAGTTCAAGTATATATAGGAAGATTTATGAAAGTGTCAAAACAATAGAAAAATTAAATGTTTAATAAAGACAGTTTCTGCTTCTAAGTATGTACTGTGATGGAATCTCCACAGTACACAAAAATACCGTCTGGGCACGTGCCCCCGTGCCCCCTCCCTAAATCCGCCTATGAATGTGATT
Source organism: Limnephilus marmoratus (assembly GCA_917880885.1). NCBI lineage: Eukaryota > Metazoa > Arthropoda > Insecta > Trichoptera > Limnephilidae > Limnephilus > Limnephilus marmoratus. The sequence continues at coordinate 12,908,457 of OU862908.1, forward strand.
ATTCGAATAATTTGACTGCTTACATTGTTTCAAAGTCCGACAACCCCCGCCCCCCCCCGACTCGGGTTTTGATTTGCCAAGGTACTGGCTAGTAGCTGATGTGTGTTGGTCGAATACGGGAAGGGGGAGGGGAACTCGGGAGGGGGGTTCGCGGGACGGGGGAAGGGGGGGTAGAGTGAGGAGAGGGAAGGTGGAGGAGGAGGATGAGCGGGAACGTGAGAGGGGAAGGGGACGCGGGAGAGGAAGGGGAGGAGGAAGGTGAACGGGACGAATGGGAAAGGACACGAAGGGAGAAACGATTTCTTTATTAAATGGCATAGCAATGTATGCCGGGTACCAGCTAGCATATAAATAAAAAAGAAACTTTATTTTATTTCTCTAAGTCTAAAGAATATTTTATTAATGATGTTATTAATATGTATAGATATTCTATCAAATATACGTTTCCAATTTGGAGATAGTAATAATAATGATGAATTCTAGAAAATATAGTTTAAAATCAATTAACGACTGAATATTTAGAAGTTAAATTTAAAAAAAAACTTCATTAAATCGACTCCAAATGTTAACCACGAGATTCCAAACGTTGTTTATTATGGAAACGATGAAAGGACCATTTGAAAGGACCATGAACAAGCAAATTATGAAACATTTATAAAAAGGATCATACTAAATATTCTACCAACATAATAAGTTCCATAAACAAACCACACTTTGTTATTAGTTTGTTTTTTACTTCGATATTTAAAAATACTGTGCTTGGATGTTCATAACAATCATAACGCAAGTATAATGTTGACCTTTTGAAATCTGGGAAGACATCCCTACTGCCATCTGGCGATGTAAAAATAAACACATTTTGACAGATTACGAAATGTTACGAGGGTATCATATACGCTTAAGCTGCAAAATATGCCGTTATATATACAGGCCAGTATTTTGCGAAATAGTCCCCTACTCGCAGAATATGTCGATATCAAATACAGACCAGCACTCTGCGGAATAAGTTTATTAATAAAAACTGGTTAATTAACTTTCGGGAAACGAAGCGGGTAATTGGTTTATCATATACAGGATTTTAATTGTTGAATAACTTTGTTTTAAATATTTGTGTACATTTCCACTATTAATCTTGTATTTGAAACTAGCAAATTTAGTCGGTCGACACTTGTAAACACTATATTATTCACGACGGCAACTTTCTTGGTTGAGCACTTTACGTAGGAATACCGGTGATAATGTTTTGTCGAGTGACGACTCGAAAATGAAGGAATCGTGCCCGTGATAATTTAAATTGCAATTCGAAGTTACAATCGCGCCGGGGTTCTTGATGGAAATGCTAGACAAATTGGGAGTAACAAGACAAAACATTATACATTATAAAGTTTAAACAATTGCTGATTGAAGAACGAGACGAGCGACTGTGAAGAGGGAGGTGTCGGCGTAAAACGTGGGAAAAGATTAGAGGAAAAAAAAAAAAATATTGCCCCAAAATTGTGCGCCAGTGTTAGCACCAAAACGCAAAAAAATGCACCACGTTGGGTCCAGTGTTAGCATTGCCACTACTTGCGGCCATTTGCTAAACCCTACACCTGTAAAGGACACGCAATACACGGCCGACGACTAGCTCAGAGTCGGCGCAAGCAAGGTTCCTCCTAAAAACAGGGCGAGTGCCTGTGGTTCGCTTGGCAATTCCTCCTCCGCCTCCTTTCCTCACAATCCCCGGGTCTCCTTCCTCAATCAGAACACAGTTTTAGCACTTAAAGGGTTTATTCGTAAAAACAGAACAGGGTGGTACACAAAGCCAGCTTCGGCACGAAACACATGGTTAACTACACTGCTAGCCTAACGAGAATTTTCTCCTCTCTCTCTAAACGTTTAGTGAAGTTAGAAGTAGTTCATAGCACACGGTGTGGGAGGTGAGTAGATTGGTACTCACATAACGGGAGATGCGGAGTCAGCCGTCTGGCTAGGTACTGGGCACAAAGCACAATTCAAATAATACATCGTGAAGTTAGTTCACGGAGAGCGACTAGCGCGAATCACGGGGAACACAGTTGTTCTGCCGAAGGCCGGCGAAGGAATGGGTGCGGGGAGCCGCTCGGCGCTTGGCTACCGGCGCCGCGCGGTGTGGGGAGAGGGGGGCGGAGGGCCTGTGCAAGGGGTCGATTCGCTATTAGCTCGCACGGGAATCAATTCCGTAACGTAACAATAAGCTAGATAAAAGATCATTATTTGGCTTGGCCTATTTCAGCATATCGCTCGCCATATATTATGTGATGTACGTAATGTATGTATGTAATAGGGTGCGATATACCGAAATACGCCAAGCCAAATGCTCTTTTATAGCTAAGTCTGTTGGCCCCATTAGATTTATTAGTATTATCTTCTTCTTCAATGATATATTACATTGACGGGCATAACCTACAAAAGTAATTAAAAAAGTTATTCCGATAAAAAATATACATTTACTATCCTTGATATAATTATTTACATATATACTTAACTAATTGCTAGACAGTTACTATGCCATGTAAAAATTGTAAAAGCATAATAAAAAATAAATAAATTCATGTTATAAAAAAAATTCAACGCGAAAATTTTACTCCAGCTTTTGTAGCGGCTAGCATAGTTTTTCGGTATTATGAACTGCACGCCCCTGATTAATAGGATCTCAGCCAAAAATCACAAACCGATATCAAGTTTATCTCCCCACATAAAAAATGTCATAAATCCATCCTGCCAATTAAATTCATACGAGACGAAACAGCTCGTTGGCTCCTCACAATGGACGTTTTTTGTAAAGAAAGCAAATGTCATTCGCTGGCTGCGAACCAAATCACGAGCTGAAGATGAAATGCGCGATTGTACATTGTACCAATAGTTGATGATTGGTGGAAGCGTGGTTTAGGCGCTACTGACGAAGAGGAGAGAATCCGAAATAGCTGGACTGATGACGGCTTGATTAAACTGACGTTTCATAAGCAGTTTGGTGTGTCAACGCGCGCCGAGTTTGCCAGACAAATACTCGTAATAGCATCTATCCACACAAAAAGCTTATCTGATAATATTGTGGTTTTCCTTTCTTTTCAATTTTTTATTTATTTTTTTAATATTTTTTAATATTTTTTTGGGAATACCGCTCTAGATTCCCAACCGTCTGGAGGCAGTGGGACTACGGCATCTCCATTTGGGGTATGTTATGAGATGGGAATGAGGAAAGTGGGGAAGCACCTACATAGATATTCATATTTGTTCAGTAAACACAGCTAAAGTCATTTCATGCAACGTATCAATTCAGAATGGTGATCTTTTACCAGGGCGATACTTAGAGTATCTTCCACTGTTCAAGGTGCCGCAAATGAAACATAAAATTCAATGGATGTAATAGCTTAGAGGTGCGTCGAACAGTATTAATATGTTAGCGTCTGCGTAGTTGAAATTTAAGAACCCGGCTTCGAGTGCATGTCATATAAACATCTGTGTACGAGAAATTTAAAACAAAGCTACCTAAGTAATTCGGTTTCGAATTCAAGAATTCGTCAAAGGATGGCGCCACTTCTGTTAGTACATGCCCCGCCTTGGAATAAGTACTATGATTTTGAAAATTTCAGTATCTCTCCCGCTATTTAAAAAGATTGACGGTAATACTTAGTTGTGATTAATAGTGTCACGCGGCTATATATTACAAATGACGTCATTGCATTGATCCGGTTACTTTGTACCGGTGACTAGCCATCACTGGATTACAGTGGATTCGAGGAACGGGCAATTTTTGGAACCAGTTCCTATCGGATTTATAAAATGGACACCAACACTTTAACTGGGCGAAGCCGAACTACAAGCCGCCCGCAGGGCCTAGCAGCAAAAACCTGGAGAGCGGGTTTTTCACTGTTAGTCCTATTTATTACAGGAAACCCAATAAGAAATAAGTTTAAAAATAAAATGACAACTTAAAAATGTGCAATTTGATCACTGCTTTGAAAAGTCTTTAAAAAAAATTTAAAAATTTTAAAAAAAGTTTTAATTAAAATTTTTTTTTTAAAGAAGTTAAAAACTTTTTAAAAAATTGCAGTAGGTGGCACGCGAACTGCTTGAAAACTGAATGTACCGGGAATGAGAAGCTCTGGCGTTATGAAATTATAAATATTAATATATTTATTATGCGTTTATGGTCAAATAAATTTCCCGACAAAAGCAAGTTATTGCTAACGTCAGACGGTTGTCGTGGAAACGATGTTGATATATTTGTGGGAAATTTTATTTCAGGCATAGTAAGTAGTTAATATCTATTCATCTATCTATCTATCTATATAAATAAAAACGAATCACTGAAATGTACGTACGCGCATAACTTCCGAACGACTTCACCAAATTGAATAATTCTTTTTTTTGTTCGTTATTATCAGGACAAAACTACTGGTGAGGTCTGGCATTATGAATTTTTTATAAAAAAATTGCAATAGGTGGCACGCGAGCTGTTTGAAAACTGAATGTACGCGGAGGGGGAAGGGGAACCTGAAGGCGAAGGGGAACCGGGGAGAGGGAGGGGAACTCGAGAGGGTATTCGCGGGACGGGGGAAGGGGGGGAGTGGAGTAGGGAGAGGAAAGGTGGAGGAGGCGGAGTGGGAACGCGATAGGGGAAGGGACGCGGGAGAGGAAGGAGAGGCGGAAGAGGAACGGGACGAATGGGAAAGGACACGCAGGGAGAAACAATTTCTTTATTAAATGGCAAAGCAACGCACGGGCAATGGCATAGCAACGGGTACTAGTTAAATTATTTTCTTTGCCTGCACCTCACGTATACTACGTATGCTCAAATTATTTCAAACTTGTCATCTTTAAAATGATTTGCCTGTACGTAGTAAGACCAGCGCAAGTATTTTTTGTGTTTACCCTTGACTTGTTTTAGCAAGCCAAGGAGATTTCCGCTCTACTAAGGAGGTCGCTGAAGTTAAAATATATGTGGCTCTTCGCCACATATATTTTATTATAAATATAACAAAAAATCTTTATCGTGCGTTAAAAAAGACCGAGTGTACAATTCACACGCTGAAACCTCCAGAAAACTATTATAGACAAAAGTGGGGAGACTACGAAGCACTTTTTTTCAATGTGAAGGATGATTTTCTCCATATTTTTCGTCGAATTCCAGTGCACCTTTTTCTATACATTTGATTATCTTATTAGTATTTGTGTATTCGTCTTCGGAGTCGTTTTCTTTTGCATGTTCATTTTGAAGCGGTTTGAAGATTGGATATTGATTTTATTAAAAAAAAATCTTTTTTTTTGGATTTTTAGGACTCGATGACTACAGAGGTCAGGCGCTTTATACCACCATACCAAAGGAGAGTTGCGTGGGACTGGATTGAATCAAATAAATATTTTATTGCCATCTTATTCTCTCGCAGCCTAAATCCTATAGATCAGCGGTCGTCACACTTTTCTGGTCAAGGGCCACATAGGACAATGTGAGGTATCACCGCGGGCCGCACACTTATGATTTCAGGGGGGGGGGATATTGTACCTTTTTGTTTAGCAAGTTAAAAAAGCAATTATTTTGTATTTAAGTACCGGGTTGCTACTTCCTTCCTTCTTGTGTTCTTGGTATAGTGTCAATTCTTAATAATAATAATACACGTAAAATCATAATATTTTTTTTTTTAATTTGTGTGTGTATCTGTAATGGAATCTTTCAGTTCAATTTTCATCCACTTCCCGAAGTATCGAAATGTGTGAATTTTCGCACACGTGATTAAAATGATTACAATACATATAATAACAAAAATGAACCAATATTAAAGTTTATTTTACTTTATTAGTACGTGATAGGCGTGTTTTTTGTCTTTTTTAGACCATTTTTTTTACCTACTTACAACCTCACTGTGCCATCTCTACGGCCTCCAATTTTAAATGGGTCTTCTACTGCCCTCCTGAAAGTCTCAAACGGGAATATAATTAATTGTAATGAAACGGATTATATAATTAATTGTACATGAAAAAAATATATTTAAAAAGAAAACGGCAGATATTTGTACGGGCCGCACAAAAACGGATAGTATAATTGTACTCGTACATGAAAAAAAAAGTTAAAAAGAAAACGGCAGATATTTGTGCGGGCCGCAAAAAACGGATAGTATAGTTGTACACGAAAAATTTTTTTTTAAAAAGAAAACGCCAGATTTTTGTGGGGGCCGCACAAATATCCGCCGGCTATAGGTGTATGTGTTTGTCTCTTGTTAGTGTCACGTTTAATCGAGTTCCAAACGACAACGGTGCTATAGAACTCACTTCCAAAATAATTAATTTCTACACATTTTCAATGTTTTCCCAGCCGTTCATCTTCGCAGTCGGTAAGACAAGAGCACAACGACAATGGTAAAGAGGTAAATAACACACACCTACCTAGTGCAACGCGTCACGTCATAATTCATTTCCTCGCGCGATTCCGCCGACAAGACGGAGTGATGGATGCCTCCCCGCTTACTTAACCGGCTTACCGGCACCTCCGCGCGTATCAGTGAGATGCTTACAACTCATTATACCGCTCCACACTCCACACAGTCTAACCAACTTGTGCCAACTTTACTCTTTATCGTCCTGCGCTCCCGGGGGTAATTAATGCTGATCTACTACGCTAGAAATTGATTTAACAGCGTGCAGGACTGCTAACACTTGTGATGCAACGATACTTACTTTGATGATTCCAATATTGATTAATCAATAAATGATCTGATCTGATGTATCTGGTTAATCTTGCCTCACGATTCAAAGATATTTGACTAGCTAGCAACTAGAAATGCTTGAATTTCGACCAGAGGAGGTCCTGTGAACGCTCGAACAGCATTAATGCATTTCGATCCTCACAGTGGGTAGCAACTAGAGGTGGGTAAGTTCTGCATTTTTCCGGAAGCCTCCGAGACTTGCTTCCTTTTAAAAGTACACGAGTTCTAGGAGCAGGTCCCGGGTCCGAGTTCTTAGGTGCGGACTGGGCACTGGGTATTGTTGCGGCGCACCGAAACGGGACGCACGGGTTCAAAGAACTCGGAACCAGGACCTACTCGTAGAACCCACACGAGAACTCAGAACCCCGGAGTCGGACAAGACCCGTACGAGAACAAGGACCCGTCACCCGTGCAATGTAGGTACATTCAATGTATCTACACTGCACGGTCTTTTATTGAGAATTTAAATAAGTAAATTAATAAGCTGTAATGCTTTACTATAAACTATTATTTTATAATGCACGTCACCCGTTGATTAACGATACCAGATAAGACGCTCTAATTAAAAACTACTCCGTGCCTAGCCGAAGGGGTCACGCACGTGTGTGTCGATCAACGAACAGCGATCGAATGAATGCCCAGCGCCCAGCTCGTGACGTGACTCAAGGGGAAGTGTCATAGTTGGCCGGCCGCGGGTAGCGGGGAGTGTCGGGAACTCACCGAGACCCGCGACTCATGAGTGGAATGGTGAGTGACGCCGGACCGTGGATCGCGGAGCAAGCCGGCGCGGCGGCCACGGGGTGAGTCAGGAATGTAGTAGTTCGCGCGAGTCCGGGAGTGGGCGAAATGAATGGATTGTGTCGCGATTCACGTAGCTTGGAACAAGGCGCTTGGGTTTAAAGGAACCCGGGACTTGTATTCGAGTGCGGTTTTCGCGCTTCGGCGTTGAGTTGCTCGGACCGCCGGATTACCGCCGGATTTATTTGGATGCGGAGAGTACTGGGACTGGGCCGGGTTCTCTGGGAGTAGTCGATTTGAAAAAGGAGTGGGAGTAGGAACCGCTTCCCGCAAAGGAGCGGATCACATGAGCCCATTCCAGCTGAACTGACACATCGCTAGTAGCAACTAGCCTTTAATAACAAATTATGGGCAGTGAAAATGTTGAACGAACGTGTTTATTATTCTTAAGATTTATAATAAATTAAAAAAAAAATTGTTTTAGTTCTTGAATAATGTTATGTCTATATTTCTGTTATGATTTGATTTATATGTACAACCTCTCTCCATGGCTACCAATGTATTGATAGATTTTTTGTTTTGTAATTTTTCATTTTATATTAAAAAAAAATTGTTTTGATTATATATATATATATTTTGTTTTATATAATTTTGGATTCATATTCCTTTTTTATAAAATTAATTTACTTATTCTTATTATGCTGTCTCCATAGAAGTAAAGTCATAGAGAGGAAATCCATAATTGGTTTTATTTTGGCTTTTTAATACTATGTACAAACTGAAATAAATGTAAACCGTCGATTTCCCGAAAATTAATAAATAATAAATAAATAAATAAAAATAAATATACTCGTTAGTTGTTTCGATAGCTATTGGAAGTTGTTATTTTCTTCCGCGGAGTCTGAAATCTCTACCTACCACTATTGGAACGAAAAGGATGAAGAGGAAAAAATGGGATGTCGACCGAAAACAAGATGATCCTACCTTGCTGGTGATGTCCCGGGGTCCCCACTCATGCACTAAAGAAAACTCCACGGTTGTAAACACGTATCTTGCGCGGATCCGGGTTCCAAATTTTGGCGACGAGACCAAAGTACTTGGCTGTCGGTACTGCGCGGGTGTTGAAATTGTACTGATGTTTGCGGTTTTTTTTTTTTTTTTTTTTTTTTTAATTTCAATAACAAGGTTTGTACATGTATGTATGATGTATATAATAAGTATGGATTCTTTTTTTTTTTCACAGACCTCCTCACTAGGATTTCCTGTTCTGAGGTGGCCTGTAGTTTTTTAAAATATTTGTATTTGGTTATGGATTGTCTTTATATCGTCTTCATGATGTTTGTAATTTTATTATCACTTTGATCTCTCAGCCATATTTTTACTTTTGTTTTAAATATATTCATTTCCTTTATATTTTTGATTTGATCTGGTAGAGCATTGTATAATTTTATAGCATGGAATTTATTATTTCTCTGTCCAAAAGATGTGTTCAAACTGGGAGTAACCAGGATGTTATTGCTTACTGACCTGGTTGAATATTTATGTTGGGCAGTGGAGTATACATATATGTTTTTTTTCAGTTTAAATAAAATATTTTTTGAATAAAGTTTCTGTACATTGAAGACTTGAAAGTTATTAAATATTTCTTCCGTCGGAGTTCTAAGCGGAACTTTCAGTATTGTCTTCAGTACTCCTTTTTGGGCTATATTATTGAGTCGCTCTGTGTGAGTGCTCAAAGCAGACCCCCATCCAGTTATCCCGTATTCTATTTGTGATTGACATAAAGCGTAGTACACTTTCTTAATGTCGTTTATGTTGAGGATGTTGCGGATGGCTCTAAAGAAGTAAATGTACCTGGTGAGTTTTTTTGTGATTACTTCAATGTGTGCGTTCCATCGGAGATTATCATCAATTTCAATACCAAGATATTTGATACTTTTGGAGTGTGCTATGGTAGGACAGTGACATGATAAGCCTTGATTTTGATTGTTTTCTTGGCATGTATGTAATTTGAGATTAAAGTTATCCTCTGGCTGTCCTCTGGCTGTTATAGAAAATGTCAGATATTTTGTTTTATTGACATAAAGTGTAAGGGAATTTCTCTTAAGCCAGTTTTGCAGTAGACCAAGTCCATGTTCCGCTTCTTTGTAGGTACTTCTCCAGTCTTTTTCGTTGAATACAATTACTGTATCGTCAGCAAAGCTTATGATTTTTCCTCTCGTTCCTAGGCTACCGATATCATTTATGTATATTAGAAATAATATCGGTCCTAGTACGCTTCCTTGCGGTACTCCATGGTTGATGAGGAGAGGTTTGCTTTTTTTCTTGTTAATTTGAACGCTCTGTGTACGCTCCATCATATAGCTTTTTAATAAGTTTAGAGTTCTATTTGACATACCAATTTTTGAAAGTTTTGCAAAAAGGATTTTGTGATCTATTGTATCAAATGCCTTTTGTAAGTCTATGAAGATTGCCGGTGTTTTTTCTCCTCTGTCTAAACTTTTTATAATCATATCTGTAATAGTTTCTATGGCGTCACCAGTACTTAGATTCTCCCTAAATCCGTACTGTGTTTCTGATAATATTTTATTTTCTTCTAAGTAGGAAAGGAGTTGTTTTTTTAATATTCTCTCCAATATTTTGGAAAATGTATTGAGTAGGCTTATTGGTCGATAGTTGTTTATGTCACTTTTACATCCTTGTTTATATATTGGTATTACAATAGCTTTTTGAGAGCTGTGGGGAATACGCTTTCAGTTATAGCCATGTTTACTAGATATGTTAGAGGTACGATAAGTTCTTTACAGAGAAATTTTATTGCATTTGTTGTTATTAAGTCTTTCCCGGAAGATACATTTGATTTTAGAGAAGAAATTGTGTTTTTGATTTCATCAGCTGTGATTTGTTTAAACTCGAGCTTTTTTCCTTGCTCAGGAGATTCATTTGTTTGTACTGCTCCATCACATTGCGTAGCTTGTTTTGCTAAATTAGATCCTATATTTATGAAGAAGTTATTGACATATATTCAAGAATTTCGTCAGGATTCTCAGCGTATTTCCTGGGGACATTGTTTATATTCAGCTCGTCAATTGATGTGGCGTTGGTAGATTTAGTACTAGTTATTTCATTTATTATTTGCCACATCTTACAAGGATTTTGTTTACAATCATCTATTTTTTGCTTATAGTAAGTTTCTTTTGTATGTGTAATTACTTTTTTGCATATGTTTCTATATCTTTTGTAGTATCTTAACATGTGTATATCGTATGGATTATTTTTTAGCTTCTTGTGTAACTCGTCTGTTTTTCTTATGCAGTTTATAACATTCTGTGTGATCCATGGTTTGATGTGTATATTTTTATGTGAAATTTTTTTAACAATTTTTACAGTATTAGAGAAAATGTTTTGCTGTATGAGTTCTATGAAATAATTCCATGCTTCATTTGTATTGTCCATACTTTGTAGTTTATTCCAATCGGTACATTGTAGATTTTATTTAATGACATTCCAGTTGGTTTGTGTTTTTTCTGTTGTTAGCGGTCTTTCCATAATTTTATTTGGTTTGTTTATTTTTATTAAAAGCATAGTTGTATAATGATCAGTAATAGTCGAGTTAAATACAACAGTTTGAGTAATTTCTTTTGTTTTGCTCATAATATGGTCTATGCAGCTTTGTGTGTCGTCCACTTTTCGAGTAAGTACATTTATTAGGCTTTCCAGTCCATGGGAGGCTAACATCTGCAGATATTGTATTTTTTTGGGATGTCCATTTTCTAGTATATTTATATTTACATCTCCAATAAAAAATATGTTTTTTGTGTCTTTCAGTAGGCAGAGTTCTTCGTCTATCGATTTAAGGAATGGGTCTATATTTCTTGTTGAAGGAGACCGATAGACTGCTAATATAGCCTTTTCTTTACTGATTTTAATTTTTAAACAATTGGCATTTGCAACAATAATTTTCTCAACTTCAGCTTTTATTTCGTTTTTTATGTATACAATTACACCATCATTTTGTTTTATGTTATTCAAACTTGAGTAGGTTGTGTATCCAGCTATTTCCAAATTCAAGTATTTCTGGTTTATCCAACACTCAGTAAGAATTAGTATATGTAGATTGATATTTAAATATTTCATTAAAATTTGCAATTCATCAAAATTTTTTCTGATACTTCTTATATTTTTGTGCATTATATTGAAGTAATTATTGTTAACTTTGATAGATCACTTGGTTCCGTGGTAACAATAGTGTCAGTCATTTTTATTTTACTTTTCGAATTATTGTTACGTTGTTCCTTTTAATTTATACAATTTTTTTTTAAATCGTCTACGTGTTTAATGTATATTAATTTTTCATTCGGCATTCTTCTTACCATAATTTTTCCATCCTTGAACCATACGTATGCATAGTTTTTTTCTTTTGCAGTTTGTTTCGTTCTCCATAGTAGTTCCTTATGGTAAAAGCTTATCTCTTCCGCAATGTATATGGTTTCAGTGGATATATCCTTAATTTTTGCATAATCAATATTTTTTTTTTATTTTGTATAATCTTGTCTCTGACTATTTTATCAGTAAATTGCACTAATATTTTAGGTGGTGCATTAATACGTCTGTCAGGTATCCTCTTTACCTCGATTATTTCTGCATATTTTAATTCCACTCCAGTCCAGCCGCCTCCGCAACTCTTTTTACCACTTCAATTTGTTGTTCCCCATTTTTTTGAGGAATGCCCGCTATTTCCATATAGTTAGAGCGGGTTTTGTACTCCATATCTGCAATTTTTATTTCAAGTTGTTTAATTATGGTGTTTTTCTCCTGCTGCTCTTTTTTTAATCATAATAAATTCATTTTCTATTTTTTTGTTTTGTAGGATTGTTATCTCCAGTTTTTTAATTAGTTCATCATATTGTGTACTCATAAATTCGATGCTTTTCTGATTGTCCAGTGTTTGCTTATCTATTTTAGAGATAATTTCTTTTCTCATGGAGTCAATTTTTTTTTCGGTAATTTGTAATATCTTCTCCATGTTTAATTTGTCTTCATTTTCAATGATGGCTCCCTTTCCTCTTGTATTTGCCATTTCAGTTATTTTTAATATTATTAATTATTTTATGTATATAAATATAACAACCTGCCCCGTTTTTATTTTGAAGTAGTGATACAGTATCTATGATGACAAAAATTTGGGTTTTTGTCTATGGTTAATTTAACTGTCACTTTTATTTTATTTCTTAGCGTTTTGTGGATTTCTCATCCGTTTTTTGGGGTTTCGGATATTATATTGAATTTTTTTATAATTTAATGCACGTTTTAGAAAACCTTTGCACACAGTTCACTCACTTTTTACATAGATAATCACGATAAACAACTGGAGATACTTATTTGGATATGTGCGTATTAGTTATCCATAGATATATATCCATAGGTTAGAATCAATCTTTAATCAGTGACAATGGAAAGATGGATATATTAGAATAGGTAGGTAAGACGGGAGGAATACATGGGTATAGGTATAAATATGTTCGAACATTAGTGTTTGGCCGAAACAAGACTTTCTACCGAAACCGAAACTTTTTTAGACATATTAAAAATCTATTGTTTACTGAAATTTGGAATATTTTTACACTAAATATTTTACAAAAAAAAAATAATAATTGAAGTAAGTGAAAAAATAAATTACTGCTATAAAACAAACAAAAATTATAATAATTAACGAAACATGTTAACTACTTCTTGGACCAAAAATTCGTCAATAAATAATCAACACTTACATTTTAAAGGAAGGACTTCATTAATAATTCAATTTGGGAGGCGGGAATGGGTACCGCCGCCCCGGGAACCTTTATTGGATAACCAACACCTCTGCCACAGGTCACCCCAAGTGGTTCGCTACGTTTGGTGATTTAGCAGGGGTGCCCGGGTCCATGGGGTGAGGTTTGTCTAGGTCTTGGAGGCGGATGACCTGGACACACTGAACCCCATATTCCTACCCACCCCTTAAACCCTGTTCCTTTCCAGAACTCTCCTCTCCTTCTTTCCTTTAAAAAACCTTCCACACAGCATCCCCAAAGATGACATAGGCCCTGAGGGAAATTATTTTCCTCTGGGCCTCCTGTGTGGAGCTCATGTAAAAAAAAAAATAAGGAAGTTGATTGAAAAATATTTTGAAATATGTTCATGTTGATCAACAAATATCGATTCTAAATGTATAAATACATACATTACTATATTATTATTCTTCGAATTAATTAAACGTTCTTAAAAAATGATTAAAAAGCTGTAAACTAAAAATGCTTCATGATTGGTCGAAAGAATTCTGACGTCATCTGTAAGCAGGTTTGTACCATGAACGGAATGTCTATGGGGCATCTCTTTCTACTACATGATAGATGGTTTGTTCATGATGAGAGAGGGGTTGTACAGGCCAAACAATTTTTCTTGCTATCTTGTTTATGAGTCTTTTTAGTTTATATAAGTGTCCATAATATACAAATCTATATAAAATAATAATACTAATACAATCTGGTAGGTTGCGTGTTGTACTTGTATTATTTTGTATTTATAATACTTATATAGTGCAATTGCATAGCGTGGATTGACTAGATGATTATTTGGGGAAGTGTGTGAAAGGGTTTATTTAGTTTTTCCTGTGGGGAAAATTTAACCTGGACATTTAAATCTGGTGCGTAAAATTTACTAATACAAAATCTGTTTAAAAAACTACACACCATGTTAGAAATCGGATATATTCAAGGCCAGTCCGACAACCTACCAATAATCATTACGTATTCTATCCATCTGACATCTGACGTTTCGCCATACCCTCACTAGTTTTTTTGCAGATATCTTTATTGATTTCACGTTAAATTATAATTATTGTCTAATCATTATAAATATAATGTGGTGATGGCTTTTCATTACTTCATCTTTGTTTACCATATTTATAGGCACTGCTGAAAACCAGCTGCATTCCCGGAGAAACCCTTTCGTCAATATAATCTACCTGAAAAAATAAGTTCAATCTATTTATCAAATTAATGTGATTGTTATATGAAATGGATTTCTAAAGATACATGTTCGTACAGTGTTTTATAATAACATGCTGTTTATTGCATCGCTAACGGTGACCAGACAATGCCTGACAAAAACTGTCACTTGTCAACCATCGGCAATACCGTCCTGGGAAAAGTTTAGGCGGGGGAAACAAAAATCCTAACTTTAAAAATTAATTAAGAATGAAATCGTTTAATTTTTTTTTTAATACCATTAATTCTGATAGACGGTTAACATTGATAAAACGTACTGGAATTCCTTCTTGAAGAATTAATAAAATCTCCATACAAAATACCCAAGGAACATGTTTTTCAGAGCCCGAATGACGTCACACACACACCCAGCCTCTTACCGCTCGGATTCCGCCCGTTTAGGCGGGCTTAATAAAATTTAATCTTGAAGAATTAATTTAATTATGAAAACGAACTTTAAAAAAATACTAGTATTTAAGTTTGAATGTGAACATTGTTAAAAAAAAGTAAAAAAAAATGGACTCAACTTCCTTATTGAGAACTTTAATTTTAATGGCGTTTACAATCATAATATTTTTAAAAATTTAGTAAAAGCAATAAATACTTGGGCAATACCTCTACTAACGTACTAATTTGGCATAATTAAATGGTCCAATACAGATTTAGATAGTTGAGAACGATTGATTAGAACTACGTTAACAAAATTTAATTGCCATCATCCAAATTCAGCTATAGAACGAATTAATTTACCTAGAAATTTAGGAGGTAGAGGTGTAGTCAAAATAACATCTTTGAAACACAATCAGGTAGAAATGCTTAAAAAAATTTTCCATAGGAAAGCTAATAGCTCAGAAATGCACAAAATAATTTGCAAGGCAGATAGAAATATTACACCTTTAAATTTATATGACGAGAATACCAACATTCTTATAAATACTAACCAGGAATTATTAGATTCCTGGTCAAATAAAATTATTCACGCAAAACACTTCAATTATCTCAACCAAACGTATGTTGACAAACTTTCGTCAAACAAATGGTTGAGTATTGGAGAGTTGAGCGCAGAAATAGAAGGATTTTTGCTTGCCATTCAAGATAGAGTCATTAATACTAAAAATTATAGAAAGCATATAATCAAAGATATAAATCAAATTGATGATTTATGTAGAAAATGTTTGGCTTTTCCCGAAACTATAGAACATATTATATCGGGATGTTCTATATTAGCGCCTTCCGAGTATACATTTAGGCACAATCAGGTTTTAAAAATAATTCACCAAAGTTTGGTAATTAAACATAACTTGATTGACTGCCGTAATGTAGTACCATATTATGAATATGAACCAAATTCATTTTTAGAAAATATATTATGATAAAACTATACTAACAGACAGAACAATTAGTCATAATAGACCTGATATAGTTTTACATGACAAAATTAAAAAAATAACTTATATCATTGATGTAGCTATTCCAAATTCCTGTAATATTCAAAAAATATTTCTGAAAAAATAAGAAAATACACAGATTTAGGAAATGAGATTAAAAGAATTTGGCATTCTCGGACTATAAAAATATTGCCATTTGTTATTTCGGCCACTGGCATAATACCTAGGAATCTGATTCAAAATTTAAGCATATTAGATTTGTCAAAGAATTTGTATATAAAAATGCAAAAATCAGTAATTTTAAATACATGTAGGATTACAAAGGATTTTTTAAATATTTATATTGAGGGATCGGTAGGATTTATAGGTTCAATTAGAAATGCCACAGAGCCGAACCCTCTGATATGAAAATATCTGGAGTCGGTGAATTATATTCCCATTTGGTCTCTAGTAGGTTGACATGTTGTTCTTGTATTGTTTTGTATTTATAATATTTATATAGTGCAATTGCATAGCGTGGGTTGACTAGATGATCATTTGGGGAAGTGTGTGAAAGGGTTTAGTTTTTCCTTCTTTTTTTCCTTTTTTTTTTTTTTTTGGGGAAAATTTAACCCGGACATTTTAATCTGGTGCATAAAAAATAAGAACTGTTTCTGAAAAAATAAAAAAAAAACACAGATTTAGGAAATGAGATTAAAAGAATTTGGCATTTTCAGACACTATACCTAGGTCTTTTAAAAGTACCTACGTGAAAAAATAATTATTTATTTTTTTGATATTACATTATAAACGTAGGACCTTATTAATTGAGTATTTTAATTTTAATTGCGTTTATAATCACGACATTCTTAAGACTAAATTTAATATTTATTGAGATCTTTTAATTGCAGTTAGTAATGTATGATTACTTCTTAAAAAACTAGTAATTATCAGTCTCAGAAAGAAAGGAAAGAAAGGCTTCAATGCTTAATAAATGCCAATAAAATATGTGAGACAGAAGTAACAACAAAAACAATCACTTACATAATCACTAATAATAATACGTAAACTCACAACACAAACACGCCGGACGCGATAATTCATGAGTTTAGGTGCGGCCGAAGGCTTCGGTTTCGGCAGATTTTCTGCCGAAACCGAAACTGATGCCGAAACTAGATTTTTTGCCGAAACTTGCCGAAACCGAAACCGAACCTTCGGTCGGTCACTAATATTCGTACTTTGAAAAATCATGTGACGCAGCGCATTGACAAACCTAATAATATATTGCAAAAGCGTCTAGTTATCGACGCTTTTGATTTTTGACAGATTATTTTAAGGATTCATGTAATCTACGGTCACGATGTATTTGAATTGCAATCATTGCATTGGTAATTTAAAAATTGTGCAAAACTTACTGTGTAACTTACTTACATAATCTCAGGCTGAGGAGCATGCACGGGGTTTTATGTTTCAACACCCCAAATTAATACACCTGCGAAAGTCGACATAGGCTCGGTATATCAGCTGATTATAAGCTCGGCTTGCTTGGAATGTCGAATTTGGCACAGCTTGGAACATAATCCGTATATAGGTCGAAAGCCTAGATGTCACCAATATTACGTGTATTGTCTATGAATTTAATAGAGAAATGCGTTTCTTCTTCTTCAAACAACAAATCTACTGTCGATATGTGTTATATATCTATGCTCTCTACTGCCATTTTCAACTGGACATCTCTATGCACCGGGAAATCGCTATATTATGATCGCGATCTTTCAAAAGCGACTGAGGTGAGTTTTAGGTAGATCGGTTTAATTTGCGGGTTATTTGTTAAAGTTCCCCACTTCAATCAGCATGGTGCTATATGCCAGGTCACTAATTTTAATTAGTATTTGTTTTGCTAGAGTCAGTGCACTATTGTGTTACGATGCACAAATAAGCCCCTACTAATTATTCACCCACGCCACTGCACAGACTACAGTTTCGCTCTTTCGCCGCAAGCGCGCCGCGCGCGCTAGTGGAGCCAAATGCGAGCAACGGTCGGCGAAGCCGCCGACTCTCCACACTTCCTAGGCAGAGCGCTCCGCGAACAGTCGATTGTTTTGTTAAGGAGAAATTCTCTCCGCAGGGCACCTTTGTGGCCCGAGTCATCCGCGACGCAATATGGCGTCGGGAATTTAATACGCAAATGCGTGTTCTAGATGCTACGGCAGACAAGGCCGAGGCGTAATTTAAAGTACAGTGACAATGTTTACGTGTGTGGGACGTTTCACCTGGAGACTCCTGTTGGAACGAGATCCCCTCTGCTGCGGACGAGGATTGGACCTGCCGCCTCCATCGCAGTAAGCCCCCTTAAATTAATGTGTTCTATTTGCCCTCGCGATTTTACCTGAGCAATGACGACCCCAGAGAGGACAGGTTGAGAGACTTACCGTGTAGGGACATTCTAGCCAGGAACTGCCTTTTAACCTTGTATTTCTGTGTTTTCTCACAATACATTTTGTTTGTTTTACCTAAATACCGTTCTTTTATTGAGGAGATTGTTCGAGGGTGATCACGGCCAGTATTTCCCCCCATGTAAAACATTCCAAACAGCCTACCGGCGACCACACCACCCTGATGACGAGGGTCTCCCCTGCTTGCCGTTGGTTCGAGCTAGCCGCCTGCAAGGTAGGTCGGAGCCCGCCCTGTGGTGCCGCCCTCCTGGTGGCACCCGGGCCCAGCGAGGTTCTGGTTCCTATACGGGGCGTAGTCCCCGAGCGCAACTCTGACACCATGTAGCCGCTGCCAGGTTGTTAGCAATTGATAAAATTAACCGTCCTGAAGTTGAATCTTTTAAAATCCTTTATCAGACTATTTTTGATTGATTATCAATTAATATCATCGTCATTACCTACTCATCACTCGATGAACAAAATAGTCAATACTTGTAAAATTAGGCAATTTACGCAAATTTCAGAGTGAAGTATTTAAACATTATTTACGTAAATGTCAGATTTGGCGTGTGACTGATAGCTCTTCGGCATCCAAAATAGGAACTATTCTAAGCGCGGTAGATTTAGCCCGCTTAAATTGGAGCGATAAATGTCGTACATAGCAAGGATACCTACGGACTGGCTAATATACCGGGTCGAAGTGATTTGGTGTTTTATCGAGTCAATGATCGGCTTTAATCCTTAGGAAGTTATTATACGTTGTCAGCAGTGGCGGTTCTTCCCACAGGTCAATTGGTCAAAAACCTCCAAAAATTATCGGATGATTGTGAAACATAATATTACGAAATATTATGCAAATCAAAATAACTGGTATTATTCTAATTTGAAATGCACCGCGAGATTAGCAGACAGCGGCAAGTAGTAGACATCTAACATCTATAATTGAAGCTTTCTTTTTCACGTACTATGGATCAATTTATTAATAATACCAGTTATTCTATCAAAATAACTATTATTATTCTAATATATTTGAAATGCACCGCGAGATCAGCACACAGCGGCAAGTAGTAGACATCTAACATCTAAAAATGGAAGCTTTCTTTTCCACGTACTATGGATCAATTTATCAAATGTCCCAATATCATGTCTTCGGTCTCTTAACGCGCCATACAATAAACAAGATGGCACTATGTCTCCTAGTAAAATGCTTGGATTCTGAAGACAGTTTGGGTCATTGCCGTGAGGGAGAGAGCACGACAAATATTATGCGTCTGAAAGAGATTTGATAAACGTAGATTGATTTTGCATATTGTACGCTTGTCGCATGAAATGATTTACTATATTTAATGTAATTTGACTATTAAACTCGTGAGGTTTCTACAAATGAATATTATCGTATTTAATTTAATATTGTATCACAATATCATTTTTTTAAATGACCTTCAACTTCTTGACCCACTAGAGCCGCCTCAGGTTGTCAGAACATAATATTATATCGTATCCCATTCATTTTAAGTATTACGAAAGTTGTAAATTACTTAACATTTAGTACAATTACTTTTGCAATAATTAACTACTCTTGACTGTACCTTAAGCATGACACTTCACATGATAAATGTCATTTTCCGCGAAATGCATTTTCCAACGTCACACGTCGCGAATAACAAGAAAAAGAGTCACAACTCACGACAGTTTAAGATGAATTACTTAATAACCGCCGTAAGTCGGCTTGTTTACTACAAACTTTCTGCAGAAATCGGCTAATGTCACGATGCACTCGTTAACGACCCGCTATAAACTAAATTAACAATTTGAATCCTGACGAATGAGAGACATTAATTCCCCGTTAGTGACCCGCCTGCTCTGCGGGCGCGGATTTTGCGATGCGACATGTGTAGAGACGACAGCGTAGATTAATCAAATAATGTTCCCGTCCCGTGCTTTTAGACTTCTCTTTTCTTGTCTGGTTAATATAACGCTTATAATTATACTGCTTGCATTGTAACTGGTTCTTCAGCTTCAGTTCCGACGTTGGGTCCGAGTTCTTGAATGGAATTAATGGTGCGTCTTAATTTGACGTTGCTAAATTTAGAGCCTTTACGCAACAAAAATTACCTATTTTAGACATTGCTAAATTTAGAACGTTCATGATACACAAATTATATTATCTATTTTTGACCTATTAAATTTAGAGTGCTTATAAATTGTAAATTACCAAATTTCCTAAAAGCTAAATTTAGATTCTTTATTAGTAGATATGTACGTAAATAACTTTTAACGATACATTATTTTAAAATAGATTCAGTAGGCTAACAATTTATATTCATGAATAAGACAGACCGTGCTTCATTAGGGCTTGCGATATAAGTAAGTTAGAAGTGAAATATTTTCTTTTGATGGGTTCCGCGCGTTTTCATCCCGCGACAAAATATGCCCGACACAATGTCCCTCGACATAATATCCCAAGAACAAAATATCCCATGGACAAAACGTCCTCCAACAAAATATCCACTAAAACCTAACCTAACCTTATTTCACATTTTACTATTTTTGAACTGTAATTTATTGTCTTTATAGGATGTCTGTATTATTTTAGGCCCATTTTACTATTTTTGAACTGTAATTTATTGTCTTTATAGGATGTCTGTATTATTTTAGGCCCATTTTACTATTTTTGAACTGTAATTTATTGTCTTTATAGGATGTCTGTATTATTTTACGCCCATTTTACTATATTTGAACTGTAATTTATTGTCTTTATACGATGTCTGTATTATTTTAGGCCCATTTTACTATTTTTGAACTGTAATTTATTGTCTTTATAGGATGTCTGTATTATTTTAGGCCCATTTTACTATTTTTGAACTGTAATTTATTGTCTTTATAGGATGTCTGTATTATTTTAGGCCCATTTTACTATTTTTGAACTGTAATTTATTGTCTTTATAGGATGTCTGTATTATTTTAGGCCCATTTTACTATTTTTGAACTGTAATTTATTGTCTTTATAGGATGTCTGTATTATTTTAGGCCCATTTTACTATTTTTGAACTGTAATTTATTGTCTTTATAGGATGTCTGTATTATTTTAGGCCCATTTTACTATTTTTGAACTGTAATTTATTGTCTTTATAGGATGTCTGTATTATTTTAGGCCCATTTTACTATTTTTAAACTGTAATTTATTGTCTTTATAGGATGTCTGTATTATTTTAGGCCCATTTTACTATTTTTGAACTGTAATTTATTGTCTTTATAGGATGTCTGTATTATTTTAGGCCCATTTTACTATTTTTGAACAATAATTTATTGTCTTTACAGGTTGTCCGTATTATCTTTGTCCCATTTTCTGTTAGGTTAAGTTAGGTTAGGTTAGGTTCGGTTAGGTTAGATTTGGTTAGGTTAGGTTTCAGTGGATATTTGGTTTGGGGATGTTTTGTCCGTTGGATCATTTGTCGGGGGTGTTTTGTCGTGGGATGAAAAGTCATGGAACCCTTTTGATTTTTTGAAATAATTATGAAAAAAATTCTCAGCAACTTATTAATCTCTCTGGCTAAATTGATTGCCTTTAGGAACCACTCATATAGATACTCTCTTTCTGTCAAGGTGAGAAAAGTGATCTTAACGGAGTTAGACAGAAAACGTTTATAATGCATTTGTCTAAAAAAATATATGTGTGTTTCCATTTTTTTCATTAATTTAATGTTTATTTTTAATAATAGCGCCCTTGAGGTGATTTTTCACAAAAACGGCGCTATATAAATCATCCAAATATTATTATTAATAAAACTTGAAAGCGTATTTCACCACCTATCAAAAACAGATTTTGGTTTTCGGAATTTTATTGCAGAGCGGTAATGTTCTGACCTTCTCAAAGAATATTCTCGGGGCCTGAGGGGTTAAGATTGATTGTAAGAACTATACGATAAAACACAATATTCTTTTAATTTTGATGCGTTATCCCATGAAATCCAAGAAGTCACCATCATAATCATGAACCAAATAGAAATACTATGGAGCTCATATTTACAACCGTAATTGCTCCAAATTTAGATTAATGCTTTTCGATACTATATTTGGCCAACGAAGGAAACTTGAAAAACTAGAATTTATACTAGCTGGGAGATGTATACTAAGGATGCAAACATTAATCAAATGTAAGGATAAGTATGCAAACATTAATCAAATGAGAGAAGAGCTAAAGTGGAGACTGGTATTATTTTTTTTTGCATAAAATCATGACAAACCAAATGCCAAAATAAATTAAGGACAAAATTGTTTTTATTAAAAAATATATATAGTTTATTTTTTTTATTTTTTATACAAGAGTCTTAGCTGCTCCCGTCTGGAGCCAGTGAAACTGTGGCATACCCAGTTGGGGTATGATATGAGGCTGGAGGTAGTGGGGTGGGGAAGGAAATCGGGAAGAGGGAGGCGGGGAAGTACCTGGCTATTCAGATCTGGTCACCAAACACGAAAGATTTAAGAGGAAGTAAAAAACATGCTTAGTATATTGGATAAAAGCCGAGAAATTCAAATATTCAATTCAGGCAGCGGGCAGCGGGCAGCTGGCAAGCGGGTGGTGTGGATTTTATAAAGGTTGGGTAATGGCGTTGTGTTTCGTTAGCCACATCAACGTGTGGCCGGGTCTGCTAGTTACTTTTATAAAACAAACAAAATTTATAGTAAATAAAACATGTTAACTATTTCTTGGAACAAAAATTTGTCAATAATCAACACTTACATTATATGGGAGGGACCTGATTAACTGAGTATTTTAATTCATTTTATACGTGTTAATGAATTAAAAAAAGCAATGGTTGAAGTATGCAAAAAAAAAATTTTTTTGATATTACTGCTATAAAACAAATCAAAATTAACAAACCTGTTAACCACTTCTTGGAACAAACATTTGTCAATAAATAATCAACAATTCAATAAGAATAAAAACTTTAATACTTAATAAGGAAGGTCCTCATTAAGTATTTAGCATGTTTTATTATTTTTTATAAATTTTGTTAATTCACATTTTTTTTAACATTCTTCAATTATTGTTTTATTTATTTATTTAATTTAACACGTGTTAGCTGTCCGAATAAGTGTAAAAAATAAGCCAAATAACAGTAAACAATCGATTTTTAACATGTCTAAAAAAGTTTCGGTTTCGATTTCGGCAGATTTTCGGCCGAAACCGAAACTGATGCCGAAACTTGCCGAAACTTGCCGAAACCGAAACCGAATCTTCGGTCGGTCACTACCTGTTACATTGTGTTCTTGTTAGCTTCACATCAACAAGTGTACATTGAAAATTACGCACGTGAATTAAGATCATTGATCGATGCCGACTTTTTTTTTAGCTGCCAGCTGTTTTTTTACCGGTCGTGGCACCCAATATATAAACATTATTATTTTTTTATTATTTTATTAGTGTTATTTTGCCTGCCTGCCCAGCCTCTGTAAACGTAAACAATTGTCCAGTAATGTGATAGATTATACAGCGTGTAAGTGAAATGTTCAAACAAATTTGTAACAAGTTAAACAGTAACCAGAAACCCAAAGTATAGTGGTCCACGGTCTACAAGGGGTGGCATTAACTAGTGGCATTTATCGCGTACTGTTTCTATTCCGGAGAAGAAATGCAACGCGATATGCTTGAATCTAAGTGCAAAAATATTGTGTTTCCCCGTTGGCTTCTGCCCAAGGCGCGCTGACACTCGGATCATACGTAGTCCATTCCTAGATCACACACCTCACTTATTAAAGGTGCAATTAGAGGCAAGATATTAATTATATATTTCCCCAGGTCGCTTGATCTTCCAATCCGCTTTCAGGAGCACTTGTAAACTGCGGAATAATAAATAACATTTATTAATTTGTCATCGCGCCTTCAGGCAATCGCATTCCTTGTAAACCTAAAAATGTTGATTTATAGTGTCTTGCATTCTACAGAATTTCAAAAGTTATGTAGCAAAATATCACACAAACATTTGAACACTTGGTGAAAATTGAAATTATGTTCAGCGGTCTGATTTTTTATTAGAAATCTGCTTTGAAAATACTATCTATTCGTGATACAACATTACATTTTTTCTTACGTTAGCTCCGCACAAGAAGCCCTTACGAAATTTGGAGATGCCGTTTGAAGAGTTTTTTTAGAAAAAAAAGGAGAGGAAGATCTGAGAACGAAAAAGCAATGAGGGGTGGATAGTAATCTTGGGTCAGAGTTAGAGATCCAAGGTTTTTAAAAATAGCGATATATCGATATCGATATATATCGAATTAAGTCAGTATTGATATATCGATGTAGTAGGCCGATATATCGATATTTCTTTTAAAAGCTTATAGAAATCCAATTTAGTTTTAGTTATATCAAACGATTATAAATTATGTACGTATATATTTTTTATTCTTATCTATGTGAATAATCACAAAATTTAAATAGGTAGATAAAATGTGTTTTTTTTCATAACGTTAAAAAAAAAATAATTCCAGTATTTTGTTCCAGCTATCGAACTTAACAATAGTACTCGTAACTTTGACAGACTGCTTCCTTGTAGCCGGTTTCTGCTTTGAGTTATAGTGGCTACTGCCTTTGAAAAAAGATGTTCAAAAGGGACACTTGTTGCCACAATTGGTAGATGACTCATTGCCACTTTAAAAGATTGAGATATGAATCTTTTTGTATCTTACATCTCTTGCCATGTTTCAAGAATGTTTACTTTTAGAGTATTTACAAGAGCAGAAAGATATAATACTAACATTTTACCCGATTTTGTGTTTTCTATATTTCGATACGATGTACTGAGTTTTTCGATATTGATATATCTATATCGGCGTATCGTCGATATCGATAAAAATCGATATTTTTAGGGGTCGGTATATCGATTTTTATCGGTTTTCCGATATATCGTTGCATCCCTAGTCAGAGTGTCCAGGAGTATGAATCAAACCCCCCACTAGGGTGCAAGGTCATGTTTCGAGAGAGTCATGCTGGAAAGATCTCCCCTAACGAATCTCTCCCGATCCAGCCTACCATGCAGTTGGTGGGCAGATGAGTCCGCCGCCAAGACCCGAACAAACCTCACCCCCAAGAACCGGGCACCCCTGCTAAGTTACCAAACGTAGTAAACCACTTGGGTTGAACTATGGCAGAGGTGTTTGTTATCCAATAAATGGTTCCCGGGGCGGCAGTACCCCGATACCCGCCTCCTAAATTTTGAAAATGTATATACACCAGACATCTCCATCCGTCCAAGAGACAGTGGTTCAATGACACCTCCAAAACGGGTGTTATTATTAAAAGGAGAATTCAAGAATGGCTAAGAATTGAGGAATCTGAAATATTTAGAACTTGAAAATGGTCACAATTATCGACCGACTGTTATTATATCAAAGTCTGTAGTTGTTTCACCAGAGCGACCTTCCTGTCTAAACTTTATTAATCATTTTCTTAACGCCCTAATTTTTATTTTTGTTGCAAAACAATAGTTTCTTGATGTTTTGGGAAAGAGAACACCCCAAATGATTTGGATAATATTTTTCCATTCTCGAAATTACTTTCATGACGTGTCGAGGACATCATCATAAATACGGAATAGAGAATCCCGGGAAAAGTTAGAAGAAAACAATTTCTTTTTGTCGTAAATGGACAATTTATTTTGATGGCTCGACAATTAGGTCGGCGGGGAGGAAGCGGGGAGGAAGCGCGGAGACGGGGAAAGATGGACCCGAGAAGATGGGGGAAAGAGAGAGGAAAACAGTTATTATCCTTGATAGTGGATAATAACAATAGGGTGGACGGCTATTCCGATAAGTGATGGCCAATCAGAAATAATTATGCGGGAGGTATTGCCGACAAGTGGGACGGTGCGGTCAGACACTACCATTGACCAACTTTGCGGCGATTACGAATACTGGGCAAGTCATATTTCAGGTGGGATGAGGAATGTCTGCAGATGGAATTTGTTCTATTTAATTTGCTCACTGACCCCAGAATTAGATTATAATAGGAATTATCCTCACGTATGGAAAATGAAGAATAGTTTTGTTATCGAGAAATTAGGTGATATAATTAAATAAAAAATATAATTGAAAACTCAAGGTATTGTTTTGAATATCTTGTCAAGTTTAGAAAAAAAGGGTCAAAAGTTCTCCATTAATGCAAAATATTAAGAGGTTGTTATCAGAATGAAAAAAGTTTAAAAAATTCAAGATTTATATTGAAAACAAGGCATCTTAAGACTGAATTCTGTCTGGCAAATAGGGCTTTCTTAGGTGTATGGTGTGTAACCGATTGTTTCTTGAAGCGTAGTTGATTAACAGTATGGCATACAGCATAACATCTAGGCCGGCTTTCCAAAAAACGTTGTGTTGAGTGCAAGAGTGGCCTTGTCAAACTTGTCTCCAACACAAAACCCGTGAATGTCCAGGATCGGAAGATCATGCATCCGGTTGCTGATGTCCAAGGAAGACTACAGTAATGACAAGATTAGCGAGCGGATTCGTTGATTGTCAGATAGGAGAGTGCCTAAAGTAATGCTCTGGGCAGTTGAGCAAAAAATGATTAGTAGCTCCGATTTCAACTCAGAGATGGTTCGATCGTAGGTTTGGCAACTGCAGCGACCTGAAAATCCAGGGTTATCCTGGATTTTTGGGTCGATAATACACAAGCATGACCAATACACAGTGGTAAATTCTTCAATATCATTCTACTTCTACAAATAATAATATTGAGTTTTTAATGTATATGAGTTTGTTTTAAGTAAGTCTAAAGACATGGTGTTTGAAAGAGAGAGTACGAAAACAGTGTGCAATGTAGTTGTGAATGATCCGATGATGAATACTTGGAGCAGGTGGATGAGATTGAGTATCTGGGTAGTATGTTTACGAGAGATGGGTAGGCTGATAGAAATATTGAAACAAGGGTAATTATGCAGGTTACTTCATTTATGGAGGACTGAATGCCGTTGGCGCTGATAAAAAAACTGCCAAAAGAAGCTAAGCTAGCAGTCCACAATGGAGCCGTTATGTATGGCAGTGAGGCATGGAACTGGCAGAGGAAGGATGAAAGTAAACTGAATGCTGTTGAAATGAAATTCATGAGGCGTAAGTGTGGTAAGACCATGTATGATCGTGTGAGAAATGTGGATATCCGCAAATAATGTAAGGCTGATATAAGCATAAGATAGGAACCCTCAGATGGTTTGAGCATGTAGAGCGAATGAACGAAGAAAGTAGTGTAAGAAGAATATATGACACAATTGTGAATGGTAGAAGTCGGGGACGCCAAGGAAGACGTGAGACGTTGTGTTGAGTGCAAGAGTGCAAGAGTGCATTGAGAGATCAAGTGAATCAGATACTTGAGTCGGGGCATGTTAAAAGTCAGAATAACAGAAGAGTATGTATGAGACGGTGTATGAATGTGAGTGAGCCAAAGAGTGTGTGCCAAGACCGAGTTATTTGGCAGTCCGTCCTCTCTGCTTACCCCTGCGGGAAACGGCGTGAAGGTTAGGTTAGAGTTTCAACGATTCAACATTTTTTAACGAGTTCTCGACTTGAATCCAGCATACAGATTCAAACGATTCGTTCACGAGTGTAAAATAATTATATTTGAATATAACATGTAATTTCAAATTAATGAATTTACTGCTTCAAATGAATTGAATTGATTTCTGACTTCATACATTTTTCGCGCTTACCGACTTGGTCTAAATACTCGAACGAACTAACAAATTAGGGAACAAATAATTTTTTTAAATAAAAATTTTCTACCTAATATATCGGTTAGTTTTAGTAATTGTATTTATTGATCGGCTTATCTTGCTTTGGCTTCTACTAGAGAGTAGTCGACGGTCATAAATATCTCTTTTAGAGTTTCCGGCCTAACTCTGTCGATCTATAGACACTTCGATGAAAGTGCCACACTGCAACTTAAAGTTTTTTTAAAAATATTTTTAAAAAATCCACACACCTTGTTACAAAATCTTTTTTTTACATCGGCTCCACAAGAGGCCCTGAGGAAAATATTTCCCCTCAGGCCAAAATCATCTTTGGGGATTCTTCCCAGAAGTTCTGGGATGGAAAAGGGTATCAGGTCAGGGTGTCTGTCTTTGTCAGATTCTGGGAGTCAGTGTGTCCAGGAGTGATGGTCATATGAATCTATCCCTCCTGCCACGATGCAAGGCGATGTCTCGAGAGTTCTGTTGTTTATGTTAACATTAAGTTTATGTAACAGTTTTAATAAATTTCGTGATTCAGAAGAATAAATTTTATTTAAGAAGAAGATAACAATAATAATCTAAACGAAAATATGAAAGAGAACAACACACAGGAAAATAGAAAAACAGTACAGGATAATTTTGTTAAAATGCGATGAAAAATGTAAGCCATTTTTGTAAACTTCGCTACAGAAGATAAGATGACCAAAAATAAGTATACCGACACTTTTCGCACGTATCGACCTTTGGAATAACAAGGTTCCATCTGCCGCGGTAACGTCACGCGATAATGAACTCTGAGGTAGCTTACTACTTACTATAGAACCTTTTTTTTCATTTTTAATTACATAATTTGAGGATTTTTCGACCACCATGCTAGGCACATGCCCGTGTTGTGGTTGTGTTGTTGGGGTCGATTAACGCATGATGTTTCCGCGACAGATGGAACCTTGTTATACCAAAGGGCCGGTATGCTGAATGGATGTATAATAGAATAATTTATATAAAATTAATGTTATATATTATATAATGTTTATAACAAAAGATTGGAATAATGTATATAACATAGCGAATTTTGGAATAACGCGAAAACATGGCTAAACTCAAACACACTTACACTAAACATATCGAAAACAAAATTCGCAACGTGCAGTGTAAATAACACGGGATAGCCAAAAAATAACACAAACACCATAAAAATACACGCATGCATAAATACCAATAACTGCGATTTCCCCCTCTCTAGAAAAAACAGAACAAATAAAGTAAAACTTCTCAAAACAATACACATTTTCCTAAACATAAGAAACATACTGCCACTGCCCCACCATAACACATTCTAAAAACATAAAATATCTCGGCATTGAAATCCATGAAAATCTTTGATGGGACTCTCACATAAATAGCATCACAAAGAAACTTACAAGGTTCATGTACTACTTTAGAAACATACGTAATATACTTAATAAAAATGATCTATATAAAGTCTACTATGATCTTAGAATAGAATATGGGATTATAGGATGGGGAATTGTCTCAAACATTCACATCAAGCAGCTAGCTAAAACGCAAAAGGCAATAATAAAAATAATCCTAAAAGTACCCATAAAAGTTCAGCATTATTAAATTATACTAAAAAATGTACTACTCAAATTTAAAGAAAAATATGAATACCTTGCTGACCAACACACCTACACTACAAGGTCAAAATCCTCAAAACTACTGAACATCCCGCAATTAAATACATCTTTTGGCCAGAAAAACCATAATTTCCATGCTACAAAATTATATAATGCCCTTCCAATTGAAATTAAGAACGCCATAGAGATACAAATGTTTAAAAAAGAAATCAAATTATGGTTAAGTAAACAGGAAGATGAGGAAATCATTAAAATTATGAAATAACCCCAATACAACCTGCAGACAACAAGTCCGCCTCGGAACAGGAATACCTAGTGAGGAGTGTGAGGAGGACTGTAAACAAACCACTTTACTTTGTATTTTTACTTATTTTGTAATTTTACTTTAATTTATATTGTCATTACAATAAAAATATACATAAAATAAAGCAAATGAAAACAATATATTTTGCACTTTGTCAATCAATAATAGAATATGGATTAATAGCTTAGGAGGAGCAACAAACTCAACTCTCGATCATATAGAAATCGTACAGAAAACGATCTTAAAGGTAATACGTACTTAAAAAAACAAACAGTGATCGATACAGACCAAATATTCAACAGTTGTGACGAACTAGATATACGCCAACTGTACGTTAAAACACTACTAAACAACATTTTTGACCAAAAACAAACTTCAACTAACACATAATATCACTAACAGACCAGTAGATAAACGTACAAAGAAAATAAAAAACTCCGACGGTAAACACAAGCTTTGGCCAAAGACATCATAAATACGAAGCTGTAAAAGCATTCAATAGTCTTTCACTTGAAAAAAAAATTAATGAAAACAAAAATAAATTCAGACACAAAATAAAGAAAAAAGGAATAAAGAACAAAAAATAACATATAACGCAAAGGAATAAAACATATACACGCAACACACAAAACCAATATAAAACACATAACTCACAAACACAGAGCTCATAATATATGCTGATTTTAATTTAATTTTAATTTACTTTAATTTTTAATCTTTATTTTTAGTTTAAATTAATCTTGATTTAATATTTTTTTACATCATTTTGTCACCAACATTGTATATGTAAAATTTTTTATAAATATTTGTATTATAAAATTAGGGTTTCAGCACGGGTAAACCATCCAGTAATTACTGGATTATACTATGAAATGTAAAATATTGTATCAAAATGAAAGTATATGTGTATCGTATATAGTGGCATAATATTACTTACCACGGCAGATTACCAGAATTCAAGACTGAAACGCAGTTATGAATTAACAAAGAAAAACGTAGTATATAAAAATAATACACAACATAAGATGGTCAACATTTATCCCAAAATCAGTTCAAAATTGACACTGTTGTGTCACATGACGCACGTATACTATGACAAGTAAAATTCGGGTCGGAGGAGAGAAACAGGCCGCCCACACATGATATGGACTGACGACTTTCCGCAGCAGCACTCATAAGAAGCTGACAAGCAACAGACAGAGCCGTCAAAAATAAGAAAACATTATTTGCTGGTAGCCCCTTGAATAGCTGTAAGAAGGGTAATAATAAATAAAGAGGATTTCGTGTAGTTATCACACTTCAGTCGGGCGAAAACAAGGTACCCGTTCGAGAAAATGGAATTTGTTTTAAACCGATGTATCTTAAAAAATAAAATAATAGGTACTTATGAATGATTTTTTTTGTATAGTGCTAACCATACCCGAATTATAAAAGTATTGTCCAAAATTACAATTTGCTTTGTAATAGGACTCCATAAACATAAGTTAAAGTCGGCGTTTAGCTATTAATGAAGTTTTATGTGTAATCATAAAACTTATGTGCTTTACGAAAAAAATAAACTTTAGATTTACGCGTAATTCCAACAAAGACATATTGCAAGTTCCAGCACTCTCTTCCACCTTTGGTCAACGTAGCTTTAGATACGAGTACTTTGCCACAAAAATATTCAACATTCTCCCAGAAAACATCAAACTGAGTCAAACACAGAAAGAGTTTAAAAAATATGTTAAAATATGGATATATTCTAATGATCGAGTCTATACTGGTGCCCTCACCAAAACGCCCTGTCACTGACAGTTGTTATTTTTATTTTTTTATTTTATTAGTTTTTATATACATATACATGTAATATAATCATGAGTAATTGCATTTTCAGGTTACAATCGGATTAAACTCAAATCATTAAATACTAAAATGCAACATTGATTAGAAACAGTATAAACATATATATGTATATAATATATAACCTTTACAAGAGTGTAACTACTCGTGTGTAAAGGGAAGAGAAAAAATATAAATATATATTTTTTTTTATTAAAAAAATTAAAATTAAAAATTATAACACACACATTATACAGGGTGTCCGGGGGTAAAGTGCATTAACTTCGGGAGGTGATTCTACATGATAGTACAAGTAAAGAAGATAAATAACTTTTTTCGAAATTCCAACGTTTAGGGGTAGTTTTGAGGTAAAAAGATAAAATTAGTCCGGCGTGTACGGCCAGATTTATTATTTTCCGCTGTTACGATACGGGCCAATCACAATCGAGTCGGGCGCTCGTCAGGCTCTTAGCAAGTAAGATCGTACCTCACACTAAGGATTTTTAGTAGGTAGGTCTTTTTGTATGGAAAAAAAAATGTTGGAATTTTGGAAAAAGTTGTTAATATTTTTTACTCCTACCTCAATCACCTCCCAAAGTTAATGCACTTTACCCCCGGACACCCTGTATTTACGTACTCACATAAATCAAATGTGTAAAAAAAATAAATATATAATATAAAAAATAAAAAAAAAATAATATAAAATAAATTTTTGAATAAGTATTGTTAATTTAAGGTTAATGCGGTTCTAAGTGGCTAAATTATTTAAGATATTATTGTTTAAACCACACCACTCCATTGTACGTGTAGTAGTGTTGTGCAAAACTAATATGCATTAACGGCGTACCCAAGCGACCCACTGTGTTTTGCCTATTGCTCTCAACGCGGACCATGGCGTGGTGCGACTTCTTAGAATAGTCTTTGTGTATTTGAAGCAGTGTATTTTTTATATATGTATTTCTAAGAGATGGGACTTGAAAGTCTTGAAAAAGTTGAGAGGTTGAATAATCTGATGGTTTCTTAGTAATAATTTTGATTATTAATCTTTGAGTAATTTCCAACGGTAAAATTGAGGTTTTGTAAGCTCCTCCCCATGCAACTATACCGTATTGTATTATCGAATGGGCTAGAGCATAGTATATATTTTTAAGAATTTTTAAGTTAAGTATATTTCTTAAATTAATAAATATGTATATAAGTTTTCTTAATCTATTTATAGTATTGGTAATTTGAGTCTTCCACTTAAGGTTACTATCTATTATTACACCCAAATATTTTATTTCTTTTTTATTTGCTATGAATAGACAGTCATTATTTTGGCATGCTAATATTTTAGTGGTACATTTTTTTGAATGAATTTTAATATTTATGGCGATAGGGGGAGATTTTTTGTTATTTATACTAAAAGTTATATAATAGGTTTTTTCAATGTTTAATGTGTGGCGACACATCATTATTATCATCGCCATCAAAAGAACATACGAGAAACATCTCCTAATATTTGCGCCCATCGGCAAACCTACTTGCCTAGGTACCTTCGTACCTATACTGGCCGCGATGTACTTTCTCGCCTCCCGTGCCAGCCCGACGATAATAATATCGCCCCGCCTAGAAAGGTCTCGAGACAGCACCGTACAATATCTGTACGGCGCCGAATATTCTCGTCAACTGCCGAGGTGGCTCGTATAACCTACCGCGAGGTAGTTACTCTACCGCGGCTATATAAGCAGCCGATCGCTCGCCCGCTGCAGTTCAGTCTCACATTAATCGTCGGTCAACATCTCAACATGTAATCAGTGCTCCGCAGGCATCGCTACGCTCCAGGGCAGCTTCCTCGAGGTCCATCACCACGTCTCAGCTACAAGGCCCATCGTGTCTTCAGCTCCTGAGATCAGCTCCATCCCGCGACTTATAAGGTTTGACGCACCTTCAGTCCGGGGATCAGCTCACCACTTCATGGCACCCCGAAGCCCACCGTGCTTCGCTGCCATGGAACGCGCTCCGCCTCGCCAGGACTACCTGCTGGTGGCTCAGCTCACCGAGCCACACACCGTTTACCTCCGCGACTTAAAGCGTCGAGCAACGGCCTGGAATATAGGTCATCTCCACCGCCATGGTGTCGAGCAACTCGCTGACCTTCACCACACCATCTCCATCTCCACCGCACGCCTGCAGCATCATCTACGGCACTCCGCATTACATCAAGTTACCGACCACCGACCATCTGCTACGTAGCCCAATAAAAGACTGACTCACCACTTCGACATGATGCCTTTCATTTCTGTCTCCCGCTCCCTCAAATGTTAATAAATTTTCGTCAAACCATTCTTTCAAGATATTAATATCATGATTAGAAGTTGTTTCAAGTTTATTCCATGAATTTGCTTGGAATATAATTGCAGTATCATCTGCATATGAAACAAGTTTTTCTGTTATTGGTAATTCAAAGATATTATTAACATACAAGATGAATAGAAGAGGGCCCAAAATCGTGCCTTGTGGTATTCCAAAGTCGCTTGTACTCGGTTCACTAAGAATGTTTTTTTATTTTTACATATTGATTTCTAGAGTTCAGGAAACTTTCTATCCATGTGCTAGAGTTATCTATAATTCCGATTTCGTTAAGCTTGTATAGTAATTTTTTGTGACTTATACTGTCAAAGGCTTTCCTTAGGTCTATGAAAATTGCAAGAGATTTTTTGCCTTTGTCTAGTGCTTGATGTATTTTTGTTGTTAAATCTATGATTGCGTCCTGTGTGGTTATTTTTGCGCGAAAACCAAATTGTTGGTCACTCAGTATATTATTAATACCAATAAAATTTTGTATTTGCCTTTTAGCTACCTTTTCAAAAATTTTTGAGATATTTGATAATACTGATATAGGTCGGTAGTTATTAATTTCTTTAGAGTCACCTGATTTATAAATCGGTGTAATAATAGTTTTTTTGTATATTGATGGAAAGATTCCCTATTTAAGACTATTGTTTATAATATATGTAATAGGCTTTTTCAAAAAGTTAAGATGTGTCTTTAGATTTTCAACGGTGATCCCATCAAACCCTGGTGCTGATTCAGTTTTTAGGTTTTTTATTATATCAAAAATTTCTTGTTCAGTTACCGTATCGAATTTTCCTATGGTTTTTTTTGATGAGGTTACATCATTTTCTGCGGTAGATGTGGAATTATCTACGATATTAGTTATTTTGCTTGCGAGATTTTTTCCGACATTAGAAAAAAATGTATTGAAGGCATTTGCACATTGTTTAGGGTTATCCAAAACTTGTACCATATTGTTATTAATACGTAGCTTTAAAATGTCACTTGTTTTCCCTTTTTTATCAATTATTTCATTTATTGTTTTCTAAATTTGTTTATTGTTGTTTCCTGAATTCAATACTTTTGTTTATAAAATTCCTCTTTGGTAGTTTTAATTAGTGCCGTTAGTTTGTTTCTGTATTTTTTAAAGTACGAGATGATTGGATTATTTAGTGGATATTTTTTAGTTAGTTTAAATAATTTTTCTTTTTCTCGTATAGAAACCACGAGGCCATGAGTGATCCATGGTTTAAGTTTATGAAATTTATTTTTATATGCTTTGTTCGGTATTTCATAGCTTGAATCTTTT
This sequence comes from Limnephilus marmoratus, assembly GCA_917880885.1. Lineage (NCBI taxonomy): Eukaryota > Metazoa > Arthropoda > Insecta > Trichoptera > Limnephilidae > Limnephilus > Limnephilus marmoratus. The sequence continues at coordinate 12,943,853 of OU862908.1, forward strand.
ATATGTTTTTGAAGGGTGTCATGAAATTGTGATGCACTTATATTCACATCTTCTGTGGTAAGTACAGATTCCCACGATTCGTGAGACAGTTTTTCATATAGTTCTTGTTGATTTATTTTTATTTTTGGAATGGCAGAGTCATTACTATTATCATTTATTTTTTGTTTTTCTATATTGAGGTTTAGTATACATGTTATTGTATCTATATTGAGGTTTAGTATACAGTTATTGTAGTAATAACCTTGCCGTTTTTGTATTGTGTATATGCAAACAATAATGTAAACTAAAATAAAGTTTTTGCTGTATAGAAACCTATATTATACATTTATAAAAAACCATAGATAAAATTGCGAGAAACAATTTACAAAAAATTCTGCCTCAATACAGGTTCACCTAGTGAGGCAGGCTATGCACAACTAAAAATATTGTATAATTATGCTACTTATGTGTAACCGTTCTTACATTACTTTCTATTTGTTAATTTTTTTGTACTGATGTAATCTATTTGTAAACTACATTGAACACGTACTTTTTAGTTATAATGTTGCCAATTTCATTGAATAAAGATATTATTATTCTTATTAATAATAAAATCTTAGTTAATAAATAATAGTTTGTTTAAATAATTTAAACAAAATAGAAATCTTGCAAATTAGAAAGAGCATGGAGAAGAATTTAAACATCCTAAATAATAAAAAATATTTTTAAATGACCGTTTATTAAACTTTTTCCCTTTGCAAATTATGGCTTATTACCCCCTTCCCGCTTCCCACTCCCGCCTATCCATTGACACCGTCTACATCTATTGTTGTAATTCATTTAAAGTAAACCCTAATGAATTAAGCATTGCTTAAGAAACATTTTGGTTTTTTAAATAAAAAACGAGTATTCTTTTAATATTGAATTAAAATATTTATTGGATAACCAACACCTCTGCCATAGGTCACCCCAAGTGGTTCGCTACGTTTGGTGATTTAGCAGGGGTGCCCGGGTTCATGGGGTGAGGTTTGTCTAGGTCTTGGAGGCGGATGACCAGGACATACTGAACCCCAGATTCCTACCCACCCCTTAAACCCTTCTCCTTCCCAGAACTCTCCTCTCCTTCCTTTCCTTAAAAAAACCCTCCACACAGCATCCCCATAGATGACATAGGCCCTGAGGGAAATTATTTTCCTCAGGGCCTCCTGTGTGGAGCTCATGTAAAAAAAAAAAAAAAAAAAATGGGACCACAAAATAAGTTTTCTGTGTTTGAAGAAATAAATTAAATTGGTTGGACAAGCAGCCATATATGACAGGACTATCTATATATTAACACCTAAACTATTATGATTGTAATAATTATATTTTTTTAGAATTAATTAATAAAAATCTGCAATGCAAATTACATTCCTCCCAAAAACATCTCTTTACAAACAAAAGAGATCTATCACTACATTTCAAGGTCCAAACTGCGCCACAAACCCAAAGAAAGCTAAAGCCAGAAGCCGCAGGGTTTTATTGAATTTTTAATGTGAAATAATTACAGGATTATTAATAACGAGCGAGCAGCCGGGCAGGGGGGCAGGGGGAAGAAGAGACACGGAGGACCCCGCGGCGGCATTCCGTCTGTCATCTGGAAATTTGACATTTCTCCGAGCAATTAGTGACTGAAAGGAGTCACTAAACACTGCCGCACTCCGCCTGCCGCACACCGCACACTGCCCGCGGCACGAATTATTCATTCAATTATCGCATTCCCTAAATGAAAACTTCTTCTATAAAGACTTTCGAGCGTCGCGAAAACTCCCGTCTCTCCTCTCCTCTCTATTATTATGTAGTTTCGGGGGAGTTTCATTTTAAACGCAGTACCTCTACGATGTTTGTCGAATGGCAAAATAAATTTAAACAATATATTTTTGTATGCCCAGATGTCTAGAAGGTCACTTTAAGTCTTCCCTGAGTAATGCTTTGGTTTTTTTTATAAATTAAATATTCAATTCACATTGCACTCTTTTTGGGGTGAATTGCCTTAAACAACAAAATATTTAATTATTGAGGGGTCGATAACGAGATGGGGAGAATTGAAATACCACTTTCCATAAGTGAGAACGTGAGATAAGTGGTGTCCTTCGACCAATAACATACTGATCGAAGCTGGTGTCACTTGAAAAATGTTATGCAGAGAAAATAAGACTTGTTGATGCCAAGCTTAGAGAAATTAAATATTTTGAAAATTACTGATTTTGACACTGACACATATTTAATTCTGATTTCCAGATCCTTTCTGGACAACGATAATCAGCTTTGTCACTTACATGTATAATTCATAACAATGGAAACAACTCGACTGCTCAACGATGCAGAATTGACCGTTAACTTTTATTTTGCTACTCAGGAGCTCTAGCATGGTGAATTCGATTATTAAACTTTACAATATCGAATCGATAGGCGTAATTTCCGATGATTTTATATCCCGTGCACGATTTTAACAGGGAATAAATAAGAAGCCGTTATACGCTGGCAACACTGAAGGTATGTTCTATGAATTGACACTACAAAATGTCAAAAGCCAAGCAATTACATAAAAATACATAATAAATTAGCCATATTGAATTGAAATACTAACCTACATATATATGCATTGGTAGTCTGCATTTACTTTTCGGCACTAAACGGGAGTTAAATAGTTAATGAATTCTTTTTTCATATTTTAACTATTTTCTTTTCTCAAAGATCGAACGGAATAAATTGATTGCATCTTTGATGCATTGTTTAAATCTATGGATCGCGTATGCGACTATTTCTAAGAGCTTTGTTAGTTCAATACGTTCATTAAATGAGCCAGTAATTTTGCATAACGAATGACATAATTAAAAAAATATGTGTATTGATAGTTAACCGAAACTTATCTGATAGTTAACAATCGTAGACCGTGCTTGCAAATATTGATAATTGACCATAGATGACGGATTTGGTCAATATCGTAATGATATATGGTAGTATGGGTCGACAGTTTAGCGACTGTCTTTTTTGAAGCACGTCACACGACCTGTCCCCATGACTTTTGTATAACTTCTATTTTATTAACTAGGTATCTCAACCTTCTCTAATTTTACCATAGTAATACAATAACGTAATTTCTTGCTCTTGATTGATTCAGAAATTATCATCCTTGTTTTACTTATTGGGGTAATTATCCTTATTTTTTAAAAATAATTATTATCAAACATGTCATTTTGTGTTGCTTACTTTTACTGTTTGTCATTGCTACTATTTGTTTGTCAATATTTTTTACCATTCCTCATTTACTATAAGTACATTAATGTGTTTTATATCTGTAATCTCTTTAATATAGACGAAAAGATTCAAGACGAGGCAAGGAGAGGCGAGAAGATCCAAGAAGAAGCAAGAGCCAAGAAGAGACAAGAAAAGCCACAAAGAGCCAAGAATATCCATGCAGAGACGAGAAGAGTCAAGAACGAGGTTAGACGAGAAGAAGGACAGTTAGAAGATAGGGAAAAAATCATAACGCTCAATCCATGCCTTTATTCCTGCCCATCCCAAATTTCAATATTGGCTTATTAGTTGCCATATACCGGTCGATTAAACTCCAACCTCATTCCCATCTTCAGAGCACGTTTTCCAAGTCCTAATAAATCAGTGCCCCCTGGAGTACTGGTCGCACTTGGACAGGAATGCTCCTGGCTGAGGGGTTCAATCATATCGTATCGTAATCTCTTTAATATATTGGTTTACAACAGTTTTATGGAGAGTATGAAAAAAACATTTTATAAAACTGTCTTTTAACTGAAAACATTAAAAAATTGAACCCGTGCCATTTCGCTAAACCAGTATAAATGTAATTTTATCGTTACCATGGATGGACTAAAAATGTCGTACAATTACACATTTGCCAGTTGCGGTCTTATCTTCAAGAAATAAAGACATTTTAACTGTCCATGATTCATTTAATTAAATTCGCTCCATAACTCTAGACAAATTCATATTCTTTTCTATTTATGTATACAAGACGTAGATATATATTTTTTTTATATCATCGTGTAGGCATATTATCTGACCAAAGTTACATTTATGTATACGTACTATCACAACTTAAGCTTATCGGTTTGCACTTCAGGCTAATAAAAACATTCTTAAAGGGCGCTCTATTTAAACAACGGCTATCATTTTTACATTAACTATATCTTGTTGCAAACACTTCATCGGAGAAATATAAGTCCTTACCTATCTGTAGATATCTTGTCCGATAAAAAAATTATAGTTTTAATCGATTTCTTTGAAGTGTGTTATTGGTAAATATACCATGAATTACATTATTAATGTGATACCCGTATTTGCGAATTTTAAATACGATATCGGTTTTGTAAAAATGTTCATTCATTTTATTATTATTTTTTTAAAATTCTAAGATAAGAGGTGGGTACATACGGTACGACAGACCTAGTGTGAAATTACGATATTTTATTAATTTCTATAACATGTTTTTTGGTTTTAAGATTTTCACGGCCAAAACTATTTTCGTTATTTGTTTTTGGGGTGTTATGCCGTGTTGCGCTACCTCCTTCTTTAGCCAACGTTTCGGACAGCGTTGCAGTGTCCATCATGAGGGCTGATCCGGCACACATCTGCCGGATGATGGACACTGTAATGCTGTCCGAAACGTTTGCTAAAGAAGGAGGTAGCGCAACACGGCATAACACCCCAAAAACAAATAACGAAAAAAAAAGTTTTTTCTTTGGAAAAGTGTTGAGTACTCTACGATTGAACTTTTGTTTCCTAGAACCTGAGCACGAAAATGCTGTTTAGCGTTTTTAGGTAATGTAATTACACAGAGTGTTATGTTATTTGACAATATATTGTTACGTATTTATACATTTCATTTTCTTTGATTTTATTTAAATAAAAAATTATTTAGATATACATTCCGGATTTCTCCCAGCAGTGCCTCCAACCTCCAACATAATACACAAATACACCTTATAACAAATTATATTAATGATAGATATGTTTTAAGATTTTCACGGCTTAAAGCATTTTCGTTATTTGTTTTTGGGGTGTTATGCCGTGTTGCGCTACCTCCTTCTTTAGCCAACGTTTCGGACATCGTTGCAGTGTCCATCATCAGGGCAGATCCACATCTACCGGATCTGCCGGATCTGCCCTGATGATGGACACTGCAACGATGTCCGAAACGTTGGCTAAAGAAGGAGGTAGCGCAACACGGCATAACACCCCAAAAACAAAAAACGAAAAATATATTAATGATATTAAAATCAAATAACCAAGATTCAAATTGAAGCCAATAAATTTCCAATTCAATTAAATATTACAATCACAAACATAAGTAGGGTAAATTCTAAATGCTTTTAACAATTACGATGTGCGAAAAGTAAAATTAATTTAGTTCGCAATGCATTACTAAAACCAGCAAAAATATATTTTACCATCATCCCTCTTGGGTGTAACGAGAAATCTTTTAACCCTTCTGCTTGATTAATAAACTAATGATATTGGCCATTACAAATATTAATAATGACTTCTTTAATCTTTGCAAAATCACTTCGTGGCATCATTTTAATCGAATTAAAATAAATCACTTTGCAAAACACCACTCATTGGTTTATAATATTAAAAATTTCAATTTGGGAGGCGGGCACGATTACCGTCGATTCGGAAATAATACATTGGATATTCAACACCCCTGCCATAAATCCCTGCACCAAATGGCTTGCTAGGTTTGTCTGCTATACCCACTTAGCAGGGGTGCCCGGGTGCATGGGGTTAGGTATGTCCAGGTCTTGACGTCGGGTGCGTCCGCCCACCGACTGCATGGCGGGCCGGTTTGGGAGAGACTGGTTGAGGGAGACCTTTTGACCACTCCAGCCGAACTCCCTAGATTCATCGCCTTGCAATACAATGGGAGGAATGGATTCTTTCATCCATCACTTCTGGATACACTGACTCCCAGATTCCTACACACCCCTCACACCTTTTTCCTTGCCAGAATTTCCTCTCTTTCCTTTCCATAAAAAACCTTCCACACAAAGATGACATACATAGGCCCTAAGGTAAATTGTTTTCCTCAAGGCCTTCTGTGTGGAGCTAATGTAAAAAAATAAAAATAAGTGATGTTTTTCAAAGTGATTAGTTTTAATTCCATTAATAATAGTTTATTTATGTACCCATTTTTTTTAAAATATTCAAATATTAAACACATTTAACGAATTAACTGTTTGAATTAGTCAGTTCAATTACATTCAAGTTAATGTTTTTCGAAAATAACTGAATGGGAATGCAACTTTGTGAATGAAACATGCGCCAGGGCGATTCTGAATACAACTATCTTGCTCTGTAAACGATCCCAGGTGTAGAATGTGCTCTGAAAATGATATTAGTTGAATAACTATTTAAAATAGAGCAGTCCTGTGTTTGGTGTAGGTTCAACTTGAAACGAACAAATAATATGCGAGCAGGTGTACCAACACTGGGCCCTTTGTAGCCCGCCCTTGGGGTGACAGCTTTGTACAATGGGTAAACAGCAGAAGGCAAAACAAACAGCCAAATTGTATCATTATCCCTCAGCAAACATACGAGGTATTTCGATTTACCCCTAATTGTGGTAAAATATACACAAACGCACACACAAACTGGAACTTACTTACTAAACTAAGAAAATTAATTATATTATGCTTTATGTGATTCGTACATAAAACATAATGTTGGGGACTTAAACAATCCAACTTTATTATTCCAGTGACAAAAACCTCATTGGCCCAGTCACAGTTTAACTTCCTAGCTCCGAAAATATTTAATAATTTACCAACTGAAATAAAGGCAGTAGACCAATAGGTACCACACTTTTAGGAAGGCGATTAGGGACTTTTTGATGACTGAATGTGACAGTACCAGTGACCTGTTTCTCGTTCTCAGATAGAACAACTGTCTATTTATATATGTGTGTTAATTTGTATGTATACGTAAATGTATGTATGTGCGTATGTATGTATGTATGTGTGTCATATATACGCATGCTTGTGCACGCGTATGGATACATATATGTATGTGAGGGTGTATGAATGTGTACATATATTTGCACATGTATGTATGCATGCACACATATAAAATATAAACAAGAATTATGGTTTTTGAGTATTAAGGAGACGCATGTTGTAGGAAGGAGGAAATACAGAGGCCGGCAAATCGTTCCACAGCCGAGCTGTCGAACACAAGAACGAGTCGAAAAAGCGACCCGTTCTCATGTGACAAACGACAACCGCATGTTGGGCATGCGTTTGGCGTGTTTCCCGACTATGCACCGGTGCCGAAGGGATCAATGACGCTAGTTCCTCGGAGTATCTTCCAATGAAATACTGGTAGAACAAGGATGGCATTCCCACCCCAAGCTTGTGCTCTAAAGATTGCAATCCGTCTGTTAAGATGGGAGAATCTATTAAACGGACCGCCGTTTCTGCACAAAGTCGAGGGTATTTTTAAGGTTTTTTTTTTAGGTTACCACCAAAAGTTAATAGAATACATTTTCATCGACAGGGTACTGTCTACCGAGTTTCAGCTACATCGGATATCGCGAATTCATACATACATTCATTCAATCAAAAAAATCAAAGTGATATTCAAATAGAAAATCGAAACTCTACTGAGGAGTTATGCTATTGCTGAAAAAAACTTATATGTTATAAAATCTACACAAAATTCAGGTGATGTGAGAATAGTTACCTATCCGCCATCAATGGTGAATGCCACCCGTTATCAAATCTCTTGCCATTTTAATGTTCGTGCCGGATTCTTACCTGAAAAAAAAACACAATTTAATAACATGAACGACATTTACACATCGAAAGACCTTGACAGAATTTTACGATTATGGTTTTGATTTGAGCAAGAGAAGGAATAGAGATAATATGTCGCTTAAGATGGTTGGTAGTAACATTATCGACAAATTGTTTATTATAACTTTGAATTCTTGGGGACATTCTGTTAAAACTATTATAAGTTACATCCTAACATTACAAAACTACACTACTAAATTGTTAATCCATAAATATACCAATGCACACAGAAGTAAAATAATTTAACACGCAAGCCTCTGAATGCGACTTAATTATTACATTTAAATTGAACGAAAACAAATCAACTTGTACATACCACTTATCAAAATTATTAACATTCCATTTCGAAATCAATGGTTCCTCCATCAAGATAAAATATTTTTTATATACATATAAAGAGCGATTTTTTTTTTCATTTAATTAAAATGAGGCCAAAAAGTGAATTTGAGAATATTAAATGATATTATGAATAAACTTTAAAAACGACTACATTTAAAAATCTCCTGCTTCCACCATGCTAGGCTGAAAATATCGCTTGTGTCATGATGGAGCAGCCGAGGAATTGAACACATGACGCCTGCCAATACGACGCGATGCCAACTCAGCTACTGACCGGTCATACATATATCGTAGGTTAACATGTTATATTGTCTGACGCCTTGTATAGGAAAAGAGTTTAGCATAAACAAAATACAAGATGCACTAAAAATGAAGGATTGGTGATTCCGAAACATACCAACAAATACGGTGAAAGAACTCAGAACTATATTTTACAAAAAATATTTTTAACTATCTATGCCAATTGAAAATAATATCATCTATTCTGCGAAATTAAAATTAAAACATAACCTAAGAATGTAGGCCAGACAGAGCGGATGATCTCCAAAAGGATATCAGAACACTTTCGTGCTTGTAAACTCGGCCACCCTGACAAATAGGCAATCGCAGAGCACTTTATCGAAACCGGCCATTACTTTGGATTTTTTCCTGAAGTCCTGGGAAAACCCAAAACCCATAGAGCACGTCTGATTACGGAGGCAATTGAAATCCACAAAAACCCAATTACTATTAATAGGGACGACGGAGCTACGCTCAATAGTTCTTGGTATCTGGTAATTGACAGCTACACCAAAGCTAAAAGCAAAAAACCATTGTGAAGTAAACTGAAATACCAGCTCGTAGTGGGGTGAAGCTGGCGACACGGTATCGCTTCTTAGTACATAAGCACACATTTAACCACTAACGATTACATATCTGCCCTGATGATGGACAATGTACCGATGTCCGAAGCGTTGATTAAAGGAGGAGGTAGCACAACACCCCTAAAATAAATAACAAAAATACTTTTGGCCGTGAAACTCTAAAATCATATGTAATCTAAGAAAGTGGCTATTAACTACTGATTTATGTTGACGCTTTACTGAAGTCCTTGTATTGCTAACTAACTAATTAGGAATTCACATTATAATTATTAATACGACTTATAATTTTATAATTATTCATCACGTGCTTATTTAAATCTATGGAACTATTAATGTAAGGGTTGTTCACTCATACTCCTTAACCTAGCTCAATTGAACAATGTAAAAAATGACAATAATAGATTACTAGATCTTGTTCTTTGTACCGATATAGCAACTGTGGTTGGTAAGTCCCTCGAATCAGTTCTTGCTCCTGATTCTCACCACCCACCTTTAGATATTACTATATTATGTAACCCCATAAAATACCAAATTAAAAACCGGACGCAATTTCTTAACTTTAATAAAGCCAATTACGTCGCAATACGCGATTACCTATATAACATCGACTGGTCTATACTAGAAGGAGATAATCTCGACGAAAATATTAACGCCTTTTATGAACATCTATATAAAGCCATAGAAAACTTTGTTCCAATAAGCTATAAATTTTCTTCAAATTTCCCTACCTGGTTTAGCAAGGAGGAAAAGAAAAAAGCTCATAAAATTTACAAAGAAACAAAAAATCTTTCAGATTTTACAATTTTCAGCAAACTACGAAAAGACTGTAATAAACTATCAAACATTTGTTATAATAATTATATCAAGAATGTTGAATTTTCAATTGTTAACAATGTAAAACATTTCTTCAACTATTGTAAAACACAAAATAACAATAACCTTGGCATACCTGAAACAATGCACTACAAACTGAAAACTTCGTGTAAAATCAAAGAAACTGTCAATTTATTTGCAGACTTTTTTAAAGATATGTATGAAACTGATATCCCTGATGAACACATTCCAAACTTTGAGTCAGATATAAATTTACAACTGAGTCAGATACATATTGAGATTAAAGAAATTGCGGCATGTATTAAACTACTGGAACCTAAATCTTGCTCAGGGCCAGACAAAATTCCCCCCATATTTCTTAAAAACTGTGCAGGCAGTGTCTCTTACCCACTGTACCTACTCTTTAATCAATCACTTTTAACGGGTATGTTTCCGCAAATATGGAAAAACAGCTTTCTTACTCCAATATTTAAAAACGGAGACAAGTCTTTAGTTGAAAATTACAGACCAATATGCATACAATCGTCGATACTGAAAATTTTTGAAAAGTTAATACTTCAAAAAATATGTTCTTGTATAAAATTTAATATTTCATCATTTCAACACGGTTTTGTCTCTGGCCGATCTACCTTAACTAACCTTACACTGTACGAAAATTTCATCTCAGATGCCCTTGCTAATAGAGAACAAGTCGACTCGATTTATACGGATTTTAGTAAAGCCTTTGATAAGGTTTGCCATAAAATTCTTATAAATAAATTGTCTAAACTAGGAATAAGTGGTAAATTGTTATGTTGGATTAAGAATTACTTATCAAAACGTTTACTTACTGTCTGGATTAAAGAACACTTGTCTTACGAATTTGAAGCCACTAGCGACGTGCCTCAGGGTTCGCACCTTGGTCCAATATTATTTATACTATTTATAAACGATGTCACTTCCATATTCTCTAATGTTAACATATTATTATTTGCTGATGATATGAAAATATATAAAATCATTAAAAATACTTATGACTGTTTGTCCCTACAAACCAATTTTATTAAATTCGCAGAGTGGTGTACAATTAACAAACTTACACTTAACATTAAAAAATGTCAAATCATGAGTTTCTTTAGAATTAAAAACCCTATCAAATATAGCTATTCACTTAACAATCACATTTTATTGTCAGTGCCTGTAATAAGGGACCTCGGAATAACCTTCGACACAAAACTACTATTTACCAACCATATTGATATCGTAACTAATAAAGCTATGAAAATGCTGGGTTTCATTCTAAGGTTATGTAAGGATTTCAAAAATATCCATACATTTAAAATACTATACACAACTCTGGTTAGGAGTCATTTGGAATATAATTCCCCCATATGGAATCCTTTCTACAAAAGCCACGCAAACTCCATTGAAAGAATCCAACGCAAATTTCTGAGATCAATTAATTTTAAATTAGGAATTCCCGCGGATGACATAAACTATAATTCTCTTTTACAAAAAATGCGACTCTTATCGTTAAAAGATAGAAGAATAATTAATGATCTTATATTTTTATTTAAAATACGGAATAACTGGTTTGACTCCCCTGAATTGGTATCGTTAATAAATTATCATGTACCTTGCAGACCAATTCGATTCAAAACACCTTTTCACTGCAACAATAATAATACCAATGCAGGACAAAATTCAATCATTAATCGCCTGCATACTTTAGTCAATGCATTCGCTAATATTGATCACGCCGCCGGTAACCTGGCCTCATACAAAAGATGCATCAAACTAAATTTGTCTGCTAGAACCACGTAAACACAACAGGTACATCAGGTAAACATAATATGCCTACCAAATTAATGAATACCCTAGAAACCACAGGTACCTACTTGTAAAATTTATTATATCGGCGTCGTTGACATCAAGTTGACATAATCCATGATACCTACCTATTAATTATTTTACTTTTTATAAAAAAAAAAAAATTCTTGCTTTTAAGAGGATTTCTTACTTTTATAACTTTTTATATTTTATAACATTAAATATTTATTAATTTTTATAATTTATATTTAAAACTTTGTACCTTTCAAAGATATCTTATATTTCTAAAATTAATGAATACCTTAGAAATTAGAAATCACAGGTACCTACCTACTTGTAAAATTTATTATATTGGTTCACATCGTTGACATCAAGTTGACATAATCCATGATACCTACCTATTAATTATTTTTACTTTTTATAATTTTTTGTTCTTGCTCCTAAAAGGATTTCTTACTTCTATAACTTTTTGTATTTTATAACTTTTTATATTTATTAATTTTTATAATTTACATATAAAACTTTGTACCCTTTAAGGATATCTTATATTTCTATATTTTTCTTTTACTATAATATTTTTAACTTTTAACTTTAGTTTTTACTGTTTTCTTAAAATTTTATACTTTGTACTCTTTACTTTATATTTTATACCTACTATACTTTATATATACATGTATGTTAATGGCACTAGTTGTGCCGTGTATTTCAAAATAAATAAATAAATATTTGTTCGTTATATAATTTTTTTATATTTACATACTGCTATTTATACTATTCTGTTATTTTATCACCATCATTATTATACGTGTAATAAATACCATTTAAATAAAATTTATCATGTTATTATATAAAATTAATGCTGTCAATATGTATCTGTTGACAAACTTTAAAAGCAGTTTAGTAGGTTTGAATGATAATAAATATAAATAAAGATTTTTTTTCTAACATGTGGAAATTTATTTTATTTATTGTACATAAATAAGCACATTCTTGGCATGAGATTACCGTTCATAATCGATAAGTTGTTTGAAATGACTTTATAAGCTTGCACATGTTTATGAGTTAAATCTGAAGGGCACGACAAATTCAGATTTATTGATTACGTGTAATATTTTAAAATACATCGTTTGGAAATCAGGTAAGAAAGAATTTATTGGTAACTAGCAAGTTCACGGCATGCATTGCAATGTCACAAATAAAGTTTGTAAATTGTTTAATTGGTAAATTGTTAAATTGGTAAATTGTTAAATTGTTAAATTGTTAAATTGTTAAATTGTTAAATTGTTAAATTGGTAAATTGTTAAATTGGTAATTGTTAAATTGGTAAATTGTTAAATTGGTAAATTGTTAAATTGGTAAATTGTTAAATTGGTAGATAAATTGGTAAATTGTTAAATTGGTAAATTGTTAAATTGGTAGATAAATTGGTAAATTGTTAAATTGGTAAATTGTTAAATTGGTAAATGGTAAAAATTGTTTATTCCGTTAATTCCGCCTCCCCTTCCCCTCGCGCGATCACAGTTCCACCTTCCCTGGTTTCTCTCTTACCTCTCCCGCGAACCCCCCTCCCGCGATCCCCTCCACATTCCCGCGTTAAATATATTCAGTCCCGGTATATTCAGATTTTCAAACAGCTCATGTGCCACCTATTGCATTTTTTTTGTTTTTCATATATTACAAACATTCTTTTTTGTGTTTGATGAGAACAATCAATCAAATTTGATACTTAACATAGGTACCTATTTAAAATAAATATAATTTTTGATTAGATTGAAAGTATTCGATTTTGGTGAGTACCATAGTTGAGTACCTACTTCGATTAAATTCATTAATTTAAAGAGTTTATTCGAAAATTGAATTTTGATTTAACAATCGATGGTTTGCAAAATGTCATTCTCAAATTGTGAAATTTTTGACAGTTTCGTAAGAGTTTTTGTAATGATTAACAAAAAAATCAGGTGTATTGTCATTTTGTTGTAATAATCCAGAAACCTTCGCAAAGGTGGAAAGAAGGTATTTTAAAAGTTTCAAACATTTCCGATGCTTAATGCAGCATTGCATAGACAACTCACATACACAGAAACATAAAGATTTTTATTTAAGTATATAGATTCTTGGCTAGGTTAGGATAGTAAAGGGTAGATAATATAAAAATTATTCGTACTCCATGATACAGATGAAAATATTGATTATAGCATTGGTGGTTCCATAACACACAAATAACCAACTAATATTATGGATAAATGTCGAAATTAAATGGGCGTAAATTTCACGTAAATATTACACTGCAAGAATTATGCACGGAATTATTTTTGAAGTGAAACTTTTCTAGTTACTGCACCTGCGACGGTCAACTGCGCTCATCGGCTGCTTTGCTTATGTTATGATGTCACTTTTAAAAGCTCCTATTGGTTGAGATATGAAACGGAAGTTAGGCTAGGAGTGCGCTCATTGGTCGCTTTGATTACGACCACACTTTTTATGTATAGGTTGAGATTGTTTTGGTAAAGATTCGCTCCTACCGCGTGTAAACTGCACACGAATTTTTTCTTTACATTAGCTCTACACAGGAGGCCCTGAGGAAAATAATTTCCCTCAGAGTATATGTCATCTTAGGGGATGCTGTGTGAGGGTTTTTTTAAGAAAGGGAAGGAGAGGAAGTTCTGGGAAGGAAACAGGTATGAGGGGTGGGTAGGAATCTGGGGGTCAGTGTATCCAGGCGTGACGGACGTATGAATCCATCCCTTTAACCGCGGTGCAAGGCGATGGGTTGAAAGATTATGGCTGGGGAGGATAAAAGACCTCCCACAAGCAGTCTCTCTCGATCCTGTACATCGTTGGCCGCCACTACCAGGGCCAACCTCACTCCATGAATCCGAGCACCCCTGATAAGTCACTAATCGCAGCGAAAAACTTGGGGTGACCTATGGCAGAGGTTGGTTATCCAGTAAATGGTTCCCGGGGCGGCGGTACCCATACCCGCCCCCCAAAAATAAAAATGGAATTGCATCCACTTATATTATGCCTACTGGAATCAATTTTTTTTTCAAAAATGAAATTTATTTGGCACGCACTTAAACACAATGTTTTTTTGACGTTTTTAATTTCAGATGGTGTAATTTAAGTAGGTGTAATTATCCGCGTGTATATCAATTTTTTTTTTCAAAAATGAAATTTATTTGGCACGCACTTAAACACAATGTTTTTTTTTGACGTTTTGAATTTCAGATGGTGTAATTTAAGTAGGTGTAATTATCCGCGTGTATATCATTTTTTTTTCAAAAAGAAATTTATTTGGCACGCACTTAAACACAATGTTTTTTTGACGTTTTTAATTTCAGATGGTGTAATTTAAGTAGGTGTAATTCTCTCCATGAGTAATTCCATCCGCGTGTATATCTGACAGTATACTAATATTGATACGAGAAACTTACGACTGTTAAATTTGGTCCTGATATTATTATCAATATTGAAACTTCTTTCTGTTTCTTACTTTCCCTCTTCCATCCCACATTTACCCGACTCCAGATACTAATATCTACAGCCTGTATGTCGGACATCTACAGCTCATATGTTGGACTAATATCTACGAACTTCAGAGTGTGGACTAATCTAAGGTCGGACGAATATCTATGACGGTCCCAGTGGTGACTAATATCTATGGAGCCTAGGTTAGACTGATATCTACAGAGGGCAGCTGAGCAAGAGGTTGTACGGAAAAGCATAAATTACTTCAATTACGTAATTACTAATCACGTTAAGACTTAAACATTTAAAGTACGTACATGAAGTTTTTGCGTAATATTACGTGTTTTGCTGTTTACGAGGACAATAATTTATTGAACAAACATGGAGGTCATAATACAAAGATATTTATTTATTTCGAAATACACGGCACCACAACCTAACCAAACCTAACCTAATTTAACCTCACCTAACCTAACCTAACCTAACCTAACCTAACCTAACTGACATAGAAATGGTCATGGTAACAGACTAAATAATTTAGAAGCACTCGAAATAAAGAAAGCTGTTAAAACAAAAACCCACAACCTTAATATTCAGCTAAATGTGTCCAATAGTCCGATATTAGGGATTTTTACATACATACATACATAAATTAAGTTTTTTAAACTGCATACGCAATATTACGTTATTCCAATAGGCTATACATAATTGCAAATCCAACCTCTGCCAGTGCTGTAGATATTCGTCCACACTTTGGTTCTCATAGATATTAGTCAGCAGTTTGAGCTGTAGATATTTGCACGCATAGATATTCTCATAGATATTAGTCCGATTTGTTCAGTTTTTGGAATTCCTGCAGATATTAGTAGACGCCTCCCATTTACCCCAAACGAGCTTAGCATAGTTGCACTTGCTCCGGGCAGTGAGACTTGTGTGGTATTCACTATTCACATAATATGTAAAAGAAATATACAACACGTTAAATAAACAAATAAACTTAAAAGTCTGCGGCACTTTGGTGGTTTATATCATAACATCTGTCCGAGGTTTACGACGTCCAATATACACACCTCTTACATTCTGCGAAATGACTCGGTGTGCTTACTTTATCAGAATATTAAAAATATCGAAAGCTAACAAACAGATACTTTAGAATTGGCACGAAGTTTACACACATCTCGGGAATTTATATAGACATGTTATAACTTATATTTACGTTACATCGTGAGTTACTTACAAATATATTATGTAACTACACCTAATCCTTTTGAAATGGGCATGTCAGTCCAAAACAGTTGCTTCCTTTTGATCGTGCTCTTTGCAAGATCAACTCTAAACAGATTAAACAAACTCCACAAATTCAATAAAATAAAATAAAATTATTACATCATTGATATATTTAACTTGACTGTACGGAACATAATGTTTTCTAAATTTTAAAATGGGTATTCCAGCCATTATGTTGAACTACAACACTCATTTAAGGGCTCGCTACCCGAATTACTAACGATTTCTTACATATCTCCCTTAAACACGTTAGTTTTAAACCTCTTAAAATAATCTAAGTTTTTCTTGAAGATAATATCTAGACATTGCCCGCGCCGAAACGCAAATTATATAAAATTCCCTCGATAGAAAAAAATCGCAAAGTATGCTCCAACAATTATTATAAACAAGTTTGTTTCAGTTATTTTACAAGTTATTTGTATGAAAAAAGTGACAGTGTTTCTTTAAATGCTGTTTAAGACAATGCCCGCGAGATTTTTTCTCTATTTTAAACGAGTCGTATTTTATTAAACATTTTCGCAATTTTCGCATCGATTTTGTCGCTGTAAATGTTAGCGTTTTCCTCTAACATTCGTAATTTCGTATTTCTCCATCTTCTTCTTTTCGGACCCGATTTCGGAGCCTTATATGAATATGCTATTATATATATTTTCATTGTCTTGGTATTTTCTATATATATAAAATATTAAAAGATGTAGGAGATATTCCAGAATTGTTTGCACCACGTAATACTAGAAATCGGAATTGTTTTTAGGGACATCTTTAATTCGTCACTTAACTAAACAAACAAATACGCAGCTGGTGGGCTGGCACATCTGCCGCCAAAACCTGAACACACCTCGCACGATGAACCCGGGCATCCCTACGAATAACAACATAGCGAATAACAACATAGCGAATAATAACATAGCGAATCACTTGGGGTGACCTATGGCAGAGGTATTGGTTATCCAATAAATGGTTCCCGGGCCGGCGGTACCTATCATATACCGGTATCACTAAACATAGCGAATCACTTGGGGTGACCTATGGCAGAGGTATTGGTTATCCAATAAATGGTTCCCCGGCCGGCGATACCTATACCCACCTCCCAGATGAAATGGCCACCGTGGTTTTTGCTTACTTGTTTGTTAAATATTATTATTTTTGGATTGCCTGTACATACAAAATACTGATTAATGATAAATAATTAATATTTCTTAGAGATGATCAAACAGGTAAGCAAATTTATGGGTTCATTAAATTGATTTCAATCCGGCATATAGTAAGACATTCCATTGATAATGCTCATTGAATCGGAACCAAATCAAACAAATAAGTAAACTAAATTCCCCGCCAATAGGACTTACGCGTAGTGCGAATATTGAATCAATAAATTTGTGATTGAGAAAAGCGTTTTATTTAGCATTAATTAATTGGTTGAGATTTTACTAATATGTATTGACGATTCTTTATTTTGTGATGAATGAATTCTTCCTAAATCTTTTCATGAATAGAATTCACTAAGCGGTTGGGGACCTGGCAAAGATATTTAAATACAGAAGAGATATGCTATGGTGTCCGCGCAACTGTCGCCGGACTACGCGCTAATTAGCGTAGTTTTCATACAAAAAGAATTTGTTCATTTCGTTGATTTTTTGAAAATGTGCATTAATATTGGTTAACAATATATTTTGAATAAGGAAAGAATTCGTTCATTTAGTTTAACGTTCGTTTGGTTTATCCGTTAATTATTTGTTCTTTTAGTTTATTTGTTAATTGGTAAACAGTATCGGCGACACCCGGAAGCGCAGACCCACATAGTAAAAACAGCAGATAGCACATCTACTTATATTTCAATATCTTTGGGACCTGGGGGTAAATTACCTGAAAGAGGTGTAAAAAGATTGAACTCGCGATTAAGACTCAATAAACACGCTATACCTACAACCTACTAGGCTTCGCCTAGATTTGGTGTTGATTTGAATTGATAAGAATTTAAGAGCTGCTAAGCTGTTGACTGTATTCCCATGCAAATGGATTCAATGTACTATTACAAAAATGATTTCTTATTGCTTTTTCCGGGTAATTTAAAGTTGCAAAAAATTGTTTGAAATACTATGTAAAAAATGCCATAATTTTAAAAGCAATTAAAAAAATCAAAGTGATTGATTCAAAGATGAAAGAAACTATTAAACGTTGAAATTTATGAATCGAAGGCAATGAATCTGTTCAATTTGAGATGTCTTATTGAGATATGAAATTGCTTTTGAATTACGGCGTCAGATGCACTTCTAATGGACTGTCAAAATCTTTAAACGAATTGGTGTTGGCTGAAATTACGTGATAGTGTGTGTAGGAATGAACAAGGTATGAAAGGAAATGGGATGACCAATCACTTACCACTGTATCTCTGTGAAGGAGCACAACAACACAATCACAGTACAGTTATGTATATAGTTTCACCGCGGTACCTTGAGGTAATTATCGTCACAATAAAATGAATTACAAAAAATAATAGTATATTTGCGGCACGTTCCAGAATGGAAGAAACCCTCATTATATTGCCCTGGTATAATACCACCATTCAGAATTGAAACGCTGCTAGAAATGGGTTTAGCCGTGTTTGGTGATCAGATCTGAATAGCCCGGTACTTCCCCACCTTCCTCTTCCCCATCTCCGTCCCCTCCCCTCCCCACTAACTTAAGCCTCACAACATACCCCAATTTGGGATGCCATAGTCTCAATGGCTCCAGACGGGAGCAGCTGAGACTCTTGTGAGGTATTCACATAAAAACGAATGAAACCAAATTATATAATGTACTTCCAAGGTGGACAATTTCCTTCTTTTTGCTGAAAAGCGAGTTTACGTACACGAAAAACACCATCGACTAGCTTCCAGGGTAGATCCAATCCTTCTTCTGTTTTCATCACAAATGCAATCTATGATTTATCTTATGTATAAAAATTTCGTGTCACGGTGCTTGTGGTCGCACTCCTCCGAAACGACTTGACCGATTTTTAAGAATTTTTTTATGTCTATTTGGTAGGTATGAGAATAGGTTTTAAAGTATATTTCATACCGCTAGGTTATCCAGAAATATTTATTTATTTGTATTTTTTTTATTTTGCATCAAAAATACTTTATGTCTATTTGGTAGGTATGAGAATAGGTTTTAAAGTATATTTCATACCGCTAGGTTATCCAGAAATATTTATTTATTTGTATTTTTTTTATTTTGCATCAAAAATACTTATACACCCAAAATTTAACCCTCCCACCTCCACCCTGCCATTTTTTATTCGCGATTAAATATTTTTGTATGAACAAATTTAACCATCTTTAGTATTTCAAACAGAACGGAATTATTTACGTTGTTGAATGACAAATGGCGCTACGTCTGTCTCATCGAACTTTCATCCACACATGTGCAAGACATTCACGATAAGCGTCGCGTCATTTTGATATTTCAATTGGCATCACGTTCTCGCGTGGCTAAAGACGGACTGACAAAAATATCGTACACTTAATTGCTCTTCGAAATTCATATTTATTTTCTTTATTTCATTTTCCCACTTTAGTTGGTGTTTTTTTTTATCGGTGGTCATCGTCTACAGCGCTCTATTCCTCTATCTGTCATAAATCTTATCCCCACACACCTACACTTACGTTATTTTTTTATTTAACAACCAAAATATTTACTAGAAATAATTTATATGGTAGAACAACGTTTGTCGGATCAGCTAGTAATTTATAATTTACAATTGTCCCCTACAACACAGGTGAACTCCTAGCGTGGAGGACAATATACTATACCTTCGTAATTTAAACATAATAAATCGAATTATCACTATTTTTCTTGCCATTGTTCTAAAGTTCAAATACATACTTTTCAGCAAGGTGATGGTTAAGAAGACGTATGCACTTAGAAACTAAGAATATTCTCCTTTCAAAACCATTCAATACCACTAAAACTACTCAGCCTTCTCGTTTACGAAATTCTTGCGCCTATAAAACAAATATTTTCTAATTCAAAGAGGCAAAGAGCGAATGTAAAATAAAAATAACATACACATCTTCGTTAGACGCGGAATCAATAAAAAATATTTGACTAGCCGATGATTTACTGAAAACTTTTAATACAGCCGCGGCATCTTATAAGAGGAAGATAATAATAACAGAGTAGATACCTACCAATGAATAAATAAACAAAAAAACTGGATACGCTTCAAAAAAATTTAAACATAAAAAATGTAGAAAACGGAATGTTGTCAGCAATGCTGTGAATTTATGAAAAACTCTCTAAACTTAATAGTGTTTGACAATTATTTGGAGAATGTTATTTTATAAAAACATCATTTAATTATGTATTTGCGTCTGTTGTTCCGGATCCGGCCTTTTACGAAAACCTTGAAAAATTTTTAATAAGTTTTTTTTTATATGTTCCTAACATCATTAGAAAATTTTACAGAATTCAGAACAACTGGGTAAGTACCAAAAGTATTTATAATTATAATATCTCTACGTATTATAAATTAAAGTCCTCCGTCTACTCAAAACCTACTCAACGGATTTTCATGCGGTTCTCAGCAATAGATAGAGTGATTCATGAGGAAGGTTTAGGTATATAATTTATCACGGTTCTGTGTAAATTGGTTGAAATACATAATATACAAAGGAGAATGTCTGTATGTGGTGAGCGAGTGGGCTGACAAGCGGGCGATGTGGATTTGATTTGTGTGCAAATCTACAGATTTATGCCAAGGTTGATAAAATTTTGCACATGTGACCTTCAAAATAAGAGGAAGGTCAGTGTCTACATTTGATTTCGAAAAGTCTGTGTAAAGCCCGGGTGTCGCCGGGGACTTCAGCTAGTAGATAATATGAGTCGGTAGCAAGTTATGAACTATTTAACTCCTAATTTAAAATCTGAGATGACTGTCAGTTCGCAAATATTTAAAACAACTTTATTGAAAATATTATGTATTAGCTGGTCCCCGGCATGCGTTGCAATGCCATTCAAAGAAATAAATTGATTCTCCCTGCATGTCCTTCCCCGTTCCCTTCTTACTTCCCCGCCTTCCTCCTTCCTCATCTCTTCCCTCTTCGCGAACCACACCTCCCCCGTTCCCCTTCCCCTTGCCTTTACTCCCTGCTGCTAAAACATATGAAATAAACACATTTTCATAAATACAAATTTCATAGCGCCAGATCTTACCATTATGTATAGCCTATATTATGTTATTCTGAAGTATGAGCTATATTATTGTCAAGTTTCATTAAAATCCATTTAGTAGTTTTTGCGTGAAAGAGTAACGAACACACGTACATCCAAACAAATTTCGCATTTATAATATTAAGTAAGATTCAAACATTTCTAGTTTATTTTCAGAAAAATAATATGTAAAATAATAAAAAATGGTTTTTTAAATCGCATGATTTTTTTTCCTTCTTCTGTTTGTTCAGATTTTACGATACATATTTAGATGCTTCGTCCCTTCTCATTTGAATCTTGACAGCGTCAATAAAATTTATAACACGAAAACTGAGCTTTATCATACTCGTAGAACAAACTTTAACACACATTGGATTTTGCTGCAGACTAATGAAATAAGCTTAAGTTTTTCTCTTCTGTTTAAGCGTTTAAAGTCGAGATCTTTATTCCCAGGTTAAGTACGTTCCACTATTCCTCAGTAAGAAAAATATTCTTCCATAGTCAAAATACAGTTCGCGCCTTCGTGGTATTGTAAGAGGTAAATACACAACACAAACTTTTGGTGAATCCATTTCCAGATGTTAGAAAGGTGTTGTTTTGTTTATTTGTCTAACGTCTTCACATTGATGTTCCTTGACGGCTCCTCGGCTCTGTTGTGTTTGATGTTGGGAATAGCGGATGAAACACCACTCAGCGAAGATCAACTTCTGGCGTTTGTTTTATTTATATTTTAATAATGGTTCGGAAACCGCTTGATGTACCTAACGGGCACCAGCGAGTACAAGCAGCAGATCAGCAAATAAACAGCATTATAATGGATCCTTACGTAGAATAAAACCATTCATTTGTTATGCCGCACCAGGGTACGGCAGCATAACTGTAGGGGCGTGTAAATACCCCCAGACACAAGGGAATACTACTCTATGTAAATTAAGGAAAGTTGAACTCTTCCCTATGTGACACAAAACAGTCTACACAGCAATTCCAAAATCCTAAGTGAAAACAAAACAATACTCACTCAGAGAATGCAGCTCTTGCACGATGTCAAGCACAAAACGGCACTAGTTTTCATTCAAAATATTGATTTCGCCAAGGTGGTAAGTGCACAATCTCAACATGTGTTTAGCACGGGAAGGAAGTTCAAACAATGAATATAAATTTGCATATTAATAATACGTGCCAAAATCTTAGGTAACAACAATAATTCAATTATTGGGTGAATTATTTGATAATGACTGACTAGAAGTGACATCTCTTGGCTTTCACTAACACTCCCGTCGGAAGTAATTGCCTGCTTCACAGAGGTAAGAAAATGCATGAATATACTGAATTTCGATGTCACATAGGTAAATTCAATATAATACAAAAACCATAGATGGCGCCCTCATGGTCCCATAGCATAAATTATTAATTTAAAAGAAATTAATGGCCAAATGGATTTAAATATATTTATGGCGCGTATCCAATAACTTCTTTTTTTATATACGCGCCATTCAGTCGGTTGACGTCGTAGCGGAGCGGTAGTGATCTCGTTTGAGAGGCGGAACTTTAAAGTTTTGTCCAGACACAGTTTAGTCGCCATCATGCGCTGGAACAATGAGGAGTTTACGTTTGCCGTTGAAGCCTACTTTTTACATGGATGTTCTGTGTTCGAAACCTAGCGGGCCTTTCGGAATCACTTTAATTTAGCCTCTGTCCCGGACCGGAAATTAATTGTTATATGGGTCACTACGTTCAGACAAACTACAAGGGCGACAAGAGAAAGAACTGGAATCCCTTGTCCCATTAGATCACCGAGCATTGATGGCCTGTTTTGAGGGAACACTTCGCAGAGTGCCTCATCTCAATTAGGGATTTGGAGTGGCCGGCCTGCTCTCCCAATTTGTCCCCTTGTGATTTTTTTAAGGGTTTTTTTTGAAACCCCGTGTTTATGTGAACCGTCCAAGGACCCTACAAGCTACAAGATTTGAAGACCAACATCCAGGAAGAAATTTTCAGGATAACGCATGATAACCTGGCATAAGTCATGACAAACGCCAGAAATGGGTTTACTCAGTGTATGGAGAATGGGGGACGTCACCTACTTGATTTGATCTTCAAAAACTAAGTAAAACAAAACTTTATGTATGTGCCTACATTATAAAAAACAAATAAAAGTTTTCTAATTCATTCAAAGGGTTTTAAAGTATTGAAAAAGGGAAGTTATGCTGCCGCACCCTGTATAATTGTACGAACCTGTATGTAAAAAATAAAACTGTACGCATATTTTTCATCTGGTAACACGTAAAAAATAGTATGTCAAGTTGTTCGTATATATTTGAATATTCCCAGCGTATTGGTGATTTCCTAGATCATCTCTATCCACCTCTATTATTTGGGAGGTGATCTCCATTGGTGAAGATTCACCACCATCATTTTGAGTCGACAGCTTTCTCTCTTTTAAGGGAGATTCATAGCTGGGAAAACTTTTGAAATAATCATGTCTCCAGAGACTGCTATTCCAAGCGCCATTCATACCGTTAACATCTAATAAGAGTCTGACCGGCTAAAGGTATTATTAGTCGTCAAAGTGGACACTTTTAAAATCCCTTTGTATGTCTGAAAATCTGTAGCTGTCCTCGAACTCATGATGAAGACAAAATTATTTATTTTGTTTGTCATCAACATTCACCAGTTCACCTCATTTTCACTTCCTCCAGTCGGAAAACCTCTATGACGTAATCATGAACGAATTGCTTGGCAAAAGCACTGCTCTATTGTAATTTTTAGGTCATTTTGATAATATCAGGTCAGCAGTCACGATTAAAAGTCCCAATCCAGGAGCGGCTACACCAAAGCTATAACATTTTTTAAAAAAAAGGTTATTCATTTTGTTTCTCATACCCACTCGCCGGTTTACCTCACTTCCACAGCCTCCAGTCAGACACAACCTCTATGATGTAATCGTAAATGAATTGCTACGTAAAAGCTTTGCTTTATTGTTTTTTTAAGCACTCATCATGTCAGCAATCACGAAGTCCTAATCCAGGTTTCACCAAAATTATAACATTTTAAACAAAGTAAGTAGGTAAGTTTTAAGCATTTCTAACACTTATGCTCGGTTTCCTGGCTGCTGTTACCGCAGACAAATCGAAGGTCAGAAGGCAATATTTCTCGGTGACCCAAGACGTCTGATCTGCGCTGGCGAGCTTTCAACCAGAGCCAGATCGCTGGGGTCCTGAAGCTACGGGCAAGAAGACGGTAGCCCTAGGGGGCCGGCTCACAGTGACCGTTTAATGAGTACTGGGAAACAATTTGCCTGATTTCCCTTGCGGGACCACCGGGGAGGGGAGTGACGTAGAACGGAGACCGGAACGGAAGGCCGGGATTAAACAAAGCGAAAATTCTGAATGTCAAGCATATACAAGATATATTATTTATGTACCGAATTAAAAGTGGGTCGGGGTAAATATGGAAGCATTTTAATTCTGTCTCGTTATTTCTGAAAATCAAACAAAATTATATTACAAAGAACATTGATATTTGAAAAAGAATACAGCTTCAATAAACTCGGGTAGAAACGCAATAGATACATGTATTTGAGATTGTTGGGGGTTGAAAAAAAAATAGTAGTAAAAATGAACAAATAATAATAATATTTTCTTCAGTAATTGTAAATTCACTTTGTGGCATCATTTTAATTAAATGAAAATAACGAACTTTTAAACCACTATTAAATAAATTTTATTAACATGTTTCAAAAACATATCTAGGTTTTAGGTTATTTTATTGGTAGCTATATTACAGTATTATAAGAAGAATATACGATGCGAATGTGAATAGTAGAAGAAATCGGGGACGCCCGAGGAAGACATGGCACAGTAATCAGATACTTGAGTCGGGCCATCTCAAAAGTCAGAATAATAGAAGAGAATGTATGAGACGATGAATGAATGTGAGTGAGGCAAAGAGTGTGTGCCAAGACCGAGTTGTTTGGCGGTCCGTCCTCTTTGCCTACCCCTGCGGGAAACGGCGTGATGGTTAGTTAGTTAGTTATATTATATAGGTTTTTATTGGTCTGTTCTTGAAAACCTACCTTAATTTAAAGAATATTTCGTATCCTGATGAAGAAACCTGTACAAGACCCGTAGGCCTGCACAAAAACTGTAAACAATAAGCGCCGGTACACAGAGACGCCTGACAATTCCAATGTCTTGATAGAGATGTATTCTCGCTTTGACAGCTGTTGAAGTTCCGTAGTAGAGTAAGTATCTGGTTACCGAAGCATCCATGCTGGGTATCTTCCGCCACGCATCGTGAGATGGAATGCTCTTGCATCGGAGTATGTAGGCTGCGCTGGATGCTGGTTGTGTATTATGTGAGATGGGCTGCGCTCCAGATGATGTATATTCTCGAGTTTGTTATGTATCCAAGGGAACAGAATCCTAGGCTAGGGCGGTCGCAGCCACTCACATCTTGATTGGCTCCAGGGTATCGGTCTGCATTCTATTGGGCGTGCTGCAAGTGCATAGCGCGCATCTTTAAATGGTGTCATCATTTGATAGACGGGGTCATCATCGGGTAGGTCTGCGTTTAAAGGAGCCCGAGGATAACCAGGGCTTCGGCGTTATCATCAGGGCAGAGAGATGCAAGGCTCGATGCAAAGGGGCCCCGGGCTAGCAGCCCAGAGCAAGATGATCAGGGGTAGCGCAGTGACATTAAGAGCTTGGTAAGAATCAGCAAGTCCAAAGGAGCCCAAGGATGGCCATCGGGCTTCGGCGTTATCATCAGGGCAGAGAGATGCAAGGCTCGATGCAAGGGGGCCCCGGGCTAGCAGCCCAGAGCAAGATGGTCAGGAGTAGCGCAGCGACTTCAAGGGCTTGGTAAGAATCAGCAAGTCCAAAGGAGCCCAAGGATGGCCAGGGGCCCCGGGCTAGCAGCCCAGAGCAAGATGGCGAGGGGCTCAGGCGTCAGCGTTTTGTAGGTATTATCCCATCGGGTGCTTGAGGTGAAAGAGTTGCGTCTTGGAGCCTCGAAAGGTGACGGCGATACTGGCGAGACTGATATCTTGAATTGAGCAGCGTTTCGATGTCGAGGATCTTCAGGTAGTAACTGTGTAGAGATGTTATTCCGATCGCTGATGGTGAAGACTGAATGTCAACTGCTTTCTTCGCAGACCTTTTATAGTGGCAGGTCAGTCGGTTTCACAATATTTTAAATTCATGCAATAATTTCTATTTCCGCGTGAGTCATCTCAGGTTGTAATTTCACGTTGTGCAACAAAATAATTTATATTTTTGGGAGCATGAATCACCTAAATTAAAGTGTTGAGAAATCAATATTTCGGGGACGCGCCGTTCAAATGAAGAATATTTCCTCTTCGATAAAAATGCATGATATGAAATAACACGTTCGATATAAAACCATTGTTTTTAAAACATTAAAAATATGTTGAAACGTTGATAACATTTATTTAATTGGGATTTTAACATGGTTTCTCATTTTCAGGTAAGTTAAATAATAATACTTTTACACTACTAAAAATCAAGTCGAAAATAACATTTTGTGCGCAAGAAATAACAGTTCACCAGGAACATACATTAAAGAGGTTAATCTAAATAAAATATTTACATTATCATTTCACCTTACACAAGATTAGGCAAACCATACAATTGAGGGTAAAACGAAAAATGTACACAACAATGTAAGAAGCGTAAGTATAAAATAAGATGACGAAGTAAATGTGTGAAAAGTGGTCATTATAATTTAACATAAATAATAACTCCTCACCCTGACGTTGAAAGTGCGCTCTACAGAAATCGGTCGACAGTTTATATAAGCATAGCGGGGTTAACCCCTCACGCCTGGGGTCTACTTTGCCACACGGTAAAATATTTCCGCTTTTCGATAAAATCCAAATAAATGGGATATTTCTGAACGCATCCGAAAACTAAAAGCTGTTTTTGGAAGGTGATGAAATATGCTTGTAAATTAAAATAAATTAAAAAATTAATTATAAAAAAAACATGATTTTTTAAATATTTTTTTTATGGAAACAAATTTTAAAAAATGGCTCACCTTACATTTTTTCTAACTAAAATTATCGATAACGAAAAAAAAACACATACATATTTTATTAGGCAAATGTATTATGAAAGATATCGTCAACTAAATTTTGTCGTTTTATGTCAAAATAATCAATAAAAATTCCCAATTATTTTAAAATTGCGGTCGGAAACTTCGGTTTCATAAAGGTGTACATTTAAACTATTTTGCGCTTAACTTTAAGATTTTAATATGAAGCGTGGTATTTTCTCTTTCTAACACGTTTACATCATATTTCTAAACATGATAAGTAAGAGAGACACGAAAATTTCTATGAGACCAAATAAGT
Organism: Limnephilus marmoratus; assembly: GCA_917880885.1. Lineage (NCBI taxonomy): Eukaryota > Metazoa > Arthropoda > Insecta > Trichoptera > Limnephilidae > Limnephilus > Limnephilus marmoratus. Next base: position 12,971,869 of record OU862908.1, read on the forward strand.
TGTTCCGAAAACCGAATAAATAAGCCTGAGGGGTGAAAAAGCACTTCAATTTAATATAATTACCATAAGCCATAATGTAAAAACTGTAGTTCACGAAGGGTGAAAATTCTACATACAGGAAAGTAATTCAGTAAACAACAAAATGTTAACATTTTTCCAAAGCTCTGTACAGAAAAAAAGATGATTAAAAAAGAAACTGTAACAATGGTTTAAAAATCCAATCCGTGGTTAGTTACGACAGTCGGAAATACAGTGGAGGTACGCCACTGGCAGGTAAGTTTACTTTACAATATTTACTTCTGAAAGTAATTACGTAAAGTATGAACTCTGCTCGTGGTTCCGAGTGCCACTGGTGTTTATTTGAAACTAAAGCAAATAGAATATTTTTACAAGAGCCCGCTGGAGTTTTTTCCGAAAATCTCCTGTCAAAAATATAAATCAACAATTTCCAAATTCTGCCGAAGAAAACGCATTTTGCAGAGCATTTATTGAAAAATTGAAACGTTTATAAAATCAATTTTTATTAGAACAGCTCTCTTTTCGTAACTTTCGAAGGTTATTCCCATCAATGTAATATGTCATTAAAGAAGAAGATAACACCAATAATTCTAAACGAAAATATGAAAAAGAACAAGCCATAGAAAAATGAAAAATCAGAGTGTGAACTTTACATGGACATGGAAAGTAAATACCATGAACAGGTTAGAGGCTTTTAAAATGTGGCTTCACCGGAGAATGCTCAAGGTCCCATGGACCGACATGATCACCAACATAGAAATTCTCAGGCGGGCTAGAGCAGATAGAGAACTGCTTACAATAATAAAAATTAGGAAAATTTCATATCTGGGTCATATACTTCGAGGGGAGAAGTATCATTTGCTCCATTTAATATTAAAAGGCAAGATAGACGGTCGCCGAGGGCCTGGTAGGAGACAAATGTCTTGGCTGCGTAATATACGAGAGTGGACCGGCATTAGAAGTGTGGAGGAGCTATTCCGGGCAGCGCAAGACAGAGAGACATTTTCAATAGTGATGGCCAACGTCGGAGGGACCTGATACGGCACACAAAGAAGAAGAAGAAGTGCACTTTACCCGCGGTAGAAGTGAAATCTTCAGAAAACTAAAGCAAACAAGAGTGGGGAGGCTACGAAGCACCGCACAAAGAGCAGACCGATTATCCTATCTCATTCTCTCGAAGGCTAAATCCTTAAGATGCATGCGTTTGAATCTTTTTAGTGTCGCTATTTTTCGCTTCATCGAGTTTCAAATCACAACGGTGCTAAAGAAGTTTTCACTTAAAAATCAGAGTGCAATTTACACGAGGTAGAAGATAAACCTTAAGAAAACTAAAGTAAACAAGAAAGGGTAGACAACGAAGCATTGCACAAACAGGAGACAGATAGGCTACGAAGCACCGCACAAAGAGGATACCGATTATAGTATCTCATTCTCTCGTAGGTTAAATCCTATAGATGTATGTATTTGAGTGTTTTTGGTGTTGTTATATTTCATTTCATGGAATTTTAAATCACGACAATGCTAAAGAAGTTTCGACTTCAAAAGATAACGTCGGAAAAAAAACTTTTACCAATTCGGCTACTGATACCTCCTATTTAAATGTCATTTTTCTCAATCTTATATTATAAATAAGAAGTCTTAGTAGCCGAATTAGTAGAGGCGTTTGTCCCGGTAAGACGAGAGGTTCTGGGTTCGACTCCCAGTTGCGACTGTTATCTTTTCATTTTTCCGTGTCTTGTTGTTTTTAATATTTTCGTTTATATTATTAGTGTAATCTTCTTCTTGATAGTTTATAAAATCCATTACAATTAGTTTTGTGAAAAATAAAATTATTGATTACCACACAATGCCACATTAATTTGGTGAACATCTAATTTTTGAACAATTCTGATATTAAACTAGTTCAATGTCAGAGAATATTTATAGTTGTAAGTAATTACTGAGGTAATGTCACGGTGGCAGCATTTTGCTTACATTTTTAAATGTCAAATTTATTTTTAGTTATTATTTTATTTTCTTCGGTTCTCCCCCGTTCTCTTAGTTTTGTGGAAAAAAATATTACTTACGTAGGTATTTGGAAATTAACCTTCGCTCTATGTAACTAACAAAATGGAGTGGTAGCTGAAGTCAGAAAAGATAGACCACCCTACAACCTCCTTATTCAACACATTCCTTCCTTCGTTTATATTCAAACATCTTCTTATACATCCGTAAATCCATAAATGTTATTTTAGTATTATTATTCCCGTAAAGTCTAGTCCTATTTTATATTTAGAAATGCTGTGTGAAAGGTCTTTTTAGGAAAATGAAGTTCTGGGAAGTAAAAAGGTATGAGAGTCCGGTAGAAGAGTTCAAAAGGTCTCCCTCAACCAGTCTCTCCCAGTCCGGCCCCAAGACCTAGACAAACCTTACCCCAATGCACCCGGGCACCTCTGCTATGTCACCAAATGTAGAGAACACTTGGGTGACTTTTGGCAGGAATGTTGGTTATCCAATAAATGAAATCAATTGAAAGAGTCGATACCGTATCCGTATCCGCGGATATCCGAGGGAGAAGAAAGATCCGTCACTTTTCTCGCGGATCTTTTAGGGTCTATCTTTTACCTTATTAATTTTTAATTGATAGGATGAAATGCTATATATAGGTGATTAGGTAGAATTAAAACACTATTAAATTTCATTCAGAGTATTTTTTATTTCTTAAAATCATATTAAGTTACCATACTGTCGTTGCGGCGGGCGTAACGTCAACTATCGTTTCAAGGTCTCGCGCACCGACACCGATTGAATAAGAAAATAAATATCCGTATCCGCGGATATACATTTTTAACGATCCGGCACATCACTAGTTTGAAGACCATCAACAGGCGTTCAGTATACAAACTAACAACGTACAATTTAAAAAAGCAAAATGACAGAGTATTTTCATCTTTAAAAAAAATCTTAAAAATCGATTTAGTTTTGAGGGAAAAAATGGGGAATACAAAACCTCGATTTCGACGATTTTATTTAGGTACTAGCTGGTACCCGGCATGCGTTGCAATGCCATTCAAAGAAATAAATTTATCTCCTGCATGTCCTTTCCCTTGCGTCCCCGTTCCCTTCCACCTTCCCTGCCTTCCCCATCCCTCGTTCCCTCGCCGCGAACCCCACCTTCCTCCTGCCTTTCCTCCTTGCCGCTAAAATGTATGAAATACACACATTTTAATTTTACAAATTTCATAACGCCAGAGCTTACCATTATATATAGCCTATGTTACTCGCTGATAATTTAGCTTTCTATTGGTGAAAGCATTTTTAAAATCGGTTTAGTGGTTTAGACGTGAAAACATAACAAACAAACACACGAATTTCGCATTTATAATATTAGTATGGATTATAAGCCTGAGGTGCAGTTGTCCTTTTCACTCAGTAAGAGGGAGTAAGAGTGACAGTGATAGCAACAGTTTAGTAAAATACCTATTGTTCAAATTTCTCGCCTTTCGGAATTCCCCCGGCCGAAAATCCACATTTCGTCGAAAGATGTTCTTACGATCGTACAGGGTGGTTCCAATGAGAAGATTAATTATATATTTTTGAAGTAGCTATTACTTTGTGGTTATCCATTATAGAAAAATGAAATAATTTAACTTTGTATAAACCACTTATTTGATGCGCAAATCCGACCGGTTTCGGAACAAACGTTCCTTCGTCAGTATAAGCTTTCCCTGACGAAGGAACGTTTGTTCCGAAACCGGTCGGATTTGCGCATCAAATAAGTGGTTTATACAAAGTTAAATTATTTCATTTTTCTAGATTAATTATACTCCGTACCAGCTTTTTAAAATTATAACTCAATATCGATTTTATTTCACTCCAAATTTGCTTTCATTTATACCTACATCCAAAAATGCTGAAAGGCGTGGTGATAAAAGTATTAAAATTATGTGCTTTTGTAATTATTTTTTTATCATAAGTATTTATCATTTTTCAATAATGTCTAAGCAAAATAAGAATGTATAAAAATCTTAAACATATTAGTTTGTAAGAGCGCCAATAAATACACAGAGGGACAAATTTTCGTCGAAAAACACATGTACGTATATATTTTTTAATAGTTTTTATTTAAAATAAAATTAAAATTTTGAAACATGCGTTTACCAGATAATGTATTGATTTATTTTATACATGATTATATGATTTGAAATAGGCTTCGATCAAGATATCCTTGGTCGAAGGAAATAGGTGTTGTATCATACAAAATATTTTTTGAAAACTTAACAAATCTGCCAACGACCAATGGTATAACCTTATTATACTAAAAATAATTTTTTTTTTCAAAATTTAAAACATGCGTTTACTAGATAAAAAAAATCTTTCGAAATCAGTTTATAATTTTTTGTGGAAAAGAGTCAAAACGTCTAAAATCCGATTTAAATACTTCATACTTCTGGTTTTCTCTGGTTTATATCCTTATATTGAAAAAAAAATCATCAGGAAAAATCTCCAAATATCCTTAGGAATCGCTGGTTAAAATCATTATGCCTTTCCCTATGAAGACAGTTCTGTTATTATTATTGTCTTGAATGAAGCGTTATTTAAATTTTCGTGATTTACATTGGTTTAATCGTGAATCTTTGTCATAAATTAAGTGTTCCTCTCTTACTCGGACAAGGAAGCGCACGAACTGCATATTTATCGTCAATTTATACTGCGATGTCAATAAGGTTTGTTAAAATTAACAACACCACTTAAAGCAGTTTGGATAAATTGATTTCACAAAGTTGAAAAATTTCTCATTTCCGCACTTACTTTTTATAGATCTTAATATTAATATATTTGGTAATGTTTTATTATTTAGACTCATTTTTAATAAGCATAGATTTTTGAAATCACTGTTCGTTTCAACTTAATATAATGCATTTATGTTAAAATTTTGTTAAAATTAATTTACGCGTAATTATAGTAAAACCTAACTATATTTTTGTTTCTTTGATGTAATAAAGTAGTAGCAAATTAATAATTTGGGAAGCGGGTGTGGGTACCGCCGCTCCAGAAACCATTTACTGAATAACTATGAACTATGGTATAGGTCACCTTTAGTGGTTCGCCTCATTTGGCAATTTAGCATGGGTGCCAGTATTTATGTTTTTTTTTTACATGAATACCGCACAACTGCTCCCGTCTTGAGCCAGTGGGACTATGGTATCCCCAATTGGGGTATGTTATGAGGCTGAAGGCTGTGGGGAGGGGACGGAGATAGGAAAGAGGAAGCTGGGGAAGTACCTGGCTATTCAGATCTGGTCACCAAACACGGCTAACGCCATTTCAAGCAACGTCTCAATTCTGAATGGTGGTCAAATTATCACCAGGGCGATATTGAGAGTATCTTCCACTCTGGAACGTGCCGCAAATATAGGTACTATATATTATTTTTTAAATGAATAAATTGTGAAATTCACAAATTAATCAAATAAAATTTATTTGCCACGCCGGGATTCGATCCCGCGACCTTCGGAATGTGAGCCAAGCGTCTTACCGCTGCACTACGCCGGCCGTCGAAGTTTGTCTAGGACTTTGCGGCGGATGCGTCTGATTACATACTCCTTGGTGGGCTAGATCAAGAGAGACTGATTAAAGAAGGCCTTTTGACCTCTCCAGCCGGACTCTCTCGACTAATCGTCAGTTGGAGCAGTTGGAGGGATGGATTGATATGTTCGTCACTCCTGGACACATTGACCCCCAGATTCTTTCCTATCCCTCATACCCTTTTTTCCTTCCCAGAACTTCCTTTCCTTAAAAAGACACTTCACACAGCATCCCCTAAGATAACATGGGCACAGAGTTACTCAACGCCTCCTGTGTGGAGCTAACGTTAAAAAAATACTAAAAATTAGGGGGATAATTTTGGTTACCCATTTTATAATGTACAAGGATAAAATTACCTACATATTACTACAACTCATCCCATCAATGTACCTTCCCGTAGACTCTAATGAAATAAATAACTACTCTTCATTTAATACTGAACTAATTATGGATATTTGTCGCCACTTTCCAGAATGTGTAGATTGTTTAACTCAGTCCAGCCCTTGATATTTTTGATATATACCTAAGTCAAAATAATTTTTGTCGGTCGCTAAACAAGTGATGAAATATTATAAACATTTTGACTTCTAGCTGAGTCTTGATTTGACTTCTATTTTCTTATGTTTATATTTGCTTTTATCTTTGCTTTCATGTTATATTCACCATTCTTATAATTTTTTTTCTCAAACAAGTGATGAAATATTATAAACATTTTGACTTCCAGCCGAGTCCTGATTTGACTTCTATTTTCTTATGTTTATATTTGCTTTTATCTTTGCTTTCATGTAATATTCACCATTCTTATAATTTTGTATCTCATTTCCAGTAATTATTTTGTAAATTGTACGTAAGTACGTAAACAAAACATATTGCCTTCATTTTCAGTGGTTTAAAACGAAACCGACAACTTTTTCACACTAAACACACTCTCAGCAAGATTGCTGTAATACTCCCGTAATACCATTTTTACTAAGAGTGGGAAAAATTCAAAATAAAACACAATCCCCATATGGAAAAAAATGGTTTTTACTATTTTATTCACAGTTGAACACTTGATTTACTTGTTGTAACAAACCTTTTAAAATAACTTATATTTTCTGTGAATTGAAAAATAAGAAAAAAATACATAGGATACATACAATGGAAAAAGAATTTCCTCGTACAGTCATTTAGGTTGATAAAACAATTGTGAAAAAAAACACGACTGAATAAAAATAAATAAAAGTTTATCTTTTCCACTGCATTGTTGATATTATGTACTCTGTAACCACTAAACACTTAATATTAATTAGTACAATTTTAAATTAAATTTGCATTCATTGGAATAAAACAAAATTTCCATGATTATTTATTAACATCTATGGAAAACCCTGTATACACGAGTACACATTGATACGTTTCAATGAACATCGAGGATTTATTATTCAAATTTTGTCATGAGGTAATCACCCACTAATTGCGTGTACCGCTGAGTAGGTCCTTATGACCGGTTACCTTTTGACATCATCGGGTGATACAATCGTCCACTCGTGACAAGCCTGGCTTGCTTTGTCATCTCTTCATGTGCCGGTGTCAAGGCGGACTCGCAGCATCTTGCAGGATGGACCAAGGCTGACACACACCGTGACACACCCTGATCCATCATCATATATGTCAGAACCTCTCGCACTTGACATACCTTCATGTAATGTGTATGAAATTTGTAATCAATAAAATTGATGTTGCTTACATTATATCCACTGGCAAATGACAAAATGAAGAATAACTTTTGTATTGTCTTCATTTAATTAAATATTAGGTCCTTACATATGAAATTGGCGTTTTGTATGGGAGGAACATAAAGTCGATTTTTTTAAATATAATATATTTATTTAATCAAAGTATGTACCATCGCTATCTATGCACTTTTGCCATCTCATACGTAATTCATCGATCCCTTTACTAAAAAAACCATTCGGACGGGAATCAATAAAATCTTTGAAGGCGGTTTGGACTGCCCCATCGGAGCTGAATTTTTTCCCTTGCAAGAAGTTATCCAAATTTCGAAAAAAATGGTAATCTGTTGGGGCAAGGTCCGGAGAGTACGGTGGATGTCTTAGACATTCCAATTGAAGCCCCTCTAATTTGGTAGCCGTCTGTTGTGTAGTGTGTGGTCTAGCGTTCTAACGCGCGTTTGTTGATTTGCTTCACTCAATTCGTGAGGTACCCACCTTACAAGCTTTTTCACCTTCCCAATTTGCTTCAAGTGGATTAAAACAGTTTTATCACTAACACCGCAGCCTGCAGCCAACTCGGACATGGTTTGCGATGGATCCGCTTCCACAATAGCCTTCAATTCTTCATTATCAACTTTGGTATCCGGCCGTCCACGGGGCTTGTTCTGCAGGTCGACATTTCCAGAACGAAAACGTTGGAACCAAAAACGCACTGTGTTTTCTTTTGCGGCACCGTCGCCATACACATCATTAATCCTTCGAGCCGTTTCTGCAGCACTGGTGCCACGGTGGAACTCGTAGATATTCGCAAATAACGCGATATTTCAAGTTTTCCATTTTGTAAACTAAGTGACGCAAAGAAAAAAACAATTAAGGAAAAAACAAATGAATTATAATTTTCGAAACACAAATACATGAGTTGTATAAACTTGAATTTGGAATTCTTAACCAAAGAGAAGATATTTGAGATCAAAGTTGCCAGTACGGCAAAACGCCAATTTCATATGTAAGGACCTAATATCAAAATTTGAGATTTTACAAATTAGGTTAAAAATAAATTTTCTTCCTAGACTTGCAGAAAAGTCAATAGATGTCGTATATTAAAAAATGGAAAAAATATATCCTAGACACTATCTAGATTGCATTTAGCTCGTGTTTGAATCTTGCAATCATACATAAAGATAGCCGCCAATGAAAATATGCATTTTTTAAGAAAAACTGTCTTTTTATAATTTTTGAAGGTTATTCCCATCAATGTAATATATCATTGAAGAAGATAACAATAATAATCTAAACGAATATATGAAAGAGAACCAGTCACAGAAAAATAGAAAAACATAAAGGTCGCAACTGGGACTCAAACTCAGACTACTCGTCTAACTGGGACGTGCGCTAATTTCGGAGGCGTTTACTAATATCTACAGGAATTCCAAAAACTGAAAAAAATCGAACTAATATCTATGATAACCAAAGTGTTGACGAATATCTACAGCTCAAACTGTTGACTAGTATCCATGAGAACCAAAGTGATGACGAATATCTACAGCACTGGCAGAGGTTGGATTTGCAATTATGTAGGTATAGCATATTGGAATAACGTAATGTTGCGTATGCAGTTTAAAAAACTTAATTTATGTAAGTATGTATGTAAAAATCCCTAATATCGGACTATTGGACACATTTAGCTGATTAGTCCAACCTACGCTCTGTAGATATTAGTCAACACTGGGACCGTCATGGATATTCGTCCGACCTTAGCTCTGTATATATTAGTCAACACTCTAAAGTTCGTAGATATTAGTTCAACAAATGAGCTGTAGATATTCGTCCGACATACAGGCTGTAGATATTAGTATCTGGAGTCCTAATTTCGCCATTGCCACCTTCTGAGTTTTATTTATCCGTTACGCTATATGCAGGTTACAAATCAATTCAAAATCAAGTTGCCCATAAAATGGAAAAATAATTAGTTAAAGATAATATTGTTAATTCGAAAATTTGAAATATGACGGTTTTATAGAAGATGGCAATGGTGAAATTGGTTAAGGCCCCGCAACCAGGCCCGAAAAGAAGATGGAGAGATTCGAAATTACGAATGTTAGAGGAGAGCGCTAATATTTACAGCGACAAAATCGATGCAAAAATTGCGAAAATGTTTTATAAAACACGACTCGTTTAAAATAGAGCAAAAATCTCGTGAGCATTGTCTTAAACAACATTTAAAGAAACACTGTGATTTTTTCATACATTTAACTTTTAAAATAACGCCTGTCGCGACACAGGTATATCCTAGTGAGACAGGCATCGAATGATTTAATGTAAATATATCCTATACAGATAATTTTTTTTAAGTATCAATTGGTGAATTACTAGCATCATCCAAATCGCAACGTTGCGTTCCTATGAATTATAAATAATAAGGCTATCTATCCTTTTTGATCAAATCTAAACGGTTTGTGCAGACCCTCCACTTTCCCGCTCTGTTTTAAGTAACAAGAAAGTTAATCCTATCAAGGCTCTTACAAGGACTCTAATTTGTTTATTAAATAAAGGTAATTCATGCATTCCTCGAATATCCCTGAACAGCAGGAACACGACAATACATTTGGCTATAAAAATCTTAAATCATATCCGAATATTTAAGGACTTTAATAATAATACCATAATTATCTCACCGGTTTGTATATATTCGCAATAGGTAATTTCTTTACGTCAACGACCTATCTCGTTTGGATGACCTCATGGTTTCTTCCCAAACCAAGGACACTATTGAGAAGTGTTTGATTTTGGTTTGAATTAATGACAAATTAAAACACATCACTTCAAAAGAAATGGATTCTTTACTATATGCTTTCCAATATAGTTTTACTGGAGAGTAAAAATTATGATATTAATATCGGCTTCCTTCGTCTTAGATATCCACTTCCATTCCACTTGTTAGAATTTTTGTTTTGCAAGAAAACTCCTAGTATGAATTGCACAAAGCGGTTGTCACTTGCCATTTCGCTTGTCACAACGCAACGTTCTCTCAGTCAGAGTTCACGTTTGCGTTTCATACGCCACATTACGTGATACTGGAAATATTCTATTGAATTATACTTCTATTCAACTCTTGAAATTAGATAATGTTAACAGTCTGAACCCAGAAACCAAACGACAAAATATCGCTCAAATGGCGTGTCGATAGAGACTTTTCTGCTTTGCCCAGGAATCTCGGGACAACCTAAATACCAAGAAGCCGATAAATTCTTAGCAGCCCTCTCCGTTAAATACCACGAAACACATAATCAATTATGGCCACGTCATTAAGCTTCCCACAATATGGGTTATATACGCAAAACTATCTACCTGTGTACAATTTGTGATATAGAATAATGTGTGATATTGAAAAGGAAGCCACTTCAAATAGGAGATTCCTTCCAAAAGAGCAGGTCTTCCACGGCGTTAGTAATAGTTCAGACACCGAGAGGCAAATGCCAACTCGTAGGCACATTACTTCGGCTACCTTATTATTGGACTTTGAGTTTAATGATGTCCCAATGAGATGATTGCGGATCTCACACCTTAGCAACTCACTCTCAAGGGGCCAGTGCCGGATTGCGGTCAAGGCAGACTAGCCAATATCAGATATTTTTAATATCGCCGAAAACTTACAAATCAGTCTTTCACCTTTTTTAAAAACAGTTGTTACGAGTAGTTTACATTTTGTTTTCTATGAGTCTTTATAAATTTTAGTTAATTCGAACCATAACCTAGCTGCAATAATGTTTGCAATGTTTATAATGATTACAGTACTTACAGTGATTCAATCAATGCTTACAATTATGTTGTTATTTTTAATATTTTTTTAACATTTGCACGTGTCTCATCAAACTTTTTTCGAAATTGTTTCTTAACAATTGTTCAGTAATATGTATTTTTAATCTAATAAATGGAATATGAAAGAATTTATATTATAAATTTCCGATATAACTATACTGCGATGATAATATAAATTTTAGGACGAATCTAATTAATCCAATAACCGAGTGTAGTATTTTCCTATGAAAGTAAGTGTTATGTATCTAAAAAGCTTCCGGGTGTTAGACAAAGATGGCGGTGATAAGAACTGTCCGTAGATTCCGCAAAATGGCAGGCAGCTTAGTACCTAAGTTATTTAACAGAGGGACGGGGAGCTCAGAGAGGGTGTTGTGTGTAATTGGAGCTGGCTAAATTGGTTCTCTCATGAGAACCAATTTAGCCAGCTCCAAGTCAGGTCGACTAACGAGGTCCATATTGTTTATGCGAAGTATTAATAAAACCAGATAAAAGATCAAGAATCTATTTATTCCCTAAAAGTAATATTCACACAAAGTCTGAGAATCTGTTAGTGTTGCAACAAAATTACAGAACACTACAGTAAGAAAATTTTTGGTACTTTACAAGAGTTCAATGTGGGAGGCGGGAATGGGTACCGCCGCCCCGAGAACTTTTATTGGATAACCAACACATCTGCCATAGGTCACCCCAAGTGGTTCGTTACGTTCGGTGATTTAGAAGGGGTGCCCGGGTTCACGGGGCGAGGTTTGTCTAGGTCTTGGAGGCGGATGACCAGGTCAAACTGAACCCCATATTCATACCCACCCCTTAAACTATCTTCTTTCCCATAACTCTCCTCACCTTCCTTTCCTTAAAAAACCCTCCACACATCATCCCTAAAGATGAAATAGACCCTGAGGGAAATTATTTTCCTCAGGGCCTTTTGTGTGGAACTCATGTAAAAAAAAAAGTTTCTGAAATGCACACATTATTTATGATTACTGTTTTTCCGATTTTTCGAGGGGCCCACATTCTCTTAATCTGACCCTGTAGATGACTGATGTTTATTTATTAACATAAATGATTGAGACGTCAGAATTTGGTAGTGTTATTAATAAAAAACATGTTTTGATAGAGGTGTTCTAGAGGCCATCTAGTAAGGTAAAGGGCAATCAATAAAAAGAGAGATTTATTATAATTAAAAATATATATTTATTTCACGCAGGAGGTTTGAAATTTTTGTGTCTTCTATAACTCACAATGTATGTAGTAGCATAGAGGGGAATGATAAATGAAAAAGGGTGTTTTCGTATAAAATAATGAAATCCGTTTTTGTGAAAAATCACCTCACGCGTGGGCTTTGTTTGACAAAGTTTATTCAAGAACTGGACTGTTGAACATATTATTGCGGAATCTCATACAGCGATACAGCAGACGTCAACCGTGCAAGGGTGGTGGGTATACGTTTCTTGTGTTTTCCAAACTATACATTGGTACCGAAAGATTACTAGACGTCGTTTTCCGAAGGTCGCTTCTACAGTTTTGCCTCCCTACAGAGATGGGTGACGGGACACTGATCTCCTAATAAACAAACTAGAGACGAGAGATACGAAAACTATGCTTGACGGCCTACATGGTTGTACGGTAACGATCCTGAGCTACAAATCCAGAGGTCACGGATTCAAAACCAGAGGTACGCCAAGTTAATTTGTGTTATTTGTCAATTTACTAATTAAAAAAAAAAGTTAAAAGAAAGACAAAAATTCCCGGGTTACGAATAACCCGACAATATTTGAAAATCTCCTACTACCGCACCACAGAAAGCCGATAATTATACCGTGTATTTGTGGCACTTTCCAGTGTACATAATTGATTAATGACGTCCCAATGGATGAAAGACCACAATTTAGATCGAAACGTTGTTTGAAATGGATTTAGCCGTGTTTGGTGACCAGGTCTGAATAGTCAGTTACTTCCCCACCTTACTCTTCCCCATCTCGTACTCCACCCCACTTCTTCCTTACAACATTCCCCAATCAGGGATGCCATGCTTTAAAATGAACAATTGTGTAATGTTTTTAAAATAATAAATTGAATTTATTTGATTTATTTTATTAGATATATTTATCCGTGACGCTATCTAAGTTACAAACCAATTCTTAGAACGATTGTTTCCATGCCCGTAATATGGAAAAATAATTAGTTGAATATAATATTGTTAATTCTAAAATTTGAAATATGACATTGACAAATATGACACGGTTTGACAGAAGGTTTTCAATCAGACAATTTGGGAGGCGGATATGGGTACCGCCGCCCCGAGAACCATTTATTGGACAACCAACACCCCTGCCACAGGTCACCCCAAGTGGTTCGCTACGTTTGGTGACTTAGCAGGGTGCCCGGGTTCATGGAATGAGGTTTGTCTAGGTCTTGGTGGCGGATACGTTTGCCCAACCACTGCGTAGCGCGCTGGATCGGAGGAGACTGATTGAAGGAGGCCCTTTGACTTATCCAGCCGGATTCTCACGACCCTTCGTCTTGCACCGCAATGCGAGGAATAGATTCATACGTCCGTCACTTCTGGCCACACTGACCCCCATATTCCTACCCACCCCTCATACCTTTTTCGTTCCCATATCTTCTTCTCCTTCCTGTCCCTTAAAAAACCCTCCACACAGCATCCTCAAAGATGACATAGGCCACTAGGGAAATTGTTTTCCTCGGTGCCTCCTGTGTGGAGCTAATGAAAAAAAGGTGGCACTAGCGAAATTGATTAACGCGCACATCCCGTTTAGAGGTCTTTTTCTGTGTCTTGTTCTCTTTCATATTTTCGTTTAGATTATTATTGTTATCTTCTTCTTCAATAAATTTATTTGAATTGCATGACTCATTTAAAGAAATCACTCATTCACTCTTAATGCAATTATTAATGTTCTCCAAAATGACCTTGAAAAAAAATCACATCTTTGCGATTCTTTCAAAGACATTAGGAAACCATCCCTTCGTTTAGAATACAATTTTTAATGTTCTCAAAAGTTCGGACGAAACCATTCCTTTGTTAATAATATTATGAACTAAATATACAATTTGGCTGTCCTGAAACGGGTATCCTTCCCAGTTGGACAGACAAAGTTTCATTGTGTAATGTTTTGTAATATATATGCATGTATAAATAAATAAATTGGGTGTAGAAGGTTGGGAGCATTTGGAACTCCTAAACAAATTAATTATTTTAATTTTCGTCTATAATATCGCAATACCCTCTAAATAAATTATTCAAGTCTCCCAGTCTTACCATTGTTGTGATTGCCCAAATTCAAATCTACGTTCTTTGTAACAATCTTCATACTTTAACGTTACGACATGTCGCGGCCTCGAGATGTGAAAGGATTTATCTCGATATGGTGTTACTTCGCAAGCAGAGTGTACCCATTCATCATTAAGGAATTGAATAACTTTAATGTAAATTACTCATTAAAGTTTGTGAGGTTATGGCGCAAAACTGATTGTGCGGTAAGATGGCGGTTAATGAATAAATAAACAGGTAACCTTGTGGGTTGCTACTCTTCTTCGGAAGGGTAAGAAATAATTTCTCGTTTGCGATAATTATGGAAGTTAAATGAAAATGTTAGGTACCGTTTATGTTTGAAGATTACTCTCGATGCTATTTTAACCATAAAAATAATTTTATTTATTATTAGATACATCTGTACAAGTTGGGTTTATACATATTTTTACGGCGCCTGTCTCACTTGGGATATCCTGTGTCGGGATGGGCGAGTTTATAAATATTTTATTTTAAAAAAGGGTACATTTTTCGATAAGGTTAATTTCCATAGGTATGTTTTTATGATATGTAAAGCAAACGTATTAGATTGATTGGTAACAAAAATGACTCCAGATACTAATATCTACAGCCTGTCTGTCGGACGAATATCTACAGCTCATATGTTGCAGAGCTAAGGTCTGTCCAATGACTGTCCCAATGGTGACTAATATCTATGGAGCTTAGGTTGGACTAATATCTACAGAGGGCAGCTGAGCAAGAGGTTGTATGGAAAAACATAAATTACTTTAATTACGTAGTTACTAATTACGTAAAACAAAAACCCAAATCCTTAATAATCAGCTAAATGTGTCCAATAGTCCGATGTTAGGGATTTTTACAATCAACCAATCAATCAAAATCATTTATTGTACAAAATTTACATTTAGTACAAAAGGTATAACTTATAGGTACTTATATCCTATTTCTTCCAGTTAACCTAACATGTTGTACAGATTTGAACACAAATGAAATATAAATATAAAAGTGGTGTAATACAAAGTGAATTTGTTTTAATTTATTATATAAACATAAATATAAAAACAGTTGTACCTATGTGAAGTATTCACTTAATGTGTAATGAGACCTGTTCAGAAGGAATGTTTTTAGTGATGACTTAAATCTGAAAGTATCTTGTATTTGTTTAATATCATGTGGAAGGTTGTTGTATACTTTAATGGCCATGTAAAAGGGTCCTTTTTGGAAACATATTTTACATACATACATACCTACATAAATTAAGTTTTTTAAACTGCATACGCAATATTACGTTATTCCAATATGCTATACATAATTACAAATCCAACCTCTGCCAGTGCTTTAGATATTCTTCCACACTTTGGCTCTCATGGATATTAGTCAGCAGTTTGAGCTGTAGATATTCGTCCTCACTTTGGTTCTCATAGATATTAGTCGGCAGTTTGAGCTGTAGATATTCGTCCTCACTTTGGTTCTCATAAATATTAGTCAGCAGTTTGAGCTGTAGAAATTCGTCCTTACTTTGGTTCTCATAGATATTAGTCAGCAGTTTGAGCTGTAGATATTCGTCCTCACGTTGGTTCTCATAGATATTAGTCCGATTTGTTCAGTTTTTGAAATTCCTGTAGATATTAGTAGACGCCTCCACAAAAATTGGATTAACATTCATATGTCTATGGGATTAACGAACTTTTCTTAGATTAGGGAACGTACCCATACTACGTGACACTTTTAGGGGGGGGGGGGGTCTTCAAAATGTCACGCTCCATACAAATGAGCGGCAGATTGCTTAGGATTTTGGTCACCGGGGGGGGGGGGGGGGGTTAAAAATTGCAAAAAGTTGGTCACGTAGTTTGGGTACGTTCCCTTAGATATCTGCGTGAGTTGACTAATAGCTGCACGACCTTTGTTGATAATGACGACCCAATGTTTTGTGAAGTTTTTAATTTCTTTACTTTTGTACACAATTTTAGTTGCATGTTTTTGAAGATTCTTTGTTCAAATTTTGAATTTGTTTTAGGTATTTGTAAGTGATCGTTGGTTGCCACTTGGTTTACGTAAGTTTAAAGCGATGCATGTATTTAAATTGTTTTTGTATAAATTGGTTAAACATCACTTGAAACTTGTTGAAAATAATATGTAGATAATTGGTAGCAAGCCTGTTATCGTGGAGACACGTTGAAATGGTATAACTTTAATGACAATTTTTTCACCTTCAGTGCAAGGCGTTGCTCCATGCGATTCCTGCTGGAGAAGTCAAAAGGTCTCCCACAATAGCCTCTCCCGATTTCGCCACGCAGCTGATGGGCGGATGAATCCACCGCTAAGACCCGGACAAACCTCACCCCATGAACCCGTATAATGGGCAATGGAAATGCGTACTCCATTTAATAATATGATGTTTGATAAAAAATACTCGACATATATCTATCAATTTCGAAGAGATTGCTCCCGCTCTCTGATAAAAATGAAACGCCATCGCTCTTTGTATGCGATACATAATAAAATAATTGTAAATATGTAATATTCGACTAATGTTTGAGTTTGAAGATTTCATAGTTTTCATCATTATTGTACTAAAGCATTCATGTTTTGACCTTTTGTTTTTTTTAGATCAAATTCAAGTGAAATAGTTAAAAAATTGTTTATTATCATTGTATTAGACAATTAAACATACTACATCCTTCATTCCGTGTAGGACAAAATATTTTCATAACAATCTTTGCTGATGACCAATACGAGGTTATGCAAAAAGTTGGTATGTCAAGAAGTGGTGGCATAATACCGCCTAACACCCCAAAAAATTATCAACATTATACTCTGCCTTGAAAATATTTATTCACATAACCTGGAAATTATTTTTCCTGAAGACCGCAAGATGTCACTAATGATATACTTATTCGAATATAATAAGATTATCCTCAGAATGCCAGTTAATGCCACAGTTAGTAATAATGTGGTATTTAAGAGTATTTTGCAACAACCGCATAAACAGCGTTATAAGAGCTCTTGTACATCAGTACTCGGTACATTTTGTTAAGGTTGGTATAATAATAAGGAATCCGCATTACAAATTACAAGTGAAAGGTTAGAAATAATTAAAAAACGTTTTGTTCCAAAAAATTAATGACAATAATTTTATTGTCGAACTAAATTGCAGGATATTGCTCTTTGTGAAAACTGAGTAAGTATATTCATATTTAATATAAATTGGAACGAATTGACACCAACAAAAACAAATTGTTACCTGGGATGTGGTGGCAACAATGTAGATTATTGAAATGTTGATTATTATGATCAATGAGAACTCAACATGCCAAATACAATGATTAGGGGGAGGAATACAGATCCCGCCAATGTCTGGAAATTAATTAAAAAGGCACTTTCTAGATGAGAAAAGTGTGGAAAAGCTGAATAAAACAAAAATTAAGGCGCGCTCGGCAAAATTGAGGGAGATACAACCGTTCAAAGTATTTAAAATTTCACTTCGCGAGATGATATTGACAGTCCGCCCGCCATTTTGTCATAACCTAATACGCTAAACATGGTTTGTGATACAAAAAAAGTGCCCCTTTATAACGCCTACTCACGTCAAGGCAAGAAAAACATCCCAGTTTTCAAGTGGTTTAGCTACGCTAGGTTTGAGTAACATGGTTTGTGATTCTGGCGTACTATTAATTCTGTATTAGGTCTGGGATCCAACATAAGCAATGAAATAATGGCGGGCGGACTGTCAATATCATCTCGCGAAGTGAAATTTTAAATACTTTGAACGGTTGTATCTCCCTCAATTTTGCCGAGCGCGCCTTAATTTTTGTTTTATTCAGCTTTTCCACACCTTTCTCATCTAGAAAGTGCCTTTTTATTTAATTTCCTGACATTGGCGGGATCTGCATTTCACCCGATTAGGTTCTATTACGAAAACAAGGTGTTCGAAATAAAAAAAAGTATATTGTGAATTAAAAAAGGACATCCTAATTCTAAAACTGTCTGGCATAAAGGGCTTGCTTAGATAATGGGTTGATGGTGATACCGTGATAAGTCGTAGTGTGGCTGAAGCGTGGCTTGTCGATAACTCCTCGTTTTGTAGAAAGAATGTCACATCGTGACAATGGCAGGCTGCAGATCATTGGCTATAAGCCAAAAGGACCATCCAGAAGCAGGACAGGCTGATGACTTCAGAGGCCAATCATCCTCCCAGGATGATTTAAAGTCAGCTCCCAAGATGGCGAGAGTCACTTCCAACATCTATGATCTTAATCGTAGCGATTTTTAGTCGATTCGTCGTCTTTAGGTCCAGAGGATCGCCCAATGCTCTGGGCTGTAGTGCAAAGAATGTTGAGCTCTCTTTTCAAATCTCCTGATTTCAATTTGTCCAGGATCAGCAACTGATCAATATAAAAAAGTGTAACTATGACATTTACCC
Source organism: Limnephilus marmoratus (assembly GCA_917880885.1). NCBI lineage: Eukaryota > Metazoa > Arthropoda > Insecta > Trichoptera > Limnephilidae > Limnephilus > Limnephilus marmoratus. Next base: position 12,990,701 of record OU862908.1, read on the forward strand.
GCTCCAGAAGCCCATAGTTTTTGAATACAACATTAAAGGGAAAACATTATGCCGAGTCAATAGCTTTAAAGCTCGGTATCGTCTTTGATCCCAAACTGACATTCTCGGATCATATATCACGGCTCACTCCAGCATGCTACAAACTCCTGGGTTTTATCATCAGAATATGTAAGCAATTTGATGACCCAGATGCAATGATAGCCATGTTTGATGGAATCATAAGAAGTAAGCTGGAGTATGCCAGTGGTGTGTGGACTCCGCACTAAGCGAAATATATTAATATGCTAGAACAAATTCAGAAAAAGTTCCTTAGGTATGTCTATATGCGGATGAATGGAACGTACCCGAGATTCATGCACCATATGGAATTACTTGAGGCAACAAATAGATTTAGCTTGGAAACTAGACGTTATGCAAATCTTGCAATTCTTAGTTTTAACATAATCCATAATCGTATTGACAGCCCATTCCTCTTAGAATGTTATGGCTTATACGTGCCTGAAAATTTCAGCCGTAGCCGTTGACACGACTTGTTCAAAATACCATACCGCAGAACAGATGTTCTAGCACAGCATAGCATGACAAGAGGAATGGTGCTGTTGAACGAAATATCGGAAACACTAGATATATATAACTCTTCTTTAGATAGCCTTAAGATTTTTTTGTATAATAATCATCTTCCTAGGTGTTAAGACTGGTCAAAATGAGAAAATTGTACAGTAATTGGATAAAAATCTGTTGTACAATTTAAAAAATAAATAAATTAAAAAAAATTTAAAAAAATTAAAAAAAAACTGTTGCATTCAAAAATATTGTAGGGCTCGCAATATTACCAATGCCCAAATGTCAATGGGCAAGCACTAGAAGAGCCACACACCGAAACCATAAATAAAGTGTGTGTAAGAGGGTGCACACACCTTGTTACAGATAACAACAAAATTTCAAGTTTTTATACGTATGGACCGAGTTAAAACGGTTTTTATTAATTTTCTTGCGGGTTAGGCTTTTAATGACATGCCATATAAAATTTTCCCATCCAGTCTTTTTGGAAGATTAACCAACACAAATTCAATGTTATAAAAATCACGAAACATTAAATATCATTTAATTAAATTTGTAATTTTCCGCAGTGTACATCGTTAAAGTTTAATTTTGACCGAATATTGAAAACATTAAAAATGAACGAAAGCCATTTGCCACCAGCGGAATATTTCACCTTTATTACGTCTAGTATTATGATAATCATTAATAATTCATTACTAATTTGGCAGTATTAATATTTAATATGGCGCGGTAGGTGGATTAGCAGGGCCGGGTCGGGCTGGGGACTCGGCCCGGGCCTAATTAGGGCCGGCCCGGGCGCCATAGGGGCTTAAGGCCCTAATCTGGGCCCGCACACTTAATTGTTTCGTGCATAAGATATCGCGTGGCGCGTGGCGTACCCTTCTTGGATGGTATTGAATAACGCGTGTAGATGTACACGATACACGGCACAAACATTCATTTACTATTCGTCAACGGGGAAACTTAAAAGGTCAAAGCAGTGGGTCTTGGTCACATTGTTGATTGTGAATTTCTATTTACCGTTCATGATAGACACTAAATGGAGACTTAAATTAGTCAAATGAATGAAAAGTGAGATGGAAGTAGGAATCACCCAAAGTGAGGGTAAAATACAACCGAAAAAGGAAACTGTAGTGTTTCAAAAAAACACTTAATTTTTCTGGCCACTCTGGCCAGCCAGCCTCAAATCTCAGATATAATTCGTAGCCAGTTGGGACCGGTCGTGTGACGCATAAGTATAAAATATTGTAAACACGTAAAAACAATAATAAACCTGATTGTAACGAGGACATAGTTATTCTTTAAGAGTTCCAACACAATAATTAGCAAGAAATAATGTTCAAGAAATAACATCGGTAATTTTTTGAGAAACGCTAAAGATAAAGACCATAAATTGACTAATTCCGGAATATAAACTCAATTGTAACGACTGTCCCTCATTTTATATTGGAAAAATAACTCGTAATTTTGAAATCAGAATCAAAGAATAATAATTGAAATTGAAAATAACCTTAGTTTTGAAAAAAATACGGGGATAAATATTGTTCATATTAATCATAAAGGAAAACGCTTAGATAACTTAGAAGCATTGGAAATAAATAAAAAATCCCTTAAAAATAATGAATATATAATCAACAAACAAAAAATATTATATTTCAGCCCAATCATGGAAATGTTCCCCTACCCACCCACTCTTCATTAATACCTAGCAACGGCTCCACCCCTACCACCATCCTTAGTAATAATACATTGTTCCCATCCACTAATTTGTAACTGTCAAATCAATATACGTTTGCCCTGAAGAAGGAACGGTTGTTCCGAAACCGGTCGGCTTTAAACACATATACAAGTGGTTCAAACAAAGTAACATTGTTTCATTTAGCTGCAATAATTAGCGTTTGACCGTGGATAAGGCAAACATTACAGAAACTAACTTAGCTTTTCTACAAATGTCTTCATCACGGATTCCCGCCAGCGTTCGAGTTCGAGCATTGAAGCAAAATTGTAATTCAACCTGACATTTTCGGACTTGCTAACAACACCCAGGCCAGTCTAGGCATCTAAATCCGTCAACCAACAATAACCTGACAGCTGCCCAAATAAAATTACACGGACGTTGAATAATAATATAATTTCTAATACTTATATATATACTAGCTGACCCGGCCACGCGTTGCTGTGACGTGAACTCGAAACACAACGCCATCTACTGGATGGTTACACAACCTAGATGTTGTGTCGATGAATTAACTCACACCGCCATCTGCTAGAAACTTATGGAACTTACAAATAATTACAGAGCATTGTCCTATAACAAACATTTAATTCGCAATTATAAATATTGATCTCAATAATTGATATAAAAACTACCCTCTCTTTTAAGTTGGACCAAATTACACACAGTAAGCCAAATTTCATCAAAATCGGTTAAATAGTTTCGGAGTTTATCTCGAACAAACATCTTGATTTTATAAAGATTTTGCAATTATTGTTATTATTATTTTTGTTATTATTGTTGATATATTACATTATTTCCATTCGTTTTATGCTACCACCGGAATAAAAGCAATCATTTAGTTAGGAGGGTCTATTCTAAAATTCTTAAATGTGAGAAAGATATTGGCCGTAATAATCTTTATTTCGATGGCGATGGATCAAAAGCGACAAAGAAAAGCTAATCGATTATGTTTCCTTATTATAGTTGTTTATTATTTACTAATATTTGATTTTAATCCTCTTTGTAATTTAATATATTATTACTTATACTTATAGTCAAACTAAGAATGTTGAGATGATTGGTGTGCTATAATTGGAATCATCACTATTACCACATTAAAAATGTAAATTAATGAAATATTGTTTTGATGTATTCTGTTGGCGAGTCAATTAATCTATACTAATATTACAAATGCGAAAGTGCGTGTGTTTGTTTGTTACGCGTTCACGCATAAAACAATAAACCGATTTTTAAAAATTCTTTCAACCAAAGAAAGCTACATTATATGTAAGAAAAATATGCTGTTTATAATGGTAAGCTCTGGCGTTATGAAATTATAAATATTAATGTGTTATATTTATTATACGTTTTCTGTCCCTAACAAAAGCGAGTTATTGATAACGTCAGACGAAAAGCAAAATAAATCGTTGTCGTGGAAACGTGCTTTTTTTTACTTGAGCTCCACACAGGAGGTCCAGAGGAAAATAATTTCCATCAGGACCTATGTCATCTTTAGGGATGCTGAGTGGGGGGTTTTTTTAAGGAAAGGAAGGAGGGTAGAGTTCTGGAAAGGAAAAGGGTTTAAGGGGTGGGTAGGAATCTGGGGTTCAGTGTGTCTTGGTCATCCGCCTCCAAGACCTAGACAAACCTCACCCCATGAACCCGGGCACCCCTGCTAAATCACCAAACGTAGCGAACCACTTGGGGTGACCTATGGCAGAGGTGTTGGTTATCCAATAAAGGTTCCCGGAGCGGCGGTACCCATTTCCTCCTCCCAATTTGAAAGTGTTAATATATTTGCGGGAAATTTTCTATCTAAGAAAGACTGCAAAAAATTGATGATTTTTTTTGTGTTCGTTATTGTCAGGACAAGGTTTGTATAAAACTACTGGTGAGTCATGGCATTATGAAATTTTTACAAAAAAATTGCAGTAGGTGGAGAGGAAGGGGAGGCGGAAGGGGAACGGGACAAATGGGAAAGGACACGCAGGGAGAAACAATTTCTTTATTAAATGACATAGCAACGCATGCCAGGTACCAGCTGGTAAAACATATAAATTATGATTACAATTCTGAAATTAAGTCCGGATTGACTCAATATTAATTTACGTAATGAATTGACCCAAGTGAAAAGTATTTTTTTTTATTATTGTTCCTTTTGCACCTCACCATTCGCTGGTCACACATAGCAAGCGACTCACCCACACGCAAGCGACACGAAACTGAATAAATCATACAGCGGACTTGCGATGAAATATTCAATACGACCTACGACCGTAGCGGGCCAGAGCGAGACTAGAGCTTTATCAGCAATATCAGCATACGGTCCTGCCGCCGAGAGCTCCGCTGTGTCCTCCCTTTCTGTCATACGTAGTTTATGAGAAAAGTGGAGAGACTGCAATGGATCTGTTGACGGTATACCTTTTGGGTTTGCGAATCCCGAATATTTTTCAAATCCCGCGGGATTGCAGGATAGAATTTTTAGAAATCCGCGAGATCCCGCGGGATTTGTGAGATTTTTAAGGCTATTAAATTGAAATGATGCAAACATTTTTTGTTATGTGGTTTCAATCATATTTGGTTATATGTATTTTTTTCATTATCTCCACACAGGAGGCCCTGAGGAAAAAAATCTTGTCATCTTTGAAGATACTGTGTGGAGGGTTTTTTGAGGAGAAGAAGGAGTGAACGTGATGAGTCTTGAACATGAGTCGTAGAAACGACCCGTTCTCATGTGACTAATGTCAACCGTGTACAGATGTTGGGCGCGTGTTTGGCGTGTTTCTCGACTATACACCGGTGCCGAGGGGATAAATGACACTAGTTCCTCGGAGCATCTTTCATTTTAATACTGGTAAAACAAGGACAGCATTCCCACCTGACTCTTATGCTCTAAAGATTGCAATCCGTTTGTTAAGTTAGGAGAGTCTATCAAACAGACCGCCCGTTTTTACACAAAGTCGAGTTTTTTTTAAGGTATTTTGGGGCTCCGGACCAGAGGTGGCTGCCAAATTCAATCGTGGGGCGCACTTGCAATTTGTACAGGGTTAGCAGTTGTGTACTATTGAAGTATCTGCGTATCTAATAGTATTATGAAAAAATGTCGAAAAGGTACCACAACAACTATTTTAAGAAGATAAAAAATAAAATAGTAAAAAACATAAACTTTGGAGAATCTTGTCACCCATGAGTGTATGGACATTTGTGCACACAATCTTAACAACGGAAAACCCTCCCTCTACGTAGACACTAGTTGGTGGGACCAATGACGTTACATAAATAAATAGACTCGCCATAGTCTCATTACTCACAATATAATGTGGAAAGTAAGGAACACTCTTTTGTTTTCAGCGATTTTCAGTATAATTTCTTAATTCAAAAGTTTATTCCTGTGTGGTAAAGATAGACCATCAAATAATGTGTGTGTATGAATGCAATGAATATAGGAGCGGGCGGCGTATTGCTTGTCACTTTTTGACGGAACGTTCGCTGGCTTCTTTCTTGAGGCCCACTAGAATAAAAGGTCCGGCTGCCTGTCGGAGTTTGATATGTCGAGCTATACAATAAGGCAACGACAGTTTTCAAATGGTGGCGATTGTCATCAATACTTGTTAGAACTACTGATTTATGTGTTGTTTTACGGCAGGCAAACAAATAAACAGAGTGTTTAGGCTGATTAGTCTACTTTAAAACAGTGAAGTTTACTTATCAACAGAAATTTGGCTATTGCGCGTCCAGACCCTTTACTTTAGTAGGACTTGAATTTTCTCTAATGACATATAAAACTGCAAGCGGGAAACATGAAAATTAATTGTAATATTTGTAATAATCGATAATATTAAGTAATTTGCGTGTACTTACAAATGAAATGTTATTCATTCGCCTTATTTGTCGTGTAATTGAAACATTTTCTTATCACACAGGAGGGCATTTTGACACTTTTTAAAACGAATTTACTTACTGGTAAGTGCTGGTAAGACGCAACTTTACTCGACGTGTAGCAGTTTAGTACTAAAGTACTAGATATCGAGATCGTTACAATTGTCTTGTTCTTGTCTTCCCACTTTGAGATTTCTACCCCTCGTCTAATAGTATGTACTGTAACGTCATAGGGTGGGACTGTCATAAAAAAAGGTATAAGCTAAGTGAAGGTATCTCCCTCTGTTACCCGTTCGCAAAATGTAAGATCTCTTTCTTCAAAATGGATTTAAACCGCCTACAAACAGATACGTTTTAATATTTTCACGGCCAAAAGTATTGGCTAAAGAAGGAGGTAGCGCAACACGGCATAACAACCCAAAAACAAATAACGAAAAAAACCACCTACAATCAGTTAAAAATTCTATGGTTAACATATTTTTTCACAGAGACGAAACATATCATTGTTGTATCGGAATTTAACAATATTACCGGTGCAGGCCTTATTATGGTACAACATATTGATTCAGCATATATCTGAGTCTGATTATAAGAGGAAAGTGGAACATGAACATAATACAAGGTTCCCAAAGAATGAAGGAATGCTTGTTCTAAAATATAATAATATAATAACTACGGACGGCGAACCCTGGAATATAACGTGCTAAAAATGTTTAACATGTTACCAATTAATATAAAAAAATGCGATTTTACAAATAGATTGAGATATATGCTGAAACAATGGTTACTAAGTAGAGATAGTTTATATTAATTCATGTGTTTTAATTGTGACAATCTATTTAGTAATAAAATTATGTATGTATGTATGTTTAAATTGTAATTGAACATTAATATCCTGTTGACAAACTGCTTTATTGCGGTTTAACGGGATTGTACCTTGAAAACTAATAAAAAAATTCCAGGTTTTGAAGTTTCCGGGTTCGAGATGCGGCCTTAACCTCTATTCCTTACATTAAGTTCAGATCATCTTTCTTTGTCAAAGATTTACCACCGCTTGTTTATATGAATATCATGTTTTTTCGTGTATTATTTTCAATCCCACAATCCCGCGAATCCCGCACATGAAAATCCCGCAAATCCTTTTTTTGAAATGATTCGGGATTGCGGGATTGCAAACCCTATACATTTTGCTTGCATGAATTACATTCTGTCACCCGAGCTTTGTGACTGCCAAGTAGAGCCATTTTCACAAGAAGTTCTCAAGGCAGCTTCATCAAAGCGAATAATAATAACATCATACAGCCCTAATGGTAGGTACGCTAATTTTATACGCCGAAGAGCAGACTCTGTTGACTTGTTTAATGGATTCGAATGAATTAATGCGATGTTACCTTCGCTGTGAGAGTTCAAGGAATGGTTGTTTGCAAATTGTTTTTATCGCATAAATAAGACTACTTCATGACGTGACCATCAGCGTTTGTTATTACGTTGTATTTGAGGATAAATGATATTTAATACGGTGTGTATTGTGAACTTATAGGGAATCAAACGATCCGTTTATGAAATTAATTATAATGAAAATTACTAGAAAACGGTAATCTCTCTAAAACGGTGAAACTCATGAAGTTGGCACAGTTTTTTTGACCGAAATTTTCTGGTCGCAACATTTCTATTAAATAATTTTTACGACTTTGAAAAAAATAACACTTTTCTGTGAAAAAAAATTGCAAGAGACCGTATTGTTTATTAGAATACTAGCAGACCCGGCCACACGTTGCTGTGGCTAACGAAACACAACGCCATTACCCAACCTTTATAAAATCCACACCACCCGCTTGCCAGCTGCCCGCTGCCTGAATTGAATATTTGAATTTCTCGACTTTTCTCTACCATAATAAGCATGTTTTTATACATACAAACCTTCCTCTTGAACCACTCTATCTATTGGTGAAAACCGCATGAATATCCGTTGCGTAGTTCAAAAGATCTATGCGCACATACATTTTGAGCGACTTCATCAAATAAAATAATTCAAATCAAATATCTACTTACTCTAGGACATCTATTTTCCAATTTCTTCCTTAGAGCGAATTTCAAAAATGACTATAGTACGGCCCGCCAGCCGTTTTAAATCACACAAAAATGTTTTCTTTAAATTTCCCGGCTTTTCTCTAATATAATTTACATGTATTATACATATAAACATTCCTCTTCAATGACTCTATCTATTGGTGAAAACCGCATGAAAATCATAAAATCACACATTTTGAGCGACTTCATTTTATACTATGTAATGATAATGATAATGATGAAATCGAAATCTTTGGCGGAGGTGGGCAGACATGCTTATTAAAATGGTAATATTGGTAGGTATATTTATAAAAATAAATCTTCGAAATCGAAGAATCTGTTGACTTCATTTCAAAATATCAATCTTCATAAAGTCATGTAACGTTGAAGGCGGCTGTTGCAATAGTCCAAACATTATGGAAAATGTATCAACTATTTTAGGAAAATATAGTTTTAAATTTTGGTCGTGACTTTCGTAAGGCTGAATTTAGTCTCACGCTGACCGCACGCGCACCGTCGGCGCTGATGGTCGAGATATATGAACTTCTAGGAAGCGTTTTTGAATGACGCGTAGCTATCAGCGCGCAAGGTGGTCAGCGCTGATGGCTACGCGGCCGTACGCGTCGCGCGTCGGCGCCGCGTAGCTGTCGGCGCTGACGATTGCACGAGCGCCTCTGCTTTCAGTGAGCGTTCTAGTGTCGAGCGGAGCGGACGTCGTCAGCGTGTACAGTCATGGTCAATCGTTTTTATTTTTTTGGGATAGTACAAGGCAGCAATACACTCCACATTTTAGTCTTTGTCTGTACAGTAAGGCGGTCAGTACGATACTGAAACGAGCCACGCTGAGCCTCAGCGCTGACGAACTACACGCCGATCTATGAGCGCTGACGGTGAGCGTGAGACTAAATTCAGCCTTAATATTTTGGGTTGTTCGAACAGTATTACAATTTAGGAAGCGGGAATGGGTATCGCCGCCCCGGGAACAATTTATTGGATAACCAACACCTCTGCCATAGGTCTCCCCGAGTGGTTCGCTACGATTGGTGACTTAACAGGAGTACCTGGCGGTACCTGGCGGATGACCTGGATACACTAAACTCTAGATTCCTACCAACCCCTCTTACCTTTTCCTGTCCAGAACTTCCTCTCCTACCTTTCCTTTAAAAGATCCTCCACACAGCATCCCCAAAGACGTAAGCTCTGGCGTTATGAAATTTGTATAAGAAAAATAAAAATTTAGGTTCCGTACTTTTGGGTCCGCAAATCTCGGAAAGTAATCGAAGGATTGATTCAAAAATTTTACAGAATGTTGTATTTTAGCAGAAGAGTGTTTCTATAAATAACGTTAAGCTCTGGCGTTATGAAATTTGTAAAAAAAAATACTAAAGGCGAGTGGTCTGGAAATGTGTATATTGGGTAGGGGGATGCGGGAGTTTGAGAATGGACATGCAGGGAGAAACAATTTATTTCTTTGAATGGCACAGCAACGCATGCCGTGAACCAGATAGTATAAAATAAAATTACAAGTGTGCAGTTCGTACGCGGTAGAAGTGAAACCTTCAGATAACTAAAGAAGACAAGAGTAGACAAGAGTGGGGAAGCTACGAAGCACCGCACAAAAAGGAGACCGATTATTCTATGTCATTCTCTCGCAGGCTAAATACTATAGATGTATGAGTTTGACTCTTTTTCGTTTCATCGAGTTTCAAATCACAACGGTGCTAAAGAAGTTTTCACTTTAAAAAAAATCATCATACGGATAAAATATAAGCACACTACCTACACATATAATGGTTTCTCCTACATACACTTTTCCCGATTTTCTTGATCAAAGATTTTGGTTTTGGTTGATACAAAAAGGCATAACCAGCTAAACGGCTGCAACAAAAATATGGTTTCACAAAATTTTTGTCTGTTTTCATCTATGATAAAGCAAAGGATATATTTATAGGTAAATACATAAGCCGTTATATTCTGTGAAATAACACACGCTTGTCTTCTGTTGTCAATTTGTGTAAACTTCCAGAACGGAATAATCCACCGAATGTACAACACGCGAACAACAACGCCACCACCCAGAGTTATCAGACAATGGATGATCATCGTTTCGTGAATACATCAGTTGGTTTGCCAAAATTTGAAATGCAAAAATTAAACAATAAAATGGGTATTTGTTTTAAAATTTTTAACTTTATGAGTAAAATCTCAAATTATAATATTTAATTAAATGAAGACAATATTAGCGAAACTCAATCGAAAATGTGGAAACAGAAAAATCAGAAAAAGATATTGGCACCTCTGGGACTCGAACCCAGGACCCTTTGCTTACATGGCAAGTGCTCTACCAACTGAGCTAAGGTGTCGATATCAAATTAGGTCACTTTTGATTGTATTATATTTATATATATATATATTATATTTAGTATGCGTGAGACTACTGCATGTCAGGATAGTTACTAAATACTGCTAAAGCAATTTCAAGGAATGTTTCAGTTCTGAATGATGGTTTTACACCAGGGCGATGCTTTGAGTATCTTCCACTCTAGAACGTGCCACAAATATACAATATATTATTTGAAATGAAGAAATTGTGAAAAAACACAAATCAATCCAATAAAATTTACTTCCACACGCCGGGATTCGAACTCGCGACTTGGCCTTCCCCTGAACCACGAAGGCCGATTCTACAAGGACATTATTTATTTTTATTTTATTTTATTTTATTTTTTTTATTTCTTGCTAGAGCAATCCCGATGATTTAAAGAACTCATTTTAGGACAGGAGGAACATACAAATCATGGGTGGGAGGAAATAGTTAAAATTTTACATAGGAATTTGGATATTAAAATATAAGATTCACATACAATATAGAAGAAAAATAAAAGACAGGTTGAGTAGAATAAACAGCATGGAAAACAATTCAAGAAAAAGGGAACAAGGTTATACAGATATGGATGATTACAACTTAATGGAAAAGAAAAGAAGAGAAAAGAAACAAGACAATTGAACATGACAAGAAAATTACAAAGTTTCATCCTTTTGTATACAAGAGTTCAGTATTTTGTTCTAAATCCATTCCTATTATATCCGTGACTAACACTTTCAATATAATATGATATAAACGAGACTTTAGAAATTCTGCTACCAATGTGACCTGATGTCTGATTAATATGTGAAGACCAACCTAACACGTTTAGAGCCTGAATTATTGATGCATTGTGTTTTCACAAGTACTGTTTAGGAGGGAACACGATTTTTTTGAGGTTAATGATTTATTCAAAGTAAAAGACAATAGTAACTCTAGCACGCGAAGCTCCAACTGTCCTTAAGGGCTGATTACATTTGAACGGGCTCCTACATTTGAACAGGCTAAACGAATTTTGAATAGCAAATAATTACTCAATAACTTCATTTTTAGATACTCGCACATCTAATTGAATTTCGATTTTGTTTTCGTGAAGTAAGTATGATTTTGAAATGAAAATTCCTGATATTCACTAAAGCTGAAACTCGGCAGATAGCCTTGTTGTCGATGACACATATCATGACAGCATATCCAAAGATGACATAAGCCCTGAGAGGAATTATTTTCTTCAAGGCCTCCTCTGTAGAGCCAATGTAAAAAAATTCAAATTGGGTAAATATTAGAATACTAGCCGGTCCCCGGCATGCGTTGCAATGCCATTCAAATAAATAAATTGATTCTTCCTGCATGTCCTTTCCCATGCGTGTCCGTTTCGTTCCACCTTCCCCACCTTCCCCCTCCCTCGTCTCTTCCCTCTCCCCAAACCTCACCTTCCCCGTTCCCCTTCCCACCGCCTTTCCTCCCTGCCTATAAAATATATGAAATACACACATTATAGTTGATTTAATGAGTATCTACCTAAGTAGGTATTGGAAAATAAATAAACACCTACATAAAAAAGTACCAATAAAAAAATATAATATAAATTACCTATTGACAAACCCAATTTTATTAGGGTAAAATGTTAGACCAATAATGTTTTGTGATATCTCTCGTGTAGGTACTGAAAATATTAAAACCCACTTTAAATATCCAATTTAGAATTAGGAAAGGAATTTCGGTCAGCGTATTATAATACAAGGATAATCTGAAAAGTGGTTCGGAAGAATTTGTCAATAAGGGTTAAATGTAACAACCCTCTTAAGTTTAATACACGTTGATGTTCAAACAATTTTTTTTTAATAAAGGAAAAATCGGATTGTCTGAGCAGCAAAACATCCCGAACGTGATGAAATTTAGCCATATTATTTGGAATTTATGGATCTTTGCAAATATTTATTCAAAAATAAGAAAGTACACCATATTGCTTGGTCCATTTTCAATGTAATAATTATAACCACATTTGCAATCGTTATCAAAACTAATTTACATCTCGAGCAAAGCCGTGTGAGTAGATTTACCAGTCCTAAGAAGTTTCTCGGAGGTGTTAAAATTAAAAACTATGTTACAGGTGAAGGTACAAACACATTTTTACAGTCGGAGGCTTCGCTACTGTGTATGGGTTTGAAAAAAAATATTATTCTGAATTAATTATGAACTGCACTGCATTAGTTTATATCTGACCCAAAGTTGCAAAATGTTGGCCAAAACATTAGTGAAATGATGTGCAAGTCGGGAGTTGTGTTGGATAAGGCTGCGTATATCATCATCATCATCATCATCATCATCATCATTATCATTACATAGTATAAAATGAAGTCGTTCAAAACGGATGTGCGCGTTAATATTTTAAACTACGCAACGGATTTTCATACGGTTTTCACCAATAGATAGAATGATTGAAGAGGAATGTTTATATGTATAATACATGTAAATTATATTAGAGAAAAGCCGAGAAATTCAAAGAAAACATATTTTTGTGCGATTTAAAACGGCTGGCGGGCCGTACTATAGTCACTTTTGAAATTCGTTCTACGGAAGAAATTGGAAAATAGATGTCCTAGAGTAAGTAGGTATTTGATTTTCCCTTTTCAAATATCCAGTGTTGCATTGCAAGCATTGTATAATTAGTGGCGAGTTAATTAGTTTATATGTATAATACATGCTTATTATAGTAGAGAAAAGTCGATAAATTCAAATATTCAATTCAGGCAGCGGGCAGCTGGCAAGCAGATGGTGTGGATTTTATAAAGGTTGGGTAAATAGCGTTGTGTTTCGTTAGCCACAGCAACGTGTGGCCGGGTCTGCTAGTAATTTAATAATTTATATTTTTGTCCGTCAGCCAACCGCGACACGCAGTTGGCGGATGCTTAGTTCCTTTTCCATAATTCGTGGTTTTGTTCGCGTCTCGGTTTGAAATTGAGTACGCAGCGCAAAGATAAGCCGCCACGGGAACCTTTTTTGGATAACCAACACCTCTGCCATAGGTTACCCCAAGTGGTTCGCTACGTTTGGTGATTTAGCAGGGGTGCCCGGGTTCATGGGATGATGTTTGTCTAGGTCTTGGAGGCGGATGACCAAGACACACTGAACCCCAGATTCCTACCCACCCCTTAAACCCTTTTCCTTCCCAGAACTTTCCTCTTCTTCCTTTCCTTAAAAAAACCCTCCACATAGCATCCCGAAAGATGGCATAGGCCCTAAGGGAGCTTATGTAAAAAGAAAAAAAAAAACAAGTGCGTCCGCTGATCCGCACCGGACGGATCGCACTCTTTGGACCATCGGCAATGCCAACGCAAATTCTCGGAGGGGCAATTATTCGAATACGTGCCGACGACGTCATCCGCTCGCTTCGAAAATCCGAATGCTGATGATGAAAATCCAAATCCAAATCCGAATGCTGATGATGAAAATCCAAATCCAAATCCAAATCCAAATCCAAATCCAAATCCAAATCCAAATCCAAATCCAAATCCAAATCCAAATCCAAATCCAAATCCAAATCCAAATCCAAATCCAAATCCAAATCCAAATCCAAATCCAATCCAAATCCAAATCCAAATCCGAATACAGTGGACGCACTACATACAACTACGCCTAATAAATCCGTTTGATGCGATCCGTTCGATGCGTACACGTCTTCGACCAAGTATGTACCCTTAAATCTCATCTGTAAGCTGTAACGGTAACTACTATCACCTTATATAGAACAAGCTGTCCTTTCATTTTTTCATCTCTTTGAGATCTTGCTTTCAAAATTTGGAAATCGATGACTTTTTTAAAGGTTTTCTGGTTAAACTGCACCAAGATTAAATGGCAGAATAAAAGCTGTCATCTTTTACGAGTGGAAAGTTACGGCGGTTCATCTTAAGATTGGAATTACACATAACAAAACCAAGGATTCTGAAATTGGAATAACACAGCAAGAGTCCGAAGACAGCGCATATTACACCATGTCGAATTCTTTCTAAATATCACGAGCGGCACAAAATGATGACCCAGTATAAGAATCATAATAATAACCGACGTTTCCATATTGATAAATATTATTTAGTATCATGAATAACGTGTTAGATCGCCACTGCCCCGGGCAAGCCAAGGGTCCGGTCTAGCGGCTCGAGAAGGGATGATCGGGGGTTAGACAAAGGGAAGATATGCCAGGAATCCAAACCTCTCGCCGAGAAATATTTCTCCATGAAAAGTGGCCATATTTTGAATAAAATATGAAGGGGATCAGCTCGGCCCTGTCTTTTGAGCTTCGGTTTACATAAAGAATCGCAATGCAAATCTCTTTGGAAAGCTTTGATATTTTTATAGCATTTTTTAGTGCCTGTCTACTTTAATTTATGTTTAGTGTTTTATTAATTTTGTTTTTAAACACAGTTTTCCTTTTATAGGCGCTGTGGAAATACAGATTTGAAAATATTTTTACAAATAATTGTAAATATTTTAATATTTTGAAAACCGCGGTATTGCCCTTTTGTTAGAGATCTTATCCGTCAAGTCCAAGATTGCATATTCTGTATTTAAATTATTTTGGAAGCCAAACTAATTAGGCGAGGGAAACTTCTGGGATTCAAGATGGGAGATAAGCCTACTTTTAACATTTTTTTCAATGATTTTTGACAGGACACTTAGCAAAGAAATGGGTATAAAGTTTTCAATATTTGTCTTATCGCCACCTTTATAGAATGGGTATAACTGTTGCATGTTTTAGTAGGTGTGGGAAAGAACCGCTTTTAAAGCTTAGATTAACGTTATGTTTTAACGGCGTTGCAATAAAGTGAACTATGTGTTTTATTATATAAGGAGACATATTGTCATTACCAGCAGCACTGTTTGTTTTATTGTGTATTATTAAGTTAAGTTATTTCACAATTAATGCATTAATAATAATATGTAGCAAATTTGCCGCACCTCTCTAGAATGGAAGAAAATCTCATTATCACTCTGGTGTAAAAACACTATTCTGAAACATTGCTTGAAATGGCTTTAGCCATGTTTGGTGACCAGATCTGAATAGCCAGGTATTTCCCCACCTTCCTCTTCCTCATCTCGTTCTCTTCCCCACTATCTTCAGCCTCACAACATACCCCATTTCCGGGTGTTATAGTCTCACTGGCTACAGACGGGAGTAACTGGGACTCTTGGTGAGGTATTCAAATAAATAAAAAAAATAATTTCATCTTTGCATATAATATGCTGCCGTTCAGAATAGAGACGCAGCTTGGACATCAGCCGTGTTTGGTGACCAGAAATGAATATCCAGGCAGTACCGGATTATCCCGAAGGCAGAGTAGGCAACTGCCTAGGGGCCCCGCATCGGCTAGGGGCCCCGCATCGGCTAGGGGCCCCGCGTCCCGGGAAAAAATGACTTGCTTCAATTAATGAGCAACGAAGTTTCGGAAAAAGTCAGCTTTCAAGATGTTTTTTATTTATTTTTATTAGGAACATTTACTGGTTAATAACATTAGGTACACGCATTAAAGAAAACAACAAATTATAATAATTAGGTTAAAACCGAATTAATAACTAATGTTCATATCATGCACAAATAATTTAATAAATAAAAAGTCCATAATTAAAACAAATATGTAAACATAGTTTTTTTTTTTTTTTTTTTTATTTTTTTATTATATAATCAATAATATTATTATTAAATTAATAAAAACAGTTTATTTTTAAACAAGTTCTGCTGTGTAATTATTGTTACGCGTGACAGCTGTTTCGCCTTCTGAAGGCATTATCAAACTGTGGTCATGCCACATACAGACGATATATTTATACTATTTCTAGAGAGGTATTTATTATGACTCATTCCCAATTTCTGATTAAAAATGACTGAGACACTAATGGTTATTATTTTCCCAATTAGTGTAATTTCCCACTTCGACTGATAGTCTAATTATATTGTGAGTCATTTGCAAATGCTGACTCATGGTTTTCTTTTCAAGCATAATTAATTATTTTGAATTGGTTTGAAAATATTTAGAAGCGGAGAGTGAATAATATTTTTTTGTTCGTTATAATAATAAAAAAAAAAAAAAAGTAAACATAGTTGTATTTTACTTTTCTTTCCTTCTATCTGTTGCAACATTGCTTAGTACCTATCTGAAGTGATTGAAGGTGCCGTGTGTGGTTTATATTGGCATTTGTTTCATTTTATTTTTAATTATATATACATATGTTTAAAATATAAATGTTGCACAAACTTCAGTATGCACTACCTATCTGCTTGGGGAAATCAAAGTGAGGGCCGGTCGCTTGAAATGCTGTACCATCGTTAGTTTTGCTCCGATTTACTTGAAATTTTGACACAGTACTCAATATACTGACATGTTTTACATTCAGAAAAAAAATAAAAGTTTTAGAACCTTACCCCCCCCCCCCCCCACCCCCCCATTAAAGCCTTGTTAAGGATTTGATCAAGGGAACAAGGAGGCGTTTGGAAGCCCCTTCAACCCCCCCCCCCCCCCCGTTAGTCCGCCATTGGTAAAGGGGCCCGAGACGTGCATTACCTAGGGGCCCCGACATGGTTAATCCGGCCCTGTATCCAGGTACTTCCCAACCATCTCTATCTCATTTTCCAGTAGTACTTTCAGCCTTTGTATACAGAGCCTTCAGCCTTGACATACCCTGACTGGGGATGCCGTAGTCCAAATGGCTCCGGGCAATTGGGATTGTTGTGCGGTAAATAGTATTTTCAACATCATAACCAAAAGGTTAAATGTCAACCTTTGTCGTATTTCGGAGAATAATGTTTACTGTTTAACTTTAATTACTGTTTCAAACTTAAGCCGCGGCATTCCGAATTTCTACAGTTCTATAACATTATCTTGAAGACTAAGTTTCTAAAAAAATTCATGTGATATTTGAAGATAATATCTATTCATTTGCCACGCCGAAACGGTAATTATATAGGAAATTCCCTCAATGGAAAAAAAATCACAAAGTTTGCTCCGAAAATTATTATATACTCATACAATTTTTTTTCTGTTATTTTACAAGTAATTTAAATCAACAGTTTCGACACATATATTAATTATACGAAAAAAAAATTCACAGTGTTTCTTTAAATGCTATTTAAGAATTTTTCTACAAGATTTTTGCTCTATTTTAACCAAATCGTGAGTTATTAAACATTTTCAAAATTTTCGCTTAAATATTATCGTATTTAATATCAGCACGCTCCCTCTAACATTCGTATTTACACAACTCTCCTTCTTTTTTTTAGCGCTTACTACCGGGCCTTAAGCGCGGGTACATTTTTTTGTATAAATTGCTACTGGTAATTTTAATTCGTTATGTTGAGAATTTGATAACCCTTTATTCTACGAGTATATAAAATACAAGATGGCACAAAAGTCACCAGCCTATCGGAATATGCTCCCATTTTTGCAATTGGTGTCATGTGTCATCACGACTTTGATATTTGTGAAGTAAACAGAAGCATAATCAGCGCCCTTGAGGTGATTTTTCACAAAAACGGCGCTCTACAAATTATCCAATTATTATTATAATACAGATTGACAATCCGTGGATCGCTACTATACTCCTCAATAACGCGGAATTAATGTGTTATAAAAAATATTTTCATTTAAAAAAAAAAAATTGGCTTAAGAAATCGAGTGAGGACTTTGCGTCACCTTGTAGAATGCGTCCTAATGAGTTGATCCCATATTTAGTTAAGTGAATAGAAACATATACGTATACATTCCTTGTAGGTATGCCCCGCAGACAGAGTTAACATTTCACATAATCTAGGGATGAAGTTAACATCTCCCGCTACGGTCGGCTACAGTCTCCGAGATTTTGGAGTTAGTATACTTAGACTAGAGTTAATAGATTCCTTGTACAATTGTGAACAAACTGTGGAACAGTGCATAACTTATGAAAATGAGGCACCTCTGAGTTCCCTGAGTAAAATACTCACACTAGAACAAGGGAATAAAACAACCTGTTCTCAAAAGTACCTAGGTACTTACTTGGTTCCGTTTTCTTAGTATTGAAGTTTTGGTGGGCAACAGTGAATCCTTCTAAGAAGCTTTTTTTCGGAAAGCAATATTATTAAGAACCAGACATCTGTTGTTTTCCTATAAAAGCGAAAGCTGTTGAACTGTGAGCTTTTTAATAAAAATTATTTTTCATTTATATTTTCAGAAGATAATCAGGTAGGTATTCCTGATAGCCTCCGCGGTCGGGGAAAGGCTTTCGACCAGCGATCCAGAGGTCACGGGTTCAAAATCAGATGTGCGCAGAAAATTTTTATTTGATTGCTTTGTGTGTTCACAATTTAGTAATTTAAAATAACTTACGGTATGTTTGCGGCGCGTTCCAGAACAGAAGATACTCTAAGTATCGCCGTGGTGTAAGACCACCGTTCAGTTGCTTGAAATGGCTTTAGCCATATTTGGTGACTAGGTCTGAATAGCCGACTACTTCCCCACCTTCCTCTTCCCTATACATATCCCCTCCCCACTTACCTTCAGCCTCACAACATACCCCAATTAGGGATGCCAAAGTCTGGCTCCAGACGGGAGCAGTTGGGACTCTCGTAAGGTATTCCTTTTAAAAAAATGCCTAGATCTGCACATATGAAATAATTTTAAAACAAGAACAATGAAGTGTGCTCATTAACCGAAAACTATGAGTATAACATTCTATGAGTATGTTTATAATATTTTTTAATCATTTGAAAACAAAAAAATTAAAAAAGCAAAGGTTTCTGACAGCCTTTTAGTACCCATCTGCCATGATGATTGTCATTGCTAGGATATTCGAAGCGCTGATAAAAGAACCAACACGACAAATAGTCCAGTAAACGAATGGTCCAAAAGGAGGTGTAGAGTGCGTGAGCAGGTACCTAAGCGATTCTTTCAGGACTTGTTTAGGATGCTTAGGGTGTGAACATACTAAAAGTCCTGACGTCTAGGTGGTGAGCTAGGGGGGGGAGGGGGGGGGGGGGAAGGTCCCGATTTTCGGGTTTCCGTTTTTATCTCAAAAACGGTGCGTCGCAGAGGAAAACTTTTTTAGAATAAGTAAAAGCTCATAAGATTATCTAAAACTTTTATTCTATACATAATTTTGAAAATCCCAGCCGTTTTTGAGTTATACGCTCTACAAATGTCAATATTTTCTAAAAAAATCATTTTTCCTCACATTTTTCATCAAACATTCCTTCATATCGTCTAAAATATTCATCCAAGAAAGAAATTTATTCAAAAGAAGTTGTAAATAATTTAATTACCTTTTAGAATATATACACATGTTTAAATAAATCTCTAACCAGTAAATATTTACAGCTATTTTAAGTTTTTTTGTAAAATGTCGTCATTTTCAGAAAAAGCTGTTTTTTCTTACCAAAATGTTAAGATGGGTTTTTTCTTCATGGGAAATTCCTTATTAATTTTTGCACGCAAGAAAGCAGGTAAGTTGTTCTCGAACAGATGATTAGTGAAATTCATTTTATAATCATTATTATTGTGATGGATAATTAGGTTAGTCGTCGGAGATGCTACAATAACGTGCTACGATGCTGTTCGAGTTGGTGAAAAGGCAATGAATGCGATAGTGGGCTTGACATTCTCAGACATCAAGTTGTCCCGCAAAGATCGGGCATTCCCAATGTCTTCTGTCAGCTCGTCGATAAAAATTCACGATGAAAAGGTTGCAGTTGACCCAACATTGCTGTTTCAGCGGATGTGTATAAACAAACGATCAGATGAGGATTTGATGAAATTCTTTGCGTGTGAGTTGGCCCCATTTCCCTTGACACTGTTCTTAATAACATCATGTTACACTCTCAACTTTATATGGATTAAAGTTTTCATATCCTCTTTGGACGTGAGGGTCCTGGCAAGCGTTGTTCATCCATGGCATCGTCATTCTCAGTGGTGGATGTTCTTGCTGAAAGGGCTCTACGTCATCTTCATCGTCGTCCTCGGCAACAGGCAAACTATTGAGGCATCTCCCTTGGCAGTGAAGGCACGCTGCAGAACAGGTCAGCATTGCTTTTCGGCATCCGCATTTGCCAATTGCACAATCCTTGGTGCAGCGGCAAAATATCATTTTCAGAAGGACCTCCGGTGCTGGAGGATCTTCTGTTGTAATTGGCGCCAGGGTGTCTCCTTCGTGTTTCCACCCCCATTCTTCAGGGGACAGCTCAATCCCGAGCCACTGCTGAACTTGGTGGTATGTCCTATTTCATATCCTATGTCCTATGTCATATTTGCCACGGACCTTGTGAACGATTGGAAGTGGTACTGGTTAAGGGAGGTCTGTCTTTTTGGCGCCGCATACCATTTCAGGAAGCATTTATTTCCAGCTTCTTCAACCTCGTCGTGAGTAGAGGAGGGATTGTCAAAGATCATTGCCGCTTGCTTGATCATTTCTGACTCCAAGTACAATTTTGAAAAGCCCACCTTGCTTCTCCTGAAATTTGCAGACGTTGTATCGCATCCGGTAAATGAATGTAAAAATATGATGTGTTCAAATCCACGATGCTGCATCTCTTGGGTGGACAGTGCCAATGTTTTGGTTTTCCCTCGTCCGGGTTTCAGCAACAGAATATCTTAGGTGGGAGGAGTAGAAGCAATCAAAAGGACAGTGAGGTCCACATCCTCACCAAAGACAGCCACAGAGTTGTGAAAGGATAGTTCTACAGCAGTCTTCACGATAAAGACGTCAGCATCATCGGTGGCCTGATGAGTCTGTATCCCATTCTCCCGAAACTTAGTCTGTAGTAAGGAGATTAAATTACTTTTGTTGGTAGGATAGGATAAAAAATCTTCCTGTTTAACGGGTATTGATTTGTTCCATGTCAAATTGATGTTGGCTGACCTTCTCAGTCTGTATCGTCGCATTTGTTCTTGTGATTTCGTGCTTTTGACTGGATTTGCGTACCCAGCAAATACCACAGTGCGAGTCATTCCAGGATAGTGGTGGTTGACATAGGTGATATAACGATCACAAATTGCGGCAACGGAGGCATCTTTTTGTCAAATTACTCTGTATAATATAGATAATATGTGTATAATATATGATAGAAATCCTCCGTCCTCAACTATGTTCATCTGAGACAGTAGAACAGTTTTTTTGAAAGGCTCGAATAAGCTATACAGAACAGATTTATTTGTCTTTCGCATCCCACTTTCATTGAACAGTGCCAAGGGAAATGGGGCCAACTCATACTCAAAGAATTTCATCAAATCCTCATCTGATCGTTTGTTTTTACACATCCGCTGAAACAGCAATGTTGGGTCAACTGCAACCTTTTCATCGTGAATTTTTATCGACGAGCTGACAGAAGACATTGGGAATGCCCTATCTTTGCGGGACAACTTGATGTCTGAGAATGTCAAGCCCACTATCGCATTCATTGCCTTTTCACCAACTCGAACAGCATCGTAGCACGTTATTGTAGCATCTCCGACGTCTAAACTAATTACCCATCACAATAATAATGATTATAAAATGAATTTCACTAATCATCTGTTCGAGAACAACTTACCTGCTTTCTTGCGTGCAAAAATTAATAAGGAATTTCCCATGAAGAAAAACCCATCTTAACATTTTGGAGAGAAAAAACAGCTTTTTCTGAAAATGACGACATTTTACGAAAAAACTTAAAATTGCTGTAAATATTTACTGGTTGGAGATTTATTTAAACATGTGTATATATTCTAAAAGGTAATTAAATTATTTACAACTTCTCTTGAATAAATTTCTTTCTTGGATGAATATTTTAGACGATATGAAGGAATGTTTGATGAAAAATGTGAGGAAAAATGATTTTTTTAGAAAATATTGACATTTGTGGAGCGTATAACTCAAAAACAGCTGGGATTTTCAAAATTATGTATAGAATAAAAGTTGTAGATAATCTTATGAGCTTTTACTTATTCTAAAAAAGTTTTCCTCTGCGACGCACCGTTTTTGAGATATAAACGGAAACCCGAAAATCGGGACCTTCCCCCCCCCCCCCTCCCCCCCCTAGCTCACCACCTAGACGTCAGGACTTTTAGTATGTTCACACCCTAAGCATCCTAAACAAGTCCTGAAAGAATCGCTTAGGTCCCTGCTCACGCACTCTACAACTCCTTCCTTTACTGGACTAAAAGTATACCAATATAATAATTTTTATAACATAATCAAATAATTTTCATAGTACCTACGATACATTTTCACCTTCGTAAGTTACACAGAAAAATTAACTGCAGCTTTTCCGCCCGGAAAATATGAAATGCATTTTAGGTTTGCAGCTCCAAGTATAACTACAGTACCGCAAGTTTTCTTCGAAGAGTTTTCAAATCAAAAGTATGGCGCTGCGGAATTGCCGGGAGTGTTGATAAAGGTTAACAAGTTCCGGCTAATTAATATAATTCCGTGATTAGCTTCTAACATTCTATCTTCTTCGATAGGTCTATTATAATCGTGACTTATTTAAATTATAGAACAACAGGTAAACCCAATAATAACGTGCATGTTAATTAAGGTCAGTTTCGTTACTGACGTGTTTAAAATGCTGATTAAATGTCAGCAAAAGTACGTGGTTAGTATTATTCGTATGGCATTGATGATGGTACCTAATTGATTATGATGAAAAATTACCTGTAAGCATTGATAAATAAATTAATTTGAAAATATAATGCATGTGGATAATTTTTATTTATAAACACAATATCGATTATCAGTGAGATAAATTCAATTTTCTTGTACCTTCGTACCTAGTTATGAAGATTGTTATTAATTTATTGTTATCAAGTTTAATTTTTCGAACTCCATTTTAATTCTAATTTCTTTTACATCATTACTTATTAATAATAAAATAATTTTTCATCAAAAAATAGTTCTTTTACAATACTACACATTCAGTTTATTTATCATTGATTCTATTGACAAAACGGTCACTGCTCAGGTGCTCAGCTATAATTCAAGATTTCTCCTGGAATGTAGCTGGTTTTCAGCAGTGTTTTTTTTGTAATATTATTATTATATTCAATAATATTATTTTTAATTTATAAAAGCAGTTTATTTATAAACAATTTATACAGTGTAATTATTATTACGCGCGACAGCTATTTCGCCGTCTGAATCAACAGTTTGATAAAGCCTTCAGAAGGCGAAATGTCTGTAGCGCGTAATAATAATTACATAATGGGACTTGTTTATATAAAAAAAAACTGTTTATATAAATTAAATTATAATGTTATTGAATATTTAAAAGAAATGAAAACTATTATTAATTGTTTAAATGCCAAACAGAAAAATTGGCAGTAAAAGGATAATAAATATTTCAAAATTAAATTCTAAACCAGTTGTTTCACAGAACTTAAACACTTCACCAAATTTCATAATAAATTCAAGTCCTGTGAAAGTTCTTTTCAATTTCTTTTATTATTCCATTATGGTTAAAAAAAACTTGAATATTAACTTTGAAAATTGATGAATTTTTCAAGTTCCATCAAACAATTTGCCCTTACTTGCATATTTTTGGACGATCTATTAAAATTAAAAGTACATTCTTATTTTGTTCTTATTATGATACTGATACCCTCTTGTGTATCAATGTATATTTATAATCTCATTTATAACTTTAATGTAAAAGTCATTTTATACCGTTTAATAAATAAATAAAATGTACTAAAAAAACTTCAGATTTATAGTACTAACCTTTTCACTGAGTATAATTTCTGTTGGAAGTTTAGTATAAGTTATTTATAAGCGTCTAACTCGATTCGTTCGACTGTTAGCCCAACTTCCTACCCACCAGGCTATCGACCACACCAACTATTGACATTAGGTCAGTCGTAGGATTCGATTCAAATGATTCGATTCTTTTTCAACAACTCTGCGTTACTTATATAATTTAGATAACGTAAAAAAATCTCACACTGGCATCGTTTGATCATTTTCCAACACATGGAAGGGAAAAAAATAAACAAATATTACAGAGTTTAAAGCTCCACGATAGTCGTGTCCATGACGTGGCGGTAGGCTGGCGAGGGATGGGGTGGGGGAGGGGGGTGAGAGAGTGGAGGAGGAAGGAACGCCGCTAAAGGAGGCAGAAGAATATTGCTCCATTGTCGGAGCTAATTTACTTTTCACTCTATCACCCTCGGATTGAGGTCAAAGCCTTTGAACGTCCAGAGGCACAGGAAAACAAGAGGCAAAAATACTACCGGTACCTACCGACCTGCCTTACTGAAATAATATTGAAAAGATAAAGAAAAATTCAACACTTTCCACAAAAACGTACTCGCATTTTAATGTGTTTATGGTAAGGTCAAAAAATATGGTTTCGATAAAAATCGGGAGAAAATATTTCTCAGACGAACAAACGAAAAAAAAATCCCTTGAAAAAAATTTCTGACTTGAACCTACCAAATATTGGAAGTGAGATTTTTTTCAGGAAATTTATTTATTAAAAAAAAACATAAACATAATATAATTGATAAAGAGTAATTCTTATTCATATCTGTAATATATTGTAACATTTTATTCTCATAATTATGTAAATTTTATCTAGATTTTGATTTGAAATTGTACTGCAATAAAAAAGCCAAGCTTATGTGTTTGGGAAGATGTTATTTGTTTGGTCATTAAAGCTTTTTTTACTGCTGCCGTTTTTCTTTTAAACAATTTTTATAATGTTTTTGAAGTGAAAGCTTCTTTAGCACCGTTGTGACTTGAAACTCGATGAAATGAAAAATCGACACTAAAAAGAGACACACACATACATCTATAGGATTCACTCTTGTCTACTTTAGTTTTCTGAAGATCTCACTTCTAATGCGTAAAAACTGCACATTTTTTTAAACTTCATGTTTCCATTATACGTGTCGTAAATTGCATATACTGATAAAAATATAATTTTTACCAGTGACCGACCGAAGGTTCGGTTTTGGTTTCGGTTTCGGCAAGTTTCGGCATAAAAATCTAGTTTCGGCATCAGTTCCGGTTTCGGCAAAGTTTTTTAGTCATGTTAAAAATCGATTGTTTACTCTTATTTAACCTATGTTTTATACTTATTTAGATAGTTAACACGTGTTTAATTAAATAAATAAAATAAAAATAAAAACAATAATTGAAGTATGCTTTGTTATTTTTAATAAATTTTGTTTGTTTTATAGAAGTAATATAAAAAAAACATTATTTTTTCACAGACTTCAATTACTGTTTTTTTTTATTTAATTTATTTAATTTAACACGTATTAACTGTATTAATAAGTAATAAAAATAAGGCAAACAACAGTAAACAATCGATTTTTAACATGCCTAAAAAAGTTTCGGTTTCGACCGAAACTGAGACAGACACCGAAGATTCGGTTTCGGTTTCGGTGGAAAGTCCTATTTCGGTCGGACACTAATTTTTAAATTATGTTTTGACGGCCTCCGTGGTCGAGGGGTAAAGGCCGAGGGTTCAGATCCCGGCGTGGGCAAGTAAATTTTATTTGGTTGATTATTGTTAGTTCACAATTTAATCATTACATGAGGTATTTATAAATACGTTCAGGATCTAGAGTGGAAATTACTCTCAGTATCGCCCTTGTGAAAAACCACCATTCAGAATTGTAGCGTTGCTTAAAATGGTTTTAGCCGTGTTTTTGGTGAATAGATCGGAATAGCCAAGTACTTCCTTACCTTCTTCTTCCACATCTCCTTCCCATCTCTACTACCTTCAGCTTCACAACATACCTCAATTGGGGATGTCAAATTCTCACTGGCTCCAGGCGGTTGGGAGCAGTTGGGACTCTTGTGCGGTATTAACATTAACAGAAAAAAATTGGGTAGGTAATATTGACAATAAGGTCACAGCTCAGCTGTACATTCCACAAGTTATGCGTCATTAACGGATCTTAGAGAGATGTCCAATTTATCTCCGTGTTACCTTTTTTAAACTATCACATTGACCTCTCTTTGGGTTTAGAAAATATTTGCAGTACCATTATTTTCGCTTTCGGGGAAACATTAACTCCTCGGGCTTAGAAAATATAATGCCATGTTAGCTATAAAATCTGCCATATATTCAGAAAAATATTCCCGCTAGACGTTAATTTTCAAATTTTTGAACGTGTACAAATGTATATTATTATGAATTTTTAAATGCACAGAGAAAGCTTTGCGTTCCCTCTTTCTAAAACTGTTTAAACCTATGTACGACCATAATAAAAAAAGAAAATATACAGAGTTTTATGGGCATGAGAGAACGCCCTAGTTGGTGACAAATATGGAATAACGTGACTCAACGGTTTTTGATGTTTTCGTGACAAACATAGCACGACACGTTGTGGTTAATTTAAAATGATTAAAATGTGCTATCTACAAAACTTTGACCTTAAAGTTAAATTTCAAAGTTTTAAAGTTCCTATAAGTTTTGGCAATATTGTGTTTCTATGGGGCGCGTACCAAGTAACAGTGTTTTTACCACATTTCGGATTCAGTGGATGGAAAAAAGACTCCGATAGAAAGGAATTAGTTTCGGAGAAGAAGTTTATTAAGCACCTCGTAGAGCATATCTGATTACTAAACATAGTGGAGCTGAAGTCATTTCAAGGAGTTCGGTTCTGATAAGTTCTCCCTCACTAGAACTAAGATATAAAAACCAAAGGTTTTTTCCATTCTGAAAAGAATAATAAATATTTGCTTAACGTTTGAGAATAAGATATTGCTTTGGAATATTTAATTTGTAATGAGTTTAATAATTGAAGTGGAAGTTTATGTCAAAAGTTTGATTTAAGAAATTTACATATTTTTAATAACAATGTTTCCTGCGTCAAAGACATTCATTGCAAGAAGTCAACAAAGTGGAAATAATAATAAAAATAAAATTCTTAATCGTTTTTGCGTTAACAAGCATTTCGTGAAATCCACAGATGCTGTAAGTTCTGCATACACAAATAAAATCTTACTAATATTATTAACGCAAAAGTTTGTATGTGATGTATTGTTTATTGTTTATTGCGGTATTTTAAATAGGTACATAGTTATCCATGTCCTAATACAATCCTTATATATATACAATATACATTCACTTCCAATTTTATTTCTTTTGGTAGTTCTCCAAATATCTTCAATGCTCCGTACATCAATGACTTTTGACTCTGTGTTTTTTACCTGAAGGGGAGTCTTAGTTCATTTCTTTTCCTTGTCTCATGTGTATGTTTGCTTTGTAGTTTTTCAATTTTTCTTAAGAATTCAATAGACGTATGGCCATTGATCATTTTATTGAAGTAAATAATTTGTTTAAATGACAAGACATTTAACTCCTTCAAAATTTTCTTGACTGAAGTGTACCTATTTTTCTTCAATATAGTTCTCATAGCTCTGTTTTGTGGAATTGTCATTTGTTTCATTAATCCGTCGTTGGCTAAGAATAGAATGCTGCTACAGTAATTTATGTGTGGTACAATATGTGTGTTTGTTACTCTTTCACGGAAAAACTGCTGAATGGATTTTAATGAAACTTTACAATAATATAGCTCATACATCAGAATAATATGAAGGCTATAATTTATAAAGCTAGCTAGGAAGGGGAAGCGGGAGGGGAACGGAGACGCACGGGAAAGGTGATTCAGGGAGAAACAATGTATTTCTATGAATATGGCTTTGCAACGCATGCTGGGAACCAGCTAGTTAATTAATGATGTCTTATTTATCCATTTTTCTGCGGCTTGGTAATAGGTAGGTACAAAACTTGTCTGCAGATTATTTTGTAATTTTTCAATCCTGACCTACGTCATAGCTGGGGATCGTAGTTCCAATACTTCCGTCATGTCGCTTTATATGACAAACCTAGCGTTAGTTTTCCACAGTAGATATTTATAATATTCATAGAGAGAATAGGACAAAGCACAATAGGAGAACTACGTATTATTTTTACTTTGTTTCAAAACTTTCAATTCTCGTTTTGAAAAATGAAAAATAATAGCTGCTTTGAAAATAGAGAAAACTCCGCGGATTGATAATCCCGCCCGGGGGTTAAAACCAGTTTATGCAATACGTTCAACTTTTTTCCAACAAAAAAAACTCATAAAAGTTCGATGGGTGAATAAAGCTATGAAAGCCAATTAATGGTTTACAAATACTGGTAACTTTGATGGAAATATTCGCAGTGCTACGGCGTACAGAATTCGTGCATTTAAAATACCCTGCGGAAGTTTTAAGCCAATTATGCGACCGGTAAAAAAATCCTGGCCGTGTACCGGTTGGATCTATTCAACCCTTACCATATATTACTAAATCTGCGTACAGTGGGTTGTTTCAGTTTGTGAGCGATACCTGGAAAAATGATTAGTGTGTTTCCTTTGTTATATCAATTCCAGTGTGCTATGACAGGGGATTGCACGAGAAAGAATCTAGTACCTACTTCAAGCATTCCAAATGATAACATTATCCATATATATGTTTTTGTTTTTTATGAGAGCTTTGTTTTAAATAGGGAATGCAATCCCGATCTCGTGGGATCTCGATCTCGCGAGATCGCGTGACATTTTTCGGGATTAATCCCGAAGCATAATATGACGAGATCTCGTTCGAGATCGACGGGATTGGGCGGCAGTAGTCAGCGACGCTACATGTCCACGTCTAAATATCTCATACAATAACACTGGTCGACATTTATTTTTTTAAGTACAGTCCCTTAAGCATAGCTAATTTTTTTATATGTATTTAGTATCCATAAACACGAAATGAAACAAAAAAAAAATTTATAGATCAGGTTTTTTTTATTATTTAACAAAGTTTTTTTACATAATTCTTCCATAGTACTTACACGGGTACTTACAACAAAATTTCAAAACTAATTCAATTTAATTTTTTTTGCTCCTGATTTGCGCTTGTGAGTATCTTGAGTCTCTCTGCTGGGTCCAGCAATAGTCTGCTAGCATAGATGGGCTCCACTTTCCTTGGAATCGCTTTTCCATAGCCTAATGTCCTGGTGAAATTGTTCGCCGTGCTCATAACTGACATCTCCCATATTTTCGGGGAAAAAATTCAAATGAGAGTGAAGGAAGTGTATTTTTAGTGACATGTTACATCCCATATTTTTATAGTCTTCACTTTTATGACTTCCAAGAAAGTTCCCGACAACATTCTTGAATACTGACCAAGCGGCTAGCTCGACTGATCTCAACACTGTTATAAAATTCGGATCAGTCAAGACCTCCCTTATTTGTGGTCCCACGAATATTCCTTCTTTAATTTTTGCATCGCTGATCTTAGGAAACTTTTGCTTTAAGTAAATCATGCCATTTCCATCCTTAGACAAGCCTTTTACAAAATTTTTCATCAAACCCAATTTAATGTGTAAGAGTGGAAGTAAGATATCTTTAGATTTTACTAAGGGAACATGTTGAACATTCTTCGTGCCAGGTTTAAGGTGCTTTCTAGTAGGTCAGTCCTTCTTGGTATAATGGTTTTTCCTGTCTCTGCTGTCCCACTCGCACAGAAAACAACAATACTTTGTGTATCCCGCTTGCTGTCCTAGTAGGAGCCCCATTAGTTTTAGATCACCACATATTTTCCATTTGTATTTTACATATTTAATTTTTGTTAACAGCAGCTTTATGTTGTCATAGTTCTCTTTCATGTTTGCAGCATGACCAAGTGGAATGGATAGTTGAGTATTTCCATTGTTAATTAAAACTTGTTAATTTGTTAACATTGTTAATTTCAAACTTACTTTCGACGAGTCTATGAAAAGTCTCCAATTTGCAACGTTATGTTCCAAGCCAAGAGCTGCGAACAGACCTTCAATGTCTTGACAGTAACATAAAGTGTCTTCCATGACATAATATGGAACCAAGATACGATGCCGGTTTCTAAAGTGCGAGATTTTTGTACCCTTTTCGCCATATTATAAAAAAAATCAATGATAACTCACGAATAAATATGAGTTAATACACATTTTAGTAAAACTTAAAACCCATAAAAACCTGACGTGATAGAAAAAAACTAATCACATATCTGAAATCAGCGTGACATTTCCTGTCTGATTTGGCTACTTTCGTTAAAGGGACAAAAAAGTGTTGACCAGTGTAATCAAACGATTACGTTGTAAACAATCAGACTCGACTTCTGGTACCGTGATTAATACCACAGTAGCAAATACAGAAAACGAAGATGACCTGCCTCTTTCTATGACTAATACGTCATAAACAAATACGTCACTTCAAGAGGAATTAGAAGAGACTCTGAGAGTATCTGAAAGTCCTTTTTCGCGTGTATCCACGAGTTTATATAAATTAGAGTCAGTCATAAAAAAAGAAATGGATCTATTTGAGTGTGGAGGAAACAAGGGGGAGATTTTTTGCAGTTTGCATATAATTGCTTAGTCACGCTGCTGCCAACCAGTTTTGAGTCGGAGAGGGCATTTTCAGCAGCTGGGTACATTGCAACGGACATTAGATGCCGTTTAGCGGATAGCACCCTTAATACACTAAGAAGAACTTTCAAAATCACCCGTAATTACTTTTTAATCTCCTTAAGCTACATTTTTTCTTTTGATTATTTTAATTTATTTAGTAACTAACATTAAAGATAAAGAATAAAGCTTTTTGTTTTCATTCAAATAATATTTTCTTTTAATTAACGAGATCCCGAAAATTCCGGGATCTCGCGAGATTGTAATTTCTAATCTCGCGAGATCTCGAATTTGCGATCTCATTCCCTAGTTTTAAAGATGATTAATGTAAACCGTGCTCATTTAAAAAATTACATCAGTAAATTAAAAACATTTCATCAGTAAATTACAAACATTACAACAGTTTAAAACATTACATCAGCAGATTAATCACAAACAATGTTTTTCCATAGCAATATATATTGACACAGGTTATATTTTAAGGCCCCAGGATACTGTAAACATTTTTTTCGTAATTTTTTTTTTATTTCCATAGAGGCTGACTTAACAGTTTAGGACTCGGTGCATGCAAATCGTACGTATAGTTTTTTTTTTAATATGCTGTCTACCACGTCGAAAAACGTAGTTTCGAGAAAAAACATCGAACCTACCAACTGTTCCAAACGGTTTCACATAAAACGCTGTACTGTTTCTTTAAAACGTTTGATGCATCTTTCTGATTATGAGATAAAAACAATGTCAATTTTTTTACAGTGTTCTGGAGCCTTAGACACCGTAACTACTCACCATGGATATTTCGTGGTAATATTTCTACAACGGTTATTTTTTTAATGACATTTTAACTAGGTACGTTTATTTTTGCCGATTAAATGTAGTTCACTGTTGGAGAGTTTTCACTGAGAAAACAAAACATATTTTCACTTTATATTTGAGATACCCTGCATTAAGAGTGTGGGGTTTCTCCACCCTCCAAAATAAACAACTTATTATGACATTATTGTTATTACTAAGAATCCATGTTAGTTACCCTAATCCGGAGAATGAAAAGATCAATTATTATTATCATCATCCAGCGCACTGATGCCAACTTGTTCCAGTTTTGGCCGGGGGCACTACATGGCAAATCCGCCGTGGCTGCTTTATTCCAAACATGGCCCCTACCTCTACCGCCCACCGCTCACCGCCCATCGACCCCATCCACCACCCACAACCCACCGGCGAACAACATTATTTGTTCGTACTCTATTATCTCCGTACCTGAATTGTGTCTATGTCTTGACAATAAGTTATTTCAATGATTTGCTTTTATCTTTCGTGATTTTAATTGAATGCAGAAATGCAGGTATTTTGATGTGTTAATTTAATGACTGAGCGCAGCGAAGTCCAGTTTTCACTTTCGTTTTATAAATTTGTTTGTATGTACTTTGCATTCCGTTTCAAAATGGTGGCCGTTTGAATGGTTCAGTAAAAATTCTATTTTCAATTGTAAAGTCGTCGTATTTATTTGGACTTTTTTTCAAAATTATGATCCCTAAATTCTTGAAGATAGTTTGAAAATAGAATTTTCATGGAGATAGTTTCTTTGGACAAAATTCCTTATTTGAATGTTATAATGTTACGTACAGTCTGTCAAATGAGAGTAGAAAACATAGGAGGGCGTCAATGTTGTACTAATGGCAATACTAAAAATATAATCATAGTTATAATCTAAAGCTGTATAACCAACATTTTTATTAAAAAACAAAAAGGCATAAAAATAAAAAAATTTTTTTTTCATTACACTGATCTCAAAATTAGAATTGCATATAAGTATATTGTTATCATATCTTAGCAAGTGTAAACATAATGAAGAATAACGATTTTGTCACAAAATATAGGGCACACTTTAGAAATTGCTCACTGCTCACATTTATTAAATATTAGCTTAAGTAGCGTTGTCCAGGCTTCAGATCAAGTCTCTAATTTTAGATCTGAATATATTTAACTCATTCAGATTTAAAAGTAGTGTAACTAAACTCACCGTTATTGATTCTTCGTTTCTACCAACCGTTAAATTCAAATTTATGTTAAATTAAATGAAAGCCAATCACCTTGTAAAACACAATTTAATCAAATTTATGTCATTAAGTAGGTACGTTAACAACAGTGCTTATTCGATTTTTTTAAGAACAAAAAAACGTAATTTTAAATGTGTATACAGTGTTCAGTATCATCAGTGTCATTGCACTTCAAAATAATATTTGACAGGTAAATTGGTGTTTTAAGCCTACAAATTTCGTAGTTCCAGTTTTTATTTTTTCTACTCTTATTTGACAGACTCTACGTTTATAATTGAGTAGGTTGGTATATAAGTGCCTATTTAGAAATCGTACGATATTAGATGAACTTTTGGTTTTTAGTTATCAAATAAGAAAAAATAATAAACTTTGGAGTAAATAAGAATTTTTCACGCGAGGTCTACTGATCACATAAATTCAAGTTTTATCGAATGATATAAAAAAAAATTATATGAGAAAATTGTAAGCATACAGATTTAAACCAAATCATGTAGATGTAATTAAGCCAAAGCATGATTACATCATGTCTTATATGCATGATGAATGTAAAATATTAATAATAAGCTGTAATATACAGACATACATATTTTGATCCTACTAACTAAGAGAAATGAGCGAGCGCTAGACGTTTTTGAAAGAAAAATTTTGAGGCGCATCTTCGGACCGGTTCTAGAAAATGGATTTTGGCGCAGACGTTATAACAATGGACTGTATACTTTGTTTAAGGAGCTAAACTTCGCAAAATTTATAAAACTGGGAAGACTTCGGTGGCTGGTTCGTATGGAGAGAATGACCGAGCATCAAGCACCAAAGTCCCTGCTGAACTCAAGACCAATAGGGCGAAGGAGCCTGGGAAGACCAAGACTAAGATGGAGCGACAACGTCCTCAAAGACATATCTATCTTGGAGTTTCTAAACTGGAGAGAGCTGGCACAAAACCAAGATGAGTGGAGGAAGATTCTTGAGGAGGCCAAGACCCACCTGGGGTTGTAGAGCCAATAGTGATGATGATGACATATATTGATCCAGTCAACATTAGCTTTTAACTAGGCAGTGCCTATTCTAAGAAACCAAATTGCACATGCAAATTTGTAGTTTATTATTTATACATGGCTGAAATGTTTTATTTAATGCTTTAACTGTACTTAGTAACAAGTTATATAGATTTACGATTATATAAATTTAATTAATAGTATCTACAGGTAACTAGAAAAAAATAAAAAAAGAGATAAAAGAAATAGAAGTGAAGATATAATAGCGACTTTCAATTACGACTGTCAACTGATAAGGAGTTTGCTAAAAAACGTACGCAGATAAAACAGAAAAACCATGATGGCGTTATTTCGTCGGTGTTTGTTTGTTACGCTTTCACACCTAAACCACTAAACCGATTTTTAAAATTCTTTCACAAATAGAAAGCTACATTTTCAGCGAGTAACAAAGGCTGTATATAATGGTAAGTTCTGGCATTATGAAATTTGTATTGGCACCTCTGGGACTCGAACCCAGGAACCTTTACCCTTTTTCAAAAGGGTCCTGGGTTCGAGTCCCAGAGGTGCCAATATCTTTTTCTGATTTTTCTGTCTCCATATTTTTGATTGTGTTTCGCTAATATTGTGTTCATTTAATTAAACTGAATATTGTTATGTAGAAAAAATTTAAAAATTACAAGTAAAAAAAAAAGTAAGTATTCTTAAGCCTCGTAAACAAAAACAATTCCCCGTCGCCCACTCGCAGGGAAGCCTTCTTGCAGCGAAGGATTGAAAAAAAAAACTATAAATGATCAGATTCACGTATTTTGTGATGAATATTTTGATGGTACGTTACAATTGCAAACAAAACTTTAAGCAGTCTTCCCTCCAGCACTACCGGAAGTTTTCCCAGTGACGGATGGAGGAGAGGGTGGCGGAGGGGAATGAAGAGGAGACGGTAAACAAATGCCCGCTGACTAGACGCAGTTCATAATGACGTCATATTACCTGGAGCTAAATTGTTTTTTTTTTACTACGCCAGAGCAACCACCCTCGGGGGACGACCAGACAGTGACAAATTACCGAAAGTTAAATCATCCTCTTCAACGCAGAAGCGAGGTGGGTGAACACAACTTAAGCCAAACGAAGCCTTCAAAGCAATGGCACACCACAAAAATTCTAATCCAATCTTATTACATCCCTAATATCAATTGTTCAAACGATCAGTTTTTTCTTCCCGGGGCCTTTTAGGGGGCTTTTCCTGTACCAGGCTGTAGGCGGGGTTCTCTAATGCGACAACTTTTCCCGCTCATCAAAACTCACGGAAAAAATAAACACACGCCTATATTTTCGATATGAAAGTTGTTTGGTCTCGCAAACTACTTCCCTCGCATTCTCCTCGCGAAATATCAACTACGAGAGCGGCATCTTTTGAACTATTCCACGGAAGTTTTCCAATATTTTTTCGCAATAACTTAGAAACTTTACACTACACGACAAAGATATCATAAAAAATAGTAAATATATTCAGTTTGTTAACTTGTACACCTTGAATATCTGTATCTAAGCTTTGGAAGCTTAAAAATATTTTAGCATTTAGTTTTTATAAAATTCCTTGTTGAAATATTTTACACCAATAAACTAAACTGCATTCTTGATAGTCAATCAGAAAACAACATTAAAAAATTAAAAAATATTTACTCCACATAATTTTTTTTCTAAGATCATTTACGAAAAAAGTGAGAGAATTTTATTTTTAACTGGCCTTCCAAATTTGTGTATTTGGTTAATTCAAAACAAGTAAGAAATTGGTGGAAAAATAGCTAGCAAGAAAAATAATTACTAGCCGAATGAAACTGACGCAAAACTTCCGAATTGAATTAAAACTCCATGGAATTTTTAGAGATTGAAGCAAACTTAAAATAATTTTATTTATTATAATTTAAAACGATTTGAATAAATGAGGAACGGCGAGACTGGATGGGAAAATAATAACCAAGTATTAATTGCATTTTGTAAAGTTTGGGCGCATTTCCACGGGAGAAGTTAATTGGAATATTCTAGATGGATCAATAAGGGAGGTTATACAGATTTAATGAATACATCTGAGCCTTTAATCAGAAACTTGCCCCATCTTGCCAGGATATAGATCAACACAAGAAGTACGAGTCTCGAACCGTGGAGAATTATCATCTTATCAAACTGGAGATGGTTTCATAGCTTTATATCGATAGAGGATTAAGTTTACTTCTCGCTTTAACTTTATTATTATAAATATCCCAGGAAGAGTTGAGCAAGTGTTGAGCAAGTGCTGAGGAAAATATTGGTAGATTAAATAGTGTATGATTATTAGGCAACGTTTCTAAATAGGGTTCCACAAATACATGTAAGAACTAATTAAATATAATAGTTGCCGTTTAAGAGGGTGTAACCAGACAAACCCGGAAATATGTCATTTTTAAATCAAATTTTGGACGTATTGGTTCTTTTCCACAAAAAATATTAATTTATTTCTGTTCTTTTATCTAGGAAAGCTACGTTGTAAATTTTGAGAAAATACGTTTATTTTTAGTACAATAATTTTTTACCGTAGATCTTTGGCAGATTTGTTAAATTTTCAAACAAAATTTTGTATTATACAACACACATTTCAAATCATATAAGGGAACGTACCCATACTACGTGACCAACTTTTTGCAATTTTTAACCCCCCCCCCCCCCGGTGACCAAAATCCTAAGCAACCCTCTGCTCATTTGTATGGAGCGTGACATTTTGAAGACCCTCCCCCCCTAAACGTGTCACGTAGTATGGGTACGTTCCCTAATCATGTAGTAAAATAAGTCAATAAATTATCTGGGAGAACTATGTTTCAGAATTTTTTTTTTAGTTTAAATAAAATCATTTAAAAAAAGATCCGCACACGTGTTTTGTGTTAAAAATACTTCAGTTTGTTTATCGAGTCGATTGAGTTTTTCAATATTGATACATCGATATCGGCGTATAGTCGATATCGGTAAATAACGATATTTTTAGGGGTAGATATATCGATATTTATCAGTTTTCCGATATATCGTTGCATCACTACGTATGATCCAAAAGCAAGCAAAATGCTCGTTAAAACGTCACAAAAGGTTTCCGCCCCTAAATTTATCGCGAAACTCCGATGTAATTTCTCAATATGGTCTCTAAATGAACCACATATATGAGAAGTCACACATTTGGCATCTATGTTATCACAAAATAAAAATTGTTATGAATTTCAAAAACACCAATAAAGATTCTTAAAATAATTAGGCCAAGGATATTCCTCCCAACCATTTTTTACTCATCTCAATGAGCAAATATAAATTACCAACAAAGACGTAACAGATGATATTTTATAACACTGAAATTAATATTCAATGAATCCATTGAAAAATATTAATAATAAACTTCGCTTAGAGTGCTTTAAGTAATTGAAAAAGTTAATTTCTTTTGTAGCATGTGGCGTCGCGCAAAAATTTCGAACTAAACTTTTTCAGTACATACGGAATAATTAATTAATTAATACTGTAAAGGTATTTTATATTTTCTGGAGCTAATGAAATTTAATAAAAGAAATGTACAGTATTGAATTCAGTTAATTAGCTAACTGAATAAGGATGTCATTAAGAAGTTGTTATGAATTAGAAAGCAGTAATTTTTAACCAACACTACCGAATTTTAATTAACATAATAATTCTTTGACTAAATTGTTATGACATTGATATTCTTAGTGACGTCTACAGAAGAGAGATAAAGTTCTAAGCTATGAGCCTAGAGGTTGCAGATTTAAACCCCAGTGAAGCGCAAATTAAAGTATAGTGAGTTAGAGCTTCGTTTCGAAGTGGATACTTTCCTGCCTATCTTTCCGTAAGAAGACAGTACTCGATGAGGTACCTACAACCATTCAGAATTAAAGCTAGAAGGTATTTAAAAAAAAAATTAAATTAAGACAATATTAGCGAAACTCAATTGAAAATCTGGAGACAGAAAAATCAGAAAAAGATATTGGCTCCACTGGGACTCGAACCCAGGACCCTTTGCTTACATAGCAAGTGCCCTACCAACAAAGCTACGGAACCTATATCTAATTCGGTCACTTTTAACTGTATCATAGTTATTATTTACGACTAAGAACTACCAACATTATCTCAATTTTCTTGTTTACTCATAAAGTTAAAAATTTAAAAAATTAATATTCATCCTAGACTTGCAGAAAAGTCAATAAATGTCCCATTAAAATTTAAAAAAAATGGATACAAATTTACCCAGACACTATCTAGTTAGCATTTAGTTCGAGTTGAATCTTGAGTTGAATCGTATATAAAGATAGCAGCCAATAATATGTGCGTTAAGAAAATGAAGATAATATTGGTAGTTCTTAGTCGAAGTATGATACAGTTAAAAGTGACCGAATTGGATATAGGTTCCGTAGCTCAGTTGGTAGAGCACTTGCCGTATAAGCAAAGGGTTCTGGGTCGAGTCCCAGTGGAGCCAATATCTTTTTCTGATTTTTCTGTCTCCAGATTTTCAAATGAGTTTCGCTAATATTGTCTTCATTTAATTAAATATGATTATTTGAGATTTTACTCCAAAAAAATGTATTAATATTTTTTTGATTATATAAATTTAATTATGTATAAGATGGGAAGGTATGTTATTTAAGAAATATAGTGAATTGGAAGATAATTAAAAAAAAAAACTAAAAAGAACTTCTTTTTGAGGATCAAATCAACAATATTATTTTCGATTAATTTTGTTTCCGTAGGTATTATTGGCAGCTACCTTTTTTATAGGAAACAAGTGTTCCAGTGGCGACTGTTACCTTTTTATTGTCTGTATCTTGATCGTTTTTTTTTATATTTTCGTATAGATTATTAGATTTAATATATTCTTCAATGATATTTATTACATTGATGGGAACAACCTTCAAAACAACAAACAAAAAACAACCTTCAAAAGTTATGAGAGACTTGTTCTAATAAAAATTAAATACACATTTAGACTTTTACAAAAAGGTCAATAGATGTTCCGCATAAATAACATAGGATATATTTATCCGAGACACTATCTAGGTTACAAACCAGTTCTTCGAACACTTATAATTTGTTTAGCGGGGTTGTTGTAATAGTTCAGCAAGGAATTGTTTTTTACTGGGTCACTGCAGTCTAGCGTCTTTAACAGAAGTTCTGTAGGAGTTTTGATGTCTTCATTTTTAATCAAAGCAATTTCTTGGTTTTCAATAGATGTCTCTAGCGAACTCTGTCAAATGTTGTTGACAGATTGATTTAAGATATTTATGTCTTTTTCAGCTCTTCTATTTTTGTGTCACCAGCATTTGTAATACCAGCTCGGAGTGTAGTGGAGTTGGCAACACGGTATCGCTTCTAAGTAAATAAGCACACATTTCACCACTAACATTTACACATCTATCGGATCTGCCGGATCTGTCCTGATGATGGCCACTGCAACGTTGTCCGAAACGTTAGCGCAACACGGCATAACACCCCATAAACAAATAACGAAAATAATTTGGTCGCGAAAATCTAAAAACGTATCTGATTATATATTTAAGTTTGTTTTACATCAAGAATTATAATATTAAAAAAAAACGCCGATGATTTGATCACTCGAAATGTCTTGAATATCACTTGAGACATTACTTTAAACTTTTCATTATTAGAAGCACCAAAGATACTCAAAAACAGAATCCAAGAGCTGCACTAATGTATCATTGTGGAATTAAGCCCTATTGAAGCTTACTTTTTTATATTAGCTCTACACGGGAGGCCCTGAGAAAAATAATTCCCCTCAGGGCCTATGTCTGGAGCCACCTCTGGACAGCCACTTCTGGTCTAGAGCTCCAAAATACCTAAAAAAAAAACCCTTAACACTGTGCAGAAATGGGCGATCCGTTTGATAGATTCTCCCATCTTAACAGACGGACTGACTTTAGAGCACAGGCGTCAGGTGGGAATGCTGTCCTTGTTCTACCGGTATTACAACGGAAGATGCTCCGAGGAACTAGCGTCATTGATCCCCTCGGCACCGGTGCATAATAGTCGGGAAACACGCCAAATAGGCGCCCAACATTTGTACACGGTTGACATTAGTCACATGAGATCGGGTCGTTTCTATGACTCGTTCTTGAGTTCAACGGCTCGGCTGTGGAACGATTTTCCGGCCTCTGTGTTTCCTCCCTCCTACAACATGGGTCTCTTCAAGATCCGTGTTCACTCCTTCCTTTCCTCAAAAAGACCCTCCACACAGCATCTTCAAAGATGATATAGGCCCTGAGGGAAGTTATTTTCCTCAGGGCCTCCTGTGTGGAGTTAATGTAAAAAAAAATGTCATCTTTGGGGATGCTGCGTGGAGGGTCTTTTCAGGAAAAGAACGTGAGGAAGTTCTGGGAGGGAAAAGGGGTGGGTAAGAATCTGGGTTCAGTGTGTCCAGGAGTGACGGACGTATGAATCCATCCCTCCACTGCGGCGTAAGGCGATCTTCAGAGAGACTACAGCTGGAGAAGTCAACGGGACACCCTCAGCCATTCTCTTCCGAACCGGCCTGCAGTACAGCTGGTGGGCAAACGCATCCGCCGCCAAGACCGGGACAAACACCATGATCCCTTTCTGCTGCTTACTTACTGGTTACTTCTTTATACCACCCACAAACTGACAAAACTTCAATACAATTAATTAGCTGTTCGCTGCTAGTAGGTAAGTATTGAATTGTTTCTCTATGTTCGATACTTAATTTTATTATAATTATAAAAAAAAGTTTCTACATTATACAAACACAGTATACTAGGCAATAAAAGCGTTAAAATGAAGGAAACAAAAAACTTTTCCCAAACAAAATTAAATGTTGGATTAAAGAACAAAAAAGGCAATACATAGAAAAAATTATGACATAAAAGAATAAAAAATAATATACTTATTACATACATGTACCTAATACACAATTCCATTACAATCAACACTTCATTATATGCAACCGTACCTCATAATACGAGGCATATCCAGAAAGTAAGTGTACTGTTTTTTTTTTTTTTTTAATAAGTGTATTTAAAAAAAAAAAAACAGGATATTGTTGATACACTTGTTGACTATTTTTCCGAATAATTGCTAACCCGTTCAATGCATATGGTGAGCCGTGGCACAAGTTTCTTTTGCCCTTCTGGAAGAATTCTCCCGCCAGCTCCTTCCCCCTATTCAGGGCCATTTTCTGCACCTGCTCGTCGGTTGAAAATTTATTTTCATCCATAAATGCCTTTAGGAAGGTGAAAAGATGATAATCTGAAGACGCCAAGTCGGGGGATTACTGGGAGTGGTTCAAAACATCCCAATCAAATGAGTCCATGATCTTATTGGTGGCTAATGTGAGGTAATGGCTTTGTGAGGTCGGACATTATCGTGAAAAAGTCACACTTCTCTGGTCAGCATTTCCCTCCTTTTGTTTTGAATGCTCCTTATGAGTTTTTTTAGGGTACACAATATTGTTGTGCATTGATGATCTCAACCTGAGGCCGAAATTTGAACAAAATGATGCCTTTTCGGTCCTAAAACACTGAGGCCATGATTTTTTTTGCCCGAAATTCTGGTTTTCAATTTTTTCACAGATGGGGAATTGGTGTGACGCCACTTTGACGACTGTTTTTTTTTCCCAGGCATGTAATGAGTCACCCACTTTCATCTTCAGTAACAATAGAGCTCAGAAATCCTCACCTTTTTTTCTTGTAGGTGTTATTTCTCCTATGAGTAAAAATCACAGCACTTGGCGGGATTTTTGCCGACAACTTTCACGCAACTGGACACTAAAACGAGAGTTTACGTACAACAATATTCCTGCGATGCTCTTTCTGGTCAGGAGACCCCCCTGTACCACTAAGTGTTGCCAACCCTCAAAAAACTAAAAACCTCCGCCCGTTGTGGTCACAGTACACTTACTTTCTGGATATGCCTCGTATTTGCTGATTTTTTTTCATTACCGCCTTTATTAATGTTATAAGATATTGAGGTAGACACGACAAATGGTGACGCTGGTATCGCATGGCTCCGAAACTTATTGAGTTAGTACGAGGGCAGTTCCGACGAGTTTTTCCAAGTTGAAAAGGATGAAAATTGTTCTGATCATAGCCAATCTCCAATACGCGAGATCTGAATTCCCGGATACATTCCCACTTCACTTCTCATGCTTTTTTCCCGTTTTTCTGTTTGTATGTGGTATATTAATATAATCGAAAAATTCTATCCATGCAAACCATCGTGTGATATTTATAACAATCACATCGAAACTAGCCTTAATATTCTGATTACCTTAAAATACATGGTTTCTCAATTATGTTTCAACTGACAAATAAATCAAATCCTCCCCTAAAATTTACCTATGCCTTTCAAAGTGTTTCAATAATAAACCTATCTTTGTCGTGAATCTTTGAACAATGTTCTTAAAATAATCCTTTGTAATTACTCCCTTGGGTAAAAATATTGTGTTTGTGAACACCGTAAATACGAATAAACGTAATCCTTTAACATGTCACAACAAAGGAGAAAGGTAGGACACTTATGGCTGTAACGAGGGTTGACCTCACGTGGGCAGAGTACAGAGTACGGAGTGTACACAGGAACTAACTCTTCCGCAAACTGAGGACACTAGACTTAGGCGCTAACGTCCTCAGTGGGCACTTAGCGAGCTTAGTGAACAGTGAGCTGCTCTTATTTGTTGGAAGATCAAATATTTGCGGTATCTCAGTTTAGAAATGTATTTCAAAAGTATTCGATTCACCAGAATATTTTTGAGGTGAAAACTTCTTTAGCACTGTTGTCATTTTAAATTGATGAAACGAAAAAGCGACACTAAAAAGAGACAAACACATACATTATTAGGATTTAGACTGCGAGAGAATGAGATAGTATAATCGGCCTCCTCTTTGTGCGGTGCTTCGTAGCCTTCCCACCATTGTCTACTTTAGTTTTCTGAAGGTTTCACTTCCACCGCGAGTGAACAGCACACTTGTAATTTTTTAATAAGTTTTAGATTAGTTTACACACTTGCTTTTGGGAAATTTTAAAATTTGTCTCATGCCGCCACAGGAGACACAATTCATAATTTGAATTTAGCAGTGCTGCAGTACCGCTGCGCGTGAATTGTGATTTTACGAGCTTTTCAGCCGGTCGATAATATCAACATTTTAGCGGTTTACCTTCTCGGTACTTTCCAAAAATTAAAAAGGTTATGTCCTTAGCTTGCTCTAATTAATATGACACATTTGTAAAAAAATGTAAAATTTGTCGAAAGGCGACAAACTATTTATCAAGGTTCGTATACAGTGATTAATTTGAAATATCATTGTATCACATTTCGAAATGGATTTTTTTTAAATTAATATGTTTGGTTTGTGGCCAACATTACAATTAACTTCATCCAACTGTTACATGTCAGTTTACTCGTGAAATTATTTATGTCTATCGATTTCTCCTGAAGTCTTGAGAAGTCCTACGCATTTTAATGAAAGATTTTTGCAGGGTGTCTCATTCAAGTGTTTGGATGGTGGATACGCGCCATAAATATATTTAAATCCATTTGGGCATTAATTTCTTTTAAATTAATAATTTATGCTATGGGACCATGAGGGCGCCATCTATGGTTTTTGTATTATATTGAATTTACCTATGTGACATTGAAATTCAGTATATTCATGCATTTTCTTACCTCTGTGAAGCAGGCAATTACTTCCGACGTGAGTGTTAGTGAAAGCCAAGAGATGTCACTCCTAGTCAGTCATTATCAAATAATTCACCCAATAATTGAATTATTGTTGTACCTAAGATTTTGGCACGTATTATTAATATGCAAATTTATATTCATTGTTGAAACTTCCTTGCTGTGCAAAACATCTGTTGAGATTATGCAATATCGCCTTGGCAGAAATCGATATTTTGAATGAAAACTAGTGTCGTTTTGTGCTGGACATCGTACAAGAGCTGCATTCTCTGAGTGAGTATTGTTCTGTTTTCACTTAGGATTTTGGAATTGCTGTGTAGACTGTTTTGTGTCACATAGGGAAGATTTCAACTTTCCTTAATTTACATAGGGTAGTCATTCCCTCGTGTCAGGGGCTATTTACACGCCCCTACAGATGGTTTTGAATATTCGTAGCTAAATGTGGGCTTATGATTTCATCTCTCTGAGAAGGTACCCACCCTCCTGATTAAATTAATGTAAATCATAATAAAATCAATGGCCTTAGTTATTTAAATGTTAAAACCGTGTGGCTAGCGAACAATGCAGCACATTCGCGACGTGATTATCTTCTGGCTACTTGGACTCTAATAGCTGACACGGACAATAGCTGACCACCAGCGACGGGTGCCGAACTAAAAGAAAATTCATTCTGTTTCCAATTGCCGTCGATCGAATCGTTGGCGAATAGCTCGGTATTCGCTCCTCACTTTCCGATAAATAATCTTACACAAATGTGAATTATTGTGTTGAATATTGTTTAACAAAACTGTTAGTACAAAATCTTTCTTTTAGATTTTTACACACACAATATTGCGGGTAACA
This sequence comes from Limnephilus marmoratus, assembly GCA_917880885.1. Classification (NCBI taxonomy): domain Eukaryota; kingdom Metazoa; phylum Arthropoda; class Insecta; order Trichoptera; family Limnephilidae; genus Limnephilus; species Limnephilus marmoratus. The sequence goes on from OU862908.1 coordinate 13,035,313, forward strand.
ACCTGTCTCTTATACTTAGTTAACTTGGATGTAACATAGTCACATACACCTTCCTAAATGTATTTTCTCGTATATGTATAATATCGGGCGGCGTTTTTTCCATGTAAACGTATTCCCCGTTTATCTCTCTGGATTTTGACCCCAGTAGATTTTTTTTACATAATATAGATACCGACCACTAGCGTGTCGGTACGTTTTGCTCTTTTTGATAATTTACTTCTTATAGAAGTTAGGACCTTCCGAAAATGAATAAAATTGCCTGGTTTAAACGCCGTCAAAAGACGTTCAGTATACAAACTAAACAATGTATTTTTAAAAAAAAGCAAAACGTACCGACATAGAATATTTTCTTCTAATACAGATAGTGAAAAAAAAAATAAAATCGGTCCAGTTTTGGAGAAGAAAAATGGGATATACAAAACACCGATTTTGACGATTTTATTTAGGTATTTTCGGCCCGATATGCAGTTGTCCCTTTCGCTCAGATCTCCTGAGGGGAGCGCGGAGTGAACAGAAGACATTCGTTGCAATACCTATCGACGATATTTTTAAATAACCGGCAAAGCTCTTAAAATAATTTTTTTTTTTTTTTATTTATTTATTCGGGAGACCAACAGCTGATATTCAATAAAAGTAATGTAAACTCTAACTCTAAATGAACAATTACAAATTTACTCTTTATATGTACATAAGCGTAGTGGTTTAAAAAAGTTCCAAAATAGGATGTTAGAGTTGAAAAGGGATGGAAAGCAATGGGGGAATTGATTTAGTTGAAGTACAATACTAGTAATGTTTTCAGATTTTTAAAAATCTAAAAAGGTACAATCATACAGTAATAATTATGTGATGTTTGATAAATAAAATAAAATGGAAAATATTGCAATCATTTCTCCGTCTGTATTTGTGATGAAAAATAAATAAATGAAACAATAGTAAGTATATCGGAAAAGAAAATGAATTTCATATTCTCTCATTGTATTCCGATGAAAGTTTCCGACGACCGACGTTTGGAAAGACATCTCGAGATGGGACATCCCTCCCTCCCACTGCAGCCCAAACCACGCTAAGGAGAGAACCGCCTTCTGTTTATACTACACACAAACCACCCCCCGCTAGATTGTGAACTGTCAATCAAATAAACATAATCTGAATTGTTCTAGGAACTGAGAACTCAGACATATCAGATGCAAGTTTCAAATGGCATCGAATTACTGTACCCGTGTTGTATGAAACTACGAGAAATTAAATAATAAGATCTGCAAAGGGTGAACCGTAAACAGCCAATTACTGTAAAGTGGTGAAAAACTTTAAGCTTATTTCACCAGCTATAAATATATATAGAAAAATGAAACAATTCAACTTTGTATAAACCACTTATATAATGCGTAAATCCGACCGCTTTCGGAACAAACGTTCCTTCTTCATGGAAAGCTTATACTAATTTGACAGTTTCGAACAATGTTTTATTATGGTAGGGGTGGAGCCGTTGCTAGTTAATAACGTAGATTGGGTGGGTAGGTATTAATGTAGAGTGGGTGGGTAGGGGAAGAAATGGATAACCACAAAGTTATAGCTACATTCAAAAATATAACTATAAATTTTCAAATATTTTTAAACATTTATACATTACTGTCTAGTACCCGATGGACGCTTAGTGGACTGTGAGACTTGACAAAACAATGAGCATTCGATTGCGTTTTATTATCACTGAGAAACAAGAGAGACGGGATAAAGCCTTCAAATGTTTGATGATTTTGTTCCTTTATTCACTGATAACATAAGTCACAGTTCACCCGGTTAATTATCATCAAAAATATCATAAAAAAATAAAATAGATAAAAAACATGCAAGAGAACGAGGTTTCAAAGCGATTTAGCAAGAGTTTGAATAACTAATGTGATCACGACAGCGACAATATCTCAACTAATAAATACCTAATAGGTACCTACTTTCAAAATATGTACATCGTACATGTACATGAATAAAAAATATTTATGAACTGACATCGGTGGGTAGTATTTACTTTTTTTTGTGCTTTACAGATAAAACTTTGTAAGGAAGGAGAGAAACAATGGGAGATGATAATACTTGATATAATATAGAGAAGTCCCATAGCGGTTTCAATACTAAACAATTACAGAATAAGTGGATGGTTTCCACGAGAGAGTTTCCTCCTGGGGTTAGAAGTAGTACGTGAAATTTATGACCCAGCTGTTCACGACCAACATAATTTTTACGGAAACAATTTTTAATACCTAAAATAACCGTACATAAGGAACCAGTTACTGAAGTAACCTAACCTAACCTAGCCTCTCAGAAGGTGGATGTAATATACAAGGTGTGCAGATGTTAAAAAACCATACAATCGAAGACCCTGTATCTCTACCTCAAAAATGCGTTGTATTATGTTAGTCAGGGAACGTACCCATACTACGTGACCAACTTTTTGCAATTTTTAACCCCCCCCCCCCCCGGTTACCAAAAACCTAAGGCCGCCGCCGCTCATTTGTACCAAGCGTGGTATTTTGAAGACCCCCCCCCGAACAGTTCACGTAGTATGGGTACATTCCCTTATTTGTTTTCATCATTACAAAGTATAAAAGCAAGTCGCTCAAAATGTATCTGCGCATAGATCTTTTAAACTACGCAACGGATTTCCATACGGTTTTCACCAATGGATAGAGTGATTCAAGAGGAAGGTTTATATGTATAATACATGCTTATTATAGTAGAGAAAAGCCGATAAATTCAAATATTAATTCAGGCAGCGGCCAGCGGGCAGCTGGCAAGCGGGTGGTGTGGATTTTATAAAGGTTGGGTAATGGCGTTGTGTTTCGTTAGCCACAGCCACGTGTGGCCGGGTCTGCTAGTTTATTTATAAATGATACCACAAAGTACCTATATTTGCAAAGTTTGAAGAAGTAATTTAATTGTATTTATTTTATTTTTATTTAAAAATTTATTTTGTGTTATATTAAAGGTACTGCTGGAAGCCAGCTACATTCCAGGAGAAATCCTAAATAATTATAGCTGAGATGTGACCTTCTTGTCAATGGAATGAATGATAAATAAACAAAATGTGTAATATTGTAAAAATCTATCGTTATATTTTATCTATATTGTAATCTATATTGTAATAAAAGCTTTTATTATTTTTTATTATTATTAAGCATTGTCGCCTGCTGTTTTAAACCAAAAATAACTTTTCAAACCTCCTCGATTTCCTGAAACTTGATTTCTTTGACGTAGAAAAGTCAAATTGAAAACTGTAAGAGTTAATCGTTCTAGAGATTTTACTGCTCCGAAAAACAAATATTAAGTCATGTGTTAAATAATTGCATGAAATATAAATAACATACATTTCATATCACATACGACAATTATTACAGCAAGTAAGATATGGATACGTTTGGGGTATCGCGCCATTCATTGTAGTTAATACCTGCGAGAGTCAGAATATAAGTCCTTATCGATATTGAAATTGGGTTCGAGTTTCGATACGGATGTAAAAAGTAATCGAGTCGTCGCGCGTCGTCTGTGATCCCTGCAGGGTCTGTATGGGGTACCTACAGACCTATAGAGGGTAGTGGGGTCGGTACAGTGCAGCGGGATGAGCGCCAGGGGTGGATGAGACACCAGGGGTAGAGGAATTACCCCGGGGTGAGATTGGTTTAGTGGGGTAGTGGGGGTGCCGACGCAAGGATTCCCTCCAGACCAGGGGCGCGAGGACCTAATCTGAGAGCAATACCTGGGTGCTAAATTGATCTTTATGTGCCAGAAAACCTAACGCTCTGATGACTTGACATTTTTAAAGCTTGTTCTTTCCAAAATTAATAAGTCTAAATAACTATTAAACAGCGGGCAACATAGATAGTTTACATTATGAACCACGGAAATTAAGAAATATTCTCTTGTACGGGTGTACATATGTTTCCTCACTGAAAGTCGTATTTTTATCTTGTTCTCTCTCTCTGTATTTATATTCAAGCATATGTATTTCTTTTTAGTATTAATTTGTGTCCTAATAATGCCTGAGCAAAGCAAAATCGGTGGGTAAATAAATTAATTAAAACTTGGCGGTTTTACACAAAATAAGCGTTGTATTGAAGTGAAAATTCTTCAGCGCCAAAAAGTCAGTGATTTGAAATTCGGATGAAACGGAAATGCGTCACCAGTTCTACACAAATACTAGGTTCTAATATAATGCGGTAAATTCGCACATCGGCGCGTGCCTCCCATAGCGCAGTGGGCAAGACACCTGACAAGTCGCAGCGGCTAGAGAGACAGATATCAAGCGAACGGAGGTTCGAATCCTACGAAATCCAAAAAAAAACTGTTTATTTTTGTGAAATCATTATCCAATCTTCAAACCACTTTAAAAGAAACAAGCAAAAGAAAGGAAAGCGACATCTAGCGGCTTTCTAGTTTCAATCAGTAGTTGCTTCTCGCACTAATTTTATGTTCAACTCTTGTCTTCAGAGATTGCATCGTGTGGGGAATGAAACTTGCTCTGTCGATATATTTTTTTTATAAAAACATCGCTTCCTTCAAAAAGCGTATATGTATGCAGATGCAAAAATCCTTAAATGTACCAGATTGTTAAAAGTAACAAATTTAATACCCATTGCTCTGTAACTACTTTCATAGTATCTACTTACTTCTTTATACATATATGTAATTGCTGTGTACCTTTTATTTTATTTTTTTCCTGAAAAATAACAAACTAATGTAAAAATCCTTAAATGTTTCACATTGTTAACAGTAACAAACTTAATAGCCACTGCTCTGTAACTACATTCATGATAACTACATTCATAGTACCTACTTACTTATTTACATATGTAATTACTGTGTACCTTTTCTTTTTTTTCTCTTTTTCATAATAATAACAAACATACGTACATTTATGATAGCAAAAAAATTTTAATTAAAAAAAAAAATAATAAAAATAATTAATTACAAGAAAATTACCTACTTTTATATTAATCGTTAAAAATGTTTTACACCACTGCAATACCGGTATGCTTCAAGTATATTTGGAATCACATTTTGTGTGATATTGTGACAATAATTATTGAATATAATGTAGCGTGAGCCCAAATACGAATCCGCTGGTTGAACTCCTTTGTAAACAATTACTTGAATATTATTACCTACTTATGTTAAGCCTACTTACATCTTTCTAGCTCTGTTTATCATTTTATGTACTATATACTTATGATACTGCATACTTGTTATAATGCTCCTGTACAATTTATTTTATATGTAAAAGCCATCAAGGCGTAAACCAACAAATAAATAAATAAATTCTACCGCGTGTGAATTACACAGTCTGATTTTTTTTCACTAAGAAAAATTTATTGAACTTTAAAAAAGGTATTGTTTTTTAATTTTAAGATAGTTCAAAAGAAAAAAAATACATAAAGAAATAATGAGATGCGTGTGAAAGTAGTCTACGGACCTTCAGCAGTTTTGAGATAAGGTTTTAATGAACACATAACATTAATCAGTGAAGTTAGAAGGAAATATTTTAAGATATAAAACTACCCCTTTCGTAATAATTTTCATCCTCAGATAACGAATGATTGTTTTCAGTTACACTTCAGAAAGAAATAGCGGACAGGTACCGATAACGCACGTTATAATTATCTAGATAGCGGCATCTCTGAGTTTTTGAAACTCGGTGAAACGGAAACGACACTAAAAAGAGACAAACACATACATCTATAGGATTTAGCATGCGAGAGAATGAGATAGAATGTTACCTTACCGCATTGGTCGCTTTGATTATGAGCTCACTTTTCAAGGCTCCTATTGATTGAGGTTGTGTGGGTGAAGGTTGTACTTCTACCGCGTGTGAACTGCACTCGATTTTTTATATAGTAACCCTATTCAAACAACATTATAATACTGATCATTAATACTTTCCGTGAATTTTCACGGGGCTGTCGAAACGTGATTTATAAAAATGTCACAACACGATCCGGGTCTTAGTCGCAATTTAATCAAAGTTTTTTTGCAAATTTATTTTTGATCTCAGCCGAGAAGGAGTGAAGCCTGCTCTTCATGCAAATTGATGTTTTTATTTTCGTCTCGCCCGGAGTGAGAGGTGAGGCGCTGTGCCGTGGGAGGTATCCCCATCCTCTGAAGGTGGGAGGGGATAGGAATCATATTAGAGTATGTAATCTCCTCCGCGGGGCTCCGGTGATTGATGATTTGCCACTCCATTATAGACCCCTTTTCAGTCACTGTATAGTTAGTACTCCCGCCAAAACCAACGCCACAAAATTGAATCGATAGGTGTTTTCTTAGGTATTTTTTATCCTCCTTTCTCGGGTAAGTAAGCTTCTCGAATATCAGAACCATAAACCATTTCCTTGCTTTGGATATTCAATTTCTTGAAAGTCATTTTGCAATATATAAATACCGAGAATTTGTTGCGAGGCATTCAACATATGAGATTAGATTTTTCTTCACTTTTCGATATGAAAATATTTAATTTTTTTTTTTTCATTCATATCATATATAAAGGACTGCAAAACGTAGAGTTAAATCCTGCAGCAGCACAGAAATACTCTGCCATGCTTTTTGATTCATAATTATAACCAGCGAAGAATAAAATGGCTTGAATGCGATATAAGCCATTCCATTTCCTAGTTAGACAGGCAAAGCTTCCTAATATGTTATTTGTACTTTATTTTGTATCTATCTATAGTAAATAAATAAATTTAATGTCCTTAAAAACCTAATTGTTAATACACAAGAAATAGTTAGGATTAACGGATAATTTGGGAGGCGGTATGGGTACCGCCGAGCGCTGCTCCGGGAATCATTTAACAACAACAACAACACCCCTGCCATAGGTCATCCCAAGTTTGGTGACTTAGCTGGGGGGTTTGGTTTCACAGGGTGAGTTTTGTCCAGGTCTTGGCGGTGAATGCGTCTGACCACCAGCTGCATGGCAGGCCGCATCGGGAGAGAATGGTTGAAGGAGTCCCTTTGACTTCTTCATCCGTACTCTCTTGGAACATCGCTTTGCACCGCAGTGGGAGCGATGGATTCATACGCCCATCATTCCTGGAAACACTGCCCCCCAAATTCCTATCCATTACTAAAACCCTTTTCCTTCCAAGAACTTTCTTTCCTAAAAAGACCCTCCACTCAGAATCCCTAAAGATGACACAGGCCCTGAGGGGAATTAATTTCCTAAGGGCCTCCTGTGTGGAGCTAATGTAAAAAAAATAATAATAATCAGCGGATTCCCCAGTTAATATTTTATGTTGCATTATTAAATACTGTATTTGTCTGTATTTTCTCCTAAATAAATAAAATAAACCAATCACATCTTCAAACCGTTCACCTAAAAAAGCAGAAACTGTCGAATGGTGAGATATGGCGTTATGAGATTTGTACATATTTTCTGCCAAATATTACTGATCTACGCATATATTTTTCACTTGCAGCGACATTTCCACCGTGAGCCTTGAAGTTTTGAAATATCAATTTCAAACTAAAGAGACCTAACATACGAGAAAAACGTCACATTTTTCACATCATACAAAAACATCAATGAAAAAGTCTCTCCAAAACCTGGTTATCAAAATCAGGGGAACCTAGGTGGTAAAGCTAGTGAAATATTATATCATCATCATCATCATCACTATTGGCTCTACAACCCCTGGTGGGTCTTGGCCTCCTCAAGAATCTTCCTCTACTCATCTCGGTTTTGTGCCAGCTCTCTCCAGTTTAGAAGCTCCAAGATTGATATGTCTTTGAGGACGTTGCCGCTCCATCTTAGTCTTGGTCTTCCCAGGCTCCTTCGCCCTATTGGTCTTGAGTTCAGCAGGGACTTTGATGCTCGGTCATTCTCTCCACATGACCCAGCCACCGAAGTCTTCCCAGTTTTCTAAATTTTGCGACGTTTAGCTCCTTAAACAAAGTATAGAGCTCTTTTTTATAACGTCTGCGCTAAAATCCATTTTCTAGAACCCGTCCGAAAATGCGCCTCAAAATTTTTCTTTCAAAAACGTCCAGTGCTCGCTCATTCCTCTTAGTTAGTACCCAAGTGTCAGCTGCGTACGTAAGTACTGGTCTGATAAGTGTTTTGTACACTAATATCTTCGTGTTTCTGGACAGCAGTCAGGATTTTAATTGGTTTTGTAGGCGGAAATAACAGCGATTTACGTTCACTATGCGCTTCTGGATCTCCTCTGTGGTATTATTGTCGTTTGATATCAGGGAGCCTAGGTATGTGAATCTTGGTACCGTTTCAAAATTTTGGTTTCCAAATGAGAGAGTTGGGATTTGTTGGGTAATAAAATATTATATAATGTACCTAAACAATAAAAAATGAAAAAAAATGAGGTATTGTCTGTAAATTTTAATGGAAAAGGAAATGGATTACAAAGTCCGGAGAAACATTCATAAATACAAAGTTGTTTAAATTGGTAATTTGGGTTTTTTATTTGTATTATAGACATAAATATTATAACGATAGAACTCTCACGAGAAATTATAACAGAGGAAATAAACGCAACAGTACCAGAAACATCCAGCAACTACAGTACCAGAGTAAGATCAGAGTGAGCATGCAAGATGGTGAAAAGGATTACCTGGGGTCTGCTAACAATGGCTAGGCTCCTGAAATGAAAAAAAGAGAAGACAGAGTTATGTGAAGAAGTAGTAAAAGAAATTGTGAAAGAAACACAAAAGACATTCACAGTAATGGTAGATAGAAAGTTGATGAAATGAAGTGTGCAAGGTGAATTATTTAAATCCACCTTTAAAGTAAATTTATTCCTAAAAGGAAACCGGGCGGCGTTTTGTCCATACAAACGTATTCTTCAATTTACTCTCCGGATTTTAACTTTAGTGCAAATATTTTTTAATATAATGTACATATCGACCACTAGCGTGACACGTTTTGCTTTTTTTGATAAGTTACTTTTTATATGAGTGTAGCAGCCAGCCTCTGCTACGATTAAAAATGTTTGAATGCAGAAACATCGATATTGAACCGCAGTTAACCTTGACAGTTAAACGACTTTCTTTTGTTTTTTTTCTAAGTGCTGATAGTTGTGTAAATCTTTATCAATGTAGAACTATTAGGTGGCGTGTTGGAATATCTTTATTGAGTTCTACTAAAATGTAATTTGCAAATAAATTCAGGTATGGATAACGAAAAAGATTTACACAACTACCGGCACTTAGAAAAAACAAAAAGAATGTCGTTCAACTGTCAAGGTTAACTGCGGTTCAATATCGATGTTTCTGCATTCAAACATTTTAATATGGTTAAACATTTTAATCGTAGCAGAGGCTGGCTGCTACAGGAGTAAGAACCCTCCAAAAATTGTTAAACGTGCCTGGTTTGAACGCCGATAACAGACGTTCAGTTTACAAACTAGACTACAATGTATTTTTTTTAAAAGCAAAATGCACAGACATAGAGTATTTTCTTCTAATACAGTTAGTAAAAACAATCTTAGAGATCGGTCCAGTTTTGGAGGAGAAAAATGGCGAATAAAAAAGCCCGATTTTGATGATTTTATTTAGGCATGTAGTGCAGTTCTCTCTTTCGCTCAGTATTTGGAAGAGTAAGAGCGATAGTGAGAACAACATTGATAAAATACCTATTGTTCAATTTTCTCGGCGACCGGGTTTCCTCTTAAGTAGTTTTTATTGCAATCAGAGTTGACCCGAACCACAGCGAACACAGTACAACATTTCGAAAATTATATCTTCAAATGTGTATAATTCTGATTTGAGATTTTCACAAACAAAAAAAGTATTTCCGTGATTAATTTTTGGGTTATTATATAAACTGTGTTATTTAGAAGACGCTTTGGATAGTAACTCTAAAATTAATCACTAGCGTATAATACCTTTCCTACAATTTAAACTGTTTCTCAGTGATGTTTGACAAGGTCACATCAGATCTGTTGGATGTGTAAACACATGCAATGATATGCATCAAAACAAACAATCCCAAATGTGTGTTGTTTAGGTCAACTCAAGTAAAATTCTCGTAAAATATTAATGAATTTTTAAAATAGTAAAAATATGGTATAAAAAAATTAATACGAACATTCAGCGATAAAAATGTAAAATATATTGTTAAAATTAAATAATTAAAATTATATGGATAAATACTAGATAAACGTATGCGTAAAAAAATAAAGACGCTGTTGCAAAAAAGACAGCAAAACAGTAATTTATTTACAGAGTTCGAAAATATAGTAATTAACATTTTAATTAATTCTAAAATATTTTAATTCATTCTCATTCTGGTGTGAAAGTATGTCAGTAATATTTAGTTTTATATTGGCATTAAAAAAGAATTGTAATGTTTTGAATAAACTTTTCAGAATCCATAAGCGCTGACCACGGAAACTGCAAAGCTGTCGGAAACGTTGACCTTATGAGCTCGGAGGCAGAGGTAAACACCGGTTCAACATCACAAAAGTCAACCAATGTTTCGCATGCGATATGTCTAACGTCGTAAGATTTAGCAAGCTCTTCCAAAACATACCCCCCCCCCCCACCTCCCTTTTATCACCTTTCGGTTTCAACCAACTCGTAATATTATGCATTAATTTTGGTGTCTCTGGTTTCACTGACTCTAAATTATCTCGAATTCATTAAAAAAAATTCCATTTCCGAATGTGAAATTCCACTTTTTGGAATGCTAATAATTTCGTGCACGTTCTCTTTCCCTGACGTCGGGACTTAATTTTTTTCAGATAAAATCTGCTATTTAACGAAATGCTTGCATACACGAACGACTTAAAAACTCAGCAGCTATTTAGTTCAGTAACTGCATACATAGAGGTCTATAAAAGGGATGAAGTTTTAATATTGACGTTTACTTATGTTTATACAGGGAAGGAACAACTACTGCGAGTAAACCTCTGAAAGCGGCTTAGTCCGGGTTACAGGTTCAGCAGAACAGGTGTTATATCGGCCTGCGAGGAGGGCTGCACCCGAAACCTACCCGCAACTTACCTAGAACCTACCCGGAACCAGGCCCGGGACCCGGGACATCATCACCACCGCGCGCAGTGCACACTACAGCCCTGGGTTTAATGCGGGGCCAGACGGTAAATAATATTCAAAGCTGCAGATGCATTGTGCGCCCTCAAGCTGTTTATTTAGCGCAGGTAAAAATTAAACCATGCCTGGATTTTAATAAAATTTAATTTATTTAGGATGTGTGCTCTTATCGTCAAAACTTACGTTTTAAGTACTCTATATGAGCGTTAGGATAGTATAGCAGAATATCTTTTATGGGAATTAGGTATTCCGAAATACCTATTTTTTTAATTCGATTTTTATTATTACCTTTTTTTTTAAGAATATCACAAAAGCCCCAGCTGCTCCCGTCTGGAGCCAGATAGGGCATCCCCAATTGCAACCCGCCGCTCATTTGTACCGAGCGTGACATTTTGAAGACCCCCCCCCTCCCCTAAACGTGTTACGTAGTATGGGTACGTTCGCTAAGTAATATGAGCCCCTACGATTGAAAATAAATAATCACTAATATTGGTTTCACTGTTAAAATTGCAGACTGTTTTCAAAGATTTAAAGTTGTTCTTTAATGACATCTTAAAGAGCTTCAAAATTTTACATAGTGTATGTACACACTGCAGTGCTCGCGTAGTTGTTCCCAAAAAAAAATGTCAAAGGAAACGAAGGTACGCAACGGAGAGATGTCGCTATACGGTGACCAGACAACTCAGCGAAAATCTTCAGAAAAATCATTAAAAGTGATGATAAAAAAATATTAAAAATTGGTTAAATAGGTTACGTTAGGTTAGGATTAAGGGCTATTTTTAAATTATTTTTTTCATAGCTTTAATGACTTTTCAAAGAGGTGTTGAGATGACTTGATTCTAATTTGGCATGGAATCTCCCTGTACTAACCTTGAAGTATGGCGGTGAGGTTTGGTATTGTCACAGGAAGGAAGACAGTAATCCGCGTAGGTACAGTATTATTAAGATGTATGTCAGTATGATTGAGATGCATGTAATTATAATAAATGATAAAACTTTAAAACTATTGAAAAATACAGCAATTGGATGTACAATATTATCTAAATTGGTAGTGCATAAATAGGTTTTATGTAAATACGACATTATTACAGTTTGTTTTTTTTTTTATATTTCTATTTTTGAAACTGTCAATTCGTGATGGAATTCTATTATATTCCCTCCCCCCCTCCCCACTCACCCACCCCCCTCGATACCCGTTACATTCATTTTTCAAACAGCTCGCGTGCCACCTATTAAAACGTAACAATCAATCACACGCAGTAAATTTTAACTATTAAAGGGATCTCCATAGTGACCTAAACAAATAACAAAATGACAGCGCACGTCAAACAATTACTTAGCAACGCTTTGCTTTTCGTCTGGACAATAAACGTAAAATAAATAATTTCATAACGCCAGAGCTTACCAATGTATGTAGCCTATAGTACTCGCAAATAATGTAGGTTTCTATTATTGAAAGAATTTTTAAAATCTATTCTGTAGATTTGGCGTGAAAGAGTAACAAACATACATCCATACAAACTTTCGCATTTATAATATTAAATACAAAATACAATATATACTTACATACCCATACACGGTGTACGAAAACTTGTAAGCGGGAAACAGGTGATATAACATTTCAAGCCGACTTAGTGGTATAACTTTTTGGTTTGAGCTTTCATTTTCAAATAAATCGAGGCGGAGATGGAATTTTTTATCAAATTTTAAAAAAATCGGTCGTTAGTGGGTTAGAATCAGCTGTTTAATATCTTTTAAAGTGCGTCCAAACAAAAGACTCAAGACATAGACAAAAAAAGAGAAGTTTTTTTCCCCCCAAAAAATTGAAAAAGTATAAAAAAAATTAAATGATCAGAAATAAAAAAAAAAGTTGGTTTTGGGTTCCATGTGATGTTGATTAACAAGTTTTCCGCTTGTACTGTGAGTTTCCGAACACTGTGTATAATTTTAATAATATGATATCAAACATTACATAATAAAGAAAAAAATCAAGAATTTTTGTTTAAAATAAAACGACAACTTTGTAAACACTACTTTTATTATTACACATTATGCCGACCGGGTTTTGCTACAACCGTAGCTTTTTTAGGGCAGTATATTATACTGCCCTAAAAAACTAAATAACTCTACTGCCCTAAATAACTCTACTAAAATTAAGTGTGTTATAGATAATATATGATTTAAAACAAAATGGGCTGGACTCCTCAAGTGAAGGAGGAAGAAGGCTTAAGTGTAGATGGAGAATTGGGACGGGAAAGGCAATGTTCTTTGTCAATAGGGAACAATCTTAGTATTAGACTTTTATTTAAATTTATTTGATTATTAATTACCTTATTATTAATGTTTTTGGCCTTCCTTAGTTCTAGTGCCTCTAAGTTATCCAACCTGATACCTACCGTGTTTTTATGAATTATAGTGATGCCTGTGTAGTATAGAAATAAAAATTGGTGTTTACAAAGTTATTGTTTTATTTTAAATTATAATGTCACATCTGCTTCATACGAACAAAAAAAAAATGGGTTTATGGAAAATAAAAGTTATTTGAAGGATATCTGCCAATAGAGAACTCCAGTCCAATTTTTTTAAATAATGACCTTCTTACTTAAATAACTGCATTTTTATTTTTAGGGTTAGTTTTAATAGTTAAAATAATTGTCAAAATTTTTCAAGATCCCTCGAAAACCACCGTATGTATGGTGAATCATGTGACGTCATCACTCTTGAAAACTTAGTATAGGATCGGGCAATCAGCTGATCAACTACCGCCATTTTGAATTCCGATGTTCGAAGTGTTCTCCCTAGAAGAAGCATTACTATTTTTTTTGTGCAGTAGTTTTTGAATATTTTCAATAATAGAGATAAACTAGTAAGAGATACCTTTATTTTTGAAACATTATTTAGGCCTAAATAATGTTTCAATAAACACATCAACTAAATCTCTATAAACAGTATGTAAATAAACGAATAAATTAATACGATGGCTTGTGTCATATCATACATTCCCATACAATGACTTTACAGTGATGTCACGACACGTCGAACAGTGACGTCACCACTAAAATTTCAATAATGCCAACTTGACGGCGTATTTTTACGACCCGATGTAAAATGGGCTTTTTAATAATTTTTTAAAAACTCTGCGTTTAATATTATTAAATAAAACGTACATATTCAGAATCAGCGTTTATTGGTCTATATTATGAACATGTTTTTTTAAAGCCATAATATTTTTCACTGGAGTTCCTTATTAAATATAAAAAAGAGATATTTTAACTTCCCCTAAATGTGAAAAAAATTGGCAGTACCTAGGTTTGAAAGTACGTTCCAGTTTTCAACCAAAATTAAAGTTTCTTTCTTTAGAGGAAAATTAAACCTAAAAATATTTTAAATTATTATTGCAAGCAAAGCTTTCCTTTGAACATTATACTCAAATCGGTGCAGACTATAATACACTCCAACGTAGACTCCGTCCACTGTTCGCTGTGCACCGCTACGGTCCTGTAGTTTACTAAGTCCCGACGTAGTCAGTTTAAATAACTAATATTTACTATGAAGCCCGTCTACGTAGCACACCTGGGCACCGGGAAGATTTACTACCTGCACCAGACGGAAACTGAGATACGAGTATCATCGCACTGCTAAACTTTTACACTTTTTTTAGTATTGCTTTCGATGGACTTTTTGAAGCATTGAATATACAACTTTTTCCTTCGGTTTTATGATTAAATAGCGCAGACGTGCAACGAAATAAGAATTCCAAAAAAGGACGAAGCCAGTAAATAAAATAGTTTATTCCACAAAGGGATGAAATACGATAATACGCTGCCGGAAACCATAAAAACTACAATAATCAATAAATTCAAGATAGATGGTAAGAAACCAAACTTAGAAAAATAAATTTTAATACAATGAACAAAAAAAATAAGCAAATTTATTTAAATGAAGACAATATTAGCGAAACTCAATCGAAAATCTAAAGACATAAAAATCAGAAAAAGATATTGGCACCTCTGGGACACAAACCCAGGACCTTCTGCTTACATGGCAACAGTTCTACCAACTGAGTATAAGGTGTCTTTATCCACTTTTAACGGTATCATACTTCGACTAAGAACTACCAACATTATCTTCATTTTCTTAACGCACATATTATTGGCTGCTATCTTTGGTTTCATGACAGCTCATCCTGCGACAATACATCCGGCGACAGTTCATCCTGCGACAGTTCATCCGGCCGACAGTTCATCCTGCCGACAGTTCATCCTGCCGACAGTTCATCCCGCCGACAATTCATCCGGCGACAATTCATCCTGACAATTCAACCTAACCTAACCTAACCTATAAGTATAAGTATGTCGTATTTTGTTATTCACGCATGCTTCTTCGGAGAGTCGAAATTATTGTTTGTAAAAATATTTTTACAGCGGATTTCCACTCAAGATGCCTTCAGATATAAGTATATCGATTTTGGTTGTACGGCCGTATATCCTCTTTGCATACTTACTTAATAAAAATCTTCTAAATGATCAGGCAGGATGAACTGTCGCCGGATGAATTGTCGGCGGGATGAACTGTCGGCAGGATGAACTGTCGGCAGGATGAACTGTCGGCCGGATGAACTGTCGCAGGATGAACTGTCGCCGGATGAATTGTCGCAGGACGAATTGTTGGGTCACCGCTATCTTTATATATGATTGCAAGATTCAAACCCGAACTAAATGCTATATAGTGTCTGGATAATTTTTTATCCATTTTATTTTTAATATGCGACATCTATTGACTTTTCAGCAAGTCTAGGATGAATATTTATTTTTATTTTTAACTTTACGAGTAAAACCTGAAATTATAATACCTATTTAATTAAATGACGACAATATTAGCGAAACTCGATCGAAAATCTGAAGACAGAAAAATCTGAATAAATATTGGCACCTCCGGGACGTTAGTTCTTAGTCGACTGGTAGTTCTTAGTAGAAGTATGATACAGGAAACACTAGATAAAGACAGCTTAGATCAGTTGGTAGAGCAGTTGCCATGTAAGCAGAAGATCCTGGGTTCGTGTCCCGGAGGTGCCAATATCTTTTTCTGATTTCATCTGATGGACATTGATGGACACTGCAACGCTGTCCGAAACGTTGGCTAAAGAAGGAGGTGGCGTAACACGGCATAATACCCCAAAAACTAATAACAAAATAATTTTTGGTCGTGAAAATCTAAAATCGTAACAGTGTAGTTTTTC
Organism: Limnephilus marmoratus; assembly: GCA_917880885.1. Taxonomy (NCBI): domain Eukaryota; kingdom Metazoa; phylum Arthropoda; class Insecta; order Trichoptera; family Limnephilidae; genus Limnephilus; species Limnephilus marmoratus. The sequence goes on from OU862908.1 coordinate 13,051,604, forward strand.
TTCGGACCAAAAATTAATATGTTGCAGATTTAGACCTAGTTCCAGAGTGGAAGATACTTTCCGCAACACCCTGTTGAATTTCCACCATTCACAACCAAAACGCTGCTGAAACGGCTATTGCTGTAACCAGGTTATAGGCTTTATCTAGGTTTAGGCTGAGTATAGCACATTGTTATTTCTAGCTATTTTGTGGGATTCTCAAATTATTATGGTAAGATTCTAAAATTATCCAGAGAAATCGTGGCCTTAGTTCTTAATTGTCCAAACAACCATTTTGGTTTTTATTCAATCTCCACTTTAAAATTAAAAATAATGTATAAAAAATGACAGTTAATCACTTAACCAAGAATAATTTAAATTAATGAGTCCTTTACCTTTACGGAAATAGCTTTAACTTAAACACCTCTCACAATGTTTCATTGAAATAATTTCAGAAAACCTTCTCCTGTAAAATTTTCTAATGGTCGTTCTGACAATTATGAACTAAGGTGACGAAATACTAATCAGTTGGGAAACGAATAATAATTAGGCCGTGTTGTTTCACAGAAACTCATATGTAACATTATCATCAAATGGCTAACCAGCGCCATTTTTTTTTGACAGATGAAAAGTCCCCGTTGAATGTCGATTCTAAGCCTGTTTCAGCTTTTGAACAAATAGTGATCAGGAGAAAAGGAAAATTGTAATGTTGAAGCTTGTCAGCTTACTACAATTTTGTAGAAAGTTGAAACGCACCTAGAATCGACGTTTCAAATGTCGAAATACGAAATGGCACTGAATGGCCATTTGAAGACAGAATTAAATTTGAATTTCTGTGAAACAGCTGGCTCTAACACTTAAAAAATATGGATAAATTCGTAAATAGTACAAGAAAAATTAACTTTCTATTAACGTGTAATTTTCCCGACGGGATTTGTGTTTTAATCTTTGCATAGTACGTTTCTGAGTTGAAAGCGTCTGCGGATTTATTCGCTTCGTTTACCAGTTACTTTGCAAAGTGCGTAATCCTGATTTGAAAAGAAGTTGCCTGTCCCACGGAGGCGGGTCGTGGAAGGGTCGTGGGAGGGTCGCGGGACGGTCTCGGCACATTGAACAATTTGCCAAGGAGTTGAGGACTTCAGGTGACATCAATCACGCCAAGAATTTTCCAAGGAAAACATAATAATCAAGCTATTGTCTGAATCTCGCCCAGCTATTTGCTCGACCGCCAAAGAAGCAGAATATCTTTGCAAGCTTCGATATAAACCATATTAGATGGCTCCCTAAATGATGGCCTGTGTAATTATGACACTAGCTTATTTAATCCAGGGGAAAAATGCAGCTTTCTTTTCCAAGCTTTATTTTTAATCAATGTTTAGATAAGAAATAGGATGTCATTCCACCGTGTTCATGGTATCACACAAAAATGCATCCCAAAACATTTTTATTTTTTATGTTTATAACTCACAGGGTCCCGCTGCTCCCGTCTGGAGCCAGTGAGACTATGACGTCCACGATTGGGGTATGTTGTGAAGCTTATGGTAACGGATGGGGGAAGCAGTTAAGGAAGAGGAAGGTACCTGGCTATTCAGATCTGGTCACCAAGCACGGCTAAAGCAATTTCAAGCAACATTTTAATTCTGAATGGTGGTCTTACACCAGAGCGATACTAAGAGTATTTTCCACTCAGAAACGTGCCGCATACATGGTCGGTATTATTTCAAATTATTAAAATTGTGAAACAATGCAAATTAATCAAATAAATGCATTTGCGCACGCCGGAATTCGATCCCGCGACATTCGGATTGCAGTCAAGAGCCTTACCCTATTATTACAATTCTTTTCTTCTCTCCTGATCCATATGCAGTAAACTGCCTAAATTTTGTTAATTTTAAAACATTATTTGCAAAAATGACAAGAGTAAACCTTTACAAAATCATCAGCCAATAATCAGTCAGTTACATACCTACATTATTATATTATAGTATCATCAAACATACTAATTTCGGTTGTTCGTCTGTTTGTCTGTGTACAACTCTGATTCAATGAACTCGAGAATGTTTTGAATTTAAGTGTCATTTTCAAAATTGGAATTGTGCCAGTGATTATATAAGACAAGCGATAAAGTACCAAATTATAATATAATATTCGAACACCATTTAAAAAAATATATATTTTAAAAATTGGAACTGATGTATTAAAGAATTCAGAGTTTCCCGTGCTTTTTCACAGGTCGGCACAAGTGAAACATAAAAACTCTGAAAACATTGTAAGTAAGTAGGTTATAATACAAAAATCTCAAAAATAATATACGAACAAGTCATCTATGTAGTGTAAATATTTATTAAAATGAAAGATGAGAGAATTTTTCAACTTTATCTCACAAATTTATCTCTCTTTGAAGGTTTGTAAATTTGAAAATGGGAACTGGTAAATTACACACTTTAATTTTATCCTTCACATTTTATCTAAATTTAACACTACCTATTCTGTCAATAACATTGCAATGAAATATTTTTATTGTATATTTCGATCACCCACCTCAGAAAAGGTTACACCTAGTGAGGCAGTTAATATAAAGCATACAATACAAATTATATAGAAAATTAATTATGGTACCTACTTAAATTGTTATTTTTTTAATGAAAACATAAAAAAAAATATCTCAATAAATGACAATTTAGTTGTACTGAAGTGAGCTGATTACATCGGTGTGAAATAGAATGATTTTTATTTTTATTAGGTTTGTCAACAGTGATTCACATCAAAGCACCAACAAATACATTTACACTGAACATACATTACATTCAAACACACACATACCATACATTACATAACAGTAATAAGTTTTTGCAACAAGTTTTTATAACAATAAGTTTATAGAATAACATAATAGGGAGCTTTAAATTTTATTAAGAGATGATTTGAAGGTGGCCAGTGATGACATTTTTTTATTTTTTTTTTTATTTGATTCACTTGATTTATACATGTGTGTTACATATTTGACTAATGTGGGCCTCACTGGGTGCTTTACCCGTGCTGAGGACCTCATTTTACAGTTTGATATGATTTTTTTTTTAAATTTAAGATACATATAAAATAAAAACTAAAGAAAAAAGAAACTCAATAATAACATATGAGAATTAAAAGAATTGTCAGATTAATTTTGAAATTATACAAAATAAATCCAATAGTTTAAATTTGGTTATGGTAAAAAAAAACAGAGGGTGCAGTTCACATGCGGTAAAAGTGAAATCTTTAGAAAACTTAAGAACAGTGGGGATGCTACGAAGCACCGCACAAAGAGGAGACTGATACACAAATACATAATCTAAATCCTATAGATGTATGTGTTTGTCTCTTTTGAGAGTTGCTATTTTTCTTTTCATCGAGTTTCAAATCACAACGGTGCTAAAGAAGTTTTGTCTTCAAAACGTGTACGTGTATGTGGTCTGCTGAAGTTAGAGAATGCATTCCGCATGTTCCCCATTAGTCCAGCCGACGATGAATTTTTATTATTGTCCAATCTTGTTTATTTTATATCGGCGTAACAGGAGCGTTGTACTCCTAGAAGAAGATTTAAAGATCCCTGGGGAATGGGTAACTCCACTCCTCGTGAAGTAAATCTGCGCGGCGCCACCGTGTGGCCATTAAAAGGTTTAGTTCTCAGGTGGGAAGGCTGTGCGCCGTGAGCAGAACGGAACCTACTCAGGACCACTCTTCTGCTCTGTACTTTACCGAGCTCTAGACCAAAAGGGTTAATGCGGGCTTCCGCCGAGAAACGAAATCCCTTTTAATGGCGACCGTCTCAGACAGATTCGCTAGATAATTATAAGAAATACGACATGTGTTTTCAGTGCCCCCTGGTAAATAAATACCAGTAATATACAGGTACAAGAGATGTGAGGGACGTTGGTTTGCCTAACACCGAGTATTTTGAATGAATTTAAAAAAAAAGTTGAATTCTAATATTTATTTAGTCGTTATCAATTAAAAAATAATCATTATTTGTTAACCATATGGCAGTATTTGGAAAGAGGATATTCAAATACAAACACTTTTACAATTTGAGAGGCGGATATGGGTACCGCTGCCACGGAACCATTTATTGGAAAACCAAAACCCCTGCCCCTTGGTCACCCCGAGTGGTTCGGTTCTTTTGGTGAGGTTTGTGTAGGTCTCGGCGACGCGCGACAGATGCGTTTCCCCCTGCTGCTTGGCGGGTCGGATCGGTTAAGGGAGACCTTTTGACCTTTCCAGCTGGACTCTTTCGACCCACCGCCTAGCACCGCAGGGAGAGGGATGGATTCATACGTCCACTTCTGGATACATTGACCGCCAGATTCTTGCCCATCCCTCTCACACCTTTTCCTTCTCAGAACTTCCTCCTTCCTTTCTATATCCCCTCTACATAGGGATTTTTTTTCCTCAGGGTCGCCTGTGTGGGCCAATATAAAAAAAAAACAAACAAAAAACCAAGCAAAGCACCGAAGAGTAGGGTAAGATGGTTTTAATGTAGAGAGCTAACCGGCGGCGAAACGAGAGGCAGGAAAATAATTAATTATTAATTTAAAAGATAGGCAAGTTGATGAAGAGGTAGTCATGGGACACTCTACATAGGAAGACAAGAAACTATTGGATATTATTAATTTTTTAACATTTTTTTAAATTATATTTATTATAAATACCAAGTAATACAACATGACAGGAAAAATAAAAATATTTTTCAGAAAAAAGAAAGTCCCAATTAACTACTTTTAATTAGTTAGTCAATGGGTGCTTTTACTTTGAAGATATAAATAAACTTATTTTACTATATGATGCAGTTAGAATTTTTATGTTTAGTCTACACAATATTTTTTTTACCATTTGTACATTTTTTAATTTCGGCAGGTAACATATTTAAGCAATTAGTTATCATGTAATCTAGCGTTCTTCGTCCATATTTGTTTAAATGCTTAGGTACAATAAATTAGTCCTTCATTTACATATCAACATTTACATATCATATAACACATCTTGGACCAAAAATATATAATAAAATTTCCCTAGAATTAAATATTAAAGTTTGCAAAATGTCCCACGTCAGTTCAATAATAACAAAATGGTTGATTGGCTTAGGTAGGGTGGAATCTGAAAAACTATTAAATAATGTCACTTAAAATTTTACATGGCCTATTAACGGCACATTTAATAAAAATTTAGTACGTATATTGTTTCATAACGCTGATAGATTTCATACGTATTTGTGTTCAATTTACCGTGCAGATCGGAGGAATCCAGATTTTGGACTTCCGCACGTTAAGTGTACTTACCTATACGGTGGACTAATTCAAGTACCGCAATATCGTCAGTCTATCAACAACCATCGAAACAAATAGTAACGTGACATTTGGCTCTACGTTGAAATGTTATTTTCTTTCAATCGGAAGCGTGTAATGTGAAGTATTATAATATCGTCGTCTTTATCGAATGCTTTGTGTGAACCGCTTCACCGTATCGTGACTCAAACTATATCGTGGTTCTAATAACCGAACAATCTTATCGTACGCCTTGGATACACCTATGACCGTCGCCGAATGAAGATCAAGCTACGAGACACAACAGTGAGTATTGCTTAATTGTGTATACCGGATCTTGTTTGGTGATTGGGCATAATTCTTATCGAAATCCATAAGCGTTTCATTTAGGAAGGAGTAGCCGCAAGGTTATTCTAAACCCCCGTGCCATCGTGCATGATTCATATATTATTTAAATAAAAAATTAAAAAAGAACATTTTTCTTTTCTTTTTCTTTTTTTGTAACAGAATAAATTTTCTGGCATTTTTATTAATGTTTATTTAATTTAAAAAATTAAAATGAACATTGTGTTAATTTTTTTTTTTTTTTGCATTCTCACCAGCATTTGGTTCCTTAGAACGGGCAATCTGCCTAGCTAGGAACTAATATCGACCCACAAGACATAATAACACTTGTACACATTTTATAGTTATTTTTCAATGTTATTATTATGTTATTTTTGCAATATAAATGTATCAAATGTAATGTTAAAAATAAATAAATAAATTTAACGTAAAACGATATTTTAAGTGTGGTACAGTTTATTTATGTATATAGGGCTATTCATATGCTGAAATATAATTTTATACCACAGAATTGCTCTTACGGAGACAATTTTGAGATTCTGGTAAAAGTACGGAACATTATGTCTTGATACAAACTTTTATGAGCTAATAATTTAACTAATGAATTTTGAACTGATTGAACATGATTTAAATTTGTTTTACAGGAGAGTCCCCAAGCTGCAATTCCATACCTTATAATAGATTCAGCTAATGATAAATAAATTAATCAATGTGTGCATATTGGAACATAGAATTTTAATTTACATAATCTGCTAACAATAGATCTGAGTCGATGAATCTGATAATTATGTATGGTAATTGTTAATGGAATTTTATGTTAAAAGATATAACAGATGTTACAAAATTAACAATATGGAGGAGCTACCCGTTTATAAGTCTAAAATTTTAATTAAAATTTTCAAATAATTTCCACATTTAAATAAACAAGGTCTTCTGCTGATTTTTACAGGTGCACACATCAAACAATGCAAAGTTTACTGGAACTACTCATCTCCCTAACGAGTTCCTGGAATAGAGGATTACACGTCATGTTATTGTTTACTAGAGTCGAGTATTTCTGAGACTTACGAGGTAATGCTTTGTTTCGAGCGCTAGTTAGGTACCCTCTAAAGAATCTGCTTTTAAAAGTGAGCACCCGAGTACTTCTAAACTTTATATTTCATAGTTCAAAGTTAGCCGATGCTTCATTGCAAAATGTGACTATTTTATGATTTTAAGTATATTTTATGGCGTACTGGTATTAACTTATATCAGATATTAAAAAAATTCACGGCACTTTTTTTATATGAATACCGTACAAGCGTCCTAACTGCTCCCAGTGAGACTATGGAATCCCCAACTGGGGTATGTTGTGAGGCTGAAGGTATAGGGAAGGAAAGGAGATGGAGAAGAGGAAGTTAGGGAAGTACCTGACTATTCAGATCTGATCACCAAATACGGCTAAAGCCATTTCAAGCAACTTTTCAATTGATCAATGTTGGTTGCGATATTGGAACTATCTTCCACTCTGGAACATGCCGCAAATATACTATATATTATTTCTAATAAATTAACTGTTAATACCACAAATTAAGCAAAAAAAAATATTTTATAAAAATAGGGTTCGAACCGGCGACCTTCACCTTGTGAGTCGAGGAGGCCGGTTTAATCGTTTAAAAATTGGTTAAAAAACAGCAAAGTGATTTATATAGGTATATTATGTATATACTATACTACTATAAAACGTGACCCTTTTCGAATATACGAAATTTCAATTAACTATTGAAAAAAAATAGTTTTACATCTACTTATGGAGAGTAAAATCAAAGAGAAAAAAAATATCAATTCAAAATTAATAAACATTTGGTTTAAACCACTTTTATTGTTTAAAAAACCAACATATTTCTTAAGAAACCAACATGTTTCTTAAACTAGTTTAACTTCGCCAGTGTTCAAACATGATAGTCTTTTAAACAATAAAATAATAATAATAAAACAAATGCATTTTGGGAGGCGGGTATGGGTACCGCAGCCCCGGGAACCATTTATTGGATTACTCTGCCGTAGGTCACCCCATGTGGTTCGCTACGTTTGGTGGCTTGGCAGGGGTGCCCGAGTTCATGGGTTGAGGTTTGTCTGGATCTTGGCGGCGGATGCGTCTGGCCACCAACTGCGTGGCAGGCCGGATCGGGAGAGACTGGTTGAGGAAGACTTGTAAACCTCTCCAGCAGGAATCTCAGAAAATCGCCTTACCCGCAGTGGGGGGATTGATTCATACGTCCGTCACTCCTGGACACTCTGACAACCAGATTCCTACCCACCCCTCAAACTTTTTTCCTTCCCACGACATCCTCTCCTTCCTTTCCCTAAAAAGACCCTCCACACTGCATCCCCAAAGATGACATAGGCCCTGAGGGGAATTATTTTCCTCGGGACCTTCTGTGTGGAGCTAATGTAAAAAAAAATAAAAGTGTTATTAATTTTCAAGTAAGTGTTTATTAATTTTCAATTAAAATGGTGCCACAAAATAAATTTGTTGCATTTGAAGAAGTAATTACATAAGAGCGTATATTATTTATTTATTTATTTATATATTTATTTATTTATTTATTTATTTGTTTGTTTGTTTGTTTGTTTGTTTGTTTGTTTGTTTGTTTGTTTGTTTGTTTGTTTGTTTGTTTGTTTGTTTGTTTGTTTGTTTGTTTGTTTGTTTGTTTGTTTGTTTGTTTGTTTGTTTGTTTGTTTGTTTGTTTGTTTGTTTGTTTGTTTGTTTGTTTGTTTGTTTGTTTGTTTGTTTGTTTGTTTGTTTGTTTGTTTGTTTGTTTGTTTGTTTGTTTGTTTGTTTGTTTGTTTGTTTGTTTGTTTGTTTGTTTGTTTGTTTGTTTGTTTGTTTGTTTGTTTGTTTATTTGTTTATTTATTTATTTATTTATTTATTTATTTATTTATTTATTTATTTATTTATTTATTTATTTATTTATTTATTTATTTGTTTATTTATTTATTTATTTATTTATTTACGGACAAATAGTCCAATTAACAATATAACAATAACACGAACACAAACGAGAATTATGCTAGCAGACCCGGCCACACGTTGCTGTGGCTAACGAAACTCAACGCCATTACCAACCTTTATAAAACCCACACCACGCGCTTACCAGCTGCTTGCTGCCCGCTGCCTGAATTGAAAATTGGAAATTCTCGGCTTTTCTCTACTATAATAAGCATGTTTTATACATATAAACCTTAGTCTTGAATCACTCTATCTATTGGTGAAAACCACATTAAAATCAGTTGTGTAGTTTAAAAGATCTAAGCGCACATACATTTGGAGCGACTTCATTTTATACTATGTAATGATGAAATGATAATGATACTCGTATGATCAATAAATAAATCTATCTAGGTTCAATCAATCTCAAACAAACTTAATAGCGTATATGAGCAAATATATATTAGGTATGTTCAGAATGTTTATATTTAATATTACATATACGAAAAATATAGAAAAATTAGACTAAATAAGAATTTGGGGGAAAATGTTTTCAAGAAATCAAAATTAGATAAATAAGTACCTACGTATTTCTGACTCCGAAAGAAGTCAAGTCAGAATGATTTCCTCAAACACTACAGTATTTAACATAACCCGGGTAGGTATCAGTGGGTATAAATTAAACGGAATAAATCACTCGAATTTCTTGCCAGTCCAAACTTAACCCACTTTATATCGGGGGTAGAAACCATGATGGGAGGCGCTCTTCTGGGGTGATGGGTGATTAATTGTAACGTTAACCTGTTAACTAAATACCGACGGAAAGTTTAACCCTGCCTAGAACGGGTTTGGATAACCCCACAACCCTATCAGTGGCGTGCAGTACAAAAAGGCTGAGAAGCTTTGTACATCATCAAAAACGAGCGGAAAAACGAAATCAAAGTTTTAAAAGTAAAACGACAATTTTCTGAAAATTTGTATTTATATTTATACACGTCAGATGAAAAACATTACGAAAAGCGTACAAAAAAGATCTTAAAATAAAGATAAATAATTTCAAACAAATCGAAAACTGCTGAAAACTTTTTGTGATCGAGATATAAAAATAAAAGTTTGATACGATTTTAGATTTTCACGGCCAAAAATTATTATGTTATTAGTTTTTGGGGTATTATGCCAAGTTACGCTACCTCCTTCTTTAGCCAACGCTGTCCGAAACGTTGGCTAAAGAAGGAGGTAGCGCAACACGGCATAACACCCCAAAAACAAATAACGAAAATTATAAATGGCTATTTCAGAATGCTTTTCCATGTAATTCCATGCAGCTTCCTTGAAAAGCGTTAAATAAAAAAATTAAAAACTTTCAAACGCAGCGCCCTCGATTTTTGTCTATGTGTTTAAATGTAGATAAAAATACGTATTGTATAACAAATCTTAAACAAGATAAACCTCTCTACGGTTTAATGTGTTTATTTTTACTGACGTGCTATTTTTATTCTTTTAAGATGTTTTATTTTATTTTTCTTCTTATCTATTTATAAATATTTTCTTAGTTGAATCTGTTAAGAATGGTGACATATATGGGATAATTGCTGTAGACAATCATACCTGGCATAATACCCCAAAAACTAATAACAAAAAAATAAATAAAGTTTGTTTGTCCCACGCCCAGTGAGCTCTGGCAATGGAGTTTATTCATCCGATTGCGATGAATCTTAAGTGAGTTGTTGTGCGCACGCCCGCAAAGATTTGTATGTATAATGATGAGCTCTGGCAACAGTATATTCATCCGATTGCGATGAAACTTTGGCGAGTTGTTGTGAGGGTTCCGTGACAGTTGATCCGGCGACATTTGGTCCGGCGACAGTTGATCCGGCGTCATTTGATCCGGCCGACATTTGATCCGGCCGACATTTGATTCGGCGGACAGTTGATCCGGCGGACATTTGATCCGGCGACAATTGATCCGGCCAGATCCTTTAGAAGATTTTTTCTTCAAGTAAGTATGTAAAGAGGATATACGGCCGTACAACCAAAGTCGATGTACTTATATCTGAAGGCATCTTGAGTACGCCAGCAAAGATTTCTATGTATAAAAGTGAGCTTTGGCATTATGAAATTTGTATAACATTTTTACAATAGGTGGCGCGCGAATTGTTTGAAAAATATGTGTATTTCATTTAGTTTAGTGGCAGGGAGGGAAGGAGGGTGGGGAAGGGGAATCTTAGGGAGGATCGGGGGGGTTTGCGGGAGGTGGGACCAGGGAGGGAGGAAGGCGGGGAACGTGGAAGAGGAATGTGAGAGGCGAGAGGGTGGGGAGGGAAACGCGAGAAGGAAAGAGGTTTCGCGGGATGGGGTTGGGACTCGGGAGGAGAACGGGGGTGAGAACGGGGACAAATGGGAAAAGACACGCAGGGGAGGGATGAAAAAGTTTTGGGGGTCGAGGGAGTAGCAGAGGAAGGGATTGCAAAAGAGACATATAAGCGGTAGAGGATAGCAGAGGGGTAAATTTGGAAAATCCATGCTTCTCATACGGACAAGTAAATGGCCTGCATCGAATTTTTTTTTTATTTATTCGAGTACTTACCAGATGGATAAACAAAAAAAAATGCAAACGAAGTATTGAATTCCTTAAGGCTCTGCAACCGGGATCGAAAAGAAGAAGATGGAGAGATACGAAATTACAAATGTTAGAGGAGAGCGCTAACGTTTACAGCGACAAAATCGATGCGAAAATTGAGAAAATGTTTAATAAAACTCGTTTGAAATAGAGCAAAAATCTCGCGGGCATTATCTTAAACAGCATTTAAAGAAACACTGCGAATTTTTTCATACATATAACTTGTAAAATAACTGAAACAAATGTGTTTATAATAATTTTTGGAGCACACTTTGCGATTTTTTTCTATCGAGGGAATTTTATATAATTTGCGTTTTGGCGTGGGCAATGTGCAGATATTATCTTCAAGAATAACATATATTTTTTGAGAGCTTTAAAACTTACCGTGTTTAAGGGAAATATGTAATAAATCGGTACAAATCCGGGTTGCGGGCCCTTAAAAGTCATGTTCAAATATTCAACTTGAGTATATGAAAAACTTGAAAAATTGCACAACTCACCTAAGGTCATAGAGCAATGCACGCCACTGAGCCCTATGATAGCCCCATAGGCCCTACGGTAGGTCTACAGTAGTTCTACGGCAGTTCTACGATAGCTCTACAGGCTATAAGACATCAACGTATTAATCACGCGTGGTTTCGCATCAAAGCGGCGATACGACCTGCTTGCCTTTGCCGACTGCCGGCTTCGGCATCGGGTGGTGAAAACGTTTTTGCCTGCCTGGATGGAGTTTTGAAATTAATAACATAAGCCACACATCGCGTGTGATATGAACCGTTTAAAATTAAATGGAAACGTTTATGGGAAAGTAGCTAAGATGATATTGATTAATAATATGGGACATGTGATTTTAGTGATGTCGTTCAACAAATTAATAAATCAAATATATTAGCAAATTAATACTAGTTTTGTTAATAAATGTCTCCAACTACTTAGCTTCATCACTATGTCTGACTTAAAAAACATAAATACCCTTAGAACTCTTTACTGCTCCTTGGTTTGAACTCATCTTGAATATGCTTGTGTTGTTTGGTCTCCTTTTTTGCTGTCCATATTAGTCATATCGAATCCGTTCAACATCGGTTCCTAATAGGGATTCTAGGAGGCTAATAAATCAAATAAAAAGTTGAGTCATCTTGTGACGATTCTTGAATTAGAAACCGAACTACAATGGTAGCTGTGTCTGAAAATCCACATACACCAATGTTTATATGGTGCGACGGGTAAGGCGCGGCGGCAGACATGCGTTGGAAGTCGGATTCTTAAATTCAACCACGCAGACGCAAACCTATTAATACTGTTTGATAATTCAGATAGCAACTCGTAGTAGAAACCGCAATTAGCCGAACTTCGATAAAAAGATACTACCCAGATAGTATTAATACTCTTGCGTCTATACGGTTCAAATTTAAGAACCCGATTTCGTTTACATTTCTGATGCCACGCCTAATGCAAAACCATTTTCGTGCGTGATTGTTACAAAGCTATTGTCGTGTTCCCCGACGCCCGCAGGTCCTAGGGGCAAAAATTCCTTCTGCTAGTCGTATTATTATTACTACAAATAATAAAACATCGAATAGCTTACTATATGCCAACGTGTTTAGTCATTGTCCTACATCAATGGCTTAACAAGATTTTTTTATAATTGGCTGATAACTATCAGAAAAAGTTAAAAAAAATAAAGAACACTTTATGGAAGTCCCAGAAAGAGGTCGTACGTGACGTCATATTTCTATTTATTTATTAATTTTATTTTAGTAATTTGTACATTTAAGTTTACAAATTTCTAATTAATTATAATATTTCATATTGCAAACTAAATTTAATGTAATTTTATGTAGCTCCTACAATACGTCTTGAACTTTCCAATTGGTGTGGACTTCAAAGTCTCTGGTAGCTTGTTATACAACTTCATCCCCTTGTACAGCAAACTGTTCTGCGTATTCGCCTTATCCTTTTTTTGAAGCCTGAATTCTTTGCATGTTCTTGTGTTATGTCTGTGAATGTCCTTGTTGAATACAATTTTATTTTAAAAGTATTTTGGTAAAATGTTGTTAATTATTTTATGTATAAATATCATCGTATTCAAGGTCAGCATCTGTTTCACGGTTAGCCAATTCAGTTCCTTTAACATTTTGTTTACTTTTGAAAATCTATTCCGCCGTAATATTATTCTCATTGCCCTGTAATAATTGCCCATTCTAATATTTTCTGTCTTTTTTGTTTTCATACAAGACGTGTGAGAAGGAAGAGGACCATTGTCGGTGATGTAGGTATATACGATCTCTCCCTCTGGGACTAATATATCTGTTTATGTGTGATAAAACTGATAAATTAGTCACAATTGTTTTTATGTCGTTCTTGATTTGTTTGATGGAATGACTTTTATTTGCACAGGTACTAAATAACTGTTGAAATGATTTCATAACACATTCTGATTAGTCGAAAACGACAGTAGTTTATTAGTAAACACACAATAACACCCAATGGAAAAATTATAACAAATTTTTGAACGTTTTTATTGAGTGTATAATTTTGATCCATGAGTTTTATTTTTTTTAATCTTATACATGGCTGATACGTTTTAAGTATTTTCGTTATTTGTTTTTGGGGTGTTGTGCCGTGTTGCGCTACCTCCTTCTTTAGCCAACGTTTCGGAAAGCGTTGCAGTGTCCATCATCAGGGCAGATCCGGTAGATATGTGAAAAGTTGGCTAAAGAGTGAGGTAGCGCAACACGCCATAATACCCGAAAAACAAAAAACAAAAATTATGCATGGCTATTTCAGAATGCCTTTCCGTGTAATTCCATGTATCTTCCTTGAAAAGCGTTAAATAAAAAAAATTAAAACCTTTCAAACGCAGCGCCCCCGTTTTTTGTCTATGTGTTTAAATGTAGACAAAAATATCAAATGTAGTAAAAGTCAGAATGCATAAAATGTATGTTACGTATAGTATAACAAATCGTAAACAAGATAAACCTCTCTACGGTTTAATGTATTTATTTTTACTGACGTGCTATTTTTATCCTTTTAAGATGTTTTATTTTATTTTTCTTCTTACCTATTTATAAATTTTTTTTTTTATTAATTTTCACACTCCATAAAATGTGTGGGATTATGAGACACAATCCAAATCCTGCATCCCCAAAGATGACATAGGCCCTGAGGGAAATTATTTTCCTCAGGGCCTCCCAGATGGAGCTCATTTAAAAAAAAATACGGGAAAAAATCACATATATTATTATTACTAGCTGACCCGGCTACGCGTAGCTGTGGCTAATAAAACACAACGCCATCTACTGGATGGTTTTCCAACCTTTATAATCACCGCCGTCTTTGAGTTATCGCGAAGAGACAGACAGATGCCGCGAAGGACTTTAATTTATAATACGTAGAGATGGTGTGAAAGATTATAATAATGTGCATGAAAGGCTTGGGGCAACTTACGTATTTAAGTTAATAAGTATTAATACTGTACCCGTCTAAATAACTTTTCAATTACCGCAATGTACGTGACCATTTTTTTAGAAGATAGAATGGGTATAGTAAGCTATCCGTAAAAGATAGATATATGCCTTCGCGGACTTTTTTGTAGATCTATAAAAGAGATATCACACCATGCATTGTTTTGTTATATCCAAAAAGGATAAGGCAGCGTTTTCGATGAAAGCTACCAGGCGGCATGACTTTTTCCGACACTTCTAACAATTATCGTCGTTCAACCAATTTACACAAATCGTTAACAAATTACATATTTAAACCTTCCTCACGAAACACTCTATCTATTGGTGAAAACCGCATGAAAATCCGTTCAGTAGTTTTCGAGTTTATCGCGAACAGACAGACAGACAGATGACGCGGGGACTTTAATTTATAGTATGTAGAGATATCTAATAATTTGGTTAACAAAAGCCTTTTTTGTTTTTAAAATCATCGAAACACAATAATCAAACTCACCATTTCCGTCCGAATTATGTTTAAACGATTCATTATTTTTGATTTTTTATTCGTTTATCCATGTAAAGTATATTTACATCGGGTTTATCGCGAACAGACAGACGGACGACGCAGGGGACTTTAATTTATAATATGTAGAGATGTAGAGATAGAGATATATACCCGAGTACTTAGTACATACGCTTTAAGTTCTACAGGTAGCGTGGGAGGGTAAAGCTTTAGATATTCGAAACAACCCCCAAAGGGACCGTACTCATCCAAAGATTAAAAATAGAATTTGTAATTATGATTACGTGTAATACGTTTTAGCACTCATTATAATCTTCGCGAATCATGTTTTTGCGTTTCGGGGATTATAGCTTGAACTGTTCCTACAGCAACTTTGCAAGGAGCAATCATTTTATCAGTAGTATCTAAGTATATTAAAAACAAAACTGTACCAATAATTTCAGTATTTAATATGTCAAGTGGTGATGTGCCCTCTTTTTAGTCAACTTTGATACCTTTTTTTTAATTTCTCATCAATAAATTTGATTATTTTTTACTGTGATGGAATAGAACACATCTTATTTTTTTATACCCTATCTTACTGAACGATATTAAAAAACAGCAAAGAATATGGCACCTTGTTTTTTTTTTAATATGAATACCTCAAAAGGGTCTCAGCTGCTCCCGTTTGGAGCCAGTGAGACTATGGCATCCCCAATCGGTAATGTAGAGGGGAAGCAGATGGAAAAGAGGAAGGTGGGGAACACGTAGCTATTCAGATCTGGTCACCAAACACGGCTAAAGTAATTTTAAGCAACATATATATTATTTTAAAGTCTGTGAAATAACACAAATTATTCAAATAAAATTTATTTGCCCGCGCTGGAATTCGATCCCGCGACCTTTGGATTACGAGTCAAGAGCCTTATCCCTAGCCCACTCCGCAGGCGGTCGTCAAGTCTTGTCTTATTTATTTACAGGTGAATGGATTTCTGAAGACTATAACTTATTTATTTATTTATTTTATTTATTTATTTATTGTAAGAAACAAACAGCAATTTATATACAGGATGAGTTATACAAGAGGTTAAACATGAGGTAAGCCAAAACAGTTTCTTATGCTAATGTTGGTTATTATGATATAATATACAATTGTAATTGGTAATAACCGTTAAATGAAAATGAAAATAACAAAACAAAAAAAAAATATATATATAAGTATATTAGAAGGAAAAAGGAAGAGGAAAGGGCAAGAGGCAGAGGAAGGTGGGATGGGGACAGGAGATGCTCATGCTGTACCTTTTCTATACTTGTGCATTAATTTAATTAACATTTGTGGTCGTACGTTTGACTTCGTTTCGGTATTTCACAAGAGTGTTATTAAGAATATCGATATCGTTAAATTGCGTGTTATATTGCGCGCATATACGGGGGATTGGAGAATTTAATAATTTAACTTACGGACATGAATGGACTTCGCCAAAAAGTTGTACAAATTCAATGATGAACGATTATTATAAAGATTTTAAAAAAATTTGAAAGTACAAATTATGTTTTAAAAAATAACAAACTGTACAGCCTTAAATATTAATCTCAAAAAAATATTTATAGGTCACTTACTACCGGGATAACCAAAAAAAAACTTTTTTTTAAATAAAATTAATAATTTGCATCCAAAAACCAGTAATAATGTAAATATGTTGCAAGGGCAACGCAAGGACACTTTGCTTTTAACGAACTTCTTACGTTATGTGATGAAAGTAATCAAATGTAATGTGATGTTGCTAAAATAAACTCGCAGCTCTTGTCGTCACGGAATAAGCCAGAATACATTAGGGAGTATGTTTATGTGTTTTATGAATATTTAAGTACCTCGGTTTTAAGTAGTGTATTTACTGCAAAACAAATGAAATATTTATTTATGTGCATACATAATATTCGAGATTAAATATTACTTACCGAGGGCTTGGTT
Source organism: Limnephilus marmoratus (assembly GCA_917880885.1). Classification (NCBI taxonomy): domain Eukaryota; kingdom Metazoa; phylum Arthropoda; class Insecta; order Trichoptera; family Limnephilidae; genus Limnephilus; species Limnephilus marmoratus. Next base: position 13,068,737 of record OU862908.1, read on the forward strand.
ATGATTTTGGTGGAAAATACAAGGTTGTATCTGCCAGTTTAGAAAATGACTTTAATAAAGTCAAACGACATTGTCTTTTATTGAAAACGGACTGAAAATAGATGCTGTAATGCGGTGTACGGTTTTCCGCATTTGCTGTTCTTGACACTCTGAATATAATACATGGAACAGACTACAAACGCAGTACATAACATACGTAGTTTTTACATATGACGTCAACCGCGATGGTTACAAGTTTGAAGGATTTAGAAAATCATAACCACAAGTAAAGCGTATCGCACAGCTAGTTGTGGTGTTTTAATTCAACTTACGGATTAATTAAAAATTGTGAGAAGATAATTTCGTAATGATAATGTTAATTTGTGTAATTTGAAATTTATTTTAGCACAATTATATGTCTCATGTTATAGTACAATAATTTATTATTTCATATGATTGCAAAATGATTTTTTTTCGATGGATCGAACATAATAACTTATGTTAATCGTGCGATATAAACAATTCTCACAATTAGCTAAATTACTATCAATTTTTTTCCGAATGTTTGAAAACTAAAAAAAGAATGAGTATCAGGCCTCGACCGTATTATTTCAGAGGGTCAAAATATTTCCGCTTTACGATAAAATCCAAATAAATGGATTATTTCTGAACGTATCTGAAAACTAAATACAGTTTTTGAAATGTGATAAAATACGCTTTCAAATGTTATAAATTAAAATAAACTACAATACGGCTCACCTTACCATTTTCTAACTAAAATTACTGATAATGAAAAAAATAAAAACACGTTTTATTATAAAAATGTATTATAAACGTTATTTTCACCTCACTTTTTTGTAGTTCCATGTAAAAATAATTACTGAAAAATTCCCTAAGTTACATAAATTTATTTCAAAATGCGATTCAAAACTGTGGATCCAGGTGTACATTTTACTTATTTTGTGGTTAGTTTTTGTATTTGAATATAAAGCCGTTTATATCATATTTGTCACTACGATAGTAAAGGGGTCGTTCAAGTATTACGTAACGCACTTGGGGGGGGGGGGGGGGTCTGTGTGAAACGTTACTGTGCGTTACGAGGGGGCGGGGGGGGAGGGGTTCGAACAACGCGTTACGTAACATATTTTTCTTTAGTTAGATAAAAAAACTAGGGAATTAAAATCTTCCAAGTTGGCAACCCTTTTATCTCGAAATTTCTTGTTTTATTTTAACGCGATTAAAACAAGAAAAAGGTATTTAAGCGACTTTACAGTACTTCACGCAACTTAATTGTGACATTCGGGTAAAAATTTTCACTTGGGCGTTACGTAACGTTTAGGGGGGGGGGGGGTACGGAAAAACGTTACGGCGCGTTACATGGGGGGGTCAAAAATCTTCAAAAATGACGTTACGTAATACTTGAACGCCCCCAAAGGAGATACGACGATTTCTATGAGAACTGGCGTTACGAGGGGGCGGGGGGGGGGGGTTCGAACAACGCGTTCAAGTATTACGTTACGTAATACTTGAACGCCCCCAAGGGAGATACGACGATTTCTATGAGAACTGTATGAGTTAATATAAAAAAGAACACGGTTAAATAATAGATTAGGATACGAGTGTGTTTTTTTACCTACATTTATCTTAGCTTTTTTCAATGTTCTGTTTTCTCGTGGATCCAAATATTTAACATCAGATTAAATCAGATTTTGATGGAGACGGCTTAATCTAGTACAGCTTATATCTGCAGATGTAGGATTTACCCGCCTGGAGTGAATACAAACACTGACAAAGGAATTGTTAGGCTTTTACAATTATAACCGACGAACAATTAAATATTAAAAGGTAATTTTCTACTCAGCTCCACTGTGGATTTTCTGGGAAGTGATTTCTAATTCAGCAGAGAAGAAAGTTACTTTGTGCTGAGTGAGCAGGATTAGGAATCTCCTGAAACAGCCGCTGATATATTCTGGCTTAAGAAAACATCGCTTGCAGGTTAAATATTCAAGGCACCTGAGATTTCATAACTCGGGAAATAACTTAAAACTTCAATTTGTTGCGGAAAATCTTTGTTTGAAATAACGGCCATATTAATAATTTATTGTATCACCGAACCGTTTAAGATTACGTTTGGAATTCGTGATTATGTTTCACGCAAATGTGTGCAAGGGAGTCAAAGGAACGTGATTAATACAAAATACATAGCTAATTTTGCTAACTTCGCCCGTAACTTGGATTCGTTTATTATGTACATACATTTTATATTCTATTACCTACATCTTAACCCTTCGAATAATAAGAAAATAATTTTCTGTCAACTTTTGCCTGTCAAGGTTTGCGCGCAAAATTCCTGGTTCTTCCCGTGCATTTTTAATGTTCCTATTTATTGGTTTTTTTTAACGCTTTTGCAAAAATAAAAATTGTTCTAAAATTTAGATAAAATAATCTTTCCGATATGTTTATTAGAAATCAACATTTTTGTTTATAAATATTAAAATTTTAATATTGGAAACGTAAATTGGCTAAAAAATGCATACCTGCGAATATTTGAATTAAAGTAATTAAAATAGAATAAACTTCAAATTTTAAATTCAGATTCCTTTTCTAAACAAAATTTGTAATAAAACTGTCACCTCACTTTTTATCACTTTCATACAATTTTATTTTAAAATTAAATGTGGGTTACGTCACAAATAGGCGCAAAATCAAACCATCACTTTTGATCAGGTTTGTAAAATATCTGAACAACCTAGCTCATATAATTCTAAGATAATGAGAAGCATTATTTCTTTCCGTTTCTAACATAAAAGAAATCACAAATATTCACATTACAGATAGAGAGATATCTAACTTTTAATAATGCACTGTCGCTCTGGGACAATTTGGGTCTCCTGTTATTATAACGGCATATGATGTTTTGGGACAACTTGGGTCTCCTGTGATTAAACGGGTTAATCAAACAATTAAACAATTTATTAGATTTTAAAGCTTTTTCATTAAAGCAAAAAAAAATCCAATGTAAGATGTATGAATAAGATGCTTTATATTTTAGGCAGAAACCTAGATTTTATACTTAAGATGAAGCCATAATAAATAATGCAAAATCATATGTTTTTGTTTTGAACATTTTATCGCTTAGAAGTATTATAGATGCTTCAATTAAAAACTGACTATGGAACACATCTTGGCCCTTAAAAATATCGATCATTTTTTTAATTCAGTCTTTTAATAAGCCTAAAAAAAATAAAGTATTAGGTCTCCAAAAAACACTTTCAAGTGCAAACTCTCCTACTTATAAACCCCTTTGTGGATATGGTTTTATTGTATAGTACAGCAAATTCCGTTTCTTTTATAATAATCGGAAAAAATATATATATTCGCCCTAACTTTTGCAAAGTACGACTATTTGCCGATGATACACTGATATACTTAATTGGAGATAAGTATGAAGAACTATATTTTAAATAATGAACTAATTGATGTATCAAGATGGCTAAAAATAAAAAGCTTAAATTAAATACAAAAAAAAAACAAAATGTATGGTGATTGGATATAAGAAGACATCCAGTGAAATCAAAATTAAAATTGGTGGTGAAATTATAGAAATTGTTGTTGAAATGAAATACTTAGGAGTTATATTAGATTCCAAACTAAACTTTAACAGACATGCTGAATACACCCAAAAGAAAATTTCTAGAAAAACTGTAATCACCATTTACAATTCAATTATTGCTCCACACTTCAAATGCTGCTCAAGTATCCTTTACCTATCTAACGAAAGAGAACAAAATAAGTTACAAATTCTCCAAAACGGGGTAATGAGAATAATACTTCGACGAAATAGATTTTCAAAAATAATTACAATGTTAAAGGAATTAAATTGGTTAACCGTGAAACAGATGCTGACCTTGAACACGATGGAATACCTTTTCCAACCTTTCCAAAAGCTTTTTCTCAAGTATTTTTAAACTCGTCCCATAAAGGGCGTGATTTTCAATTTCGATTTTTTCCTGGACTATTAGATCGCATTAACCGTTAAGATTTACAATACATATTGCTATCGTCATGTTCCGAAACAAGAATCTAGCAAAATCTTACAAAATCTGAGATCGCTAACAAAAAACAGGAACTGGACTGACTGTTTCCTATGAGTGATACAACACCTCCTCGTTTTAGTAAAAGCCACCAAAACATAGCCAAACTGGGGACATTTGAGAGAGACCTAAGCTCGAAGCTACACCCCAGAACGTTAGAAGTGAGTTGGTCATTTCATATTCAGGATCATAATTCTAAGAGTAAAGTTAGAAAAAAGCACCTACCTATTTACCTATTACAACTGAATAAAAATGGCGTGTATGTATCTTTTGATTCCATTTCTTGGATACAAAGGCCTTTTAACAATCGCAAAAATTGAATAAAAATCGAATAACTCCTTTCTTGTTTTTAGGGTGTCCCCCGGGATGATCCCGGGATAAGCAGGCGCGGGCGTTCAGGAACCCTTTCTGCGCGGGCATAGTAAATAGCCAAAACACGTTCAGGGTGGACAGGTCAAGAGAGTACGAAGTGCGACAGCCGATGATAGAGGTAGTGGTAGTGATGGACGTAATCGAAATAATCGAAGGATGTTACAAAAGTATATATATTTTTATTGGGAATATTTACTAAACGTGAATACTTTACTATGGCTTGAACTGCTCCATACTATCGAAGCCAGATGGACAATGTCAACCCCACTGGGGCATATTGTGAGACTGAAGGAGTTTGGGAAGAGGAAGGTGGGGGAAGTATCGTAGATCTGGACACCAAACATGGATTTTCAAGCAACGTTGCTTCTATGAATGGTTGTCACTATAGGGCGATATTGAAAATTCTACCTTGCATTCTGGAATGATAGGGGACACTGCTATCAAACATACTGATTTCGGCCGTCTATGATCTATGATGTGCGTTAGTTATTCCTGGATGAAATTTGGTTCACAAATTTGCTTTGAATTTAAGGGAGATTGATTTAGTGCGTGACTTGGGACAAACGATAAAATACTTTTTTTTTTACATGAGCTCCACACAGGAGGCCCTGAGGAAAATAATTTCCCTCAAGGCCTATGTCATCTTTGGGGATGCTGTGTGGAGGGTTTTTTTAAGGAAAGGAAGGAGAGGAGAGTTCTGGGAAGGAAAAGGGTTTAAGGGGTGGGTAGGAATCTGGGGTTCAGTATGTCCTGGTCATCCGCCTCCAAGACCTAGACAAACCTCACCCCATGAACCCGGGCACCCCTGCTAAATCACCAAACGTAGCGAACCACTTGTGGTGACCTATGGCAGAGGTGTTGGTTATCCAATAAAGGTTCCCGGGGCGGCGGTACCCATTCCCGCCTCCCAAATTGAAAGAAGAATAATATTTCTAAAATTGTAATTGAATTATCAAGAATCATGAATTCAGCCTATCCCGTGATTTTTCACGGGTCTATAGGTTTTATTTGACACCGTCATCTCTTCGCATCCTATTATAAACTTTTGTATTGGAACTTTAATTCAATAAATCATTCGAATCCCATAAAAGTACACCGCTAGGTATTAAGCAGCGCCACGCCGTTTCGCTGAAGGCAATAAAAACTTTTTGCGTTTTACTTTAATTACCTATGAAATTTGTAAGTATTGAGCCAATGGCAAATTATACTATCTACTTAATAGACCCTACCAATCGTGATAAAACAATTTCTTTTGGTGCGGTCAAAGAATCTGATTTTTAAATTTGATGACCACACCTATGGCAGATGTGTTCCAGAGAATGAACCACATACCCGCCTCCGAAATTGTAATGGATAAAACGTGTTAATGTTACATAAATCTGCAAACAAAATATTTAACATAATATTACAGCTTAATTACACACGTATACTATATACTATCTCTTCCCAAAGCTAGTAAGTGAAGAAAATGACGGAGGAGATGAAAAGAGGAAAATGAACAATGAATTGAAAGTATCAATAAATTAAAACCTGATATTAAACACAGCGAAAGCCATTTCGAAGAACCTGTTGAATCCGAACACGGAAACGATTTTGAGACAATCTTCCATTCCAACACAACGAATTTATTTACCCAATGATTAAGTTATTATATTTAATTATCGCGTGGATATGAAAAAATTGAGTTTATTTTTCAAAACGCTATAGTTTGAGCCCGTGACCACTGGTACAGAATCATGGACCTTACGCTTCTCCTATTGAGTTTATAAAGGGTAGGTGCGGTTTTTCAGAAAATTGAACGAATTTGAAAAGGAGTTAACAATTTGCAACACAATAAGAACGCAACATAAATCAATGGTGTATTATATAATTATGAATTTGTTAAGTTCGTAATTAAGCCGTCGCCGAATGGTCCGGTGTTCCTTCTGGCCAGAAGTCAAACAACAGGAAGTAATCTGCGGGGCGGGCCGGGTTGGGATAGCAGGGGAAGGGAGAAGGGGAGTATAAGCATGAGGGAGGAGTGGCAGAAGAAAATGGCTGATGAATAAGTAATGGCTCCACACGGCCGAAGCGGCCACTCATCGCTCAAAGCCCTGGCCGGAGCGAAGATAAAGGGATGTTTTTTATTTATATATTTCCACCGTAAAGCTGTGCGCAAATTAGAATTTCAAATATGGAATGGAAAGCAGAAAGCTGCCGTCCAGAGAGTACCAAATCTACCCTCTGATGCTAATTTCACACGATACCTTCAGGAGGCAATCACGGAGTACCTGTACTATAATACCTGGCCCATACACCGTACAGCATACTCTCTATAATACGTCCAGGTTTACGTCTGATCCACTGAACCGGCTATCCTCCGCTTTGCTGCCAAGATTAACGTGATTGATTTTAGCCGACGGGCTTCCTATAAAAATCTAAACAACTTTTTTCATCTCAGATTTAATCAACTCTTTGATAAAAATTGTGCTTTTTTTAAACGATACTCAAAACCGTTTACATTGAAGATCTATTATAAATATTATAGATGACAAATGATGCAGTGGAAAGTGTATTTAGGACTGCTAACACGTACAGTTATCTGAGTAATCCTAATACTATGAAAAAAAAATGGCAAAAACGCGTTTTGGCTTTTAAGATTCATTATCAAAAAAATTGTGTTAAAACGATCATGTTCTGCCAAACAGGCAATATGGAGTCGAGGTTCTTTTGGCACACGACCAACAAATATTCTGGCAAAGTGAAAATGCCACAACGGTTTTTGGACGTTTATTGATGCAGCCACAACACTGTGTTACAACAAATTTAATCAACGGATTCATTAATGTACTTTCTTGTTGATCATTTGATTTAAAAATATTATATTCGTATGTCATTACGATGATTGCAGCAGGACAAGTCATTGGAGAACATTTGATGGGGTGATCAAATCCCATAGCGATGTTTGTAGCTCACTGATTATGATGTAGGAGTAGCAAGGTTATCTTATATTTGTCAGGGTTTTCCGAAAGAGACCTTGGAGGGCTGATATGCCAACTTAAGATAGACCAAAATATTATATGATATTGTAAAATGTCATATGTTTACGTGATCTAAGGTATCGTTTTTTACAAAATTCATAAAAGTGCCAATTTTATGAATTTTGTAAAAAACGATACCTTAGATCAGTTTTTCGAAAGCCATAGTTTCAAAATTCCATAGTCTAAGAATTTATTACGCAACCCTGAATAGCAGGCTATATAATGATATTCTGGTCTATAATTAGTTGGCCTTTCAGCCCTCTAAGGGATAATGTTGACTTTTGGAACATCCTGTATTATTAATCCTACAAATTTATTTTTAAAATCTTCCCTACCTTACAACAAATTTTGTGTGTCCTATCATAAAACCTTACACTATTTTTGGTAAACGGTCATAGATACGCTGCGCACCACCCCGGGAACCATTTATTAGATAATCAACACGTGTGCCATAGGTCACCCCAAATGGAACGTTTTACTAGGAACGATTCTCAATCCAACAACTTGCATCGAAGTGGGAGGGATGGATTGTCGGATGTCACTCCTATACACATTACCTTCCAGATTCCTACCAACCCCTCATACCCTTTTCCTTTTCAGAACTTCTTCCGTTCCTTACAAAGACCCTCCACAACGGTATCCTTAAAGATGGTACAGGCCCTGGGGAAAATTATTTTCCTCAGGATTTTATGTGTGGAGATAAGTTAAAAAAATATATCACTTCTGTCTTAACACTGAAACTCTCAGTGAGACGGGCATGGCAAAAACCGTTGTAATTTTCTTATGTTACCAATACAATAATAGAAACGAAAAAAAAACTTTTGTCTCTTTTGGAGTGACAAAAATATGTTTGATAAATTTACAGAACCTTTTCACATAAATAAAACATATTTTTGCAAAAAAACTATACCCTCAAAAGAATGGTGTGAACCGCAAAAAATCTATTGAAGTTTACGACACGGAATATACTCTACCTTCCGGTGAAGATGGAGCACCATAAATTTAGCTCTCCCAAAAGCATTCACCGGCTGATGAAAATTTGAAACAAAGAAAATATTTTTATCGTCCTGTTGCTTCATAAAAAGTTTTATATTACCGGCACAGAGTAAACGTGTCAATAAAGGGGACTCGTATGATATACGCTTGATCTAGATATTCCCCTAAAAGCTGTGAAGAAAGCGATAACTCGCCCTACCCCTTGCCCCTCTCCCCGACACCGAGCAGCTGGTCACGTGCCGACAACTCTCTTTGGGTTAAAAGAGGGGATTCGTTCCCGCCGCGCAACAGGCAATCTGCACCCTTCTTCCCAACCCCGTGCTAGCGAAAAACGGCGTATACCGCATACCGAAAAATAGCGTATACCGCAGTAGAGTGCGTTACTGAATATGAGAACATCTTACCTATGCGTGCAGGTCTGAATTCTGCTGTGGCACGAGATTGGCTTTTATTTTGTGAATAATATTTATAAGAAATTAATGGTTAATCAATGTTAACGATCACAGCAAACTTTACCCTTTAGGCCCAGTAATAAGTGCTCAAAAAGAATAAGAAGGAGAGGTATGTAAATACGAATGTTAGAGAGAGCGCGCTAACATTAAAAACTATAATTAAACGAAAATTGTGAAAACGTTTAATAAAACACGACTCGTTTAAAATAGAGCACAATAAAGAACTCTAGTGAAAAATCTTACGGCTTTAAAAAAAATGTTCATATAGACCAATAAACGCTGAATCTGAATATATAAGTTTTATTAAACAATATTAAATGTAGAGTTTTAAAAAAATGATTAAAAAGTCAATTTTTAATCGTGTCATTAAAACACACTGACAAGTTGTTATTATTAGTGCTGACGTCACTGCTCTCCATAATTTTCCAGTCATTGTATTGAAATGTATGACACAAGCCATCGGTTTTAACAACATTTCATGTTATTGGTTTATTTACATACTGTTTATAAAGATTTAGACAAATAAATAGTTGTTGTGTTTAATGAAACATTATTTAGGCCTAAAAAATCTGTATCAAAAATAGAGGTATCTCTATTATTTAAAATATTCAAAAACTTTAAACTGTATAAAAAAAATCGTAATGCTTCTTGCACAACCAACCCTCCGAACTCCAAAATGGCGGACGTCGAACAGCTGATCCGTTGCCGTATTGTATCAGTCGCCTACCGATGCTTCGTCTTCCATAATATTGATTTCGATTCGTAAAGCTAAAAAAATAATAATTTTAAACCATTTTTATACTACTCTCCCGTAATAATATTGAAAAATATAATATAATAAATAAATAATTCCACCTAAATAATGTTTTTACTTATTGAATAGTTTCATAGCTTCTTCGATAGGTATAACTGTCATACAAATTGACAACACCTGTTGAAAATTTAAAAAAAAACTTCTGGAGAGTGATGACGTCACACGATTCACCATACGTACGGTGGTTTTCGGGGATCTTGAAAAATTAAAGCTTTGACAGTTATTTTAACTATTAAAACCAACTATAAAAATAAAAATGCAGTTATAAGTTAGAAGGTCCATTATTCATTTTAAAAATTTTTAAAAATTGGACTGGAGTTCCTTATTCTAGTGGGAAATGTCTTAAATAGAATTTAAAGAAACAATGTGAATTTTTCAATAACATATATCTTGAATAGCATATATTTTTTTAGACAGTTAAAGTGTTAAAGAGAAATAAGTTATAAAACGGTCGAAATTTGGAATGCAGGAGCTTAACATCGTATTTTTTAAAGTTGTTTTGTTTCTTAAGTGCTTTCAATTATGCTGAAATATATTTTTATTTAACTTTTTTATTTATTTAGTTCTGATCAAGCGAAAAGAAATGAAAAGCTTCCATTTATCCAAATCATATTTTATTGTATTGATAATGTAAACCGAATAGTAGCAAAGATTAATCGAAAATACTTATTTGACGTTAAGCTTTCCTTAATTAAAAGCCTGTCTCGATGATTTCCAGCTTTTTCCTAATGCTGTGGTAAATACAATACAGAATACGGAATAAAATATTATATTTTAAATAATGATCAAATAATAACATCCTATTATTATTTGATTATTATTTAAAATATAATATTTTATTCCGTATGATCAAATAATAATAGGACGTTATTATTTGATCATTATTTAAAATATAATATTTTATTTATTATTTTTTTTCAGGTTCTCTATAAAACAGTTATACACCAAATTATTACGGAGAAGATTACAAAATTTAAGAGAAAAAAAAATTATTACGGAGAATATTACAAAATTTAAGAGAAAAAAAAGTCCAAGGGGGCAGTTTCACTATGTTGAGACGTGTGTCAAAAGATAGTTACTGAACTCTCTATAGGTAACATTAAAGATGTCGATGCTGAATGCAGAATCGTTAAGCAGTTGAATTGCTCTCTTTAAAGGCGCATTCTGAAAGGAAGACGTTCTCGCTTTCGGATCATAAAAAAGTGCGTGGGATCTCCCACGAGTATACGCGTTAGGGACATATAGGTTAATCTCCTTCAACATAGGTGGATTCAGTACAGTACCGGAGATCAGCTTAAAAAAATGTTTCCCCATAAATATTTTTCGGCGGGCTTCTAAGGTATTAAGATCGAGCATTCCTGTTAAGAACAACGATGGATACAGGAATGGGTAGTATGTATATTCCCTCATATACAGCTAACGCATAAACCTTTTTGTACTCTTTCTATTTCTAGGATACGTTTTTATTCAGAGGGGGCCCAAATAATGGAGCTGTATTCCAGGATGCTGCGGACTAGTGCTTCATATATTCTTCGTATTGTAATTCCATTAGTAAATGATCTCGCATTACTGCAATTCCATTGGGGGGGAAGGGAAGGGTGGGAAGTGGTGGAGAGGGGGGGAGAATGGAGAGGGGGAGAGTGGGGAGGGGGAAAGGGGAGTGGTTGGGTGGGGGAAGAGGGGGGAGGGGGTGCTGGAGTGAGGATAGGGAAGGTGGAGGAGACGGAGTGGAAACCCTCCTAATACTACGCGAGCAAAGCCGGGGGCAAAAGCTACTTTTACATATTTATATCTCGGATGTTAGTGTCAGGGTTGTAATTCCATTCAAAAGTGATTGTTAAAATAATTAAAAGTGTATGAATATTAATGACTTGAATCAGCAAGATTAAAACGTCTTCAGTATAATAACAAATACCAACTTAGGCCGGAAATTACTCTTCCAATTTTAATCATTAATGCCTTCAAAAACGAAAAATGTATTTAAAACGTTTTGAACCGGGAGATTTTTTGTTTAAATATTCTATAACTTTCTTCAGACACTCAGAAAGCAACAAACTGTTGTCCTTTGTTTCTTCTGTAAAAACAATATTTTTATTTTATTTTCTGTATTTACGATCGAGACATTTGAATGGGTTGTGACAAAATACTTTGTGTGTTTCTCTGTTCGAATTTCGCACTTTATTTATCAGTACGTCTCGATTTATATCAACACATCTCTATCATCATCGGATATATCTCTATTTGTGTTGTTACTTTCTTTAAGGATGGGTTGTTTTACAGAATTTGAACAATTCATCAAATAATTTCTCAGATAATGTTCAAGTTCTGTGAAAGTTCTATTCAAGATCTGATACTATCGAAGTACTGTGAAATAAACGGCGTATGTTATAATATTAAAAGAACTTGAAATTTGATGAAGGATTCAAAGTCTATGAAACAAATCGTCCTAAGTGTTCACGTTCGCACAGTTTTCTTAAATGTAAAAATTGCTGTATCTGCTTCCATATACATTTACACCCCCTGCTAATAAAGGTGTTTCAAATTTTACACAACTAATAAAGGACCATTTATCATACATTAATGATGGTTGGTTATCACTTGTGGAATATTTGAAACAAGTTTATTTGTAAGGCCCCTAAAAATTGGTCGATCATCAGATGGCCAGAAACGTACATACGATTATTATATATTACAGGTTCTCAAACTTATTGCGACCACCGCCCACATTGAGATTTAAAAAAAATCTAGTTTCCCCATATTTTTAAACTTTTTACATTACTATTTGTTGCGTATCTTAAAATAGTTATGGCAAATATAATTTTTTAACGTGCATCTTACTAATATTATAATCGTGAAAGTTTGTATAGATGTATGTGTGTATGTTACTATTTCACGCAAAAACTACTGAATGGATTTTAATAAAACCTTACAATAATATATCTCATACATCAGAATACATATACGCTATATATATATAATGGTAAACTCTGGCGTTATGAAATTTGTGTAAATGAAAATGTGTGTATTTCGTATATTTTAGCGGCAGGGAGGAAAGACAGTGGGAAGGGGAATGGAGGAGGTGGAGCTCGCGGAGAGAGAAGAGACGAGGGAGCGGGAAGGCGGGCAAGGTGGAAGGGAAGGTGACGCCCCAGGAAAGGACATGCTGGGAGAATTAATTCATTTCTTTGAATGGCCTTGCAACGCATGCCGGGAACCAGAAAGTTTAAATAAATACGATAGATAGGATGTGACCCAAAGATATTGAAATATAAGTAGATGTGCTATCTGCTGTTTTTACTATGTGGGTCTGCGCTCCCGGGTGTCGTCGATATTGTTTACCAATTAACAAATAAACTAAAAGAACAAATAATTAACGAATAAACCAAACGAACGTTAAACTAAATGAACGAATTCTTTCCTTATTCAAAATATATTGTTAACCAATATTAATGCACATTTTCAAAAAATCAACAAAATGAACAAATTCTTTTCGTATGAAAACTACGCTAATTAGCGCGTAGTCCGGCGACAGTTGCGCGGACACCATAGCATATCTCTTCTGTATTTGAATATCTTTGATGTGACCCATATCCTATTTTTAAGATCGAATAACATTTCAATGAGAGAAAATAAAACTGGGATATAATCATATTTATAAGTATTTTATTGGAATTATAAAGCTTTGAATTTAAAACTGATCTAAGGTGAAGAATGAATCTGATGAATTTCGACTAGTTTGTTAATATGAAAACCACCGTAAATCGCAGCGTTCAGTAACTTGCAGTCGATTTCTTAACGCCCCCTCATTTTCTTTCAGCCTTCTACTGCCCCCCTCCTGAAATCCTCCAGTGCCCACAAGAGGGCGTTATCGCCCACTTTGAAAAATTCTGTCATAGATATAATTACATAAAATTTAAAAAATATATTAGATTGTTATTTAACTTAATTTTTTTAAAAGTGATGTGATCATTATAAGCAGAATTGTTATGCAAAATTTGATGGTGGCAGATTTAACAGCTGTCAAATTGGAATGTACCCATAGTCACGCGTTCATCAATTTTGGGTACAAATTTAATCCTTATTTTAATCGTAGATAAAAACCGATCCCGAATAACCTACCCGCTACAACAGAGTTCAGAATAAGGCTAGTATTTGGAGATGAGAATGGAGAGGAATGGAGGACAAGGGAGATCGCCAGGGAGGAACACAGCGTTAAGATGAATCTAAATGCCCGCTTTACAGGGGCGAGAAAGCTATGATTCGAGTAATGAAAATCGTGATTGTTTTGTGTGTTGCATAGGCTCAATGTTTCCAGACTTTTGATTTTTTGTCGTACGTGGTCAAAATAGGAAGGAAATTTAAGGTTGGAGGTAATAATTGACTGAGCGTAGTTCTGTTTTAACTCGGCCCTTTTGCATTTCGTTTGTCTCTAAATTTGTTTGTACATTTCGTTTCCGATTCAATGTGGATGCTGTTTTAAGCTTTAATGGTTTAGTAGTAAAATTATTTTGTTCAAGTGTGTTTATTTGGGCTTTTTTATTCAATTTAGTTTTATATTGTGGTACCTACCTACCCGCCTGAAGAAAAATTGAAAAAGCAATTGACATTGAGATAATAACATTTATTAGAACAAATTGTATAATTGCTGACATAAAAAAAAACAATTAAAAATACTTAAATCATATGGTTTAAAATTAAATTTGTCGGTTTTTAAGTCTACTAAATTTTAAAATCATGATTTCTATGGAAATTTTGCTTTCGATTTATTAAATACGAGAAAATTAAAAATATTTTGTTTTTGAACGCGTAGACTACTTCACTGTTCACAGAACAACTACTATGTATCTACCCTTACTTTAGTGGTGGTCCGTGACTCTGTGGGATAGAGTGGTAAGATTTGAAAAATACGACGTTATTGATATTGTGGTGGCAGAAAATAATTTTTTTTTTCAAAATTAAGGCTTTGGCTCCTCAAATTGAAAAAAATTCATACAAAAAATCGTAGTCTGAGAAACTTAGCCTTTTGTTTAGAAAGAGATGCAGCCAAGATAAAATGACAAAAGCGTTATGCACAAAATGTTAAATATTGCAAAAACACTAATAATTATTCAGGTCTGAATACTTGAAAGCCTTGAGTTTGGGGTGTCCTTCTGTACGACGTATTCCATCAATATTCCACTGTATTTTCAGTCGGTTGCTCTTCACAATTCCTAATGCATAGGCAGTCTTTTTTGTTGTCTTGTACTTTCCTACAATTTCTATATTTTTGGCCATGGAAAGCCTTGGTTAGATACTCTGTCTCTCCTGGATATTTTGGTAATCTCTTTTATATTCCCGAGTACTTTTTAAAAAATAAATCATGTTTAATACTCTTCATTCGTGCCTTGCATAGCACGTTTTGTTTTCTGTAGCCTGCAGAAATAGGTTGGTATAAATTACGGTTGTCTGTGATGTGAAATAGTCCTGCATAACGAACTCAAATTCGTTTGAAATATTTCAATATAGTAAATGATGATTGTGTGAATTCAGAAAAGCGATAAAGTAGGTTCTAGATAAAACATACCAATTTACTTTCGGTATTCATTCGAAAGGTAAATTTCCGACATCTTCCTAAATATATTATAAAATAAACATATTATAAAATAATCAATATTTGATTTTGGAAGATAATAATCCTGATGCAAAAAAGTCGGGTTAGTTACACCATTTATAACTCGAGAACGGCTCGACCGATTTTTATGATCTGTTGGATTTTTCTCCGCCCTGAATAGCAGAAAAGCTATTAAAACATCGGAAAAATCTTTTCTCATGCATTTTGCGTGGAACGAATTCTCATCTGAAAGACCTGTTGGAATATTGTGATAAGTAATATTGAGTAGTGAGTGAATTCCAAAAGTTCAAAAACGTCAAATGTTAATGCGCTGATTGTTTTGCTTTTGTTCTTAAACATATACTGCTGCCCCTCTTTCTTGCACACTAAATTTTAACAGTCGAAAATTGGACAAACGATGAACGTATGTCTGCACCCCTCCAAAGTAAAAATACAATAATTATAATAAATCTCCCACACTCGTATAAAGAAAATTAAACGCAAATACGTAAGTAAGTGGAAAAGTAAGAAAATCACCAAAATTATAAATCCACAACGCCATCCCTGTTACTGACAAAAACCAAACGCGGACAGTTACGCATCGATAATTGCTTCATAAAAAAACTGAATTTAATTCAGCTAATAAGTTAACACAACAATTATTGATTCTGAGGCGGAACGAAGTTCACCGGGTCAGCTAACTAACTAACCATCACGCCGTTTCCCCGCAGGGGTAGGCAGAGAGGACGGACCGCCAAACATCCCGGCCTTGGCACACATTCCTTGCCTCGTTTACATTCATACAACGTCTCATACATTCTCTTCTATTATTCTGACTCTTGACATGGCCCGACTCAAGTATCTGATTCACTTGGTCGTGCCATGTCTTTCTTGGGCGTCCTCGACTTCTTCTACCATTCACATTTGCTTCATATATTCTCCTTACACTCCTTTCCTCGTTCATTCGCTCTACATGCCCAAACCATCGGAGCGTTCCTTTCTTGATCTTACTCATCACGCTTACATCAGCCTTGCATTCTTTGCGGATTTCCACATTTCTCACACGATCATACATGGTTTTACCACACATACGGGTCAGCTAGTATTGTATAAATATATAAGCTTCACAAATCCTACAATATTATAAAAATAAAAATAAACGAAATAAATAAACTACTAAATAAATTAATGTTCTCTAAAACGAGCTTGAAAAAAAATCATTTTTCATATTATGTTTGGTTTATAATTGTGTAATTTCTACTATTTAAAAAAACTCTAAAAATTATAGTAGGTACTTTATTAAAATTAAATAGTCATAAATACATTGGGAATTCATTTGTCAAATATTTGTTTATAAATGTGTAAATTCTAAATTTTCAATTGTAAGTACTAAAATGGCCTGGAAAGAATCTCCTACTTGAGATCTCACTAAAGAAACCACTCGTTCTCTCTGAATGCAATTATTAATGTTCTCCAAAATGACCTTGAAAAAAAAAATCACTTCATTGCGATTCTTTCAAAGACATAAAAAAACCATCCCTTCGTTCAGAATACAATTTTTAATGTTCTCAAATGTTGTCTTGACAGTAGCAAATTCTTGTGATATCTTAAACGAAACCATTCCTTTGTTAAGAATATTATGAACTAAATATACAATTTGGCTGTCCTGAAACGGGTATACTTCCCAGTTGGACAGACAAAGTATCATTTTGTAATGTATTGTAATATATATGCATATATAAATAAATTAAAGAAATTATAATAGCATCAAATTTGCAAAAGCGCCTTACAGATTTAATAATTCGTTTATAGTTGCACTATCGCCACGAGCAAGTAGGTATGTGTGCATCATGTGCAATGTGCAGGGCGGCGCAATGAAGAGAATTGATTTGGTACACACGCCTGTATTTGTGCAACACAAAATCCTCTCACGGGAAGAGAAATCCCTGTGAATAGTTCCGTAACCAAACAGTTGTTGGGCCTAACACAATCATCCCCATTTCCATAACTCTGTTAGGGGAGCATTCCTGCGGTCAGTCTGTGTTCTGAACATATCCTCGTTCACAATGCTCAATGAACACATTCACATCGAACATGGTATCCAACATTGATAAAGAATCTACTCGATAGGTCGTTGGTCAAAAAATAATTATATTTCGATCGTCCTGTTGATTAGTCAAACATCTTCAAATGTGTCGAGATGATGAAGAAAGCAACATTTGAATGCTCACAATAAATCAAAAATTATTTACACTTGTCTGTGTTTTACGTATTAAATATGCTATAAAATAACACCAGGAAGAAATAGCATGACGGACCGGTACATTAGTATGACATTTTGAAATTTCCTACTGGTAACCCAGAGAACATCAATTTCTATTTACTTCAATACTAGTTTTTGTGCATTATAATTGATTTGTTGGTGCTTATGAGTAATCTGAGCATTGCACCAGAAAGAGGGTACACTTATACGTATAACTGCACTAGCTGACCCGGTCACGCATTGCTGTGGCTAAAAAAAAACAACGTCATCTACTGGATGGTTATCCAACCTTTATGACCACCGCCGTCTTTGAGTTTATCGCGAAAAGACAGACAGATGCCGCGAAGGACATTAATTTATAATACTAAGAGATGGTGTGAAAGATTATAATAATGTGCATGAAATGCTTGGGGTAACTAACGTATTTAAGTTAATAAGGATTAATACTGTATCCGTCTAAATAACTTTTCAATTACCGCAATGTAGGTACGTGACCATTTTTTTAGAAGACATAATGGGTATAGTAAGCTATCCGTAAAAGATAGATATATGCCTTCACGGACATTTTTGTAGATCTATAAAAGAGGAATATCCCACCATACATTGTTTTGTTATATCCCAAAAGGATTAGGCAGCGTTTTGTTTCAACCAATTTACACAAATCTTTGACAAATTGCATACTTAAACCTTCCTCACAAAACATCTCTATCTATTGGTGAAACCGCATGAAAATCCGTTCAGTAGTTTTCGAGTTTATCGCGAACAGACAGACAGACAGATGACGCGGGGGACTTTAATTTATAGTATGTAGAGATATCTAATAATTTGGTTAACAAAAGCCTTTTTTGTTTTTAAAATCATCGAAACACAATAATCAAAGTCACCATTTCTGTCCGAATTATGTTTAAACGATTCATTATTTTTGATTTTTTATTCGTTTACCCATGTAAAGTATATTTACATCGGGTTTTTCAATGCCTGACTCACTAGGATATACCTATGTCGAGACAGGCGTAGAGGTACATAAATGAATATCATAGTTACAAGAATAAATAAATCGAATATTTGTAATCGTTAAGTCGAATGTTGATCGTGCCTCAGTTCTTAACTGTCCAAACGACCATTTTAGTTTTTGCTCAATCTCCACTTTAAAACTAAAAATAAAGTATAAAAAATGATAGTTAATCGCTTAATTAAGAATTATTTAAATTAATGTGACCTTTGTGAGCTTTATCTTAAGTACCTACCATAATGTTTCATTGAAATAATGAAAGAAAACCTTCTCCTCCTGCAAATTTTTCAAATGGTCGTTTGGACAATTAAGAACTAAGGCGACGTGATGTCAAAATAACAACATCAATAGGTCCATGGTGAACGAATTTTGTTTATTCATTCAAACGAATGAATCTAAACATATAACACTAATCGTTCCAAAAATATACACTGTCAGGTGAAGTTAGTTTAATTTTGCGGTCTTCGAATTCTAATCCATTCATTTTGATCAATAGATTATTTAACTCTTCGTTACTCTAAGCCTTAGAATCTATGGAATAACAACCTACGAATATTACTTTGACACGTAATATTACTTTGACGTAATACGTAATATTACTTTGACACCATTTCATTAGTGGGAGTTATTCGTTTCCCGTGTTTTAGATATCCTCTCCACTATCGAATAATTTAATGTCACGGTTTCCTCGTTGAGAGTCCATCTAGTGTAGTAAATTAATACAGAGATTCAATACCAAATAATATTTCCTACTGGGAAAACTGCCCAGCTTCGAGAATGTTTCCTAGCAACATGATAATTATTTCCAATTACTTGAGTTTGAAATTTCAGCGTTCATCTGAAATTCAGTTTTCCATTTCCTGAATTTCTAGTTCCAGCGCGGACAGTGTTGTTGAATAGAAACTTAAAAGCAAACCTCGGAGGACACTCTGGAAGTCTTTCAGGACAGAGTAACGATAATTGGTTTATATTTATAGCGCCGTTTTTGTGAAAATTCACCTAAGGGGCGCTGTTTGCAATAAACGCGTAAGTATGTTGGAGTTATTAGTTTATAATACGAATTGGAAAACAGGTACGAGGCGTAATTTTTTGTTTTGAAGTTATTATTTTTATAAAGAACGTTTTTCCCACGAATGGCACATGAGAATAAGGAGGCATACCAAAAATATTACATCTCATAAATATTTTTTTCCTTGATCCATCTAATTGATCATAAATCATTATAATGTTCAACTCTATATTACTAAATCCAATGTAATATACTTGTACTTGTAAATTATAATATTAATAATTTACATTACTAAATCCAATGTAAATATACTTGTACTTGTAATTTATAAAAATGTTATTAAAATCAGCACCATAACCATTATACCTCTAAAACACGTACAGACAGCATAAAATGTACGGGGTTCTCTTCATAACATCTGTCAAAAATTCAAACCAAATGACAAGTTCGCAGAGAACAAACAATAAATCCAGTGAACGTTAAATGTCAAATTTAAAAATTCACCTGAAATCAAAGTGTTGCCAAATAAAAATAAAATCAGTGTGGAATTTTACAAAATTAATAAGATAATTTTCACGTAGTGACGTCACGAGCCCAAATAATGGATTTATTTATTATTAAAAAAAACTGTACATTTATAAAAAATTTTACTAACATTTTCGTAATCTTAGTAAAAAAAATCTATCCACAAGATTTTTTCCAAGTGGTTATGAAATCCATGCAAGTGGCCTATTAATAGACAATCAAATATGAAATTTGTCGGAAGTACCAACTCTATAAGATAAATTCTTGATAAAATAAAAATAGATATACATCCCAGGTTTGGAATGGTTTATATTGCAAGCAGGGTTTGTTTAACGGGTATACGTAATTATTCTAATACCTTTCTTTCCATGTTCTTCTGTTACAAATACATGTTCAAATTTGTCAATAATGCATTCACTTCATAACATGAATAAAGTATAGTTTTATATGGCAATAATATTTTTTCTGGGATTGGCGATGTAGTATATGTGTATATAGGTATATTCGCACACCGCGCCCGCTCGGAAAGGTTCGGGTTTCCGGAGATTGACGAGCGGGCACACAGTACAATGGAACAGCTGGCGTGTTCGACACAAATACTCACTTTTCGTAATAATAAAGCTAAATCTAACTGTGAATAACAAATACACCGTATTAATAGAGAAGCGGATTAAGGCAAGTATAATTTTTATTTTTTCACCTTATCGGAAGATGCTCTCGTTATTGCAAAAAATTGCATCTTATATCATAACGACTCTGACATTTCGTCCCCTTAGTTCTTAATTGTCCAAACAACCATTCTGGTTTTTGTCCAATCGCCACTTTAAAATTTTAAAAAAGTATAAAAAATGATAGTTAATCGCTTAACCAAGAATTATTTAAACTAATAAGACCTTTATCTTTACGGAAATAGTTTTATCAAAAGCCCCTATCATCTATCATAATATTTCATTGAAATAATGAAAGAAACCTTCTCTTCCTGTAAAATTTTCTAATGGTCGTTTGGACAATTAAGAACTAGGTGACGATTTGTGAAGTAAGCAGAAGAACACACGTTGACACACCACGGATCGCTATATCTACTATCTACTACCCAAGGACGAGGAGAGTGTTATAGTAATTAATTTCTTTAACAAAACAAAATTACTGCTTTTCAAAAACGAGTGGGCACTTTGGGCAACCATGTATGTCAAATGTACATTGATTTTAGTGTGGTCCTGTAACGTATTCAATTGGTGATCAAACTGTATAGAATATTAACTGAAGGCTGTTCAATTCAATGGTGTTCAATAATCCAAATATGCCTAAATTAAGTCCGTACGTAGTGAAATTTGGTGGGCACCGAACTCATTTACCGTGTGATGTTGTGTGGTCGGTTTGCATTGGGGCTAATGCACCGCCATTGCAACGTTGGTTTTAATCCGCCCAAGCGGTAGAGACTTTGCATAATTATAATCCCTTAGTGCGATCACTAAAATATCGGGAAACAGTATGAAACCATTTAAATATCTATGCCTTCCGCGTAATTATCTATTGATGGCATAATAAGATTTTATTGCCAGTTTCAATGAGGCCGACGCGCGACGTTAGTGATTTCAACATTGCATACAAACAGTAACTTGACAAAAACGTACACCAAAAAGGAGACCTACCCTATACATTTTTTTAAACTTTTTACAAATCCAAATACAGCGCATAAAAATCCGCATTCGCGACGGCCGGCGTAGTGCAGCGGTAAGGCGCTTGACTCGCATTCCGAAGGTCGCGGGATCGAATCCCGGTGTGGCAAATAAATTTTATTTGATTAATTTGTGTATTTCACAATTTATTCATTTAAAATAACATATAGTATATTTGCGGCACGTTCCAGAGTGGAAGATACTCTCAGTATTGCGCTGGTGTAAGAATACCGTTCAGAATCGAAACGTTGCCTGAAATGGCTTTAGCCGTGTTTGGTGACCAGATCTGAATAGCCAGGTACTTCCCCACATTCCTCTTCCCTATCTCCTTCCCTACCCACTACCTTTAGCCTCACAACGTACCTCCAGTCTTACTGGCTCCAGACGGGAGCAGTTGGGACTCTTGTGCGGTATTCATGTAGAAAAAAAAAACAGCCGGAATGATTTACCGGCCTCCGTGTTTCCTCTCAAAAAGGGATTAGCTTACAAAAAGGGCTCTTTTCAAGACCCTTCAAGATGTGTCTGCCCACCAGCTGCATGGTAGGCCGGTCCGGGAGAGACTGGTTGAGGGAAACCTTGTGACCTCTTAAGCAGAACTCTTTTGGAACATCGCCTTCACCGCAATAGAAGGGATGGATTCATACGACTGTCACTCCTGGACTCACTCCTGGACCCACTGACCCCCAGATTCCTACCCACCCCTCATATCTTATCCTTCCCAGAACTACCTCTCCTTTCTATCCTTTATAAGACTCTCCACACATCATCTCCAAAGATAATATAGGCCCTGAGGGAAAATGTTTTCCTCAGGGCCTCCTCAGTAGAGTTATTGTACGAGTAAAAAAAATCCTCTCGTTAAATGAACCTACATAGGCCTTGAAGGAAACTATTTTCCTCAGTGCCTATTTAACAATAAATAACTTTTTTACACAGCTCTACACATGAGGCCTGGAGAAATATAATTTCCATAAGGACCTACGTCATCTTTGGGGATGCTGTAAGGCGGGTCTTTTAAATTAAAGGAATGAGAGGAAGTTCTAAGAAGGAAAAAGGTAAGGTGCAAGACGATGGGTCGAGAGAGTCCTACTGGAGAGGCCAAATGATCTCCCTCAGCCAGTCCCTCCCTCAAAACCGATCCGACCGAGGACCGACGCATCCGCCGCCAAGACGTTGGTGACCTGAATAATATACTTCTGAACAGGGATTCTTTTCATTAATTTTTATAGTGGAATAACGTTTAGAGTCAAAGTTAAACTGTAATAACAGGTGAGCCAATGAAACGTGACTATTTAAAAACATCAGAAAACATTCAATAAGTTATCTTTGGTAAAATTTATTGATGAAAACATAATCTACACGAATGGAAATTTTGTGTAAGAGCACAATCGTTCATTTTTTTTTAAATAATGTCCTTGGGGTGGCCTGCATTTTGTAGCATACATTCTTGCAGCCTTGTTGCAAAGCTGCCCATATAGGCCAGTACAATTAGCGCAAAAAAGGGGGTCGCGATCGGAATTATTCCGGTAGTCCCAATTTTTTTATATGTTTTATACACTCATCTCCTGATGAAAAATCTGAGTTTTCGACCTTGGGTCACTTGAGCTTTCGCCGCCATTTTGAAAAAACCAGCCGAAATCGAGCCAAAATCTAGTTTTTCTCAAATATCTCGTTCTCAATGAAAATTTTGGCTAAGGTATATTGACAAGTTTAGTAGAACATAAAATTACCTACAATTTTTACCTAAAAAATTTTCTTCTATCTCTAATAAATATTGGGATACACAGCCGTAAAAATGTGTATAAATTTATAAAAACAAGAAAATTGCACGACATGGTTTGGTTTTTTGGACGTACCTCTTTTTCAGTGCAATTTTGTGAAAAAATTACTGATATTAATTTTGTAGAAAATAATTTTTATTATAAGAATTGTGATTTTTATGTTTTTTGTATTGTTTTTACTGATTTAAAGTATGAATAAACAAAAATATTGGTAGGTGAAAACATAAAAATTTATCACGATATTACCACGTCATTCGACTTTTGTTCATTTTACGTTTTTAATATCTATAAATAAATTAACTAGAGTGGGGGGGTCACCCTCCCCTCCTCCGACCCTTTCACCCCCCCCCCCCCCCCCCCCTCCAGTTCCCTGCAGTTGGTGCCAATTAGCCACTCCAGGACTGGCCATCGGGCGTCATTTAGTTCTAAATTGAGGTCGTCAGCTCGAAAAATGTGGATTAGCTTCTTCGATGGTTTTTTCAGATAATTTAGCTATTTTTACATACAAAAATCATAAACAAAAATGACATTTTAAGAATTATTTCATTGGGAATCGGTTATTTTTGTATTGAAATCTTTTTTTTTCTCATAAGTTCTCTACAGCTGCCAGCCCCCATGAAACTTTTGTCGGTCATAACTTAGGCTACACAGGATTATAGCTCTTATAGGATTATGGATTTCTTTATCTGCATAATATTTGTGAGGGTATCGAGTCATTCTGCGGGGTTGAATCAGGAACGTCAGAGCAACATGTAGAGATGAGGCCTACACGAATTAAGAGGGATGACAAAGACGTCCAAACTATCATTGATTGGTTTGCTTGCCATGAACCATTTCCTAAAACAAACGTGATTATGTCTATAAGCAGTGGCACGATGATAAGTATGGGAAAAGATGGGGAAATTTCTTATGTCAACTTTGGAAACCTACACTTAAAACCAGCAGCATAAAAAAATCAGCGGGTGACTGTGACAATAGATCCATCAATGCTATTCCATCGTATGTGTATTGC
The DNA here is from genome assembly GCA_917880885.1 of Limnephilus marmoratus. Taxonomy (NCBI): domain Eukaryota; kingdom Metazoa; phylum Arthropoda; class Insecta; order Trichoptera; family Limnephilidae; genus Limnephilus; species Limnephilus marmoratus. The sequence goes on from OU862908.1 coordinate 13,093,332, forward strand.
CAAAAAGTGTGAAATTGAACATAAAGAATATTTCCAATACGAAATATCTCCTGTCCCACTGTCTTTTTTCTCAGAGGAAGGCATGCGCAAAGAAACCAAATTCATATTTTATTTTTTACCAACCCTCCACCAAATAACACAGAACTGGGAAGAAGTATACACGTAGTGGATGGAGGATATTTACTGCACAATATTGTATGGGGTCGTGCTCAACCCTTTTCAATCATTTTTAGCAATATGTCAAGCTATGTACAAAATCATTATGATACCCAAATTAGGTTGAAAAAAAAGCACTAAGGAAAAGTTTCTGGGAAATGAGAAGAATCGTTTCATCTCGTTTTATTTCCCTACTCAGAGCCTCACTTGAACGATCGAAAAAAACGACAGTACAAGCTGAAGAGGATGCTGATATTCTCATAACAACCACAGCAAACTCGTTGTCATCTCCACGTGATGCAGTCATAATCATTGATTAGGATATTGACCCGTTCGTACTCCTCACAGCTCTCTCACCTCCAAACGCATATTACCAAAAAGTTGGTAAAGGTAAATCACCTGACGCGTTCTATGTACTCCAACAAACGTTTTACATACGTTGAAATAGTTGAAAACATTTTATTCATTCATGCCATAAGTGGCTGCGACATAACTGGTGCTCCGTTCGGTCAAGGTATATACAAATTTTGTAATATTCTTCTCAAGAACCACTTAGTGAATAAAACTTGTGTATTTCAAGATCCAAAAGCAAAGCGAGAAACAATCACTTTGGCTGCCGAACAATTCTTTGCACTTTTGTATGGCTGCCCTCGTTCATGATGATGACGAGGAATTTGATGACCCAGTCGTCGTAAATTCAGCTGATGAGACATTGGAAGACTATACTGAAGCTTTTCGGGGCCCGTAAGTGGCAGTAAGAAACTAAAGTCAATAGTCATAAATTTTAAGAAAACACATTTTTTTCTTCTTTTTTTACCACATCTATGTACTATGAACCTTAATTATATCGATGGTTAATATTGCTGTTATATATGTTATAGGTTATTTCAATAATAATTGTTTAAAAAAAAGAATAATCAAGGAATGCCAAGATTATCTTCTGATTAATTTTTTTACCTAATTTTTGTGAAATTTTTGTATAAGAACCTGGATACCAAATTGCGAAATAAACATTAAACATATACCTACGTCGTTTATGAAATTTTATTCTCTACAAAATTGATATCAGTAATTTTTTCACAAAATTGTACTGGAAAAGAGATACGCACAAAAAACCAAAACAAGTCGAGCAATTTACCCGTTTTTATAAACTTATATACTTTTTTACGACTGCATATCTCGATATTTATTAAAGATAGAAGAAATTTTTTTTATAAAAATTGTAGGTAATTTTATGTTCTACTAAACTTGTAAAGCTACTTTGGCCAACATTTTTATTGGAAACGAGATATTTGAGAAAAACTAGATTTTGGCGCGATTTCGGCTGGTTTTTTCAAAATGGCGTCGAAAGCTCAAGTGACCCAAGGTCGAAAACTCAGATTTTACATCACTAGGTGAGTATATAAAACATATAAAAAAATTGGGACTACCGGAATAATTCCGATCGCGGATCGCTAATTGCACTGGCCTAATAACATTACGCAGCATTTCTAGTTGTATTGGCGGCCACTTCACTTCGAATCCTTTCTTCTAATCCATTTCATTGATGCGACCGAATATCTTTCTGTCTTTCCTGTTTCACACTTTTCGATTGAGAGTGGTCAATATTCAATGATTAAATATTACAATTTAGCATTTTTTTAAACGACTTCAAAAAGGAGGAGGTTCTCAATTCGACTGTATTTTTTTTTATGTTTGTTACCTCAGAACGAACCGATATTGATGATTCTTTTTTTGAAAGCTGGTGCTTTCCGTGTGGTCCCATTATAATTTGGTCCAGTTCTGACAATGGCATCCATGAGAAAAACATATCAGTCTTAAATTTGCATTAAGTATATGCGCGACAAATGGACGAATAACTCAATGTCACGCCAATCGATTTCGATGATTCTTTTTTTATTGGAAAAGATGTACTTCAAAAGTAATTTGATGAGAGTTTGGTTAGGTTCTGATTATCGGATCCATGACAAATTAACGAAACTCGGCCGAATCTCTTAATTTGACCCTAACGTCGCTATGGTCAAATTATATCTGTCTCATATGAGCAGCACATTTAGTAGGTTTACCCATATTCAGACAAATTAGTTAGTGTACTTCTGATTCACTAAAAATCAAAAAATAAACAATAATTTTAACAAAACAAAAAAACGACTTAAAAAAATGCACTAAAAAGTTAAAAAAAAATTTTGTATTCTTCTACAACTTCATAATCAACTTGCTTTTTCTAATCATCAATATGTAGGTACGATTGTTATTTTTGGAGTCGGTGTCAGCAAAGCTACCCGGCCCGACGGGTTCACTTGTCAGCTCCCCGCGCCGCCGCGCCGCTGCGCCGCCGCGACCCCGCTCTCGCCTCTCGCCTCGTCAAGTTGCTTGTGCGACACAAGCACATCTCACCTATAACTATGTATGTAGTTACAAACCTACCTTGACTGACACCGACTCCAAAAGTAACAATCGTACCTACATATTGATGATTAGAAAAAGTAAGTTGATTATGAAGTTGTAGAAGAATACGAAATTTTTTTTTTTTTTTAGTGCATTTTTTAAGTCTTTTTTTTGTTTTGTTAAAATTTTGTTTTTTAAACAAAAACAAAAGTGCTAATTTCCCCCAAGAAACGCTTTTTATTTTATTTGTCAATTTTTCGCATGTTAATTATGGACTGATCTGTCCAATTGAATTAATTAATGCTATCTCAAAGACATGTCGGAGGATATATCCGTAGACACTAAATGTAGGTTACATAAATGATTGTAGGTATTATATATTGTAATTAAATGTGGTCAATGTTAATTTATGTCTTTGTCATTGAGTGATCTCGGATTCAGAGAGTTAATTGGCAACTGATATCTACATTATAATGGCCAATGTCTACTGATAATTAAATTGATTGCAAAAATATATTTTGACAAGCCCTGTGCACTAGAAAAAAAACATAGCTACAGTAAATTGAATTAATATTTCCATTTTTATTTTGCTTTTTCATCAGGGCAACCCTGAACGAATATTCAATTCATAACGTGTCATATTTATCTAGAATAGATCGTGGACGACATTAAAAATGACAACTTTGATGACTAGACTAGACTGTAGACGCCATAAAATAATTCGTATCGCCGAACTGGCGATGTGAGGCCATTATCTCCAGTCTCAGGGTGAAATTTCAATGATGCATCATCGAGTGGTTCCCATGCTGTGTTTCGCAATATAATTACGTAAAACTGTCAATATGGAGAACACTGAATGAACACAACGACGAACAGTCTCTCTGATCTTGAATTATGTTTATTGCGATTAATTTAATTAATTTATTGCAACAAAGCAAATACTTTGGGGTGTGACATTATATAATATTAAGAAAAATTCATTTGTAATACACCACTTTTTATTTGAATTAATAATTAACAGCCAACCAGGTTTCGCTTAGCTCGAGCTTCGTCAAGGCTTATTATACATAAATCATAAAAACAAAAGATAAAATTACAAACAAGAAAATAAACAATGAGTGAGAGATATACCAAATAGAAAAGAAGACACCTTATTGGTGACAGAAAAAGAAACAAATAAAAAATGGGAGACTAATTATTATAGAATTGGTAGGTAAGGTTGAAGGAAACATTTTCAGAGGGGGTTAACGGAATAAATAAAATATGGGACTAACAGTAAAATTATTTTCATTTTTTTTATTTATTTATTGAGTTAGTTTATACTACATGAATATAAACTAATAAGCACAATGTAACATTTCATTTTAAATTTAAATATTTTTACAGCAAGCATAACATTTCTTTTTAAATACATTCATTCTTTCTTCATTCTTCATACTTTCAGGCATTTCATCATACGTCTTTAGTCCTCTGTACATTAGGCAGTTCTGTGATTTTGATTTCTTCATTTGTGGCAATCAAACTCTGTTTATATTTCTTGTTTCGTAATTATGAATGTCTCTATTAAAAACAATTTCATCCTTAAAGTATTTTGGCATTTGGTTTTTTCATAATTTTATGCACAAAAATTAACACATTAAATAGTAGTCTCTTTTTTATTGGAATCCAATTTTGCTCCTCTCTCATTTGATTAATTCTTGCGTATTTGCCTTTCCCCAGTATACATCTCATAGCTTTGTTTTGTATAACTTCTAGTTTGTTCAAATTTCCTTCATTGGCCAAATATAACATTGTAGAGCAGTAGTCCAAATGTGGAGCAACGATAGTTTTATAAATAAGCTCCGTAGTGTTTCTATTTAATTTACGTTTTAGTCTTCTAAGAAAATTTACCTTTTTTGATACCTTTTTTAGCACATATTCAAAGTTTGCTGTGAAAGTCAGTTTTGAGTCGAGTATTACACCCAGGTATTTATTATGTTTGCATTTTTATTAACGGAGTTCTTAATTTTGGGGGCTTCTTGATTGTTTAACCTAATTCCAATTCCATTTTTATGCAATATTTTAGTTCCAGAAGTAATGTCAAATGAGTGATTAGATTAATTTAAATTTAAATGTTTCGCGAATTCTGAATAAGTTTTTTTTAAATTTTTATTTAAACATTGTAGGACGTAGGTAGATGTTGCTGGTTTAATCTAATGCTTCCGGGTCGCTTTTCCGATGTAAAAAGTACGTACGAATCGCAAAATGACGAGAAGGTGGCAGGAGTAGTATTATCTTACCGGAATGATTGTTATATCAGGATAACAAAAAATAATAAGGAATGCGTAGACCATGTAAGGGAACGTACCCATACTACGTGACACTTTTAGGGGGGGGGGGGGGTCTTCAAAATGTCACGCTCCATACAAATGAGCGGCGGGTTGCTTAGGATTTTGGACACCGGGGGGGGGGGGGTTAAAAATTGCAAAAAGTTGGTCACGTAGTATAGGTACGTTCCCTAACTAGAATTAATTTATTTACATGATACTAGCGAGAACCCAGCACACGTTGCAAGTTGCAATGCCAGATAAATAAAGAAGTTTCGACCTGCGTGTCTTTTCCCATGTACTCTGTTCCCCTGGGACGTCCGTTTTTCCTCCCGCGCTCCCCTTCCACCTTCCATGCCTTCCCCTCTCCCCGTCCCCATTCCCGCGAACCCCTTCCTCCTTCGTTACCCTCTCGCGTTCCCTCCATCCATCCTTCCCTGCCTGCTAAACTATTTGAAATACATATTCATTTCACATAAAACCCGCACAACACCTTTGGTAACTTTTTTATGCAAATTTCACAAGAGCAAAATAATAATATATGTATTTTTTTATGCAAATTTCACAGAGCTCACCGGTATATATGTAAACTTTGTAGGCGTGCGCACAACAACTCATCAAAGTTTTATCGCAATGGGATGGATGGTTTATGGCATAAGGGACACAGAAAGAAACATTCTCTTTTATATATTAAGATATTTTACCAATTTTTATAAATATCTATTATGATAATGATCCGGTGTGAATAAAAAACACCTCATTTTTAATCACTTTAAATTCTAGGGTCAATTTACTACCGAAAATGCCAATCTTGTGTCTCTTCAACAATCCTTAGAGCGATCACAAGGCATCCAAATGAACGGTCAGTCTGCAGGGGCGGTGGTAGGTAGTTGGGGTGGATGGGGGTGGCAGGTGGCAGCGGGCGGGGGTGGGTGCATATGGAGCCGCACTCCATCCCCGAGGAATGCCATTACTGCGTAGGAATGAAGATTGATTCTGGTGGCGCCGCCGAGCTAAGCGTCGGCGTCGGTACATCTCTACTGGAATAGTAAATAGCAAATTCAGGGCACTGTTATAGCATCACCGAGAGAATGAATATCATTTTGATAGCTCAATTAAATATCGTGTACGTAAAAATAAGAATAAATTCATTTGACATTATGTAAAGTACCATCACAGCGAATTGGAATTGCTTAACGGGAGGTTTTTCCTTTTTCTAACTTAATTACAAGTCCACGGATCGAAGGGGGTAAACTTTGGTAGCTGGACGTTGCGGTAGTAAAACTAGCATCCTTATACGGAACTGGAGAAATACAGCAGGAAACCCATTAAAAATAAACCCAAAGCCTCCGGTGTGGAGTAAATGTAAAAATAAAAATAAACCTCCACACAACATCCCCAAAGATGTCATAGGACCTGAGGGATTTTTTTTCCTCAGGACCGCCTGTGTAGAGCTAAAAATATTTGGTAGAAACCGACTTTTAAGTCAGAAAAAGAAAATCATTTTAAAAAGAACATCATTTTTTGTACTCTAACTTTAATCTGAACCGAGTGTTCAAAAGTTTTGTAATATGGTTGACTGAAAAGGAAAGAACAGACATTCGAAATATACTAAAGATGTACAGGAGTACATTTTATATACATTCTCTTTTCATATAATTACTCACTAAATTAAGTAATATTCAAATATAATAAAATATGCAGGGTACTGCTACTGAATCAAACAAATGAAAGTATCAAGAATAATAAAATGTTACAAAAATATGAAATAATCATTTATTTATTTCTTTACATTACAGTGATTACCTAACTATTAACATTTTTCCATAATATATTTTGAAATTTCATTATTTAGGGTGTAAGGTAGGTTTGAGAAGGTGATTCTGTGGGTGGGTAATATTGTATGTTTCGTGAACACCTCACTAGGAGAACCTGTGCCATTATTAGGGTTGCTTATGTAGTAATTGTTAGTTACCTAAAATAGTAACGCTTATGCTCGCGGCGGTCTCACGGACCGATAACAGTAATAAAGTGTCACACGCCCAATCGCCACCGACGAGCGCGCCGCACTAAATAATTCCTAACAACAAATAATTAAGAAGCTACCAAAAACTATTGTTAATTTTTGAAAAACAAAGAATTATTGATTTGTCGGTCTGAGAGACCAAAGCGCGAGTATACGAAGGTTAAGAGAAAACGACGTTTTAGTTTGATTAGCTTTATTTCCTTTGGTTAAATACTACAACACACAAAATTTAAATTGAAACCAGTAAGTGAATTAAGAACCCATGTTTTGCGAGCATTTGGTATGATTTACATTGATTTACTATTTATTCATTTACTTTGATTGTTTTTGTTATTAGTTTTTGGGGTATTATGCCGTGTTGCGCTACCTCCTCCTTTAGCCAACGTTTCGGACAGCGTTACAGCGTCCATCATCAGGGCAGATGTGTAAATGATAGTGGTGAAATGTGTGCTTAAGTATTTCGAAGCAATACCGTGTTGCCAGCTCCATTCCACTGCGAGCTGGCATTACAGTATACTTCAAAATGGTTTTCTGCATTTAGCTTTGGTGTGGCCGTCAATTACCGGATACCAAGAACTATTGAGCTTAGCTCCGTCGTCTCTATTAATGTTAATAAGATTTTTATGAATTTCAATTGTCTCTATAATTAGGTGTGCTCTATAAGTTTTGGATCTTCCCAGGACGTCAGGAATAAATCCAAAGTAATGGCCAGTGTCAATTAAATGCTCGGCAATTGCCGATTTGTCAGGGTGGCCAAGTTTACACGCTCGAAAGTGTTCTGATATCCTTTTGGAGATCGTCTGCTCTGTCTGGCCCACATAGACCTTATCACACCCGGAACAGCTGAGTAAGTATTTAGATCAAATACTGAAAACCAAGTAAGTATTTAGATCAAATACTTACGTGGTTTTCCTTTAAACACGCTGTGAGATTATAATAATAAATGTGCGAGCGTATCAACAGAAATTTGTTGCCAACATCATATAATATTCTCGAGGTTCTGACTACCCTTTCAATAGAAAACGTAATTTTGTGTCGCCTTTGCACCAGACATTATTAATTAATTGTAATGTACTTTTATTGTGGCCACACTAGCCACTCAATAATAATAAATATGTTAAACGTAAGTTCTCGTCTTTATTGTAAGAGTACAATGGATTCAATAAGTAATATTATTTGTCTCGGTAGCGACTGATTATACTGGAAGTTAGAATGGTTCTGGCCGCGGCCGTACACCGGACCGCTGTCCCGGCTCGTATGCCCGATCGGCAATGTTCGGCGACCCGAGCATTCCCGAATTACTACATAGATACAAATGCGATATAATTGCATATATCACACCCTTCCCCCTGTAAATCAGTCACTACATATTTAAGTATTTCAAGTATTTCATGATTCTATATAATTCAACACTGTAAATATTATACTGATATTTCACTCAAGTTCTTATAATGTTTTTTCATAAACACATCATTATTAATATTTCACACAAGATTATATTAAGTTAGAAGGCTTTCCGTTCCTTCCTTGTGGACTATCTTGGGCGGAGTCTCCCCAACCAGGGATTTGAACTTTGACTTGGACCAGCGATTGCCGTGTCTGTGACCTCCGGTGACCTCTCTCCTCCCTCCGCAAATCTGAAATCAGGAGAAAACACCGTTAACTCACTCCACAGATTGGATAACTCTTTCTCAGAGTGCTCAGTCCTCGTGTCATCAGACGCGGAATCTGGCAAATCTGACTCAACATCACTCCAAGACACTGATAAGTTCCTCATCTGATCCACATGACGTTTCCAAATTAATTGAGAATCACAAGTTTTTACCAAATATAATTTTTTTCCAATTTTATCTGTAACAATTCCCTTTACCCATGTAAATTTATTATTCTTCCTGAAATCTTTAACTAAACATTTTTGTCCCACAATAAAATTTCTTGTTTTTACACCACCATAATACTTAGATTGTTTACGTTGATTTGCCTCAATATTCTTATTCGCCAAATCATGTTGTTTTGACACAACCCGTTCATTCTCTTTCGGAATGAGACTGTCAAAAGTAGATCTAAGTTTCCTACCAAACAATAAAACTGCTGGCTCGACTCCCGTCGTACAATGTGGAGTATTTCTATAATCGGACAAAAAATGTAACAATTTAACCTTGTAATCAACCTGAAATTTATTTCCTACCATAAGTTTTTTAAGAAAACTCTTAGTAGTTTTCACTGAATTTTCAGCGATCCCATTACTTTTTGGGTGCATAACTGGAGATGACATGAATTTAATATTGTTTTCCCGAAGAAACTGTTGGAAAATTTCACTCGTAAAACAAGTTCCGTTATCTGACACTATGAGTTCAGGGTAGCCAAAATTTGAAAATAATTTCCTCAATTCAAATATAGTATTAGCTGAATCTGCCCTTTGAACTTCAATACAGTCAACCCATTTAGTGAATGAGTCGCAGATGACCAGAAACATTTTCCCTGCCAGCGGTCCACTATAATCCAGGTGTAACCTACTCCAGACCTTCCCAGAATTAGGCCATACCGATAATTGACTCTTTGGCGGAGATTGTTTCGTCGACGCGCATTCTGGACATTCCTGAACAATTTTCTCTAAATCTTTGCTCAGCGATGACCACCAGAAATAACCCTTTGCTAACCCTTTCATCTTAACAATACCTAAGTGTGAACGATGCACGAGCTCTAACACTTTTTTATGCAACGAACTTGGAACAATAATTCTATGTTGCCAAAATAAACAATCCTTAACAATCGAAAGTTCGTTCCTTTTTATCCAGAATTTCCATAATTCCTCCTCGCGTTTAACACGTTTGGGCCACCCTTGCCTTAAACACGTCATTACGCCTTGAATGACCGTATCTACTTTAGTGGCTTCCCTAATCGAATTAACGTCAAGATGTTCACAATTGCTAACAAAACTTACGAACTCAGACCCGTAGTCTTCTTTGAATTCCTCAACTGACGATTCTAAAGGTAGTCGAGATAGGAAATCCGCTTGATTTTTGCACGATCTTACGAATTCCGTTTTATAAGAAAACCCTGCTAAAATAATTCCATACCTTTGCAATCTGTTTGCGGCTAGAACAGGAATATTCTTGTGCTCACCGAGAATTCTCATCAGAGGCAGATTATCAACACACAACGTGAATTCTCTGCCATATAAGTATTGAAAAAATTTATTCAAACCGAACACTATAGCTAAAGCCTCTAAATCTAAGATGCTATATTTCTTTTCCGCGCTATTTAAACTTCTAGATGCAAACGCTATAGGTCGCAACGTACCGTTTGCGAATGAGTGACATAGACACGCCCCCAGACCGGATGTACTCGCGTCCGTAAAAAGTTTAACCGGAAGGTGCGGAATGTAATTTGTCAAAATCGTATTTTTACTCATCAAATTCTTTATTGTATCTACTGCGTTAGCGCATTCTCTAGAAAAAACCCATTTGACATCTTTCTTTAAAAGATTGTGAAGTGGTTCTAGAATTGATGACATGTTAGGTATAAAATTCCGGTAAAAACTGTAAAATCCTAGTAAACTTTTAAGTTGATGAACGTCCGTCGGATAAGGTGCATTCTTAATGGCTTCTAATTTATCCGTTTGAGGTTGGATTCCCTTTTCGGAAATGATGTACCCCAAAAATTCTAACTCTTTTACAAAAAATTGACATTTTTCCGTATTTACACATAAACCGCAATCTTGTAGTCGTTTACAGACTGCCATGATATTATCCATTAGATCCTTTTCGTTGATCCCTGAGATAATAATGTCATCTAAGTAAAATGCCACGCCTTTTAACCCTTGCAAACAACTTGCAATTGTTCTAGCAAAAATTGCCGGAGCAGATTTAAATCCAAACACAAGTCTATTGTAAACAAACAATCCTAAATGTGTATTAATCGTTGTAAATTTCTTACAGCTATCCTGCAGTTCTAACTGTGAATAAGCTTGTTTTAAATCCAGTTTTGCAAAAATTTTCCCCGAACTAACCTTGTGGATAACCTCTTCGATCCTAGGTAGCGGGTATTTCTCTAACTCTGTAATAAGATTTAAACTTCGTTTATAATCTACACAAATACGAATCTCGCCGTTTTTCTTTACTACCGGAACGATGGGAGATGCATACTCACTGCTTTTCACTGGCGAAATAATACCATCCCTCACCATTGATTTAAGTTCACATTCGATCTTATCTCTAATAGCGAACGGTACCGGTCTAGCATTACAGAAAAAAGGATCCGCATCTTTCTTTACTTTAAAATTCACTTTGAATTTATTAAATCGACCTAGTTTCTTGTCGAAAACTTCTGGAAATTTATTTTTAATTTTATCAATTTTCTCTTTTTCCGATGAAACTGAATTGATAGAATTTTGTTTTGAAACAATGTTGAGGTTAAAGATTTCCATGAAATCTCTTCCCACAATCATTTCCGAACCGCTTGTTACAACGACAAAGGTTATTAACCTAACTAGATTATTGTATTCGACCTTGAAATTTGCATTACCCACAACAGTCAACATATTCCCGTCGTAACCTGAAATTTTTCGTGTTTCGGGTGACAACTCTATATTACTGAAATGTTTACAAAACAATGTCTCCGGAATGACACAAACTGATGATCCTGAATCAATCATCGCTCCGAAGGATTTCCCATTTAATTTCAATTGTGCCTTGATTGCCTTAACAAAAGCTACATTTTCAATATTTTCATTATTACAATTCATAACTGATTTTACTGACCCGTTTTTACAAAATCTCTGTAAATGACCCAATTTACCGCAAGAATAACATTTAGCTTGCTTAAACTTACAGTTATGAGTGTCATGATTTGATTTCCCACAGATCTTACACTTTTTTAGTGATGAACCGGTTTTAACTTGTTTATCCGACCTACATGAATCGGAACTATTCGACCGATAATAAAGTTTTCGCGCCGGAGAAGCCGATTTTCCAAATCTCTTTACCGAATTTATTTCTCGCGCCGGAGAAGCCGATCTTCCAAATTCCTTTACCGAATTTACTTCCAACTTCATCTTGATTGAATCGACCTCAGGACCTTTCGCGGTCACTGCAAGTTCAACTAGTTGATTAAAGTTTTGTTTAGGCCCTTCAACAAACAATTTTACCCGTACAGGGCCCGGAAGTAGACCGATTGCAAACACGTCTACAAGATTATCCTCCAGCCTGTTTCCGAACTGACAGAATGAGCTGAGCCCTCGAATTCTTGCGGCGAAATCCCTTATCGATTCGTTATGATTCTGTTTAGCTTGGAAAAATGATTCCCGCTCTTGAAAAAGAGATCTACATTTACCACAATGTTTTTTTAGCAACTCAATTAATTTCTCAAACGTAACATCTGTGATTTTAATCGGGAAACATAGGTTGGACAGAAGAGTCAAGGTCTCCGTTTCAAGCGAGTTTATCAGATAAGCCTTTTTCTTAATCTCGGTAATGTCATCATGTAACACGAGAAACTGCTCTAATCTGAGTTGAAACACATCCCAATCTCCGTTTATGTGAGAGAACGGTGGAATTCTCGCCGATTCCATCTTCACAAAAGGAAAAAAAAAATAATCACGCGAAGCTACGACAACAATACTACCCCGGAAAAAATTACAAAAAACCCAGACAAATCCTCCACAAGAAAGAAAAGAAAAACCTATCTTAGAAATTGCGGTTGCAACGTCTCCAGATTGTTTCCTCTTGATGAGTGAGTGACCTTCCTCGACACTAGCACTGTTTGCCTTGTAAGAATGCCTTCCCTCGGCACTCCCTCGGAACTTCACCTTCGTGGAAAGGCTCTGTTGAGCCCCAAAAACGACCACCGCCTCTTGCTTCTGAGTACCCTTGGATGGTACTCCAGAACTCTGACTGTGGCTCCAGGAATAGCCAGAGATATCCTCGGTTGTTCTGCCGGTCCTTTCACTCGGTCAGACAAACCCAAAAAATACTCCAATGTTCCGCCTCGGCTGTAGGTAGCCTTGAAAAATTTTTCGGGGTGACTTAGCTCTCCCCGCTTTGGTAATTTTTTTTTTTGTGATCCAATTTGGTAATCCAATATTGTACTTTAACACGGCTGCGCCAATTGTAATGTACTTTTATTGTGGCCACACTAGCCACTCAATAATAATAAATATGTTAAACGTAAGTTCTCGTCTTTATTGTAAGAGTACAATGGATTCAATAAGTAATATTATTTGTCTCGGTAGCGACTGATTATACTGGAAGTTAGAATGGTTCTGGCCGCGGCCGTACACCGGACCGCTGTCCCGGCTCGTATGCCCGATCGGCAATGTTCGGCGACCCGAGCATTCCCGAATTACTACATAGATACAAATGCGATATAATTGCATATATCACATTAATCAATAAACCATTTTGCATCCCTCAATAATAACACCCTCGGGTGCTTTCATCCGCCAGCTTTCATAAGCTATGAGTTACGAATAAGCTTCCAACTGGCACATTTCATCTCCTGCTGTTCGTGTTATTGTAAAACATTGGCACGGAACACACTAGGTTTAATGGCACCAAAATAAATCCCTGATTTATTATTCTGTACAGTAAGTACCTACCTGTGTGAAACAAACTTCAAACTAACTTCAACGGCGCTTTTCCGTTAAATAACTACCTACGCGAACTAACAACGGCGCTTTTAAACTAATGAGGTAATTCAGTCTTTTAAAAATGTATGAATTTTCACCTCCTTACTTAAGGGGAAGTTAGAAGCATGAATTGTAGGTATTTTTCCAGGTGAAAAAAAAAACAAATAATATTTTTAATAGCCATTATTTTACCAAAAATTTACTAAACAATAAAGATTACATTAAAAAAATCAAACGAAAAAATTAAAAAAAAAAAATCGCAAAATGGCGGCTGACGAAAAAATTCAAAAAATAAAACACATTTTTTACCAGTTTTTTTTACTTTTCCGATTTTTTTTAAATAGTACAAATTTCAAAAAAAAATTTTTTTTATTAATAATTTTTTTTGTATGATACATATATAAAAATATTACAAAAAGCATTTCTCTTGATATTAGGTAAAAAAGAAGGAACTATAAAATTAAATAGGTAGCTTAAAGATAAACAATAATACAATTAAACAAAAAAAAGATATTACAATAGTATGCATGTATGTATCATATCAAAAAAAAATCCCACATAGGCATCGCCAGTTCGTTGGTTTACTTAAGTTTTTTTTAATGCAGTTAAGATTATAAGTAAATTACATAATTATGTAATGAATAACTTATTACTTTGTATAAAACCACTATATTTAAAACAATATCAACATGTTTCGACAACAATGTTGTCTTCATCAGGATATGTTACTATTACTATATCATAGTAACATATCCTGATGAAGACAACATTGTTGTCTTCATCAGGATATGTTACTATTACTATATCATAGTAACATATCCTGATGAAGACAACATTGTTGTCGAAACATGTTGATATTGTTTTAAATATAGTGGTTTTATACAAAGTAATAAGTTATTCATTATATGAAAAATGATGCCACAAAATAAATTTGCGAAGTTTGAAGAAGTACATAATTATGTTTTAAAATATTTATAGAACAAATAATTCCGTATTTGGAAAACTAAAATTAAGAAAAAAATATATTAAAAAAAAAAAAAACAAAAAAAGGTTAAATAAAAATTAGGAATTTGTAAAGTTACAACAGGTAGGATGTTATAGCAGGTATGTATTTGTGTCATTTGTAGTTATCCAAGTCTTTATTAATTTTTTGTATGTGCTGTAAGAGGACATGTTTTTAGATTTAATTTTTATAGTCTAATTGGTTCAGTAGAACTTGAGATATCATGTCAACCGGCTTGAAAAAAGTAGTTTCGAGAAAAACGCGTTTAACAATTTAGTCTTCTTTTAGATTCTATTTAGATTACGTCTAAACCGCAAAAAAAACAAAAAAAGGTTAAATAAAAATTAGGAATTTGTAAAGTTACAACAGGTAGGATGTTATAGCAGGTATGTATTTGTGTCATTTGTAGTTATCCAAGTCTTTATTAATTTTTTGTATGTGCTGTAAGAGGACATGTTTTTAGATTTAATTTTTATAGTCTAATTGGTTCAGTAGAACTTGAGATATCATGTCAACCGGCTTGAAAAAAGTAGTTTCGAGAAAAACGCGTTTAACAATTTAGTCTTCTTTTAGATTCTATTTAGATTACGTCTAAACCGCGACACTAAAATGGCGATAACTTTTAAAATAATTCGAATTGAACATCTGTAAAGGGGATATTTTTAAATATCTGTACTATTGAAATACGATTTTTTTTTTGTTTTAGACTAGAATACCCCCTTAAATACGAGTATTTTTATACATGCCGTTTTCCATGTTAAAATGATGTTCAAAAACTGAATTTTTCAAAGCCCGTCAAAACGGTCAAAATCTGGAGGGGTGCAAGTTATGTTATACGTACCTCGGTATAAAATCGACATATTAACCCCAAAAAAATAATCTACAAAAATTTAAAAAAAGAACTTGAATTCTTTTGAAATAATTTGTATACCATAATGTGAAAGTCCGCGCAGGGTGACCTGGAGAAAAATTGCCCGAATTCTTACGCACGCGGCGCGGACTGACCCGTGAGAAAGCGGTTTAAGTTCCATTAAAACCCGCCGACCAATCACACAGCGTTTATTTTTTTTACATCTGCTCAACACAGAAGGCACTGAGGCAAAAAAAATCCCTCAGGGCCTATGTTATCTTTGGGGATGCTGTGTGGACAGTCATTGTCACGACCGATGCTGCGACACGAGACGATGTGAACTGGAAATCCGATTTTTGACAAGTAAAAGAGAATTGACTGTGTTTTAAAATATGGATCACAGGAATTGGGCGATGAAAGGAATAGTCCCTTACCTTTGACGGCTTCATCCACTGCTTCAGGATCGATCCTGGTACTGGCAGCTTCCAATAATAATGGTATAACACCAGGTCTCAAATACCGACAGTTTGGGTTCATAAAATTAGGAAACTTTGCGAATAATTGCGATATTTCAAGCGAGCTGTGACCAATGTCACTTCGATTTTTCAACTGCCCAAGTAGGTAATTTAAAAACTTTGGTGGCAATATTGTTTATTTTTTCTATGTAGGTAGGAAAAAATCTCCTTTTCCTTGTGGAGACTTTTGAGGAAAGGAGGAAGACAAAGGAATAAATGGATGAAGGACTTGGGAATATGGATTTAGTTTTAAAAACGGTTTCAGGGGAGGAATGCAGATCCCGCCAATGTCTGGAAATGAAATTAAAAGGTACTTTCTAAATGAGAAAAGTGTGGAAAAGCTGAAAAAAATTTTATTAAATTTCCCGACATTGGCGGGATCTGCATTTCACCCGGTTTCAGAACCAAACAGTCATTTTAGGGAAAGGAAGGAGATGAAGTTCTGGTAAGGAAAAAGGGTGGGTAGGAATCTGGGGGTCAATGTGTCTAGACGTGATGGACCCATGAATCCATCCCTCCCACTGCGGCGCAAGGTGATGAATCGAGAGCCCCGGTCCGGCGTACTACGCAGTAGGCGAGCAGACGCATCCGCCGCCAAGACCTAGACAAACCTTACCCCTTATGACTTAGTGTGTGTATGTGTGTGTGTGAGAGAGAGAGAGAGAGAGTGTGTGTGTATGTTCGATGAATTGTTCAAATGCTGTGAACTAAAGCTATCTTTACTAACAAGATCCAAATTTCATCAGGTTCATGTAACGCGCAAATGCTGCAAAGCTCTATATATTCCCAGAGAAGAATGAAGGAGAATTATTTATGTGACATACGTGATAGAAAAATGTAAATTTTCCATAGAAGCATTCATTTTTTGTTGATCTTTTTTGTAAGAATTACATATCCTACTTCTTTTCTTGGGGCATGCATGGCTATAACGTTCATAATATCAATGTATGCACACGTGCTGAATAGTCTGATGAAAAAGGCTTCAGTCCATTATTTTAAGAAAATATGTATACAACATTTCAGATCATTATTTTCTAAATTTATTCTCGCTCGTGTGCGGTTAACCCTTTCAGATCGTATGTATATTTGAAAATACATATATTTATATCAGAATTTTTTCTCACTTTGTCGTTTTCCAATTGCTGGAAAAACTGGCACTATTTTTTATTGGAATTTTTGCAACTAGTTCAGGCGGTAACCATTTTCATATTTTGAAAAGTGATTTTAGTGTTTAATCTGGACCACTTTTCTTTTCTGATGCAAGTTTTGAGTTTATTTTTTCAATACTGAATTTTGTCATTTAGGTGAAACACGGCCTCTAAGACCTAATGTTCTTTCGAGTGAAAGTAATCTAAATTATTGAAATAAAAATTAAAAAACACTAAAATTTTATTGAGCATCAAGTATGTTCTATCACTGCCTAAATAAATTCAGGTCTGAAAGGGTTAGCTCGATTTATCCCCATCATAAATCATCGCCTTAGTTCTTAATTGTTCCAAACGACCATTTTAGCTTTTTCTACAAATTTTGCAAATTCACTTTGTGGCACCTTTTTATTAATGAAACAGTTAAAAACACTTTGTTTTTACCACGATAATCATTGTTTAAAAGCCAACATGTTTCAAGAATAATGTTCTCTTCATCAGGACTTATAATGTACTAAAACTAAATGATCGAACATAGAAAGACAGGCGTGGGTAGAAATGGAAGTAGTGGGGGAGGAGAGAGGTGGAAAGGGGAGGTGCTTAGAAGATCAACAAGGGGGAGGGCGGGGGGGGGAGATGTGGAAAGGGGGGTTATTAGAAGAACAAAGACAAAAATTACAATGGAAATATGTTTAAGGTAGGGTTATTCACAAAATTAATTTGATTGTAAATAATATTTAAATCTCTATTGACATTTTTCCTAATTTCTAATATTTCTAAAAGATCTAATGAAAACCACTAACGTTAGTGCGTAAAATTTTAAAACCAGTATTTACCGCAAATGAATGGTTAATAATGGCTAAGAATGTCTAAATAGCAATAATTATTCGGAATTTGCTAACCATCTAATTGAATTTAACCATTCATTTGCTATAAATACTGGTTTTAAAATTTTACAACCCCCCTGTCCACCTCTCCCCCCCTCCCCCCCCCCCCCCCCCTTGTTGATCTTCTAAGCACCTCCCCTTTCCTCCTCCACTACTTCCTTTTCTACCCACGCCTGTCTTTCTATGTTCGATTATTTAGTTTTAGTACATTATATGTCCTGATGAAGAGAACATCGTTCTTGAAACATGTTGACTTTTAAATAAAGATTATCGTTGTAAAAACAATGTGTTTTTAATTATTTCATTTTAGTTTTTGTTCATTCTCCACTTTAAAATTAAAAATAAAGTATAACAATGATAATTGGTCACTTAACTAAGAATTATTTAAACTAATGAGACCTTTACCGTTACGAAAATTGCTTTATGTTAAACACTTATCATAATGTTTCATTGAAATAATGAAAGAAAACCTTCTCCTCCTGAAAAAATTTCTAATGGTCGTTTGGACAATTAAGAACTGTGGCGACGAAAATATATTGAACATTAAATGACGCAATATCTAAAAATCTATTAAAAATGTCATGAAAAAAAGATCATTGGAGTTCTCCTCGTACGTTTTACTCCACTGTCTGTATATTAGATCTTGCGAAACGCGCAATTTTCCAAACAAGACACAATCATTGGTTTTAGTTTTATTTGTCAAATACAACGCCCACCGTCTACGACAAGATGTTTATCTAGTCTTTTCTTGGATTTCATGATACTAACGCGCTCAAGATATTGTACGTAATTCGATAAATAACCAACGATATTACTGATGTTTATTAATCCTGTCTTGTCTGAGTTAATTTCATTCAATTAGTAACATTTTTTAGATTTGATTGTATGCAGAATTGGTGAAAAATGTGAATGACTTATTTTTTTCATCACAATAAATTAATTTTGTCGTTATAATAATCATAATAATTATAGATTATAACAATAAAAACATTTATTCATCGGTAGATTTTTACAATTTTATACATTTTGTTTAGTTATCAATGATAACTTAAATTATTTTTAAATATTTGTAGGTACCTTTTTCTTAAATGACACTAAATCTCCTATTTATTAAATTCTTCGGGAAGATTATTAAAATATTTTATCCCAGTAATATATTATAAACAAAGAAAAAAAAAGAAAGATTGAGAATATTATAGCAGTTAAATTTTTTAGAAATATTTGTACCATTTTCTTAAATGAATACCAAATCTGCTAATTTATT
This sequence comes from Limnephilus marmoratus, assembly GCA_917880885.1. Taxonomy (NCBI): domain Eukaryota; kingdom Metazoa; phylum Arthropoda; class Insecta; order Trichoptera; family Limnephilidae; genus Limnephilus; species Limnephilus marmoratus. The sequence goes on from OU862908.1 coordinate 13,112,500, forward strand.
AAATTCTTCGGGAAGATTATTATAACATTGTATTCCATTGTATTGGTTGTTATGTTATTGTGTTGGTTGTTATGTTATTGTATTTTCCCATTGGTTGTTATATTATTCTTTTTTTATTACATTTTCTTTAATTATTTGTAATATTAAATCTTTTTACAGAGGTCTTCAATTTCCTATACATTTTTGAAATAACACATATTATTTTTTTTACTTCTAATATTAACGAGTGTATATTGAGTAGAACCTGCAGACAAGCAGCCATGTGGCAGCTTCGCGGGACCACCGATAAATTGTTTAAATTATATATTTATGTAAACTACGCTTTTGTTGGAATAGTAAAAAAAAAATTTAAAAAAACCAAACAAAATGTATAAAATTGTAAAATTGTAAAAAATCTACCGATGAATAAATGTTGTTACCATCGATTGATTCTATTGACAAAAAGGTCACTGCTCAGCATACACCAGGATTTCTCCTAGAATGCACCTGGTTTTAAGCAGAGCCTCTGATATAATACACAAAAAAACTTTTATTTTTTTAAGTAGGTACTTTTGTAATTTGAAAAATAAGTTTTTTTTTTTTATATTTCGGTATACCATCCTTCCTCTTCTTTTTTATATTTGTTTTCACTGTACAGTTTTTATTTGGAATACTATTCTAAACACAAACACAATCTTACATTAATAAATTATATAACATTGCACAAAATTGTATTGGTACTTCAAAATTCATTCAAAATTATGAAAAAAAATACTACCTAATAAAAAAATTATAACTTAAGGCAAACAAGCAAAACTGATCTTCCAACTCATCAGGCAATAACATAAAAATTATAATATGTACCTACAATGTATCCCCAACGAACATGATGTTGCTTTAAATTTATATTTATATTACTAGCTGACCCAGCAAACGTTGTTCTGCCATATAAATTATTTCTAGTAAATATTTTGGTTGTTAAAATAACGAATGTATTGTAAGTGTGTGGGGATGGGATCTATGACGGAAAGAGAAATGGAGCGCTGTAGACAATGACCGCCGATAAAATAAAAAAAAAACACCAACACAACAATACATGTGATACATAACAAATTTTATTTTTTATTTTTTTTTATTTTATTTTATTTTGCAGAAACAAACAGTACATAATTACATAGTAGAAAATAGTTCCAAAGTTATAGAATTTAACACAGTAATTGGTACCAATGACATGTCGCTGTTATATACTTATGTTTTTATGTGATAAATTATACATTTTACCTAAATGAAGTTAGTAAACTATTGAAGGAGAGGGGTGTGTGTGAGTGTTTGTATGTGTGAGGGTGCGTGAGGGTGTGTGCGGATGTGTGTGGATGTGTGTGTTATGTGTGCGAATTCAGTGTGCTAGAAATGTTTTTCTTAAATAGAGGGAGGGAATCAAAAATATATCGGTATTTGTGGTTTTTTTAATAGAGTTGAATCTTTGAAGGATGCGGGAAAGGGGGAGTTGGCTGCAGCGTTCGTAACTGGTCGTGTAAAAAAGGTTGGTGTGGCGAGTTCTTTTAGACGGGATGTTAAAATTTATTTGGGATAGAAGTTCTGGGCAGTCTATTTCGTTATATATTATTTTATGGAGAAATGTCATATCAGCTACCGTTCGCCTAATTTCAGGGATTGGAGAGTGCAGATATAATTATTGTTGCCGAGTGAAATGTCAAAATAACGCGGCGCTTCTCGTGAATGACTTGCGCATGTGTGTTAAATTTGTTCATACAAAAACACTAAAAGCGCGATTAAAAAATGGGAGGGTCGGGGTAGGAGAGTGAAAATTTAGGGTTATAGGTATTTTTTGATAAGCAAAATATACAGAAATAAATTTTTGTCAAAAAAATAGAAAAAATTTCTGGATAGTGACTCCCTAATCACATAGCTGTATGAAATATACTTTACGACCTATTCTCATACCTACCAAATATACATTAAAAAATTCATAAAAATCAGTCGAGCTGTTTCGGAGGAGTGCGACCACAAACACGAGATTTTTATGTAAATGGAATTATATTATGGTGAGGTAAAAGTAATATCCCAAGATTTTAAAGTTCGTTTGTTAAACTAAAGGATTCATTGGTATTAGTCATCCAAGGACCAAAACTTACATTTGAATGTTTTAATACGGTCATACGGTGCCGCCCAATTTAATCAACTGGATTGTTTGATATATTCAATGTGTTCATTCGCCCACCAACTTTGGCCGGTACAAACAGACCGGCCAGATAATCAAGCCATTGAGCCAGACGATACCAAAGCCCTCGATCCGAATCAATTCTGGGCCTCATGTCAAATGAACCCACGACTCTGAAAGGACTCTACACAGTGAAACGCATTCAGCTCTCCGCTGCTGCATTGGTGAATTCTGTGTACAGTTTCACGTCGGTCCGACCACCACGAGAAAAGGTTGCAAATGAACGTAACAGAATCAAAAATCATATTTACGTAATACCGAAAAAGCTTTGGATGAAAGTGGACTGTACGCACACTAGAAAAGAAATCAAGGAGTTGTGACTATGTATTTAGGATATAACCATAGATATTCAGATTTGTTTGTTTGTTGTTTGTTGTTTGGTTTTTAATGTTATCAATCACCGAGAACTCGGCATAACCCAAAACAAGTATTTTAAAATATTTTATATATATTTTAAATTGTCTGGGGAGGAGCAACAAACTCAGCTATCGATCACTTAGAAATCGCGCAGAAAACGATTTTAAAGGTAATACTTAAAAAAACATAGATTAACTGATACAGACCAAATATTCAACAGTTGTGACGTACTAGATATACGCCAAATATACGTCAAAACTCTACTAAACTACATTTTCGACCAAAAAAACAAATTTCAACAATCCCAAAATATCACTAACAGACCAGTTAGACAATCGTACAAAAATAACATAAAAACTCCGACATTAAATAAAATCTTTGGACAAAGGCACTATAAATATCATGCTATAAAAGCATTCAACAGTCTTACCCTTGAAAATAAAATAGAAGAAAACAAAAATAAATTTAAACTCAAAATTAAAAAATGGATTAAAGAACAAAAAAGACAATATTACCAAAATCTCATTATAAAAACAAATATAAAACACATCATTAAAAAAATACATTTAACTAAATTAGAATTTTTTATTTTTAGTTTAATTTTACCTTTTTTTATGCAGCATTATTTTTATATTATTTTTAATGTATTATGTATAAATTTTTGTTTTATAAAATGGAGGCCTCAGCACAGGTGAGCTACCCAGTGGGGCCGACATTGCTGAATTGTATTTAAAAATGTTAGATATTATGTCAAATAAATAAAAATAAATAAATAAATATCAGAACTAATATTAGTTGTAAACTCTAACTTTAAGACTGGGTAGTAAGCGTTAATAATAAGAAGAAAAGGAAATGTGTATACACGAATGTTAGAGGGAACCAGGGCCGGATCTACGAAATCTGGCGCCCTGTGCAGTAGGTACCGATGGCGCCCCCCCCCCCCCCCCCCCTACATTTTTATTTTGATTAATAATTCGTTCACCCTAATTTTTTTTTTTTTTTTTTTTAATTTTTTTTTTTAAACTAATTTATCAAATAAAATCAAGACATATAAAGGTTGTAACTTTTCCAAGTGACCTGGCGGTAGCTCTCACACTCGTTTTTTTTTAAAGAGAGAATCGCCAGGAGCCCTATACTCTCTGAATCTATTGGGTAAACATAAAATTATGGTGCTTTTTAATTATTTTAGGAAAAACTCTTTTTGCAAGTTATGCTTTAATAATACAACGAATTGTTTGTTTGTCCCCGTACCATGATTTAAAATATAGGTTACGAGACAATGCGGGTGGTTTCGCTGAACTAGATCCATTAGACATTCTTGAGATTTACTGCGTTTATGTATATACCCAACGCGAATATTAATAGAAAAAGCAAATACAAATACGTTCTCATGGCAACGTACGTACAACACAAGAATAGCATCTACAGCTTCTGACTAGCAACAGGCAGTCCCGACAAGAGACAGTGAACAGTGAGACGGAAGATGGTCCTTCAAACCCTTCACACCGTTAATTTACAACTTTTAAGTTATAAATTATAAATTTAAAAATCTAATAACATAACCTTAAATTTGTACCTTGCATATCCATTTCCCAGGTTCTGTGTTGATTGAACAAACACCAACACCATAACTTGAAACACTAAACTGACAAAGACGCACTCATAAATATAACAAACCACCCACGACGCATTGACACCGTATAAAGCGTAAAATAACAAATCTAATACTTCAACTGTCGAACTGTCAAATCAATGATGAAACTGTTCAAGTTGCAACATGCAAATCTTGCAAACCGTGCGATGTTTATGCTAATGGGATTTACCGAAGATTTCATAAGAAAATGGTCCTTAAATACTTTCTCATAGAGACTTAAATCGTACAAAAGCATTTTGAAAGGCGCAATCGGTTTGTTTATTATTTTGAATAAAAGTACGGCGCTGTGATTGGTTATTGAATTTGGATAGCACTAATTCGTCGTAAAAGACGGTAAAAGATATATGGAAAAATAGATCTTACGTTTAAACTAAATATATGGAATTTGTAAAAAAATTCTGTAACTGACTATAAATTCGTAAACCGTTGAATATAAAACAGATGCGTGCGCAGTCTGTATCTTTGGAAAGTGTTGCTAGAGCGTAATAATTATTTCGTACTATGGGTAATTTTTAAACGATTCAGGGAATATTTTAACAAATTTTTAATACAATATTTATTTTCTCACGGCGCCCCTTCGGAGTTGGCGCCAGGTTTTTTGCACGTTTTTGAACGTATGGCAGATCCGGCGCTGGAGGGAACGCGTTAATATTAGAAACGATAATAAATAATAAGTAATAATAATAAGTGAAAATTGTGACACTGTTCAATAAAACACGACTCATTAAAAGTAGAGAAAAAATCTCATGGGATTGTCTAAAATAGCATTTAATGAAACACTGTCAATTTTTTCATGCATCTAACCGTAACTTGTAAAATAACTGAAAAAACGTGTTTATAATAATTTTCGGGGCACACTTTGCGATTTTTTCTATCGAGGGAATTTCATATACCTAATTACCATTTTGGCAAGGCAAATGTATAGATATTATCTTCATAACATATATTGTTTTAGGAGCTCAAAAACTTGTAGTCCTCAAGGAAAGTATGTTATAAATTGGTAGAAATTCGGGATGCAGAGTCTTAAGTCACAGTTGTAAGTATGTACGTCGTTAAGTCACTAATTTTAAGTCAGTAGTTATACGTCTTGGTGTAAGTCACCAGCTGTAAGTCTCATATGTTAGTCACCAGTTACAATTATAAATCGTAATTGTAAGCCAGTTATATTGATTCTATTATATATTTATTTGTAGTGAACCATTGCACTACAAATAAATATATATTTTTATTATTATCCACGGCTGAAAAAATAATGAGGAATTCAAAAAGAATGCATATGGAAGTGTATTGTAAGTGTATATTTACATTTTGGAAAACGGGTATGGGTAACGCTGCCCTGGGAACCATTTATTGGATAACCTCTGGCAACCTCTGGCAACCTCTGGCAACCTCTGGCAGGGTTGTGCCAGAGGTCGCCCCAAATGAAAGACTGGTTGAGAGAGACCTATTGACTTCACCAGCCGAACTCTCACCCTTACCTTTCCTCCTACCCTTTTCCTTCCTAAAATTTCCTCTCCTTCCTTTCCATAAAAATAATCTCCACAAAGCATCCCCAAAGATGACGCAGGCCCTGAGATTTTTTTTTCCCTTAAGGCCTAATGTGTGGAGCTAATGAAAAAAAAGTATAGTAAATATATTGTTGGGATTTGAGATGAAGGGAGAAATTAGTGCCAGGAGAAAACATGCGACAATTAAAGGGTGGAAGAAAAAGTCACCCCAAAAAGTTGGGGCACTTTCAAAGAATCAACAGATTTTATTTTTAAACTCTTTTATTTTTTACATACACGCTAGCGGACTTTTACGTGAAATTAATGTAAGTACCTACGTAATACAGTAATGTCAACTATTTATTGTTCATAGTATCTAACAATGGTAGAGCAAAAAGGTATAAGGTTTTCAACTGCTCCCAAACGCCAGGAAGTGAAACTATGGCATCACCAATTGGGGTATGCGGTGAGGCGGAGGTGTAGTACCTCGTAAGGGAGGTAAGTACCTGGCTACGACACTAATCAGCAAATACTGCTAAAGCCTTTTCAAGCCACGTTTCAATTCTAGAGGTGGACGATAGGATATATAATGGTAGTCGACCAGGGTGATACTGAGAGCATCTTCCACTCTGGAACGTGCCGCAAATTATTTTAAGTTATTAAAATGAGAAATAGCACAATTCAACCATATAAAGTTTACGGTGACCGGACAACTCGTAATGAAACCAATTCAGAACCATCTCAGATAAGTCATTTAGAGTGATAAAAAAATATATAAAAAATGGTTAAATAGGTTACGTTAAGTTAGGGTTATTGGCTAATTTAAAATAATTTTTTTCATAGCTTTTAATGACTTCTCAAGGAGGTGTTGAGTTGACTTTATTCTCAAGTGGCATGGAACCAAAATTTACTTACGCACGCCAAGATTTGAATCCGCGACCTTCGGATTGCTAATCTAGAGCCTTAACCCTTGACCACGGAGGCCGTCGAAAGAGATATTGATGTATAAAATAAGTAAGTATTTTTTTAATTAATTTGTGATGTTTTCACAATTTATTCATAAAAAATAATATTCTGTAGTTTATTTGCAGCACGTTACAGATTGGGAGTTACTTTAAGTATGGCTTTGCTGGAAATTGCTTTAACCGTGATTGGTAACCAGAGGTTGGTAACCAGGAACTCCCCCATCATCATTATCTTTATCTGTGTTTGGTGACCGGCTCTGAATATAACTAAGACAGCTACTTCCCCTTCTTTCTCTTTCCCATCTTCGTCCTTTCCCCAATACAGCCAGCCTAAGATCAGGCCCCAATTGGGGATGCCGTAGTCTTACTGGGTCTAGACCAGTGTTTCCCAAACATTGTTCTGCCGTGGCCCGGTAATTTTCACACTGCCCCTTCGTGACCCACTTAATACTTTTAAATCCAAGCTGGTTCCATTAGGTAAAATAATACACATTTATTAATAGTAAAAATATTTTATTAATACTACATATTTTGGTATCGCCTATTTAGTCACAAAATTTTAGTGCGAAATATGGAGCTGCTGTTTAATTGTTACTAAAGAATCGTAGTTCGCGGAAAATGACGAAAGTTTTATCCTAAGGTCTGGGGTTCCACTTCAAGTCGGCTTCTATATTTATTTTTATGGTAAACTAGTATTGAAAACCCAGCTCCACATTTACGAGTATAAGTTGTGACAAAAGGCATTAAAAAAATTATTGCTTGATGAGCTAATTTTGTGTATTCTTGACGACAAGATAACCAAAAATATATCAATGGTCTTAGTGTTGTGTCAAATATATCCTTAAGTGATGTGTCAGTTGACTGTTCAATTAACGAGTCGACATCTGAATGTAAATGGGTTTCTTATCCAAGCTTTGTTGCTGTCGGTTGGAGGAAAACATTCTTGAAGATTCTTCTCCAGCCCTAATAAATGTACTTTATTTTGATTTAAGATATCTTGTGGCAATGCAATCATGTTGTACTCTTTTTGTATTTCACTTAAATTACTAAATGCTTTGAAGTTCCCTGTTTCCGCGCGATGTGCCCACACATTAAGCTTTTTTTCTTGCAGCTTTCACCTTGTCTCAAAACAAGGCGGGAATGTTGCGACCCGGTATTTTATTTTGATGGCCCGGTACCGGGTCGCGACCCGGCAAATGGGAAACCCTGGTCTAGATGGTTAGGATCAGATGGACCAAATAGTTGGACAAAATCAGTTGGACTTGGTGCGGTACTCACATAAAAGGTGTAAATTATGTTGGGTGTTGTTGAGTTGAAAAAACATGCGAGTATTATTATAGCATATAAACAGAATTGAATTCTAAGTAATCGGTCATAGTTTGGTCAACTTCTTTCATCACCAAATATTCGAAATCATGGATAATTGACTATTGTGGCTATTTCTCCTCATCAGTATTTGCATTTACCCATTAACCTACAATAATTTGTCACGATTTACTCACAATTCATCATTAAGCTCAATAATTTTAGTTCCGAGAAACACAAATACCGATAACTGGAAATCAATAACTAGTTACTGGTAACTGGTGACTGGTAACAAGTTATTATTATCTTGTTACTGGTAACGGTACTGACACACTTACTTATTAACAAGCCGATCTATGAGCATGCTCACTAATGACAGTTGATGAAACATTTGCTCATAAATGAGCAGGCTTGGTTTAAGCTTTCTCGTGAATGAGCGTGCTCAAAGCCAACATTTGAACACACATGCTCTTTAATGAGAACCTCATGTCAAATGGAGTCAGTTCCATTCGATCAGAACTAATCAAATCAATATTATTGCTTGCAACGCAATTATTTAAGAATCTTCTGGATCAAGATGTCAACAAAACCAAAAATGACTAAATAATAAAAAATAAATGCTAATTTCAATTGAATGTGGTTTCATTTTGGAGGTAAAGGTACTTTTGGGGAATTTGGAAATCTATTGTGGGTATTTTAGTGACCTTGTGTTCCAAATACATTCGTGATTCCCATAATAAATCACGTAAAACAACGTTTTTTTCGTCTCTCCAGGAGGCTATTTTGACATTTTTGCAAAGAATGCGCAAGCGCGAACTGAGATCGGATTGAAATGCGCATGCTCACAAGCTAGCCTGTTCACACATGGTTAGAGGCTTCCCGTTCCATCCGATAATCCAATGAGCATGCTTATTAATCAAACGGCTGTTGATTTGTGAGCACGCTCATTTGGCTTCAAATGAGCATGGTCAATGCAACGTCACTGACACTCTTGCTACTAGGTAACATGCTCTTTGGCTTCAAATCAATCTTACCCACTGGACGACCTCCGTAGTCCAGTGGGTAAGACTCGCATGCGCAAATAAATTTTATTTGATTAATTTGGCTTATTTCACAATTAATTCATTTAAAATAATATATAGTATATTTGCGGCATGTTCCAGAGTGGAAGATACTATCAGTATCGCCCTGGTGTAAGACCACCATTCAGAATTGAAACGTTGCTTGAAAATGGCTTTAGCCGTGTTTAGTGACCAGATCTGAATAGCCAGGTACTTCCCAACCTTTCTCTTTCCCACCTCCTTCCCCTCCCCACTACCTTCAGCCTCACAAAATACCCCAATAGGGGATGCCATAGCCTCACTGGCTCCAGACGGGAGCAGTTGAGATTCTTGTGAGGTATTCACTGTAAAAAAAAAAATGAGCAAGTGTGTCCGTAGCATTACTGGCAAGAGGTTACTGATAACTGGTTACTAGTAACTAGTTAATGGTAACCAGTCACTTGTAACTGGTGACTTGTAACTAGTTACTTGTAACTGGTGACTAGTAACCAGTAACCGGTTAATAAAACCGGTGACTGGTAACCGGCTACTGCCCCATACAACCCAATAACAGGGTAACCAAAGCGTGTGACGATAATTGAAAGGATTAATTGCGCGGATTATATCGCGGCGGCCCTAATTACGCCGTACAGGTAAATAGGCAGTATCGCCAAATATTACGCTGAAGTGATGGCGGTTGGGGCTTATGCTGGTGGATCCCAGCCACGGTTACACTACGGCATCTGCATAATTGGTTAATAATACCTGATTAGTATTGGTCCACAAAGTCCCCTCCTGCCTGGATAGTGCTTGGTTATTGAATAATAAGGATACTGCATAGTTTTGAATTGGCGAGATAAAACTTACAAAATGCATTAGAACCATGGACATTTTGAATGATTAAAGGTTATGATAAATAACCAAATAGCATCACCATAGATGTGAAGAATAAGATACGATTTAATAATTCGACCTTCAGGTATATATATTGTATAATAAATATTATTTCAGGTAGTCCAGTTCATTTTATTTATTTATATATTTTACTAGCGAGTTCCCGGCATGCGTTGAATGCCATTTAAATAAAGATATTGCTACTCCCTGCGTGTCCTTTCCCATTCTCCACGTTCTCCTTCCGACTCCCCTTCCCCTCCCGTGACTCCTTCCCCTCCCACGTCCCCCCTCCACATTCCACATCTTCCCCCTCCACAGTCGCAGACTCCCCCCTCCCTACTTCCCACCCTAATGTTAAACTATGTGAAATATACTCATTTTTCAAACAACTCGCGCGCCACCTACTGCAACATTTTTAAACAGATTTCATAACGCCATAGCTCACCAGTACATATAGAAACCTTTGCGGGCATGCGCACATCAACTCACCGAAGTTTCATGGAGTCGGATGAACAGTATACTAAATAATTTCATAACATCAGCCGAGCATATATGTTTTGTGAGATCGAGATAGATCTCGTGTGAGAACTCCTGTCAGATTTGTGTGATTTTCTTTGGCGACCTAAACTAAAATACGTGACAGCTCGAAATTCTGACATCGGCCCATAGAAAAACCAAATAACAGTCAAAGAAAATCACACGAATCTGAAAGGAGATCTCGCCCGAGATCTATCACAAAACATAGAGAATCGCTCGGCAGAGCTGACTATTACACGGGTGTCCGGGGGTAAAGTGCATTAACTTCGGGAGGTAATTCTACATGATATTGTAAGTAAAAAAGATAAATAACTTTTTTCGAAATTCCAACTTTTAGGGGTAGTTTTGTGGTAAAAACGTAATATTTGACCGGCGTGCGCGGCCAGCTTTATTATTTTCCACTGTTACGATACGGGCCAGTCACCACCATTTATTGTTGCCACGATCGCGCCCGGCAGGCTCCCGGCAAGTAAGATCGTACCTCACACTAAGGATTTTTAGTAGGTAGATCTTTTTGTATGGGAAAAAAAATGTTGGAATTTCGAAAAAAGTTATTAATCTTTTTTACTCCTACCATCATGTAGAATCACCTCCCGAGGTTAATGCACTTTATCCCCGGACACCCTGTATATATATAGAAACCATCACGCATGAGTTTCATCATGTGAATGGTTAGGAAAGCATAAGGAACAAACAAATATTCATTTTTTATATTAAGATTTGTTTAGACTATTTATCCAATAATAACAAAACATATAACATGACCTGAGGAGAAACAATAGAAATTACAGAAGAAAATGGTACCTACCTATAAACTACACCTGAATACATCAATAACAAATTGCATGAAACACACATCAGAAATAATGCCCAAACGAGCTTTTGATGGTTATCAAATTAGTTATCGAATCAGTTTTTTAGTTACATTACAGATCTGATTATGGTAAGGCTACACACAAAAGTAGTTATAAATGAATCTTTGTGATGTTTCAATGCAAAGTAACATATTTTAAATATCGTGCGCCATGCATTTTTTTAAAATAAAATATGCACAAGTGCTATTATATCTTGTCAATTTGATTTTGGTTCCTAGCTAGGCAGATTTACTGTTCTAAGGAACCAAAGAGTCCAGCTGTGAGTTGTAAAAATTGGTGTTTTTCTTCTATGTACCTACTAAATGCTTATGGGTAGGCACATACTTTAACTTAAAGGACCTAATTTTTGTATCAGGAAAACGTTAAAAGAAACAAAGAAAATACAGAGGAACAGATGCGCATGGGAAAGGACTCGCTGGATGTACAAGACACAAAGTGTGGTTCTCTTGGAAAGAATATATTTTACTTGATTTCCAAGTCAAATCTAATGAATATACAATATATACATATGTAGGAATAACAAATTAAACTAAATATAATTAACCTTAAGTCTTTTTTATCCTCAGACCCATAAGCTTGTTTAACAACTTGTAACACTCGGGCTCATAAGCTTGTTTTCATTCTAATGTAACATTTCCAGGCATATTTACGACGTATGAGGCGTACCTGTTTTTTTAAAAGAAAGACAAACATTCTCATATTACGAATAACCTGACAATATGTATTTTAATTCCTGCTATTATCATTACAATAGGTAAAAAATGTTGCAAATTTTTTTTTTTTTTATTTTTAATGACTCTCGCAAGAGTCCCAGCTACTCCCATCTGGAGCCAGTGAGACTACAGCATCCCAATTAGGATATGTTGTGAGGCTGAAGGTAATCTGGAGAGGAAGGAGATGGGATAGGTGAAGGTGGGGAAGTATCTAGCTATTCAGATTTGGTCACCAACACGGTTAAAGCCATTTCAAGCAACGTTTCAATTCTGAATGGTGGGCTTACCTCTGGGCGATACTAAAGTAAGTTCCACGCCGGAACGTGCCGCAAATTTACTATAAATTATTTTAAATGAATTAGTTGTAAAATAACGCAAATTAAAAAAAATATATTATTTGGGCACGCCGGGATTCGATCCCGCGACCTACGGATTGTAAGTCAAGAGCCTTACCCCTCGACCACGGTGGCCGAGGTCGAGGCCATTGCTTATGCAATGATTAAAGACTCGGCCTGCAGAAATTGTAATCCGACCCTTAATTAAATTTTTATTACAACTTATACTTTTTAGTAAATGGAAAACCGCACAATAGATCCAAAATTTTATTTCGCATTAAAAAAAAAAGCTAAAGCCATTTCAAGCAAATATTGGTGCTTTCTTTGTAATACACTTCCCATGCAAAACCATTCGCTTGGAGGCGGCTTTTGAAACTCACTCTATTACTGGATAAACTTGTCAATTTAATTCCAAACTACCTTTTAATTTAAAGTGTAGGAATCAAATGATTGCAAGTTTTTGGTAAAACGTCAATATTAGTGGGAGGATACGGAGGGAGAGGGGGGATTGTAGGGTGTCTGCCATTTGGGAGTCTGCCCGGTCATAAAATAAGCTGCCTTATTATTTAAGTATGTAGGTATATTATATCTGTGTGCTATTCGGAACCATATATCCATGCGGATATAATATAATGTTGATCCGTTGGGGGAGGGCAGGGAGGCATTATTCCATGGAGGTCGCTGATTGAGAGCTTTCTAAACGTGACAAAGGAATTTAATTTAAAACAAAAAAATAAATAAAAATCTAAGAATATTATCCTCTTTCCTGCATTTTAAAGATTTCACTGTCTATTTAGCAGATCATTACTTGCATAATATGGTTGCTGGTTGGTTTAGTTTAGAGGCAAACGTAGCAGTCAAGTATGAGAATCTGGAGGAAAACAGCCGGAGTTTTGCAGTAATAGAGGTTTCCTATTATAGGTGGTCAAGACTTCTCAAGGATTGTAGAGTCGACGATAGACATTCAACAGAAACTCCCCAGATGTGTGACCAATACAGATTAGAAAGGAAACTGATGTTGGTCTCATTGGTCCCAGACATGCCAATAAAATCGATGCATGATAATTATACATATTCGGTAAATATGTTTAAGGTGACTGCAGATCTTTTTTCGTGGAAAAAATCAAAGTAGAGGTCTGTCATCTGTGAAGTTGGAGGGTATTTTTGGGGAGAGGAAGGAGTGCATTTGGGTCTTGAAAAGATCCATGTTGTAGGAGGAAGGAAATACAGAGACTGAAATAACATTCCACAGTTGAGCTGTTGAACTCAAGAACGAGTCGTGGAAGCAACTCTTCCTCAAGTGACGAATGTCAACCGTGTACACATTTTGAGCGCGCGTTTGGCGAGTTTCCCGACTATGCACCGATGTCGAAGGAATCAAAAACGTTAGTTTCTTGGGGTATCTTCCATTGTGAAACCGGCAGAACAAGGACATCATACTGGTAGGTATACCAGACACCTGTGCTCTAAATATTGCAATCCGTTAGATGGAAATCTATCAAACGGACCGCCCGTTTCTGCACAGAGTCAAGGGTTTTTTTAGAGGTGGCTGCCAAATTCAAGAGTGAGGCGTATTTGCGATTTTACAGGATCAGCAGTTGTGTACCATTTAATGGATCATAAGTTTAAAAAGTAAGGCTTGTCTTAGTATTTCTCAATAGGGGATCCCGTGCTGAGGCGGACCAGGTTTTGGATAAGTGTGCCCACAACATTCTAGTATCCTTTGAACACGGGGGGACGGGGGAAGCGCGGCAAGCCAGCATTAACATGGCGACCAAAATGGTGACGCTTTGATGAAATTATGAACATGATGTTTTTATTTCATTTTCCTAAACGTTTCAGGCGGAGGGGAGGGCGGGCGGGTGGACGGGGCGGGGCCGGCAGAAGTGATACGATAATTCCATATTATTATTTAATTAGACGATACCACGCGCGACGGTACAAAGAAGGTATCTCTTTTAAATAATTTAAGAAAATTACAAGGCACGTAGGAGGCTTATTATTTGTAGTAATTGACCGGAATGGAAGTTTTACATTTTTCTTTTCTTTTTTAATATTAAATCCTGCTAAATGACTTTTGTAGTTTATCTGCAGGTACTTATTGACATAATTTTATATAAAACTAGCTGACCCGACAAATGTTGTTCTGCCATATAAATTATTTCTAGTGAATAAAAAATAAGGAATGTATTGTAAGTGTGTGGGGATGGGATCTATGACAGAAAGAGGAATAGAGCGCAGTAGAAGATGACCGCCGATAAAAACAAAAAAAAACACCAACTAAAATGGGAAAATGAAATAAAGAAAATCAATATGAATTTCGAAGAGTAATTGAGTGTACGATATTTTTTGTCAGTCCGTATTTAGCCAACACAAATAAGCTCGATGGTTTGCCCACGCGAGAACATAATGACGAATGGAATATCAAAATGACGCGACGCTTCTCGTTAATGTCTTGGGCATGTATGAATGAAAGTTCGATGAGGCGGACATAGCGCCATCTGTCATTCAACGACATAAATAAATTGGTTCTGTTTGAAATACGAAAGACGGTTAATTTGTTCATACAAAAATACTAAAATCGCGATTAAAAAATAGGGGGTAGGAGAGTTGAAATTTGGGATTACAGGTATTTTTTGATGCCAAATAAAAAAAAAAAAGTCAATTTTTTTTTTCTGGGTAGGGACATCCTTATCACCTAGCGGTATGAAATATACTTTAAAACCTATTTTCATACCTATCAAATATACATAAAAAATTTCATAAAAATCGGCCAAGCCGTTTCGGAGGAGTGCGACCACAAACACCGTGGCACGAGATTTTTGTATGTGGTGCATTATAAAATATTTTCAAATGGTAAATACCAAGTAGATCAATAAGCAATAAAACAGTGCATGTATAAATGTATATGAATATGTTGGTCTTCTATATTGCAATGTAAATGTAATTTTAGATCAGAAATCCACATTAAAAATAATTATTTTTTTAACCTTAAATAGTTGTAATAATACTCATATATAAGTAGTACTCTCCTTGGCCCAAGCATCTGCTTTATTAGGAGAGTGTATGAAATAATGTGTTAATAATAATTTTTTTAGGTTTATTATTATTGTAAAATTCGTGAAAAGTAAAAAATAGATATATATGTCTAAAAGTATAAGTACAAATATTATAATAACAAATAAGTATAAGTGAAATGGAGGACTGAATGCAATATTAATGAATAAAAAAACTGTCAAAAAAGCGAAGCTAGCAGTCCACAATGGGGTGCTGATACCTACCCTTATATATGGCAGTGAGGCATGGAACCGGCAGAGGAAGGATGAAAGTAGACTGAATTCTGTTGAAATGAGATCCCTGAGGCGTATGTATGATAAAACCATGTATGATCGTGTGAGAAATGTGGAGATTAAAAGCAAAAAATGCCAGGTGCACGCGCAATAAGTAAAATTTATAAATTAAACCTTCGATGGTTTGAGCATGTAGAGCGAAGAAGGAGTGTAAGAAGGCTCCACATGGGAAGAGGACATCTTCTCTCCACTTCACTCCTCCTTCGTTCCTCAAAGGCCCCGTGCTGGAAGAGTGCCCTTCCCCTTGGTTCCCTGATCGTAAGGAGCCGGAACGGAACTATCACTTAATCATTTTGTATTGTCTTACACCCCATCAAGGGGGTGGACTAGACCTATGACCGTGCATCAACTGAGGAGATGACTCCCAAGGCAGCGGTTGCATAACCCGCCCGCGCCTCCCCCGTCGCCATGAGCGGGCCTGAAGACCAACCGTTGCGGACCGGTGCCCTTCCGCCCTGCCTCCGTTGACCCGATGCTCACTTTTATCCCTAGGGTCTTCAGGTCTTTCACTCTTTAATTCCAACACTTTCTTCGAGGGCGTACCGGGAAGCCGGCTTAGGGGAGCGGACATCGAGTCCCGCTTGCGACTGGACTGATGGCTCCGCTTATCCTCGGCGGGACTGCCGGACGACTGCAACTCAGTTGCTTTGGTTAGGTCGTACAATCTCATCATAATAATGTTTTTTTTTTTTCTAGTAACCTTTCCTCTTTTCTATTAATAAACTTTGTTTTCAGCTATATCCAGTGGCGGAGATGAGACGTGATACTGTGAAATAAATAACTAACACCATGTACGCACTCGCATACTGCCTGCTAACAATGTATGCCCGGACATTGGAGGTCTAGAGTCATTTTAATAAAAAAAAATAGCTTCTTTATAAATAAAAAATTAGAGTCCTGACGTGTACGGTGAAGGAGGAAACCATCTGTTTCCTTAGAACGCCGTGGGAAAGTGGTGGGGAACCTCCAGTGGTTCCCTGAAATCCCCACAAGGGAAGAGTTCATGGAGGTGGCCTCAGCTCTCCTCTCCACGGCTTCTCTTCTTGGTTCCTCCTACGGGCCCCAGGAAGGAAGTACACAGAGGTGGCCTCAGCACTCCTAGTTTTCGAATAGTACAATTTTTTGACCCACGAGTTACCAGGGAAATAGAGGCTCCACTCCAGCAGAGCCCCGAATGCTGGAGTAAGGTCTAAATACTCCGAGATGCGACCTTGTTTCTCGGAGGCACCGTTCTTGACACTGTTCCACAGGACATTCAGCCTGAGCACGGTAGCTTACACCTTGTCTTGGGATGGCTATTGCAGGTTTGTGTTTACACTCCCTGAACGATGGGTTCGCCACACTCCCTACAATATGTTTATTAAACTTGAATACATAATATTATTTATTTAATTTTATTGTACTGACCTTTGAAGGTTAAACTCATCAATGAAGAAGAAGTTAATATTAATAATTATTGAAGAAGAAGATAAAATTAATAAATCTATAGGAAACATGAAACAAAACAATACTTAGAAAATGAACAGTTACGACCCTCACATTTTTATTTCTTGTGATAAGTTCTGTTTCATGTTTCGATAAGATTTATAAATATTATCTTCCTCAATGATGTATTACATATTATTTAAATAAAATTAACTTGCGCAAGCAAAGAATGGAGCATTTCACTTAATTTCAGGTAAGGTTACTATTCATTATATCACTCATATTTACCCAAAAGCCCGAACACTAAAACCTTAATCCGATATAGCAGCGTATATTATCCGATACTAGAGTATGATTGATTTTCTCGAGAGCGCGGAGCGGTTCCGAAAAGTTGACAAAGGGTTCAATTTGAAATGTGGTGATTTGTATTCTCCGCTCAACCTCCTTCCTTTCCCTTTCTTCCCGGCGATACATCTACACATAGAAGGACCTCTTCGTATCACCAATCTCCAATATTATACTGCTTAAAGTTTCTCGCCAACCCCATTAGTTATCGCTTAAAAGAGCGAACAAATAGGGCAAATAGGCTGTCAAATTTTCCGATATTTTTTTTATTTATTGACCTTGTTAAAATATGTCCCCCAGAAGAGAAAATAAGATTTCCTTTACAAAAGAGATAATGGGGGTTTAAAGGGCCAGTATTATAATAATTGACAGACTTATATAAGCGATAGCTATCCGTCAGTTAGTCCCCTATCTGTGCGATAAGCCAAACTGTACGAATATTACCACAGAAGTCACTCAGAATTGGTATACGTGGCCACTAATTTGACACCTGTAATCAATGACATGTTCGATTTATCGATGCATGTAATATTTTTTATTGCTAATTAATTTTATGAAAAGGATAACAGGCATTGTTCCTTTATTGTACGACGATGTTCACCAAAGGGAAATTTATTTATATTAAAAACGTTTTGAAGTGAAACTTCTATAGCCCCGCTATGATTTGGATTACGTATGAAACGGAAATGACGATTACTGCACCAGCGATGCATCAAATGCGCTCATCGACCGCTTTGATTATTAAAGGCTCCTATTGGTTGGGATATGAAACGGAAATTACGATTGGTTGCTTTTGATTATGACCTCACCTTTCAAGTATTGGTTGAGATTGTTTTGGTAATGTTTCACTTCTAACGCGTGTAAACTGTACTCGAATCTTTTATTCATACGATTTTTTTCTTTTTTTTCGATTTTCTCTTTGGTACCTATTCGCCATAACCGTACTTTCACCTACTTTGAATACTGACAGGAGTTAAATGAAAAGTTGCTGGGAGGTTGGAAAGTAGGTTCCAGGCTTTTCAGGTCCAGTCATGAAATATAGCTAAAACAATTTAAGAGCCATTAACCAGCGGCCGAGAATTAAAATTTCGTCGAACGATGATCTTGCGATCGTACCATTGCAACTGTACAGGGCGGTTCCGATGAGAAAGATTAATTATTCCCCATACCAGCATATTAACATAATAACTCAATATCGATTTTATTTAATTCAAAAATTGCTTCGATAAATACCTAAATTCAAATCAAACACAATCAAACACAATGCTCAAACACAATCATGATGATGAAACTATTAAAATTATGTAATTTTTGTAATTATTTTTTGATCATAGGTATTTATAATTTTTCAATAATGTCTAAGCAAAATAAGAATGTTTTTTTAAATGTATTAGTTTGTAAGACCGTAAATAAATTTATTTATTTCGAAATACACGGCACAACATGTGCCATTAACATAGTATCTCCAACAACAATATTAACATCAGTATAAAGTTTTAAGTAAAAAGTAAAAATAAAAAGTTAAAAGAAAAAAATATAAAATAATAAAAAGTAAAATATAGAAATATAAGATATCTTTAAAAGGTACAAAGTTTTAAATATAAATTATAAAAAGTTATAAAATATAACAAGTTATAAAAGTAAGAAATCTTAGGAGTAAGAAAAAAATTATTAAAAAGTAAAATAATTAATAGGTAGGTATCATGGATTATGTCAACTTGATGTAAACGATGTGAACCGATATGATAAATTTTACAAATACATAGGTACCTATGATTTCTAAGGTATTCATTAATTTTAGAGTGCAAGTGCTGGTAGGCATATTATGTATACCTGACGTATTATGTTTACGTGGTTCTAGCAGACTAATTTTGTTTGATGCATCTTTTGTATGAGTCCAGATAAATGGACAAACTGAATTATTTTCGTCACAAAACAAGAGCGCGGATCTTTTTTATGATTTTTTTTTAACTAAAATTAAAATTCTGAAAAGGAGCTTTCCCAAATAATTTATTGGTTTATTTTACTGCGTGATTATAATATGATTTGAAATGTATTTTGTAAATACAAAATTTTATTTGGAAATTTAACAAATTAGCCAACGACCTAAGGTAAAACCGTATTGCACTAAAAATATTTTCTCAAAATTTAAAACATAGCTTTACTAGATAAAAGAACAGTCTTTCAAAACCAATTTATAATGTTTTTTGTGGAAAAGAGTCAAAACGTCTAAAATTTTATTTCCAGTTTTGCCTGGTTATTCCTTCTTAAGCAACTAATCGAATATCTATTAAGCATTTAACCGATTGAATTAATAAAATTTTATTAACTCTAGGTCCAGAACCAAGAAAACTTAACGCTGTACCTTAGAAATTGTATAAGATAACAAAAAATACCATAGAAAAACATGCGATGTACATTGTACATGTCAGTGTAAAAGCCTGTATATTGGTAAATCTTAGGTTTTACTAGTAAATTTTAGGATTTACAGAACAGAACAGTTCGCACTTTTGCCATTTAAACTTGGTAAATCTAAAATTTACAGGAAAATCTTAAGGGCTTTTACAGTAACATACATACCAAAACACTCATTTTAAAAACATGGCAGTATGAACACATGGACAATGACGTCTCAATTTTCACCAACAAATTGAATAGCACACTTGAAGGTTGTGTGAAGGTTTATCGAACATTTACAGGGCGACGGCATTGCATGGAGTTAGGGTTTAGGTGTACAGGGCACGTGTCCGGCGGTGTTTACTGCGGGTCCACCGGGTGAAGGGTTTATGGTCCACCCGGCCTCACCTCTCTATCACAACTCCACCCCCGGCCTCGAAGGAGTAATGTCACCCACCTACGGTAAATCCTTCCACTCCGCCGTGGACTGAACGAACAATGCGTGCAAAAAAGTCAATAGAATTTTAAGAAAAGGTAAATAAACGTTTAGTTCGAAATGCTTTTCTTTGTTAGGAAAAATCAATTTCGTTTTCCAGCTCGGTAATTTTCTGATACCTGGAATAAACATAAACACTATTTTTATTTTTTGAATGTAGCTATTACTTTGTGGTTATCCATTATAGAAAAATAATAATAATAACTTATTTGATGCGTAAATCCGACCGGTTTCGGAACAAACGTTCCTTCGTCAGGGAAAGCTTATACTAATTTGACAGTTTCGAACAATGTTTTATTATGGTAGGGGTGGAGCTGTTGCTAGATAATAATGTAGATTGGGTAGGTACAGTGGCGGCGTAGGGTAGATTGGCACCCGGGGCGGTTTTTTTATTGAACACCCTACATAAAATAAAACATCAAATACTAAACATGCTTACGAGACTTCATTTTACTAAAATATTCGATCACAATATCAAGATTGTGTTCCCTTCTCTTTCAATTGATAATATAGAAAAATTGGTTATCCGCGCTTGGCTCATTGTGGACCTTAAATAAGATTTTATTAAGGAGACAGAAAAAGATATTGTCACCTCCGGGACTCGAAAATAGTATAAGCTTTCCCTGACGAAGGAACGTTTGTTCCGAAACCGGTCGGATTTGCGCATCAAATAAGTGGTTTATACAAAGTAAAATTATTTCATTTTACTATTTTTATTATTTACATCAGTGCTTGACTATCTTCAACATCATTATTTAGGCATCAGGGAGTTTTTAAAATTAATTTTCATTCTTAGATACTTTTTATCATTTAATAAAAAGTACTGACGGCCGGTGTAGTCCAGCGGTAAGGCTCTTGACTAGCATTCCGAAGGTCGCGGGATCGAATCCCGGCGTGGCAAATAAATTGTATTTGATTAATATGTGTTATTTTACAATTTATTCATTTAAAATAATATATAGTATATTTGCGCACGTTCCAGAGTGGAAGATACTCTCAGTGTCGCCCTGGTGTAAGACCACCATTCAGAATTGAAACGTTGCTTGAAATGGCTTTAGCCGTGTTTGGTGACCAGATCTGAATAGCCAGGTAGTTCCCCACCCTCCTCTTCCCTTTCTCCTTCCGCTCCCCACTACCTTCAGCCTCACATCATACCCCAATTGGGGATGCCATAGTCCCACTGGCTCCAGACGGGAGCAGTTGGGACTTGGGTAAAAAAAAAAAGATAATTTAAGCCAGTTTGGTATGAAATGAATCCTATCGAATTGATTTATTATTTATTGTTGAAGAAGAAGATAACAATACTAATCTAAACGAAAATATGAAAGAGAATAAGACAAAGAAAAATACAAAAGGATGATGGGCGAAACCGGTCCCAGTTGCGAGCATTATCTTTTCTATTTTTCTTTGTCTTGTTCTCTTTCATATTTTCGTATACCTTATTATTTTTATCTTCTTCTACAATTATATATGACATTGATGGGAATAACCTTAAACAGTTATAAAAAGAGAGTTCTCCTTATAAAAAATTGATTAGGAATTATTTATTGAATATTTTATCACATTGTTTTTATTTTATTTAATTTGATACTCACACCAAGAGACTGAATCTGATATATCTGTATCTAGATACTGGTAGATCGTAGTAAGGTAGAAGAAACATAAAAAGTAGTGAAATACTAACTTCGTAATTCAGATAATAAGGGTTCTGACAACGAGCTTTAGTGAATTCAAACAATGTTTCGTCTCTCAGTTCTCAGACATGGATGAAGAAATACGTTTTCATATTCTTTTACGATGCATAACAAAAGCATCCTTGCTGCCATAAGAAGCCAGTGGCGACATATTGGAAAAATTAAATAGATTGGGAAAATGAAAAAATAAACTAAGGCACGTGACTATCCAAATCTTCCTTTCAAAAAATCTTCCACTTTCTAACGAAATGCAAAAATATTTTATAAGGTGAATTGAGGACCGGAAATTAAAAGGGTGCTAAGTGGTTAAAATATAAAAAATTTAATAAATAAAATGTGTTCATTTCAGGACAATTATATTTAATTATGTAGATACTATTCACAATTTTGTGTAGGATACCAAATCCCATAGAAGAAAATCCTGTAAGAACCCATAAAATCCCATGAGAAGAAACGAAATTATGACGCAAGTCAAGAGAAATACTTAAAATTGAAACAATTAGAAAATACTTTTGAATGTAGCTATAACTTTGTGGTTATCCATCTTCTTATTATATGAAAATGAATCGCTGAATGTGTTGCTAAGCGCATAACTTTCGAACGACAGCACCAAATTGGATAATTCTTTTTTTTGTGTTCGTTATTGTCAGGACAAGGTTTTTATAAAACTTCCTTTTTTATAAAGCTCTGGCATTATGAAATTTGTATAAAAAAATTGCTATTGGTGGCACGCGAGGAAGCGACTATTGCTATGGAAAGCGGGAGGGAGAGAGAGATGGGGGAGAGGAACCAGGGAGGGGGAGGGGAACCTGGGGGGGAGGAGGGGAACTCGGGAGGGGGGTCCGCGGGACGGGGGAAGGGGGGGGAGGAAGTGGAGTGGGGAGAGGGAAGGTGGAGGTGACGGAGTGGGAACGGGAGAAGGGAAGAGGACGCAGGAGAAGAAGGGGAGGCGTAAGGGGAACGGGACGAATGGGAAAGGACACTCAGGGAGAAACAATAATTTATTAAATGGCATAGCAACGCATGCCGCGACCAGCTAGTTACAGATAAATGAAACGTTTACGTATACGTAAATGTATACGTTTGCCCAGAGAAAGGAACGGTCGTTCCGAAACCGGTCGGCTTTAAATAAATATGCAAGTGGTTCAAACAATGTAACATTGTTTCATTTATCTAATTAGAAAATACCTTATGTGTAGGACCATTTTCCTTAAAAAGGTGCTAAATGAGAAACATTATTCTTATTACAATGGTATTAAGCAAATAATTTATTTCCACGTTATAAGCAAATACTCTTATAATAATGAAAATAACATGTGCAAAAGTTTTCGTTGTTAAAAAAACCTACGATCTTCGTTTTCTAAATAAAATCCACCGTCGTAAGTAAGTCTGCTTTCTTTTCATGTTGTAAAACATTCATTTTTTTCTATTTCCAAACGAAGTTTTGTTTTTAAAATTTAAAGGCTTCTACTTTAGAAAACATTTCCTTCGTTTGAATATTACTTGGATCACGTAAATCTATCTTTAGCCATACAGCTTTTGATATATTTAGATTTTTAGTTTTGATAACGAGCAACAACTTTTATAATGTCAAAGAAATTATTATTATCTGTTTCAATAACTTTAAAAAACAATATTTACTAACAGTACAGCAGAAGAAACAGCGTAAGACAAAAGTGACAATTGACATTACGCAAAGAAATAAAGCTTTAATATTAGAACGGACGATATCCCTCGGACAAAGCAGCCTAACTATATTTTAAACTAAATGCATTTGGCACCCTTCTAGGAATATTGGTAAGTTCATTTAACATCGTTTTACGCAAAAAACGCATTATGATACTTACTCCTACTACTCCTAATACTCCTTCGCCTTGCCTCCGGCTACTCGACGCTGAATTCCTTAGGGTCTTCGGGTATTTCCCCCCAATCTCCCATTTACTTTTCTTTGAGGCATCACCGAGGAACCGGCTAAGGGGCGCGGAAGCTGAGTGTGGTTCACGACTAGACCGAATGTCATGCGCATTCTTGCTGGGACTGCCAATCGATTGAAGAGGACTCCCAACCGTTTGCCATTCCCTTATTACTTATCTATTGTGTCTTCTTCCCAAACAGGTGCTTGTAGGATACGCTGTATACAATCACCCAGCGCTTGCCACCTCGTGGACTTTCACCAATCTGTCCCATTGTCTTGTCTATATTTTGTCATACTAACACATATTGTATCTGTATTTCCCGCTAAGCACTTGCATACTGCTTACTAACAACGTATGCAGGGACATTGGAGGTCTAGTTTCGTTATCAAATGTAGAGTCGTTTTTACCCAAAAAATTAGAGTCCTTGCAAGAGCCTTGAAGGGGTAACCATCTGTTACCTATACCAGGGCGGGTAAGTGGTGGGTCCTCCAATGATGATTATGATACTTAGCACCTTTATAATGTTCACCCTTAAATAAAGTTAACGGGTTAAACTTGTAACCTTCGACTAATCTTAGGCCGGTATTAATTTTGGATCTTGTGTATACAGGTAGACTAGTATTATTAATTTAATTAATTAATTTTGGATCTTGTGTATACCTAGACTGTGAAAAAATAATAATTAGGCGAAAATTCTGTTTGGAAAAGGTCTGATTTGAAAAGGTGAAGGAATTCTCAGAAATAATTATAAGAAAGCGGCGAAAACGTTAAAGAAAGCAAAATTGCTTTTAAGATTTTTGGTACCTAATATTTAAAATGTCAGCGAGTGAAAATTATAAGTACCTTAATTAACAACTGTTGGAATACACAATGAAACAAACGTCAATTTTGCAAGATACACTAGTTTGCTATTGCATCATTCAATTTGGGAGGCAGGTATGGGTACCGCCGCCCCGGGAACCATTTATTGGATAACCAACACCTCTGCCAAAGGTCACCCCAAGTGGTTCGCTACGTTTGGTGACTTAGCAGGGGTGCCCGGGTTCACAGGGATGAGGTTTGTTCGGGTCTTAGCGGCGAATGCATCCACTCACCAACTTCGTGATAGACCGGATCAGGAGAGACTGGTTGACCTCTCCAGCAAGAATCTCTCGGATCATCGCCTTGTACTGCAATGGGAGAGATTAATTCATACATCCGTCACTCTTGGACAAACTGATCCCCGGATTCCTACCCACCCCATATACTTACTACACCCCTTTTCCTTCTCAGAACTTCCTCTCCTTCCTTTCCTAAAAAGATCCTCCATACAGCATCCCCAAAGATGACATAGGCCCTGAGGGACATTGTAACAGACGTATCAAGTCTTTACAAGACTGTAAAATAAGGGGCACCGGTCTTGTGCACGCCTTCCACTAGCTCACGCTGATGATGGTGATATTTGTTGGCTGGCCTCCCTACATCCAGTGGTGTAGGTCCTGGATGCGCCTAGTTTCTGCCTGAGCGGTGCCTTGGCAGTGCCCCGAGTCAGGGCCGACTGCAGCGGTAGGCACCGGGTTCCCGTTCAGGCAGAACTTCGGCAGGAGGCAGCAGCTGGCAGCAGGTCGCAGACTTCCAGAGGTAGGTGTCTGGACCACTTGTGGAGTAAATAAAAGACTTGTTGACTGTTGAAGAATAACTTATAACTTTATTTTTGAAAAAATCGACATATTTATTGGGTTAATTGAACCCGACGGCGATCGGACATTGTTTTATAAAAAATGTGGAGGGGATTCTGGCCTCCTTGGTGGCTAAATAATGGCCCTTGTTGGGGCCGTAATATTGAAGAATGCGGGCTCTTGTTGTCCCTAGCAGCGTAGCTGGCCTGGGGCAGGCTCTTGTTCTCCCTAGCAGCGCAGCCGGCCAAGGAGTGACTCTTGTTCTCCCTAGCAGCGCAGCCGGCCAAGGAGTGACTCTTGTTCTCCCTAGCAGCGCAGCCGGCCAAGGAGTGACTCTTGTTCTCCCTAGCAGCGAAGCCGGCCAAGGAGTGACTCCGGTTGGCTTCTTCTGGATGCCTTGTAGGGCTTTAGATTTGCCCTTGTGGGCTTTATGTTTGCCTTTGTGGGCCTTGTAGTAATAAAAAATTAGGCAAGGCCGTCCGTCTTCCTGGCGGAGGAGGAGGCGAAAAGGCTGTCCGTCTTCTTGGCGGAGGAGGCAAAGCAGCCTGCTTGCCTGTTGGTGGCAAGCAGACTCTCTTCCTAGTGTAAAAGGAGGCAAGGTTGCCAGAGCAGACTTGCTCTTCCTTGGCAGCGAAGCCGGTCTGGGCAAACCCTTGTTGCTCCTGGCGGTGGAGCCGAAAAAATGGCCCTTTTTAGGGCCGCAAAAATAAAGGGGAGGCAAGGCAGCTAGAGCAGACTTGCTCTTCTTTGGCAGCGAAGCCGCAATACAGGCCCTGACCGGGGCCGCAAACTGTTGCTCCGGGCCAGGATAACGGCCCTTCATGGGGCCGCAAACTGGTTGCTCCGAGCCATGATAACGGCCCTTCATGGGGCCGCAAACTGGTTGCTCCGAGCCACGATAACGGCCCTTCATGGGGCCGCAAACAATAAATAAAAAGGAGGCGGAAAAATAATGACAATTTGTTAGAAAATGTCTCCCGGTGGCAACCTGGTACGCAAGTTTTATTTGGTTGCACCGGGGCATTGTACATAAAGACATAAAGAAATTGTAAGAATAAAAATTAGAAAAGAGGGTGTGCAACACGTCCGTTACAGACATTATTTTCCTCCGGGCCTCCTGTGTGGAGCTAATGCAAAAAAAAAATCAGCTATGACAAAAAAAATCAGAGTGCGCAATTCACACGCGGTGGGAGTGAAACCTATAGAAAATGAAAGCATACAAGAGTGCGGAGACTACGAAGCACCGCACGAAGAGGAGACCGATTATATTACTTCATTATCTCGCAGGCTAAATGTCTTTTTAGTGTCGCTATTTTTCGTTTTGTAGTGTATGTGAATATAGGTGAATTCGAATATCGCGCCGCTCGGGAAGGTTCGGGTTTCCGGAGATTGACGAGTGGGCACTCAGTACAAGAGAACAGCTGAAGTGTTCCGCTGCTCTCAGATCTAGTTTCGAAAATTCGAAGCCTCAGTAAACAGTCGCTACCGTTGACATAAATACAATACTACTTGAGATCGTTATAATTCACAATAAACTAAAGATATCGAACTTACGTTGTAATCCTCATTATTGTGGGCTAGTGTGCCACTGAATTAAAGAACATTACACGTTTCATCGCGTTTCAAATCACAACGGTGCTAAAGAAGTTTTCACTTCAAAAATATATCAGTGATTGTCCTTGATGTATGACGTTTAAAAACCACTGCAATACGGATTTACGACGTTTCTAAAGTTCGGTTTACGCCAAGACAGAAGTAGTTAAGTCTGCTACGACTAACAAACTTTAATTAAAATTATTGCCTGTCAGATTAGCAGAAAGGAAAAATCTTCGGTTTTTTTTCTTCTGAAATAACTATCACGATCATCCATTTAATATGGATATCTATCTAACGCCAAAATTAATAACTTAGTATCAAACTCAAAACTGAATAGTACCTAAACAACTGTTGATCCTGTACAGACCTAAAGTGCGTCTCACGGTAGAATTTGGCAGCCACCTTTGGTTTGGTGCTCCAAAATACTTGACTCCGTGCAGAAATGGGTCGATAAAATCCCACATCTCAACAAACGGATTGCAACATTTAGAGTAGGTACAGACCCTATTTCAATGGAAGATGCTCGTCATTGATCCCTTCAGCACCGGTACGTCGCGTCGTAGGGAAACACGCCAAACGGGCCCCCAATCAATACACGATTACATTAATTACGTGAGCTCAAAGGGGGGGGGGGGGGGGTTCAGCAAAATATTAACATCTACTTGAAAAGAATATACGAGGTGGCCCAAATTTATCTCACCAAGGGGGGGAGGGGTCTAGATTGGAAGAAAAACTGCTCACGTAATTAATGTATGCCCCCTTAGCATTTGTTACATGAGATCAGGTCATTTCTACAACTTTACAGCTCAGATGTGGAACGATTTACCAGATTCTGTGTTTTCTCCCTCAAAAAGACCCTACGGCATCCCCAAAGATGACGAGGGAAAGTATTTTCCTCAGGGCCCCGTGTGTGGAGTTAATGTATAAAAAACGGTTCGGAACAACAAAATATGTTTTTTTGTCTCCTGTTATATTTTGTAAAGGTGGGCTTTTCCCCTTCGCCTTATCAGTGCTACACAAAATTACAGGTTCGTAGTTTAGAAAGGTTTAAATATTTCATTATACATACTTGAAGGTGAGATTAAAGTAATTATCGATTTCTAGTTCAGCGTGGAAACCATTTAAATATTATGAGATCGATCAAATTCTCCTCCCGTTTACTTCGCGGCCAAGGCTATCATATTACCAAGGTTGCGTCACAGGCATCCCTTAAGTAAGTTGTGGGGTGGGAAATGAGTGAAATACCTACAACATCGAAGGCCATACAGCTGGATTGTAAATTCTTCTTTAGTTTTGTTGGAAAATGTCTAAAATCTATTGAAAATAATCTAAAGTGAGAGAGCTTGAGATACCAAATATAGATACAAATTCTCTCTTCATATTGGTAAATAGTACCTAGCTATTTTAAATAAATATTAAACATACAGTTAATAAGGCAGTTAAATAATATCTATGATCGTGTGAGAAATGTGGATTTTTTTAAATTTTTTTAAATTAAATTTAACAATATTATTATCAAGTTCTGCAAGTGTTTTAGTTTTTATTTTTGTTACAGCTTTTCGGCTAACAAGGCCATTTTCAAACTATAAACCGAAATAGCTGTAACAATAAACAAAAATTTTAACAAAACAAAAAAACGACTTCAAAAAATGCACTAAAAAGTAAAAAAATTATTTCGTATTCTTCTACAACTTAATAATCAACTTACTTTTTCTACTCACCAATATGTAGGTACGACTGTTATTTTTGGAGTCGGTGTCAGCCAAGGTAGGTTTGTAACTACATACATAGTTATAGGTGAGATGTGCTTGTGTCGCACGCGCGACTTGACGAGGTGAGAGGCGAGAGCGGGCCGCGGCGGGAGGTGTGCTGTCAAGTGAACACGCAGGGTCGGGTACCTTGGCTGACACCGACTCCAAAAATAACAGTCGTACCTACATATTGATGAGTAGAAAAAGTAAGTTGATTATTAAGTTGTAGAAGGATACGAAATTATTTTTTTTACTTTTTAGTGCATTTTTTGAAGTCGTTTTTTTGTTTTGATAAAATTTTTGTTTATTTTTTTATTTTTAGTGAATCTGAAGTACACTAACTAATTCGATTAAGTTTCGGCCGAGTATCGTTTATTTGCTCTTAAGAATTGGAGAGCTCCGTTACTTAATCATGGATCCAATAATCAGAATCTAACTAAACTCTCATCAAACTACCCTTGAAGTACATCCTTTCCAATAAAAAAGAATCATCGAAATCGGTTGGCGTGATATTGAGTTATTCGTCCATTTGTCGCGCACATACTTGATGCAAATTTAAGACTTATATGATTTTCTCATGAAAGCCATTGTCAGAACTGGACCAAATTAAAATGGGACCACACGGGAAGCACCAGCTTTCAAATAAAAAAGAATCATCAATATCGGTTCACCCAGTCGAAAGTTCTGAGTTAACATAAAAAATAAAAAAAAATACAGTCGAATTGAGAACCTCCTCCTTTTCGAAGTCGTTTAAAAATAAGATCTAAAATACTTGCAGAACTTGATATTAACATTATTAAATTTTACTTGAATTAAATTTAAAAAAATTAAATGTAGTTCTACGAATTAAACACAACACAATTAATGAGAAATGTGGAGATCCGCAAAGAATGCAAGGCTGATGTTTGCGTAATAAGTAAGATTAAGAAAGGGACCCTTTGATAGTTTGGTCATGTACAGCGAATGAAACAAGAAAGGAAAGTAGTGTAGGAAGAATATCTGACGTAAATGTAGAAGAAGTCAGGGACGCCAGAGAAAGACATGGCACAATCAAGTGATCGTGATTTTCAACGGTCATTGTTTCACGACGCTCAATCAGCCCAGCCTCTTTCGATTGATTTTATAATTACCACCGTAGGAAAATATTGCTTCTTTGTTTTCATAAATATCCACGAAGAAAACAAGGTTTAATTATCGTATTACATAATTACTCAATTAGCATCAAGTGGACCGAAACGGAGTTCTACATTTTTCCACTTTTACAAATTTTCTTTCAGCGGCTCTTAGAGCTTTCACGTGGATCGTAAAAGTTTATGGGGTAGGCAATTTACTTTATATTCAATACCGATATGAAGTTTGATACGAATTGATTAATTTTGAACGAATTATTGAAGAAGAAGATAGCACTAATAATCTAAACGAAAATATAAAAGAGGACAAGACAGAAAAATAAAAAGATAACGGTCGCAACTTGGACACGAACCCAGAACATCTCGTCTTACCGGGATGAGCGCCTTATTCAACCAGGTCACTGCCACCCTTTCTCAAACCGTCATATTTGTCATCTCATATTTCAAATTTTAGAATTAACAAAATTATCTTCGACAAATGTTTCCCTATATTTTTCATTGGAAACAATCGTTCAACGAACAGGTTTGTATCCTAGATAGTATCTCGGATAAATATATCCGATTTTATTTAATTTTTTTTTACATTAGCTCCACACAGGAGGCCCTGAAGAAAATAATTTCCCTCAGAGCCTATGAAGGATGCTGTGTGGAGGGTTTTTTTTAAGGAAAGGAAGTAGAGGAAGCTCTGGGAAGGAAATAGGTATGAGGGGTGGGTAGGAATCTGGGGGTCAGTGTGTCCAGGAGTGACCGTCGCCCTGGGAACCATTGGATAACCAACACCTCTGCCATAGGTCACCCTAAGTGATTCGCTACGTTTGGTGACTTAGCAGGGGAGCTCGGATTCGTGGGGTAGGTTGGTCCAGATCTTGGCGGTCGAAACCACCTGCCGTGTGATGGGCAGGATCGATAGAGACTGGTTGAGGGAGGTCTTTTATTCTCTCGCGATCGCCTTGCATCGCCGTTGAAGGGATCGAGAGATTCCGGCTGGAGAGGATAAAATAGACCGCCAAGACTTGGACAAACCTACCCCACGAATCCGAGCGAATAAATAAATAGACAAACAGATTTTATTTGAACTAAAATTAAAATTTTGAAAAGTAGCTTTAATTTGAAATGTGTGTTGTATAATACTTTTTTTTTTTTGAAAATTTAACAAATCTGCCATTGACCTGCGATATAACCTTATTATACTAAAAATAAACATTTTTTCCCAAAATTTAAATCACACCTTTACTAGATAAAAGAACAATCTTTCGAAATGGATATATACTTTTTTGTGGAAAAAAGTCAATACGTCTAAATTTTTATTTTTTTTTTTTATTTTTCGAAGAAAACTTCTTCGGAAAGGTTTTCACTTTGTGATGGCATTATTTATTTTAATGAAAAGACAAATAACATTGTTTACATTTCTTTTATTTGTACACAATCTACATGTTTCGTGAACGATGTTCACATCATCAGGATCAGTATCAGTATACATTTGATCCTGATGATGTGAGCATCGTTCACGAAACATGTAGATTGTGTACAAATAAAAGTGATGTAAACAAAGTTATTTGTCTTTTCATTAAAATAAAATTTTATTTAAAAATGACATATTTCCGGTTGTGTCTGGTTATTCCCTCTTAATGAGATATCGTTTTTTCTATCAGTCAACACAAGAATTGTAAGATCGATTCGTTTAGAGAAGCAACAAGCGCAGCCAGCGATATTTCCATTTAAAACGGTTTGTTTGATTCATGTCAATTATTTGGAAATTTGTTACACTTGGTGATTTTATTTATTACTTCTGTGAAAATGTTATCATCAGCAAAAACAATCATAAATTATTCGAGCGAGGGTAGTTACCTGCCCAGATTGTATCGGTGTTAAATTGACAGGTGAAAATTTGGGATAGATAAGCATTATCGTAAATTATTATGAAAATCATCGAAACACCGATACAGGCAAACCGCTGATATGGTCCGTTGAAACCTCTCTCTCTTTCTTATAAACGGTATTTATGAGTGAGCGGGAGAGTGAAAGAGAGGTAACAACGGACCACTGAGTGGCAGGATTATAAGTATCGGACGGTTTGTATTATTAATCCCCCATTCCCCATTTCGTCCTTATTTCTTTCTCGATATCTAAGTACATTATATTTATTTCAATTTTATTAAAAAAAATAATATTACTATTTTAATTAATTATAATTTTCTGTATTATGAAAATTCAATTTCATTCAAATTTCATAAGTAATTTTCACTTCAATCCAATTTAATGTATCAGCTTCATTTTGAAGTAAAAAATTCCTTAGCACCGTTGTGATTTAAACCTCGATGAAATAAAAAATAGCGACACCAAAAAGAGACAAACACATACATCTGTAGAACTCGAGATTGAGGTTGCGTGTTGGAAGTCTTTATTGAGTTCTAACAAGATTACAATTTTACAAATCAATTCTGAACTGGACAGCGGAACAGATTAAATACACTACCGGTACTAGGTAAACTGGAAATTACAATCACACACTGCATTCATAAACATTATAATAATTAGTTGTTTATAGTAATTAGTATTTTAGGTTTTACACAGTTATTATCTAAAACCAAAAAGTATAATTATAATAGTAATAATTAAACAGGAAAAATGAGAGATTTCTTACAATCAATCTGATTAATCAGTTTTGTAAGATTTGTAAGATAAATATTGGAAAATTAAAAAAACTGAATAAAAATACTTACTAGCCACCTCACTCTTGTCTACTTTTGTTTTCTGGAGGTTTCAGTTCTACCGCATGTGAAATGCACACTTTTTTAAATTCGTCTCTAGAAAGTTTGAGAAGGAACTGGGCTTTCTTAATTATATAATTTTCAATTGAAATTTCAAGTCACTTCGATTTAATGGAACAGATTTCGTTTTTAAAAATGTCTACAAATAAGTACCTATACTAACATCGTACGTGAAGTTGAATTCTTATCAATATTAGTTACAATAAAAACTATTATGAGCTAGGGTAGGTACAGACAAGCACATATTTCCTTTCATAGTACACCTATTCACTTTTAAAAAGTTAGGAAACGTATTAAAATTGTAGAATATCAAAATGTTTGATATTCATAAGTAGAGAAAACAGTTTGAAATTTTATTGCAATATAATGTAATGTACGTTCAGAAAAGAAAATTAAATTTTTGATAATAATAATAAATGTCAAATTCTGGTACGTTTTTTTAATTTATTTAACATTTGAATGTTTTTACAATAATTATACTGTTTTACATGTTAAACAGATTTGTAATATGAATATAATAAAAGCCTTTCCTCGCCATAAAGAGACTCTTGTGTTTGGTGAGTGAATTTATCCTCAATTGTATGTATCATTTAAGTAAGTGAATAATAATATTGCAACTAATAACAATAGATGTAAGAAAAACTTGAGATTTGTAAATAAACAGACTTCAAGATTTAAATGAAAAATTAATAATTAGACCAAGATTAAGATGGAGCGACAACGTCCTCAAAGACATATCTATCTTGGAGCTTCTAAACTGGAGAGAGCTGGCACAAAACCGAGATGAGTGGAGGAAGACTCTTGAAGAGGCCAAGACCCACCAGGGGTTTTAGAGCCGATAGTGGTGGTGATTAATAATAGTAATGTACCTACTCTTACAGTTTTTTGGTGTAATTTTTTTTATTTAATTTGGAATTTACGTTTATTTTCGAAAAAAATTAATTTTAATACGAGTTTTGTTGAAATAATTTATACCTAGGCACAGATAGGTATTTTGGATGTGCTTAGTTTGGGATTTTGGGATTTTAATATTGTTTTGATATCTTGCCGATACATTGAATGTAATTTATTGAGCTGTAGGTATTTCTTTGAAAGTTTGTAGTATTGAATATTTTTAATGTATATCGTCTATTGTAGATACTTTGAATATTGAAAAGATTTTTTCAGTAGAAAATGTAGATGTTTTTTTTAGGATAACCTTAATTATTAATCTTTGAACTATTTTGGGAGGATTTATAATAACATCATATGTTCCTCCCCATCCTATAATACCGTATTGTAATATAGATTGAACAATTGCATAGTGCACTTTTTTTACATTTTACAGTCTAAGAATATTTCTGAGTCTTATAAATATAATTATTTTGACAAGTTCACGTGAATTTCTAAGATAACCATAAAAAACAACGATTACGGTTTCATCAACTACACCTATTGCTTTTTCAACAAATTTCAACACTCGAATATTCGAGTATCAAAAAACATCTCCACTTTACGCAAAGTCAGCATTCCAACTGTTACACCAGTTATTAAAAAAAAAATCTAACCAAATTGAAAGGGCGGATAAAAGGAGTCCTAAAATCAATTTTAAAAACGTGATCCAAATACTAACTGCTTACTTACGTGCCGCTAAGGTCTGGGGGAGGATTTTTCGGCTATATAGACTTGCAATATCTCTACATCTCTACATATTTCCTCACCCTCCGCCCCTATATCCCTCGCCTACCCTGACACGATTCTGAGTGGCAAAGTCCGTATAAAGGCGTACCGCTGACAGATCCATCGTAAAATTCCCCTCCTTCTCATAAGAAAAGTGTATACTAGAAAGAGAGGTCACAACCAAGCTCTGAGCGGCAGGACTATGGCCATATATCGGTAAAAGCATATTTTGTGAGCGTCGCGTCGCCCGCTATCAACGGGTAATGCATCAATGTATTTCAAAGGGTTCCGAGAGGGACTTATTCCATAAGCCGAGATTTGTAGATTTAGGGTTTTTAAAAATTGCTTTACCTTTTTGAATTGTCGATTTATATGGCTTTGACTAAAAATTAATCTAATAAGAATTTTTCAAGAATGTTGGTTTCAAGAGAAATAAAAAAATGTATAAGGTAAACGATATTTTTGTTTGGAGGTATTATGGCTTTGGGTGGAGAAGCAAAAAATAAAATTGCGAAGTCATGTAAATATTGCGATATCTTCGATATTTAAAAGGGAATATTAATTTCTCTGTCATAGAGTTTTTACTGTAAACTGAGTAAAGGTTGTGAAGCAGTACTTAAATAACAGTTGAATAAAAGTTATAAAAAAGGCAAATGTAACTGATTCAATAATTTTATTTGGATTCAATTTTATAAAACATTAAAATTATTTCTTTAGACGTTTAGACAAATATTTTCGACTGAAGAAGTAAATAATATATGTTCATAAAATAAATCAAATTCGTGTACGTATTAATGTACCTACGTCTTTAATTTGTATAACTCAGAGTGTCCAGGTGTGAAGGACATGTGAATCAATCCCCCCACTGCAATATCTCCCAATCCGACCTGCCATGCAGTTGGTGGGCAGATGCATTCGCCGCCAAGATCCGGACAAAACTCACCCCGTGAACCCCGACACCCCTGCTAAATCACCGAACGTAACGAACCACTTGGTGTGACCTATGGCTGAGGTTTTAATAAAAACATTATTAGGAGTAGGTATTTCCCGGGGCGGCGAAAAAGTTCTTTCAATTCCTATCAAAACATCGTTTGTTTTCTTTATCTTTCCCACAAAATCTTCTCATTTATGAATTATTTACTAAATAAAAACACTATTACATAGGAGGGTACAACCAGAGAAAAGTAGAAATATGTCATTTTTAAATCAGATTTTGACGTATTGACTTTTTTCCACAAAAAATTATAAATTGATTTCGAAAGATTGGTCTTTTATCTAGTAAACGCATGTTTTAAATTTTGAGAAAAAATGTTCATTTTAAGTATAATAAGGTTATACCATAGGTCATTGGCAGATTTGTTAAATTTTCAAAAAAGATTTTGTATTATACAACACCCATTTCAAATGTCACCCATCATGCAGTAAAATAAATCAATGCATTTTCTGAGAAACGCTTGTTTCAGAATTTTAATTTTAGTTTAAATAAAATCATTAAAAAATATATACGTATAGTTTGGCAATTAAATGTAGAAATTAAATAAATTGGAACTAAACGTTTTCATTACTATGGCAGCACCGAATTATTTGCTTTGCTATGACGTTTCCTATGGATGTCATGTTATCGCATGTTACGGTTGATTTATTGTCTTAAATCTGAGTAGAAGATCGCTGATTTGATAATATTTTTATTCATTGTTTGCCTGAATTTAATTAAAACGAATAAACCATTACATAGTGATGGAAGAGAGGTTATATTCTGCGTTTTTCAACGCTGCCTTGCCGAGTATCACGCGAAGAAGCTTCTGTATAATTTAGAAGATGTTTGCAAGCGAACTGCAGAAATGACTGGGACGTAGTATTATTTGTTTAATAAATTTCATTAGTATTACAAGATTTATGCCAATTTTCGAGCGATTATAACCATTACAATCTGATTTGAGGTTATGTTTAAAACTCAGATTTTGACAATCTCATGTGAAGCCACAAGAAAAAGGAAATAACTCAATTTAAAAAAATAATAATATAGTAATATGCAATTTTTTTACACTCTTAGAAAAGTAACTTTTTTCTTAATTTTCTCTTTCTTTCTTAATGAATAACATCTACTGTGTTTTTTTTAAATACCTTCTATAATATTAATTTTTATGATGTTTTTCACACACATGTAAATCTCAATCAACGGTAAGACGAATCGTCAAGGAAGGGGAAAAAGCAGATGGAAAATTTGAAACACCGGGAAAACGGAAAATGGGGCGCCCTAAAAAAAAGATTTTGATATTTGCGCCATTCATCAAAAAAATCATTTTTTTACATTTTGGAGTAGGAAGTATTGATGTTTGTGTAAGATTTCTGTTATTTTAAAGGGTGGAACTTTATTTTGAATATTATCTTTATAGCTTTGTAATGTTGCATGATAAAAGTATAATGCACTTAATTTTCTGACCTTAAATTGTTTTAATAAAAGTTCTGACGAATATGAGTAGGGTTTTTTTTTGTTTTTATTATTAGTTTTTGTGATATGTAAATTGTTTGTGTTTGATTTGTATATACACCGCCCCATTCTATAATGCCGTATTATTATATTATTATTACCTTATGACAAAATAAAAGTCCACTTAAAATTTATTTTGTTTTATTTTACTTATATTAAATTACAATTTTACTTCTATTATTTACTTCTGTTAAATTATAGTTTTTTGTGCAAAAATTTTGAAAATACAAATACGTTATGAAATATGCATTTTGACCGAAAAGTTTTTTTAAACATACATTAATTGTCTTATGAGCCATCTTGGTGTTGTCATTTCAAACCTAAAAAACGATTGCAGCGCCATCATTTATTTTCTACACTTAATTGCCAAACCGTACATGTGTTTCTTGGTGAAAATTGGTTTGTGTATTTATTTGCGTACTTACAAACTAATATATTGCAGATTTTTTTAACATTCTTATTTAACTTAGACATTATTGAAAAATGATAAATACTTATAACAAAAGCTCCCACACCATTTAAATATCAGAAGATGTTAAAAAGTTTCAACAGCAATAATTTACTAGTGGATAACAGTAGAAAATATATATTTTTTAAATAATTTGGTTAGAAAATTTATTCATAACACGGTGTAGGCAAAAATAATCCAATATCAGAAACAAAGTAACGATTAATATTGTAGATTAGAGATACCTTTAATCTGCCAATCCATCAATCTGTTCGGGACGAGTGATCCGTGTCGCTACTGTCGCCAACACCGTTCACCCCTAATCATCCGCCAATATAAACTTCAAACGACGCTAATAATCGTAATTATTTGCGTTAATATTTATGGCACCTAAAGAGATTCTCACTCAATAGCGGTAGAAACAGACAGCTCATTGGGACCCGTCACAATAAATTGGTGAAAACTTATTTTAATAGCTTTTCTACATCATTTAAAATTATCCTTTAGTAGCTGCTACCCGGCATGCGTTGCTATGCCATTTAATAAATAAATGGTTTCTCCCTGCGTGTCCTTTCCCATTGGTCCATTCCCTTCCCCTTCCTCTCTCGCGTCCCCTTCCCCTCTCGCGTTCCCACTCCGCCTCATCCACCTTCCCTCTCCCACTCCACTCCCCCCCTTCCCCCATCCCGCGAAACCCCTTCCGATTTCCCCTCCCCCCAGGTTCCCTTCCCCATCACTCGTTCCCTCCCGCGAACCCCTACCCGACTTCTACTCCCCCCTACCGCCTTCCATACTTTCAGTCCCGGTACATTCAGTTTTCAAACAGCTCGCCTGCCACCCATTGCAATTTTTCATAATGCCAGAGCTCACCAGTAGTTTTATAGAAACCTTGTCCTGACAGTAACGAATACAAAAAAAAAGAATTATCCAATTTGATGAAGTCGTTCGGAAGTTATGCGCGTACATACATTTCGGCGATTCATTTTTATTTAAACAGATAATAGATAATACACTAGCTGGTACCCGGTATGCGTTGCAAGGCCATAAATTGATTCTCCCTGCATGTCCTTTCCTGTGCGTCCCCGTTCCCTTCCATCTTCCCCGCCTTCCCCCTCCCTCGTTTCTTCCCTCACCACAAACCCCGCCTTCTCCCTGCCTTTCCACCCGGCCGCTAAAATATATGAAATACACACATTTTCATTTATACATATTTCATAACGCCAAAGCTTACCATTATATACCGCTTATGTTACTCGCTGATAATGTAGCTTTCTATTTATTTATTTATTTATTTGATGCAATATTATTTACATTTTTTACATAATTCAATGATGTTGGCCTCACTGGGTGTTTTACCCGTGCTGAGGCCTCCATTTCATATACAAAATTATACACAATACATATAAATATATATAAACATAATATTGGTGAAAAAAAGGAAAAAAGTAAATAAAAAACATACGATTAAGATAAATTAAACTTAAAAATTAGAGATTTAGAATTAACGTAAAATTAAGAATAAATAATATTATATAAGATTGGTGAAAGAATTTTTAAAATCGGTTTAGTGGTTTAGGCGTGAAACAAACTTACAATCTATTTAATCCATCAGGCCTCCAAACAATTTTGTCGGAAGGTCAATATATTTCGGCTTTGCAATGAAATCAAAACAAATGGAATATTTCTAAACACATCCGAAAACTAAACACTGTTTTTGAAAGTGATGAAATACGCTTTCAAATTTTAGAATTCGAAATAAACACATAATTTTTTAATGCAAAGATAAAAATGTTTTAAAAATAGCTCACATAATGTTTTTTAAACTAAAATTACTGATAAACAAAAAAAAATAAAAAAAAACACACACACTTTTATTAGGCAAACGTGTTTTAAACGTTGTCATCACCTCACTTTGGCGTTTCATGTAAAAATCTCTACATACCTTTATCTTTATCTTTACTAAGTATAAAATGAAGTCGCTTACGCTGTATGTGCGCTTAGATCTTTTAAACTACGCAACGGATTTTCATGCGGTTTTCACCAATAGATAGACTGATCCATGAGGAAGGTTTTTGGTACATAATTTTTCAAACTTTTGTGTAAATTGGTTAAAAATACATAATATATCTGGCCAAGCGGCAGCGGGTAGCGGGCAGCGGGCAGCGTGGTGTGGATTTGATTTAACAAATGGCGTTGGTTATAAAGGTTTCATTAGCCGCAGCAACGTGTAGCCGGGTCTGCTATTATATTATAAATTAAAGTCGGCCGCCACGTCTATCTGTCTGTTCGCGCTAAACTCAAAAACTACTGAATGGATTTTCATGCGGTTTTAGCCAATAGATAGAGTGATTCATAAGGAAGGTTTTGAATGTTATTTTATAATTTGTCAAGGATTTGTGTAAATTGATTGAAATATGAAAGAGAATGTCTGTATGCGGTGGACGACCGGGCTGGCAAGCGAGCGATGAAAATTGAAAAATTCCAAGTTTCATTTTTCAAAGTTTTTTTTTCAATTTTTTTTCAAAATGCGGCCGAAAACTTTGGTTTTGTAAAGGTGTACATTTGAATTATTTTGTGTTTAATTTTTTTCTCTATCTAACCCCTCTTAGATCATATTTCAAACGATGGGAGACAAAACGATTTCTATGAGACCTATATATTTTTTCCGAGAAGCGAACAAATTAGCCTGACGGGTTAAAATAACTAATAAATAAAATAAATCAAGACGTGTCAAGACTCAAAATAACAGAAGACGTGATGAGAGGACGCATGAATATGAACGAAACAAGGAGCACCTTAAAATACAGCGTTTTGAGGCGCCCGAGGAAAAGGGCCTGAAGGTTAGTTAGTTTTTATAACAATATCTTTTTGATAAGGTAAGCCGGAGCGGGAGGCGATTAGTGGGGTGCTAATCACTCGACTGTTATGTCTAATAACTGCAATAATATACAATGTATGCAAACACGTAACATAGGGAACGTACCCATACTACGTGACCAACTTTTTGCAATTTTTAACCCCCCCCCCCCCCCCGGTGACCAAAATCCTAAGCAACTCGCCGCTCATTTGTATGGAGCGTGACATTTTGAAGACCCCCCCCCCCTAAACGTGTCACGTAGTATGGGTACGTTCCCATATCGAAAATTGCTTAATTCGATTCAATTAGTGCCATCTGCCGCGAACCAAACACAAAGTCAAATAATGCTCGGCTTAAACCCCAAAGATCAACATCAATCTCGTATTTGCATAAATAATGCTTTCTAATAAGTTCCTTTCGTAAAAAAAAAACATTTAGCACGCACTCTGTCTCAATTACACTCGCCTGACATCGTAGATCTCTATCCCATTTGAATTTTGAAATCATGGTGAAACACAGTATTGTTTTGGAAATTTGAGAGGGAATAACCGGACAAAACCGGAAACTTGTCATTTTTAAATCAAATTTTAGACATATTGACTCTTTTTCCACAAAAAATTATAAATTGATTTCGAAAGACTATTCTTTTTTCTAGTAAAGCTATGTTTTAAATTTTGAGAAAATATGTTTATTTTTAATACAATATGGTTTTACCGTAGGCAGATTTGTTATATTTTCAAAAAAAAAAATTATTAACAACATACATTTCAAATCATAACAATCATGCAGTATAATAAATCAACAAATTATTTGGGAAAGCTATTTTTCAGAATTTTAATTTTAGTTCAAATAAAATCATCAAAAAAATATCCGCGCCCTTGTTTTGTGACGAAAATACTTCAGTTTATTTATTTACGATCTTACAAACTAATATATTTAAAAATATTTTTTTTCCTTCACATTATTGAAAAATTTTAAATACTTGTTATGAAAAAATAATAACAAAAGTACATAATTTTAATATTTTTATCATCACGAGTTTGAGCATTTTTGAATGTAGGTATTTATCAAAGCAAATTTAGAATGAAATAAAACCGGTATTAAGTTATTATGGTGGTAGTTAAAATGCTGGTATGGAGAATAATTAATCTTTCTCATCGGAACCAAGGGTACGATCGCAAGATCATCGTTCGACGAAATTTAAATCTCGGCCGCAGGTTAATGACTCTTAAGTGCGTTTAACCAGCCAGAGCGGCCGAAAATCCACATTTCGTCGAAAATTGTTCTTACGATCATGCGGGGCGGTTACAATGAGAAAGATTAATTACTCTCCGTACCAGCTTTTTAAATTTATAACTGAATATCGATTTTATTCCATTTCAAATTTACTTTAATTTTAATGCTGAAAGGCGTGATGATAAAACTATTAAAAAATGTACTTTTTATTTTTTGATTATAAGTATTTATCATTTTTTAATAATGTCTAAGTTAAATAAGAATGTTAAAAAAATCTGAAATATATTAGTTTGTAAGTATACAAACGGACCAATTTTCGTCAAGAAACACATATAAGTATATATTTTTTAATGATTTTATTTAAACTAACATTAAAATTCTAAAACATGCGATACCCAGATAATGTTTTGATTTATTTTACTGCATGATTATATGATTTGAAATGGGTGTGGTATAATACAAAATCTTTTTTGAAAATTTAACAAATCTACCAACCTATCGAAAACCTATTGAAAAATTAACAAATCTACAAATCTACGACCTATGGTATAACCTTATTATACTAAAAATTAACATTTTTTCTGGTTTTCTCTGGTAATACCCTCTTAAGGCTCGATTGGACAAATATTTAGATCACGAAACACGTCTGCATCTGCATCTTTATTCTGTTTATAATAACATGCATCTGCTTAGCTATAATATTGTGCAGTTCTATCATGTGCTCATTCGTACCGCACCAAGTCAAGTATCCCATATCCCATCCATGAGTCAACCGTCAGAGTGGCATATAACGTTACAGGCTGGCTCCTTTGTTCATCCCCTTTTCCTGGTTCATCGTTTGATCGCCACCCCTTCACCCCTGGCCTGAACCCAGAACCCTCACCAAACGGATGATAGTTTGCTACCGGGCAAAGGTTTCGATTTGACAGTAAATTATAATATGTGGATACATCGTGTAGCCAATGTTTCCAGCTCGCAATATACGTATGTTATATGTTTACATCCAGAATTGATATTATTATGGAAGGTATGCTATGCATGGCCTAGGGGCTGAACGTAAAATGTCAAATGCACAAATAATATCCCTTCGAGCCATGTTATAAAATAGTTATTATTTAAAAGAGGTAAAATATTATTCATTATTAAATATCTATTTTCCATTATATCTTTTACAGTTTTCAGCATGTTTAATACATATCGATGGCGGAAATTTGAAATTCTGTAAAGGACAATGAATCCAAATGAGTTGAAAATGTCATTTCTCTCGGGCTTTTTTCTCTTTGCTCCATTAAAATATTTCTTGTAAAATTAATGCGTTTTTTACGAAATAAACATTCTGAATACTTAAAAATAAATTAAATAGGTAGGTACTGTTATTAATCATGTATTGGTTTCATGCTCGGATTTGTTCTTCGTAATGCGAGATCGTTTACTAATGGAATTGCAACACGAAGAACATATGAAGCACTTGTCCGCAGCATCCTGGAATACAGCTCCATTATTTGGGCCCCCTCTGAACAAAACCATATCCTAGAAATAGAAAGAGTTCCAAAAATGTTTATGCATCACCTGTATATGAGGGAATATACACACTACCCATTCCTGTATCCATCGTTGTTCTTAAGAGCGTTTAACCAGCCAGCGGACGAAAATCCACATTTCGTCGAAAGTTGTTCTTCCGATCGTGCAGGGCGGTTACAATGAGAAAGATTCATTATTCTCCGTACCAGCTTTTTTAAATTATAACTCAATATCGAATTTATTTCAATCCAAATTAGCTTTAACCCCTAGGATACGACACACTACAATAGCAGTGCAGTGAAATCATGACTACATCTACAAATGAACTCCAATGTGTGGGTGTAGAGCTAGGTTTTAGAATTTTTAATGCATTTTGTTCTTGTCCATGAAAGTTCTAAAGCAAAAAAGTTGATATTGAAGAAACCAGTCAACTATTTCAAATATAATTTTTAATATTATGTTTGATTTTTAAATATTTACAAAATACTACCCGTCTTCTAAGGGTTAATTTATACCTTCATCCAAAAATACTGAAAGGCGTGATGATAAAACTATTAAAATAGTGTACTTTTTGTAGTTGTTTTTTTATTATAAGTATTTATCACGTTTCAATAATGTCTAAATTTAATAAAAATGTTAAAAAAATCTGAAATATATTAGTTTGTAAGTGCGCAAATAAATACACAAATGGACCAATTTTCGTCAAGAAACACATGTACGTACATATTTTTTAATGATTTTATTGACACTAAAATTAAAATTCTAATACATAACTTTGCTAGATAATGTATTGATTTATTTTACTGCATTATTACATTATTTGAAATGGGTGTGGTATAATACAAAAACTTTTTTGAAAATTTAACAAATCTGCCAACAACCTATGGAATAACCTTATTATACTAAAAATTAAAAAAAATTCTAAACATTTATTACATAACTATGCTAGACAAAAGAACAATCTTTCGAAATGCATTTATAATTTTTTGTGGAAAAGAGTCAATACGTCTAAAAACTTTTTTGAAAATGACGTATTTCAGGCTTTCTCTGGTAATGCCCTCTTAACAGGAATGCTCGATCTTAATACCTAAGAAGCCCGCCGAAAAACATTTTTACGCCCCTTAAGTCCCTTTCCTTCCCAGAACTCTCCTCTCCTTCCTTTCCTTAATAGACCCTCCACACAGCATCCCCAAAGATGACATAGACCCTGAGGGAAATTATTTTCCTCATCGCCTCCTGTGTGGAACTCATGTAAAAAAAAAATATTATTTTAAATAAAAAATCATAAATATTTGATATTTTGAAAAAATAAAAATCCCTCTTTTCACTCTTTTGAACAAATATCAATTTTTCATTAAAAGCATTTAAAATTTCCGTGATCGATATGTTTACAACTAGACTTATAGACAAAGCAGTTATATTTCATTGGTCACCATGAAATAGGCAGCCGCTTGGTATGGTGATTCTATCTATCTATTCTATGTAAATATCTATAAACATGTTTTATAAATCTTACTAATATTATAAACGCGAAAGTTTATATGGATATAAGTGTGTTTGTTACTCTTTTACGCAAAAACTACTGAACGGATTTTA
Organism: Limnephilus marmoratus; assembly: GCA_917880885.1. Taxonomy (NCBI): domain Eukaryota; kingdom Metazoa; phylum Arthropoda; class Insecta; order Trichoptera; family Limnephilidae; genus Limnephilus; species Limnephilus marmoratus. The sequence goes on from OU862908.1 coordinate 13,157,220, forward strand.
ATGAAACCTTACAATCAGAATAACATATAGGCTATATATCTAATGGTAAGGTCTGGCGTTATGAAATGTTTATGAAACCTTACAATCAGAATAACATATATAATGGTAAGTTCTAGCGTTATGAAGTTTATTATTATTTAAATAAAACATACAACGAAGTTGCATTCCCATGAGTTATCAAAACTCATTAAGGGATCGCCAATTGGTACATTTGAAAAGATAAACCCAACCCAACCCAATATGCAGACACAATAAATGAAGAAAAATTTTACAAAACATTTTACAGAAGCAACATACAGAAACAAACATATGAAGAATCACTTTACAAATATTTCACAGAAACATGTCTTATAAGATTTTGTGAATAATATTATAACCACTCATTTGATTTATGTACTGTTGGTGTCACAAAGTTAAAATAAAGTATCCTCCATGATGGACTATAGAAATGCATAAAAAACAAATCAGGAAAAATACAATAAAAGGTACATGCTCAAAAATACACAGACCTAAAACAAGATGTTTACATAAAAAAATACATGATAAGATTTAAAAAAGATATAAACTGCGCCCATGAACAGAGTTTGTACCTACTTATGACTCGTTTTCCAAATAACATTTGAAAAAATAGGATTTCAATATATCGTTTCGAGATTTGTTAGAGGCATATACCTGTCTTAATTCTTCAGGCAATTTGTTATAGTTAGTGTACGCAATGTATTCTAATGATTTCAGTCCGAACTTTGTTGAGTGTATTTTTGATATATGTAGTTTGTTGTGTTGTCGTGTATTATATTGGTGAACGTCGTTGTTATAGTTCAGTTTTATATTTGTGTAGGTGTTGCACTGAATAATATTTAAGATGGTGTTTGTTATCTCAAAGCTAGGAACAATCTTAAATGGTAATACAAGTGCGTGACGGTAAATATCTTTAACATGTGTATCCCAAGGCAAGCCAAAAATGTTACGTAGGGCTCTATTTTGGATTATTTGCACCTCCGATATCAATTTTTTGGTAGCAAAACCCCAGATACCCGAAAGGTATGCCAAGTGGGATTTGGCCAAGGCCAATTTGTATTGATGAAAATGTGTAATTGTATTGAGGAACGGCAGGGGGGAAGGAAACGGGGGAGGTGGGGTTCGCGGAGAGGGAAGAGACAAGGGAGGGGGAAGGCGGGGAAGGTGGAAGGGAATGGGGACGCACGGGAAAGGACATGCAGGGAAAATCAATTTATTTCATTGAATGGCATTGCAACGCATGCCGGGGACCAGCTGGTCAATATATAAATATAGACGTTTCTTTTTGTGTCCATCATGTGTTCCCAAACCATTCAACCGATAGCGATGAAACTTAGGTTATTTGTCGTGCGTACACCCGCGAAGGTTTCTATGTATACTGATGAGCTCTGGCGTTATGAAATTTGTATTAAAAATTTACAATTAATGGTGCGTGCTTATAATAAATAGATTAGCGGCAGGGAGTGGAGGAAGGAGGGGGAAAGGAAACTGGGAAGGGGGAGGGGAACAAATTATGGGGTGGGATGTGGGAGGTGGGGAGAGGGGGGAACGAGGAAGGGGAAGACACGGAAGGTGGAAGGGGAAAACGGGGGGATAAGGGACGAGATAGGGGACCCGGGAGAGGAACGGGGGCACGAACGCATGGGAAAGGACACGCAGTAAGAAACATTTTCTTTCTCTGCGTGGCATTGCAACGCATGCCGGGTGCTCACTAGTAAAAAATAAAATAAACAAAAATTTTAACCAAACAAAAAAACGACTTCAAAAAATGCACTAAAAAGTAAAAAAATAATTTCGTATTCTTCTACAACTTTATAATCAACTTACCTTTTCTACTCATCAATATGTAGGTACGATTGTTATTTTTGGAGTCGGTGTCGGCGGGAGAGGAGCTGTCAAGTGAACACGTCAGGCCGCGGGTACCTTGGTTGATACCGACTCCAAAAATAACAATCGTACCTACATATTGATGATTAGAAAAGGTAAGTTGATTATAAAGTTGTAGAAGAATACGAAGTTATTTTTTTACTTTTTAGTGCATTTTTTGAAGTCGTTTTTTTGTTTGGTTAAAATTTTTGTTTATTTTTTGATTTTTAGTGAATCCGAAGTACACTAATTTGTCTGAATATGGGTAGATCTACTAAACGTGCTGCTCATATGAGACAGACATAATTTGACCATAACGACATTAGGGTCAAATTAAGAGATTCGGCCGAGTTTCGTTAATTTGCTCCTAAGAATTGAAGAGTTCCGTTACTTTGTCATGGATCCGATAATAAGAACCTAACCAAACTCTCATCAATTTATCCTTGAAGTACATCCTTTCCAATAAAAAGAGAATCATTGAAATCGGTTGGCGTGATATTGAGTTATTCGTCCATTTGTCGCGCACATACTTTATGCAAATTTAAGACTTATATGGTTTTCTCATGGATCCCATTATCAGAACTAAACCAAATTGAAATGGGACCACATGGGAAGCACCAGCTTTCAAATAAAAAAAGAATCATCAAAATCGGTTCTCCCAGTCGAAAGTTCTGAAGTAACAAACATAAAAAAAAAAAAAAAAAAAAAAAAAAAAAAAAAAAGACGAATTGAGAACCTCCTCCTTTTCGAAGTCGTTTAAAAATACATTTTATGAACCTACTGCAATATTTGAGGTTGCAAAATATTTATGTTAGTGTTTAGTAAACAACTCCAATCACTAAAAACATTCGAACGGTGAACTCTGTTTCCGTTGAATTTCTAAGTCAATCCAACTTTTTTATTTTATTTATTTGGGATACCAGCAGTTTACATTAATAACAGAGCATATAGTAATTGAGTCACAATAATTGAACCATTTACAGGTTTCCACGTAGGTACTGTATACAAGCGTAGTGATTCCAGAGATATTTACTAATGAAAAATTACGTTTTAAGAGCCGAGTTATTTAGGTAGGAATAGGGAGGGGGAAGGATGGGGGGATGAAGGGGGAAGGATCGGTCAAGTTAAGGTATATTAGTAAAAATATACGTGACAAAAATTAAAAGAGAAAAAAAAGGAAGTTCATAGACATATGGTGGTTGTATTAGAGGGTATCTATAGTTATTGTTATTGTAGAGTATCGAGAGAGTGTCTGTTTGATTTTAAGGAGTGTTTTATCAGCTAACTATGCAACGCGAGCCACGGATATTTGAAAAGTTAACCTATTTGTTAAAAAAACATTACGAGACGCCATATTTTTTTTTTCGTCCACTTTATCGTGACTCCCTAACGACTGCGAAAAATGTGAACGTTAATTAATTAATTCATTCATTGTCTCTAGGGAATGCAATCTCGTTCTCGCGAGATCTCGGCCTGTTTTAGCGAAATTGATCTCGCACGAAAAAAGGGCGAGATCTCGCGAGTTTAATGAGATTGCAATCGAGCATAAAAACGTCTTATTCGAAGCGCGGACTGACACGGACGGAGTTGCGATCTGTCGGTTTCGTTCGGTGCGCGTGAGGCGGCGAATCCGAAAGGGCCTTCTCAGCGGCTGGTTATCTGGCCAAAAAAATAAGAAGCCGTTTAGCAGACGATTCTTTGGACATTTTGTGCTTCTTAAGGAGCTATTTTCAAAATAATTCGTAATAATGGCTTGTGATTTGAACTGAACAAATCTTTCATTTGATTGGTATATTTTGTTAATTAATCTGTAATATCTAATGGATCTACTGAGTAGATATAGTTTTATTTAATTGATATTAATATCTCAGTTTAATAGTCAACTCAACTTAAATAATAAGTTTCATTTTTTTTTTAGTTCTCGTCGTTTTGTTTGTTATAAAATAACTGTTTTATTACTAAAAGATTTTTGTTTGATATTAGAAGAGAAGACTGGTTGTTTCTTTCATTTGTTATTTGATAGACACGTACGTCAAAGTTTACTACTTAGAAGTTTATTAAAAAATTATAGATAAATACGTCAAACAAGGTTTGATAGATAAAAGTCTAAAAATTCGTGAAAATAAATGTTTATCTTATAATACTTTATTATTTTTGTCCTACTTTATTCAAATATTGTTGTACTAGACGTTTGTACATAAACTAAATATAATAGGGAGCTGGCCACAATGACACGCCAATGGAGTTTCGTACGCCAGTGGATTTTGGAACGCCACTGGTCTTTTAAATGAATTTACTACTTTGACAAAAAATGCTTCTAGGTATAATGGCAAAACTGATTTGAGTACTGGATTAAAATAAATATTTTTCACTTTGGAGACTGTGGGAGACTGGGGTTTTTAGGTTACTGGGATACTGGGATAGGTAAACTGAATCTAAGACTGATTAAAACACTTGAAAAGAGGTTTGAACTTGGAGACTGTTGGTATCTTGAGTTGGTATCTTTCTTCTTGGCTGATAGTTTTGAACTGACTTCCTACCGGTTTGACTTCTATTTTTATAGGGCAAACTCAGGTCGGACTTTTGGGGGACAGAACCTCCTTAATTTTTCTAAGGTACTTGTTTTAGGTAATTTCCCTGGTCGCTACGATTGGAAGTCAGCTGTGTCAAAATTATGTGTGATAGTTTTTGCCATGATCTTACCAACTTAGGATACCAAAGCCTCACATAATTTTTATTGTGTTTACAAGAAAAGGTACAAGTATACATATGTGATATAAGGTACAATTTTAAACAGTAAATATTTTTCTTAAAGTGCAACAATCACTGATAGACGTCAGTTTTTGGGTTGTTTTTGTAGCATATACTCATTTTTAGGTGATGATGTTTATTTCTTGATCCAAATTATTCCCAATTTCTCGAAATTGAGCTCCAAATTTTTTGGAACATGAATTCGCTGTCGTAAATATTTACGATTCAGATTTTTCCTTTGTTCAGAATTGACCAATAGTGGCTCGGCTGGTCGCATGGTGGGGGTGACGTAAATAGACAGCCAATTCCTTGGCGTTGATCATTGCTGTCTAGACTCCCTTGTGGAAGTATTGGGTGGTTATTTAGATGTGTTTTCCAGTCCAATGAGGCTGCCGCACGTATTCATTATCAATTTCATTAATGTTTTCAATTGATTAGTTAGTTAAAGGACATAATTGCTTTGTAGACAAATCATTTGGAAGGGGCACCACATGCACATTGTTCCGCTAGCCAATAGCAGCACTCAGATTGTCGTGCTCGCGGCACGGTACTCTGTGACAGCGTAAATTCCAATCTTGAATTTCCAGGGTTGTCATATGCTTTCGCGCACTCGTTCAATGCACACGTATTCCTATGACACGTTCGATATAATTGTGATTATTTGCAAAAAAACAAACAAAACTGCCAATCTCGCGAGATCTCGAAATTGGCGAGATCTCAGTTATTCACAAACTCGCGGGATCTCGCTTGAGCCCCATCTCGCGATTTGCATTCCCTAATAAATTGTCTCCTACTAACTACATAAGATAGAGGATTGCCCCAAATCTTACTTTATTGAAATCTAACGATAAGATTTTGTAGCAATGATTTTCTCAGAGACGTACTGCATAATCAAGTATTTCCAAGAAACTAGTATCTGCTGTATACATTTATAACTCCTCAATCATCATTAATTAGGTTCAATGTTGGACAAGTACACAGGCTTTCCATTTGATTCGCTACTCCTTCATGTCAGCCTGGTTTCATATTGTAGGTACCGACTGCTTATATGATATCGTGTGACAATTGGACATTCTCTAAGGAATCTAAGATATACATTTAATCACTCATCACGTCCACCCTTTGTCCTTGAGTCAAAGCCTCCCTGTATAAATGCCGAGACACTGACAGCGCCTACAGAGACGGATGCATATGCAATAATAATTTTCTAAACGCGTCACCACTTTGCCTTAACACGCGCTCCTAGCTTTACTTACATTCATACATCGTATTAATCATACTTTTTGTTGTAGTGATTCTTGTCATGACGCAAGTATTTTATTTTCGCGACATCGATGGGTATGTAAAAAAATCATATAAAAAACAGTCGCAAAGAAGCTATTGGCAAACTGGCCAATCGGTAACATATTTATAGCACAATTTGGGAGGCGGCTATGGATACCGCCGATATGGATACGCGGGTATGGGAACCATTTATTGGATAACCAACACCTCTGCCATAGGTCACCCCAAGTGGTTCGCTACGTTTGATGTATTAGCAGGGGTGCCCGGGTTCATTGGGTGAGGAGTGTTCAGGTCTTGGCGACGGATGTGCTTGCCCACCAGCTGCGTGGTGGTCTGAAATGGAAGAGGTCGGTTTGGGGAAACTTTATGAACTCTGTAGCTGGTCTTGCACCGCAGCGCGCAGCGGGAGGAATGGATTCTTACATCCGACACTCCTGAACGCACTGATCCCAAGATTCCTACCCACCCCTCATACATTTTTCCTTCCCAGAGCTTCCTCTCCCTCCTTTCCTTATAAAGACCCTCCACACAGCATCCCCAAATATGACATAGGCCCTGAGGGAAATTATTTTTCTTCAGGGCTTTTTGTTTGGGGTTAAAATAAAATAAAAATAATAATAATTTTTAAAAAAATTTGCTCTCATCAAGTATGAGTACCGCCGACCCGAGAACCAGAAATGGAATACTTCCGCCATAGGTCTCCCTAAGTGGTTCGTTGCGTTTGGTGACTTGCAGGCGTATCCGGGTTCATGGGGTGAGCCTTGTCCAGGTCTTGGAGGCGGGTGCGTCTGCCCACCAGCTGCATGGTAGGCCAAATTGAGAGAAGCCAGTTTGGATTCTGCAGTAGGACTCTCTTGACCCAACGCCTTACACCGCAGAGGGATGGATTCATACTTCTCTCCTGAATACACTGATCCCCAGAATCCTACACATTCCTCATACCTTTTTCCTTTCCAGAACTTCCTCCCCTTCTTTTTTTAAAAATAACTTACAAATAGCATACCACGGACACATTTATTAATGTAAAAAATAAAAAGAATTGGCCATATTTTCATCAGCATACGTTACTGTTTACTGACGAATTTAATTATTTGTTTTGTGGTCACCTAATAAAAACATTTAGTACTAGCTTTTACCCACGGCTTCGCTCATGTAGCATTAGGGAGAAATTACTGTACAAAGAATTTTCCGACAAGAATAAAATGTTTTTCCGGTATGAAAAGTCGCCTATGTCACTTCTCAATCCTGCAACTATCTCTACGCAAAAAAAATCGCGTCGAACGGTTGCTTTGTTGCGGCGTAAAAGACGGACAAACAAACAAACTTTCGCATTGTAATATTACTTGAGATAACTACTTATTTGTTCTTTTTTCCATTGCATTACTGTCTGTGTCACTGTGTAAACAATACTCAATCACTGTCACGCCATTACAAATAACTGTTATTTATTTTAGTGCAGCAATTACCACGCCTGAATATATATTTATACGTAGAATATATGAAAAAAGAACAGCCCTAATCCCATCATTATTATTGGCATCGTTACTAAGATAATACGCAAGACATGAGTATGACTGGAGTGCGCATCAATCATCATTAAAGGAAGATTCCACTAGGGTGTCTCGCTACTGGCTACTGGCTACTGACTACTAGTTTCCGACTACTATCTCCATCTGATACTATATCTACAATACACACTTTTCTTCAATCTAACTCAGCGGTCGTCACACTTTTCTGGTCAAGGGCATCTTTGAGTTCAATTTTCATCCACTTCCCGAACTACCGAAATAAGTGAGTTTTCGCACCGTGAAAAAAAATTATTACAATACATGCAATAACAAAAATTAACCAATATCAAAGTTTATTTTGCTTTATTAGTTCGTGATTAGCGTGTTTTTTTGTCTTCTTTAGACCATATTTTTTCTACCTGGCCACACACTCACAGTGCCATCTCAACGCCCTCTAATTTTCTCTGGTTCTTCTGCTGTCCCCCTGAAAGGCTAAAACGCCCAAAAGGGGCGTTATCGCCCACGTTGAGAACCTATAACGTACACTATGCGCGCTACTTAGGATGTGTTCAAATCAAATGACAATCAATGAAAAACAACGCTTTAAAATCATAAGGATATGCGTACGCAAAATATTTAAAAAAAAAATGCAGGTTAATATAAATGTACGTCAAAAGATATATATATTTAAAAAGAAAACGGCACATATTTGTGCGGGCCGCACAAATATCTGCCGCGGGCCGCACTTCGACGACCACGGATCTAACTACTGAACTAGGAGTAAGAAACCTTTTTCAAATTTATTAAGCGAAAACCGCCTCTACTTTCACGACAAATCTAGATTTGTTGTACAAGATATATAACGAAATCGATCAGCTTTTCATAATTTGGACTGTAACTTTCCTCCAACTCAGAGAAAAATAACATGAATCAAATGAAATTCATTCATCCATTCGTTTTAATCTGTTCAAATGCATTAACTTCGATTAGTCATCTAAAAATGTTTTAAATTTATTATTTTACATTGTACTTTAAAAAAATCATTCTGATTCTCCAAATTGCATATTTGAGGTGCTTAGCGGAAGAGTGACCCAACCTACAAAAAATCGTAATAGGCGAAAACATCATTAGTTATATATTTTTGTCATGTCTATGAAGCCACAGTGGCCCAATTTTAGTTTTCACTATTTCAAAGATCCTTTGATATCAGTGAAAACTAAAATTGGCCACTGTGGCTTCGTAGGTATTTTTGCTGCTGTTGGTTGGGCCACTCTTCCGCTGAACGCCTCATTTATAAGTATGCTTTTAATTTTGTTTAAGCGCTATCTACGTTCATATAAAAAAACTAGCTGGTTCCCGGCATGCGTTGCTATGCCATTTAATAAAGAAATTATTTCTACCTGCATGTCCTTTCCCATTTTTCCCGTTCCCCTTCCGCCTCCCCTTCCTCTTCCGAGTCCCCTTTTTCTTCCGAGTCCCCTTCCCCTCCCGCGTTCCCACTCCGCCTCCTCAACCTTCCCTCTCCCCACTCCGCTCCCCCTTTCCCGTGAACCCAACTCCCGAATTCCCCCTCCCCCCTCCTCGCTCCCGCGTTCCGTACATTCAGTTTTCAAATAGCTCACGTGCCACATATTGCAATTTTTTATACAAATTTTTATGATGCCAGAGCTCACCAGTAGTTTTATACAAACCTTGTCCTGACAATAACGAACACAAAAATAAAAGAATTATCCAATTTGGTGGAGTCGTTCGGAAGTTATGCGCGTACATACATTTCGGGGATTCATTTTTATTTATAGAGAAGAGAAGAAGAAGAAGAATAAGAAGATTAATATAGTTGGAGATTATATATGAATTTTTCGTATTCAGTTATAGGTATTTGTATGGATATATAAATAAACTATGTTTATGTATAAGTATATAAATAGTCTAAACCTTACGCAATGATTTTTTCTATTTCCTATTACAAATTTTCCATTTTTCGACAAGTTTATATTTAATTCGTCTATTTCTTCACACAAATTAAGTAAATTCCATTTGTCACCATGAAACAGGCGGCAGCCTAGTATGGTGTTTTAATGTATCTATTATCTTTAAATGATTTCATTAAATATCGTGTATTTTAAACATTTTTAAAAATTATCTAATTACGCACACAAGAGGACATTAATAGATGTAAGTCATGTTAAGTGACGCCCTAAGCAAAAAATAACTCAACAGCACACATTAAATAAACTCGCATAAAAATAGTGTTCCATACATACATAGGTACATAACTATGCAGAATTTTCATAGGCTCGCGTCCCACCAGTTACATACTCTCCACATTTTACATGGGTGATAGGTGGCGTGCAGTCCATCGGTCTGCACTAAGAAAAATGTACCATGAAAATATAATAACATGAAAAAATCATATCAGATACAAATAAGTAATGTAATAAAAATGCATAAAAAAATACCTGCATTACCTACTGTAATTTTCTCTGATTGCTTTGTGAAAATAACCCATTCTTACCCGAACTTGAAAAACCACGCGTAGCCTACCATAGGTCACAAGGCAATGTACGCCGCTGGTACACTAAACACAATTTACGTAATAATCGTCACGTATCTCGTGCAGTTCTCTTCGGTACCGCCTCCGAGATATTACATTGAATCTGTCTCACATCTGCTATTCTTGAACGGCTTGTTTCTGTGTGTTATCTACAAGGCATATCTACCTAGTAAATATAGTTTTACCTGTGTCTATTAAAGTAAGTAGGTACTTCCTAGATAAAAATACATCTTTACATTTTGAGATTTTCACGGCCAAAATATTATCGTGATTTATTGGGGTATTATGTCGTGTTGCTTCCCTCTTTATCCAACATTTAGAACAGCGTTACAGTGTCCATCATAAGGGTTACATACTTGCCCTGATTTTGGGCACTGTAACGCTGTCCGAAATGGGGTTGCACATCTGCCCTGATGATGGATACTGTAACGCCGTCCGAAACTTTGGCTATAAGGAGGTAGTGCAATACGGTGTAATACCCCAAAAATATATCACGATAAAAAGACATGGTTTTTATATCGAAATATTAACAATAAACTCGAATAACGGCGGTTGTTTATGTTATTGACGATGTCGGAGTAATTACAAGGAAAATCGAATAATTTTTTGGAAAATTGGATGCCTTTAGTCAAATGTTTAATCTTTTGTTTTCCATTCCTTTGTGTGTTTAATTCTGTTATTGGAAAGCAATGCAATTTGAGCAATTTCGAATCGTTTGACAAAAAAAAATCACTCTTTCCTCTCCTCAAAAAGACAGCATCTTCAAAGATGACACAGGCCCTGAGGGAAATTATTTTTCTCAGGGCCTCCTGTGCGGATTTTAAAAAAAAGTATTTCATTATATTCCTTCATTGGACGCGAAAATATAACCTAATTTATATTTAAAAAATACTATGGCATTCGTTGCATGGTTGATTTAAACCTGCTCAGAATTTTTTTGGGAAAAATAGGCTAGAAGGGTTGGAAATAATTGAGCCTAACTTAAACTTTACTATGCGTTAGAATTAGATGATTTTGCTATCATAATATACCTTCCAATCTCATTAATAATATAAAGTCTATCAGCTACAATGGTTCAGGTTTTGAAAAAACGCCTTCGGAAGTGACTTGGGAAATCTAAAAAAAATAAGACTAGAGAAGCTGCTTTGGACACGTATATCGGATGGACGACGATTTTTTGAAGAATATATTGTGTCGATCGATTAGAGTACGACACAGGAATACATGACACGACCGTGTGAATCATGTACTTAAATTGGGTTACGTCAAGAATTGGAATAATAGAAAACTGTATGTATGTGAATGAAACATGTTTCATCGGGTGAAAGTGCGCAAGGACAAAGGTGTGCGGTCTTCTAACCTTTCTGATCACTCTTGCAAAAAAAAGCCGTAATGGATAGTTTAAAATAATGAGAAAATTATTATTATCTTGGGTTTCAGAACAAATATTCGTTCAAACTTCAAACATTAATCATTTTTGACAGAGTGATTCCACCTTATCAAATAATATGTTGGGAGGTTAGCTGAAAACACGTCAATAACAACGGGGAAAATAACAATGTTATTTCAATTAAAAAATTTGGGCAAAACATAAAAGCTTGCAAATTTGGAAAAATCAATAAAGGTTCTTCAAATGATTGATTTTCATGCTGTTTTTGTTGAACAGGGTAATAATGATTGTCAAAATGGTTAACTTGGGAAACTTATTTCCAAAAAAAAAATAAAGAGAAAATATCTTATCTCGGGAACAATGAACTCGTTTGTTTATGTTTATATTGTCACAAAGCACGTGATATTCTATAATGAAACTTAATATTATTGTTTTAATTTGCATATTCAGTTCAACTTACCCTATCATCATAAGCCAGCGCCAGCAGCGGACGCTTTTCTACAGAGAAAAACTTTCCAAAGGGATACTACGCATTCAACAGTCAAAAAATTCATGAAAAATTTCCCGCCGCACGCTGTTGCTTGAAGGTAACAAGTGGTCGCGATCAATATGGCGGCCCACAACACCCGTATGTCAGAATCGGTGGAAAACCATCAATAACTCCCTTAATAAATCACTCTCACTTTTGCAACTTGGTCCCAAACCTGGCACTGGTTTTTATAACTTTTATGTGTGGTAATTTTTTATGTCTTTAAATTATCGCGTGCGGAAACAACGAAAATATCGAGGATCAACAAACCGCCGAACCGCGCTCCGCGCCGACTGCCTTGAAGTTGGGGCGGAATTGCGGATATAAGGCTGTGTGGGTGTTCCCTGAACTGCCTGTACCTAGCGTTTAGTACCTGCTGTGTCGCCCTATGCAACAGTATGTACCTATTACTAGCGGGAAAATTGTGAAACGTATGACGGCAAGGGTAAAACAACTGTTTAATAAAGTTTGTTTTTCCAATCTTTCATCAACATTTCTTGTCTTTTCGGATATTTTTTCAGATAACCTTGTAAACATACATTTGATTACAGTAAACGTAAAATATATATGAACAATTTTAATGCACTTTTCTCAGGGGGTTGATTAACATCTAGTTTTCACTGCACAGAGCCAGTGAAACTATGTATGTTGCATTGAACTTCAAAACGATTCATCTAACATTAGTTTTACAAAAAGAAAAGCCACCTTGCACCGTAATTATACCCTTTATAACAAGGGTTCCCAACCTTTCTAGCTATTTTTTACGATATAGGTATCTACTTCTAACAAGAATCTTTTAAGAATTTTGCTGCAGTTTTTTTGTTCTTTAAAACTTTGACCAAAACCGTTTCATACAAAGAAGCACGAATTCAGTAAAACCAATTGCGATCAATTTTTCGATCGATCGATCGATTTTTTTTTCATCCATGATGTAAATAAGAAATGATGGTAATTATTTTTTTTCTATTTTTTTGTACTTTCTCGACACCGGTGGTCCTGAGGACAATAATTTCGCTCAGGGCCTATGTAATCTTTGCTGAAGTCTTTTTATGGAAAGGAAGGAGAGGAAATTTTGGGAAGAAAAAATATATGAGGGGTGGGTAGAAATCTGGGTGTCAGTGTGTCGGACGTATGAATCTTACCCTCCCACTGCGGTGCAAGGCGATGTTACGGGGGAATCCTGCTGGAAAAATCGAGAAATTTGGGTTTGGAGCTTTGAGATTTGTGCTTCAAGCTTTGAGCTTTAAGTTTTGTGCTTTAAGGCTCTGCAACCGGGCCCGAAAAGAAGAAGATGGAGAGATACGAAATTACGAATGTTAGAGGAGAGCGCTGACATTTACATCGACAAAATCGATGCGAAAATTGTGAAAATGTTTAATAAAACACGACTCGTTTAAAGTAGAGCAAAAATCTCGGGCATTATCTTAAACAGCATTTAAAGAAACACTGTGAATTTTTTCATACATATAACTTGTAAAATAACTGAAACAAACATGTTAATAATAATTTTTGGAGCACTTTGCGATTTTTTTCTATCGAGGGAATTTTATATAATTTGCATTTCGGCGCGGGCAAAGTCTAGATATTATCTTCAAGAATAACACATATTTTTTTAAGAGCTTTAAAACTTACTGTGTTTGAGGGAAATATGTAATAAATCGGTAAAAATCCGGGTTGCGGGCCCTTAAGCTTTGGTTTTGAGGTTAGAGCTTTAAGATTAATCTTGAGCTTTTGCTTAGAGCTTAATGCTGTGAGCTTTAAGCTTTAATCACTGAGATTTAAGCATTGAGCTACGAGCTTGGAGCTTTAAGCTTTGACATTTAAAAAATGGTGAAAGATAAATACTTGGAGCAGGTTGATGATTTTGATATTTAGGAAGTATGTTTACGAGAAATGGGAAGGCCGATAGAGGTTTTGAAAGAATGGTAAATCCAGGTAACTCCGTTAATTGAGGACTGAATGCCGTTGGCGCTAACAAAAGAGTCCAAGAAGCGAAGCTATCAATCAACAATGGAGTGCTGGTACCTACCCTGATGTATGGCAGTGAAGCATGAAACTGGCAGAGGAAGGATGAAAGTAGACTGAATGCTGTAGAAATGAGATGACTGAGGCGTATGTGTGTTAAAACCAAGTAGGTAGACGACCTCGACGGTAGACGAGTCAAGAGTCTTACCCACTGGACTACGGAGGTAGGCACAATCCGGAGGTCGCGGGTTCGAACCCGGCATGCGCAAATAGATTTTATTTGATTAATTTGTGTTATTTCACAATTAATTCATTTAAAATAATATATAGTATATTTGCGGCATGTTCCAGAGTGGAAGATACTATCAGTATCGCCCTGGTGTAAGACCACCATTCAGAATTGAAAAGTTGCTTGAAAATGGCTTTAGCCGTGTTTGGTGACCAGATCTGAATAGCTACCGCTATTTCAATGGAAGATGCGCCGAGGAACTAGTGTCATTGATCCCTTTGGCTCCTGTGCATAGTCTGGAAACACGCCAAACGCGTGCCCAACATAAGTACGCGGTTAGCATTAGTCACATGAAAACGGGTCGCTTCTTTGACTCATTCTTGTGTTCAAACGCTCGGCTGCGGAACGATTTACCGGCCTCTGTGTTTCGTCCTTCCTACAACATATGGGTCTCTTCAATACCAATGTTCATTTCTTCCTCTCCATTGATGACATAGGCCCTGAGGGAAATTATTTTCCTCAGTGCCTCCTGTGTGGAGTTTATGTAAAAAAAAGCGTAATGAGTAAGATTGAGAAAGGGACGCCCAGATGGTTTTTGCACATAGAGCGAATGAAAGAGGAGTGAAAGGGGGATATATGACGCAAACGTGAATGGTAGAAGAATTCGGAGACGCCCGAGGAAGACATGGCACGATCAAGTGAATCTGATAATTGAGTCTGGTCATGTCAGGTGTCAGTTATGCTTTTAATAGAAAAAAATGTCATCGAACAGCAAAATGACGTGTACATTTTTGACTCCAAATACGCTCAGGAATCGCTGGTTAAAATCCCTCGGGTACGTCCTGTCCTAGATGACAAAAAAGCGCCACGGGCTAAAAAAATCTGCCTTTAAAGTAAAATTTCACAATATTGATATTTATATCATAATGTAATTAAAGAAAATGTAAAAAAGCTTATAATTTTCAGTTATTTTGAATTCTGGCGGTCCTTTATGTTTGTAATTATTTTGTTATTGCTGCAGATTTTTTTCCAAGGTACATACACAATTTTTTTATGTGAAAACATCGGGGCGTCGTTTTTAACTGATGCTTTCCGTAAAAAGAAAGAAAAATAATGACTTCGTAAATCATTATCATCATCATCATTACATAGTATAAAATGAAGTCGCTCAAAATGTATGTGCGCATAGATCTTTTAAACTACGCAACGGATGATAAGTTTTAAGATTTTCACGGCCAAAAGCATTTTCGTTATTTGTTTTTGGGGTGTTATGCCGTGTTGCGCTACCTCCTTCTTTAGCCAACGTTTCGGACATCGTTGCAGTGTCCATCATCAGGGCAGATCCGGAAGATACACATCTACCGGATCTTCCGGATCTGCCCTGATGATGGACACTGCAACGATGTCCGAAACGTTGGCTAAAGAAGGAGGTAGCGCAACACGGCATAACACCCCAAAAACAAATACGCAACGGATGTTCATGCGGTTTTCACCAATAGATAGAGTGATTCAAGGGAAAGGTTTATATGTATATTACATGCTTATTATAGTAGAGAAAATACGAGAAATTCAAATATTCAGTTCAGGCAGCGGGCAGCGGGCAGCTGGCAAGCGGTTAGTGTGGATTTTATAACGGTTGGGTAATGGCGTTCTGTTTCATTAGCCACAGCAACGTGTGGCCGGGTCTGCTAGTTTATTAATAAATGCTGGATCGTAAAGACATTTTACATGGATATGAACCGCTTAATAAATTTCTAATATTATCTTTCAGGTTTTTTTACATCTCATCCTTCTCGATTTGTTTCGGAGTGCTTAACTAATTATGTATTATAATATTTTTGTATTCGCCAAGACAAAAAAATACTAAGTATATACGTCATAGTATTTATAAGAAAATTTGTGTAATCTTTAATTCCACAAAAAAAAATAAAAAAACAATGAAAAAATAAAACAATTGTATTATGTATTATCTAGCGCAGGGTTTCCCAACCTTTATTTCGCCGAGCCCCCCGTGCCAAAAAAAAATATTTTCATGCCCCCCTTAATTAAGTTTCAACAAAAATAAGAAACACATTTTTTTATATTAACTAAATTATTTTTTTGAATTTCAAATAGGTACAATACAGATACAATATATTTATTTATTATGGATCTTTAGATATAGTAGATACACTTTTAAACATTAATTACTTCTACAATTATTACATTTCTTAGTTTTCTTTTAATCTATCTTCTATCTATCTATATAAATAAAAATGAATCGCCGAAATGTATGTACGCGCATAACTACCGAACGACTGCACCAAATTGGATAATTCTTTTTTTGTTGTGTTCGTTATGGTCAGGACAAGGTTTGTATAAAACTGCTGGTGAGCTCTGGCATTACGAAATTTGTATAAAAAATTACAATAGGTGGCACGCGAGCTGTTTGAAAACTGAATATACCGGGACTGAATGAATGGAATGCGGGAGGGTGGAACTCTGGAGGAGGGTTCGCGGGACAGGGGAAGCAGGCGAGGGGAGTGGAAAGAGGGAAGGCGGTGTGGGAACGCGAGAGGGGGAAGGGGACGTGGGAGAGGAAAGGGAGGCGGAAGGGGAATGGGAAAGGACACGCAGGGAGAAACAATTTCTTTATTAAATGGCATAGCAACGCATGCCGGGAACCAGCTAGTTATTCATAAAAATGTTCTCTAATATCAAGAGATGGAAGTCTCCTTTCATGGTCGAGTCGACCTTTATTTCTAGAAATTCTTCCTGAACTTCTTCAGGTAATTGTAAGACATCGACAACAAATGGGCTTCTGGTCATGTGCCATATTGGTGACTCGGTATAATTAACATCTCGATAGTGTCGGTGACATTCGTTTTCCAATGCTTGTTTATTTTAGATTTTAAATCTTTATCCAGTTTTTTATTATTAATTGCTTCGGATAGCCGTGAAAAGGGAAATACATTTTCAGCAGATACCTAATTTTTTAAAAGTTGTTAGGCTTTGATATTTGAAACTTGTATAGCAATGATTGAATGAAAATTCGAAACAGTTAATTTACCTACGCGTTAAATAGATTTTTTTTCGGAAATGCAAACGTACCTATTACGCCCCCCCTGACATTTCTCTACGCCCCCCTGGTTGGGAAGTCCTGATCTAGCGACTTCCCGGCATGCGTTACTATGCAACTTAAAGAATATTTTTCGCCCCGCTTATCCCTTCCCATTCGTCCCGTTCCCCTTCCGCCTCCCCTTCCTTTCCCGCGTATCTTCCCTTCACGCGTTCCCACTCCGCCTTCCCTCTCCCACTTCCCTCTCCTGCTTCCCCCATCCCGCGAACCCCCCTCCCAAGTTCTCCTCCCCCTCACGCATTCCATACATTCAGTCGCCGTACATTCAGTTTTCAAACAGCTCGCGCGCCACCTATTGCAATTTTTTTATACAAATTTCATAGTGCTAGAAATCTCCAGTGTATACAGAAACCTTCGCGGGCGTGCCCACATCAACTCACTATTAAATACCTATACAAAATATCGCAGACACGTGCATGCACATCAAATCCCAAAAGTGTCATCGCAATCGGATGAATGGTTAGCAACTCGTAATTTCATGACACCAGAGCTACTATACATAGAAACTATCACGGGCTATGAAGTCAAGAAAATCCTACATCATGCTTTAAATTTTTTTGGACATTAGCTTCACACAGGAGGCCCTAAGGGAAAAATATTTACTTCAACGCCTATCTCATCTTTGGGGAAGCTGTGTGGATGGTGTTCTCAGGAGAAGGAAGGAGAGAATATTCTGATAAGGAAAAAGGTATGAAGACTGGGTAGAAATCTGGGGTTCAGTATATCTAGGGGTGACAGACGTATTAATACATCCCTAAGGTGCGGTGCAAGGCGATGAGTCGAGAGAGTCCGGCTAGAGAGGACAAACGGTCTTTCTCAACCACTCTCTCGCGATCCGGCCCGCCATACAGTGGGTGGGCAAATGCATCATGTTCGAATGGATAAAAGTAAGTTTGAAGATCTGTCTTTATATTATTTTGGTTTATGATTCCAGAGGCACAGGTAGTTTTTTAAACATTCTAAAAACGGCAGGGTGTTTGCCTCGTTCCACTATACCATTTTGATGATTTTGTACGTGTGACTTACTTTCAGTAAAGGAAAAGAGACGTAATTAACGCTCCCGTGAAACATTCATTCCGTATTCACTCCGTGTTCAGGTTTTGCAATTTGGATCTCGGCCTGCTTTCGAAAATTCGAACGCGTGACGCAAAGAGCTTGAAGTAAAAGACTGCCACACTGCCACTGCCGTTGCAGTTTTCAAATCTCCAAGTGGAACATGGACTGCAAGCTAAATCACAATTTTTTAGCCAATCACCGTTCTATCCCCTCGATGAACTAACCTGGTTAAACTCATTAGCTATCAACCTTGGAGATGGTCAACATATCCAAAAAATTATCCATAAAATTGCATTTGTTTAAAAAAGGAACAAAACCTATATTATCCTATGGTACATACTTCCTCCCTTCTTTATAACCAGCTTCCAAGGTTCTTTCTTTCACACAAAAGAGAATTCATTGTTGATTGTTATGAACGATTCTATATGGCAACACTTATTTACATAGATATCGTAGAAAAATGCCAAATAACAAAGCATAGATGAAAAATATTTACAAAAACAACATGGCCACCTCAGACAGCGGTTCTCTTTCTGAGCCGGGAAATGATTTGAGTAAGGAAAATGTATTTTTTAAATGATATTTCCTGCTTATTTATCAAAATATTTACCCATTCAATTGATTCCCACATTTAATTCATAAATTAAACCGCCAGTGATGATTTGTGGTTTTAACCTAATCATCCTGAAGTTTTTCAGCATGATCTGTCATTTATAATGACATTTGCATTTTTTTTCAAAAGTTACGTTGTTTATCATTTATGGAGTACCAAAGGAAACAAAAGAATTTTGAAATGGTTATGTTTTAACATTTTATCAACAAAGAAAGCCACGTCCTCTCTCTTATTGATCCCCATAACGAAAACAACCAGGAAAAAAACATTTGTGCCATTTCAATATAAACAATGTTTCATCTTTGATTTCGGCGGTTGTAGATTGAATGATTTAATGCTATTTGAATTCGTGGTGAGCGGATTGTGTAAGTAATGCTTTACGTTGTTGTGCAGTGCTATTGGAGAGGGTGTTTCTCAGACTGGGGAGCGCCGATTCGGATGAACAACTGGAGCAATGTGTGGGCAAGTTCCTCCCTCCTGTACTGCTCAAGCTTGCCTCACCACACGAACAGGTTACACCTTACCCTATCTCTTCACGCCCTCCTGGTAGCCGTCACCCGCTTGCAGATAGTTTTTGTCAATATAAACAACAGTATATGGTCAACGGATAATATGGAAATTGCAGATAAGCTCCACCTTACCGATCAAACTGAGCTATCGCTATGTTAAAATGTAGTTCAAATGCACGGTAAATATTTCCCTATAGAGTCCATGCTCAATATAAACTTTAAAAAAATTGTACTAGGTAGATAATATTTAGTAGAAAGTAATTCAGTAACCGGAATTTAAAAACGCGAAATGTCATTTTTCAAGTACCGTCATGTTATTAATTACGATGATGAAATACGCACTTTTAAAAGGAAAAATCACTTGATGAGATGCGAGCCCATACAATATGAAACTGTTCCATAAATATACCAAACTACCTACAACTGGTCCATGTGAAACATGATTTTCGTGCAAATTGCAAAAGAGCCAACCTAAAAATTAAAAAGCATTACTACGAAAGTACCTGATTTGTCTAATTACGTATGTAATCATTTTAATACCTAGAACGAAAATAAATAAAAGAACACACACTCGTTTTTATTTTCAAAAACATATACATCCCAGGTTTTTAATTGATTTGTTCTGCAATTAGGGTTTGTCCAACGGGTTAGTGTAATTATTTGAATACCGAGAACGAAAATAAATAAAAGATTGCGCACATGTTTTTCTTTTAAGCAAGATATACATCCCAGGTTTTGAATGGTTTGTAGGGCAAGCAGGGTTTGTCTAACGGGTTTGTGTAATAATTTGAATACCTAGAACGAAAAAAAATAAAGAATGCGCATGCGTTTTTCTTTTAACCTCTTCTGTGCCGTTTGTCACCCGGTGGCCGCGAGGTGGCTGTGGCACTTTGAAATGCAATTTTGACCCTTATGTATAAAGAAAGTGTATGAAGAACAAGGTCAGAAACGCTTGCTCTATTATCGTCCTTTACCATAGCGAGACCCGCAATCCGTCTAGTCACTCGGAATAATTTAGCGCATGCTCGACATTCCAACCAAACGGAGCCTAAAATCATCTGATATAAGGGGCCTATGACATAATAACAATATTTATATTTGAATTTCTTCCTCAATAGAAATGTATTTATTTTAGTACTTTGCGCAATATGCTTTTATAATCTCTCTTAACCTGCACATATAAAACTAATATCACATTAGTTTTCATTAGTAGACACATAGCTTCAATCTTTTGTTATTTCAGGTGAGGACGAAGGTGATGGAGCTACTGGTCCACATTAATAAACGAGTGAGATGTCGCTCTACTGTTCAGTTACCAATGGACGCACTTCTCAGCATGTACCAGGATGAGAAAGCCACGTCTTTTGTTATTGTGAGTCAAATATTATATTTACACATGTTTATTTGCTTTGTTCAAACATTAAAATATTAATAATGGCCTGTTTGAGACACCGTTTAGAAACACATTCCGAATTTCAAATAAAAATAGTTGCCCCTATAAATACATAGATGTCACATTGAGGAATATTATGAAGAAAAAATGTTCTATTGAGTTTCAAATTTGTTTTGTGCATAAAGCCTGGTTCACAATGGGGGTTTAACTATATTGCATCTTTAATTCTATTATAATTTGTGATGTATGCAATGTGTTTTCTTTGCAGAATTTTACAATAATTTATTTAACCATGGGATTCCCTCGCCTTCCGGCCGATCGTCAACTCGAGCTTATCCCGAGGCTTTTGACTTCCATTGCATCAAGACCTCAAAGCCACCAAGACGAGTAAGTGCCACAATTCATTTTTCTTTTGGTCATATCCCTCATTTAAATATTAACATCATGTTATTTTAAGTACAAAGCTGAAAATCTACTCGAAGTAGCAGTCTCTCAAACTTGATCATGAAATTTGCATAACTTTTTCTGCCTGTAAAATCATACATGCAACAATGCATGTATGATTTCATTGTCTTGGAAAATGCATGAAAGTCTTTAAAATTGCAGCACATGCCTGTTATCTTATATGCTTCCGGTCACCAACTTAAGCAGATATATGCGTTAGAAATACAACAGCAGTCAAGTTCAATAAGTGTGTTTATACGTCAACGCGTGTGTCACCATAGAAACCGTTATAACTCCGTTATTCTTTTAGTGACATCCCTAAAACAAAAAGTAGAAGGTCGATAGTGGAACAAGCTGTACATCCCTATTCAAGTTGTCCATAGAAATACATAACAAGAATGTTCTGTCATTCTCGCAATCTGACACATAATTTTTCCTGCCAAATTTCGGAACCGGCGGCTCGACATTGTTAATTTTTATTAAATATTTTTATATGAAATGATAAAAAAGTGAGGAGAAAAAAGTGTTTATTGTACATTTATACAATAGAATAAGTATTGTTGTTTACATAATCTGTGATTTTAGTACCGTTTTCATATAAAAATATCACGTGAGTCATTTTAACATTTTTTTAATGTTTGCATTCTAAATTTTAACATTTACAAAAGTTAATATTTATTTGTAAAACAATAATTCGAAAGCTTATTTTGTAACCTTTCTAAAACAGTTTTTACTATACGGCTGTGTTCAGAGATGTTTCATTTATAGAGCTTTAATTGTGAAGCGGTAATAACACAAAGTTTTCGTAAAATGTCATTTTGTTTGAGACATCTCAAGCGAATATTCGCAAAAATTCGGAGGGGTTAAGGAACGGGGTAAAAAGATTGACGAAGTACCTATCTAGTTTTTCATAAATGTTTTTGTTTTTCAGTATCCTTCTGCTTGTAATGCCGGTGCTAGGAGACCTGGGAAACAAATCTCCCTCTCTCAACTTGAAGGACCGGCCGCAGCAAGCCAAGGTGCTGATCCGCCTGGCCCTGGATCTCCTGCTCTTGCCTTACGGGTATTTCTCATAAATACATACATATTATATTATCTTTCTGACCAGGATGGATAACCCTTCTCTCGTTATGTCGTAGTGCACAATACTCCTATTTTGTGCTTGACACTAATATGCATTTCAAAAATGTCTGAACTTACTGTTTCTAGTTTGTGAATTTGGTTTCTTATAGTGCCCTGCCAGGGAACAAAGAGGCAGGCTCGGAGTTTCCAGTTCCCCCGGGCCTGTCCATGGTGGCCTACAAGAAGCTGACTGACAAGCATATCCTGGATGCTTCACAGCTGGAAAAGGTATGCACTCATCTGACATTATTCCATCAATATTGTGACAAAACTCTGACAATCCTTTTGAGTAGAAAGTAGTAACATCGCTCCATTGCATTGCAGGGGTAAGCAAAGAAAATGGAACGGCACACATCCCTTGCTTCATTCATTCATAATCTTCTTATTCCGACCCTTCATATAAACTGATTAAAGTATTTGATTCACATAAATGTTCCGTGTTTTTCTAAGGCATGTCTTTTTCTTCCATCACTTCTAGACTCTCCTTTCCGCTCAACCCGACCCGACCGCCCTAAATTTGTACCGACTAAATATCTCAGTATTATATTATCTTGTTATTGAGGTTCTCTGTTATTTAAAAAAAAATTTGATTAAATTTTTTTATATACAAGGTGTCCGGAAACTCGTAGTACAAGCGGGAAACTGGAGAATCCACATCACATTTGGAGTCGATTTCGTGGTTTAACTTTTTTTGATTTGAGCTTTCGTTTTCTAGTAAATCGGGTCCGAAGTTTGAATTTTTTAGGTTAAATTTGAAAAAAAATTTCACTAAGGGGTTGATTTCAGCTGTTTAATGTCTTATAAAATGCAACGAAGGGTAAACCGGGCTCAAAAATTTTTTTAACCCTTTAGTTGCCGAAAAAATGGAAAAAAAGAAAAAAAATAATATTAAAATCGAAATGTTTAGATCGAAAAAAATAAGTTTTTTGGGTTCTCTACGTGATGTAGATTCACCAGTTTCCCGCTTGTACTACGAGTTTCCGGACACGTTGTATAAAGAGTTAATAATGACATTAGAATTACTTTTTCGGTATCTCTAAAAAATGACAGTTTTGGGCTACTAAAGTGAATATTAGTAAAATGTACGCAATAGTGTCCCGTGAAGTCACACGCAGTACAATTCGTACTTCGGATGGCAGTGCTGCAGGTGAAGCTTGTTCCGTAACATTGCACGCTTTTTGTTTAGCCGCAAATATCAATGTTTTGAAGACTTATATCTTTGGTACTACAAGTCTTTTAAGAAGTTTTCCAAGGGACCGGAAAAAAAAACTTCTTATCTGGGAAAACCTTATATGTGGGATCAATTGGGCCATTCAGTCTCCAAGAAATCGAAAAAAAAAACAAACTTCTTAAGCATGAAAACTTCGTGAGGGGGAAATTCAAAAATGGATTTCACTGTATTCGGTATTTTCCAAAAGTTCTGAAAGTTCTGTTTTCAGTGTGCTCCAATTAACATGATACTTTTATAAATAAAATTAAATTTCATTGTAAGAGACAACCTCATTGTGCTTATCGGCCTTGCATTCCCTTTGAATACCCTCACTTGGTAACATGGTTGTGCATAGTTTTAATACACAGAGACTCTGGGATCTCTTTACTTCTGCATTTAGTTACTTTCATCATTACTCTGCCAGTTGGTTTCATGTTTTTTAATCTCATTTTTTCAGACCAAACAATCCATAGTCAAGTTCCTGAACAGTGACGCCCTTGAGGACAGTGATACCCTCCTGCCACTCATTGTAGCCGCAGCTGACTCCAGGTTCAGTGTTGCCAACATTGCTAGCGTCGGACTGGGAAGGATCGTCAGGTTAGTCCAGCGAATATATGTAGTACAATCTAAGTCCACAGTTTTCTTTATGTTATTCGCCGGTCAAGCCAATAGGAGGATACTTAAACAATTCTTTAATGATTAACTCGTTCCCAACATCCCTTACGAATGTCTAGATTGTGACAGTAACATCGGCTACTTTTGTCTTGCTTCTAATGCACTCATAAGTTCGGTCTTGTATGAATACACCTGTACCTATTTCACCAGGTATAAGATAATCTGAAGTATAAAACAATCTGTAACCGTATATGGTAGAACAGTGGCAAAAAAGAAGTTTAAAGAGTAGTTTAGATTAGTTTTGGTTTGTTGTTTGTTCTTTTTCTTCACTATTCTTAAAATTTTCATTTATCATGGAACTTAATGTATTTATTTATAAGAATGTTTTTGTAGTTCTGTAGACTGGAGCAGCGGGCGTGTTGTGCTGCCCCTGTACACTCTATTCCTGGGAGGTGGAGGACCCGCCCCCCGTGCCCCTTCCTGCACCCGCATCCGCCTCAAGCTGCTGCATTACCTCAACAGGGCGACGGGAGCTGCCATCCTCTACCCCCACTGCATACAGGTACACAGATAGTTACCCTGACAAAATGCATGCCATTGGTTTTAAATTACACTCTGTGCATTAGAGATAGGAGGCCCCACCACTTTCCCAAAGTCGTTATAAGGAAAAATATGGTTTCCACATTCACCGTACACGTGTTTTTTAACCGCTCAGGTGCCGCTCGTGCGCCGGCGTGTCGTGAGACTTTACACGCGATTTTGACCCTTATGTATACCCTTATATACGCGATTTTGACCCTTATGTATAAAGAAAGTGTATGAAGAACACGGTCAGAATCGCTTGCTCTATTATCGCTCTTTACCATAGAGAAAACCGCAATTCGCTTGGTCACTCCATATAATTTATATTAATGATTTACCGGAGCGCGGGAACGTGCGCAGTTCTTGCGCATGCGCGGCAAATTCCTTTAACTGCGGTTTTGACCTTTCTATTGTTCTAAATTTCTCAAGGACAGTGTCAGAATCGCAAGACACGAAATGTCACGTGGTGTCAAAATGCCGCGTTTTAATTGGTGGTGCTTTTTGCTGGCATACCCCGGCATTCAACGAGTTAATAACAAAGCTATATATTTTTATTTTAACTACTCTAGATAGACCCTCCAATGTCCTAGCATACGGGGTTAGCAAGCAGTATGCAAGTATTTACATAGTTAACCCGTCTGCTTGTTTAGGAATAAATACATCCCAAAACACATAATTGCGTTATACTTTCATAAGACCAAAAACGTCCCGAGCGACCTTACATTTCAAAAGCTATATATCTCTCTTCCTATCATGCAAACATATTTTTTTTTCTTTTAACCAGAAAGAGAACAAAATAATTCTTCTTATTGTCTTCGAAATATGAAAGCTATCTTGCATAGATAATTTACAATCTCGATCCAAAGTTACGGTTTCAGAATTTTTTCGCGAACCTAGACTTTTGAATTGTGAGGTGCAAATATATTGAACCAAGCAGACGGGTTAGTATAATATTGCCGACACCACAATCTGAAAATAGAGTAATTAATAAGAGATAATGTAAAAGACAAAATTGACATCTTAAATCGATTATATAATCGATAAGCATACAAAGTTATGAACTTGCATCATACCCAAGACAGCTAAACCGCTTCCGCCAGGCAATCCTATTGAGAATGAACTCAGAAGTCAGTCATACCGCAAGCGAGATCTGGTTTTATAAGAGATATGTTTTATGGTTGTCCCATACATTTAACTTTTGGTAACTTATATTTTAAGTTTTCGAAATGCGTTTGAGTTCTCTCTGCCTATGGCCATATAACGACACCACCGTTAAAACCATAATTATTTTAGAGAGATCTCCTTTAATAACCGTCGTTGATTTTAGTTATTATTACAGCATGTTACAGTTGTGTAACATAATAGACTAGTCATTACATATTTGTGAACGTTTTTTAAATTACAGGTTATTTTCGCATCATTGTTTGCTCAAAACACTAATCCCCGATTGAAGACCCTCGCTCTTAATTTCACCATGAATGCTATCCAAAGGTTTGTCTAATTTGCAACATTGTCCAGATATGTTTGAAACACCATGTGTTCCCACCATTGAAGTTATCTTGTTGACTCCTTTTGTCAAATTTATGTACTTATAGCATTTTAACTTACCTTTTTAACCATCTGTGTGTAAGTATTCTATAAAAAAATGATTTGGATGTCGATTAAAAAAAATCTGTTTACCTTGAAAAAATTTTAAGAATTTCTATTTTGAAATTATTGCTAGCCGCAATAGTGTCCCAACTTATCTATTTTTCTCTTTATACTTATCTCTGTTGTTTATGATATTGCCGGCAGTGAGATTTGTTTGATGGATTCAATATGTTTGCAGCGGGGATGTTACACAGCTGAAGCAGATCTCTCCAGTGTTACTCGGAGGACTTCTGAAGTTGACCAAGATGGAGGACGAGTGGGCTCACCATGCCCAGGCTTATACATGCATTGGTAGGTTTTTTCAACCCTTTATTATAAATCTGGGTATCGTTTCGACGAGATGGAGGCACACCATGTGACCATCTTTTTGGCACGAGGGGGGTTTCAGAATACTTTGAATAAACCATAACATCAACCGTACCTTGACTGGTCCAAGAGTGCACATTCAAGTAACCAGTCCCTATGCAGAAAAGTAAAGTTCTCTAAAGTAATGTAACAGTTTACAGTGTTGTCCATTGTGGATCTTTTTTGCTCAGGGTCTGAATGTTAATTTTTAACCGAACCGACTACAAATCGGGTTGCGTAAGTAAATTATAACACATTTGTAAAAGTGTCTTTAACGAAATAGTGTAACAAAATATTCGATTTTGGAAACATGCCTGAACTGTTTACCCGATTTGCAATTAAGGTTCTTACGCAGCCAGCAACTTGCGCGCCATTGCCATACATGCCCTTTAATAATTACATTAAAAAAAATGTATTTAAATTGTGAAGAAGCAATAAATAAATAAAAATAAATTGTCAAAAAGGACAATTATTCATAAGCAGATTTTATTTTCGAAGACCGTGTGAGTTGCCTGTATACTGTCAGAATCATTTATTTAAAAGGGAGACCGTCACGCCACCTCCCACTCTGCGCAACTTGATTGTTCCCCTTTCCCTCAGGGGCAGGTCTATTATTTTATTTATCTATGGTCTTAACCTCTGAGTGGCCATGCCATTTCACGAAAATTCACTAAAAAAGCACCACTTTGAATTTTGAATTGAATGTTTTGTGGATTAATTTTGAGCTATTCTATATTTTATTGACTGAAACACGTTCCTAGAACAATAAACTATGGACCAAAACAACATTACTTGCATTAATGACATAAATTAATAGGTTTTACGATGTTTTAGTCGAGGAACACGCATAAATTGTGACGGTTAAATTCGCGGCAAAAATGACATTTCAATGTCATAGACAAAATCGTTTTTAAAATATTCTGGGGTTGCAAGGTGAATGGAACTAGTGGCTATATCATCTATGATGTTAGCGCAAGCAATTCTGACCGTGTTCTTCATACAAATTCTGTACATAGAAGGGCCAAAATCGCAGACAAAAAGTTTTGGTCGAAAATTTTATTTAAATTTTCGAATTATTTTCTCGCGCATGTGCATAAGACGCGCACGCCCGCGCGTCTCCGGCCCATTAGAGGTTAATCATTAAAATAGTTGAGACTAAAAATTTAGCCAGGGGTAATTTAGCAACAATATATTATCGCATTTATCTGTTTTATCAGATGTCAGCCTTATCAATGGAAATTTTAGTCATAAACAATAACAACTACCAACTGCTATCAACTTTTTTTGTTTTTCTGAGAAATAAAATATGTTAATTGAAATTATTTGTATCTTCAAATGAAGCCGCGTTGATAACACATACCACGTATTTAATTTTTTGGCAAAAAAAAGGCAATAAACATGAGTTGCTTATCGCTATAATGTAGCAGCTCTTTCTTACACATTAAATAATGTTGAGACAAAAGATAAGACACAAAATACGTGTGTCTGTTTCCACCAAAGTTCTACTTTTTTCCTTTGGAGGAAACAGATATATCTTATTACAGCTCAGCAACGGTGATGGGTGTGGCGTTTCATTTTCTTTATACGTGTGAGGGAGATGTATGACAACAATTGTATGTGTCCTTTGGGGGGGTGAAGACATACATTCACCGTTCGTCTCATTTTTGACTATTGTTATTTAGTGTGTAAGAAAGAGCTGCAGCATTATATGTTTATAAGCGTATTGAAGCTTGACATTTTTTAATTTTTGGAATTCACTCACACTCCTTGTTACTATATTCCATACTTTCAAAATTATCTTCATGGCTAGTAGTATTGTAGGGGTCTACGGAGACGTCAAGGTGCGGTGTGTGAGAGATGCAAGAAAATGATTACATACTTTTCCATTTGGAGGAAACGGACCTCATATTAGACAGTATCTCATCTTTTGAAAGAGCTGCTGCATTATTGTGATGAGGAATGTATGTTTATTGCCTATTTTATGCCGTCACGGTACCGTAATCGTGGATCGTCATGGTAATACTAGGGCTGTCCGTAAAATAAGGTCTCCAAGGAGCTGCGGTCGCGAGGAATGATTTTACGCGCAATCCTTCAACACTAACGTGTAGTCTGGTTTCCTCTTGCCAAATCCCCACCTCGTTGCACCCTCTGTGACGCCTAGTCTCAGCGTGGCAGCCGTTTGCGATGGAGCTTCCACTCGCCGCACCCGCCAGGTGTGAGTAACGCTCTGGTAATTAATTTTTAAACTTTGCTTCGGCGAATCTGAATGACATCACTGGGATTGTTCCTTTGTCTCTGGGGTCATGTAGTGTATCCGGGTCACAATTGAGTCCCCAGTCACAATTGAGTCCAAAGAATTCTTCACCATCGATGTCGTAGCACTAAAGGAATTCGCGGGCTGCTTCAACCCGTTGTTGTTTGTGATCTTCAGTGAGCATTTTGGGATCAATCTTGGGCAGACTTTGTGGTCTCCCAAATGTTCTGTCAAAATCTGTCAATAGTGTTCTTACTGACATCAGGGATCATATCACAGAGCTCCCGAACCGTCACCCGTCGATTAGCAATCATTGTTTTTTCAACTATAGCAATTTTTTCATTTGAAACCGATGGCTGTTCGGCACGCTTATAAATTCTCTGCACCATTTGCGCACATTTACGCTCTCATACACTGTTTTCCGTACACTTCAAGTAGCTGAGAATGAATTTCTACCGGGGTTTTGTTCTTTGCACCAAAAAACTAATTATAGAGCGTAATTCAAACCTGGTGGGTGCGGCGAGCGGTAGCTTCATCGCGAACGGCTGCCATGCCGAGACCAAGTGTCGCACAGAGTGGTGAGTGACGTAGTGAAACCAGGCTACATGCCAGTGTTGCCGGATCTCGCGTAAAATTGTTTCTGGCGACCGCAGCACCTTGGAGACCTTATTTTACGGAGAGCCCTCGTAAATGAAAACGCTCATTGGGTAAAACAAAGCATCTTCATTGAACTGCACCCAAACTAGACTCATTCATTTTGCAAGAATATTACAGGAATATTACATTGCAGGATATATGTATGTGTGTTGTTTTAGGTCGCCTGGTGGCCAAGGCTCCGTGCGCAATGACCAAGCAATTTGAGACCTTGGAGGAGCTGTTCAACAAGATGCCCACCTCCTCTCCCGACTTGCGGCTTGCCATCCGAGAGGCACTCCTGGCCATGGCGGGTTCTTTCACCATCCGTCAGCCTGCTACTTCGGGTAATTTGATATGGAAATAGGATTATGGTAGGCAATTAATGGGCCATGTACGGCTCAAAGTCCCCAATGTTGTGCATAGCTCTGTAATTTAATTGAAAAGGGCGCCACTGAATAAAACCTGCACCACTCCACGGTGACAGAATATAAACTGACGTAATACAAAATGGATGCCAGAATAATGGTATTGCTAGAACAATAATGAGATTACCTGTTTTGTAAGCAGTTTGAGATCATTTATTATTGTTTCTTTAAAATTTTGGTGGATAAACTACGTAAATAAATTAAGAATATACATGAGTTTTTAAAATTTGAGTAATTATTCCACTAACTGCCACACCTTTAGCCACAGTTTTGGAAATTACACTTCGTTTTAAATTACTATAAAAAACGACTATTTACATGAACAAAATAGGTTATTAGGATCTTAGTTTGGGTAAGCTATGTACATAATTCATGTATATTTAGTTGAAACAAAACGTCAATGCTTACAAAAAAAGAATTTAAAAATAGCGGCAAAGGAATCGTTTTATGCGGGAAATTTTGAACTTTGATTGAATGAAAATGGAATTTTAATGCATGTTATATACCATCATATACACCATCTATCCAAATGTATTTGTTTCTTGTAGTAATTATGTACGTATGTTGAAATGTATTCTCAAATTCTGAACCTATAAAAGCGCGGCGGTTAGTGAAATATTTAGCAAAATTTGTAGGAACATATTAATATTTGGTGGCCTTAATAAATTGTCAGAGGACTGTACATTACATATATTCATATTGTGCTGCCTGCGATTAAAAATTTAAAAAGAACATTACAAATTGACTGGTTGGGCCGATAGCTATACGCATTCTCATTGGGACTGCCCGGTGGTCTATGGAATACTTTCTCTGGCTTTTCTTTTCATATATTTTATTTTCTTTCTGCTATTATAGTAAATACTTACATTACTACATAATCATGTAACTGTTTTTTTCCTCATTACTTATTTTATTTTCAGAAGGTTTCTTCAACTGGTTATAGCCATTATTTTTCTTTTACTAACACTATTACATATCTCTTTTCGATGTTACCTATTTCAGAAGAGTTATTCCACCGGCTGCTACTTCTATTTATCTTTTGTATAATGTTAATGTAAGTACTTGCATACTGCTTACTAACCCTGTATGCATGGACATTAAAGTCGTTCAAATAAATGTAGCTTCGATCAAAAAAAAAAATAGAGTCTTGACGTGTGTGAAGGAGGAAACCATTTGTTTCCGTTGGGAAAGTGGTGGGGTCCCCTCCAATTACAAATTGACAACTAAAAACATCTACAAAACTATCGTTCTTGTAATGTAATAAAATGTAAAAGCCCAAGTAGGGCATAAATAAATGTATATGGATTCAGATTACATGACTTCATATTCCATCCATATTCTAAATTGTAATAATTCTGTTTTCACAAAGTTGTGGAAATACATACCTATGTAAAAAAATGTTGTGATTCAAATTGCCATTTATGAATTTTTTAGTGGACAAGTCTGAGCCTATGGAAGTAGATGTGACCAGCGGCAGCTCTGCAGCCGGCACCAGCAGCTCCAAGGCTGGCACCAGTGCTGCCACCCCCATGGAGGTAGACAAGGATCCCTCTCCTGGACTGGACAGCGCTAATGCCCCTCTTATCGTCGCTTTACTGGAAAAGTAACTACCTTTCATTAGTGCATTCCTGAAGCATATGCATGCATGCATGTACAGCCATTTTATAGTGAAAGCTAACGGGCCCCAACTGCTCCCAACCGTTTGGAGCCGGTGAGACTATGGCATTCTCATTTGGGGTATGTTGTGGGCTGAGTAGTGGGAGGGGAGTGAGATAGATAGGTCACCCCAATTTGCTACATTTGGTGACTTAGCATGGGCACCCGGTTTCATGGGGTGAGATTTGTTCAGGATGCGTCTGCCCACCAGCTGCATGGCAGGCCAGATCGGGAGAAAATGGTTGATGAAGTCCCTTTGACTTCTCCAGCCGTACTCTCTCGGAACATCGTCTTGCGCCACAGTTGGAGGGATGGATTCATACATCTGTCACTCCTGGACACACTGACCCCAGATTCCTACCCACCCCTCGGAACCTAGAACTTCCTCTCCTTTCTTTCCTTAAAAAAACTCCACCCAGCGTCCCCTAAGATGATGTAGGCCCTGCGGGAATTTTTTTTACCCAAGTGTGGAGCTAATGTAAAAAAAAGATGCGGGCAAGAGGAAGGTGGGGAAGTACCTGGTCACCAAACACGGCTAAAACCATTTCAAGCAATGTTTCAATTCTGAATTATGGTTTTACACTAGGACAATACTGGAAGTATTTTCCACCCTCAAACGTTCTGCAAATATGCCATTAATCAATCATTATAATAGGCCACTTGCATCACATTTTAAAAAAAAAAAATCCGTTTCAGGCAAATATTCTAAGACATTCTGTATTTTTTTTTTTAAATCGTATTTTTGAAACCCTGGGGATTTTTTGAAAATTTCAAATCAAAAAATCAGACCTTTTTTAAAAACCGGAAAGACGGGACATAATTTTATAGGTGTGAAAAAACGATAATTACATAGCCGAAAATCATTTTAAAAAAATAACTTTTTCCACATGAACGGCACATGAGAATAACGAGGCATACCAAAAATATTACATCTCATAAATATTTTTTTTCCTTGATCCATCTTATTGATCATAAATCATTATAATGTACAGCGTCTATATTACTAAATTCAATGTTATATACTTGTACTTGTAAATTATAATAATAATAAGAATATTATAAAATTTTATTTTGTTAAAATCAGCACCATAATCATTATACCTCTAAAACATGTACCGACATCATCTTCACGTTCTGAAGAGAACCCCGTACATCATTAAATGTACGGGGTTCTCTTCAGAACATCTGTCAAAAAGTCGAACCAATGATAAGTTCGCAGAGAACAAACAATAAATCTAATGAACGAATTCAAAAATTCGCCTGAAATCAAAGTGATGCCATATAAAAAAATAAATCAGTGTGGAATTTTACAAAATTAATAGGAACATTTTCGGAGACGGGACATTTTCATGTAGTGACGTCACGAGCCCAATTAATGGATTTATTTATATAAAAATAAAAAAAAAACTGCACATATCTAACAATTTTTGCTAACATTTTCGTAATCTTAGTAAAAAGATCTATTCACATGATTTTTTCCAAGTCGTTATGAAATCCATGCAAGTGGCCTATTGAATAAATTATGAAATAACACAAATTTATCATATAAAAATACTTGTCAATGGGCATCTTGTTAATAATAGTGTTTCCTCCTTCCAGACACATGGACAGTGAGGACGCCATGGTGAGGTTTGTAGCAGCACGTTATGCCTCCGTGCTGTTCCCTCGAGACAGTCCCGCCTCCAAGTACCTGCTTCTCCTGGCCAGCGGAGACACGTTAGTAGACCTTGTCAAATTAAGAGTACCAAAGTTTGCACCTTTGTACAGAAACTAGGGCAGACAGGATATTATTACTGTAGGATTTGTGAAGCTGAAAGTATTTATAAAAAAATATTAAAATATAATAGTATTTATAATTTAGAAAAAAAATTTTGCCCCACGATCACTGCATTTCAAAAGAAGAAATTTACCCTTGAATATTAGCAATCTTGAAAATTTACGACATCTACCAAAAACATTATAAAAATACAAGACACGTTATATTCACACTAATCGAACAAAAAATATAGCACAGCTTGCGAAAAGGATAAGACGAATCTTCACTATCAAACATCTAAGTATCTGTCAAACATAGAAATATTACAAATACATATTTATTGTTATCAAATATAATTTGTAGAACTCCATTTTATGCTGAAAAAGAAACCCCTGAGTCATCATTTGGGAATAACTCACTTAATGACCACTGACCTGGCAAAATTGAATTTTGTTTGAAAAATTGCTTCAAAAGAAAACAAATTCTCGCATTATAGTGCATTCTCACCTTTAACTCGTAGAATGCCGTTCGTGCACCGGTGTGTTTGAGATTTTACACGCGATTTTGACCCTTATGTATAAAGAAAGTGTATGAAGAACACGGTCAGAATCGCTTGCTCTATTATCGCCCTTTACCATAGAGAATACCGCAATGCGCCTGGTCACTCCAAATAATTTATATTAATAATTTACCGGAGCGTGGGAATGTGCGCAGTTCTTGCGCATGCGCGGGAAAAATTCCTTTAATTACGATTTTGACCTTTCTATGTACAAAATTTCTCAAGGTCAGTGTCAGAATCGCTGGACACGAAATGTCATTGGGTGTCATGGATGCCGCTTTTTGCGAACGCTAATTGGTGGACAACCAACCCCAACTACCCCGGCAAACAACGGGTTAACCAGCGGGTTCAAGCGATTCTGACCGTGTTCTTCATACAAATTCTGTACATGGAAGGGTCAAAATCGCAGACAAACACATTTATTTCGAAATACTTTTTTCGCGCA
This sequence comes from Limnephilus marmoratus, assembly GCA_917880885.1. Taxonomy (NCBI): domain Eukaryota; kingdom Metazoa; phylum Arthropoda; class Insecta; order Trichoptera; family Limnephilidae; genus Limnephilus; species Limnephilus marmoratus. The sequence goes on from OU862908.1 coordinate 13,191,702, forward strand.
TGCGCACAAGCTGCGCGCATATGAGCGGCTCCGGCCGATTAGAGGTTAATTGTAATTATAATTTTTCAAAACAGTTCCAATCAAGAAATGCTCTTTTTATCGGTGTTAGTTACATCAGTTCTCATTTTCTAGAATCCCCACATTTTCCCCACTTCAAGATTCTCCCCACAAATTACCCAGTCGGTTTAAATGAATTTCCCGCAATTTGGGGAATTCCCTACGAATTGGCAACTCTGCGCATTTTGCAAGAATATTTCACATTACTTACCACTCAATCATGCACCAACAACCGAAATTAGTATGTTTAACTGAAGAGTACAACTAACGTTTTTTAGGAAAGACGAGGTGAAAATGGAAGCCATTAAATCCCTATACGGCGTGACCCGGCCGAGTGAGATAGAAGACGTGGTCCAGAACGTCACGCCCACGGCCAGCGAGCAGAAGGTGATCAAGAATGACGAGAAGGAGGAGGAGGCGGCGCTCGAGCTGGGCGTGCCGGCCTTCCACACCATGGTGGAGTATATCTGGGCCAACATCGCCAAGAGGAAGGAGAGCTCCAACTCCAGACACAGATTCGTGATGGGCAATCACGTGCTGCCCTACACACCCAACACTTATTACGAGGTAATTTGCTGTCACTGATATAAAACGGCATTAACATAATCTCCACCAGCGCAGAACTATGGAAAGTCACAGGATAATCATAGAGACACTACTGCATGCTAATATCTCATCGAAATGTATTCCACTATTGTTACACGAGTAGTGGTAGAGTAGAGTAGAATTCTCCAAACAATCACTTCCAATGTGACGCTTTGTCCCTATATATTTATTTTTTCAACCTGGCATAAGCTTTAACCTGTCAAAAGCCAGGCCATTTCACGAAAATTCACTAAAAAAGCACCACTTTGAATTTTGAATTGAATGTTTTTTGAATTCATTTTGAGCTATCGTATATTATATTGACTGAAAAACGTTCCTAGAAGAATAAACTATGTACCAACATTACTTGCATTATTTACGTAAATTAAAAGGTTTTACGCAGAACATGCATAAACTGCGACGGGTAAATTTGCGGCAAAATCTGACGTTTACGAAGTCAAAGATAAAATTGTTTAAAAATATTCTGGTGTTGCAAGGTGAATGAAACTTTTACGCGTCTCATAGAGTAAGGTTGGCGCAAGCGATTCTGACTCTGTTCTTCATACAAATTCTGTACATAGAAGGGCCAAAATCACAGACAAAAAGTTTTTGGTCGATAATTTTATTCAAATTTTCTCGCGCATGCGCATATGACACGCGCGCCCGCGTGCTAACGGCCACTTAGAAGTTAAGAACTTCCAAAGGGTCAAAAGGGCCAGGAACTCCCAAAGGGCACCCCTTGAATGATATGGTTAGAAGTGGTTTAGAACCACTGATATAATTTATCATATCTCCATCACATAATTTGATGAATCTTACAAAATGACTCTAAAGTTCTCGTTATGAACATGCATTTAAAAATTTTTTTACAGAAAATACGGTAGAATGAGATGACTTCGGGAGGCCGGTATGAGTACCACTGCCCCTGGAACCATTTATAGGATAACCAACACCTCTGCCATAAGTCACCCCATGTGGTTCGCTACGTTTAGTGACTTAGCAGGGGTGCCTTAACCTCTGGGTGGCCACGCCATTTCACGAAAATTCACGAAATTTCACTAAAAAAGCACCACTTCGAATTTTGAATTGACTGTTTTGTCGATTAATTTTGAGCTATTGTATATTTTATTGACTGAAACACATTCCTAGAACAATAAACTATGTACCAAAATAACATTACTTGCGTTAATTACGTAAATTAATAGGTTTTACGATGTTTTAGTAGAGGAACACGCATAAATTGTGACGGTTAAATTCGCGGCAAAAATGACATTTCTAATGTCACAGATAAAATCGTTTAAAAATATTCTGGTGTTGCAAGGTGAATGAAACTTTTACGCGTCTCATGGAGTATTGTTGGCGCAAGCGATTCTGACCCTGTTCTTCATACAAATTCTGTACATAGAAGGGTCAAAATCGCAGACAAACAGTTTTTGGTCGAAAATTTTATTCAAATTTTCGAATTATTTTCTCGCGCATGCGCATAATACACGCGCGCCCACGCGTCTCCGGCCCATTAGAGGTTAAGGGTGATGCCGGCGACCATGACCGATGTACGTTTGTTGTTAATTGTACAACCCCATTTACCCCGGTTTACAGAGATAATTACATAGCGTAACCAAGACAATATTAATGCTTATTTATTGAAAAAAAAAACACTATCTATTTGGATACGTTTACTATCTATTTATATAAAAATTAAAATATGTTTATTTCTGGGTTTGTATGTATGTGAGATACTTATGCGTTGCTAATCGTTCATCCGATTGCGATGAAACTTTGGGGAGTTGATGTGAGCATGCCCGTGAAGGTTTTTAAATATACTGGTGAGCTCTGGCATTATGAAATTTGTGTAAAAAAATTGCAATAGGTGGCATGTGAGATTTTTGAAAACTGAATGTACTTGGATTGAATGGATGGAATACAGGAGGGGGAGGGAATAGAGGAACCCTGGAGGGGGAGGAGAACTCGGGAGGGAGGAGGGGGATTCACGGGATTGGGGAAGCGGGCGAGGGGAGTGGGAGTGGGAGTGGGGAACGTTAGAGGGGAAGGGGATGCAGGAGAGGAAAGGGAACGGGAACGGGACGAATGTGAAAAACGCAGGGAGAAACAATTTCTTTATTAAGTGGCATAGAAACGCATACCGGGAACTCGTTATAATAATATAAATTGAGCAGCCGATCTATATGATTTTTTTAAACAGCGATAATTGAAGGACTGGGAAATGTCATAGGCTACTTTTTATCCCGGAAAAAACATTTAATTCCTGTGGGAAAATTCTTTATACAGTAATTTCCCCCTAATACCATGCGAGTGAAGCCACGGGTAAAAGCTAGTAGTTATATATAAATATTTTAAGATATTTCTCTCTGCAGGTTTACCAGAAACATTTTATGGTAACTATGTATACTTATTTTGAATGAAATGGCCTACCTTCTAGGTAATGAGGTACCTGCGCATGTGCCTGAACCGCAGTGCGGGTATCAAGGACGGCGCGCCACATCCCGGAGTCACCTCCCCCGTGCTGGCCGTCTACCTCTCCAACCAGCTGCAGTCATCCCCAGAATCCCTCCGGAACTACCTCAGCATGATTAAGCTGCTCCTCACTGCCTGTCCTGGTAAGGTTCTAATGACTCCCTTCAAGTGATTTATCTGAATATGTGTCTGAATCGCAGAACTTCCCATTTTAAATTTGAACAACTAAATTACTGTAATAACTTATAGTTATGACAAACATTACACGCACATAATAATAGTACAGTAGAACCCTGTTAATTTGAACCCTGATAATTTGCCAAAATAAAGGTCCCAGAAATTTTTTTTAATACAAAATGATTTTTTAATTCGAAATTTGTTAAATCGTAATTCTAAATTTATTTTTGCCCGCATACGAAAATTTGTTTGTGTAATTCGAAAAACTTCGATTTTTGCAAAAAAAGCATTTAATTTTATAAATCTGAATCTGACAGACAGCCGTGGCGGTAAAATGCCATAAAATGGTGGATAACATCGTCCTAATTCGTATTATTATTTTGTAAATCTGAATCTGAAATGGCCAGCCGCGACGGAAATCAGCCGCGAAATTTCGAATTACCCGCTGGAGCGCTTTTTGCCGAATTTCAGCACCACCTAAAAAATTTGGGATTGGTTAGCTGCTGAATTTCAGCAAATTTTCCTTAGATGCATTAAAAATTTTTCTGAAATATTTTCAAATACGCCCACGGTTCAATTTTGACGTTTTTTAGTAGGTGGAAAGATACTACTTATATTAAATTCAACAGATGGCAGTGTACTCCACGTATTTACGAAATATGGTAATTTGAAAATTGGTGTTTTGTAGATTTCTCTAGAATGTTCATCTGTCAAAATGCCTCAGTGTAAAATGCGTGTTTTTATCGTGTTTTTGTGGATTTTTCTAATAAATTAGACCATATTTAATGTGGAGGCAAAATTGAACTTTCTACGCGAGTTTATAAGTAGGAAATCCTGAGAATATTTCCGTTTCAAATGTTTACGATTTTATAATATTTTTTTTATAAATCCTAAGAATATGAGATAATCAACCAACGATAGGTGAATTCATCGACTAGGTATATAGAACTTTGATCAGTTTGTATGTCTCCATATAAAAAATTTGGAGGTATGATTTTTTTAAGGTGGGCGGAAAATATTCAAAATGTCCACCAAAAAATCTCGAGCAATACGAGAAAAAAGTTTCAAATTCGGCTGTCGCTCCAGTGGTTGCACGGAAATTATCAGTATTTTTACGAATTTACTTTGAATATCTGAATTAGAATGACCGGCTGCAACGGAAATCTCGTAGGTTTATGAATTTATTTCGAATATGTATCTAAATTTAGATTGCCGGCCGCGACGGGATTCGACTATCCCAAATTTCCTCACGCAATGTCTGCAAAGTCCATGGCCAGTCTGAACATCAGTGTAAATTAAATAAATCAGATAAATAGAGGGGATCTAAGAAAATTTAAAACATTCATCCAAACCTGCTTAAAGGTGAGTTTATATTGGTCTGACGTATCGTATTGTGATGTGCTCTGTCGTGATGGCTAGCTTTCACATCTTTATGTCGTGTTCTGATAATATTTTGAATCAATACAGTCATCACAACACAGCACTGGCACACTTGTCTGATCTGTCGAGTTACGGCCGCTCGCTCGCCTCCCCACCTCCACCGCTCTGATGCAGATGATTGCGGCACACTAATATAAATCTCACCACTAAATGCGTGATACCATTCTGACGCGTCACGACACAAATATGAATCCACCTTTGCGTTGTACCCACGTCCGTTCATGTTCGACGGTTTGACTCAATCGAACATGTTGACTTGGAACTATGCTCTACGCCCATCCCCACTACAGCATTTTCAATTATTTTCTACAGATATCGTATCGTACCGTCAGAAATCTCACCACTAAATGCGTGAAATTGATACCATTCTGACGCGTCACGACACAAATATGAATCCACCTTTGCGTTGTACCCACGTCCGTTCATGTTCGACGGTTTGACTCAATCGAACATGTTGACTTGGAACTATGCTCTACGCCCATCCCCACTACAGCATTTTCAATTATTTTCTACAGATATCGTCCCGTTCACTTGCCTGCTGGAAATAGTGGGCTGCATCCCGCAGACCATGTCCAAAGACTTTGTGGAGCTGCTGGGCTTCTTCCGGACGCACTTCACAGGCAGCATGCGCGAGGAGGTGCGTGACACGGCGGCCACGCTGTATGGCATCGTGCAGGCACACTCGGCCTCCCGGGAAGCTCTGGACGCGGATATCCTGGAGCTGCTGGGACAGGCGCGGGCCAACAAGAGCCTGGAGGCGCAGTGCGGGTTAATGGCCGCCGCCTGCAGCCTGCTTGAGCGATCCCTCATGCTGTGGAAGACCAAGACATTGCAGACTCTCAGCGGACCCAACTTCAACGTCAAGGAGTGGAAGCCTTACGTCGATTGTGTTACATATTTAGGTATGTTTTCACTTTTAAATTACCAAATTTCGACTCCTGTTGTGTTAAGAAATCAGTATATCTTTAAATAATAATAGTAATATTTGGATAATTTGTATAGCGCTGTTTTTGTGAAAAATCACCTCAAGGTGTTTAATTTAATTTAACCCGTCAAGCCTCGGAAGGATTTTACTAGCCACAAACATCATATTCGATTAGGGCCTCTGAAGGACAGATCTGACCGAATAATGTGAAGAAATGCGATTTGTTCGTCGTTGGTAAAAGAAATAATTATTCTTCTCAGTTTGTCTCAAATATTCATACTTAATTCCATGGATAAAATCCAAAAAAATTCAAATTGTATGATTACAAATTGGCAGGATTTTTTCGTTTAGTTTAACCCGGCGATACTCGCTACCGGGTAAAAAATACCACAGAGTACAAAAAATTGGTTGTATTTTTTTTTTCTACGCGTTCTGGCAACCCAAGATTCTAAGTACCTTCAAACCGATAGTTCACACACCCTCACCCCACGGGGGGGTCAGTTCTAGCACGGCGCTTGTTAATGACAGACGTGTAAAGTGAGAATGGGTAAAAAATACCCGGTAGCGACGATCCTTGTTCCATTATTTTTCGATATTTTTATGACTATGTTTTTTGTTTTCGAGCTATAATAAAATGAGTATTCCTCAAAGTGATAGTACAATAGAAGAGCTGCTTCAAGAAGAAGACAGCGGAGAAGAAAATGTGTCAGAAATAGAAGATTTTGATGAGAATAGTGAACACGAAAGTGAAACTGAACAGGAAGCTGATAGTTCAGGCGCGCCCTCAAATTCAGAAAATGTTTTTGACCGTCTACCTTCAGATTCAGAAGTTGGTTTGCGAATTGTGCTCCAAAAAGATATGCCGCGAGCATACAACCCCAATATGTGAGGATTGCTATGATAGAGTGAAGTAGTTTCGTTTTTAGCAAAATATTTGAAACAGTTTGTTTAGTGTTGATTATCTCAATGTTCACACAGTATAAAGGTATCATTATTTTTTAGTATTTTAGGAGTGTATCTAGTTTATCTCAATTTTGCCAAATTTGTAAGAAAAAAAAATTATTATTGTTGATTTTCGTAAGATTACTAAGAAAGAAATGATTTTTTGATTATTTTTTAGGATAAACTCAAATACCAATAAACAAACATTAAAACTTGCATTTTTAGTTTTATTTATGAACAATAGTACCAATAACACAAATACATTGTCAAACATTGAAACTCCAGCGTATTTTTGAAAATAACGGCAATTAAACTCTGTGGTATTAATTACCCGGTAGCGAGTGTTCATGTTCGTAAATACCTAGCGAGTACCGCCGGGTTAAAAGTAAAAATATATTTTCATTTTTTTATTGTGTAAATGGCATAAAAGTGAAAGTTTTCTTACCAATTCTCTACGGGAAAGGAAAATGACTTTTCTAAATATCAAATATCTAATATGTTTTCTAAATATCTATATTTCATTGTTCAGATAGGTACAAGAAGCATAAACATATATTTGAAATCAGTCTTAATACAACCAAATCGCTTCTAAAACATTCTGGGAGGAGTCTGGTCCAGCCGATCCAAAAAATCTACTTTTTTTTCTTCTTCTTGTGCCCTGTCCGTTCAACGGACGTTGGCTATCATGTTGGCTATGCGGACTTTGTTTACTGCGGCCCGGAACAGCTCTACTGTTGACTTTTTTTTTTGCCTAAAAATCTTCCTATAATGAGAATACATTTCCAAAGTTTTATCAGCAAATTCGACCTAATATATGTAGTTAGGAGCAGTGCGCGCCAAGCAGGTAGACAGGAAAAGCGAAACTTACAAACTTAAACTTAAATTTACAGCGTTACAAGCGAAAAATTTAAACGCGTTTTTCTCAAAACCACGTTATTCAGGTTGGCTGGAAACGTAGCTCATCGAATTTTCATCTGATTCACTTCATTAAAGTTAAATTAAATTAAATTTATATACCGATGAACCTGGACTTATTAAATACTTGAAAATTATTATTTTAGAACATTAAGTTATTGCAAAATTACCACCGTTTTTTGTCAATTTTCATTTTGTGTCTGCCATTTTTTTCACAACTTTTTTTTTTGCAAGCTGTGGTTCATTCTCCATTCATACTATGATGATTTTTTTTTAAATTTAATGTTTCAAATGAATTCCAAGGACTCCAGGATTCCAGCCGATTTGGTCGGATGCTCCATTTACAACCGCTATATCTATATGTATGTTTATACATATATTCAAATCAAACTTTCAATAGTGTTTTTTCTTGGGTAAATTACCTTTACAAGTAACAAAAGTTTTGTGAACAAAAATAGATTCTATCTTTGAAAAAAAACTCGGCTGGACCGGACTCCCCCCTTAGATATATATACCTTGCATATTTTGGTGAACCCGATAGAAATGTTGAATTTACAGCTGAATGCCTGTCAAGCAATCATAACCTCATTGTGAGCTACGCCTGCAGCAACATCTCCCTCCTGGGGAAGTGCTACGCCCTGCCCCTGACTGACCGGACAGAGAAGGACAAGACCAACCTCATCGCAGACATCACAGACCCCAAGGAGGTGCCAGTGAACGCTCCAGAGAACACCGACGGAGCTGCACTTGTCTCCAAACTGACTGTTGTCAACCGACTGTTTGCCGTTTTGAAAAGTGCCAAGTTCACATCTAAGATAAAGGAGAAGGCCACCACTGCTCTTGGACTGATTTGCATCGGTGAACACTTCCCACATTCCAAAGAAATTGTCAAGGGATTCTTAGAAATGGCTAAAGAGGTAAATTTATATTATGTAAATAATATGTCTAGAAAAATACAACTGTTACAGAACTATTACAAAATTAAAATATTGCCTTAAGAGGAACGCATGCGCGGCCCATTTCTGCCCGTTTCATACAAATCTTAGATTTGGATTTGAGATCAAAATACCCAACCAAACGAAAAAATTATTTTTGTAATCAAAAGATATATCAAATATCTAGTTAGGATGTGAGCTACTTTATTTATTTTTGCTTTAAATTATAAGATATTGAGATATAAACCGATAAATATCTATAAACCGAACAAATAGACATGACAGGTTTAAATCAAACTCTTTGGATCCAATTCCTTCTGTAATGAATAGATTTGTTTTGCTTCCAGACCAAAGACTTTGAGATTCATCTCCAAATTGGCGAGTCGCTGGTGCACTGCGTGGACGGAGTCAACTCTGTCTACAACCGCGACCTATGGTCACAGCCCTCCCCCGAAAGCAGCAGTATGGTATTTGAGAACAAGGCCCTCACTGAGAATGACCAGCTCCTGGAGTGGCTTTTGAAAGAGTTGCTGGAGTTTGTGACTGTGTCTCATCCTAACTCTCGTCAGGTAACTTTAGAACTTATTTTTCTAAAAAATACAATATCACTTAACCACTCCGATCTATCGCGAATATGCACTTTTTACGTCATAAACTGTGATATATGCAATTATATCGCATTTGTATCTATGTAGTAATTCGGGAATGCTCGGGTCGCCGAACATTGCCGATCGGGCATACGAGCCGGGACAGCGGTCCGGTGTACGGCCGCGGCCAGAACCATTCTAACTTCCAGTATAATCAGTCGCTACCGAGACAAATAATATTACTTATTGAATCCATTGTACTCTTACAATAAAGACGAGAACTTACGTTTAACATATTTATTATTATTGAGTGGCTAGTGTGGCCACAATAAAAGTACATTACAATTGGCGCAGCCGTATTAAAGTACAATATTGGATTACCAAATTGGATCACAAAAAAAAATTACCAAAGCGGGGAGAGCTAAGTCACCCCGAAAAATTTTTCAAGGCTACCTACAGCCGAGGCGGAACATTGGAGTATTTTTTGGGTTTGTCTGACCGAGTGAAAGGACCGGCAGAACAAACCGAGGATATCTCTGGCTATTCCTGGAGCCACAGTCAGAGTTCTGGAGTACCATCCAAGGGTACTCAGAAGCAAGAGGCGGTGGTCGTTTTTGGGGCTCAACAGAGCCTTTCCACGAAGGTGAAGTTCCGAGGGAGTGCCGAGGGAAGGCATTCTTACAAGGCAAACAGTGCTAGTGTCGAGGAAGGTCACTCACTCATCAAGAGGAAACAATCTGGAGACGTTGCAACCGCAATTTCTAAGATAGGTTTTTCTTTTCTTTCTTGTGGAGGATTTGTCTGGGTTTTTTGTAATTTTTTCCGGGGTAGTATTGTTGTCGTAGCTTCGCGTGATTATTTTTTTTCCTTTTGTGAAGATGGAATCGGCGAGAATTCCACCGTTCTCTCACATAAACGGAGATTGGGATGTGTTTCAACTCAGATTAGAGCAGTTTCTCGTGTTACATGATGACATTACCGAGATTAAGAAAAAGGCTTATCTGATAAACTCGCTTGAAACGGAGACCTTGACTCTTCTGTCCAACCTATGTTTCCCGATTAAAATCACAGATGTTACGTTTGAGAAATTAATTGAGTTGCTAAAAAAACATTGTGGTAAATGTAGATCTCTTTTTCAAGAGCGGGAATCATTTTTCCAAGCTAAACAGAATCATAACGAATCGATAAGGGATTTCGCCGCAAGAATTCGAGGGCTCAGCTCATTCTGTCAGTTCGGAAACAGGCTGGAGGATAATCTTGTAGACGTGTTTGCAATCGGTCTACTTCCGGGCCCTGTACGGGTAAAATTGTTTGTTGAAGGGCCTAAACAAAACTTTAATCAACTAGTTGAACTTGCAGTGACCGCGAAAGGTCCTGAGGTCGATTCAATCAAGATGAAGTTGGAAGTAAATTCGGTAAAGGAATTTGGAAGATCGGCTTCTCCGGCGCGAGAAATAAATTCGGTAAAGAGATTTGGAAAATCGGCTTCTCCGGCGCGAAAACTTTATTATCGGTCGAATAGTTCCGATTCATGTAGGTCGGATAAACAAGTTAAAACCGGTTCATCACTAAAAAAGTGTAAGATCTGTGGGAAATCAAATCATGACACTCATAACTGTAAGTTTAAGCAAGCTAAATGTTATTCTTGCGGTAAATTGGGTCATTTACAGAGATTTTGTAAAAACGGGTCAGTAAAATCAGTTATGAATTGTAATAATGAAAATATTGAAAATGTAGCTTTTGTTAAGGCAATCAAGGCACAATTGAAATTAAATGGGAAATCCTTCGAAGCGATGATTGATTCAGGATCATCAGTTTGTGTCATTCCGGAGACATTGTTTTGTAAACATTTCAGTAATATAGAGTTGTCACCCGAAACACGAAAAATTTCAGGTTACGACGGGAATATGTTGACTGTTGTGGGTAATGCAAATTTCAAGGTCGAATACAATAATCTAGTTAGGTTAATAACCTTTGTCGTTGTAACAAGCGGTTCGGAAATGATTGTGGGAAGAGATTTCATGGAAATATTTAACCTCAACATTGTTTCAAAACAAAAATCTATTAATTCGGTTTCGTTCGCGAATAGGAACAAATTTCAGAAAATGGGGAACGTAAAACCATATTTTTCAGGGTATGGAAGTTCTAATCTTAGGGAATATAAAACCATGTTTAAAGGGCATGGTAGTTCATCTGCAAATAAAAGGAATGTAAAACCTTATTTAAAGAATACGGTAGTTCAGTTGCAAAGATTACTTTCTGGGAAACCGATGAAATCAGGTGGAAACCAGGCAGATTTTCTGTCTCGGTTTCTGTTAAAGAACAAAGTTGAGAATTCTAAGGTAGAATTTAAAGATTACTGCGGTTCAGATTTCGTAGATTTTGTTAGCAATTGTGAACATCTTGACGTTAATTCGATTAGGGAAGCCACTAAAGTAGATACGGTCATTCAAGGCGTAATGACGTGTTTAAGGCAAGGGTGGCCCAAACGTGTTAAACGCGAGGAGGAATTATGGAAATTCTGGATAAAAAGGAACGAACTTTCGATTGTTAAGGATTGTTTATTTTGGCAACATAGAATTATTGTTCCAAGTTCGTTGCATAAAAAAGTGTTAGAGCTCGTGCATCGTTCACACTTAGGTATTGTTAAGATGAAAGGGTTAGCAAAGGGTTATTTCTGGTGGTCATCGCTGAGCAAAGATTTAGAGAAAATTGTTCAGGAATGTCCAGAATGCGCGTCGACGAAACAATCTCCGCCAAAGAGTCAATTATCGGTATGGCCTAATTCTGGGAAGGTCTGGAGTAGGTTACACCTGGATTATAGTGGACCGCTGGCAGGGAAAATGTTTCTGGTCATCTGCGACTCATTCACTAAATGGGTTGACTGTATTGAAGTTCAAAGGGCAGATTCAGCTAATACTATATTTGAATTGAGGAAATTATTTTCAAATTTTGGCTACCCTGAACTCATAGTGTCAGATAACGGAACTTGTTTTACGAGTGAAATTTTCCAACAGTTTCTTCGGGAAAACAATATTAAATTCATGTCATCTCCAGTTATGCACCCAAAAAGTAATGGGATCGCTGAAAATTCAGTGAAAACTACTAAGAGTTTTCTTAAAAAACTTATGGTAGGAAATAAATTTCAGGTTGATTACAAGGATAAATTGTTACATTTTTTGTCCGATTATAGAAATACTCCACATTGTACGACGGGAGTCGAGCCAGCAGTTTTATTGTTTGGTAGGAAACTTAGATCTACTTTTGACAGTCTCATTCCGAAAGAGAATGAACGGGTTGTGTCAAAACAACATGATTTGGCGAATAAGAATATTGAGGCAAATCAACGTAAACAATCTAAGTATTATGGTGGTGTAAAAACAAGAAATTTTATTGTGGGACAAAAATGTTTAGTTAAAGATTTCAGGAAGAATAATAAATTTACATGGGTAAAGGGAATTGTTACAGATAAAATTGGAAAAAAATTATATTTGGTAAAAACTTGTGATTCTCAATTAATTTGGAAACGTCATGTGGATCAGATGAGGAACTTATCAGTGTCTTGGAGTGATGTTGAGTCAGATTTGCCAGATTCCGCGTCTGATGACACGAGGACTGAGCACTCTGAGAAAGAGTTGTCCAATCTGTGGAGTGAGTTAACGGTGTTTTCTCCTGATTTCAGATTTGCGGAGGGGGGAGAGAGGTCACCGGAGGTCACAGACACGGCAATCGCTGGTCCAAGTCAAAGTTCAAATCCCTGGTTGGGGAGACTCCGCCCAAGATAGTCCACAAGGAAGGAACGGAAAGCCTTCTAACTTAATATAATTTTGTGTGAAATATTAATAATGATGTGTTTATGAAAAAACATTATAAGAACTTGAGTGAAATATCAGTATAATATTTACAGTGTTGAATTATATAGAATCATGAAATACTTGAAATACTTAAATATGTAGTGACTGATTTACAGGGGGAAGGGTGTGATATATGCAATTATATCGCATTTGTATCTATGTAGTAATTCGGGAATGCTCGGGTCGCCGAACATTGCCGATCGGGCATACGAGCCGGGACAGCGGTCCGGTGTACGGCCGCGGCCAGAACCATTCTAACTTCCAGTATAATCAGTCGCTACCGAGACAAATAATATTACTTATTGAATCCATTGTACTCTTACAATAAAGACGAGAACTTACGTTTAACATATTTATTATTATTGAGTGGCTAGTGTGGCCACAATAAAAGTACATTACATAAACGAAATGTCAGATTTACAAAAACTTTGTGTTATTTCCGCTTCACAATTAAAGCTCTATAAATGAAACATTTCTGAACGTAGCCGAATACTAAAAACTGTTTTTGAAAGGTTACGAAATAAGCTTTCAAATTATTATATTACAAATAAATATTAACATTTGTAAATATTAAAATTTAGAATGCAAACATTAAAAAAATGTTAAAATGACTCACGTGATGTTTTTATGTGAAAACGGTACTAAAATTATGGATTATGTAAAAAACAATACTTTATCTATTGTATAAATGTATAATAAACAATTTAGTCACCTCACTTTTTTATCATTTCATTCAAGAATATTTAATAAAAATTAACAATGTCTAGCGGCCCGTAGGCGATTTGGCCGTTAAAATATGTATCAACCGTTTATCTGACAGAATAGGTCTTTTTATGTATTTCTATGGATATTTTGAATAGGGATGTACAGCTTGATTTATTATCGACCTTTTACTGTTTGTTTTAGGGATGTCACTAGAACAATAATGGAGTTATAATGATTTCTGTGGAAACACACGCGTTGTTGGAAAAAACACGCTTATTGTACTTGACTTATTATTATTTAAAATTATCAAATCTGTGATGTTTTATTATTATTTAAAATTATCAACGGATATTTGGATAGCCCTGAACTTGTGAACATGATAAATTATCAAGTACCTAACAATTACAACACCAGACTCCATGCTCCATTTAACGTAGTTGCTTCTCGCACTAATTTTATGTTTAACTCTTGTCTTCAGAGATTGCATCGTGTGGGGAATGAAACTTGCTCTGTCGATATATTTTTTTATAAAAATATTGCTTCCTTCAAAAAGCGTATATGTATGCAGATGCAAAAATCCTTAAATGTTCCAGATTGTTAAAAGTAACAAATTTAATACCCATTGCTCTGTAACTACTTTCATAGTATCTACTTACTTCTTTATACATATATGTAATTGCTGTGTACCTTTTATTTTATTTTTTTCCTGATAATAACAAACTAATGTAAAAATCCTTAAATGTTTCACATTGTTAACAGTAACAAACTTAATACCCACTGCTCTGTAACTACATTCATGATAACTACATTCATAGTACCTACTTACTTATTTACATATGTAATTACTGTGTACCTTTTCTTTTTTTTTCTTTTTCATAATAATAACAAACATACGTACATTTATGATAGCAAAAAAAATTATAATTAAAAAAAAAATAAATAAAAAAAAAATAAATAAAAAAAATTAATTAGAAAATTACCTACTTTTATATTAATCGTTAAAAATGTTTTACACCACTGCAATACCGGTATGCTTCGAGTATATTTGGAATCACATTTTGTGTGATATTGTGACAATAATTATTGAATATAATGTAGCGTGAGCCCAAATACGCTGGTTGAACTCCTTTGTAAACAATTACTCGAATATTGATACCTACTTATGTTAAGCCTACTTATATCTTTCTGGCTCTGTTTATCATTTTATGTACTATATAATTATGATACTGCATACTTGTTATAATGCTCCTGTACAATTTATTTTATATGTAAAAGCCATCAAGGCGTAAACAAACAAATAAATTAAATGAAATAAATTAAATTAAATAAATTGACTGCTTTCGTTATATTATCGTGTATATCCGCTTACGTATCTGAGTGGTTAATAATACAGTTATCTTACTACAAATTTTGGGAATTCCTGCACTAACCTAAAATTGACTATTAACGAATCAAATGCCGTAACATTTCGCGGAATTTCGCGGAACTTCGCGAAAAAACACTAAAAAACCACCACTTTGAATTTTGAATTGAATGTTTTGTTGATAAATTTTGAGCTATTGTATATTTTATTGACTGAAACACTTTCACAACACAATAAACTATCCACTAAAATCACATTACTTGCATTTATTACGTAAATTAATAGGTTTTACGACGTTTTAATCGCGATACAAATACATCGCGATAATGATAACGACCGTTAATTTCGCGATAAAATCTGACAGCGCATTGTCATGGAAGAAATCGTTTTAAAAATAATCCAGTGTGGCAATTCGAGTGAAATCTTTAACACTACCTAGAGTAATGATGGCGCAAGCGATTTTGACACTGTTCTTCATACAAATGTCGTACATATAAGGGTCAAAATCGCAGACCAAAAGTTTTTCAAAGACAATATTATTCAAATATTTGAATTATTTTCTGCGCCATTACAAGTTTTTTTTATTACACAGGCATGCTGCATTTGGTTACTGGCTCTCCTGAAAAATTGTTCCAAAAGAACACCCATCAAGTCCAGGTTGGCAGACATACAGGATGCCTTTATGGAGTTCCTGTCAGAGAACAATGGTTAGTAGATATTTTATATGTACGTAAATAATGTATCAAATAATATCTGATGGAAACTCTCAATTTTAAAATATCTCCCTCTCTCTCCATTGTATCTCTGCCTCCCTATCTGCATTGTATCCCTGTCTCTTTCTTGTAATTCTGTGAAATCCTCTTAAGAAGTTTTCCAAAGGACTGGAAAAAACAAACTTCTTAAGCAGGAAAATCTTATAAGTGGGAAAAATTGGACAAATTTTGGACCGAGGGACCAAAAACCTAAACATCTTAAGCCATGAAACATCTTAAGAGAGAACTTCTTAAGAGGGTTTTACTGTATGTACAAATATATAAAAAAAATAAAATTAAAATTCTCGGGAAATTGAAAATGTTGCTTGTATCATAAGGGAGGACTTAGCCAGCCGATTTTTAATTTGGGAGCCGGGTATGGGTACCGCCGCCATGGGTACCATTTATTGCATAACTAACACCTCTGCCATAGGTCACCCCAAGTGGTTCGCTAAATTTGGTTTCTACATTTGGTGACTTATCAGGACATTGTTGGGTTATTCGTAACCTGGGAATGTTTGTCTTTCTTTTAAATAAAAAAATATATATGTTCGTCACTCCTGATCACACTGAGCCCCAGATCCCTACCCATCCCTCATACCTTCCTTCCCAGAACTTCCTCTCCTTCCTTTCCTTAAAAAACCCTCCACACAGCATCCCCTAAGATGATGCCCTGAAATTAATTTCCTCAGTGCCTCCTGTGTGGAGCTAATGTAAAAAAATAAAATAAAAAGCTGAGGAATTGACCGGTTATATATTTTTTTTACATTAACTCAACACGTGGTCCCCGAAGAAAATAATTTCCCTCGCAGTCATCTGAGATGATGTGTGGAGGGTCTTTTTGAGGAGAGGAAGGAATTAACATTAGTCTTGAAGAGAGACGTATGTTGTAGGAAGAAGGAAACACAGAGGCTGACAAATCGTTCCACAGCCATGCGTTGAACACAAGAATGAGTCGAAGAAGCGACCCGTTCTCATGTGACAAGTGTCAGCCGTGTGCATATGTTGGGCACACGTTTGGCTTGTTTTCCAACTATGCACCCGTGCCGAAGGGATCAATGTCACTAGTTCCTCGGAGCATCTATGTCTATCTCTCTAGTGTCTGACGGAAATTTATTGTTGAAATTGGATTGATTTATGTGGTTTACCATCTTATCTGCTTTGTTTTGTTCTCAGACATAGTCCAAGACGTGGCCAGTAAAGGCCTTGGGTTGGTGTACACGTGCTGTGGTGAGGAAGAGCAGCGTACCCTCGTGGAGCGGCTCCTGGAGCAGCTGACCGGTGGCCGCAGGACCGTGGCTCAGGTCACGCAGGACACCAAGGTCTTCGAGGACGGACAGCTCGGCAAGACTCCTACCGGGTTAGAGAGATTTTCATGTTCAGTTGTCCTAAATACAGAACAGAACAGGAATCGTTCAACTGAATGATTCCTATCTAAGGCTGGCTTTACTCATAAGTAAAATTTACAACTAATGTATGTTTTAAAAAACTTATTCACAAGTGCGTTTACATACGCATTCAACTTAAGCTCACGGAACTTAATCAGAAGTTTAACTTGTGTAAATGCTCACAACCGATTATGAGAAAAAAACTTAGTCTGTAAAGCCAGCCTAATAATTATAAAAAAAAGAGAACCAACATAAAGACGTCCTCAAAGGAACAATAGACTATTTTTGTAGTGATCGTTTTACGGTTTATGATTTATGATGTTCGATGATTGGTTTAAATTTTGTTTGATTTATGGTTTATGATGTTCGATGATTGGTTTAAAGTTGAATCGTATGATTGTACTCTTTTCGTAAATGTAAAAGATCCTAGTGACTTTAGAAGGCGGGAACATTAGGCACGATCAAGTTAATCTAAAACTTGGGTTGGGTCATATAAACTTTAATGTTAATTCCTAGGGTCCGGCTAACTACAATAGCAGTACACTGAAATCAGGACTACTTTCAGCTAGGTTGTAGAAATTTTGAACGCGTTCGTTACTGTCCACGAAAATTCCAAGAGTAAAATAATTGTGTACATACCTAGTTGATATTGTAGTAGAAGCCTGTCAATTATTTTAAATATAATTTTCAATATTACAGTGAAACCCTCTTAAGAAATTTTCCAAGGAACCGGAAAAAAACAAACTTCTTAAACAGGAAAACCTTATACACATATGTGGGAAAAATTGGGCTAATTTTGGGCCGAGGGACCAAAAAACCAAACTTCTTAAGCCACGAAACTTCTTAACTCGTTGAATGCCGGGGAACAACACGGAAATTTCACGACCTTGAATTTGAATTGAATGTTTTGTGGATTAATTTTGAGCTATTGTATATCTTATTGACTGAAACACGTTCACAACACAATAAACTATCTACCAAAATAACATTATTTGCGTTAATTACGTAAATTGATAGGTTTTACGATGTTTTAGTCGAGTAAGACGCATAAATTATGACGCGGCAGAAATGACATTTCGTGTCCAGCGATTCTGACACTGTCCTTGACAAATTTTGTACATAGAAAGGTCAAAATCGTAGATAAAGGAATTTTTCCCGCGCATGCGCAAGAACTGCGCACATCCCCGCGCTCCGGTAAATTATTAATATTAATTATTTGGAGCGACTAGGCGCATTGCAGAGGGCGATAATAGAGCAAGCGATTCTGACCGTGTTCTTCCTACACTTTCTTTATACATAAGGGTCAAAATCGCATGTAAAATCTCAAACACACCGGTGCACGAACGGCATTCAACGAGTTAAGAGGGTTTCACTGTATTAACCATCTTCTATATTAATATGTTTTATTTTGTAAGTTCTCTGTCATAATGTTTGTAAATGGTATTTGTAAATAAACAAAAAAATATCAAGAGTCTGATTACCAAAGACAATATATAAGGCAAGATTTGAATGAGAATGAAGCAAAGGGAACATGCCGAGACAGTTATGTGAAGTCCGTCTTTTAATTTCCCTACCACAACAAATCAGTGATTAAAATGCATTTTGTTTAACCTTTTAGAGGCAACCTGTCCACATACAAGGAGCTGTGTTCCTTTGCCTCTGACCTCAACCAGCCGGACCTCATCTACAAGTTCATGCACCTGGCCAACCACAACGCCATGTGGAATTCTAAGAAAGGTTAATTTATTTTCCATTATACATACAATACAATTGGCACCTTTTCATTAAACCAGAAACAGTCAGAATGCATTAAAAATGGTATTTGAACTTCAAATCACTTCAACTAAAATACTTATCATTATTTCCCAAAGGTGCTGCCTTTGGTTTTCAATCCATCATCCAGCAGGCGGGGGCGCAGCTCTCTGAACACCTGCCCAAGATAGTGCCGCGTCTGTACCGCTACCGCTTCGACCCCACGCCCAAGATACAGAACTCCATGTCCAGCATCTGGCACGCCCTCGTACCTGAGACTAATAAGACGGTAATAAACCAACCTACTACACATTTCTTAAAGTATATATTTTTATTTATTGAATAAAAAACCTCCCGTTTTTGCTCCATTTCATCATTTTATGAGGCAAAATACACATCCCGGCGATTACAGATCTCAAAATGTCATTGTTTCTGAAACAACTTGCAACTTTTGTGTTTGCTCTTTCCTCTCCTTAATAAAAAGATACACACATACTTTCTTTGCCAACACATAGGTGATACCATAATTGACAAAGTGACATTTTTTATTTTTGTTTCAAAGTAGTGGAGATAGTATCCGAAGGCAAACTGAATGTACAAGGTCAACACTGCAATTACAGTACAGTAAAACCCTCGAAGTTTCGTGGCTTAAAAAGTTAGATTTTTTTCGGTCCCTCGGCCCAAACTTGGCCCAATTTTTCACACATATAAGGTTTTCCTGCTTAAGAAGTTTGGTTTTTCCAGTCCCTTGAAAAAATTCTTAACCTGTCAAAGGCCATCAAATTCCAGGAAAAATATGGAAATTTCCTAAAAAAATCACCATTTTGAATTTTGAATTGAATGTTTTGTGGATTAATTTTGAGATATCGTATATTTTATTGACCGAAACACAAAATTATTTGCGTTAATTAATAGGTTTTACGATGTTTTAGTCGAGGAACACGCATCAACCTTGACAGATAAAATTCGCGGCAAATTTGACATTTTTATGCCACAGATAAAATCATTTAAAAATATTCTGGGGTTGCAAGGTGAATGAAATTTTTACCCGTCTTATGGGGAAATGAGGGCGCAAGCGATTCTGACCTTGTCCTTCATACAAATTCTGTACATAAAAGGGTCAAAATCGCAGACAAACATAAGTTATTCGAATTTTTTTTTCCCGCGCATGCGCCCAAAACGCGCGCGCGCCCGCGTGTCTCCGGTCGATTACAGGTTAAGAGGGTTTTACTGTATGTGCCATAAGTGGGCACAATTTTACAACACTGCAAATGCATGGGGTCGTCCTCTGAAGGTTAAAAAGACGCAGCCTCTAAAGAGTTGACTTGGGTCCTTGGGTTTCCACCAGCACTAAAGCCTGATTTGAGCAAGTAATTTACTGTAGGCTGGAGTAAATATAAATGAAAATTTTGACTACGACTAATGAATGGACAATGAAATGTCATTACAGGTGGAGAAGTACCACGCGGAGATCTTGAATGATCTTGTGACCAACATCACTGCCAACCAATGGAGGGTGAGGATGTCTTGCTGCTTAGCACTCTCTGATCTATTGAGGTATTTAAATGACTTTCTCCTTAATTGTGTCTTTAATTTTTTCTGTTAGTTTTAGACTTTCCTCATTTAAAATGATTTGTTTTAACCTTTTGAATAGATATTTGAATTTCATAGCGATTTAAGATAAACAAGTAGTTAACAATATAATAATGACTGTTTGTAGGGTCACTAGAAGCATGACAGAGTTCCTCCCCCGACTGGCAGAGATCTGGTCCCAGCTCTATCGAGTTATGGATGATGTCCACGAGGGCACCAGAGTAGCGGCCGCCAACACTACGGCTGTACTTTCCAAGGTAATACTAAATATAATAGAAATAATGTGATGCCTATAAAGGTGTTAACCTCTCAGCGAGTGAGTTTTGGCAAACAGAACTATACGTGAAGAGTGAGTTTTTTTTTGGTTAATTTTTTAAAATATTTTTTTTATAAATTATCATTGATTAAACTAGAACTAGAACTAAAAATAATATTATGTTTTGAATTTCAACGTCATCGACATCAATCCACGAAAATAAACCAACATTGAAAAAAAACCATGTCCATGCAAAAAAAACTGCATCCTTCCTCTGACGACCGCTAAATGACGCAAACATATTTTTGAACTAAACCTGTGAAGTTGGTATTGTAGGTATGTCTTCCAAAACTTCAACAAACTATGTGAAGATGTTAATAGATGCCACTACAAGTCAAATAGTTTAATTAAATACAACAGTGTTTGAATAATAGTCGCGGACGAAACATTTCGGCCTTTCTCTTCTGGGCATTTTTTCGCTTCGCCGAACCGTTTCGCCCATACTCGTGGAGAGGTTAAGATTATGCGCATCACTAATCAAAATAAGAAGCATCAAATTATTGTGTTATTTTCGTTTGTTTGATCCTCAATTTATTTTTACAGCTGTGTATCCAAGCCACAGACGTTGACAAAGGGAAATCTGGGAAGGATATAATGGCAGCTATTTTGCCTGTAATTTTGAATACTGGAATCATTCACACTGTAGCGGAAGTTCGACAAATCAGGTGACTTAATCTCTCCTTACTCGCATTTCATTTTCTAATCTGATGCAGGAAGTCTGACTGTAACCTATTTTGTTTGTTTCCATTTGGCAGTTTGCAGACTGTGTCCAAGATGGTGGTCAGTGCCGGCCCCTCCCTGACACCCTTCCTGCCGCAGCTGATCCCCGGTCTGCTGCAGGCGGCTGGGGAGCTGGAGTCCTCGCGCCTGAGTTACCTGTCGGCCGCCCTGGGTGCGCAGCACCAGACCCAGGAGGCTGTGGACAGTCTGAGGGCGCACGCTGCCAAGGCACATTACACCACCGATACGGTTACCAAGGTATGATGGTTACTAAATATCAATGCGTGAAAGCAATATTTGATGTGGTTATCGGAAGAAAAGTGTAGAATTCTGGTAGAGTAGTAACTGTACTCTCTCATTTATATTATACAGCCACTTACTAGTGGTTCTGCACACGAGTTTTCCTGTACGTGTAATGTTATTAATCTTGTACAAAAATCCATCTTTTTGCAGTGTATCCAGTATGTGGACATAGCGTGCGTGGAGGCCATGCTGCCTGCCATACTGGACCTGTTGAAGGGCCCGGCACTGGGCAGCAAGGTGGCCGTGGCGCACGCCCTGGGCCTGCTGGCTCACCAGCTCAACAAGGAACTGCAGGAGGTGGCCGGCAAGGTGCTGTCGGCGCTGCTGCATGCTCTGCTTGACCGCAACAGCACCGTCAGGAAGCACGCGGCCGACACCATTGGCACTTTTGTTGGATGTGCAAAGGTGGGATTTCTTTCGACTTCAAGCCTCAGAAAGGCATCATTACTAGACATTATCCGCCTATCTAATTAACGTTGTGAAAATTTTATACAATAGATAAACAACCGTGTATGTAAAAACCTTACTAATATAAAAACTGACATAAAATAGTTTATGGAAAGATATATACATTGCTTATCCAGCCAAAGAGGGTTGTTTATCTGTTTGTTGTGTAAAATATTGATGATAATAATTCCTCATTGAATATCAGAATTTTTCCTGAGGTATTTTAAATGTCCTATTTATTTCTTACTAGTTTTTACCCGCGGCTTTGCTCGTATGATATTAGGGGGAGATTACTGTATAAAGAATTTTCCCATGGGAATTAAATCTTTTTTCCGTGATGAAATGTAGCCTATGTCATTTCCCAGTCCTCCAATTATCTTTGTTTAAAAAAATCGAACGGTCGCTCCATTTATATTATTATAGCGAGTTCCCGGTATGCGTTGCTATGCCATTTAATAAAGAAATTATTTCTGCCTGCGTGTCCTTTCCTATTCGTCCCTTTCCACCTCCCTTTCCTCTCTCGCGTCCCCTTCCCCTCTTCCCCCGTCCTGTGAACCCTCCTCCCGAGTTCTCCTCCCCCGTTCCGAGCTCCTCTCCCCCCTCCCGGGTTCCCCTCCCTCCTCCCGCATTCCATTCATTTAGTCCCGGTACATTCAGTTTTCAAACAGCTCGCGTGCCACCTTTGCAATTTTTTTATTCAAGTTTCATTATGCCAGAGTTCACCAGTATATATAGAAACCTTCGCGGGCATGCACACATCAAATCCCCAAAGTTTGAATGAAATAAGTAAAGTCGTTCGGAAGTTATGCGCGTACATACATTCAGGCGGTTCATTTTTATTTATATTGAATTTTTGAAGATGTCATAAAACTGTAACAGTTTGTATTTATACTGGCCAAATATTCACTCGATGAAGTAAGCACCCATTTAACAATCACCCAATAACTAGGTTGCTATAAGTCTGTCAAAAAAGAGTAGAAAATATAAAAACTTGAACTACTAAATTTGTAGACTGGCAACACCAATTTAACTGTCAAATATTTTTTTGAAGTGCAATGACACTGAATGTATAAAACACAGTAAACCACATTTTAAAAAACATTTATTCTTAATGACATAAAATTGATTAAATGGTGATTTATAAAGCGATTTGCTTTAATTTAATTTAACATAAATTTGAATTTAAAAATAGATAGAAAGGAAGAATCACTAATGGTGAGTTTAGTAACACTACTTTTAGATCTGCCGAATGAGTTAAATATATTCAGATATAAAATTAGAGACGTGATCTAAAACCCTGGCAACGCTAGGTACTTTATCTAGTATTAAATAAATGTGAGCAATTTCTAAACTGTGCTTTATATTTTATTACATTATAGTCATTCTTCATTATGTTAACACAAAATTGCAAAGGTATAATAATAATATACCTATATGCAATTCTAATTTAGAGATCGGCGGGTATCTATACTGCAATGAAAAAATATTTTTTCCACTAATATGCCTTTTTAATTTTTTATAAAAATGTAGGTTACACAGCTTAACTTTAACACCATGAGTTATGTGTTTAGTATTGCCATTTGAACAACAGTGGCGCCCTCATATATTTTCTACTCTTATTTGACAGACTATACGTATCAATTCAAATTGAATTTTGAATTCCTAATTGAAATTTTTCTACAAGCAAGTCGAATCCAGCATTTTTCGTTTGTTGCCCAAAAGATAGGAGGAACAATTGAATTTGAGTTCAGTTCAAACACCATTTTAGAAAGTAGATAAAATTGCCTTTTAGATTTTTCTATTTGATTTTTAAAACTTGCAATATTTTAATTTCAAAAATGAAAAAAGTTGTAAAAAATAGCTTACCACATACATTTTTTATCAAAACCATCGAAAAATTTCAGAAAATTCAAATTTCAAAGTCACTTCACTTTTTACCTCGTTCGTACAATTAAAAAAATATTTAAAAATTTTTAATTTGCTTCTGATTCTCAGAAAAAAGGCAATTAAAAAACTAAAAGTTTAAACATCTTAAAATGTTTATATACAGTTTGTCAAATAAGAGTAGAAAATATATGAGGGCGCCACTGTTGATCAAATGGCAATACTAAACACATAACTCATGGTGTTAAAGTAAAGCTGTGTAACCTACATTTTTATAAAAAATGAAAAAGGCATAATAGTGGAAAAAATATTTTTTCATTGCAGTATAGATACCCGCCAATCTCAAAATTAGAATTGCATATACGTATATTATTATTATACCTTTGCAAGAAGAAAAAATGTTTTTTAAAATGTGGTTTACTGTGTTCTATACATTCAGTGTCATTGCACTTCAAAAAAATATTTGACAGTTAAATTGGTGTTGCCAGTCTACAAATTTAGTAGTTCCAGTTTTTATATTTTCTACTCTTTTTTGACAGACTATACATGCATTAAACATTTATGTTATAAAAAAACATCACCTTCAAGAAATTTTTATAAAATTTAGACCATATAATTCAATTTCAATATTCTTTGCCATTGATAAAAGGTAATCATAAATGCGCAAACAAAATTGTTAGATTCAAAATGCGATGTTGCCGGATTATTTTTAGTTTCAAATCAAATCTGTGCTTGCGGGAAGTGTTTTTTATTAGTAATGTTGTAAATGGCAATAGACCTGTACTGTACCCGCACTGTACACTTTTTCAAGCTTTCCAAGTAATTATGAACATTTCGCTTTTTGACAAGCTTTATTTATGCTAGTAAACTGCCAGACAAATGGAAAGTCATTCTGCCCTGATGGTGGACACTGTAACGCTGTCCGAAATGTTTGCTGAAGAAAAATAAAGCACGACATGGCATAATACCCCAAAAATACTTCACAATAAAAGGAAATTAGTATTGAAAATGCCAGTGTATACATTCATACAATAAACTACCACTTTGTCGAGTTTCATCAGATTATCAGCATCAGTATCACGGCTTATCTATGTACCACTGTACATATTACATAGTATTTAAATTTGTTGTTATAATTTAACACAGCTACGTTTATTCTCGGTCACTGGTCTTAAATCTATTTACGCATTAATGATAGAAAAAAGTCAAAATATGTTAAATTCAAGGTCTAATGATTAGGTACTTTGATTGGAGATAAAAAAGTGAGTGTGTTTTAATTTGACTATGAACTCTTATAGGATTCATCTGTAGACAAGCTGATGACGAAGCTGTGCACGTGGTACAAGGAGAGAGATGATGAGGCTGTGAGATCTGCCATTGCGCTGACATTCCAAGCCATTTCCAATCGACACTCTGAAATGCTCAAAGACAGATCCAAAATCGTAATGCCAACTTTGTTCTTTGCGATGCATGCGGAGAAAACTCCCGGTAAGTTAAACATTTATATGACAAAACTGAACCTAATCTCTACTATTATTTTCTCAACCCCGATGAATCCAGATTCTTCCCTTCTCTCGGTCCATCCACATACATATATACCCGAGGCCTTAAAGTCAAACAACGATATCGATATATTGCCTGAATCTCATCTTAACATTTTTTTATATTGTCGCTATGTATCTATATCTTTTCCATTTTCACTGGCCTATTTCTACATGAGGAGTTAAGTCAAAAAAATACTGATTTTGAGTTAGTGGTGCAATTTCGTGTTGAATTTGTTTTCTCCCCTGTTTCAATACAGGTATACCCTAGTGAGACAGGCATCGAATAATGTAATGTAAACATACCTTATATAGATAAATAAATAAAAAAATAAAAATAGAGAAAAACCTTAAATATTATCTAGTTTGGCAGGGAAAGCCATCAATAATCGCTTTAATATCATTCACACTGGAATTTTTTCCGATGCGATTTCAACCTTTATTGTAATTATTTTACTATTATTCTTCTAAAATAAAGTAAAAATTCGAATGCCCTTATTCCAGAAACAACCTCAACCGTGGAGATCTACGAGGAAGTCTGGGGCGACATCAGCCCCAGCAAGGAGCTGGGTATCCGCAACCACCTGGAGCCCATATGCGCCTGTCTCAAGGAGGCGGTCAGCTCGCCCAGCTGGGGCAGCAAGGCGCAGGGGGCCCGGGGGCTGGGCACCGTGGGACGCGAGGCGGGACAGGCGCTGGGGGCTGACGCAGCCAAGGATCTGCTGCTGCCACTGCTGGAGGCGCTCAAGGGGCGCTCCTGGCCTGGGAAGGAGGCCCTGTTGAGGGCCGTCGCCACACTCTGCAGGTAACCATGCAAGGACAATATCTACGTGTATGCAGGATTTGAACCTGTGACCTCGGATTGCTAATTGAGAGCCTTACCCCTTGACAAACGAGGCTATCATGAATACATCATACAGGGTGTTAAGGGATGTACTTGACTTACGTTAACCAGTGATTCCTGACATTATTTGGAGTAATAAATGTAAACGAAATTTTCGTCTCCAGTGACTTTTTGGGTGACTTTTTTTTTTTAATTTTTCTTCAAATTCACTGCTCAGGAATAGAGTCTGCAAACTTACATAGACTATTAAACTATGGTTGTTGTGCCTATCACGACATAGGTATATTCTAGTGAGACAGGCATCAAAAAACCCAATTTAAACATACTTTGTATTCGAGGGCTGTCCGTAAAATAAGGTCTCCAAGGTACTGTGGTCGCGAGGAACAATTTTACGCGAGATCCGGCAACACTGGCGTGACAAGATTTTGACAGAACATTTGGGAGATCACAAAGTTTGCCCAAGGTGGGTCCCAAAATGCTCACCGAAGATCACGAAAAACAATGGATTGAAGCAGTCCGCGAATTCCTTGGTTGCTACGACATCGATGGCGAAGAATTCTTGGACTCAATTGTGACTGGGGACGAGATCCGGAATCACTACACGACACCAGAGATAAAGGAGGAATCCCAGTGGCGTCATTCAGATTCGCCGAAGCAAAGTTTAAAAAGGAATTACAGAGCGTAACTTACACCTGGCGGTTGCGGCGAATGGAAGCTCCATCTCAACGGCTGCCACGTCGAGACTAAGCGTCACAGAGGGTGCAACGTGGTGGGGATTTGGCAAGGGGAACCCAGACTGTACGCTAGTGTTATAAGATTGCGCGTAAAATCGTTCCTCGCGATCACAGCACCTTGGTGACCTTATTTTACGGACAGCCCTCGTAGATAAATAAACAATAATAAAAAAAATCATTGATCATAATATTCCTACTAAATTCTCCTATTTACCCAAGTGTCAAATAATGGTAATAGTCATTGCGTTACCTTACCCTGTTTGCCACCAGTCGTACACAATAGAATTTTCTTCATTTCATGTGTATCTTTCTTCGTTCTGATATCACTTTGTCTTTAATGTCTAGGTGTGCCAGTGAAGACGACGGCGCCACAGAGCTGTGGGAGAGCGTGGTGGAAAGCGTGATGCGCGAGTGCGGCAAAAAGGAGCCGGTCTACCGCCGCCACTGTCTGTCCGCCCTGGGTGACGTGCTCTTACAACTAAAGATGGACCGTTTCCAGGAAGTTTATGATATACTAAAGGACACTCTGGACAAGGTTCGTTGTTTCTAAAGATACACCTTTTTAAATTAGCTCTATACACCCTACGAACCATTTATTGGTTAACCAACACCCCTGCCATAGGTCACCCCAAGTGGTTTGCTATGTTTGGTGACTTAGCAGGGGTGCCCGGGTTTGTGGGGTGTCTAGGTCTTGGCGGCGGATACTTTTACCCACCTCTACTCTCCCTAGGAGTCGTTCATTAATCACGTGATGTTTTTAGCAACTTTTTAACCCCCTCCCCCTCCCTGGTGATATGTGGTGAGGTTTTAGACTACCCCCCCCCCCCATACCTAAAATCACATGTGTTTTTTAAAACAAAGTAAATTGAAGTTTTCAGAATAATATCGTGCGTTCAACGAAAAATAAATACACGTGACATCTCATTATATCCCCCCCCTCCTTGTGATATTTCGTGATTTTTTCCGACCCCCCCCTCCCCCCCTTTCGAGCCTCACGAGATTAATGGACGACCCCCTACTGGGAGAGACTGGTTGAGGGAGATCTTTCGACCTCTTCAGCCGGACTCTCCCGATCCATCACCATGCACTGCAGTGTGGGGGATGATTTCATATGTTTGTCTTTCCTGAACAAATTAACCCCCAGATTCCTACCCACTCCACATACCTTTTTCCTTCCCGGAACCTCTCCTTCCTTTCCCTAAAAAGGCCTTTCAAATAGTATCCTCAAAAATGGCACAGGCCCTGAGGGTTTTTTTTTTTCCTGGAGATAATATGTATAAACAAAAAAACACTGGAAGGAAAATAACTTACCTCAGGGCCCATGTCGTCTTTGGGGATTCTGGGAAGGTAAAAGGTATAAGGGGTGGAGGGGAACCTGCGATAGTGGGTCCAGGAATGACACATGTGAATCCATCCCTCCCACAGTAAGGCGATGGGTCGAGAGTCCTGCTGGAGAGGTTAAATGCTCTCTCTCAATCAGTCTCTCCCGATCTGACCCGCCATCCAATAAGTGATCAGACGGATCCACTGCCAAAACCCAGACAAACTTCACCTCATAAACCCGAGCACCCCTGCTAACACATATCTTACTAACCTGTTTTTTTTTTTCAATTTTTCGACCCCTTCATGAGTTTTTTTTTAGATCTTAATGTTTCCAGTTCTGGTGACTCTTGGCAGTTCTTACCCATCTTAAACCTGAAGTTTTTTTTTAAATCTTTTCAGCCCATCTCACTGTGTTTCTTTATTTCCAATAAAAGATTCCTTCAAATGATACATACTATTTGAATTTCAATTGCCATCTGCTAGTCGTGCCACTTGCCCAGTGTACTCCCACTTGAATGCGGAGATTGTAATTGTAATATCAGCAACCTTTGACTTGCACCCAATAAATTTTATTAGTTTTTCTATTTCACAAGGAGTTTACTAACAAGGCTCTTTGTGTGGTGACCATTTTTGTCGTAATACTCTCGATGAGTCCTAAATTTCTTTCTTTACATACAGATTTCTTTGTAGTGAATTACAAATTATTATACACACTTATCTTTGTATTGGATTGTTGCAGGATGTCAGCAGTATCTGCAAAGACTCCGATGATGATGAATTCTCAAATGAAGAGTCGTTGAAGAAGAAGGAACAGCTCATTCTGCTCAAGGAGGTTTCCTACGAAACTTTAGGAAAGGCTTGGCCAGAAAATAAGGAAACTCAAGGTATTGTTTTTTCAAACGAAACCTTTTGATTGTTGTATATCAACTTTTTTTTCTCAAATACTAGCAGTCTTGACTTCGAAACTCAGAGGACACCAACGTACACAAATATATGAACCAGCAAATCATTTTAAAGAGAGCATGTTGAGCAATGTAGCGTGATTAATTTTTGGGTTATTATGCCGTGTTGCACTTCCTCCTTCTTTAGCCAAAGCTTCGGATAGCGTTACAGTGTCTATCCCGTCTGCTTGGTTCAATATATTGGCACCTCACAATCAGGAAGCCCCGGTTTCCCGCGTAAATTCTGAAACCGTCAATTTGGAT
Source organism: Limnephilus marmoratus (assembly GCA_917880885.1). Taxonomy (NCBI): domain Eukaryota; kingdom Metazoa; phylum Arthropoda; class Insecta; order Trichoptera; family Limnephilidae; genus Limnephilus; species Limnephilus marmoratus. Next base: position 13,221,464 of record OU862908.1, read on the forward strand.
TGAGATTGTAAAATATCTATGCAAGATAGCTTTCATATTTCAAAGACAATAAGAAGCATTATTTCATTCTCTTTCTGGTTAAAAGAAAAATATAAATGTTTGCATGAGAGGAAGAGAGATATATAGCTTTTAAAATGTAAGGTCACTCGGGACGTTTTTGGTCTTATGAAAGTATAATGCAATTACGTGTTTTGGGATGTATTTATTCCTAAACAAGCAGACAGGTTAACATCAGGGCAGATCTGATTTTTCACAAAAATGATGCTTCGCAAATATTATTATTATTAGGGGACAGTTTGGACTTGTGCAGTATCCACATAAAGAAGCCCTGACGTATTAGTGTAATAGTGTTGATATTATTCATAATATAATATTATCTTATGTTATGTTTAGAACTATGTAACACTAAAAAGCTTTCTTTATCTCTTATTGCAGAGAAATACCAGCTGGTGTTTGCGTCGCACTGTGCGGAGTGCATTGCCTCTAACACCAGGTCAGTACAAGTGGCAATCCTCACGGCGCTGGGGCTGTACGTGGAGAGGCTGGTGCTCTTCAAGGAGTGCCCCGTCGGCTCCTCAGACCTGCAGGCCATCATCTCACACATCGTAAAGCTTCTGGATTATTCCTTCAGTAAGTTTTCTTGGACACTTGGGTTGTATTGTGAATCAATGGCATAAAACTTATATTGTGCACACATCATCACTTTGAATGGAACAGTGTCATATTACTAGCCTTTGCTTCAATAACCTAATCCTCTCTTCATACTTCCGTTCTCCTTTTCCAGGCATAGGCAAGAACACCCGACTCAGGAAGGAGGCGCTGAATGTTATGAATACCTTAGGGAAGAAAATAAAGGGTAAGAATTGCTTTCGTTTTATCTTTATTTATGTCTCAGCGAGGATACATTTTGTCAAAACAGATACAGCGGAAAACGTTTAACGTGAAACTACAGTTTGTCAAATAAGAGCAGAAAACATAGGAGGGCGCCACTGTGGTCCAAAAGGCAATACTAAACATATAACTCATGGTGTTGATGTAAAGCTATGTAACCTACATTTTTATAAAAAATTAAAAAGGCATAAAAGTGAAAAAAATATTTTTTCATTACAGTATAGCTACCCACTGATCTTAAAATTAGAATTGCGTATAGGTAAATTATTATTATACCTTCGCAATTTTGTGTTAACATAATGAAGAAAAATGATAATGTAATAAAATATAAAGCACAGTTTAGAAATTGTTCACATTTATTTAATACTAGCTTAAGTAACCAGCGTTGCCCAGGCTTTAGATTGTGTCTCTAATTTTAGATCTGAATATATTTAACTCATTCAGATCTAAAAGTAGTGTAACTAAACTCACCGTTAGTGATTCTTCTTTTCTATCTACTGTTAAATTCAAATTTACGTTAAATGAAATGAAAGCAAATTGCTTTATAAAACAACCTTTTAATCAAATTTATGTCATGAACAAAAAATGTTTTTTTAAAATGTGGTTTACTGTGTTCTATACATTCAGTGACATTGCACTATGAATATTTGACAGTTAAATTGGTGTTGCCAGCCTATAAATTTTGTAGTTCAATTTTTTATATTTTCTACTCTTATTTGACAGACTATTCAGGGACAGATTTCTCAAGTTACCCTACAATGTTAAAAGTAAAGAAAAACTTTACAATATTTTTGATGATGTAATACAATTCAAGAGTAATAGAGATAGAAAGTGGAAAAAGATTTTTATTCACAAGAGTTGATTGAAGTTTTTACCAGTTTTGTTGTTTGTCGAATTTAATAACTATGTATAGTACTCGCCAAACTTTAAGACCAGCCTGAACATGGTACATTCCATTCTCACACAGTTACTAACTTTACAATGAATGTAAGCGAAAGAGAAAAAATGCGTAAAAACATGTGCGTTAAAGGCGAGAGGGGTATGCCACTTTTCTGTCCTGAAACTCGCCTATTACGATGATTTCTGATCAACATCGAATTGGTCTTAATGTTTGGCTTGTACTATACATTACATCGATAATACAAGAGGGAAGTGCAGCTAAATATACAAATCTTTGAAACCATTATACTTAAAATTTTGTTAGGATTAAAATATTGAATAAATTAATATGATTGTTTGTGTTAAACATTCCCCACTGCAGCAAAATCAACTTTTCCTTGCGTAACAAAGTGTTTCACATTATCACATTTGGCGTTATCGCTTTCCAGAATCCAAGAATACTCAGAGTCTGGAGGAACTGAAGAAGCTGTATACCAAGTTTGAGGGTGATCTGGTGGCAGACACCGCCCCCGAGGTTCGGTCCCGTCTCGTCCAGACCAAGCTGCTCTTCCAGCCCTAGACCCTGGTGCGACCCCACTCCACCATCAAGGGTCTGCACGGATAAGGCGACTTACTAACTACATAAAACATGTATTAACTAAGCTTTATTTCATATTTGTTTTTCCATCTGTCCCCAATAAATATTTATACTAGAAACATGGTTTTACTGGTGGATGCAATATAATAAATATTATTATGTCATTTTTATGATTAACTCTCTAGACAGCCAACAAAGCATTGTTATTTATGGTTTTAGACTAGTTTCACATCAGCATTGCGTATTCACACTTAGTATGGCGATTCAGTGGCGCACATCGTTTTGTACGTAAATTATAGGGCTATACCCATTAGCAATTTAGCCGCGCTATCGTTTTCGACCAAATCGCGGTGCTAAGTCGCCAATATGAAACTAGCTTTTGTGTTTAATTTATAGAACTCCATACAAGTCTTTTAAATAATTTAAAATCAATCGTTCTGCAAGTGGCATATGCTTTTTGCAAGACCCTTAGCGTGACATTTAGATGTTCAAAGATGTTTTTAATCAGCTTTAAACGCTAAAACAGTTTTCACACTGACTGTCTGACTTTTGATTAATTTTACATTATAAAAGCTTTCATTAAATTTGATTGATTTTACATTATAAAAAATCAAGAATCGATTTGGTTGACAGGACACATTAGCCCCCTGATTGTGAACACTGCAGGGCCACTGGAGGGGGTAGCATAACCAACTCCCAAAAATCACTCGATACAGTTACGTATTAGCAGCCTTGTCAATCTTAAATCAATAATAGTGGTTTTTGTTTTTTAACAAATGGCTTCTGTGGTTTTAGCAACATATGAACAGTAAAGGCTGAAGGAAATGATGCTTACTATAAAAAAAACGAAAACATAATTACAATTTAAATAAAAACCTAACCCAACTTATTTAAATTAAAGTGTTGAGTTTTTTTTTCAATTTCTTTAAAATATGATTATTCCCTTCTGCAACTTCAGTCAGTATGTTGTAATTTGGAAACAATTCAAAACAAAAACTAATGATTAATATTTTTAAAAAATTGGTTCACATTGGTGACACAAACACAGACAACATATTCGTCAAAGCTGGCAGACAATAAATTAAAATACAAACTAACACAAAGTAATGATATATTTGCTTCTACATACATATGTAGAAATAATTAATCTTTAAAAATACAATAATTAACCCACAGATGTTAGCTTCAAAACTCCACAGTTTAAAACTAAATAATAATGATTAGATAAAATTAACAATCTCATATAAAATATACTTTATTTAATTTTTAAAAAATTCTCAACTTTATATTGTTGACCTGCTGCAGAAAATCGCTACATTACTGCAAAATTATGTCAATACAATTTGAAAAATATTAAATTATGCATTCATACTTATTCACATGTTTCATGTTGTTACTGCTCCCAAAACAGTTGCATCTATGTAGGGAAGAAATATTTATTTTAAAAAACTCGAATTGGGTCAAAAAGACAAATTGTTACTTTCTTCAGACAAAGATGGGGAAAGCAAATCCAGAGGCTGTGCAAGGAGAGGCCGCAGACCTACAATGGACGGACTTCTGAAGTAGCCCAGATGAGCTATTCTATATGTTTTGTCGCGGTCTCGATGTCCTTCCGTCCCCCCTCCGGTAACCCGACGCTCATCTTTTCCTCAAGGTCTTCAAAAACTTTCCCTTCTCTCCCAAGTACATTTCTTCGAGGCAAAATCGGGGAGCCGGCTAAAGGGCGCGGACTTCGAGCATCATCTGCGGTTGGGCCGATAGCTGTACGCATTCTCATTGGAACTGCCCGGTGGTCTAAGGAATACTTTCTCTGGCTTTTCTTTTTATATATTTTATTTTCTTTCTGCTATTATAGTAATTACTTACATTACTACATAATCATGTAAATGTTTTTCCTCTTTACTTATTTTATTTTCAGAAGGTTTCTTCGACTGGTTATAGCCGTTATTTTTCTTTTTCTTTTACTAACACTATTATCTCTTTTTGATGTTACCTATTGCAGAAGAGTTATTCCACGGCTGCTACTTCTATTTATTTTTTGTATAATGTTAATGTAAGTACTTGCATACTGCTTACTAACCCCGTATGCATGGACATTGGAGGGTCTAGAGTCGTTCAAATAGATGTAGCTTCGTTCAAAAAAAAAGTAGAGTCTTGACGTGTGCGGTGAAGGAGGAAACCATATGTTTCCTTATAACGCCATTGGGAAAGTGGTGAGGTCCCCTCCAATGTCACGTATTTTAGTTTAGGTAGTTTTAAACATGAATTCATGCAAGTATGTATGATTATTTATTCATTTAACAGCCTTAGAAAATCACACAAATCTGACAGATATCGGAGGTGCCTTGACGATGTGATGGTTCCTGACCCGAATAGGACAAAGGCAAGAAGACGATAGAGGGTCAAAAATATCTACAGAAATGCTAGTGATTTTCCACAGCAAGGCGATGATTTGCAGTATGAAAAATATCAGTTAAAAACCCCTTTGACAAAACAATTTCTAACTTCCCAGCATCAGACATAATTTCGACATGCCCTCTAATAATTTACAGCGGATACTGGAGTTTATTTTCCTTTTCTGAATATACTATAAATACAAAGATTTACAATTTTTTTTTACTTCTAAGTTTGTTCTTGTAAAATAACAGACTTGAGTAATTGATATTTAGACGTAGGGCACATAGACTTTATGTTAACAATAATACAATTATGCACATATATCCAATGAAATTATATAAATAGACTTGCCATAGTCTCACAAACTCAAGATATAATGTGGCAATTAATCAACACTCTTCTGTTTTCAGCGATTTTCAATAATTTCTTAATTCAAAAGTTATTCATGTACGATAAAGATAGAGGCTTAAAAGAATATGTGCATATGGATGAGACAAAAGATAGAACGCGGGCGGCATTTTCGTATTCAAAATTCAAAAGTTCCGTCGAATACTGTCTCAAGGCCGACTAAAGTAGGAGGCCTGAGCACCAGTTGAATTTTGAGGTGTCAAATTTTCAAGCTATAATGAACAACGATAGTTTGCAAATGGCGTTGATTGTTATTCTATTTGTTGTTTCTGCTGATTGTATGTTGTTTTACCGCAGCAAATAACTAAAGAATCATTAGATTATTATTATAAAAAGTTAATTTTACTTAGTGACGGCATGGCATCGACCTTGTAATTTGACTATTGCACATCCAGACCTGTACTTTAGTAGGCCTTGAGTTCTCTAATGACGCATAAAATCTTTGGGCGGAAAGCAATTGCATTATTTATATAATCGATAATAATAAGTAATTTGCAAGTATTTACAAATGAAATGTTATTCCTTCGCTTTTACTACTGTTTACCGTGTAATGGAAACATTTTCTCATCAATTGGAATTTTGGCGCTTTTTAATGCAATTTACTAACTGGTAGGACGCGACCTTACTCGACGCGTGGCAGTTTAGTACTAAAGTACTAGAAATCGAGTACTCTGCAATTGTCTTGTTGTTGGCTTCCCATTTTGAGATTTCTACCACGCGTCTACAGTATATAACGTCATTGCATATATCATGTAACAATATTTCAATTTACTTGACTCTAGATAAAAAATTTCAGACAAGTCAAACAATTATAGGAGCGATGCAAGGATTAAATGGATTTTAACTATCTTTGATGTTATTCGAATTGCTGATGAATCATTTTTGACTATCCAAAAAATTAAATCTGATTTTTGTTTATTTGGAAACATACCAGCAATGATATATTTCATATATATTGTCATATTGCATTGACCCATATTTCTTCAATAAACAAAATGCTTTTATTGTCTGTCTAAAATTTAACTTCTAAGCACGAATTTTTGCATCATTGAATATTGATTTGTTGGTTAAATGTGATGCTAACCGTATTCATAAAATAATAATACCTAAAGTGTTGTAAGCTTGTAAGTATCTACAAATTTCAATTGACATCAACTATATTCAAGTACATGTTCATAAATTTAACTAACTACATTTAGTTCGAAATAAAGTGTAAAATATAATTTCTGATCAAAAATAAATTAATGTTAATTTTCAAAACATAATAAATAATTATATTTTTTGCAATATTTATTACAATATTTCAGCTAAATTGTTAAAAAATAAGATCTTTAAATAAATGGACAAAACATTAGAGATTAAGAACATACCCAACAAATATTAATTTAATTCTGTATTAGCTAAATTAAATAATTATTTCTAAATAATCTATAGTCAATTCGATAAAAATAATTGTGGTATGTTAAGTTTTATAAATTATAATTATTTGGAATGCATTTAGGATACATATATTTTTTAATAACATTTTATATTTTTATCACGGTTATCGACTAAGTTTTTGGATATAACCAAATACCCTAGAATATTAACGTATAACATCAGAAACAAATTTGGTCAAACCCAAAAAAAGAAAGGTTATTTGAAAAGCCTTTGACATCAAGCAAATAATAGCTTTAGAAATTCAAAACATAAACAAATAATTCTCCCTGTTCTGGCAGGGAAACGTTAATATAAAACGCGTCTTTTATTACAATTTTACTATGGAGGGATTTCACCATGTTTGTTTCCAAGTATATATCGGCTCATTTACACAATTTGACAATTAGTAGTCGTCCTTAGTACTGCAGATTACGATGTAGTCCCCTGCAGACTCTGTGTAGATGTGAAGATTTTTGTAAAAACTCTTGCAGAATGTATGTAGATTCTGCTGAACCTGGGTGTGTAAATTCTTGCAAAATGTTTGTAGACTCCTGCTGAATCATCCTTGCAGAATGTATATAGCCTACTGCGCACACTATGATGGAGACCTTCAGAATGTATGTAGACTTTTTTAGAATCTGATGTATACTTCTGCAAAACCTACGCAGACCTTTGCCGAATCTGCTATAGAGTGGTGCGCACTGGAGCGCAGTGGAGACTCGCAGAGTAGTCTAGACATCATCGAAGATCCCTCTGGGCGGCAGCGCAGACTGGTAGAGCGTGGAGGCCCCGAAGCGGCGGCCAATCTCCTCGTCCAGCGTGAGGTCCACGGGGCTCGGCGGCCCGGGGGGCTGCGGGGACCCTGGGGGGCGGTCAGTGTAAGGCGCGGGCAGATCGCTCCCTGAGCTCAGCAGACCCGCACGAGCTTCACATCACAGCATGAGGGTTAGTGGCGCACTCGTGACAGTTTGATCAACGATTTGGGGATAGCATTTTTATTCACAAAAATTAAATTAATTTATTATGTTTGAATCCATAAGGACATCCTCAGAGCTCATAAAAATAGTCAACATTTAAGTTGGCCCAGTTTTACACCAACTTCTAAGCTTGGTTTAGCTACAAAATTGATTTCTCTGTTCGTGTTATGTTTTTGATGTATTTATTAATTCCTTACATATTTACATATGTGCAGTTTTGTCTTTATTGTCTGTAGTTATAAACAGGAACTGCATGGCCAATTTTTTTTTTTAAATGCCGTAAGACTCAGTTCATTAACCTTTTGAATGCCAACCTAATACCTTCGTAGTATGCCGAGGGTAAAAAGATACGGCAGCGCTCAACGGATACAATTTTTTTGTATCCAATGGTTACTTTTGGCGCTTGAGAATTTAAGGTCCAATCTAGGATTAAAGTGGTGTTGAAAAACAGGGATTCTAATATTATATGAGTCAATACTTGGATCACAGGCGTAACCAAAAGATTATGGTTAACACATGGATAAACCAAACTGTGTCCTTATTGGATTATAGAAATCTATCAAAATGCTTATCCATTTATATCATTCAAACTGACACGAGATTGATGAGACAACAGTGAACCGTGAACCAAAGCATCGATTCTGCCACCAACAAGTGAACTGTGCCAATTAATAATTACTAAACAGTTAGAAACCTTATTCAATGAAACTTCAAGATTATTGAAAATTGACTGAAAAGGTAGAAGGGGATAACTCACCGTTTTTTGAGAGTGGCCGCTGTGATATTAAAAATGACAATTTAAAATGTGGCTTGCTCCCTTCTTCCTATTCATAGTCAATACTAATTATGACATTTTCTTTGAATTCAAAAAGCATTTATGTATTAGCACACTAAAACAAAATGAGTAATAAAGCGCCCTTGAGGTGATTTTTCACAAAAACGGCGCTCTACAAATTATCTAATTATTATTATTAAAGCGGTACATTAAAACACAAAGTTTCATAAAATCAAGGTTTCACTGTTTGGTGCTTGCTCGAAATAGATATTAATGTGCATTTCATACAATTTGTCAATGAATTATTGTTCTAAACCAGGGATGCACAGACCACGACTCTACCTTTTTAATTTGACACAAACTTCATCCCAAGCCATATTTAGACAAACAATAAACATACATAGTTAAAAAGTTACAAATATGAAATAGCCAACCATACGACCATTAAAACTTTTTAGGAGTTTTTCACAGGAAATTGACTTATGCATCATTTCCCCTTATCTAATTTGATAAAGAAAGCGCTTGTCACAAAGACACATACTAATATTGCATGCCAAAACCAAATACGTCCCTTGCAACTTCTTGCACCCCTTAATCCTTCTCATCAGGCGCGGCTCGCCTTAACTAAATTAAGGAACATTTTACATCTCTTCATATTCCTACATAATATTTTTATTATAAATTACATACAAACTTTAAAAAAAAATAAATGATTACCTATCCAAATACACAAATTTGGTAAGAGATAATAGGCGAGGTAGATTCCATTCCGCTTAATGAAGTTAATCGCTCCGCTTGTGAATTGTCATTTTGTATGAAACCCCTTAACCCCTGAGGTTATTTGCAATTATGCACTTTTTCGTCTTAAACGAAATGTCACTTTAACAAAAACTTTGTGTTATTTCCGCTTCACAATTAAAGCTCTATAAATGAAACATTTCTGAATGTAGCCGAATACTAAAAACTGTTTTGTCACCTCACTTTTTTTATCATTTCATGCAAAAATATTTAATAAAAATTAACAATGTCCAGCGGCCCGTAGGCGATTTGGCAGGTAAAATAAATGTCAACCATATGTCTGGCAGAATAGGTCTTTTTATGTATTTCTAAGGACAACTTGAATAGGGATGTACAGCTTGATTCATTATGATGTCACTAAAACAATAACGGAGTTACAACGATTTCTGTGGAGACATGCGTTGACGTGAAAACACGCTTATTGTACTTGACTGCTATTGTCATTTTAACGCGTATATCTGCTTACGTTGCTGACGGGTTAATTTAGTGTTTAGACACTAACATCAAAGATACAAAATGTACCGAAGAAATGGCGATGGCCGTGGGGGCGTAGAAGATACGCAGAGCATAGAAAACATCTGAAGTACTTCCAAGAACGGCCTCCAGTAAAATAATTATTCTTACTTCGGGTTTGAACAGGTTAGTAATATTAATCTTGCATAAAGTAACCATGAGTCAACAGGTCAGCTAATATCTTGTTATATTGGGATTTAGGAACCTATTTGACATTGACAGTAGTTTTTTTTTACAATTAAAAGTAATCTTTTGTTTGAACGCGTTTTAAATGCGCTATCCGGTATAAGAGCTCAGCGAGCAATTCCAAATATTTCCGATTTTAATACAAGAATGATTTAAGTATTCGCTCAGCAAAAGAACAGGAAACATGATCTTCCCTACAAATAGGTCAGATACCCACACTTAAATTAATACATTTAAGTTTTGAGTTATTGCTTGGTGAACCACCAGACATTTAATGCGCCGGCTGCATCTGCTTGTAATAAAATGTGAAGAATTAAATATTTACTGGATCCAGTAGAATAGTCTGTGCACCTCTGTCAGTTCAAGCAAATAATCTCTACAGAACAATCCACCATAATATAATAAGAATGTACAAAAATTGGTTCCGTTAACTTATAGAACTTATCTAATTAACTGGTGCAGTGATCAAATAATTATTGTTATGATTTGAAATTTACAAAATACATAGTTATTTACATTAACCCTCAGAAGACCGAGAAATACACAATGAAAATAAGAATAAAATCGATCCCAACAACAATATTTTCCAAAAAAACTTAACTCGTTTTGTATTAGACAAGGATATGTGTTTAACCACTCATTTGCCGCTTGTGCGCCGGCATATCATGAGACTTTACACGCGATTTTGACCCTTATGTATAAAGAAAGTGTATGAAGAACACGGTCTGAATCGCTTGCTCTATTATCGCTCTTTACCATAGAGAAAACCGCAATGTGCCTGGTCACCCCATATAATTTATATTAATGATTTACCGGAGCGCAGGAACGTGCGCAGTTCTTGCGCATGCGCGGGAAAAATTCCTTTAATTGCGGTTTTGACCTTTCTATTGTTCTAAATTTCTCAAGGACAGTGTCAGAATCGCGAGACACGAAATGTCACGTGGTGTCATAATGCCGCGTTTTGATTGGTGGTGCTTTTAGCTGGCATACCCCGGCATTCAACGAGTTAAATGCTGGGATCAGCATAAAAAAGTCACCAATATAGGTAACTGTAAAAATATCAGTATTCTAAGGGTTAAAATTAAAAATAAGTTTTATTACAAAGGAAAAGAAAAGTATATTAATTGACATTGCAGTGGTTATTGACAATAATTAAATTATGTAATCACACAATTCCTCATTAACTGAAAATAATAAGTTTTTTAATCTAGTTCAAGAAATGTTTATTTTCAAATTATTTAAAGAAAACTTTGTAGTGCGATTATGTTTTGCAAGGATCGAACTTGCATTGGTTGGCAAACTCAGCGATTATAATAAATTTGACACAAACTTCTTAAAAATTCAAAGTAAAAGAAATATATAGTTTGCAGTGATACTCTTTTCAGAACAACCTTACCAGACTTTTGAAATAATGTTTTTAAATTACCTGTGTCAGGTCTGTAACCACCAAGTTTTCCTTGGAAGTCCCTTCTCCTCATAGCGGATTCCTCAGTGCGCTGTCGCTTCCTCTTTTCTGTAAAAGTAAAACTTATTTAAAATAGTCTCTCAAGAAAATCAAAGCAATCAACAGAAGACTTTAAATATACCTGTCATTTACGATTATCGAATCATAATGATTCAAAATCATTTGAGTCGTTCAATTTCTAAATCCGCTATATCAACTTTCACTGATTCGGAGAAAACTGAAAAAAACTGTCACATCTCTAGCGTAAATAATAAATTGCATTTTTTATTTTTATATAATGAATTCATTCGAAAAGTGTTCCTTTTTCAATGTGTGTCTAGAAATATTTAAGTAATTTGAATAAATAAAATGGATACAGCGGATTTTGATACTCGCTTCGTGATTTGTATGGAATATAGTGGGTTTTGAAAGTCAACTGACCTGAGGGGCATGTTTCTTCACCCGCCATCTTGGCAAATTGCTCGTGACTGGTTGAATTCCGATATAGCGGGTTTTGAAAGTAACTTCTTGAATGATACAGCAGGTTTTGTTTCTCACTCGCAGTTTTAACATGTTTTTTGGTCGTGATAGGGGAGATTTTAAAACTCAATTTTAGGTTAGTCTTGTTCCTCGCAAAAATGTGAACAAGATGTCATACTCAGATCATTTCGTCAAAAAATCGGATATAGCGGGTTTTGAAATTATAGGACTCATTTGGCAGTGGCGTTTTTTCATGCCGCAATAACATTTGAACAATTCCCATTCGTATTCAAAAGGACACTTCAACGACGTCTGTGGTCTATTCGCAGTTCAAACTGGCACAATACATTTTAGTATCCCAGAAAGCACATAGAGACTGCCAAACAACCACAAAAAAAAAAAACGTATGATGATGCCTAACCAATTATGTATTATCACAGAAGCAATGGTTCGGCCGCAGAGAGCTCTGTTGTAACCATTCTTTCTGTTGATACATCACAACGAGAAAGAGATGAGTTATAATAGAGCTATAAGCGGTAAGCCTTTATTAATTGAACAATAGATTGCTTATAGTTTGCCTCGCTTGATGATCTCCTTTCCCTCCTCCACCAGGTCAGTAGTGAGCTCTGCATCGCCGACAAACTGCTGGAAGCCGCACGCAGACAGCAGGCGGCTGCCCACCGAGAAGTAGGTGGACACGCACAGCACCAGCACCAGCATGGGGAAGTAGATGTTGAAGCCGTCCGATATGATGCTCAGCACGTCCATGTGGCCCATAATCTACAAACACAAAGAACATGAAGCAAGATTAACCCAAAATACCACCATAAAATACAAAGAATTATCTTTACTCTAAAACAGGTTGTTAACAAAATAACAACACAATGATCAACAAAACTTATTGGAACAATTAATAAAATCAAAACATATTTTAATAAATAGAAGAAACCTAATTAGCAATCTAAACAGCCAAAAAGGCTAAGCTACGCTAGAAAATTAAATCTACTGATTTATGTACAGTGGAGGTTATCCACCTCTTACCCGCCATGGTATAAGTAACAGATGGTTACTCCTTCAAGGCTCTCGCAAGATTAAACGAAGTTTTTGAACGTTTTTGTTAAACGAAGCTACATTTATTTATTTTGAACGAATCTAGACCTCTAGTGTCCTTGCATACGTTGTTAGTAAGCAGCATGCAAGTGCTTAGCAGGAAAAACAAAATGCAAAAAAATAGGTTAGCAAGATGAAGATAAATTAAACTGGGCAAAAGAAAAACTCATTCATGAGGCGGCATTGCATCTGTAAAAATCTGCAAGCAACTGCATAAGGACAAGGACAGTGGAGGTTATGATTACTGATTACTGATTTATGTACATAGAATAAACTCTGGATCTTTGAAACTAATTGAATGTGAAATCAATTTTTAGGTTCTGTATTCTTCAAAGACTACAATAGACTAGCCGTGCGGAAATAATATGCAGATGAAAAGACACTGAAAACCACCCCACTCTATGGAGTAATGTAAACGTTCTAAACAAGCATTCAGAATATCGGTAAAACCGGGCAATGGTGAGAAATTTATAAAGGTGATCATTCCTTTTTTTTACATTAACTCCACTCAGAAGGCCCTGAGGAAAATAATTTCCCTCAGGGCTTATGTCATCTTAGGGGATGATCTTTTTGTAGGAAGGAAGGAGTGAACCTGGGTCTTGAAGAGACCCATTTGGTAGTAGGGAGGAAACACAGAGGGCGGCAAATCGTTCCACAGCCAAGCTGTCGAACTCAAGAATGAGTCATAGAAACGACCCATTATCGTGTGATACATAAATGTCGATTGCGTACAAATGTTTTGCATGTTTCCCAACTGCGCACGGTGCCCAATGAATCAATGATGCTAGTTCCTCAGAGCATTTTCCATTGAAATAACGATAGAACAAGGACAGCACTTCCATCAGAAGCCTGAACTCTAAAGATTGCAATCCGTTTATCAAGACAGGAGAATCAATCAAAGACCGTCTGTTTCTGCACAAAGTTTTTTTCAAAGGGTTTTTTCAGGTATTTAGAGCTGCAGACCAGTCTAGCACATCCGTAATATTCCTTTGCTTCTCCTCTTCCATTTTGCCAGCGATTACAACTTTCTGATTGTCAAATCTGCTAAAATTGAATCAGCACTGATAAATTAATGAATGCACCCACCTGGGTGTAGTAGGTCTCCATGACCTGTTCCTTGATGACGTGCGAGTCCATGTGAATAAGGCCAAGGAAATTAAGACAGAGCGGTGGAGTGAGGCGACAGACCATCATGCCGCTGAAGATGAGACTGTACTCGTTAGTCTGGTGGTGCGGTGCCAGGTAGTACAGGTTCAGCACGCGGATCTTCAGCACCGTAGAGAAGGCGCAGAAGCACACGTACGCTATCATTATGGTGGAGAAGGCCTGAAAATATAACTTGATTCCGTTAGAATTCAACTAATTAAACTGTAAACAAAATTCTTACTCGAACAGACTATGTGTCACGACCGATATCGCGACACTCGAGGGTGGACTGTAAATCTATAAATTATGATGGAAGAAAATTGAAGGTGTTTTAAATCGATGAGGTATTTGAAGGGAGAAAGCCCGTTTTTTGTTAAGTCATCTGCTGCTTACATCCAATATTGCTGGTGGCTGGTCTTCCAGGTTGAATGGCACAAGGGTTGGTTAAATGTTTTTAGTAGTATTTTTTATATGAATTTCAAGAGAGAGCTCAGTAGAGATGTAAACCAGATCGCGACAATTTGCGACAGACTAAATGTAGGTATTTACAATTCTTGAGCAATAATCGTGCAAAAAAAGTCAAAGTCATCATCATCTTCTTTTTATACTAGGAACTGCCTTGTAGAAATGGAAAGGAACTAAGGGAGATAAATAACAATGGACTTTGGGAAATGGGTTCAGTTCCAAAGCTGTTTCAAAACTTAACAATGTGTAATAATCACAATAACAAAAGTGGACAATTTCAATTGCGAGCTTAACAAATATAAAGTCCATAAAAGAGTATTTTTCTGATATTTTATGAGTAACTTTTCTATTATTCACATACATAATTCCATTGTGAATTGAATTTGCTTTGTGTACATCCTATCTTCTTATGGATACCAATCTTATATATACCATATCTTCTTATGGATACCAAAAATATTTCAAATACATAAAGCCACTATTTTAAATATCTATGTATATAAAAATTTAGGTTCCGTATGTTTGCGTTCGCTAATCTCGGAAAGTAATCGATGGATTGACTCAAAATTTTTACAGAACGTTGCATTTTAGCGGAAGAGCGTTTATACATACTTTTTATTTGGAAGTTCCAAAGGAAAAGGATAATTTTATGCGTTTTAAATTGACTCATAATTTGTCATGGTAAAAAACGGAATGACAGTTCTAGACAGTGTTGCCATTTTATTAATTTTATAAAAAGTTACAAAAATTTATGATACCTACAATTAGGAATAGGCCACTTGCATCAAATTTTTTTAAATTTTTTTCCGGTTTAGGCAAATATTCTAAGACATTCTGTATTTTTATTTTTTTTTTAATCGTATTTTTGAAACCCTGGAGATTTTTTGAAAATTTCAATATAAACCGGAAAGACGGGACATAATTTTACAGGTGTGAAAAAACGATAATTACATAGCCGAAAATCATTTAAAAAAAAATAACGTTTTCCACACGAATGGCACAGGAGAATAACGAGGCATACCAAAAATATTACATCTCATAAATATTTTTTTTCCTTGATCCATCTTATTGACCATAAATCATTATAATGAACAGCGTCTGTATTACTAAATTCAATGTAATATACTTGTACTTGTAAATTATAATAATAATAAGAATATTATAAAATTTAATTTTGTTAAAATCAGCACCATAATCATTATACCTCTAAAACACGTACCGACATCATCTGCACGTTCTGAAGAGAACCCCGTAGATCATTAAAAGTACGGAGTTCTCTTCAGAGCATCTGTCAAAAAGTGAAACCAAATGATAAGTTCGCAGAGAACAAACAATAAATCTAGTGAACGAATTCAAAAATTCGCCTGAAATCAAAGTGATGCCATATAAAAAAATAAATCAGTGTGGAATTTTAAAAAAATAATAGGAACATTTTCGGAGACGGGACATTTTCATGTAGTGACGTCACGAGCCTAAATAATGGATTTATTTATTTAAAAATAACAAAAACTGTACATTTCTAAACAATTTTACTAACATTTTCTTAATCTT